>JAOPSE010000016.1:81940947-83389300 GCA_029449295.1 Zea luxurians | reverse complement strand
CGATCAACTTTAAGAGTTGGTCCACAACTCGGGACATATCATCAGAGTGGGGCTGAAGCAATCCGATATACGCAGTGAAGCAAATCAGCGGTCCAACAGCCACAGGCAAGGTTGGGAACAGTCGTAACTCTTACCCGATCTCCTTTTTTAGATTGAGTGACTACCCATACAGTCTCAAGTGGTTGTACTTATCATGAGTACAGGTAGTGAAGGATGACAAACCGGTCCTTTTGTGAGGGGACAATCCTTCTGCTCACACCTAAACCAGCTGAGCCATCACCTTAGGCCCTCCCCTAAACCAGGGAGTCCCTAATCATCCCTACTCAAAGGTGATAAGGCTGAAAACCCTTCATCATACACATTTTGAAAAGCATTTTCTTTTGAAAACTCACACCTTTCCTCAAATCATTTGTAACAAATATATCAGGGATTGATTGCGGCAAGCGGCTGGGTGGCCATAATAACTTGTCTCAAAATCATATCATGCATAAAATAACAGGCTGAGGGTTGTGGTTGAAAAATCATAGGTAATTTATGCATCAAAGGATCCAGTGAGCTTGTCGTGCTTATCCGGCGAAAGGGGGGAGAGCTCGTGGAACTGGCTTCTAGCTCCACTGCCTGGTGTAGACTTGTAGATCTGGCCTCCACGAGACGGCACGAACGCTCTGATAACTATGCAACATGAACAAGCAAACATACAAACCAGCAAGTATACCAACAAATTTAGTATAGTGGTCAGAATAGCGATATATTGATGGGTAGAGTCTTGAGTAGAATCTGTGTCATGTGGTGTTGAGATACTACTAGTGGTGGAGCGGAGGTGCTTACCAGGAGGGTGGACTGGAGGCGAAGCGACCTGTGCGTGTAGCCGGTGGAGCGGGGTAACTGAGTGGGTGGGGTGTTTGCCTTGGCTGAGGGTGTTGAGTGTGTGTGGAGGGGGAGAGGGTAGCTAGGTGTATTTATAGCTGGGTGTATGTGGTGTAGCACAGTGAAGTTCACTGTTGGTGAGAATAGTGACGAATGAATCGTCTGACTTAGTATGAACAAGAGAGTTATAGGCAGAATATGGGACAAGAGTATTTTGGGAGTTTTCTGGAACATGAACCATGCTTAAGGGATAACATAGTTGGATAGGGAATAGTTTGATAAGAATTTAGAAACAAGAATTATTGGAATCGGAGTTTGGAAGCCTGGTTCGAAGGAATCTCAAAGTTAAGCGTGCTCAACTTGAGAAACCTAGGATGGGTGTCCAGATGGGAAGTTCCCTACTGGAAGGAAAACACAGTCACCGGAGTTCGTATGACTGAAATATTGGTAGCAGGTCTTAGGTGGACTGGACAGCATGATGGATGAGTAGTTGAAATTTGGGGGTGATCGGATTAACGATGAATAGTAATACTGATGAATAGTAACAATTTGTAGAGCTCACCGTATGACACTAGAGGCATACGTATACCTATGAGCATGAAGAAAGTTATGAAGAAAATATTTATAGGGACTTGAAAAATGATTCTAAAGGTATTTCTCAAGAGGAATATACTTGGGGATATATCGGTGGAATATTTGGACAGTATTTCTGGAAAGAACTTGAAGGGGATTACTCGGGAAATATCTGGGTGGTATTTCTAGAAGAATTTGAGGGGGATCACTGGAGAAATATCTGGGCAGTATTTCTGAAAAGAATTTGGGGGTGATCGCTGGGGAAATATTTGTAGGATATTTTGAGGAGGATTTTGGAGAGAATATAGACCACTATAATTTATTTGTTGATATCAACTTGCAAACAAACATTTTGAAAAGAAATTTGAAATTCATTTTGAATTTAGAGGGGTTTGAGAAATTTTCAAGATTTGAATTTTTGGGATGCTACACGTGTCTCTTGCTAGCTTTACAAAGAACTTAGAGAATAAGAATGAGAAGGAGAAAGCAATCCAAGCAACAAGAGCAACAAAAGAACACAAAACACCCTCTCTCAAGTTACTAAGGAATTGAGTTGATCTGGAAGCTTAGAGAGGATTTGATCTATTGATTGTGTCTTGGAGTGTAGTCTTTTGCTCTTGCAATGAATATGAAGTTCAGAAAACTTGGATCGCTTGAATGGAGGTGGTTGGGGTATTTATAGCCCCAACCACTATTCTAGCCGTTGTTGTCGATGAAGCACCGGACAGTCCGGTGGTGCACGGACATGGCACTGTTCAGTGTTCGGTGCATGCCACGTCAGCTGCCTATTGGGGTTTGGAGCAGTTGACCGTTGAAGTCCTTTGTCTTGTAGCTACACCAAACAGTCCGGTGGCACACCGGACATGTCCGGTGCGTCTTGACATCGTTGTTCTGACTTCTGACTATCCAATGTTCACTTTTGCAGTCAACCGTTGCGCGCAGGTGACCGTTGCTCCGTTGGCTCACCAGGCACTGTCCGGTGTGCTGAATTATAGCGGAGCGCCTCTCAGAAAAACCGAGAGTGGCCAATTCGTTGGTGCCTTGACCTGGGCATCGTACAGTGTCTGGTGCACACCAGACAGTGTCTGGTGCGCCACTGGCAGCACCAATACTAGTCATTGCTCCAAACTTGTTTGAGTCCCCAACTTAATTTCTTTCTTGGTTTAGGTTGAACCTTATACACCTGAGATAAATGACATCTAAGAAAACTAGTTAGTCCACGTGGTTTGTGATGGACGTCAAACACCAAAATCGATCATAGGAAATGTTTAAGCTCATTTCCCTTTCACCTATAAATTCTGGCACCGAGCCCCTTGCATTCGGTTTGCGTGCCTCTAAGCTTGTCCCATGCCCTCTCCTCTCTCTCACTCACTCTCGCCGTCGACCGAAGCCACACCGTCGACACCCTGCTTGCCCGCACGAAACCGCTCACCACCGGCGCCCTCTGCTCGCTGGAGCCGAAGTTCGTCGCCGGTCCCCCTGCTCCCTCCCCATCGTCGTGGCCGTGCCTCCCCTGCTCGTCGTCTTCCTATGCAAGAAACCAATGAGCAGGAGGTAGATGAAGCAAATTTTCCATTCTACCCACTACAAGCTATGTTTAATTTCGTATAGATCCATACACCAGTTCTTCCATTGTAAAATATGTATTTCTAGCACAAGTTACATAGAATTTTGTATTATTACCTTTATGATTATGTGTTGGATGTGTTAAAATATTTCTTTCCCACTGTCTGTATTTCTGCAAATCAGTGTATATTATAATTGTTCTCATTATTTAGGTGTAGATTTGATATAACAAAAGATTAAAAGAATAGTAGACCACCTCTTCTTGAATCAAATATACTAGGAAAATCACTATATAGTTACTGTTCTCTACGATTTAGATTTACCAATAGGACTCATATATTCATGCGTAATATATGCATATTAGTTATTCACTAAGAGATAGTAAAGTTTTTGTGGACATTCGAACAATATAGTTGTAACCGTAGCCAACATAATTTAAATAATGGAGTTAAATTATCTATTTAATTTAGTCTCTTAATACTAAAGATACGTGACTTCTAAATAACAATGTAAGACTAGTATAATTTTCTTTTAGAAAGCAAGAATTTACGGAAATATGACTCGTGCTGTCCGGTAGAAATAAATAATTAGTAAATAATCTAATTCCATAGAGTTTGGTTTAGCGCTACATTTATGTTATAAATTTAGGTAGTATTCATATTCATAATTAATTTGTCACATAATCGTTTCTAATCTTTTCTAGGGAAATAGTTCAGTAAAATAAATATTATTCCATGTCATAAGTAAGTAGAATAATTATTAATGTATTCCAATTTATAATATAGTTACTAATGAAGTTTTATGAATGGGTGTTTCATTTTTCATGATTTGAATGATGTATGTCTTATTTGTGAAATGGTGTATGTTTATTTATTGCTATATGTTTCCTTTTTGTATGTGTTATGTGTGATTCCTTAGAAGCTAATTGTGTGGTAGAAGACCCGAACTCATTTGAGGAAGATCCACAGGACGATTTTGATCAAGGCAAGTGGATTCTCCCTCTGCATTCTTATTGTACCCAAATAACACATTCAATAAGATTTACTTTGGATATGTGCATAATTTTGATGAGTTTTGCCTAAAAAGGATTACCTAGAAATACCAACCTTATTCCTGATTAACCTGGGACGAATACTATGCTTAGTAATTATGCTATTGGTCAACTTTATCATTATGATGTCACTCTTTTAAAGATATTATTTTTCCGGAGATGGAACTTAGACTATTGATGTTAATCCAATGATTACACAAGATCATTTTATATGGAACATGGAGCGACCACCCAGGAAAACAATAAAACCACGAGTGCTATCATGGCTCTGGCTTTGGTAAATAGCTTTATAGACTTAGTGCTTAGCAACCTTACCTGAAAGATGGGCAAGAGGGGGCAACAGTGGTTTGGTGGCAGCTCACGTTAACATGGGGTGGTAGTCTTGACAAAGGTACCTCGCTTAGAGGGTCACCAATACTAACCTGGAAACCGTAGCGAGTGGCTTTGTACTAAGGATATTTTGTGAAAACCTCATAGTGGATCCCTAACCATTCACCTTGGTAGTGTTTAAGGGTCCGTACAACCCAGGCTAGTGGGTATACACGGCTTGTGGGTAAAATTGTACCACCGCTGCAGAGTGTAAAACCGATACGTCAGTCGTGCTCATGGTTAAGAGCAACCTAGACCCTCACATGATAACTGAACTTAAAGATGGAGAATAAATTAGGATCTAGTGGTTTTAAGTGGTTTGCTTAAGTGGTTTCACTTAAGTACTTTTAATATATAATCATTGTGCTCATGATTTATTTTGGTTTTAGGATACACTTACAATCAACAAGTTAGGTGTTGTTAACAAAATATTGACCAACTAAATACTTACCGCATAACCATAGCCAACCTTGTTAACCTTGCATAATTCCTCTCATTTGCTGAGCCCCCACAGTAAGTGAGCTCACCCCTTGCTAAATTTTTTATCAGAAGCTAATGAGGAAGACTTTGACGAAGATGTTGACGAGTATTGAGTCTAGTGACGCTCCGATCATCTTCCTGTGGCAGATTGTCCATGATATTTTCTTTTACGCCTTTATTGCATTCTCTTTTGATATATTACACTTGTGATGTCAATATATGTGTGGAAAATGGATCCTAGCACACATATGCTATGCATTTGGTTTTGCCCCTAAAACCGGGTGTGACAGAAGCTCTGAAAGACAAAGAATTTTCTCTTTGTGCCTCTCAACTTGCTAGTGGAAGAGTTCAAGGTTGCTGATCTCTTCATCAAGTTCCTCTTCTCGGGGTGATGGGCTAGTGGCCTTCTTCTAGTTCCTTGCTTCTATGATGAGAGCATCATTCTCTTGATTGAGATCGATGGGTGCAAGGATGCAGCCAGTTGTCGTTGCTTTCTTCGGTGGCATAGTATATGCTGATGTGGTCGTGGAATCACTGGAGGTGGGCACCAATGTTGGGTACTTGATTTCTCTAACACCCCGAGATGCTACTGGACTTCACTACCAACAGCCGAACACTAAAAAAATAAAATTTGGCAGCATCTCCTTTGTATTTATAAGCATCGCAGAAGCAAAAGAGATATATCAATACAAAATGAATCATACTAGTATGATATAATTCTCATCAAGGACGATTAACCACGAATGAACCAGCTTATGCCTACATCATACTTTAAAGTATGAACCTCAAAAGTCAATAACCCAAGCTAATTATTTGGTTCTTTAAACAATGTGTGCAACGTGCCGCTACTTCCCACTCCCCTTGATAAGCATCAAGCACCTGCATTGAGTAATGCAAGAGTGAGATGAAACATCTCAGCAAGCAAATAGTTTTGACGATATATTTAAACCACAAGTTGAATTAATCAACATTTTAAAGGAATCACAATTAAGATCAGAAATACTTGTAGATATAGAACTCAATAGTCCCAATATAACAAATACTATCTCATTTCCTCGAACAACCACAATAGGTTGTATAACACTTCCCTGCGTCAACAATATTTGCAAATATCACTTCAATGTATGCATAGGAATGCAATGTGTATGTCCTCTGCCTTCATACCTCTGAGGGTATAAAACCACATCATCTACAAATATCACTTCAATGAATGCATATGAATGCAATGCATATGTCCTCTGCCTTCATACCTCTGAGGGTATGAAGCCGCATCGTACCCCTCCTCGGGCAACGTACGATGCTAAGTTGTACCGGTACGGTCGGACCATAGGTCACGACAAAACTTCAGATGCAAATAAATCATGCAATGCATATGGCATGCTGCATTTATCAATATACTTCACTTCCTTCACATACAATACAAACCTCAAATAATACTTCATCTTCCTTTAGATGCAATACAAACCTCAAATAATACTTCATCTTCCTTCAGATACAATATAAACCTCAAATAATACTTCATCTTCCTTCAGGGGTGTGAATTATTCACATGGGTCATACTCGAACCATAATCATCATCAATATATGATTGAGCATCAATATAATACAATCAAGTAAAGCATCATCATAGTGTTCAATTATGAAAGAATTCAATAATTCTGAATATTAGTGTAGGCGATAAAAATAACAAGTCAAAACGGTAGCAACCACTGTTACATTCACTTGCCTTCATCGAAGAACAAAACATACTAGGCATGATCCAGAGTGTAGCCACTTGTTGCGGGGCATAAAACTTAGTGCAAATATTTCATAAACATTTGCCAACAATCAACAAATCGCTCCTACACTAGAAACCAAGACCCGGTGGAAAGACTCCCACCCTGAACCACATGCCAAACAGCAGCAGCGCTGTTTGTTAATTTTGTATATTTAAAATTATAACAGTGGTGATATCAAACAAATACTCTAGGATTATCTACAAAAAATACTCTACAACTTCGGTATTCAATGGATAATTAAATTTTGTCATCTATAAGTTCTAAAACATCCAACAAGATAACTGACTAGATCTGTTTCAGACAGCAGCATAGTTAACTTCAAAATTCGATATCTCCCAAACTGCTCAACCAAAAATTATGAAATTATGCTGGTAGTAACAACTTTTATCCCTCTACAAAAGTCTCTAGAGTTGGAAGAGCCAATTTGGCCATTTAGTAGATGAAACCCACCGGTGAACAGAACCACTCATTTTTGCCAGGCAAACAGGAACAGCCACAGTAAAACAAACATAACTGGAGTTTCTAAATTCATATGAATACACTCTTTATAAATCTAGAAAGCTTATGAAATTATATACAACTTATCTTACTAACCAAAGTTTAATTTTGTTGATTGAGTTGCCTAAATCTTAATAGAACAGATTCTGCATAGAATTATGAGACTGAAAAACTGTTATAATCAAACTGCAATTACTCTCTGATCTGATGTCCGATTAAGGTGTTCTTTGTGTCCATGGAAAGATATACAAATTATCTACGACTCATAGATATACTTTTATTTTTTTAGGCCGCTAAAACCACGGAAAACTATCATGAATAGTAACTGTCGAATCTGCCATTCTGCAGAGACTAAATTCGAGATCAAAATCTAACCCCACAGCTAATCCAACCTCTAATCCTTTAATCCTCATGATCCAAAACCTCGAAAAACACTTAATTACAGGGAGAAACATGGATTCCATCCTTACCTAGGGTTTCTCCTAGAAAATCTGCAAGAAGAGATGGGGATAGAACATCTCCTTGGTCCTCTCTTCCTCGATCTTCAATCCAACTTGCTCCTTCTCTTATCGATCCTTGCTGCGTGGAGGAGATTTAGAGGGAGGAGGAAGCAGTGGAGAGGGTAGAGGGTGGCTGCAATGGGGAGGAGAGGGGGTGGCTCCAAGGAGGGGAGGGGAGGGGCGGCCAGGAAGGGGAAGGGGGCGACCACCTAGGGTTTTTGTGGGAGAAAAGAAACGACGCCTCAGATGACTTCTGATTTAGCATCCACCGACCCACAACCCTTTTCCACTTCCACGCACCGAAGATCAACTGTTGGTCAACATTTTTTTTGGGATATTACACTCTACCCCCCTTAAAAAGAATTCACCTTGAATTCGACCACTCCAAGCAAAGCATCCAAGGTAACCCATATAGCACCACCATTCAAAACATGGGTCCATTATTGGTCTTAATTAACACAAGAACTTCTACCTCGGACTAATTGTCTAAGGAAACTACACAACCTGACATCAAGCATGAAACAACATGCAATGAAGCTCAAAGCAAGTCATAGATGCAATCAACACTACAATTTCACACCATCAAATTTGGATGCAGATATACATCAACATCAATGTCTTAAAACGATACTCTTTTATAAAGGAGTAATATGCACTAAGCACAACCCTTACCAACTTCAACAATTCATTTTAATTCAATGGTGAAACATCCACACCAGATGAATGTATAAGAAGATCAAACACCTCACCTCAAAGCACCACGAAACAAGTAGTTCTATTGAAACAAAACTCCTAATCTTCCTAAACCTTGTTCTTGCCATCATGAAAAGATAATCATGTAATCTAACATTCTTTGCTCCCCACAAAAGGGAGAAAGTCTACAGAACTAATGGAGCAATAAAGCTGACAAGAAGCCAATAACATTCTGTGTGGCACAGTTTATCAAAGAAATGCCAAAAACTCCACAAAGAGCATTGACCGCACAACAACAACACAATACTTCCATAACCAATGTCACTATACTTCATCCAACAACTCAACTAAGAAAAATATCCAAACTAGTAAGTTTGACCTACACATAATATAAGTCTTCATCTACTGTAGTTCAGAAACTTACATTTCATTCTATCATACGATGCACTCAAAGTACCAGACATATAGGGTCAATAATAACTCCGTAATCCTTCACACATTTGACAAACATCTCAATCTGATGTAAAAACCACATCATTTAGAAATAGGTGACTAACACACACAACCAACTCTAGGCTAGGCAATGACTTCATTCAAACAAATAGATAAGTGGTCCAACAATGGCTCCACAAGCAAGCATTGGGAAGAGAACCATCAGATCCTCAACGTATTAATACATAATCAATGGATCAAGAAAATCAAAGATTTATTCTACAATTAGCATGACTAACATGCAACCACTTTAAACCACATCTAGGCTTTGTGGCTACTAAAAACACACGATAGAAGAGAGACATGTAAGCCATTCTAGCTATGTAAAGACTTCCCCTAAAATCCATATAAAAGTACCAATATTCATTTCTTTCAGAACTGATTTCTCGACGTAAACAATCATTCTTTGTAAAGATAGTTGGGGCTATCCACCAACCGCTCAACAACTTAAATTCAAATTGATGGTTACCTTGTAACCCAAAACACGCAATTCACACTCCTCTTAGAAACATCCTCAATCAAGCATATATAACAATATTACTGTAATAAAACTCAACCATGAAAAACATGGTGAAAACAACATAGGCATACTTGTATATCACAAGCATAATAACAACTTCAAACTCACAAAAGACCAGCGATATCAATCGCATTAATAAAACAATATCAAAATTTAGAAATAAATTATACCAGGCATTAAGTCATAAACTACTTACCACATCACTGTAAAGGAATAGGGAGGGGTGAAATTATTGTCATCTGCACTTCAAAGACATTAATATATATCAAAGATATTTGAACCCATGCCCTTCCTATATGTGCATGTGTGCAATTTCATGTTCAATTTACCTAGAATCTAAAGCCTAGGCTTTGATACCAACCGTAATACCCCGAGATCCACAAACACCCCGAGATGCTACTGGACTTCACTACCAACAGCCGAACACTAAGAAAATAAAATTTGGCAGCGTCTCCTTTGTATTTATAAGCATCACAGAAGCAAAAGAGATATATCAATACAAAATGAATCATACTAGTATGATATAATTCTCATCAATGACGATTAACCACGAATGAACTAGCTTATGCCTACATCATACTTTAAAGTATGAACCTCAAAAGTCAATAACCCAAGCTAATTATTTGGTTCTTTAAACAATGTGTGCAACGTGCCGCTACTTCCCACTCCCCTTGATAAGCATCAAGCACCTGCATTGAGTAATATAAGAGTGAGATGAAACATCTCAGCAAGCAAATTGTTTTGACGAGATATTTAAACCACAAGTTGAATTAATCAACATTTTAAAGGAATCACAATTAAGATCAGAAATACTTGTAGATATAGAACTCAATAGTCCCAATATAACCAATACCATCTCACTTCCTTGAACAACCACAATAGGTTGTATAACACTTCCCTGCATCAACAATATCTGCAAATATCACTTCAATGTATGCATAGGAATGCAATGTGTATGTCCTCTGCCTTCATACCTCTGAGGGTATAAAACCATATCATCTGCAAATATCACTTCAATGAATGAATATGAATGCAATGCATATGTCCTCTGCCTTCATACCTTTGAGGGTATGAAGCCACATGGTACCCCTTCTCGGACAACATACAATGCTAAGTTGTATCGGTACGGTCGGACCATAGGTCACGACAAAACTTCAGATGCAAATGAATCATGCAATGCATATGGCATACTGCATTTATCAATATACTTCATGTTGGGAACTTGTTCTCAAATGCTATGAATTAAGAACAAGGCAACACAAAATGTTAAATGTTAATGTCCTTCGTCCTTCGAAGCATTATTTCCTTTAGGATATAACGATCTTCAAACGAAGGTCATGAAGGGCATACCTTCATGAATATGACATGTATATGCAAAGGATGAAGCTTATGAAACATAGGAAAACAACATAAACAACTATATGATATCATAATATAAACATCTACTATTAAATAATCATGAGTACATGAAAGCAATATCAAATTACATTTGTACCTTGAGCTTGACAGAGGGCAAAGGTAAAAATGAGATGCGAAAGCGTGAACAGTACGGGGGTATTGTTCACCTATTTATAGGCACAGGGTGCATCCTGTGTGAATTTACATTCATGTCCTCTACAAATGATTACAATCATAACACAGGTTATCATGGGCCGATTGGTCATTTCATCTTTAAGTCGGTGCATCTAGAAATACACTACGAAGCTCCCTGACTGGTAGCTTCGGCATTGTTCCTGTTCTGGCCTTCCAAAGGTGTTTCTTCTTACAGGACCTTCGGCGACGAAGCAGACCCCCAACACTTCACTT
The DNA here is from genome assembly GCA_029449295.1 of Zea luxurians. Lineage (NCBI taxonomy): Eukaryota > Viridiplantae > Streptophyta > Magnoliopsida > Poales > Poaceae > Zea > Zea luxurians. The sequence continues at coordinate 83,378,107 of JAOPSE010000016.1, read as the reverse complement.
CCTTCACATACAATACAAACCTCAATTAATAGTTTATCTTCCTTCAGATACAATACAAACCTCAAATAATACTTCATCTTCCTTCAGGGGTGTGAATTAATCACATGGGTCATACTCGAACCATAATCATCATCAATATATGATTGAGAATCAATATAATACAATCAAGTAAAGCATCATCATAGAGTTCAATTATGAAAGAATTCAATAATTCTAAATATTAGAGTGTAGGCGACAAAAATAACAAGTCAAAACGGTAGCAACCACCGCTACATTCACTTGCCTTCATCGAAGAAGAAAAATGTACTAGGCATGATTCGGAGTATAGCCACCTATTGTGGGGCATAAAACTTAGTACAAATATTTCATAAACATTTGCCAACAATCAACAAATCGCTCCTACACTTGAAACCAAGACCCGGTGGAAAGACTCCCATCGTGAACCACATGCCAAACAGCAGCAGCGCTATTTGTTAATTTTGTATATTTAAAATTATAACAGTGGTGATATCAAACAAATACTCTAGGAGTATCTACACAAAATACTCTACAATTTCGGTATTCAATGGCTAATTAATTTTTGTCATCTATAAGTTCTAAAACATCTGACAAGATAACTAACTGAATCTGTTTCCGACAGCAGCATAGATAGCTTCAAAATTCGATATCTCCCAAACTACTCAACCAAAAATTATTAAATTCTGCTGGAGTAAGAACTTTTATCCCTCTACAAAAGTCTCCATAGTTGGAAGAGCCAATTCGGCCATTTACTAGATGAAACCCACCAGTGAACAGAACCACTTATTTTTGCCAGGCAAACAGGAACAGCCACAGTAAAACAAACATAACTGGAGTTTCAAAATTCATATGAATACACTCTTTATCAATCTAGAAAGCTTATGAAATTATCTACAACTTCTCTTACTAACCAAAAGTTTAATTCTATTGATTGAATTGCCTAAATCTTAAGAGAACAGATTCTGCACATAATTATGAGACTGAAAAACTATTATAATCAAACTGCAATTACTCTCTGATCTGATATCCGATTGAGGTGTTCTTTGCGGCCATGGAAAGATATACAAATTATCTACGACTCATAGATAGTCTTTTTATTTTTTGAGGCCACTAAAACCACGGAAAACTGGCATGAACAGAAACTGTCGAATCTGCCATTCTACAGAGACTAAATTTGAGATCAAAATCTAACCCCACATCTAATCCAACCTCTAATCCCCGTGATCCAAAATCTCCAAAAACAATTAATTACAGGGAGGAACATGGATCCCATCCTTACCTAGGGTTTCCCCAAGAAAATCTGCAAAAAGAGATGGGGATAGAACATCTCCTTGGTCCCTCTCCCTCTTCAATCCAACTTGCTCCTTCTCTTCTCGATCCTTGCTGCAAGGAGGAGATTTAGAGGGAGGAGGAATTAGTGGAGAGGGTAGAGGGCGACTGCAATGGGGAGGGAGGGGGTGACTCCAGGGAGGGGAGGGGCGGCCAGGAAGGGGAAAGGGGGGCGGCCACCTAGGGTTTTGTGGGAGAAAAGAAACGATGCCTTAGATGGCTTCTAACTTAGCATCCAATGGCCCACAACCCTTTCCCACATCCACGCATCGAAGATCAACTTTTGGTCAACATTTTTTTCTGGGATATTACAATTTCAATCCCCTGAAGGCGTTGAGAATCAAGGCAACACAAGTTAGGAAAGGTCACCTTCGTCCTGGTCTTAACACTTTTTAGAGTGTTAATATGAAGGATGAAGGTCTTTAGATAGGAATGTTAATAGAAATGACATGTAATGGAAATACATAGTACAATGATCTATGAGAACTTATCTCCTTTGTCTTAACATTTTCATTGTCTCTCATTGCACCAAACAAATTTACAAGTGTACCTAGCTCCTTGATAGAGGGAGGTATGAAGATTCTTCGAAGGCTAAGAGATACAAAGATATGGCCCTTGAAAAAGGTACTTTATATATGGCACTGTTCATCTATTTATAGGGGAGATGAACCACCTTTATATAGATTTACAAAAATGTCTATCGAGGATTTATACATACTGCTTACAAACGGAATTAGGGAAATAGCATATTTTTTCTGTCCTTCGGTTATGCGGACTCTTGCCTTCTTTGTTTAGCAGCTTCCCCTTTAAGTTGCTTCTGAAGTTGTCGACTTCGACTATTGTCGTCATCGATTGCGCACAGATGAAGGTTTTCTCCTCGTAGCTTCGGCTGACAGACACCATCGCTTAACCATTATTGAATGCCTAAGATAGTCGAAGACCTGCTTCGTGTGGTTTTCTTTGTACTCCTGAAACACACTTAAATATGAAATATAGATATTTTGAGGACCTTCGGCGATGTAGGCCCCCAACAGATGGTGTTAGGAGGGCTACATCACTCAAGAGCAACAAGCCGAGTCCCCTCATTAGAATACGGGGTTCTTACTATAAAGTTGAGAGCACCTAGAGGGGGTGAATAGGTGATCCTGCAAATAATAACTCTAAACAAGGCAAACTTAGTTTATAACAAATGTTAGTAGAAGCCAAAACCAAGTTGTGATGAATAGAGGTGGAGAGGAGAAGAGAACTCTTCACTTGATTGTTCCTTTAAAATATGCATTAAACTTTAGGAACAATAACACAAGTGAAAATGTGAGAACTCTTTGGAAGAAAACAATCACAATAAAGAAATGCACAAGAGACACGACGATTTTATCCCGTGGTTCGGCCAGTGCCTACTCCACGTTGTGGTGACCTCCTTCGATCAAGGGTTGCACTCAACCCCTCTCAAATCATCCAAAGATCAAACTTGAGTACCATGGTTTTCTTCCTTATATTGAGGTTTTACCTTTGTGAGGAATCTCCATACATTGGAGTCTCTCATGCCTTACACAATTTTTATCTCAATCAAAACACAAGAGTAGGGAGGAGTAGCAACACACACAAGAACTCAAATCATAGCAACACACGCACACGAGTCAAGAAGAGAACACAAGAAGTAGCACAGCGGAGTTACAACTCAAAAACGTGCTCAAATCTCTATCTAGCAAAGTAGCAGCGTGGTCGCAAGGTCTCAATGTTGTAGCGTATTCAAAGAATGCTTGGGTATTGTTTCTATGCGCCTAGGGGGTCCTTTTATAGCCCCAAGGACCAAAAGAGTCGTTTAATCTTCATTTGGAAGACACTGATTGCCTTCTATCCATGGGCACACTGGACTGTCCAGTGCATACCGAACAGTGAACAGTACACGATTTCTTTCCTTCTTTGGCGAAGCCGACAGTTGCCAGCCGTTGGCCCCATGGCACACCAAACAGTTCGATGGCGCATTGGACAGTCCGGTGCACCTTGGTGACCGTTAGCTCGGCTGACGTGGCAACCACTGATCGCGCGACCGAACATTGGCCAGGCGCGCGACTGATACACTGGACAATCTGGTGCACACTAGACAGCCTGGTGAATTATAGCCGTGGTGCCTCAGCGAATTCCTGAGAGCGGCCTGTTCACTGGCTGACCAGCCTGTGCACTGGACACTATCCGGTGCACACCGGACAGCCCGGTGCTCCCCAGACTGGTGCAAGTTTGGCCAAACTTATCCGAACTTCTCCGTTCCAATTTGTCTCGACTTGAGAAGTTTCCTAGCTCTTAAATGAGCATAATTAGAACAAAAACCATTAACTAAGTGCTAGTTTAATGCGTTTGTTTCTCCATTCTACTAGGATTTGCAATGTACTCATACATTTCACAATTTGCCTTTCTTTATCCCTGTGCTCATACTCATAGTTGGCACGTTATGATCCAAAACACTTAGAAATGGCACATTTCCCATTCAAAAGTCCACCCTTGATCTATAAAAGGGCAAGACAACCTTCTTTCTACACACAAGCACACCGGCTATAAGGCACTCCAAGCAATACTATGATCAGCACTACACTGGAGTAGGGCGCGAGCCTAAACCAGTATAACCAATTGTCTCAAATCCAACGTAGAGTCCCTATGATTTACCATTCGAAGTGAGTCCATGCTAGCATCGTTGTTGAACACAAATCTCATTATTCCCCGGTTTCCAAAACCACGATAGAAAGCAAGGATTAATGCAATGAACACAAGCAATTTGTTTCCTAAGGATCGGTTCCAACGAACCTACTCCCCATTGAGGAGTCCACGTAGGACGGGTCTCTTTCAACCCTTTCCCTCTCTCAAATGGTCACATGGACCTGATGAGTGCTTCTTCTTAATCTCGAGGGTCACTTAGACCCGCAAGGATCACCACACACTTAGGTGTCTTTTGCTAGCTTTACAATTCAATGACAATTTAGAAGGTCAGGAAGAAAACACGATTAAGAAAACCAAGCAACAAGAAAACACAAGGTCACACCCTCCTAGACTCTCTCCAAGGCACTATTCACTAAGAGATTACAAATCACAGTTATGGAACTTGGAGGAATTTTGAGGCTTTTTGAGTGTGGCTTGAAGTAAAGACTTGTTCTTGCAATGAATGAAAGTTGTGCAAGATTGGATGTCATTGAATGGGGTGGTTGGGTTGTATAAATCCACCAACCACCTCCTAGCTGTTACTTCAATTCAGACAACCGCGGATGATCCTTGCTCCTGGTCTAGACGGTCTGCCCTACAAGATCAATGGCTAGATCGCAACGGTCAGTTATAACAGCTATATCAACGACTATAATTGGACTAAATGTGTCGTCAGATGTTAGATTAAGTCTATCGCGGATGGTTAGGTCGTGCCTCTAGGTGGTCTGTGTGGGCGTTATAATTCATTTTACCAAACCCGACACCTTTGGGTTTGTCTAATTTACAACGGGCGGCCGATCCGTGCATGAGTCCGGAAGGTCCGCGCATGGTGCCGGACGGTACTTGTCTTTCCTTCGGACGGTCTGTAGAAGAAATGTGCATTTGGCATAGTTCCTATCCAAAATGCATTGAGGTGTCGCGGATCATGGACCAAGTTCCTATTCGAAATGGCATAGTTCCTATCCAAAATGCATTGAGGTGTCGCGGATCATGGACCAAGTTCCTATTCGAAATGGCATAGTTCCTGTCTGAAATATGCAGTTGGCCGAGTTCCTGTCTGAAATGCATCGAGCTTGGCATCAGATACTAGATATGCTCCACTAAATTATTTTGGAGCTAATCATGGACCAGACTAACATGGATTGGTGTCTCATGTTGAAGGATAACTGAAATCTCGGGGTGCTTCGTTGGTGCTGTAACATAGGACTCCACTATCTTGCAGTTGTCCACATCGTATCCTCCATTGTGCTCATCCTCAATGATTATGTGCGGAATGATACATACACATATGATCACACGAGTACTTGATGGAAAAAGAACGACATGAGCTAGCGAGAATATGGAAGCGAGCATTGAGGACCCTAAATGCTCTCTCTACATCCTTCCACATGCCTTCCTAGCATGCATTTAATGTTCGTTGCTTTAGTGTGTAAGAGGAAAATGGTTTTCACAAGCATTGACTATCGGAGGTAGATATCATTGGTGAGGTAGTACCTTTGATTGTACTCGTGTCCATTCGTCGTGAATTTCACATATGGTGCTTCTCCCTTGAGCATGTTAGTGAACAATGACGATTGATTTAAACACGTTGACGTTGTTGTTCAATCTTGCTACTCTAAAAAAGCATGCCAAACTCACAAGTTATATGAGGCAACCACCTCGATCATGATGGTCGGGTATATAATGTGTCTCTAGTAAACTGCCCTTTTCCATCAAATGGTATAGTTCCTCCACTTTCAAAGCATGTAATTTATACTCCCTATCATAACATAACATGAAACCCTCTCTTCTCTCCCTTAGCTAAAAGTTGCATAAGGTTATCAACAATGGGACAACAACCATACTCTTTGCCAAAACATGAAATAACACCCCTACAAAAATATGTGAGACACTCTAAGGCCAAGATCCCAATTTTGATGCAATCATGAATGAAGTCAGTAACCCTAACATAGAAGAGCATGTAGAGGGAAACAATGCATCTTTGGTGGAGGGGGAGAAACCACTATGGTTGAGTGTAACAGTTATAAGAGTGAAATATAGGGAAATCTAACCTCTCCAAAATTTGAAGAAAGAGACTCCTCCATATGCAGTACCTTCAACGAAAGTAAAGCAAAGGGTAGACGCATGGGTCGTTAACTTAGTCTTGTATCAGTCGGTTGTGGGAGACTTCACAATCCCGATCAATGTAGCTTCCCTGTTGTGTCCTTTGCCTCCTTCTCGTTGAAGACCTAGAGGCAACCTTCATCTCCTATCCATCATAGTTTGATGTAGCATATCGAGTACTTCATCTTCGATCATCTCAATGTAGGATCCCGAGGAAGACATGATGACAGTGGTTTGATAAACTAGAAGGAGAGTGAGAGGAGTGAAACAAGATATGATAGGAGCAGATTAAAGAATAAGGGGTGTAAATGGACCAAAACACTATGCTCTATTTATAGAACGAATTCTAGTTTTTTTAAGTTTTTAGACTTTAAAATGGTGTGAATAAATCAGAACGTGACACATGGTTAAAGGTGGTTGACGTTAACCGTTTCTCCAACGCGATCGACATAGATCGATCTAACTTTATCATGATCTTTATCGTGATCGATAACAATGAGTTGGTAGGTCTACTAATCAATATTAAAGTCGGATCATTCATTACCGATGTCCGGCTAACCCACGTCTTTGGTCTAAGTCGGCTGACGTTGAAACACGTCTTAGGGTCTATTTAGTTGAGTTGTAGATAAATGAAAATCTTATTCGAGCTATGAGCTGTGAGAAAACTGTTGTGAGCTGGTAATTACGAAAAAATTAAAATTTGTTTGGTGAAACAACCGTTGACTATAAATTTTATAAGACATGATACCTTGCAACATGGATAATAGAAATCTAGACAATCTTGGATAGAAGATGATTCTGAATTGAACTAGAGAATTATATAGATTTTGAAGAATCTATTCTACTATTGTACTCATTTGGTTAGGATTCTAAAATTTTGGCGGCATACCTGGTTCAAGAAGATGAACCAAACACAACCTCATAACGCGTGAAAATTCTGTTTTCTATTCGACCAGCTCTTAAAGAACCCTTAAATATGATAATGCCTAGCATAGCGAGGGTATCTTTAGAAGTATGATCCATTCATCAAGGTCTCCCATGCAAAAAGAACGACACTCCTCTCTCGTCTCACACTAGCACAAATAAAAAATCAAGGAAAATGAAAAAACTACCACCTTAGGACTTATTCGGTTTTACCACAATCCATGAGGGATTGAGGGGGTTGTAATACCTAGTAAGTTAAAATATCTTGCAATCCGTATCAATCCACTCAAATTCATATGGATTAAAAATAACCGAACAAGACCTTATAAAAAAGTCCCCAACAAACCATCAATGCACATTTTTTTATAACTTTTTTCTCCCAAAGAAAAACCACCCACTTTCACATCCCTAGCTATTCCTTCCCTCTTTCCCGATCTCACTGGCAGGCACTGCCTCCATCATCCTCCGAGAGAGAGAGAGAGAGAGAGCAGCCGGAGGCAGTTCGCCCGCATGTATCCCGCTGCTGCAGAGATCACGCCCAGCTTCTGCGCCTGCAGCTCCAGCAGTAGCAGCACCAGGGGCTGCAGTGGAAACGACCGCTGCTAGTTCCCCTTCTCCCCATGATCTCTACCCTTTCCCCTACTTTTTCTCGTTCTTGCTTGCCCCTTTTCCTTCTGCGCTAGCTGCCGCTTCTTCGCCTTCCTGGAGCTTCCCGCATCCACACATACCTCTAAAGAACCAGACAAATAAACGACACAGAACCGTCGGAGTCGTCTTCTACTACTGTCTCCAGTATATGGGTTTGTTGTGCACAGGTGCACGTAGATAGGTAGAACCGTAGAAGGCAGATTATCGCTCGAGGCAGCAGCTTGGTTGCTGGGGCACGCTATCGAGCTCCAGGCAAGAAGATTATTGCAGGAAGGCGCGGCAAGCATGGAGGATCTGTACAGCATCCACCCGGGGATCTCACGCGTCGGGGGCGCCGCCACGGCGGCCAGCGAGGTGTCCGGGGTCGCCGGCGGACCAGGCTCGCCCCCTCCCCCGCCGTCGCTGCCCCCTCCGCCGCCGGCGGCGGATCTGACGGAGCTGGTCAAGGCGCAGATCGCCGGGCACCCGCGCTACCCTTCCCTCCTCTCCGCCTACATCGAGTGCCGGAAGGTACCTCGCCGTCGCATCGTGCGGCCGGCTAGCTAGCTAGCTCGCTCGATCGCCGAGAATAGTTGCGGAAAGATTGCGCCTTGACGACGCGCTCGCCCGCATGGTTTGGTTTCTTGATTTGGCGTGGCAGGTGGGCGCGCCGCCGGAGGTGGCCACGCTGCTGGAGGAGATCGGCCGGGAGAGGTGCGCCGCCGCCTCTGCCGGCGGGGAGGTCGGCCTAGACCCCGAGCTCGACGAGTTCATGGTACGCACGCCACGGCCCCGCACGCACTAAACCCGTTCTGATTCTTGCGTCGTTATTACATGTGACCGTGGCGACGACGGCGCGGCGCACAGGAGGCGTACTGCCGGGTGCTGGAGCGGTATAAGGAGGAGCTATCGCGGCCATTCGACGAGGCAGCGTCCTTCCTCAGCAGCGTCCGGACGCAGCTCAGCTCCCTCTGCGGCGCCGCCGCCTCGCTCTCAGGTAACTACCATCCTCCGCTCACATGCGTGCATCTCTCCGGCCGGCTCCTCCATCCACAGGTGTGCGACGACAACCTGGCCATGCCATCGCCATTGCGGGCATGGGCATGCACCCGTGCATCAGTGCATTATTGCTGCTCTTGTGTGAAGCAAAGGAAGCTAGCGTGTGCGTGTGCGAATATAGGGGCCGGCCGGCCGGGGCGAGGATGGCTGCTTCTAGCTTTGATGAATGCGTGCGCGTGTTCTTGTGTGGTCAAATCGTGTCCATGCAAATGGGGTGCAGGGGTGTCAGACGCCGGGGTCAGATGAGTAAAGTTCTGGGCGTGTGCTAACTTGCTCGTGTAGGGTTTATCCAAGGTTCCTGTGCATCATGGTCCATGGCTTTGCCTTTGCTTGCTACCTCTTTCTTTCTCTCACCTTCTCCTCCTCTCTCTAGTAGATGATAGAGAGAGAGAAGAGCATGGAGGTACCAGCTGCTGCTGCTCGTAGACTTCCGTAGGCTGCCTCGATCTGACGACTGATGGAACTTGAGGTAGCTGCGCGCTGATGGGCAGTGACACTGCTTGGATGCCTTTGGGAAAAGAGAATCTTGCTCGTGCATGCTAGGATTTCTAGCTATTATAGTTACTGGTGCCAGTGGCCAGTGATGAATTTTGTTTGTTGTTGTGGGGGCAACTCTAGATATTGGGCTGGATTCTGGCGTGGCTTTCCTCAAAAAAAAAAAAAAAATCATGTGATTTTCTAGTGATATATATGATCTACCTCTCCAATGATTTTGTTGTGGTAACCAATGATTAATGACATTTTGGCTTCTCTGTTTTCTACAATCTTTCTTGTTTCTTGTTTTTTTTTGTTATTTTCTGTGATTCAAGATAAGGCTTTATTGTTGACACAGTTAGTAAGATTAAGATCCATTGTTACTTGCTAATATACATCTGCTTAAACATATCATGCATAAGAGCAAGTTTCGGTGCTAATGCAGCTAAAATGAACATATCATAAAAGCAAATTTCGATGTTAATGCAGCTTAAATAAACACACCATAAGAGCAAGTTTAAGTTTGCTTCTATCTAAGCCAACGGGATGGAGATACACAATTTTATTTAGCTGTTCCATGAACATTGTGACATCTGGCCATCATGAGCAGGTGAATTTGCAGTGGCAAACGCCCATGGGCTTTTGGAAACTTCACATGTTGAATAAAGTCAAAAGGACAGCCATTGGTAACTATGGAAGCATGTGAAACCTGTTAATACTACAGCCTAACAAACAGTAGCACAATTCTGTACAGAACAGTTTGTGTTTATTTTCTTGCCATTTAATTCCAATGTATTTAGGCAATGCCAAGTACAGTCATGCATGCAGGTTACTGCAAAGGGGTATGAAACATTGTCATACTGATGACCACAGTAAACGTATCCCCTGTTTTACTCAGAGGGGTTGTGATTTTATACGGAAACTCTGACAATTCGATCAGGCCAATAGGAGTATGCTCGCATGTTTATGCAAAATGATTGTAAGGAGAGAGTGGCAATGAGCAGCATGCATATAATTAATATTTGGCAGTGACAAGCTACCGAGATAAATTGTTATAATGATCTTGAAATTATGCTATCACGGTTTTGTGCAGCAATATATTATATGACTACTAATCCCGAAACGACAAGTTCATTCAACATCGCATTAGTTTGTGAGTAAAACTATAAACTCTTATAATCTTTGGTCAATGCCTCAATTCAGCTATATGCACATCTGTAATGGATTAGTTTTTTTTTTTTTTTGCTAAATGCAGGCACAGAGTAGCATGCATGCATGTATTCAGAAATTTACTTCGCTATACGAGTTCAACAATTTGTTATGGTCTTAAGCAAACAAGATTAATTGTCTTAATAGAATGCATCTAGATGACAACTCCAATGTTAGCTATTATAAGTTATTGCTATAGCAATGAGCTAGGATCCTTGTGATGTTTGTTGCAATCTAGTTTTTGAATGTATGTGTTTAACATGTGTGCCTTTTCTTCTCTTTTTTGTTTATTTCTCGATCTTTCAATGGAAATTTTCTAACCTTTTGTGTTATGAGAACAATATGTTTTTCTTCATTGGGAAATTAAAGAACGATAGGGTTTTCTCAAATCTTTTATTTTTTAATATCCTGTGATTCCTAAGGGGGTGAAAACAGAAATAACTGTGGGGCAAACTTGTCCTAATAACAGGATTGGTCTATCTTGCTATCAAGCCTTAATATGATAAGTGCTTTAGGTTATCTGTTTATAGGATCAATGATCAAATAAGTGCTGCCCTCATGTGCCAACTGTGAAACCCTTCATGCATCCCATGGCACATCAATATCTCCGGTGAGCTGGATGATCCAGTAAGTAATGAGTGACCCTTTGTCGGCAATGTTGCAGTGTTACAGTGTATGGTAGTACAAATGAGACACAGACTCCACACTAAGCTTGATTATCGTTGTCCTCGCAATAAATGAGTGTATGTATTGCCTGCTTAAGCACCATTGGACTGGTGAAGAACAGAATGATGGATGCTCTTGTATGGGAAGGGAGGACTGGCCCACGCATAGGCGATGGTGCCACTATATATGAGTAGGGCATGGGGTTCAGGAATTTTCTCGGTCTGCATGAGTGGTCTTCTACCTCAACCAGAATGCTTGGGGTGGGGGGGGGGGGGGGGAGGGGGTGTATCTCCCCAGATCGAAATTCTGGCCTGGCTGTGTTAGAAATGTACACATGGTTATGGCCGACACTGATAATTATTTTTGTGTACTACTTTTCTGTGCTGGTGCTTTAGTTCCCTAATAACTCTTATAACATGTTAGTGCTGAAGGAATACTCGAATTTAAGCAACATTATGCTTGTATAATATGAAATGGTAACAAACATGCAATTTTCATGCATAGTAAAGCAAATGAAGGCAATTATTCCTGTATCTATATTAGCAGGCAACAATAGAAATGCAATTTTCTCTGTAGCTCAGGAAAAAACCTTTTTTGGGGGGGGGGGGGGGGGGGTCCTGGATATGATTTGTTTATGTATTACTGGCATTTTAGTTTACTGTAACCAAAACCATCATCAGAAGAACATAACTTCAGATTAAGGGGGTATTTGGTTCCCACCTCCTAAAATAGGTATTTCCAATAGAATTTCTAGGTACTAAAGTTTAGGAGGTTGACTGGAGGAACCAAACACCCCCTAAACAATTGGTTGCTTTTCATCTTGAAGTAATTCATTGAGTGGTTCCATTCATGCAGATAGGTACTACTGGGACCCATATGACTATGGATGATTTAGCACAGAATGTTCCTTGCAATAAGTACTGGCGTCGATATCTAGCTAGCTGTGTATGATCTTTGCACCGGCTCAGTTAATCTTCTGTTTCAGCAAAAAATTGTAGGGATCTTTTGTTAAATTGATTTACCTAGGGTCCTGCTACAAGAGATCGCCACATTTTATTGCTACGGAAGTCCAGTTGTGTCTGTCTGTCTGGTGGTCATGGATATAGTTCGGTTTTTACTGCTGTAAAAAGGGACGGGGGGGAAAATGCAAACTGACTTGGATTTTTTGTTCTGTTTTGCATGAAGATGAAATGGTAGGGTCGTCGGAGGAGGACGAAGCATGCTCGGGAGGAGACACGGAGGCGACGGAGCCGGGGCAGCAGGAGCACAGCTCCCGCCTGGCGGACCGTGAGCTGAAGGAGATGCTGCTGAAGAAGTACAGCGGGTGCCTGAGCCGGCTGCGGTCCGAGTTCCTGAAGAAGAGGAAGAAAGGGAAGCTGCCCAAGGACGCGCGGTCGGCGCTCATGGACTGGTGGAACACGCACTACCGCTGGCCGTACCCTACGGTAACCATGCATGCATCCTGGCAAACACGCAGCAGCAGCATCGCTCGCTGGAATGGCAGATCTGTGACCAGCATTGGCCGGCGGTGCAGGAGGAGGACAAGGTGAGGCTGGCGGCGGCGACTGGGCTGGACCCGAAGCAGATCAACAACTGGTTCATCAACCAGCGGAAGCGGCACTGGAAGCCGTCCGAGGACATGCGGTTCGCGCTCATGGAGGGCGTCACCGGCGGCGGGCCCTCGTCCGGGACAACGCTCTACTTCGACACGGGCACCATCGGGCCGTGACCACCACACACTACCAGCTTGGGCAACGCAAAGTGCATACGTTTTTCTTCGTGTATATGGGCCACAACGTGTCGGTAGGTACACTCAGCATACTGGAGCTGCTGTCCAGTTCAGTCCAGTACATATGGCCTCGTAAAGGACTCTGTACCATGATGATGTAATGCTAACTCCAACCCCTCTCACAAATTTCTCTTTTTCGTATTTTATATTTCATATTTAAATATCTTTTGTCCCAGTTTGCCTTCTCTTCATTCTTCAACAATTCTCCCCGTTCAGCTCTTCCTTTTTACTCTTTTAACCGAGCTACTTTTCTACATCAAATTTTAGAGTTTCAAAAATTATATAATATTTATAGTACCGTAATATAGATTGTTATTAGGTAACTAAACTTAAAAATGCTTAATTTTATAGTTAAAACACTGATTATTGAAATAGGATATCACAACTTTACTCTTACGACGTAGGGTGAGATCTTTCTGTCACCCTGTACGTAGGAAGCGGACATAGGGATGACAGTAGGCTCTAAATTTTATACTATAAAATTTAATGGTCGGATATTAAATCGGATTATGATCGTGCTTTATTTTTATTTATTTTTGAACTAAAATTTATTTAAGGTCCTATCACTTTTATAAAGAAATATTTGGATCGCGACCTATTACCACCCCTAAGTGGATGTGGAGAGTCGCTGAGGCTTGTTCGAATGCGTGAGGATCAAAACGGATCGACAAAGATTAAATTATTTCTATTCAATTTTGATCTCTAAGGCTTTCTCCAACCATTAAAAACTGATTTATTTCGCAATTAAAACACAATCAGCGAAATGAGGAGATTAGAGAACTCACGTGAGGGGGATTTTCTTCTCTCCCCCACCGAGAGTGCGCCTTAGGGAGTGCCGTTGGGTGCTCGTTCACCGTATTTGTAGTACACGGACGTGAGTGGAGTACGAAGTCAAGGGAATGGTTGGAGTAAGGACAAGCCTGAGGATGGCTCCAACGCCTCCCCTTGACACAATAATCCGGTGAAAAGTTTTTCCTCCCACTGTCCAACGCTCTTATGTCTCGTTCTCTCTCACCCCTCCACCCTCCCACGTATCCCTGGTGTCGTCGTCACTCTTCCTGTCGGATTCAGTGGCACAAACACCATCGTCACGGCGTACGGCGTGCGCTTCAACACGATGGTAAACAACCTATTCATCGGAAGCTGCTCCATCCACGAAATGCGGCGCCCAATGGCCCTACCTCGCTCGCCAACGGGCTACTTTCCTATACATCCATGATCCAATTGTGCTTAAAACAAATTGCATAACTCTTTTACTGGTTTAATACATTGTATTGTTTGTACACAAACAATTTCTTTGATAAACAAACATAAAAGTTTGTAAACGTGTTCAATAGTTGGTGCCTTTTTCGGGCGCTAATCACTGGGTGAGAACCGGCGGCGGAGCTCTCTACACAGGTGCGGATGGTCCGCGGCCAGGGGCCGGACGGTCTGCGACCTGGCGTAGGGCTAGGGTTCCCCGCCTGACGTGCCGGACGGTCCGTGCGTGCGCAGGGGCGACAAAGGACGCCGGCGGCGCCTGGATCTCGCTCCAGGAAGGGACCCCGTCGGGAGGAGAGATCCTAGGTGTCGTCTAGGCTCGGCAGGCCGACCTAGACTCCTCTAATCGACGTAGAGTCGAAGAGAAGCGAGGAATTTAGGGATTGGAAGACTAACCTAGAACTAGACTAGAACTACTCCTAATGCATAAGGTAAAAACGAGAAATAAACTTGATTTGATCGATTGTTGGGGGTTCAATCGGCCATAGCCCTTCATCTATATAAAGGGGAGGTCTGGATCCGCTTCAAACTGTTTCCCGAGTTAATCCTGTGGTTTTAGGTAACAAATCCCGCGAGAAACTAGGAACCCTAACTGTCTCTGCGCACGCGCGAACCATCTGCGCCACCACCGCGGACCGTCTGGCCTCATGGCTGGACCGTCCGCGAGCTTCTTTTGGCTTCCAACATATGTCCCCCTGCCTTTTGGTGAAGGTTGACAAACCAAAAGCATATGAACTAAACCTGATGTAAGTCATCGGCTTTTCAAAATGGAGGTCATTCAATAAAGCACCAATGTATAAAGGCCGTTTCGGATTGTATCTTGCTCGGCCATGACCATTTGATTAATGGATCAAAAGGAATATAATGGAGGTGCCCCCTAGTCTGGATAGACAAAGGGACTATACATGTGCGGGTGGAAAGTACCATGGATTCATCATCGTACCATTCCATATTTGAACAGGATAATATACCGACGATGAATAAACGGGTGGAAAGTACCCTGGTCTCATAGGATGAATAGGCAATGCTTGTTGTGTCGCCTTTTGGGCCGTTTTGTTCGGCCGTTTCATTTTAGCAGGTGACCGGGGTTTCTTCGTTGACCGATCACATGGAACAATCTTCTTGCTAGCATTTTTGGCTAGCAATTGATCGAAAGTAGGGCCAGCTTTTACTAGCCGACCATGCGCGTCATGTTGGATTTGCCCTCACGTCTCTTTCCTTGCTTTGTGTGGACGCTGACGCCTCTGGCCATGGGCGGACTGTCTGGCTGAGCCAAACGGACCGTCTTTATGAGCGCCGGACTGCCCGCACGTAGGTGCCGGACCATCCGCGATGCTCAGGTCAGGTTGTCGTGCTCGACTCCTTAATTGTGTCTGCCCCTCGGCGCTTCCGAATTTGTTAGTCTTATTGTCTAGAGCTTTTCGAGCATCCTCCTTCTGCGATATATTTGACGTGCAAGGATCGTCAATGATGATGTCTTTGCTTTTGCTTTTATCGGCCATTTCGGGCTAAACTAAGAGCTTTTCACATGTGACATCTATTGTATTAACAGGAAATGATTGTGTGTCCACTTGCATTTCTTGAAAAGCCAACCAGCCCTCATTTATGGCCGATTGTACCTATCGGGTACCGTAATTAGGGGTACCCCCAATAGCTGGAAAACATCTTCAAGATAGACCATAAAGGCTGGTAAGCACGGCGCAAAGTTAAAGCCTCGTCTGCCTAGGGACGCGATCTCGTCTCGCCCGAGCCCGGCCTCGGGCAAGAACAGTAGTCCCGGACGGATTCACGCCTCGCCCGAGGCCCCCCCCTCAGGCAGCGGGCGCACCCCTGGCTCGTCCGAGGCTAAGCTCGGGCAAACTTTGTCGTATAGCAACCTCGGCCAAATCGCCTTACCGCCGACCGTATCACATGCGCATTCAATGCAGGGATCACCTGATAACTTATCCTAACACACGCGCCTCAGTTGGCAAGGTCGAAGTGACCGCAGTCACTTCGCCCCTTTACTGATCGTTCTGACAGGAAAACAACACTATTCACCCCGTTCCGACTACTGTGCCAACCACCAGGGTAAGACTAACAACAGTAAGTCACGGCCACTCCCGAATTCAGCCTCGGGCGCAACAGGGAGCTCCACCTCGCCCGACCCCAGGCCTCGGCCTCTGCCTCGGCCTCGGGAGAAGGTCTCCGCCTCGCCCGTCCCTAGGTCTCGACCTCAGCCTCGACCTCAGGAGGAAGTCTCCGCCTCGCCCGACCCTAGGTCTCGGCCTCGGGAGGAGTCACAACCTCGCCCGACCTCGGCCTCGGCCTTGGGAGGAGTCACCGCCTCGCCCGACCTCGGCTTTAGACCGACTACGCTACAGGGGATACATCATTACCCTACCTCTAGCTAGCCGCCTCAGGCTACGAAGGAACAAGACCGGAGTCACATCTAGATTACTCCGACCACATGTAATGATGGTTCCCCGCATGCGTCCATGACGTCAATAGTCCACAAGCTCTCTACGAAGGCAAAGAAACGTCAGCAGGACCAGGACCGCACCGCAAGCTACGCTTCATATAGGGCTCAAGCACTTCTTCGCCGGACACGTTAGCACATAGCTACACCCCCATATGTACAGCTGGACCATCCCCTTGTGTCTATAAAAGGGGATGCCCAGGGCCTTCTCAGGGGGAGGGGGGAGAAAGACATGGGCAGCAAGGACAACGGAGACGGACTCACTCAAACATCGAGCTCCACTCCGCAACACTAGACTCCTCAAGAGGCCTAGGACCCGTTCCCTCTCTCGCGAAACTTGTAACCCTACTACAAGCACCCTCGGTGCAAGATAATATAAGCCTCATCCCTCCTCTTGTGTTCCATCTTGCATCAACCCATCTGGACAGGGGCACGCGGCACAAAATTCACTAGTCGGTCCAGTTGAGGGTCCCCTGACTAGTGAATTTTGTGCCGCGTGCCCCTGTTCAGATGGGTTGATGCAAGATGGAATACAAGAGGAGGGATGAGGCTTATATTATCTTGCACCGGGGGTGCTTGCAGTAGGGGTTACAAGCTTCGCGAGAGAGGGAACGGGTCCTAGGCCTCCTGAGGAGTCACCGCCTCGCCCGACCTCGGCTTCGGACCGACTACGCTACAGGGGATACATCATTACCCTACCTCTAGCTAGCCGCCTCAGGCTACAAAGGAACAAGACCAGAGTCACATCTAGATTACTCCGGCCACAGGTAATGATGGTTCCCCTCATGCATCCATGACGCCAATAGTCCATAAGCTCTCTACGAAGGCAAAGAAACGTCAGCAGGACCAGGACCGCGCCGCCAGCTACGCTTCATACAGGGCTCAAGCACTTCTTCGCCGGACACGTTAGCACATAGCTACACCCCCCATATGTATAGCTGGACCATCCCCTTGTGTCTATAAAAGGGGATGCCCAGGGCCTTCTCAGGGGGAGGGGGGAGAAAGACATGGGCAGCAAGGACAACTGAGACGGACTCACTCAAACATCGAGCTCCACTCTGCAACACTAGACTCCTCAGGAGGCCTAGGACCCGTTCCCTCTCTCGTGAAGCTTGTAACCCCTACTGCAAGCACCCTCGGTGCAAGATAATATAAGCCTCATCCCTCCTCTTGTGTTCCATCTTGCATCAACCCATCTAGACAGGGGCACGCGGCACAAAAATCACTAGTCGGTCCAGTTGAGGGTCCCCCGAGTCCGAAACGCTGACAGTTGGCACGCCAGGTAGGGGCCACTGCGTGTTGACAATACTTTCCCGTTGAGTTCCAGATGGACAATCTTCAGTAGCCTCTTCAGCCTGGGACGGTGCTCCGCTTTGGGAGTCTCGAGTTCATGTCCCCCGACGGCAGCTACGACATGATACTACTCACCCCGCAGCACGACAACAACGATGGTCGTCGGCTCGCCCGGTGGAGGCGAACTCGACGACGGCGACATCTTCCCGTGGCGGAAGAGGAACACCCGAGTCAACCCCGTCACCCTCCTCGCCAGAGGAGGCGGAGACGGGGCAACCATGGCCAGGAAGGAGGTAGCACCTCGACGGCTGTCGGACCAGAGCGAGTCGATGATGCCGACACCCCTGCGGGGGACATGTCGGGTGTTATCCTCGCACCTGAGACAACGACGGGTGTCGCTTCCCAGCAAAACGCCAGCCCTAGGCGGACTGATGACGCCGGCACCCTTGCGAGGGACTTGTCGGGCATTAGTCTCGCGCCTGAGATAACAACACATTCAACCTCCGATGCAACTTCGCCGCCGTCCACCAACCAAGAGGTACCTTCAGTTTTCCATCCTGTTCCCTTTAGGTTCAGCTTCGACCCACCAAGCGACCCTGCTTCGGTAAGCGCTTTTGTAAGGGCATATCCTGACCTTCCAGGGTACCATATGTGGTCATCTTGGGACCGACTGACGACCGTCTCAACCTCCGGACCTGTGGGTTCCGAGGAAGAGGACGACCCCGACTTCAGTTGGGACTTCTCCAGACTCCGTGATCCCAGTGCCATGCGTGACTTCATGTCCGCATGTGACTACTGCCTCTCTGGCTGTTCTGATGATGGTCACAGCCTTGACGACGAGGGTTGCGACCCAACTCGCGAGTGCTTCCACATCGATCAGGAAGATCACGACGGAGACCACCACCCCGGCATGCCAGGAGGTGACGGCGCCCTTGCACCTGCGTCTCGCGTTGAGATCCCGCGGGAGCTAGCTGTGGCCCAGGTCCCCACGGGGGGCCAGGGCTCACAGCTCGAGCAACTCCGTGAGATGCAGGCCAAGCTCGACGAAGAAACGGGCCAACTTGTGCAGCTCCGTCAAAACCTCGAGCAAGAGTGGGCAGGCCGAGTGCTCGCCGGAGGAGCGCGTCATCGGGCCCGGGACGTCCAGCACCGTATTATTGACGATTCCAGGACAATGCTGCCCCCAACCTTCAATGGGGCCGGCCAGAACCTAGCTGCAGCGGCGATGTTACTTCGAACAATGCCAGAGCCATGTACCACCGAGGGGCGGCGTATCCAGGGCGAACTTAAGGACCTCCTGGAAAATGTCGCAGCCTGACGGGTCGAGAGCTCTGGCTCCCGAAGGCGGGGATGCCCCTCAGAGCATCACATAGCGTCCTCCTGACGCATGCACGAGACCTCAGTCCACACCGAGCTTACAGGAGACGAGACACCTGTAGCCCGGGATCGCCTCGGCGACGATCAACACCGCCGCGACCATCGGGCCCGCCTCGAGGAGAAGGTGCGCCGAGGCTACCACCCTAGATGCGGGGGATGCTACGATAGTGAGGAGGATCGGAGCCCCTCACCCGAGCAACCAGGCCCGCTGGTCTTCAGTCGAGCCATACGACGAGCGTCGTTCCCGGCCCGGTTCCGAGCCCCGACTACCATTACCAAGTACTCAGGGGAGAGGAGGCCGGAGTTGTGGCTCACGGATTACCGGCTAGCATGCCAATTGGGAGGGACGGACGATGACAACCTCATCATCTGCAACGTCCCCCTTTTCCTCTCTGACGCTGCACGGGCCTAGCTGGAGCATCTGCCCCCTGTGCAGATCTTCGACTGGGACGACCTAGTCAAGGCCTTCGCTAGAAATTTCCAAGGTACGTACGTGCACCCTAGGAACTCATGGGATCTCCGGAGCTGCCGCCAGCAGCCAGGGGAATCCCTACTAGAGTACATCCGGCGGTTTTCAAAGCAGTGCACCGAGTTGCCCAACATCACCGACTCAGACGTCATCGGAGCATTCCTCGCCGGCACCACTTGCCGGGACCTGGTAAGCAAACTGGGGCACAAGACACCCACCAAGGCGAGCGAATTGATGGACATAGCCACCAAGTTCGCCTCTGGTCAGGAGGCGGTCGAAGCCATCTTCCGGAAGGACATGTAGCCTCAGGGAAGGCAGAAGGAAGACGACCCCGAGGCGCCCGTCCAGCATAGTATGAAGAAGAAGACCAGGAAGAAGGCGCAAGCAAAACGCAACGCCATTGACGCAGATCTCGTCGCTGCTGCCGAGCACAGGAATCCTCGGAAGCCTCCCGGAGGGGCCAACGTGTTCGACAAGATGCTCAAGGAGTCGTGCCCCTATCACAGGGGTCCCGTCAAGCACACCCTTGAAGAGTGCGACATGCTCCGACGTTACTTCAATAAGGCTGGACCCTCGGCGGAGGATGGAAAGGACCAGGGCAACAACAAGAAAGGAGGCGACAGAGAAGAAGAGTTTCCAGAGGTCCACAACTGCTTCATGATCTACGGTGGGCAAATGGCGAATGCCTCGGCTCGGCACCGCAAGCAGGAGCGCCGGGAGGTGTGCTCGGTGAAGGTAGCAACGCCAGTCTACCTAGACTAGTCCGACAAGCCCATCACCTTCGACCAAGGCGACCACCCCGACTACGTGCCAAGCCCAGGAAGATACCCGCTCGTCATCGACCCCATCATCGGCAACGTTAGGCTCTCCAAGGTCCTCATGGACGGAGGCAGCAGCCTCAACATCATCTACGCCGAGACCCTAGAGCTCTTGGGGGTTGATCGGTTCGAGATCTGGGCTGGTGCAGCACCTTTTCACGGGATTGCACCCGGAAAGCGTATCCTGCCCCTCGAACAGATCGACTTGCCCGTCTGCTTCAGAACACCCTCCAACTTTCGAAAGGAAACCCTCACTTTCGAGGTAGTCGGGTTCCGAGGGACCTATCACGCGGTGCTGGGAAGACCGTGCTACGCCAAGTTCATGGCCGTCCCCAACTACACTTATCTCAAGCTCAAGATGCCTGGCCCCAAGGGAGTCATCACCGTCGGACCCACGTACCGCCACGCTTACGAATGCGACATGGAATGCATGGAGTACGCCGAAGCCCTCGCCGAGTCCAAAGCCCTCATCGCCGACCTGGATTGCCTCTCCAAAGAGGCGCCCGACGCGAAGCGGCACGCCGTCAACTTTGAGCCAGCCGAGGCAGTCAAGTCTGTCTCTCTCGAGCCCAGCAACGACGCCAGCAAGAAAGTTAGGATTGGCTCCGAGCTCGACCCCAAATAGGAAGCAGTGCTCGTCGACTTTCTCCGCGCAAACGCTGACGTTTTTGCGTGGAGTCCCTCGGACATGCCAGGCATACCAAGGGATGTCGCCGAGCACTCACTGGACATCCGAGCCGGAGCCCGACCCATGAAACAGCACCTGTGCCGGTTTGATGAAGAAAAGCGCAGAGCCATGGGCGAGGAGGTCCACAAGCTAATGGCTGCAGGATTCATCAAAGAGGTATTCCATCCAGAATGGTTAGCTAACCTTGTACTTGTAAAGAAAAAAGATGGGAGGTGGAGGATGTGTGTAGACTACACTGGGCTAAATAAAGCATGTCCCAAGGTTCCCTACCCTCTGCCTCGCATCGATCAAATTGTGGACTCCACCGCTGGGCGCAAAACCCTGTCTTTCCTCGATGCCTACTCAGGCTATCACCAAATCAAGATGAAAGAATCCGACCAGCTCGCGACTTCTTTTATCACACCTTTTGGCATGTATTGTTATACTGTTATGTCATTTGGTTTGAGGAATCCAAGTGCAACATACCAGAGGTGCATGAACCATGTGTTCGGAGAGCACATCGGTAGAACGGTCGAGGCCTACGTCGATGACATCGTTGTCAAAACAAGGAAAGCCTCCGACCTCCTCTCTGACCTTGAGGTGACGTTCATGTGCCTCAAAGCGAAGAGCGTAAAACTCAATCCCGAGAAGTGTGTCTTCGGAGTCCCCCGAGGCATGCTCCTAGGGTTCATCATCTTCGAACGAGGCATCAAGGCCAACCCGGAGAAAATTGCGGCCATCACCAACATGGGACCCATCAAAGATTTAAAAGGAGTGCAAAGGGTCATGGGATGCCTTGCGGCTCTGAGCCGCTTCATCTCGCACCTCGCGCGAGAAAGGATTGCCCTTGTATCGCCTCTTAAGGAAGGCCGAACGCTTCACTTGGACTCCCGAAGCCAAAGAAGCCCTCGGAAACTTAAAGGCACTCCTTACTAATGCTCCCATCTTGGTGCCCCCTCGCTGAGGGAGAAGCCCTCTTGATTTATGTCGCCGCAACCACTCAGGTGGTCAGCGCCGCGGTCGTAGTTGAGAGACGAGAAGAAGGGCATGTACTGCTCATCCAGAGGCCAGTCTACTTCATCAGCGAGGTGCTATCCGAGACAAAAATCCGCTACACGCAAATCCAGAAGCTACTGTACGTGGTGATTCTAACACGGCGGAAGCTGCGACACTACTTCGAGTCTCATCCGGTTACTGTGGTGTCATCTTTCCCCCTGGGAGAGATCATCTAGTGCCGAGAGGCCTCGGGTAGGATAGCAAAATGGGCAGTGGAACTCATGGGGGGAAACACTTTCATTCGCCCCTCGGAAGGCCATAAAATCCCAAGTCTTGGCTGACTTCCTGGCTGAATGGACCGACATCCAGTTGCCAATGGCCCCAGTCCAGGCCGAACTTTGGACCATGTACTTCGACGGGTCGTTGATGAAAACCGAAGCAGGCGTGGGCTTGCTCTTCATCTCACCCCTCGGAGAACATGTGCATTATGTAATACGCCTCCATTTTCCGGCGTCAAACAACGTGGCCGAATATGAGGCCTTGGTTAATGGGTTGTGCATTGCTGTCGAGCTAGGGGTTTGGCGCCTCGATGCCCGTGGCGACTCACAGCTCGTTATTGACCAAGTCATGAAGAACTCTCATTGCCGCGATCAGAAAATGGAGGCCTACTGCGACGAAGTTTGGTGCTTAGAAGATAAGTTCTATGGGCTAGAACTCAACCATGTTGCTCGACGGTACAACGAGACTGCAGATGAGCTAGCTAAGATAGCCTCGGGACGAACAATGGTTCCCCTGAATGTCTTCTCCAGAGACATATATCAACCATCCGTCAAACTCAACGACGCACCCGAGCTCGAGGAGACCTTGGCCCAGCCCAAGGTACCCTCGGCTGCCGAGGGTGAGGCCCTGCGCGTCGAGATGGAGCAGAATGGGGTCACACCAAACCTGAACTGGCAGACCCCGTACCTGGAATATCTCCTCCGAGGAGAGCTGCCCCTCGACAAGGCCGAAGCTCGGCGACTGGCTCGGCGTGCCAAGTCGTTCGTTTTACTGGGTGATGAAAAGGAGTTGTACCACCATAGCCCCTCAGGCATTCTTCAACAATGCATATCCATCGCCCAAGGACAAGAGCTGTTACAAGAAATACACTCGGGGGCTTGCGGTCACCATGCAGCACCTCGGACCCTCGTAGGAAACGCTTTCCGACAAGGTTTCTACTGGCCGACCGCAGTGGCCGACGCCACTAGGATTGTACGCTCCTGCCGAGGGTGTCAATTCTACGCGAGACAAACACACCTGCCTGCTCAGGCTCTATAGACAATACCTATCACCTGGCCGTTTGCTGTGTGGGGTCTGGACCTTGTCGGTCCCTTGCAGAAGGCACATGGGGGCTTCACACACCTGCTGGTCGCCATCGACAAATTCTCCAAATGGATCGAAGTCCGACCCTTAACCAGCATCAGGTCCGAGTAGGCGGTGGCGTTCTTTACAAATATCATCCACCGCTTTGGGATCCCAAACTCAATCATCACCGACAACGACACGCAGTTCACTAGGAAAAAGTTCCTAGACTTCTGCGAGGACCACCACATCCGTGTGGACTGGGCCGCCGTAGCTCACCCAATGACAAATGGGCAAGTGGAGCGCGCCAACGGCATGATTTTGCAGGGGCTAAAACCAAGGATCTACAACGACCTCAACAAGTTTGGCAAGCGGTGGATAAAAGAGCTACCCTCGGTGGTTTGGAGTCCGAGGACGACGCCGAGCCGAGCCACGGGCTTCTCGCCGTTTTTTCTAGTCTATGGGACCGAGGCCATCCTACCCACGGACTTAGAATATGGCTCCCCGAGGGCAAAGGCATACGACGATCAAAACAACTAGACCAGCCGAGAGGATTCATTGGACCAGCTGGAAGAGGCTCGGGACGTAGCCTTGCTACACTCAGCGCGGTATTAGCAGTCTCTACGACACTACCACGCCCGAAGGATTCGGCCTCAAGGCTTCTAGGTGAGAGATTTGGTGCTTCGGCTACGACAAGACGCCCGAGGACGCCACAAGCTTACTCCTCCTTGAGAAGGGTCGTTCATCATCTCTAAAATTTTGAAGCCCGGGACATACAAGCTGGGCAACGACCAAGGCGAGGTCTACAGCAACGCTTGGAACATCGAACAGCTACGTCGCTTTTACCCTTAAAATGTTTCAAGTCGTTCATGTACCTCGGTCCCTTTACATGTACAAATAAAAAGTCTAGCTGTCAAGGGAGGATCGGCCTTGCCTCAGCAAAAACCGACCCTCCCTCGGGGGCTAGAAGGGGGGACCCCCTCTGCGTCAAAATTTTCCTCGGAAAAGTTTTCTACCAAAACGACTTCCGTGCCATTTGACTATATCGATAACAAAATCCTAAAAACGACACGAGAGACCTTGAATGGCAAGGCCGACCAAGCCGAGGGACTCCTACGCCTCCGGGATATGGATACCTCACTCATCACCTTCCGCGAAAGGTAGCTCACGCTCGGATAAGTGATTCTGCTACCGAACAAGTCCTAACGCTCGGGTAGAAAACGACTTTCATGCCTTTTGACTATATCGATAACGGAATCCTAAAAACGACAAGAGAGACCTTGAACGGCAAGGCGGACCGAGCCGAGGGACTCCTACGCATTCGGGATACGGATACCTCACTCATCACCTTCCACGAAAGGTAGCTCACGCTCGGATAAGGGATTCTGCTACCGATGAACAAGTCTTAATGCTCGAAATAAGAGGAAAGAAAACACAGCTTTATACTCAAATACCCAAATGTTCAGGCCTTGGCAGCCATAGAAAACAAACACACATACTTGGGATAACTATGCTACATAGACGTCGGCAGCACCCTCGGCGGCTTTCTCGACCTACAGCATATATCTTAGCACTTGGAGCAATTACATTTTGCTCTTACATTCCCTTACAAATGGGACCCCAGCTCCATTCTCGCTGGAATGAACTACCTCCACACCGGAGGGGTTACAGGATAACAAACTCCAAGCGGCTCACCGGCGACCACTGTACCAGCAGCGACAATGACCTCTGCCTCGGGCGGCTAGACAGCAGCAGCGATTGCCCCAGGGCAAACGCTACTGTGGAAAGGCCCTCACCCCCGTCTGGGGGGCGAGGACAAGCCATTAAAGCCAAAAGGCCGGAGGTCCGGGTCCAGGTGGCACTGACGGTCTCGTCGGCAGAGGCAACCGCCTCTGCGGTGGGAAGCCTCACCTATGGCAGCCACCACCTCAGCACCGACGACAGTGGCCACCTGCGCTCCCACGCCACACCGGCGAATGGCGGCCGCCCCAGCACGTACAAGGAGGTCCTCGCTCCTATCGTCGCTACGGGAGTGAGGACAGGACCGTCCAGGGACGCGGACACCGCCCCCGCGGCGTACGACGTCTTGTACGCCCCCCCGGTGTGGCCGGCGGTGTAAGACGAGCCGTGTACATGGGGGACCTGCGCACGGCGCGACCGTCGCCCGTGTGGTGGACGAACAGCCACACCCCGACCAGGCAGCAGGTGGCAGTTTGCCTCCTCCACAAGGCTGGTGAACACCCTTCTCCCCCGAATGCTGAAGGAAGAAGCGGGTCGCCAGCCCATGCGGAAGGCAGGGCCCTAGCTCGGCTTGCCCTCGCCCCCAGCACGGATGATGAACATCCTTGAAGCTGAGGGCGGCAGGGAGGCCACAGCCCGGCTCGCCCTTCCCCACCATAAGGCTGGTGATCATCCTTCTAGATGACCATTGGTGGGGGAATGCAGCCGGGCTGCATGATGAAAATCCTTGAAGCCGAACAATGGCGGAAGAGTTCCAACCCCCACAGAGTTGTGCTCCTCTAAACAACAGCAAGAAGAAGGCAAGACCACCGGCATCGCCACGGGCACGAGCTCTCCGGCGGTGAGGTCACCAAAAAACACCGGCACACCTCATCTGGAGGCCCGGAAGGCGGAGTGGCGCGATGAAGACGAGAGGAGCAAAGCATGGTTACTGCCCGGGAGATCGGTCCCTTTTTATAGGCAGATCTCCCCACTCACACCCTGAAACGTCGCGGGCAAAGTCTCCCCCGACTTGCTCTAGGGATCTCGCCCTACGACACGGGGGCTAGGTCCCACATGTCACACAAACTGACCCGCAACGCGAAGATGGCGAACCGCCGCACACGAAGCATGCAACCACCCCGCGGGTAAGCGCTCTCTCATCCTCGCCGAATCCAGCGGTCGAAAGGGCGGGCCGCCACACCAGAGGCGTGCAACCGCACCACGGTTGTACACCCTTTCAGCAACTGGCGGTCCAGCATGGAGGCCCGGGCCCGCATGTCATGTGACCGGCGCATCGGTTACCATGTGCAAAGAAACCGCACCGCCACTTGCGCCAATGCCGTGTCTTCTCGAGACTACAGAACCAGTGCAGCGACTCGAGGCAGCCACGTGCTTGACCCAGTAGTGCCAAATAAGTGCGAAGGTCACGGGTACCATCTACAGGCTGGCATCCGCCCCTGATGCGGTAGAAGAGCCCTCTCCTACGGCATAAATACGACGCACCCGTGTTCCATTCCTCGAACGACTCGCGCACGCGCAATAGATACCCCGTGAGTCGCTCGTCCCGTCGCATTAACTCCCTGGCAGGACACACATCTCCTCTGGCAGGCGGATGGGCGTCGTTTCGCCTCCGTCATGATGGCTACCTCGAAAAAGGTGCGCCACACTGCTTCGAAATATCTCCTTTCTTCCTTTTCTCTCTCTTTCTCTCTCCCCACAGGGATCGGGAAAAGGGACATTTCGAAGGAGTCCTTCGCAGCGAAGGAACCGGGCCCCGAGCCCTTTACTGATCAGGGGTTCGAAGGTTGCGCCCTGCGGGGTTAGGTGACCGCCCTAGAGCACTCGGGCTTCGAGCCCTTTACTGATCAGGGGTTCAAAGGCTGGCCCCTCGAAGGGATTCGACAGCCGCCCCAGAACATGCAGAGTCAGGGATGACCCTGGGTACGTCCGTTACATGGCCAAGGCTCGGGCTACGCTCCCGAGGTACCCTAGGACATTTCCGAGACCAGCGGGAACGATTTTGTAATGGAGTCCCACCGGAGGGAGGCACCGAGCCCTTAGACCCTATCAAATGGGCCCGGGTCCAGCAAATCACCCGCAGGTACTTTTGGAGCGCGCCTCTGGGCCACTAGCCGACCCTTATCGAACGGGGCTCGGGCGTCCACTCGGATTACCCGTTAGCAACTCACTAGAAACACCATGTTCAGCGCCCACCGAGGGTAACTTGGCGCGTTCCCCCCTCCTCCTTGCGGAAAGGCGACGAAGGGGCGTACAGTAAAAAGCCGAGACGGTCCTCGATCGTCCTCTCGCTCCGTGCAGAGGCTCGGGGGCTGCTCTTGCACCAGGCTACGGCCAAATTGTTGACCACGTCAACAAACCAGCTTAAAAACTCAGAGCCTGACCATGCACCCGGTCTGTGGCCAGGCTGCATGAGGGAACAACAAGGCCGACCGAGGAATCACAAGAACTAAGACCTCAGAGGAGTCAAACCACTCCTCCGAGGCCTCTGGGGCTACACCCGACGGGTGCGCTCGCGCGCACCCATCGGAACAAAATATAACCGAGAAGGGCTAGTCTCCTTGCAAAAAATCCAGCTGAACCTCCAAGCGAGTGTCTACACTCCCTTTGAGGCTCGGGGGCTACTGTCGGGTACCGTAATTAGGGGTACCCCAATAGCTGGAAAACATCTTCAAGACAGACCATAAAGGCTGGTAAGCACGGCGCAAAGTTAAAGCCTCATCTGCCTAGGGACACGATCTCGTCTTGCCCGAGCCCGGCCTCGGGCAAGAACAGTAGTCCCGGACGGATTCACGCCTCGCTCGAGGGCCCCCCTCAGGCAGCGGGCGCACCCCCGGCTCGTCCAAGGCTAAGCCCGGGCAAACTTTGTCGTTTAGCAACCTCGGCCAAATCGCCTTACCGCCGACTGTATCGCATGCGCATTCAATGTAGGGATCACCTGACACCTTATCCTAACACGCGCGCCTCAGTTGGCAAGGTCGAAGTGACCGCAGTCACTTCGCCCCTTTACTGATCGTTCTGGCAGGAAAACAACACTATTCACCCCGTTCCGACTACTGTGCCAACCACCAGGGTAAGACTAACAACAGTAAGTCACGGCCACTCCCAAATTTAGCCTCGGGCGCAACAGGGAGCTCCGCCTCGCCCGACCCCAGGCCTCGGCCTCTGCCTCAGCCTCGGGAGAAGGTCTCCGCCTCGGCCGACCCCAGGTCTCGACCTTAGCCTCAACCTCGAGAGGAAGTCTCCACCTCGCATGACCCCAGGTCTCGGCCTCGGGAGGAGTCACAACCTCGCCCGACCTCGGCCTCGGCCTCGGGAGGAGTCACCGCCTCGCCCAACCTCGGCTTCGGACCGACTACGCTACAGGGGATACATCATTACCCTACCTCTAGCTAGTCGCCTCAGGCTACAAAGGAACAAGACCGGAGTCACATCTAGATTACTCCGGCCACAGGTAATGATGGTTCCCCACATGCGTCCATGACGTCAATAGTCCACAAGCTCTCTACGAAGGCAAAGAAACGTCAGCAGGACCAGGACTGCACCGCCAGCTATGCTTCATACAGGGCTCAAGCACTTCTTCGCCGAACACGTTAGCACATAGCTACACCCCCATATGTACAGCTGGAGCATCCCCTTGTGTCTATAAAAGGGGATGCCCAGGCCTTCTTAGGGGGAGGGGGGAGAAAGACATGGGCAGCAAGGACAACGGAGACGGACTCACTCAAACATCGAGCTCCACTCCGCAACACTAGACTCCTCAGGAGGCCTAGGACCTGTTCCCTCTCTCGTGAAGCTTGTAACCCCTACTGCAAGCACCCCCCGGTGCAAGATAATATAAGCATCATCCCTCCTCTTGTGTTCCATCTTGCATCAACCCATCTGGACAGGGGCACGCGGCACAAAATTCACTAGTCGGTCCGGTTGAGGGTCCCCCGGGTCCGAAACGCTGACAGTACCTGTCGACGAAAAACATTATAGTCATTGGTGGCATGAGAAAAAGAATTATGCCACTTACAATAAGCACGTCTTTTTAATTCATCTATAGGAGGGATAGTATGAGTTAATTTAATGTTGCCATTTTAAGTAGCTCATCAAATATCTTATCGCATTTGGCAACATTAAAGGTAAATTTAATCTCTTCTTGTCGATTCTTTTGAACCGACTGTAAGGAAGAACATGCTGAAGATTTGGCCTTTGTTGGCCAAATAAACTCAGCAGTATATACATCTGCGGATTCGTCATCTGAACTATCACGCTCTATTAGATGTATAGTACGGGCGGCCGATTTTGATGTCTCTTTAAATCGGCTTTCATAGGCTAAAGCCCGCTGATGTAGCTAGGCTATCGAAAAGAACTGGGTCCCATCTAATTTGTATCTTAAGTAGGATAGCAACCCATTAAAAGCTAGCCCTACTAGCTCTTTGTCTGCAACATGGATCCGAAAGCATCGGTTTCTAGTGTCCCGGAATCTCTGGATATAATCATTAACCGATTCTTCGCATCCTTGTCGGACTGAAGCTAAGTCAGCTAATCCTAATTCATATTCCCCAGCAAAGAAATGTTCATGAAATTTATTTTCTAACTCATTATAGGAATTAATGAAATTAGGAGGCAGGGCGGCATACCATGCAAAAGCGGTACTAGTAAGGGATAAAGAAAATAACCGAACACGAAATGCTTCTTCATCGGCCAATTCGTCTAAGTGTGCTAGGAACTGGTGAAAGGGAAATAGGCTTACACCTTTTCCTAAATAGATTTTGGTGGTTGAATTGCCCAACACAAACAATTGGACTAACTAGTTTGCTCTAGTCTATAAGTTTTATAGGTGCCAAAGGTTCACAATAGACCAATAAAAATACCAAGAAAGGGTTCAAACAAAGAGAGCTAAAGAAATCCCAAAGGCACCCTGGTCTGGCGCACCGGATTGTCCGGTGCACCAGGGAACTCGACGCTGAACTCCTCACCTTCGGGAAAATCAGTGGGCGCTCCGCTATAATTCACCGAACCGTCCGGTGAGGCACTGGACTGTCCGGTGTGCCAGCGGAGCAACGGCTACTTCAAGCGCAACGGTCGACTGCAACGCATTAAATGCGCGCCAGCGCGCGCAGAGGTCAGAGCACGCGCAGTTGGCGCACCGGACAGTCTACAGGAGATGTCCGGTGCGCCACCGGACAGCCCAGAGGCCCCACAAGTCAGAGCTCCAACGGTCGAACCCCAACGGATGGATGACGTGGCTGGCACACCGAACAGTGTCTGGTGGCGCACCGGACTGTCCGGTGCGCCATGCGACAGCAGCCTTCCAACGGCCACATTTTGGTGGTTGGGGCTATAAATACCCCAACCACTCCACATTCAAGAGCATCCAAGTTTTCTACACTTCTACACCTTACAAGAGCTATAGCATTCAATACAAGACACACCAAAGAGATCAAATCCTCTCCCAACTCCACACAAAGCTTTAGTGATTAGAGAGAGAGAGATTTGTTGTGTTCATTTGAGCTCTTGCGCTTGGATTGCTTCTTTTCTTTCTCATTCTTCTTGTGATCAAACTCAATTGTAACCAAGGCAAGAGACACCAATTGTGTGGTGGTCCTTGCGGGGACTTTGTGTCCCGTGTGATTGAGAAGAGAAGCTCACTCGGTCTAAGTGACCGTTTGAGAGAGGGAAAGGGTTGAAAGAGACCCAGTCTTTGTGACCACCTCAACGGGGAGTAGGTTTGCAAGAACCGAACCTCGGTAAAACAAATCCTTGTGTCTCATTCCTTTTTTGCTTGCGATTTGTTTTTCACCCTCTCACTCGGACTCGATTATATTTCTAACGCGAACCCGGCTTGTAGTTGTGATTAACTTTGTAAATTTCAGTTTCGCCCTATTCACCCCCCTCTAGGCGACTTTCAATTGGTATCAGAGCTCGGTGCTTCATTAGAGCCTAACCGCTCGAAGTGATGTCGGGAGATCACGCCAAGAAGGAGATGGAGACCGGCGACAAGCCCACTACAAGCCACGGGAAGGCTTCATCGGAAGAGTCCCGCAACAAGGAGAAGGGGAAGGAGAAGAAATCCTCTTCCCACAAGTCGCATCAGAGTGGCGACAAGAAAAAGAAGATGAGGAAGGTGGTCTACTACGAGACCGATTCTTCATCACCTTCCACCTCTGGCTCCGACGCGCCGTCCATTACTTCTAAGCGCTATGAGCGCAAGAAGTATAGTTAGATTCCCCTACGCTACCCCCGTATTTCAAAGCGTACTCCTTTACTCTCCATTCCATTAGGAAAACCACCGGTTTTTGACGGTAAAGATTATAATATGTGGAGTGACAAAATGAGGCATCATCTAACCTCACTCCACACAAGCATTTGGAATGTTGTTGAGTTTGGTGTACAGGTACCATCCGTAGGGGATGAAGACTATGACTCGGACGAAGTGGCCCAAATCCACCACTTTAACTCCCAAGCCACCACTATACTCCTCGCCTCTCTAAGTCAAGAGGAGTATAATATGGTGCAAGGGTTAAAGAGTGCAAAGGAAATTTGGGACGTACTCAAGACCGCGCACGAAGGAGACGAGGTGACCAAAATCACCAAGCGGGAGACGATCGAGGGGGAGCTCAGTCGGTTCCGACTCAACCAAGGTGAGGACCCTCAAGCCATGTACAACCGCTTGAAGACCTTGGTAAACCAAGTGCGCAACCTCGGGAGCACCAAATGGGATGACCATGAGATGGTCAAGGTTATTCTAAGATCCCTCGTTTTTCTTAACCCTACGCAAGTTCAATTAATTCGAGGAAATCCTAGATATACACAAATGTATCCTGAGGAAGTAATAGGTAATTTTGTGAGCTTTGAGTTGATGATCAAAGGCTCAAAGAAAATTATCGAGCTAGATGGCCCCTCCACGCCCGAAGCACAACCGGTCGCATTCAAGGCAACGGAGGAGAAAAAGGAGGAGTCTACATCAAGTAGACAACCCATTGATGCCTCCAAGCTCGACAATGAGGAAATGGCACTCATCATCAAGAGTTTCCGCCAAATCCTCAAGCAAAGGAGGGGGAAGGATTACAAGCCCCGCTCTAAGAAGGTTTGCTACAAGTGTGGTAAGCCCGGTCACTTTATTGCCAAATGTCCTATTTCTAGTGACAGTGACAGGGGCAACGACAAAAAGGGGAGAAGAAAGGAAAAGAAGAGGTACCACAAGAAGAAGGGCGGCGATGCCCATGTGTGCCGCGAGTGGGACTCCGACGAGAGCTCCACCGACTCCTCCTCCGACGAGGACGCCGCCAACATCGCTGTCACCAAGGGCCTTCTCTTCCCCAACGTCGGCCACAAGTGCCTCATGGCAAAGGACGACAAAAGAAAGAAGGTTAAATCTAAATCCTCCACTAAATATGCATCCTCTAGTGATGAAGATAATTCTAGTAATGAGGAGGATAATTTGCTTACTCTTTTTGCCAACCTTAACATGGAACAAAAAGAAAAGTTAAATGAATTGATTAGCGCTATTCATGATAAGGATGAACTCTTGGATAGCCAAGAGGACTTCCTAATTAAGGAAAATAAGAAACATGTTAAGGTTAAGAATGCTTATGCTCTAGAAAGGGAAAAATGTGAAAAATTATCTAGCAAGCTAAGCACTTGTCATGATGTTATTGCCAACCTTAGAAATGAAAATGCTAAATTAGTTGCTAAGGTTGATTCAAATGTTTGTGATGATTCAAATGTCAATCTTAGAAATGATCATGATATTTCTATTGCTAAGATTGAAAAATTGAATGCCTCTCTTGCTAGCCTTAGATGTGAAAATGAAAAATTGATTGCTAAGGCTAAAGAATTTGATGTTTGCAATGCTTCCATTTCCGATCTTAGAAGTGAAAATGATATTTTACATGCTAAGATTGTTGAACTAAAAACTTGCAAACCCTCTACATCTACCATTGAGCATGTTTCTATTTGCACTAGATGTAGAGATGTCGACATTGATGCTATTCATGATCATATGACATTAATTAAACAACAAAATGATCATATAGCAAAATTAGATGGTAAAATTGCCGAGCATGAACTTGAAAATGAAAAATTTAAATTTGCTCGTAATATGCTTTATAGTGGGAGACGCCCTGGCATCAAGGATGGCATTGGCTTCCAAAAGGGAGACAATGTCAAACTTAATGCCCCTCCTAAGAAATTATCCAACTTTGTTAAGGGCAAGGCTCCCATGCCTCAGGATAACGAGGGTTACATTTTGTACCCTGTCGGTTATCCCAAGCATAAAATTAGGAGAATTCATTCTAGGAAGTCTCACTCTGGCCTTAATCATGCTTTTATGTATAAGGGTGAGACATCTAGTTCTAGGCAATCAACTCGTGCTAAATTGCCTAAGAAGAAAGCTCCTAGTGCATCAAATGAACCTAGCATTTCATTTAAGACTTTTGATGCATCTTATGTTTTAACTAACAAATCCGGCAAAATAGTTGCCAAATATGTTGGGGGCAAACACAAGAGTTCCAAGACTTGTGTTTAGGTACCCAAAGTTCTTGTATCTAATGTCAAAGGACCCAAAACTGTTTGGGTACCTAAAACCAAGAACTAAACTTGTTTTGTAGGTTTATGCATCCGGGGGCTCAAGTTGGATCATTGATAGCGGGTGCACAAACCACATGACAGGGGAGAAGAAGATGTTCTCCTCTTATGAGAAAAACCAAGATCCCCAACGATCTATCACATTCGGGGATGGAAACCAAGGTTTGGTCAAAGGTTTGGGTAAAATAGCTATATCTCCTGACCATTCCATTTCCAATGTTTTTCTTGTTGATTCATTAGATTACAATTTGCTTTCCGTATCTCAATTATGCAAAATGGGCTACAACTGTCTATTTACTGATGTAGGTGTCACTGTCTTTAGAAGAAGTGATGATTCAATAGCATTTAAGGGAGTGTTGGAGGGTCAGCTATACTTAGTTGATTTCAATAGAGCTGAACTCGACACTTGCTTAATTGCTAAGACTAACATGGGCTGGCTCTGGCATCGCCGACTAGCACATGTTGGGATGAAGAATCTTCACAAGCTTCTAAAGGGAGAACACATTTTAGGACTAACCAATGTTCATTTTGAGAAAGACAGGATTTGTAGCGCATGCCAAGCCGGGAAGCAAGTTGGTATTCATCATCCACACAAGAACATCTTGACGACTGACAGGCCACTCGAGCTCCTCCACATGGACCTATTCGGCCCGATCGCTTACATAAGCATCGGCGGGAGTAAGTACTGTCTTGTTATTGTGGATGACTATTCTCGCTTCACTTGGGTGTTCTTTTTGCAGGAAAAATCTCAAACCCAAGAGATCTTAAAGGGATTCTTGAGACAGGCTCAAAATGAGTTCGGCTTAAGGATCAAGAAAATTAGAAGCGATAATGGGACGGAATTCAAGAATTCTCAAATTGAAGGCTTCCTTGAGGAGGAGGGCATCAAGCATGAGTTCTCTTCTCCCTACACGCCACAACAAAATGGTGTAGTGGAGAGGAAGAATAGAACTTTATTGGACATGGCGAGGACCATGCTTGATGAATACAAGACATCGGATCGGTTTTGGGCCGAGGCGGTCAACACCGCTTGCTACGCCATCAACCGGTTGTATCTACACCGAATCCTCAAGAACACATCATATGAACTCCTAACCGGTAAAAAGCCCAATGTTTCATATTTTAGAGTCTTTGGTAGCAAATGTTTTATTCTTGTTAAAAGAGGTAGAAAATCAAAATTTGCTCCTAAGGCTGTAGAAGGCTTTTTACTAGGATATGATTCAAACACAAGGGCATATAGAGTCTTTAACAAGTCCACTGGACTAGTTGAAGTTTCTTGTGACATTGTGTTTGATGAGACTAACGGCTCTCAAGTAGAGCAAGTTGATCTTGATGAATTAGATGATGAAGAGGCTCCATGCGTCGCGCTAAGGAACATGTCCATTGGGGATGTGTGTCCTAAGGAATCCGAAGAGCCCATTCAAGCACAAGATTAACCATCCTCCTCCATGCAAGCATCTCCACCAACCCAAGATGAGGATGAGGCTCAAGATGATGAAGAGGAAGATCAAGAAGATGAGCCACCTCAAGAAGACGGCAATGATCAAGGGGGAGATGCAAATGATCAAGACAAGGAGGATGAGAAAGTTGCAAGGCCGCCACACCCAAGAGTCCACCAAGCAATCCAACGAGATCACCCCGTCAACACCATCCTCGGCGACATTCATAAGGGGGTAACCACTAGATCTCGTGTTGCACATTTTTGTGAACATTACTCTTTTGTTTCCTCTATTGAGCCACACAGGGTAGAGGAAGCACTTCAAGATTCGGATTGGGTGGTGGCGATGCAAGAGGAGCTCAACAACTTCACGAGGAATGAGGTATGGCATTTAGTTCCACGTCCTAACCAAAATGTTGTAGGAACCAAGTGGGTCTTCTGCAACAAGCAAGATGAGCATGGTGTGGTGACAAGGAACAAAGCCCGACTTGTGGCCAAGGGATATTCACAAGTCGAAGGTTTGGATTTCGGTGAAACCTATGCACCCGTAGCTAGGCTTGAGTCAATTCGCATTTTACTTGCCTATGCTACTTACCATGGCTTCAAGCTTTATCAAATGGACGTGAAAAGTGCCTTCCTCAATGGACCAATCAAGGAAGAGGTCTATGTTGAGCAACCTCCTAGCTTTGAAGACAGTGAGTACCCTAACCATGTTTATAGACTCTCTAAGGCGCTTTATGGGCTCAAGCAAGCCCCAAGAGCATGGTATGAATGCCTAAGAGATTTTTTATTGCTATTGGATTCAAAGTCGGAAAAGCCGATCCTACACTCTTTACTAAAACACTTGAAAATGATTTGTTCGTATGCCAAATTTATGTTGATGATATCATATTTGGGTCTACTAACGAATCTACATGTGAAGAGTTTAGTAGGATCATGACACAGAAATTTGAGATGTCAATGATGGGGGAGTTGAAGTATTTTCTAGGATTCCAAGTCAAGCAACTCCAAGAGGGCACTTTCATTAGCCAAACCAAGTACACTCAAGATATACTCAACAAGTTTGGGATGAGAGACGCCAAACCCATCAAGACACCCATGGGAACAAATGGGCATCTCGACCTCGACACGGGAGGTAAATCCGTAGATCAAAAGGTATACCGGTCAATGATAGGTTCTTTACTCTATTTATGTGCTTCACGACCGGATATTATGCTTTCCGTATGCATGTGTGCAAGATTCCAAGTCGATCCTAAGGAAGCTCACCTTAGGGCCGTAAAACGAATCTTGAGATATTTAGTTTATACTCCTAAGTTTGGCCTTTGGTACCCTAGGGGATCCACATTTGATTTAATTGGTTATTCCGATGCCGATTGGGTAGGGTGCAAAATTTATAGAAAGAGCACATCGGGGACTTGCTAGTTCTTGGGAAGATCTCTGGTGTCTTGGGCTTCAAAGAAGCAAAATTCTGTGGCTCTTTCGACCGCCGAAGCCGAATATATTGTCGCAGGTCATTGTTGCGCGCAATTGCTTTGGATGAGGCAAATCCTTAGGGACTATGGTTACAAATTAACCAAAGTTCCTCTTCTATGTGATAATGAGAGTGCAATCTGCATGGCGGATAATCCCGTCGAGCATAGCTGCACTAAACACATAGCCATTCGTTATCATTTTCTAAGGGATCACCAACAAAAGGGGGATATCGAGATTGCATATGTTAGCACCAAAGAACAATTAGCCGATATCTTTACCAAGCCATTGGATGAATAAACTTTTACCAAACTTAGGCATGAGCTAAATATTCTTGATTCTAGGAATTTTTATTGATGTCTTGCATACATAGCTCATATATATACCTTTGATCATCTCTTTCATATGCTATGACTAAGGTGTTCTCTCAAGTTCATTTCATGCTAAGTCATAGATTGAAAGGGAAAAGGAGTCTTCGGCGAAGACAAGGCTTCCACTCCGCTCCATCGAATCATTCATCCTTCGCCGTCGCTCCGCACCAACTCTCCAACTTTGGTATAATCTTCACTTCTTTACTTCCATCCAAAGGGGGAGAGAGTAGTTTAAAAGGGCTTATATTTCACTCAAATATCCGTTTTTGGCGATTCATGCCAAAGGGGGAGAGAGTATTAGCCCAAAGCAAAAGGACCGCACCACCACCACCAATTTCAAAAATATAGTTCATTTGGTATGAAGTCTATTAATTGGTGAAGTTTTTCAATTGATATCTTATTTTGATATAATTTCAAATTGGTAATACCCTTTTCAAAATTAATATCTAAAACCCTCCTGAATACTAAGAGGAGGATTTCATTAAGGGGGAGTTTTGTTTAGTCAAAGGAAAAGCATTTGAAAAAGGGGGAGAAAATTTCAAAACTTGAAAATGCTTCTCAAAATCTTATTCATTTACCTTTGACTATTTGCAAAAGAACCTTGAAAAGAATTTCTAAAACTTTTTGCAAAATCAAAACATGTGGTGCAAGCATGGTCCAAAATGTTAATAAAAAGAAAAGACATCCATGCGCATCTAGTAAGTAATATTTATTGGTTTCATTCCAAGCAACCTTTGCACTTACATTATGCAAACTAGTTCAATTCTGCACTTCTATATTTGCTTTGGTTTGTGTTGGCATCAATCACCAAAAAGGCGGAGATTGGAAGGGAAATAGGCTTACACCTTTTCCTAAATAGATTTTGGTGGTTGAATTACCCAACACAAATAATTGGACTAACTAGTTTGCTCTAGTCTACAAGTTTTACAGGTGCCAAAGGTTCACAATAGACCAATAAAAATACCAAGAAAGGGTTCAAACAAAGAGAGCTAAAGAAATCCCAAGGCACCCTGGTCTGGCGCACCGGACTGTCCGGTGTGCCACCGGACAGTGTCCGGTGCACCAGGGAACTCGACGCTGAACTCCTCACCTTCGGGAAAATCAGTGGGCGCTCCGCTATAATTCACCGGACCGTCCAGTGAGGCATCGGACAGTGTCTGGTGACACACCGGACTGTCCGGTGTGCCAGCAGAGCAACGACTACTTCAAGCGCAACAGTCGACTACAACGCATTAAATGCGCGCCAGCGCGCGCAGAGGTTAGAGCACGCGCAGTTGGCGCACCGGACAGTCTACAGGAGATGTCCGGTGCGCCACCGGACAGCCTAGAGGCCCCATAAGTCAGAGCTCCAACGGTCGAACCCCAACGACTGGCTGACGTGGCTGGCGCACCGGACTGTCCGGTGCGCCATGCGACAGCAGCCTTCCAACGGCCACATTTTGGTGGTTGGGGCTATAAATACCCCAACCACTCCACATTCAAGAGCATCCAAGTTTTCTACACTTCTACACCTTACAAGAGCTATAGCATTCAATACAAGACACACCAAAGAGATCAAATCATCTCCCAACTCCACACAAAGCTTTAGTGATTAGAGAGAGAGATTTGTTGTGTTTATTTGAGCTCTTGCGCTTGGATTGCTTCTTTTCTTTCTCATTCTTCTTGTGATCAAACTCAATTGTAACCAAGGCAAGAGACACCAATTGTGTGGTGGTCCTTGCGGGGACTTTGTGTCCCGTGTGATTGAGAAGAGAAGCTCACTCGGTCTAAGTGACCGTTTGAGAGAGGGAAAGGGTTGAAAGAGACCTGGTCTTTGTGACCACCTCAACGGGGAGTAGGTTTGCAAGAACCGAACCTCAGTAAAACAAATCCTTGTGTCTCATTCCTTATTTGCTTGCGATTTGTTTTTCACCCTCTCTCTCGGACTCGATTATATTTCTAACGCTAACCCGGCTTGTAGTTGTGATTAACTTTGTAAATTTCAGTTTCGCCCTATTCACCCCCCCTCTAGGCGACTTTCAACTGGCCTATGTATTCGTGTGTGCTTCTCCCATTCTCACCAGAAAACTTAGAAAATTCTGGTATCCTTGCCTCTTGTGGATATGGGACAGTGTCAAACCGGTGATTATATGGCTTTTGGTATGATTACCCCACTCTGGCTACACTAACTCCGAACTGATCTCGAAATAGTTCAGTCATCTCTTCCCTAATTTTTTCCATTGCACCCGGTGGCAGACCACCATATCCTAGGCTGTGGGGCTCATTTGGTCGGGCATTAGTATATCGACCTTCTTGCCGTGACCGATCGATAGTGTTGATCGGTCTGTGATTATATGGTACGTTATAGTTTAAATATGTAGAGGGCAAAACATACTGCTGCTACGGTGTGTAATAATTTGGTGCATTATGTGCAACAACAGGTTCTGCGTATGCTTATTCGGGTTGTCCGGTGGTAAATCCGAATTGACCGGTTGCGTTTGCCATTATCGGGACGTAATGCGGTAGTCCTGGTGCGGCCTCGGACTGTCCGACAGGGAAAGTCGGACGGTCCACGTAAGGGTCAGACGGTCCGGGCAGAAGCTCGGATGGTCCGACTGCGTCCAGGGTCGCCGATCTACCAACCAGTGACGGCAGTGGCCCTAGGGCGGCCTCGGACTGTCCGGCAGAGCAAGCCGAACAGTCCGCGTATGGGCCAAACGGTCCGGGCAGAGGCTCGGACGATCCGACTGCGTTTAGGGGCGCTGATCTACCAAGCAGGGACGACGGTGGTTGTATTTGCCCTGAATATGAGTTCATCGGCAATACCATATAAAGGTTGGGGCTGCAAATCCCCATTTGTTGCCGATGCATCAGACATAAATACCCTATTACTAGTGTCATATGATGGAAAACTAGGAGCAACAGACTTTTCCAACGTACGTGTTAATTTTCTAATTGACTCTTCTAACCCTACAATCTGTTGTTTCATTTAATTGATCCTGCCGCTGATCCACATAATATTTAATAGATTGAATATCGTCGGGTTAACTTACGTTGGGGACTTGAAGCGAAGATAGAAGAGATGCGACGTCGGTCTCTCCATGTTTGATAACCTTTTGGTGGCGATCCACTATGTATTGTGATAAGAATTTCTCCTTCGCTTGACGTATGTAGTCCTCAAATTGTTGTTGGTCATCAGCCATCAGATTTTCAACAGCTGTCTTCAGGATATTATCTGGGGAGATATCGGTGTGATCTTTAGAACCAGCCATTTGAGGGCCTGATTTTTAGTAGATCTAGACACCAGATTCCCCAGCGGAGTCGCCAAAAAGTGTGTTGGTGCCTTTTTTGGGCGCCAATCACTGCGTGAGAACCGGCGGTGGTGCTCTCTGCACAGGCATGGACGGTCCGCGGTCAGGGGCCGGACGGTCCGCGAACTGGCGCAGGGCTAGGGTTCCCCGCCTGACGTGCCGGACGGTCCGCGTCCTAGGGCCGGATGATCCGCGCGTGCGCAGGGGCGGCGAAGGTCGTCGGTGGCGCCTGGATCTCGCTCCCGGGAGGGACCCCATCGGGAAGGAGAGATCCTAGGTGTCGTCTAGGCTCGGCATGCCGACCTAGACTCCTCTAATCGACATAGAGTCAAAGAGAAGCGAGGAATTTGGGGATTAGAAGACTAACCTAGAACTACTCCTAATGCATAAGGTAAAAACGAGAAATAAACTTGATTTGATCGATTGTTGGGGGGTTAAATCAGCTGTAGCCCTTCATCTATATAAAGGGGGAGGTCTGGATCCGCTTCAAACTGTTTCCCGAGTTAATCCCACAGTTTTAGGTAACAAATCCCGCGAGAAACTAGGAACCCTAACTGTCTCCGCGCACGTGCGGACCGTCCGCGCCACCACCGTGGACAGTTCGGACCGCGGACCGTCCGGCCTCATGGCTGGACCGTCCGCGAGCTCCTTTTTGCTTCCAACACATAGATAAATTGTTGTCACAGATCTAATAATGCTCAAAACATATACTTTTTCCCTAATACGGTATTGTATTTTCTTCACTACTGTGGAATGTGCATTCAATACCGGTTGGGAACTAGCCACAACACCAGATTTCCACCCGTCATTATGTATCTAAGACTAAAGCCCACAACTTTAGTGTCGGTTGGAAAGACAGGTACTAAAGCTAGTAATTTAGAATCGTTTTCTGGTCAGATCCGGTACTAAAGATACCATATTTAGTACCGGTTCTGGTAAAAAACCGTTCCTAAAGAAGGATCTTTATTAACGATTCTAAGCAGTAACCAGTTCTATAGATTGTACTTTAGTAACGTATGTATCAAGTAACTGGTTCTAGCAAGTAATCGGTTCTATCAAGTAATTAGTTCTAAAGGTTGTAGCTTCAGTACCAGATGTAGCTAGGAACCGGTTCTAAAGATTTTTTTTCCTTTAGTAACGGATCTATCCAGAAACTGGTACTAATGTGTTGGAATCGGTTCTATTGTGTCCAGGACGTTATATATATACATTGAAAGATATTGTACGTACGTAAATGTGTACATCTATATACAATTTTGTCATTCATACATGCAAAATGGTA
Source organism: Zea luxurians (assembly GCA_029449295.1). Classification (NCBI taxonomy): domain Eukaryota; kingdom Viridiplantae; phylum Streptophyta; class Magnoliopsida; order Poales; family Poaceae; genus Zea; species Zea luxurians. Next base: position 83,336,371 of record JAOPSE010000016.1, on the reverse strand, counting down.
GATTCATGTCACACTCGAATTTAAGGGCCAAATCCAGGCGCGAATCAAATATGTGCTAGGTTCAAGTCTCACACATATGATCTCATGGTACATAAACGAATGTCACATCTTTACTATATAATAAGAGTTCTGTACAAAATAGCTATTAAATTATATCATACGAAGACAACGATCCATCAACCATTGTTGACTGGGTGATTAAATTACAAAACTATATTCTATATTGATTAATCTAAATCATGTGAGAAAATACATAATTATCTTTATTCAGCTTTTAATCTAGGTTATAACTTGAGTAGAGATCATATTTTAATCAGATTATATTTATAGATAGGTTAATGTTGATTAGCAAGCTTAATCTACTAAACATAGATTAAACAATATCTATTTATAAAAATATGTGTTATTATAAAACTAATGTTGTTATTGCATAGACAATGTTATTACAAAGCCATCACAATTGGAATGGAGTGAATCGGAGTTAAAACGAATTATTTATAGACTTTCTAATCTTCTAGATTTATTTTTATAATAAAAATTTATTTTATCTATTTATTTTGATAATTCCAATGAGTAATGGACTACAAGTACAATTTAATAGGAGCTCAGGGTCGGTTTTACAAAGTTTTGGGCTAAACTGTGATGGTCCATTCACTGCTCTGGATTGCGTGTTGGATATTGTCGGCGTTTCGACCCCGGGGGGTCCCTGGACTGACGAGTAAATTGTCGCCGCGTGTCCCAGCCCAGATGGGTCGGCGCGAGACGGAGCACGAAGGGGGGTAGAAGAGAGGGAAAAAAGGGGAAACCCGCGGCCTCCGTGTTGTCCCGCGCCCAGGTCGGGTGCGCTTGCAGTAGGGGGTTACAAGCGTCCGCGTGGAGGGGAGAGCGAGGGACCCTACGCGCCGTCCCGTCCCCCCGCGCGGCCAACCTCTTTGTAAGAGAGCCCTGGACCTTCTTTTTATAGGCGTAAGGAGAGGGTCCAGGTGTACAATGGGAGGTGTAGTAGTGCGCTATCGTGTCTAGCAGAGAGGAGCTAGTGCCCTAAGTACATGCCGTCGTGGCAGCCAGAGAGGTTTTGGCACCCTGTTTATGTGATGTCGTGGCCGTCGGAGGAGCGTTGGAGCCTTGCAGAAGGACAGCTGTCGGGGCTGTCGAGTCCTTGCTGACGTCTCTTTGCTTCCGTAAGGGGCTGAGAGCCGCCGTCGTCATGGAGCACGCGGGGCGCCATCATTATCTGTTTACCGGGGCGAGCCAGATGGGACGCCGGTCCTGTTACCTGTAGACTGAGCTAGCTAGGGATAGGGTAATGATGGCCCCCCCTGTGACGTGGTCGGTCCGAGCCCTGGGTCGGGTGAGGCAGAGGCTCCTCCGAGGTCGGGGTTGAGTCGGTCTTCCGAGGTCGAGGTCGTGTCCGAGCCCCGGGTCAGGCGAGGCGGAGTTCGTCGTCTTCCGGGGCCGAGCCCGAGTCCGAGCCCTGGGGTCGGGCGAGGCGGAGTTCGTCATCTTCCGGGGCCGAGCCCGAGTCCGAGCCCTGGGGTCGGGCGAGGCGGAGTTCGTCGTCTTCCGGGGCCGAGCCTGAGTCCGAGCCCTGGGGTCGGGCGAGGCGGAGTTCGTCGTCTTCCGAGGCCGAGCCCGAGTCCGAGCCCTGGGGTCGGGCGAGGCGGAGTTTCCTATGGCGCCCGAGGCCGGACTTGGCTGCTGTCAGCCTCACTCTGTCGAGTGGCACAGCAGTCGGAGCGACGCAGGCGGCGCTGTCTTCTTGTCAGGCCGGTCAGTGGAGCGGCGAAGTGACTGCGGTCACTTTCGGCTCTGTCGACTGAAGGGCGCGTGACAGGATAAGGTATCAGGCCATCCTTGCATTAAATGCTCCTGCGATTCGGTCGATCGGTGTGGCGATCTGGCCAAGGTTGCTTCTTGGCGAAGACTGGGCCTCGGGCGAGCCGTAGGTGTGTCCGTCGCTTGAGGGGGTCCTCGGGCGAGACGTGAATCTTCCGGGGTCGGCTGCCCTTGCCCGAGGCTGGGCTCGGGCGAGGCGAGGTCGTGTCCCTTGAGTGGACCGAGCCTTGGCTTAATCGCACCCATCAGGCCTTTGCAGCTTAGTGCTGATGGGGTTACCAGCTGAGATTAGGAGTCTTGGGGGTACCCCTAATTATGGTCCCCGATAGTAGCCCCCGAGCCTCGAAGGGAGTGTTGATACTCGCTTGGAGGCTTTTGTCGCACTTTTTTGCAAGGGGATCGGCCTTCCTCGGTTGCTTTTTGTTCCAGTGGGTGCGCGCAAGCGCACCCGCCGGGTGTAGCCCCCGAGGCCTCGGAGGAGTAGTTTGACTCCTTCGAGGTCTTAGTACGTTTCGTAACGCTTCGGCCGGTCTGGCTGCTCCCTCATGCGAACTGGCCGTAGCCCGGGTGAACAGTCGAGTCCCAAGTTCTCTGGCTGGTATGTTGACGCTGTCAACGGTTTGGCCGGAGCCGGGTTTGCGAGAGAAGCCCCTGAGCCTCCGCACAGAGCGAGAGGATGGTCAGGGACAGACTCGGCTTTTTACATACGCCCCTGCGTCGCCTTTCCGCAAGGAGGAGGGGGGAAAGCGCCATGTTGCCCTCGGAGGGCGCCGAACATGGTGTCTCCAGTGAGTTGCTAACGGGTAATCCGAGTGGACGCCCGTGCCCCATTTGTCAGGGGTCAGCTAGTGGCCCGGAGGCGCACTCCAAAAGTACCTGCGGGTGATTTGCCGGACCCGGTCCCCTTTTGACGGGGTCCGAGGGCTCGATGCCTCCCTCTGGTGGGATTCCGTTACAAAATCATTCCCGTTGGTCTCAGAAATGTCCTAGGGTACCTCGGGAGCGCAGCCCGAGCCTCGGTTATGTATCGAACGTACCCAGGGTCATCCCTCGCTCTGCGTCTGAGGCGGCTGTCGAACCCTTCGGGGGCCAGCCTTCGAACCCCTGATCAGTAGTGGGCGCGGAGCCCGAGTGGCCTGAGGCGGCAGTTGAACCCTTTCGAGGGGTCGCCCTTCGAACCTCTGACCTGTAGTGGACGCGGAGCCTGAGTACTCTGAGGCGGATGTTGAACCCTTCTGAGGGGCCAGCCTTTGAGCCTCTGATCAGTAGGGGGGCTCGGGGCCCGCTTCCTTCGTGGAGAAGGATCCCTTTCGGAGTATCCCCTTTCTCGATCCCTGAGGCAAGAGAGAGAAAGAGGAAGTGGAAAAGGATACGAAATCGAATGATGTGGCACACCTTTTTTGACGCGGTCATTATGGCGGAGGTGAAGCGTCGCCTACTTCGCCTGCCAAAGGTGCCGCCTGTCCTGCCGCAGAGTTAATGCGACAGGACGAGTGGTTCACGGGGCAGCCGTTGTGCGTGCGCGAGCCGTTCGAGGAACAGGACACGGACGCGTCGTCTTCACGCCGTGGGAGAAGGTCCTTTCGCTATCCCAGGAGGGGGCGTGAGCTTGCTGACGACTCGACTGCCGCTTCCGCCCGCCTGCCACCGCCATTACTGCCGGCCCATTTCTGGCTGTATCGACTGTCGCGCCCTCTCCCGCGGCTGACCGACCTGTGACCGATGTGCTCGGTTGGCACTGTCGGGTCATGCGCAGGGTCGCCTCGAGTCGCGGTACTAGTTTCGCAGTCGAGAAGGCACGGTACTGGCACGAGTGGTGGTGCAGTTTCTTGCACGTAGTAACCGGCGCGCCGGTTACATGGCGTGTGGGCCTGGGCCTCCATGCTGGATGCGTCGAAGTCGAGAGGGTGCGCCCCCTGGGTGCGGTTGCACGCCGCCTTCATGGCGGCCCGCCCTTTCACCCGCTGGCCTGGGCGGAAGTGGAGGAATGCTCGTAACCGCTGGGCAGTTGCGCGCACCGTGCGCGGCGGTTTGGCTCTGTCTGCCCTGCGCCAGCTTGCATGACGCGCGGGGCCTAGCCCCCGTGTCATAGGGGGAGGACCTTGGAGCGTGTTGGAGAAGACTCAGCCTGCGACGACTGAGGACACAAGTGGGGAGAGTTGCCTTTAAAAGGAGGGTGACCCCCTTGAAAGGCAACCATGTCTTCGCGCTCTCCTCATGCATTGCGTCTTTCCACCTTTCGAGCCCCCAGATGGGGGGTGCCCGTGGTTCTTCCGCCTTGTCGTCGTTGGGGGAACGCAACTTCGCGGAAGTTGGTACCTTCCAGCCATCGTTCGGCTTCAAGGATTTTCGTCAGGTAGCCCAACTGCATCGGTGACCACCAGTTCGGTGATGGGGAGAAGCGAGCCGGGCTGCGGCCTCTGCCCCGCCCTCAGCTTCAAGGATCTTCATCATCCTTGCTGGGGCGGAGAGCGAGGCGAGCCGAAGCTCTACCTCCTGCACGGGTCGGCCGGCCACCTCTTCTTCCAACTTCTGGTGGTGGAAACCATCCTCCAGCTCTGCGGAGGAGGCGTCCTCCAGCCATGCCGGGGAAGGCGAACTGTTGCTACCCAGCTAGGATGCAACATTCCATCCTCTGTCCTCGCTTTCGTGGCGAGGACGGGAGTGAGGGCCTGTCGGTGCGCTTTGGAGCGGCCTGCGCTTGCTGGTGCGGCGTTGGTGGACAGGCGGACGTCGCCGTCGGTGTTGACGTGGTGGCAGCTGGAGAAAGCTTCTCCGCCGTCGGGGCCGTCAGCGCCGCCTACGGACCGACCTCCGGCTCTTTTGGCTTTAATGTCTGGTTCGCGTCCCTTGAGTGGGGACGTGAACGAGAGCCTTCCGGTGGGTGCGTCCGTCCCGGGACCATGGCCGCTGCTGCAGAGGTTGCTGGCGAGTCGCCTGGAGCTTGTCGCCCCGCAGGCTCTCCGGTGTGGAGGTTGTTCATACCCGCGGGTGCGGAACCGGAGTTCCGTTTGTAATGGCACCTTGAGTGCCGGTGTTTGTTCATTGTGGCTGTCGGGGCCTGAACATGTATGTATCTTTTGGCGTGAAGCCGTGTTTTTCCCTCATTCCGAGCGCTAGGACTCGCCTGTCAGCTAACTGAACCGCTTCACCAAGTGTGAGGTGCCTCGTGCGAAGGTGATGAGTGAGGTATCCATATCCCGGAGGCGTAGGAGTCCCTCGGCTCAGTCGGCCTTGTCGCTCGAGGCTTCTCTTGCTTAGTTAAAGGAAACCCTCGGCCGCTCTTCGATGAGCCGGAGCCGGAGGCAGCGGTATCAGCGTGGACAGAGGCAGAGTTGGCTCGAAAAGAAGACTTCGTCGGCCGGAGCCTGACTGGGCCGTCCGCTGGCGGGACCGACGCCGGAGTCGAGTTGCCGAGGCCATGGGCCGGGCTGATGCCCTCGGGGGACAGCCGGCTGAGGTTTCGGGGCGACCGGCCGAGCCGTCTGCTCGAGCCAGACTTCTGGAAGAGACCCTGGCGGCGATGGCCCGGGCGTGGTGCTGACGTCGTCCTTCGGAGCGGAGATCCTCCGACTGTGTTGCCGTTCGAGGCTCGGTCGGACTTCGCCGAAGGTGGTGTTGACGTCGAGGGTGCTGCTGCTCCCCCTCCATCGAGGTCCGAACCTGTAGGATCGGTTTACCTTGTAGTGTGCGTATGTTTTCTACGGCCGCCGAGGCCCAAACATACTGTCGCTGTGTTGTAAAGCTGCGTTTCTTTTTCCCTTTGTTTCGAGTATCAAGACTTATTCGTCGGTAACAGAATTGTTTGTTCGAGCGAGAGTTACTTTTCACGGAAGGTGATGAGTGAGGTATCCGTATCCCGGAGGCGTAGGAGTCCCTCGGCTCGATCGGTCTTGCCGCTTACGTGTACTCTTACTCGTCTGTAGGATTCTGCTAACGATGTAGTCGAGAAGACCCGAAAAATCGTTTCGGCAGAAAGGTCTCCGAGCATTAAGACTTGTTCGATCGGCGGAATCGCTTATCCGAGTGTGAGTTACTTATCGCAGAAGGTGATGAGTGAGGTATCCGTATCCCGGAGGCATAGGAGTCCCTCGGCTCGGTCGGCCTTGGCTGCTTACGTGTACTCCGTCGTTTTCAGGACCCCACTTTTGAAGTAGTCAAAAAGCATGAAAGACGTTCTCGCAGAAAGACTTTTTCCAAGGAAAATTTTGACGCAGAGGGGGTTCCCCCCTTCTAGCCCCCGAGGGAGGGTCGGGCTTTGCCGAGGCAAGGCTGACCCTTCCTTGATGGTTAGACTTTGTGTGTGAACGAGGTGTACGAATGACTGGAAAGCATCTTAAGGGTAGAAGCAATGTAGCTGTCGGATGTTCCAAGCATTGCTATAGACCTCGCCTTGGCTGTTGGCCAGCTTGTATGTCCCGGGCTTCAGAACCTTGGCGACGACGAACGGCCCTTCCCAGGGAGGCGTGAGCTTGTGCCGCCCTCGGGCGTCTTGTCGCAGCCGAAGCACCAGGTCGCCCACTTGGAGGTCTCGGGACCGAACCCCTCGGGCGTGGTAGCGTCGCAGGGACTGCTGGTACCGAGCCGAGTGTAGTAAGGCCATGTCCCGAGCCTCTTCGAGCTGGTCCAGTGAGTCTTCTCGGTCGGTCTGGTTTCTTCGGTCGTCGTACGCCCTCGTCCTCGGGGAACCATATTCTAAGTCCATGGGCAAGATGGCCTCGGCCCCATAGACTAGAAAGAACGGTGTGAAGCCCGTGGCTCGGCTCGGCGTTGTCCTCAGACTCCAGACCACCGAGGGGAGTTCCTTCATCCATTGCCTGCCGAACTTGTGGAGGTCGCTGTAGATCCTCGGCTTGAGTCCTTGCAGAATCATGCCGTTGGCACGTTCCACCTGCCCATTCGTCATGGGGTGAGCCACGGCGGCCCAGTCTACCAGGATATGGTGATCCTCGCAGAAGTCTAGGAACTTTCTGTCGGTGAACTGGGTGCCGTTGTCGGTGTTGATGGAGTTCGGGACCCCAAAGCGATGGATGATGTTGGTGAAGAATGCCACCGCCTGTTCGGACCTGATGCTGTTTAGGGGTCAGACCTCGATCCACTTGGAGAATTTGTCGATGGCGACCAGCAGGTGCGTGTAGCCCCCGGGTGCCTTCTGCAAGGGACCAACGAGGTCCAGTCCCCACACAGCAAATGGCCAGGTGATGGGTATTGTCTGTAGAGCTTGGGCGGGCAGGTGGGTCTGCCTCGCGTAGAATTGACACCCTTGGCAGGCACGGACAATTCTAGTGGCGTCGGCCACCGCGGTCGGCCAGTAGAAACCTTGTCGGAAGGCGTTTCCAACAAGGGCTCGGGGCACTGCGTGATGACCGTAAGCCCCCGAGTGTATTTCTTGTAAGAGCTCCTGGCCTTCGGCTATGGATATGCACTGCTGGAGGATGTCGGATGGGCTGCGGTGGTAGAGCTCCTTTCCGTCACCCAGTAAGGCGAACGACTTGGCGCGCCGCGCCAGTCGCCGAGCCTCGGCTCGGTCGAGGGGCAGTTCTCCTTGGTGGAGATATTGCAGGTACGGGGTCTGCCAGTTTCGATTAGGCTGGACACCACTCCGCTCTTCCTCGACGCGCAGTGCCTCACCCTCGGGGGCCAAGGGTGCCTCGGGCCGAGTCGAGGGCGCCTCGGGCTGTGCCGAGGGTGCCTCGGGCTGGGCCGAGGCCTTCTCGGGCTCGGGCGTGTCGTCGGTCTTGACTGAGGGTTGATGTAGGTCTCGGGAGAAGACGTCCGGGGGAACCGTTGTCCGCCCCGAGGCTATCTTAGCCAGCTCGTCCACAGTCTCGTTGTGTCGTCAGGCGATGTGGTTGAGCTCGAGCCCGTAGAGCTTGTCCTCCAGGCGCCGAACCTCATCGCAGTAGGCTTCCATCTTCGGGTCGCGGCAGTGGGAGTTTTTCATAACTTGGTCGATGACGAGCTGCGAGTCGCCGCGAGCGTCGAGGCGTCGAACTCCTAGCTCAATGGCGATGCGCAAACCGTTGACCAGAGCTTCGTACTTAGCCACGTTGTTGGACGCCGGGAAATGGAGGCGCAGCACGTAGCGTAGGTGTTTCCCGAGGGGCAAGATGAAGAGCAGGCCTGCGCCTACCCCTGTTTTCATCAGCGACCCATCGAAAAACATGGTCCAGAGTTCCGGCTGGATCGGAGCCGCCGGGAGCTGGGTGTCGACCCATTCAGCCACAAAGTCCGCCAAGACTTGGGACTTGATGGCCTTCCGAGGGGCGAACGAGATCGTCTCGCCCATGATTTCCACCGCCCACTTTGCAATCCTACCCGAGGCCTCTCAGCACTGGATGATCTCCCCCAGGGGGAAGGATGACACCACAGTCACCGGATGAGACTCGAAGTAGTGTCGCAACTTTCGCCGCGTCAGGATCACCGCGTACAGCAGCTTCTGAATTTGCGGGTAGCAGATCTTGGTCTCGGATAGTACCTCACTGATGAAGTAAACCGGCCTCTGGACGAGCAATGCATGCCCTTCTTCTTGTCTCTCAACCACGATCGCGGCGCTGACCACCTGAGTGGCAGCGGCGACGTAGATCAAGAGGGCTTCTCCGGCAGCGGGGGGCACCAAGATGGGCGCGTTCGTAAGGAGCGCCTTCAGGTTCCCGAGGGCTTCCTCGGCCTCGGAGGTCCAAGTGAAGCACTCGGTCTTTCTTAAGAGGCGGTACAGAGGTAGGCCTCTTTCGCCGAGGCGCGAGATGAAATGGCTCAGAGCCGCAAGGCATCCCATGACCCTCTGTACGCCTTTCAAGTCCTTGATGGGCCCCATGTTGGTGATGGCCGCGATTTTCTCCGGGTTGGCCTCAATGCCCCGCTCGGAGATGATGAACCCCAAGAGCATGCCTCGGGGGACTTCGAAGACACACTTCTCGGGATTGAGTTTTACGCCTTTCGCCTTGAGACACCGGAATGTCGTTTCAAGGTCGGAAAGGAGGTCGGAGGCTTTCCTCGTCTTGACTACGATGTCATCGACATAAGTCTCGACCGTTCGACCAATGTGTTCGCCGAACACGTGGTTCATGCACCTTTGGTACATCACACCCGCATTCCTCAAACCAAATGGCATAGTAACATAGCAGTACATGCCAAAAGGTGTGATGAAAGAAGTCGCGAGCTGGTCGGACTCTTTCATCCTGATTTGGTGATACCCTGAGTAGGCATCGAGGAGAGACAGGGTTTCGCATCCCGCAGTGGAATCCACGATTTGATCGATGCGAGGCAGAGGATAGGGAACTTTTGGGCATGCTTTGTTTAGACCAGTGTAGTCTACACACATCCGCCATTTCCCTCCTTTCTTTCTCACAAGCACGGGGTTGGCAAGCCATTCGGGATGGAATACCTCTTTGATGAACCCTACGGCCATCAGCTTGTGGATCTCCTCGCCTATGGCTCTGCGCTTTTCTTCGTCGAATCGGCGTAGAGGTTGCTTCACGGGTCGGGCTCCAGCTCGGATATCCAGCGAGTGCTCGGCGACATCCCTCGGTATGCCAGGCATGTCCGAGGGACTCCACACGAAAACTTTGGCGTTTGCGTGGAGAAAGTCGACGAGCACTGCTTCCTATTTGGGGTCGAGCTCGGAGCCGATCCAGATCTGCTTGGAGGCGTCATTGCTAGGGTCGAGAGGGACGGACTTAACCATCTTCGCTGGCTCAAAGTTGCCGGCATGGCGCTTCACGTCTGGCGCCTCCTTGGAGAGGCTCTCCAGGTCGGCGATGAGGGCCTCGGATTCGGCGAGGGCCTCGGCGTACTCCACGCACTCTACGTCACATTCGTACGCGTGTCGGTACGTGGGGCCAACGGTGATGACCCCGTTGGGGCCCGGCATCTTGAGCTTGAGGTAGGTGTAGTTGGGGACGGCCATGAACTTGGCGTAGCATGGCCTCCCCAGTACTGCGTGGTAGGTTCCTCGGAACCCGACCACCTCGAACGTGAGGGTTTCCCTTCTGGAGTTGGAGGGAGTCCCAAAGCAGACGGGCAGATCGAGTCGTCCGAGGGGTTGGACGCGTTTCCCGGGGATGATCCCGTGAAAAGGCGCCGCACCGGCCTGGACCGAGGACAGATCAATCTGCAGGAGCTCGAGGGTCTCGGCGTAGATGATGTTGAGGCTGCTGCCTCCGTCCATGAGGACCTTGGTGAGCCTGACGTTGCCGATGACGGGGTCGACAACGAGCGGATATTTCCCCGGGCTCGGCATGCGGTCGGGGTGATCGCCCTGGTCGAAGGTGATGGGCTTGTCGGACCAGTCTAGGTAGACTGGCGCCGCCACCTTTACCGAGCAGACCTCCTGACGCTCTTGCTTGCGGTGCCGAGCCGAGGCATTCACCGCTTGCCCACCGTAGATCATGAAGCAGTCGCGGACCTCGGGGAACTCCTCTGCCTTGTGATCCTCCTTCTTGTCGTCGTGGTGGGCCTTGCCACCCTCCGCAGGTGGCCCGGCACTGTGAAAGTGGCGCTGAAGCATGGCGCATTCCTCAAGGGTGTGCTTGACGGGTCCCTAATGATAGGGGCACGGCTCCTTGAGCATCTTGTCGAAAAGATTGGTGCCTCTAGGAGGTTTCCGAGGGTTCTTGTACTCAGCGGCAGTGACAAGGTCTACGTCGGCGGCGTCGCGTTTCGCTTGCGACTTCTTCTTGCCTTTCTTCTTGGTGCAGCGCTGAGCGGACGCCTCGGGAGCATCTTCCGGCTGGCGGCCCTGGGGCTGCTTGTCCTTCCAGAAGATGGCCTCAACCGCCTCCTGGCCAGAGGCGAACTTGGTGGCGATGTCCATCAGCTCGCTCGCCCTGGTGGGGGTCTTGTGACCCAGCTTGCTCACCAGGTCGCGACAGGTGGTGCCGGCGAGGAACACGCCGATGACATCCGAATGGGTGACGTTGGGCAGCTCGGTGCGCTGCTTTGAGAATCACCGGATGTAGTCCCGGAGAGACTCTCCCGGCTGTTGGCGGTAGCTTCGGAGATCCCAAGAGTTCCCAGAGCGCACGTACGTGCCCTAGAAATTACCGGCGAAGGCTTGGACCAGGTCGTCCCAGTTGGAGATCTGCCCCGGAGGCAGATGCTCCAGCCAGGCCCGAGCGGAGTCGGAGAGGAACAGGGGGAGGTTGCGGATGACGAGGTTGTCATCGTCCGTTCCACCCAGTTGGCAGGCCAGCCGGTAGTCCGCGAGCCACAGTTCCGGCCTTGTCTCCCCCGAGTACTTTGTGATGGTAGTCGGGGTTCGGAACCGGGTCGGGAACGGCGCCCGTCGTATGGCTCGGCTGAAAGCCTGCGGGCCGGGTGGTTCGGGCGAGGGACTCCGATCCTCCCCGCTGTCGTAGCGTCCCCCACGCCTGGGGTGGTAGCCTTAGCGCACCCTCTCGTCGAGGCGGGCTCGATGGTTGCGGTGGTGGTGCTCGTTACCGAGGCGTCCCGGGGCCGCAGGCGCTGTGTTGCGCGTGCGCTCGGTGTGGACCGAGGCTTCCCGCACGAATCAGGAAGTCGCGGCGCGGTGCTCCGAGGGGTATCCCTGCCTTCGGGAGGCAGAGCTCTCGGCCCGTCGGACCGCGGCATCCTCCAGGAGATTCTTGAGCTCTCCCCGGATCCGCCGCCCTTTGGTGGTTGATGGTTCCGGCATTGCGCGGAGAAGTATAGCTACTGCAGCCAGGTTCTGGCCGACCCCACTAGAAGCCGGTGGTGGCCTTGCCCTGACGTCGTCGGCGATGCGAAGCTGGATGCCTTGGGGTAGATGACGCGCTTCTCCGGCCGGAGCTTGGTCTACCCATTCCTGCCCGATGTTCCGGCGGGGCGGCTCAAGTGTTCCTGCCCCCTCGTCGAGCTTGGCCTGCATCTCGCGGATTTGCTCGAGCTGTGTGTCCTGACCCCCCGCAGGGACTGGGACCACAGCTAGCTCCCGAAGGATGTCAACGCGAGGCGCAGGCCTAGGGGGATCACCGTTTTCTGGTATAGCAAGATGGTTGCCTTCGTCGGGACCCCCTAGATCGATGTGGAAACATTCACGACTTGGGCCGCAGTCTCCGTCGCTGAAGCTGTGGCTACCGTCGGAACAATCAGAAAGGCAGTAGTCGCACGCGGTCATGAAGTCCCGCATGGCACTGGGGTTACCGAGCCCGTAGAAATCCCAACCAAAGTCCGTAGGTCGAGACGGCCGTCAGCCGGTCCCAGGGCGACCGCATATGATACCCCGGAGGGTTGGTGCATGCCTCTATGAAGGCTTCCACCAAAGCGGGGTCGCTTGGTGGGTCGAGGCCGAATCCAAAAGGCATGAGACGGGAATCAGTCGGTACCTCTTGGTCGACAAGTGGTGACGTTGTCACGTCGGGGGCGGACTGCACCGTCGTCTCAGGTGCGAGGGTGATGCCCAGCATGTCCTTCACGAGCGTGCTGGCGTCGTCTGTCCGCTTGGAGTTGGCGGGTCACGGGGAAACGGCGCTCGTCTTCGTCTCAGACGCGAGGTCGACGCCCGACGTGTCCCCCGTCGGGGCGTCGGCGCCGTCGACTCGCTCAACATCCGACGAGGTGCCGCCTCCTGCTTGGCCACGGTTGCCCCGCCTCCTCCTCCGTCGGCCGGGGAGGTGATGGGACAAACTCGGATGTTGTTCTTCCGCCTCGTGGGGAAGACGTCGTCGATTCCGCCGCCAGCGGGCGGGTTGTCGGCCGCCATTGTCGCCGTCGCGCGGCGGAGGAAGGAGTATCATGTCGTAGCTGTCGTCGAGGGACATGAACTCAAGACTCCCGAAACGGAGCACCGTCTCGGGTTGGAAAGGTTGCTGGAGACTACCCATCTGGAGCTTGACAGGGAGCTGTTCGTCAACACGCAGCAGGCCCCTACCTGGCGCGCCAACTGTCGAGGTTTCGACCCTGGGGGGTCCCTGGACCGACGAGTAAATTGTCGCCGCGTGTCCCAGCCCCGATGGGTCGGCGCGAGACGGAGCACGAAGGGGGGTAGAAGAGAGGGGGAAAAAGGGGAAACCCGCGGCCTCCGTGTTGTCCTGCGCCCAGGTCGGGTGCGCTTGCAGTAGGGGGTTACAAGCGTCCGTGTGGGGGGGAGAGCGAGGGACCCTACGCGTCGTCCCGTCCCCCCGCGCGGCCAACCTCTTTGTAAGAGAGCCCTGGACCTTCCTTTTATAGGCGTAAGGAGAGGGTCCAGGTGTACAATGGGAGGTGTAGCAGTGCGCTATCGTGTCTAGCAGAGAGGAGCTAGTGCCCTAAGTACATGCCGTCGTGGCAGCCAGAGAGGTTTTGGCACCCTATTCATGTGATGTCGTGGCCGTCAGAGGAGCGTTGGAGCCTTGCGAAAGGATAGCTATCGGGGCTGTCGAGTCCTTGCTGACGTCTCTTTGCTTCCGTAAGGGGCTGAGAGCCGCCGTCGTCATGGAGCACGCGGGGTGCCATCATTATCTGTTTACCGGGGCGAGCCAGATGGGACGCCGGTCCTGTTACCCGTAGACTGAGCTAGCTAGGGATAGGGTAATGATGCCCCCCCCCCTGTGACGTGGACGGTCCGAGCCCTGGGTCGGGCGAGGCGGAGGCTCCTCCGAGGTCGGGGTCGAGTCGGTCTTCCGAGGTCGAGGTCGTGTCCAAGCCCCGGGTCGGGCGAGGCGAAGTTCGTCGTCTTCCGGGGCCGAGCCTGAGTCCGAGCCCTGGGGTCGGGCGAGGCGGAGTTCGTCGTCTTCCGGGGCCGAGCCCGAGTCCGAGCCCTGGGGTCAGGTGAGGCGGAGTTCGTCTTCTTCCGGGGCCGAGCCCGAGTCCGAGCCCTAGGGTCAGGCGAGGCAGAGTTCGTCGTCTTCCGGGGCCGAGCCCGAGTCCGAGCCCTGGGGTCGGGCGAGGCAGAGTTCGTCGTCTTCCGGGGCTAAGCCCGAGTCCGAGCCCTAGGGTCGGGCGAGGCGGAGTTTCCTATGGCGCCCGAGGCCGGACTTGGCTGCTGTCAGCCTCACTCTATCGAGTGGCACAGCAGTCGGAGCGACGCAGGCGGCGCTGTCTTCTTGTTAGGCCGGTCAGTGGAGCGGCGAAGTGACTGCGGTCACTTTCGGCTCTGTCGACTAAAGGGCGCGTGACAGGATAAGGTGTCAGGCCATCCTTGCATTAAATGCTCCTGCGATTCGGTCGGTCGGTGTGGCGATCTGGCCAAGGTCCTTGTTCCCGGATGTTATACACCAAGAACAAAGCAACACAAATGTTAACGATTAGAGACCTTCGTCCTTCGAAGCGTTATCTCCTTTAGGATATAATGATCTTCAGATGAAGGTCATGAAGGGCATACCTTCATCATTTTGACGACCAAAGGTGTAAATAGAGGCATATAAAGCATAAAAGGAATATAAATAATCATATCAAATCATTAGATTATTCATATTTGCATTTTATAAACATGAGTAAACATCAATAATGTTTATATGACATTTGTAACTTTGCCTTGACAGGAGACGGAAGTACAAAAATGACGCAAGGATGATTACAAGTTCGCGTGAACAGTACGAGAGTACTATTCACCTATTTATAGGCACGGGGCGCAGCCCAGACAAAAATACATTTGTTTCCCTAATGACCAATTACAACTATAACATAAATTATTAGGGACTCAGTAGTCTTTTCCTCTTTAAGTCGGTGCCATCCTTCGTCTTAGGCATGTCATTATGCCGAAACTCATTCAATTGTAGCTTCGGTCATATATCTTCATGTCGTGCTTGATTGCATATCGTCCTGCCGAAGGTGTTTTTTGCTTAAGGGGACCTTCGACGGAGAAAAGAAGCCCGCAATATTAGCCCCTTCGTGGTGCTAGATGGTTTTTCATAACGAGCTCGATCTGCGAAAAACTTGAAGGCTTCGAAATGACAAAGGTACAAAAAATACCTTCCCTGAGCTCGTTGCCGAGAAACGATTATAATATCGCAGGCGCCGGACGGTCCACCATTCAGCGAGTGCGAGCGGCCTGGCGGTTCGGCTTCCCCCCTGCAGCACTATATAAACAGACGGGTTAGTGAGGAGTTACCACAACATTCATTGCCACTACACTGTTAGGCTGTTAAAAAATTTAACCATAGCCGAAGCTTTCTACACTGCGCTTTCGAGCAAACGCTTCATCGCTTGCGGTTAGCTTCGTCAAATGGTAAAATCATCAAAATGGCCAGAATGCGATCAACTGCTAGGGTGTCTCGTGAGGGAGACGAAGCCGAGGCCGCTGAAACAGCGCCGATTTTAGAAGTAATGAAATGATCAGGTTTAGTTGCGGCAGAGGAGGTTGCTGGCGAAGGTGCTTCGAATGCCGAAGCGGAACAAACTATAGCTGAAGGCGAAAATGTTGATGAAAATGCTGATGAGAGTGAAGAAGACTATAGCATTTTGATCCCAATGAAGCCCAGTCATCTCGATTTTGGAAAATCTACTGTGACAGAAGATGACATGCTCATGATGATGAAATTGGGCTATTTTGGAGAGGTTGAGAGCAAGCTTGTTTGATTTGCTGGGGAAGAGGTGATCCCAAAGCTGAAGAAGGATGAAGTTGTTGTTTTCAAGAGCTTCTTCAGAGCAGGGCTGCGATTCCCCCTGAATAAAATGATAGGGGTGATTTTAAAGAACTTTGAGATATATCTTCATCAGCTGACTTTCAACGCTATTGTTAGACTCGGTGTCTTTATCTGGGCCCTCCGAAGCCAAGGGATGAGTCCAGATGCCGAAGCTTTCTACCGAGTGCACGAGCTGCATTATCAGACGAAGGCCAGGACAGATGGCCTTCATGAAAATTTCAGTTGTTACAACTTTGCGTATCGGAAGGATACGAAGGCACTAGTCCTTAGCTACCACACTAAGTGGCCAACCGGGTGGAAAAGTGAATGGTTCTATATGAAGGCTGACAAAAAAAGGAGAGAGAAGTTGATGACCATGTTCATGAGTCCACTGTCATTAAGCTTCAGAATGACCAGGCCTTTATGCAATATGCAGCTGGGGTCACCTTGTCAGTAAGCTGAAGTAGAGTTCAGAGTGGTTGCTGAACAGATCAGTACCAGGGACTTGGTATGGGAATACTTGGCAAATAGGACATATCCAACGTCAAGTGGCTGGGGAATGCTGAAGAGGAAAGAAGTGGGGAAGAAGCATGAACTTGTTCGTCTTGATTACTGCTTCAAATTTGAAAAACAATTTAAGAAGCCTTGCAAAGAATGGCTAGACATGATTGAGACCATGTGCAACAAGATACTTGGGAATTATACTAAAAAGGAAGATCAACTAATGACCGCAGCCTTTGGTACCTTATCGAAACGAAGATTGAACCGGGTAATGGACGCCTTGAAATTTGAATACCCTAATTATGAAAGGCTTGACAAAGGTGCCGAAGGGGTGAAAAGAAAAGGAATTGTCAGCATTCTGAGTAGGCAAGCTGCTAGAATGGTAAAGGAGGATAAGAAGGCTTCAAAGAAGAGAAATCCACTCCTGAGCCGAAGGCGGCAGTTTTGAAGAAGAGGAAGGCTAAAACTCCAGAGCTGAAGATAACTGAGGCAATAGAGGAAACTCCTTCGACGTCTCCTACTGCTAATATAGCAGAAATTTTGAAGGTAATGATTGAATCTTTACCCATCAAGCTGCTAAGTCCTCTGGGACCAAAACTGACACAACTTTTTCAGAAGAAGGATCAACCCTCAGCTGCAAAGGAGAAGGCTAAGGGTCAGAAAAAGCGAAGAATTGTTAATGTTATGCAAGCCATTGAACGGACACCACCGTTGGCCTCGGCATCCAAAATAATGCCTGTTGCGAGTGCCGAGGCCACTACCGAGGCTGAAACTTGTGCCGAAGCTGCCAATCTTGAAAGTACATTGTCAGGAATTGATAAACTTCTTTCGGATATGGATGCGGAAGAGACAGCTGCAGCTGCAGAGAAGGTCACGGCCGCAGTGCCTGACAAAGGAAAAAAGATTGCTGATGCTGCTTCAAAAGAAAGGGACTTTGACCTTCAGAACCTGGTGGGCCAAGAATTGTCTGAAGCTAAGAAGAAGGAGCTACAGGAATATGGGATATCCTGTGGCTACCAGCCAGGAGCTATGGTCTTTGGTGGAATTGATGAAGGATCCTTAGAATGCATTCGCGATCGCACCGGGGCAAAAATAATCAGCACTCTATCGAAGAATGTCGGTTTTCCGAAGCTTGAGGCTGATATTAGCGGCTACCGGCGACAACATATCGTCGGTAGTTTGTTTTATTCCAATTTCAAGGTAAAATTCTTTTTGCCTAGATTTTTGTTATATTTGTGATGAATCAAAATTTTCTGATGTTAGCTTATTTCCACAGAGTATGCTGCTAAGTAAAGCATTGAGGATGCAACAAGACCTTGAGGACAAGAAGAATGAAATCATAATCGAAGGCTTGGAGAGTAAAATTAAGGATTACGAAGCTTCTCTAGAGAAGAAGGACTTCCTGCTTCAAGCAACAGAAGGTTCACTTGTAGAAATTCAAGCTGAAAATGCTAGATTAAGCGAGGAGCTTCTCCAAAGTCAAACGACTTTGAAAGAAAAATCAGAGAGCTTCGAACAGGAGAAGAGAGATCTACAAGCAAAATATGAAGCCGAAGCTGATAAAAATACAAAGCTGTAGAAATCTTTGAAAGACCTTCGGGATACATGTTTGAATTTTGGCAGCCGCTGCGTGCAACGGCTGAAAGGGGTCTTCAGCTCGATTGGGGCCAGCTCTGAAGATATTACCCCTTCGTTTGAAGACATATCAAATACCTTCGAACATATTGAAAATGAAGTTGATGCACTCGATGAAGTGATAGCTGGGCATGGTGACTTCTGTGCTTTGCTAGCTTCTCGCGGCACAGCTGCCGCATTTTTGAAGGCCGGCTGCAAGCATGCGAAGACGGTAAATAGACCAACCTTCAGCCTATCGCCATCAAATTTGATTGATATTCCTAATGAAGCCCGAAGCATCAGAAACAAATTCATAACTCGGATTTGGGCTAAGGGTGGACGAGAGTTGGCTGGGGACGAAGCCTGAAACCTGCTTAAACTAGTACGGAACTTTTACCTGTTGCTTGCCTTGATTCTTGTAATTACTTTTACCTTATACCATTGTTTGTCTGCAGGATAGTGATGCCGAAGGTTGATAACCCAAAGCACATTCCGAAGGTTGCTGAGATGAAGCTTCTATTTAGGCCTTCCTGTATAGAGCTTAGGAATATTTGCATTATCTTTGCAAAAACAATTGTAATCGAGAATTAAACAGTACTGTGTATTTTTATCCATACCTTGTGATATATTTTTACCTTTTCATCCATGTACGAATTGCTTTGCTATGGACGAAACTTGTATCTTTTGAGCCGAAGGCGAAAAACACCTTCCCTTCTTTTCGTACACATCGAAGCATTTCCTTGCATAAAATGTTTGTATGTTTGAAACGAAGCTTTTTCGTGTTCATCGAAACATTTTGTCGTCGAAGCTGGAGTATTTCTGTTCGTGCTTTGTGAAAGGGAATTAGGCTTACACCTAGTTCCTAAATAATTTTGGTGGTTGAATTGCCCAACACAAATATTGGACTAACTAGTTTACTCTAGTGCATAAGTTATACAGGTGCAAAAGGTTCACATTTAGCCAATAAAAAGACCAAGTGTTGGATTCAACAAAGGAGCAATGAGGCAACCGAGGGCACCTCTGGCTGGAGGCACCGGACTGTCCGGTGTGCACCGGACAGTGTCCGGTGCGCCCAGAGGAGTCCAACTCAAACTCTTCGTCCTCGGGAATTCTCGGAAGCCGGCGCGCTATAATTCACCGGACTGTCCGGTGTGCACCGGACATGTCCGGTGCTCCAAGGAAGCGCCGCCTCCGGAACTCGCCAGCCTCGGGTTCGCTCGGCAGCCGCTCCGCTAAAATTCACCGGACTGTCCGGTGTGCACCGGACTGTCCGGTGTGCCAGCGGAGCAACGGCTACTTTGGCGCCAACGGTCGACTCTGACAGTAAAAGTACACGCGGCAGAGTCAGAGCAGAGGATCAGAGAGGCACCGGACTGTCCGGTGTGCACCGGACTGTCCGGTGCCGCATGAGGACAAAGCCTCCAACGGTCGACCAGCTCCATCCCCAACGGCTATTTGGTGACGTGGCTGTCGCACCGGACTGTCCGGTGCACCATCGAACAGACAGCCTTCACCAACGGCTAGATTTTGGTTGGTGGCTATAAATACCACCCCAACCGGCCACTTCAAGAAGTGGGAGCCCAAGCAACATTCCAAGTCATTTAGTTGACATACTCAAGCCCTCCCAACCACATATATTCATTGATCCATCCTATACACAAGATTTAGACCACTACAACCAACACAAGTGCCACAAAAAAGAGAGAGCAAGCAAAAGAGAGCTACTCATTTGAGTTTAGCACTAGTGCCTTGTGAGATTCATTGAGAGATAGTGTGTGCTTCATCTATGTGTTCATTTGCGCGTGGAGTTTTGACTCCCATTGAACTTCCTCCAAAGTTTTGGAGGCTTGTAAAAGCTAGCAAGAGACACCAAAGATTGTGGTGGTCCTTGTGGGATCGAGAGTGATCCTTGAGAAGAAGAAGAGCTCACCGATCCTTGTGTGATCGGGGGAGAGAGGGAAAGGGTTGAAAAAGACCCGTCCTTAAGTGGACTCCTCAACGGGGACTAGGCCTTCGAGGGCCGAACCTCGGTAAAACAAATCACCCGTGTCCATTGTGTTTATTGCTTGTGATTTGTTTACTTTCCCTTGCTCTAAGTTTACTTGCACCTTTATTTGCTAATATCATTTGGTGTTGCTTCAAGTTAAAATTCCCATTTAGTGAAGCAACACGTTGCAAGAAAGAACTTGTCCTAAGTGCTCTTCTCATCTAAGGCTTCTTGCTTTGTTATTCTATAACCTACTAGTTGTATTGATTTATCACTTCCGCATTATTTAGCAATACTCTTTTCAAGCAAGAACTTAGTTTCTATTCTCCGATATTTGTATATCTTGTTCTAACCACTAATCAAGGGATCTAGTTGGGGGATAAAGTTTTAATTTTCAGGTTTCGCCTATTCACCCCCCCTCTAGGCGACTTTCAATTGGTATCAGAGCTAGGCACTTCATCTTGAGTCTAACAACTCGAAGTGATGGCTCGTAGAAGATCCCAAAAGAACAAGAAGACTCCTCCATCGAACGTAACTCAAAAAGAGGTAACTCTTGAAATATTACTTGATGATTGTTCTAATTATGATTCATGGTCTACTAGTGTGATAAATGCTTTTAGAACCATAGATCCACGATTAGAACAAATTATAGACAAGAGTATTTTTTCCTCTAATTTCAATGGAAAAATTAATTCCGAGGAGGATCAAAGATGTTATCGCTTAAACTATCTAGCTTTTGACATCTTAACTAATTCTCTTAGTAGAGAAGATTATCATGCTTTCATATCAAACTATGACGAATCTTTCTATGATGCGCATGATATTTGGACTAGAATTAAAAACAAATTTGATGAGTCCAAACATGATAGTTCATTTGATGCTTCTACTTCCTTTAGTCTTTGTGATACTAACCCTTGCAAGGAAGAAGAAGAAAATGAACGGTGGAGACCAAACGATGAATCCACCTCTCCAAAAGGTTTGTCTTCCCATTTCGATTCCCACATGTGTTGTGTGGCTAATGCAAATGATAGCGGAAGCACAAATGAGGATGAGGAGGAAGAAAGAAGCCTTGTGCAACTCTACGCTCGCCTAAGCCAAGAAGATAAGGCGGTCATGCTCAAACTTCTAGAAAGAGCGAGAGAGCAAAGCGAAGCTCGTCAAAGGCTAGAAGATGTTCTCTCCATGAAAATGCTACACTTTGACGAGTTGACTAAAGAACATGAGGAGCTAAAGTGCTCTCATGTTGATTTGGTCCAAAGGTATGAAACTATTTCAATTGAGCAAGATAACGCTTTACATTGTATCGCTCAATTAGTAAATAGGAATACCTTGCTTAAGGACCAAGTAGAAAAGCTAAAAGTTGAAAATCTAGCTTTTCAAGATAAATATGATATGCTTCTATGTTCTCATGAAAATCTTATGGATGATCATATCATATTAAACATTGCTCACGAGGTTGTGATAGAAAACTTAAAATCCCAACAACCTCACTCATGCACATGTCTTCAAATTGATACTATATTACCATGTGCTAATGCTTGCTGTCCGTCAACAAGCAAATCTTCCTTTGAGTTAGAATTTGCAGGAACTAATGATGATACATATCAAAAGCTCAAAGAAGAAAATGGGAGGCTAAAGAAGAGCTTGACACAACTAAAAGGGAAATGCATTGCCCAACCTTCTCAAGATAACCGTAATCACATGGTGAAGAAGCTTGAGACGGGAACAACTGTGGCATGCACTACATCCCTTAAGGAAAATGTCAAGGATTTGAGGATTACCAAGAGGAAGAAACAAAAGATGAAATTCAACACCTCCTCCAAAAGCCTCAACCACGCCTCCACAAAAGGTAACATCCAAGGTAATGATCAAGCCACACTTCACATTAAGAGGTGTAGTGAATGCTTTGAAGAGGGGCACTTGATTAGGTCATGTCCCTACATTAGAAATGGCTTGATTATTAACAAGGATGATAGACTTTGTTTTAAATGCTCCAAGAAGGGACACTTGCTTAGATCATGTCCCCATTTAAAACAAAAAGGCATAGGGTTAGAAAAGAAAATATTCACTAACCATGTAGCAAGCAAGAAACAAGGAAGGAAGAAATCTTCAAGAGTTGAAGATCGCCTATGCTACATATGCCGAAAGAAGGGACATCAATGCAAGGATTGTCCCGTAGGTAAATCTTCCACTCCTAGCTTGTCAATTACTTCTCATGTAACTAGGCAACCCAAAATTGCAACTTGTGCTAGAAAGGTAATGAGTTTACCTAATGCTAACACAAAGGACTTTTGGGTTCCTAGATCTTTGTTGACTAACCGTGATGGACCCATCAAGCGATGGGTACCAAAATATACTTGACAAGCTTTGTAGGGGAAGGAGATGATATGAAGCCTTGGGGTGCTTGAGAGAGTTCATTCAATTCTTATCAACTCAAGCTATCAATCTTCAATGATCTATATACATGATTGACCCAAGATTATTTTTCAAATTGCTATGTCTTAAACTCATATCATCTCGAGGAAGATATTATATGTTGTAGGAAGTGAAGAGATATCATATGCAAAAATTCAAGGCCTACAACATGGAGGAAAGCCAAAGGATGGTAACACTTATCTTTTAAGTGCAAGTTTTTAAATATATCATTTCTTATGTGTCTTGTGTAGTCATATAGAAAAATTAAAGCACTTTAACTTGTTATTACCATTCTTTGAAGAATTTCATCTCATATGGTAGATTGCACATTCATCATTTCCATACTATGGCAATCTACATGCTTTAATTTGTTGCAAGTATGTCATGGCATGTCCTTCCTCTTATTATCTTGTTATTGCCATGATTCTAGATATAGAGAGATATTTCATGTTCTTAAAGGGATATGGTGTCATGTAAGGAATTCAAATCCTTAGGACACTTATAAAAGGAAAACTCTCTCTATAACTAGAATAGTGAGATTAATGATCTTATTTAAATAACCCAAGTAGTCTCACTTGTAGAGAATAAGTTTCTCTTTGGAAGCGTGTAATCTAACATAAAAAGAAAAATCAATCCAATGACATATGATGTGCTTCTACTTACTTAAGTTGGATTTGATTCTTTCATATTTATCGCTTTCCATATCTTGAATTAGATTTATTCCCATAATCTTAAAGGATTATCTATGCTTGTTTTATGAGTTAAAAATGAGCATAACATCATCTATGGATAATCTAGTTCATGCTATGAAGTTTCCATGTTTTTGTAATCTAGCTTCCCATTCCTTATCAAAATGATTACAAAAATGGAAACTAGTGCTTGTGTTGCCACTAACATTTCTCTTGAGTTCAATTATGAAAATCTACAAGAAAGAAAGTGCACAAGCCTCATGGGTTGATCTTCACCCAAAGGAAGAAAGGTAAAAGCAAAGGTATGGGAACTCATCTTCTTAAGTTTGGTTTCCATCTCAATGGGTATTTAATCTAAATTATCATATTATACCCTTGTGAGGAATAGATTCTTTATTGGACCGAAATTAACTAAGTATGCATTCGATATCATTTTCATAAATGCGCTTGTCCATTAGAATCTAATTCATGCCTTTGCTCTATCCATTCTCATATTGATGCGCTTCTAAGTCATGATAATAAACTCAATATGAAAAAGTAAAATTCCTTTGATTGATCAAAAATGATTAAAAAGGTGCTCATTCCTCTTTTCTGTTAATGTGCACTAACGTTAAGGAATTTACTTCATGTCTATGTGACTCATGGATGATGAATTATGCTTATTTCCTATCTAAAAGAAATCATCCATCACTTTATACTCCCTTGTACTACTAACATTCTTCTTGAGTATTTTTAATAAGTTTGAAAGGAAAAAGAAGCCACTGCAAAGGGAGGACTCTCAAATGAAAGAGGAGAACATCAAGAACAACACCACCTACTTCTACGAAACAATCAATGGTGTGGTTGTGAGTATTCTAAACCCTTTCAAATTGAGAATTCTAGGCTCAAGTTGTTTATTACAAATTTAATGAGCCTTGATCAAGATGTATAATGCTTCTCTCTATTTGTCTTTAAAGTAAATGCATCCATTCAATTCATTCAAATACTTGATGCATATCTTTAGGGGGAGCTTTTTATCTTGATTATGTTGAGATTATTACTTTATCTCAGTAAGTTCATATAGTCTCTTGCATGAGAATAAGTTCCTCATGAAGTATGCTACTACTTTAAATTCTTGTCTTTCACTCTAAGTAGCATAATTGCTGGATTCTCCTACTCTAAGCTTAATTGATAATCTAATGCGAATGTTGTCCTTTTGATCATATGTGTTATTTGTTTGATCATTGAATGACTTTCATTAACAATTATGCCTCTTAATGCATCATATTCTTTCAATCAATATCCCTCTTGATATGCACTAAGTTAAAAGGAGAATTCATGATTCATTTATACAATTTGTGATCCATTTGATATATGCTTACAATAACTTGAAAAGATCACTAGTTGTAGAACTCTCTCTTGTGCAAAATATTTCCATATATTGTCATTAAGAATAGGTCTTAAGCATCTAAGACTAAGGACAAAGCACAATGAAGAGAGCGTCCCTATGTAAAGGTACAAAATGGTAAAACTATCTCCTTTCATTTAAACTTGTACCTAAATCTTCCTTTTCTATACATTCTTTGCATATCTTGTTTAAAAGGAAGAGAAAGCATGTCCATGCGTATCCCTGCTTCATATCTAGTTTAACTTCTCAAAAAATTTATTCATGCTTTAATGCATCTTTGTTGAAACTAGATGAAGTGATGTAATTGTCAAAGAGCTTAAAGCTTAACCTTGTAACGAGGATAAGCTGCCTTTGTTCCAAAGGTGGATGGTCCTTAAGCCTCTTTGAAATCCTTAAGGGAAAATGCTTGAAATGTTTACAACATGCTTTCATAAGTGCATAAATTGTCATGAGCATCACACTTATACTATGACACAATGCACTTCACATTATGTATGGTATAGATATGTTCTCATTAACCTAATTATGTGCAATTGGCATTTAAGGCCAAAATATGTGTTCCTCTCCATGCACATACTTAGGGGGAGCAATCTATGTTATATAGAACTATGATCATGTCTAATTTGATATATTCTTTTGATCATATCTCTTTTATATGCTATGACTAATGTGTTTTCAAGTGTATCTCAAACCAAGTCATAGGTATATTGAAAGGGAATTGGAGTCTTCGGCGAAGACAAGGCTTCCACTCCACTCTACTACTCATCCTTCGCCGTTGCTCCGTATCATCTCTCCAACTTTGGTATAATCTTCATACTTTCGTTTTTTGACCAAAGGGGGAGAAAGTACTTCATTGGGCTCTAATGATTCCGTTTTTGGCGATTCATGCCAAAGGGGGAGAAAGCATGAGCCCAAAGCAAAAGGACCGCACCACCACCCTAATTTTAAAATTGATGATTTTTTCATTTGGTAAATTTCAAAATTGGTTATCTCTTTGTGTTCTAAAGGGGGAGCAAATAGTATTTTCAAAATTGATGTAAAGCCCTCTTGAACACTAAGAGGAGACTTTATTTAAGGGGGAGTTTTGTTTAGTCAAAGGGAAAGCATTTTGGAACAAAGGAAGAAACTTTCAAAACTTAAAAATGCTTTGCAAAATCTTATTCATTTACCTTTGACTATCTTGCAAAATGACTTTGAAAAGAATTTACAAAAGAGTTTGCAAAAACAAAACTTATGGTGCAAATGTGGTCCAATATGTCAAAAACAAAGAAACCATCCATGCGCATCACATAAGTATTTATATTGGCTCAATTCCAAGCAACCTTTGCACTTACATTATGTAAACTAGCTCAATTATGCACTTCTATATTTGCTTTGGTTTGTGTTGGCATCAATCACCAAAAAGGGGGAGATTGAAAGGGAATTAGGCTTACACCTAGTTCCTAAATAATTTTGGTGGTTGAATTGCCCAACACAAATATTGGACTAACTAGTTTACTCTAGTGCATAAGTTATACAGGTGCAAAAGGTTCACATTTAGCCAATAAAAAGACCAAGTGTTGGATTCAACAAAGGAGCAATGAGGCAACCGAGGGCACCTCTGGCTGGAGGCACCGGACTGTCCGGTGTGCACCGGACAGTGTCCGGTGCGCCCAGAGGAGTCCAACTCAAACTCTTCGTCCTCGGGAATTCTCGGAAGCCGGCGCGCTATAATTCACCGGACTGTCCGGTGTGCACCGGACATGTCCGGTGCTCCAAGGAAGCGCCGCCTCCGGAACTCGCCAGCCTCGGGTTCGCTCGGCAGCCGCTCCGCTAAAATTCACCGGACTGTCCGGTGTGCACCGGACTGTCCGGTGTGCCAGCGGAGCAACGGCTACTTTGGCGCCAACGGTCGACTCTGACAGTAAAAGTACACGCGGCAGAGTCAGAGCAGAGGATCAGAGAGGCACCGGACTGTCCGGTGTGCACCGGACTGTCCGGTGCCGCATGAGGACAAAGCCTCCAACGGTCGACCAGCTCCATCCCCAACGGCTATTTGGTGACGTGGCTGTCGCACCGGACATGTCCGGTGTGCACCGGACTGTCCGGTGCACCATCGAACAGACAGCCTTCACCAACGGCTAGATTTTGGTTGGTGGCTATAAATACCACCCCAACCGGCCACTTCAAGAAGTGGGAGCCCAAGCAACATTCCAAGTCATTTAGTTGACATACTCAAGCCCTCCCAACCACATATATTCATTGATCCATCCTATACACAAGATTTAGACCACTACAACCAACACAAGTGCCACAAAAAAGAGAGAGCAAGCAAAAGAGAGCTACTCATTTGAGTTTAGCACTAGTGCCTTGTGAGATTCATTGAGAGATAGTGTGTGCTTCATCTATGTGTTCATTTGCGCGTGGAGTTTTGACTCCCATTGAACTTCCTCCAAAGTTTTGGAGGCTTGTAAAAGCTAGCAAGAGACACCAAAGATTGTGGTGGTCCTTGTGGGATCGAGAGTGATCCTTGAGAAGAAGAAGAGCTCACCGATCCTTGTGTGATCGGGGGAGAGAGGGAAAGGGTTGAAAAAGACCCGTCCTTAAGTGGACTCCTCAACGGGGACTAGGCCTTCGAGGGCCGAACCTCGGTAAAACAAATCACCCGTGTCCATTGTGTTTATTGCTTGTGATTTGTTTACTTTCCCTTGCTCTAAGTTTACTTGCACCTTTATTTGCTAATATCATTTGGTGTTGCTTCAAGTTAAAATTCCCATTTAGTGAAGCAACACGTTGCAAGAAAGAACTTGTCCTAAGTGCTCTTCTCATCTAAGGCTTCTTGCTTTGTTATTCTATAACCTACTAGTTGTATTGATTTATCACTTCCGCATTATTTAGCAATACTCTTTTCAAGCAAGAACTTAGTTTCTATTCTCCGATATTTGTATATCTTGTTCTAACCACTAATCAAGGGATCTAGTTGGGGGATAAAGTTTTAATTTTCAGGTTTCGCCTATTCACCCCCCCTCTAGGCGACTTTCACTTTGTGTCATCATGATGATGATCCTACGAATGTCTAAATGAATGTCTCAAACACACACGAAGCCACACCCAGACTCTGCATCCCCTTAGGAACGACTTTGGAGTCTTTATGCTCTGCATTCCCTTAGGAACGACTTTGGAGCTTCTTCACCTTCTATTTCGGTGGCATTTAAGCTCTGCATCCCCTTAGAAACGACTTTGGAGCTTCTTCACCTTCTATTTTGGTGGCATTTAAGCTCTGTATCCCCTTAGGAACGACTTTGGAGCTTCTTCACCTTATATTTCGGTGGTATTTGGCTCTACATTCCCTTAGGAACGACTTTGAGCTTTAGAACTTATGATGCGCTACCTTAGGAACGACTTTTGTAGCTTTAGAACTTACGTTGTGTTCCCTTAGGAACGACTTTTGTAGCTTCGTCATCCTTGGGGTGATTACAGCTCTGCATCCTCTTAAAGACGTCTTTTGAGCTTTTTCCTGTTTTCTTTTGCACTCGATGGTGCGAGTTCTGATATTACATATTACATCTTTGGGGGATTTTGGCCCTTGTATTGCATAGGGCTACACAAAAATGAAAATTACAAGCTATGGCCCCGTTAAAAACCTTTCTCCCCTCTTGAAAGGAAAAGGGTGACATAGGACAAAAGATAAAAAAAAGATTACATCAATTACACGTAATACCGCCGAAGCTCATCCGCATTCCAAGATCTGAGTATGTCGTAGCCGTCCATATCCTTCAATCTATAGGAACCGGGTCTTGATGAAGATACTACCTGTCGGGGACCATAATTAGGGGTACCCTCAAGACTCCTAATTCTCAGCTGGTAACCCCCATCAACATAAAGCTGCTAAGGCCTGATGGGTGCGATTAAGTCAGGGATTAGTCCATTCAAGTGACTCGATCACGCCTCGCCCGAGCCTAGCCTCGGACAAGGGCAGCCGACCCCAGAGGATTTCCGTCTCGCCCGAGGCCCCCCTCCAACGGCGGACATATTTCCGGCTCGCCCGAGGCCCTGCCTTTGCTAAGAAGCAACCCTGACTAAATCGCCGCACCGACCGACCAAGTCGCAGGAGCATTTAATGCAAAGGTGACCTGACACCTTTATCCTGACGCGCGCCCCCCGGCAGAGCCGAAGTGACCGCCGTCACTTCACCGCTCCACTGACCGGCCTGACAGAAGGACAGCGCCGCCTGCGCCACTCCGACCGCAGTGCCGCTTGGCAGAATGAGACTGACAGGCAGTCAGGCCTTGCCAAAGGCACCATAGGAAGCTCCGCCCGACCCAGGGCTCGGACTCGGGCTAAGTCCCGGAAGACGGCGAACTCCGCTCCGCCCGACCCAGGGCTCGGACTCGGGCTAAGTCCCGGAAGACGACGAACTCCGCTTCGCCCGACCCCAGGGCTCGGACTCGGGCTAAGCCCCGGAAGACGGCGAACTTCGCTCCGCCCGACCCAGGGCTCGGACTCGGGCTAAGCCCCGGAAGACGGCGAACTCCGCTCCGCCCGACCCAGGGCTCGGACTCGGGCTAAGTCCCGGAAGACGGCGAACTCCGCTCCGCCCGACCCAGGGCTCGGACTCGGGCTAAGTCCCGGAAGACGGCGAACTCCGCTCCGCCCGACCCAGGGCTCGGACTCGGGCTAAGTCCCGGAAGACGACGAACTCCGCTTTGCCCGACCCCAGGGCTCGGACTCGGGCTCAGCCCCAGAAGACGACGAACTCCGCTCCGCCCGACCCCAGGGCTCGGACTCCGCCCTGGCCTCTGCCGAACGACCTCCGCCTCGCCCGACCCAGGGGCTCGGACTCGGCCTCGGCCATGGAAGACAGACTCGACCTCGGCTTCGGAGGAGCCTCCACGTCGCCCAACCTAGGGCACAGGCCAGCCACGTCAACAGGACAAGACCGGTGTCCCATCTGGCTAGCTCCGCCAGATAGGCAATGATTGCGCCCCGCGTGCTCTGTGACGACGATGGCTCTCAGCTCTCTTACGGAAGCAGGAGGACGTCAGCAAGGACTCAACCGCTCCGACAGCTGTCTCTCCGCCAGGCTCCGTCGCTCCTCTGACGGCCACGACATCACACCAGCTAGGTGCCAAAATCTCTCCGGCTGCCACATCGGCATGTACTTAGGGCGCTAGCTCTCCCTCGCTAGACACGTAGCACTCTGCTACACCCCCATTGTACACCTGGATCCTCTCCTTACGCCTATAAAAGGAAGGACCAGGGCCCTCTTAGAGGAGGTTGGCCGCGCGGGGACGAGGACGGGACAGGCGCTCTCTTGGGGCCGCTCGCTTCCCTCTCCCGCGTGGACGCTTGTAACCCCCTACTGCAAGCGCACCCGACCTGGGCGCGGGACGAACATGAAGGCCACGGGATTTCCACCTCTCTCACGCCCATTTCCGGCCACCTCACTTCCCCCCTTCGCGCTCGGCCTCGCGTCGACCCATCTGGGCTGGGGCACGCGGCGACATTCACTCGTCGGCTTAGGGACCCCCCGGTCTCAAAAACGCCGACAGTTGGCGCGCCAGGTAGGGGCCTGCTGCGTGTTGACGAACAGCCTCCCGTCAAGCTCCAGATGGGCAGTCTCCAGCAACCTCTCCAACCCGGGACGGTGCTCGGGAGTCTTGAGTTCATGTCTTTCGACGGCAGCTACGACATGATACTCCTTCCACCGCCGCGCGACAACGACGATGGCGGCCGACAGCCCGCCCGCCGGCGGCGGAATCGACGACGTCTTCCCCGCGTGGTGGAAGAACAACATTCGAGCTCGCCCCGTCCTCTCCCCCGACAACGGAGGAGGAGGCGGGGCAACCAAGTCCAAGCAGGAGGCTACGCCTCGTCGGCTGTCGAGCGAGTCGACGTCCCCAGCGCTCCAACGGGGGGCGCGTCGGGCGTCGACCTCGCGTTTGAGACGAAGGCGAGCGCCGTCTCCCCGCGACACGCCAATCCCGAGCAAGTGGACGACGCTAGTGCGCTCGCGGAGAGCCTGCAGGACGTCGCCCTCGTACCTGAGACGACAGTGCAATCAGCCCCCGACGTGACTATGTCGCTGCTCGTCGACCGAAAGGTACCGACCGATTCCCATCCTACGTCATTTAGATTCAGCCTCAACCCGCCTAGCGACCTTGCTTTGGCGGGCGCTCTCGTAGAGGCGAGGTCAAACCCTCTGGGGTTTCGTATGCGATCGCCTTGGGACCGGCTGACGGACGTCTCGACCTACGGGCCCTCTGGGTCTGAGGAAGATGACGACCCCAACATCTGTTGGGATTTCTCTGGATTTGGCAACCCTAGTGCCATGCGGGACTTCATGACCGCATGTGACTACTACCTCTCCGACTGTTCCGACGGTAGCCGCAGCCTCGACGACGAGGACTGCGGCCCAAGCCGCGAATGTTTCCACGTCGATCTAGGGGGTCCCTCCGAAGGCAATCATCTCGGCGTGCCGGAGGACGGTGATCTCCCTAGGCCGGTGCCCCGCGCTGACATCCCGCGGGAGCTAGCTGTGGTCCCCGTTCCGGCGGGGGGTCACGACCCACAGCTCGAGCAAGTCCGCGGGGCGCAGGGCAGGCTCGACGAGGGAGCAGGAGCGCTTGAGCCGATCCGCCGGGACGTCGGGCAGGCATGGGCGGGCCAACCCTCGGCCGGAGAAATACGTCACCTGCCCAGGGTCTCCCGCTCCGCGTCGCCAACGACGTCAGGGTCAGGCCGCCACCCGCATCCAGCGGGGTCGGTCAGAACCTGGCTGCAGCAGCGATGCTTCTCCGCACAATGCCGGAGCCATCAACCACCGAGGGTCGGCGAATCCAAGGAGAGCTCAAGAATCTCCTGGAAGGCACTGCGGTCCGACGGGCCGAGAGCTCTGCCTCCCGAAGGCAAGGATACCCCTCGGAACCTCATGTCGCGACTTCCCGATTCATGCGGGAAGCCTCGGTCTACACCGGGCGCACGCGCAACACCGCGCCTGCGGCCCCGGGCCACCTCGGCAACGAGCACCATCACCGCGACCGTCGGGCCCACCTCGACGAGAGGGTGCGCCGAGGCTATCACCCCAGGCGTGGGGGACGCTACGACAGCGGGGAGGATCGGAGTCCCTCGCCCGAACCACCCGGTCCGCAGGCCTTCAGCCGGGCCATCCGGCGGGCACCGTTCCCGACCCGGTTCCGACCCTCGACTACTATCACAAAGTACTCGGGGGAAACGAGACCGGAATTGTGGCTCGCGGCCTACCGCCTGGCCTGCCAGCTGGGTGGAACGGACGACGACAACCTCATCATCCGCAACCTCCCCCTGTTCCTCTCCGACACCGCTCGCGCCTGGTTGGAGCACCTGCCTCCGGGGCAGATCTCCAACTGGGATGACCTGGTTCAGGCCTTCGCCGGCAATTTCCAGGGCACATATGTGCGCCCCGGGAATTCCTGGGACCTCCGAAGCTGCCGACAGCAGCCGGGAGAGTCTCTCCGGGACTACATCCGGCGATTCTCGAAGCAGCGCACCGAGCTGCCCAACATCACCGACTCGGATGTCATCGGCGCGTTCCTTGCTGGCACCACCTGCCGCGACCTGGTGAGCAAGTTGGGTCGCAAGACCCCCACCAGGGCGAGCGAGCTGATGGACATCGCCACCAAGTTCGCCTCTAGCCAGGAGGCGGTCGAGGCTATCTTCCGAAAGGACAAGCAGCCCCAGGGCCGCCCACCGGAAGATGCACCCGAGGCGTCTACTCAGCGCGGCGCCAAGAAGAAAGGCAAGAAGAAGTCGCAAGCGAAACGCGACACCACCGACGCGGACCTTGTCGCCGCCGCCGAGCACAAGAACCCTCGGAAGCCCCCCGGAGGTGCCAACCTCTTCGACAAGATGCTCAAGGAGCCGTGCCCCTATCATCAGGGGCCCGTCAAGCACACCCTTGAGGAGTGCGTCATGCTTCGGCACCACTTCCACAGGGCCGGGCCACCCGCGGAGGGTGGCAGGGCCCGCGACGATGACAAGAAGGAAGATTACCAAGCAGGAGAGTTCCCCGAGGTCCGTGACTGCTTCATGATCTACGGAGGGCATGCGGTGAATGCCTCGGCTCGGCATCGCAAGCAAGAGCGCCGGGAGGTCTGCTCGGTGAAGGTGGCGGCGCCAGTCTACCTAGACTGGTCCAACAAGCCCATCACCTTCGACCAAGCTGATCACCCCGACCACGTGCCGAGCCCGGGGAAATACCCGCTCGTCGTCGACCCCGTCATCGGCGACGTCAGGCTCACCAAGGTCCTTATGGATGGGGGCAGCAGCCTCAACATCATCTACGCCGAGACCCTCAGGCTCCTGCGCGTCGATCTGTCCTCCGTCCGAGCAGGCGCTGCGCCCTTCCACGGGATCATTCCCGGGAAGCGCGTCCAGCCCCTCGGACGACTCGACCTTCCCGTCTGCTTCGGAACGCCCTCCAACTTCCGAAGGGAGACCCTGACGTTCGAGGTTGTCGGGTTCCGAGGAACCTACCACGCGGTACTAGGGAGGCCATGCTATGCGAAGTTCATGGCCGTCCCCAACTACACCTACCTGAAGCTCAAGATGCCGGGCCCCAACGGGGTCATCACCGTCGGCCCCACGTACAGACACGCGTTCGAATGCGACGTGGAGTGCGTGGAGTACGCCGAGGCCCTCGCCGAATCCGAGGCCCTCATCGCCGACCTGGAAAGCCTCTCCAAAGAGGTGCCAGACGTGAAGCGTCATGCCGGCAACTTCGAGCCAGTGGAGACGGTTAAGGCCGTCCCCCTCGACCCCAGCGGCAACGCCTCCAAGCAGATCCGGATCGGTTCCGGGCTCGACCCCAAATAGGAAACAGTGCTCGTCGACTTTCTCTGCGCGAACGCCGACGTCTTCACGTGGAGTCCCTCGGACATGCCCGGCATACCGAGGGATGTCGCCGAGCACTCACTGGATATTCGGGCCGGAGCCCGACCCGTCAAGCAGCCTCTGCGCCGATTCGACGAGGAGAAGCGCAGAGCGATAGGCGAGGAGATCCACAAGCTAATGGCAGCCGGGTTCATCAAAGAGGTATTCCATCCCGAATGGCTTGCCAACCCTGTGCTTGTGAGAAAGAAAGGGGGAAATGGCGGATGTGTGTAGACTACACTGGTCTCAACAAAGCATGTCCGAAGGTTCCCTACCCTCTGCCTCGCATCGATCAAATCGTGGATTCCACTGCTGGGTGTGAAGCCCTGTCTTTCCTCGATGCCTACTCAGGGTATCACCAAATCAGGATGAAAGAGTCCGACCAGCTCGCGACTTCTTTCATCACGCCCTTCGGCATGTACTGCTATGTCACCATGCCGTTCGGTTTGAGGAATGCGGGCGCGACGTACCAGCGGTGCATGAACCATGTGTTCGGCGAACACATCGGTCGCACGGTCGAAGCCTACGTCGATGACATCGTAGTCAAGACGAGGAAAGCTTCCGACCTCCTCTCCGACCTTGAAGTGACATTCCGATGTCTCAAGGCGAAAGGCGTCAAGCTCAATCCCGAGAAGTGTGTCTTCGGGGTGCCCCGGGGCATGCTCTTGGGGTTCATCGTCTCCGAGCGGGGCATCGAAGCCAACCCGGAGAAGATCGCAGCCATCACCAGCATGGGTCCCATCAAGGACTTAAAGGGCGTACAGAGAGTCATGGGATGTCTCGCGGCTCTGAGCCGCTTCATCTCACGCCTCGGCGAAAGAGGCCTGCCTCTGTACCGCCTCTTAAGGAAGGCCGAGCGCTTCACTTGGACCCCTGAGGCCGAGGAAGCTCTCGGGAACCTGAAGGCGCTCCTCACAAAGGCGCCTATCTTGGTGCCCCCAGCTGACGGAGAAGCCCTCTTGGTCTACGTCGCCGCCACCACCCAGGTGGTTAGCGCCGCGATTGTGGTCGAGAGGCAAGAAGAGGGGCATGCATTGCCCGTTCAGAGGCCAGTTTACTTCGTCAGCGAGGTACTGTCCGAAACCAAGAACCGCTACCCACAAGTTCAGAAGCTGCTGTATGCAGTGACCCTGACGCGGCGGAAGTTGCGACACTACTTCGAGTCTCATCCGGTAACTGTGGTGTCATCCTTCCCCCTGGGGAGATCATCCAGTGCCGAGAGGCCTTGGGCAGGATTGCAAAGTGGGCAGTGGAAATCATGGGCGAGACAATCTCGTTCGCCCCTCGGAAGGCCATCAAGTCCCAGGTCTTGGCGGACTTCGTAGCCGAATGGGTCGACACCCAGCTACCGACGGATCCGATCCAACCAGAACTCTGGACCATGTTTTTCGACGGGTCGCTGATGAAAACGGGAGCCGGCGCGGGCCTACTCTTCATCTCACCCCTCGGGAAACACCTACGCTATGTGCTACGCCTCCATTTCCCGGCGTCCAACAATGTGGCTGAGTACGAGGCTCTGGTCAATGGGTTGCGGATCGCCATCGAGCTAGGGGTCAGACGCCTCGACGCTCGCGGTGACTCGCAACTCATCATCGACCAAGTCATGAAGAACTCCCACTGCCGCGACCCGAAGATGGAGGCCTACTGCGATGAGGTTCGACGCCTGGAAGACAAGTTCTACGGGCTCGAGCTTAACCACATCGCTCGGCGCTACAACGAGACTGCGGACGAGCTGGCAAAAATCGCCTCAGGGCGAACAACGGTTCCCCCGGACGTCTTCTCTCGGGATCTGCATCAACCCTCCGTCAAGATCGACGACGCGCCCGAGCCTGAGGCGCCCTCGGTCTAGCCCGAGGTGCCCTCGGCACAGCCGGAGGCACCCTCAGCTCAGCCCGAGGCGGCCTCGGTTCAACCCGAGGTACCCTCGGCCTCCGAGGGTGAGGCACTGCACATCGAGGAGAAGCGGAGCGGGGCCACGCCTGATCGAAATTGGCAGACCCCGTACCTGCAATATCTCCGCCAAGGAGAGCTACCCCTCGACCGAGCCGAGGCTCGGCGGGTAGCGCGACGCGTCAAGTCGTTCGTCTTGCTGGGCGATGAGAAGGAGCTCTACCACCGCAGCCCCTCGGGCATCCTCCAGCGATGCATCTTCATCGCCGAAGGTCAGGAACTCCTGCAAGAGATACACTCGGGGGCTTGCGGCCATCACGCAGCGCCTCGAGCCCTTGTCGGGAATGCTTTCCGGCAAGGCTTCTACTGGCCAACAGCGGTGGCTGATGCCACTAGAATTGTCCGCACCTGCGAAGGGTGTCAATTCTATGCGAAACAGACCCACCTGCCCGCTCAGGCTCTGCAGACGATACCCATCACCTGGCCCTTTGCTGTGTGGGGTCTGGACCTCGTCGGCCCCTTGCAGAAGGCGCCCAGGGGCTACACGCACCTGCTGGTCGCCATCGACAGGTTCTCCAAGTGGGTCGAGGTCCGACCTCTGAACAGCATCAGGTCCGAGCAGGCGGTGACGTTCTTCACCAACATCATCCATCGCTTCGGGGTCCCGAACTCCATCATCACCGACAACGGTACCCAGTTCACCGGCAAAAAATTCTTGGACTTCTGCGAGGATCACCACATCCGGGTGGACTGGGCCGCCGTGGCTCATCCCATGTCGAATGGGTAAGTAGAGCGTGCCAACGGCATGATTCTACAAGGGCTCAAGCCTTGGATCTACAACGACCTCAACAAGTTCGGCAAGCGATGGATGAAGGAACTCCCCTCGGTGGTCTGGAGCCTGAGGACAACGCCGAGCCCGGCCACGGGTTTCACGCCGTTCTTTCTGGTCTACGGGGCCGAGGCCGTCTTGCCCACTGACCTGGAGTACGGCTCCCCGAGGACGAAGGCCTACAGCGATCAAAGCAACCAAGCTAGCCGAGAAGACTCGCTGGACCAGCTGGAAGAGGCTTGGGACAAGGCCTTGCTACACTCGGTGCGGTACCAGTAGTCCCTGCGACGCTACCACGCCCGAGGTGTCCAACCCCGAAACCTACAGGTGGGCGACCTGGTGCTTCGGCTGCGGCAAGACACCCGAGGGAGGCACAAGCTCACGCCCCCCCTGGGAGGGGCCATTCGTCATCGCCAAAGTTCTGAAGCCCGGAACGTACAAGCTGGCCAACAGTCAAGGCGAGGTCTACGGCAACGCTTGGAACATCCAACAGCTACGTCGCTTCTACCCTTAAGATGTTTTCAAGTTGTTCATATACCTCGCACCCATGCAAAGTTTAGTCATCAAGGAAGGGTCGGCCTCGCCTCGGCAATGCCTGACCCTCCCTCGGAGGCTAAAAGGGGGGGACCCCCTCTGCGTTGAAATTTTCCTCGAAAAAAGATCCCTTCTGCCAAAATATCTTTCGTGCTTTCTGACTATTTTGAAAAGTGGGCCCTGAAAACGACGGAGTACACGTAAGCAGCCAAGGCTGACCGAGCTGAGGGACTCCTACGCCTCCGGGATACGGATACCTCACTCATCACCTTCTGCGATAAGTAACTCGCGTTCGGATAAAGTGATTCCGCGGACTGAACAAGTCTTCACGTTCGGAAGCTCTTCTGCCGAAGCGATCCTTTGAGCCTTCTCGACTGAGTCGGTGACAGGGCCTCATGGACGGGTGAAAGTGCGCGTAAGCGGCAAGGCGGACCGAGCCGAGGGACTCCCACGCCTCCGGGATACGGATACCTCACTCATCACCTTCCGCGAGAAGCAACTTTCGCTCGCACAAACATCCCTGTTATCGACAAAAAAGTCCAGATACTCGAAACAAGAGGAAAGGAGACGCAGCTTTACAACACAGCGAGGGTGTGTAAATTCTGGCCTCGGCGACCGCAGAAGGCACACGCTACAAGACACTCTGATCCTGCAGGCTCGGGTCTTGACGCTGGAAGGGGGCAGTAGCACCCTCGGCATCGACGACACCTTCAGCGAGGTCCGACCTAGCCTCGGACGGCGACGCGGTCCAGGGATCCCCACTCTGGAGGACGACGTCATCGTCACGCCCGGACAATCGCTGCCAGGGACTTCTCCGGGAATCCGGCCCGAGCAGGCGGCTCGGCCGGGTACCCCTAGAGCCTCGGCCAACCATCTCCCAAGGGCGTCAGCCTGACCCGAGGCCTCGGCTGATCAACTCCGGCGTCGGTCCCGCTAACGGACAACCCGGCTAGGCTCCGGCCGACCAGGTTTCATTTTCGAGCCAACTCTGCCTCTGTTCATGCTGATATCGCTACCCCTGGCCTCGGCTCGTCGAAGAGCGACCAGGGGGTCCCTTTAACTAAGCTAGAGGAGCCTCAGACAACAAGGCCGACCGAGCCGAGGGACTCCTACGCCTCCGGGATACGGATACCTCACTCGTCACCTTGACACAGGGCAACTCATGCTTGGTGAAGCGGTTCAGATAATCAACAGGCGAGTCTTAATGCTCGAAAATGAGGAAAAAACATGGCTCCGTGCCAAAATTACATACATGTTCAGGCCTCGACAGCCATAATGAACAAAAACACTGGCATTCGAAGTGCCATTACAAACGGAACTCTGGTTCCATCCCCGTGGGTATGAGCAACCTCGAGCCTGCGGGGCGACGAACATCGGGAGACTCGCCAGCAACCTCTGCAGCAGCAGCCATGGTCCCGGGTGGACGCGGCCGCCGGAGGACTCTCGTTCGCGTTCCCGCTCAAGGGACGCGAACCAGATATTAAAGCCAAAGAGCGGGCCGCTCCCAAGCGCACCGGCAGATCCTCGCTGTCGTCCTCGCCACGAACGCAAGGAAGAGGGCAGAATGTTGCATCCTAGCTAGACAGCAACAGTTCGCCTTCCCCGGCATGGCTGGAGGACGTCTCCGCCGCAGAGCTGGAAGGCGATTGCCACCACCAGAAGCTGGAAGAAGAGGTGGCCCGCCGACCCGCGTAGGAGGTAGAGCCCCGGCTCGCCTCGCTCCCCGCCCCAGCGAGGATGACGAACGCCCTCGACGCTGAGGGCGGGATCGGGATCGCAGCCCGGATCGCCTCTCCCCATCCAGGAGCTAGAGGCCACCGTCTTGGGTGACCACCAGCGGAGGGGAGCAACCGGGCTGTGTGATGAAAATCCTTGAAGCCGAACGATGGCTGAAAGGTACCAACTCCTACGGAGTTGCGTTCCTCCAACGATGAGGCGAAAAGACGGCGGGTATCCCCCATCCGGGAGCTTGGAAGGTGGAAAGACGCAATGCATAAGGGAGCGAGAAGACATGGTCGCCTTCCGAAGGGGGTCACCCTCCTTTTAAAGGCAACTCTCCCTACTTGCGCCCCCAACCGTCACGGGCTGAGTCTTCTCCAACATGCTCCAAGGCCCTCCCCTGCGGCGCGGGGGCTGGGTCCCGCATGTCATGCAAACCGGCTCAGAGCAGAAGAAGCCAAACCGCTGCGCGTGGTGCGCACAACCGCCCAGCGGTTGCAAGTGACCCTCCGCTTTTGCCCAGACCAACGGGTGAAAGAGGCGGGTAGCCATGCAGGCGGCATGCAACCGCGCCAAGTGGACGCGCTCCTCCGACTCCCGGCACGCCAGCATGGGGGCCCAGGCCCACGCGTCACGCAACCGGCGCGCCGGATGCCACATGCAAGCAACTGCACCGCCACTTGCGCCACCACCGCGCCTCCTCGATTGCGGAATCAATACCGCGACTCGAGGTGACTAGGCGCACGACCCAGCAGCGCCAGCCTGACGCGGCGGTCAATGCGGCCAAAAGTGGGCCGGCAGTGATGACGGTGGCAGGCGGGCGGGAGCAGCGGTCACGTCGTCAGCCAAGCTCACGTCCCATCCGGGGGCAGCTAGAGAACCCCCTCTCACGGCGTGAAGACAACGCGCCCGTGATCCGTTCCTCGAACGGCTCGCGCACGTGCAACGGCCGCCCTGCCAACAACTCGCCCCGTCGCATTAACTCCGCGGAGGGACAGACGGCGCTTCTGGCAGGAGAAGCGGGCGACGCTTCGCCTTCGCCGTAAAAACCGCGCCAAAAAAGGTACGCCACATCGTTCGATTTCGTATCCTTTTCCTTTTTTCCTCTTTCTCTATCTCTTGCAACAGGGACCGGGAAAGGGGGATACCCCGAAAAGGATCCTTCCCCGTGAAGGAACCAGGCTCCGAGCCTCCTTACTGATCAGAGGTTCGAAGGCTGGCCCCCCGAAGGGTTTCAACAGCCGCCTCAGATCGCGTGGGCCCTACACCCACTACTGGTCAGAGGTTCGAAGGCCGGCCCCCCGAAGGGTTCCACGGCCGCCTCAGGCTACTCGGGCTCCGCGCCCATTACTGATCAGGGGTTCGAAGGCTGGCCCCCGAAGGGTTCACAGTCGCCTCAGACGCCGAGCGAGGGATGACCAGGGGTACATTCAATACATAACCAAGGCTCGGGCTATGCTCCCGAGGTACCCTAGGACATTTCCGAGATCAGCGGGAGCGATCTTGTAACGGAATCCCATCAGAGGGAGGCATCGAGCCCTCGGACCCCGTCGCCAGGGGACCGGGTCCGGCAGATCACCCGCAGGTACTTTTGGGCGTGCCTCTGGGCCCCTAGCCAACCCCTAACGAACGGGGCACGGACGTCCACTCGGATTACCCGCTTGCAGCTCACCGGAGACACCATGTTCGGCGCCCATCGAGGGTAACATGGCGCTATCCCCCCTCCTCCTTGTGGAAAGGCGACGCAGGGGCGTATGTAAAAAAGCCGAGTCTGTCCCTGATCGCCCTCTCGCCCTGTGCAGAGGCTCGGGGGCTGCTCTCGCAAACCCGGCTCCGGCCGAACCGTTGACAGCGTCAACATACCAGCCCGAGAGCTTGGGCCCCGACCGTACACCTGGGCTACGGCCAGTTCACATGAGGGAACAACCAGACCAGCCGAAGCATTACGCGAGGCATTAAGACCTCGAAGGAGTGAAACCACTCCTCCGAGGCCTCGGGGGCTACACCCGGCGGGTGCGCTCGCGCGCACCCACCGGAACAAAATGCAACCGAGAAAGGCTGGTCCCCTTGCAAAAAAGTGCGACGAAAGCCTCCAAGCGAGTGCTAGCACTCCCTTCGAGGCTCGGGGGCTACTGTCGGGGACCATAATTAGGGGTACCCTCAAGACTCCTAATTCTTAGCTGGTAACCCCCATCAGCATAAAGCTGCTAAGGCCTGATGGGTGCGATTAAGTCAGGGATCAGTCCATTCGAGTGACTCGATCACGCCTCGCCCGAGCCTAGCCTCGGACAAGGGCAGCCGACCCCGGAGGATTTCCGTCTCGCCCGAGGCCCCCCTCCAACGGCGGACATATTTCCGGCTCGCCCGAGGCCCTGCCTTCGCTAAGAAGCAACCCTGACTAAATCGCCGCACCGACCGACCAAGTCGCAGGAGCATTTAATGCAAAGGTGACCTGACACCTTTATCCTGACGCGCGCCCCCCG
The DNA here is from genome assembly GCA_029449295.1 of Zea luxurians. Lineage (NCBI taxonomy): Eukaryota > Viridiplantae > Streptophyta > Magnoliopsida > Poales > Poaceae > Zea > Zea luxurians. Next base: position 83,296,054 of record JAOPSE010000016.1, on the reverse strand, counting down.
GCAGAGCCGAAGTGACCGCCGTCACTTCACCGCTCCACTGACCGGCCTGACAAAAGGACAGCGCCGCCTGCGCCACTCCGACCACAGTGCCGCTTGGCAGAATGAGACTGACAGGCAGTCAGGCCCTACCAAAGGCACCATAGGAAGCTCCGCCCGACCCAGGGCTCGGACTCGGGCTAAGTCCCGGAAGACGGTGAACTCCGCTCCGCCCGACCCAGGGCTCGGACTCGAGCTAAGTCCCGGAAGACGACGAACTCCGCTTCGCCCGACCCCAGGGCTCGGACTCGGGCTAAGCCCCGGAAGACGGCGAACTCCGCTCCGCCCGACCCAGGGCTTGGACTCGGGCTAAGCCCCGGAAGACGGCGAACTCCGCTTCACCCGACCTAGGGCTCGGACTCGGGCTAAGTCCTGGAAGACGGCGAACTCCGCTCCGCCCGACCCAGGGCTCGGACTCGGGCTAAGTCCCAGAAGACGGCGAACTCCGCTCCGCCCGACCCAGGGCTCGGACTCGGGCTAAGTCCCGGAAGACGACGAACTCCGCTTCGCCCGACCCCAGGGCTCGGACTCGGGCTCAGCCCCAGAAGACGACGAACTCCGCTCCGCCCGACCCCAGGGCTCGGACTCCGCCCTGGCCTCTGCCGAATGACCTCCGCCTCGCCCGACCCAGGGGCTCGGACTCGGCCTCGGCCATGGAAGACAGACTCGACCTCGGCTTCGGAGGAGCCTCCACGTCGCCCAACCTAGGGCACAGGCCAGCCACGTCAACAGGAAGCGCCATCATCACCCTACCCCGAGCCGACTCGGGCCGCAGAGGACAAGACCGGTGTCCCATCTGGCTAGCTCCGCCAGATAGGCAATGATGGCGCCCCGCGTGCTCTGTGACGACGACGGCTCTCAGCTCTCTTACGGAAGCAGGAGGACGTCAGCAAGGACTCAACCGCTCCGACAGCTGTCTCTCCGCCAGGCTCCGTCGCTCCTCCGACGGCCACGACATCACACCAGCTGGGTGCCAAAATCTCTCCGGCTGCCACATCGGCATGTATTTAGGGCGCTAGCTATCCCTCGCTAGACACGTAGCACTCTGCTACACCTCCATTGTACACCTGGATCCTCTCCTTACGCCTATAAAAGGAAGGACCAGGGCCCTCTTAGAGGAGGTTGGCCGCGCGGGGACGAGGACGGGACAGGCGCTCTCTTGGGGCCGCTCGCTTCCCTCTCCCGCGTGGACGCTTGTAACCCCCTACTGCAAGCGCACCCGACCTGGGCGCGGGACGAACACGAAGGCCGCAGGATTTCCACCTCTCTCACGCCCATTTCCGGCCACCTCACTTCCCCCCTTCGCGCTCGGCCTCGCGTCGACCCATCTAGGCTGGGGCACGCGGCGACATTCACTCGTCGGCTTAGGGACTTCCCGGTCTCGAAACGCAGACACTACCAGAAAAGGACCTTCCCATTTCAGCTGTAGCTTGCCTACTGTATCTGGGTTGGCTACCCTCCGAAGCACCAGATGGCCTGGCTTGATATTTTTCAATCGAACTTTTCTATCATGCTATTTTATTGTTTCGGCCTGATACTTATTGATGTGCTCTAAGGCTTGAAGTCTGGTCCCTTCTATAGTGTCTTTTATTATTTGAGAATCAGCTTCTTCATCCACAGAAGCTGTGGTCCTTATTGATCCTATTCTTGCTTCTTCCGGTGTTATTGCTTCGTCACCGAATAGGAGCTTGAAAGGTGTAAAACCTGTTGACCTTGAGACAGTTGTGTTATGGCTCCACACCACTTTGATCAGCTCATCTGGCCATTTTCCTCTAGGCTGATTGAAGATTAGCTTCATTATCCCTGTCATTATGATTCCATTTGCTCTTTCTACTAACCTATTTGATTCTGGATGTCTTACTGATGCAAAATGTATTTTTGTACCAATTCGGTCACAAAAATCTTTGAATGTTTCAGCATCAAATTGAGTTCCATTGTCAACGGTTATTGCCTTCGGCACACCAAAGCGACAAACAATATTTTGCCAAAAGAATTTATGTACTGTTGCCAAAGTAATTGTGGCTAATGGCTTTGCTTCAATCCACTTGGAGAAATATTCCACTGCTACAACAACATACTTTAAATTTCCTTGTGCTGGTGGAAGTGGACCTAACAAATCCAGACCCCACCTTTATAGTGGCCAAGTTGGCTATATTAGCTGGGTTAAAGACGAAGGTTGTTTCTGGTCTCTGGTGCATCTTTAGCAATTTTCACATTTTTGAACCAGATCTGCTGCATCCGAAGCTACCTTCGGCCAGTAAAACCCTTGTCTGAAAACCTTCCCCAGCAAAGGCCTAGACCCAATATGAGACCCACATAATCCTGCATGTATTTCCTTCATCAATTCTTGACCTTCGGTTCTAGACAAACACTTGAGTAATGGAGAGCAGACTCCATATTTATATAACTCCTCTTCTATGATTACATAAGGTCTTATTCTTACTTCCATTCTTTTATTATAAACTTCGTCATCCGAAAGACGGTTGCCTTGGAGGAAAGATATAATCTCAGTCCTCCAATCCTCACTATGTACAGGTGATATTGCGAGCACTGCCCTCTCCATAAGTTCGACTGAAGGTGCTTTTATTGTCTCAAAGAACACTTCCGAAGGCAAAGGGAGCCCCTGTGCCGCTAACTTAGCTAGTAAATCTGCATGCTCATTTTCCCCCCTTGGAATATTTTTAACGTAAAATCCTTCAAAAGAAGCTTCCAATCTTCGGACTGCATCCAAATATTTTTCAAGCTTCGGATCCCTTGCCTTGCTACTTTTGTCTACATGACCAAAAATAACTTGAGAATCAGTTTTGAGTATTGCCCTTCTTATTCCCATTGCCTTTAGCTTCCGAAGCCCTAATAGAAGAGCCTCATACTTGGCAATATTATTCGTACAACTAAATTCCAGTTTTACTGCATAGCATGTCCTAACTTTAGATGGCGCTACCAAAACAGCGGCCGCTCCTGCGCCAAAGGTTTCCTAAGAACCGTCACAGAATACCGTCCAAGCTTTGGCATCTTTGGTTACTTCTTCTTCCTAAGCCCCTGGCGTCCAATCAGCAATGAAATCTGCTAATGCCTAAGATTGAGTTGAGGATCTATGTACATAATCAATGGTGAATTCATTAAGCTCCGCAGCCCATTTTCCAATCCTTCCTGTAGCTTCTTTGTTTCTCATTATGTCCTTCAGAGGTTGTGATGAAGGTACTATTATATGGTATGCTTGAAAGTAATGCCAAAGCTTCCTGGAGGCCATCAACACAGCATACAATACCTTCTCCAACTCTATGTAATTTTTCTTTGATAAACTGAGTACTTCAAAGACGAAGTATACCGGTGCTTGTCTTTTTACTTGGCCATCTTGCTTCTCCTATACCAGTGCGGCACTGACTGCAGAATGGGAGGCAGCTACATACAGAAGTAGCGGAGCTCCTGATGAAGGTGGAGTTAGAGTTGTAAAATCTATCAGGTATTGCTTTAACTCTTCGAAGGCTTTTTGTTGAGCCGGACCCCACTGGAAGACTTCGGCTGAATTGAGTACTTCAAAGACTGGTAAATTTCTTTCTGCTGACCTTGATATGAATCTATTCAACGATGTCAGCCTTCCTGCCAATCGCTGGGCACCCTTCTTTGAATTTGGCGGTTCCATCCGAAGGATAGCTTCAATCTTGCTTGGATTAGCTTCGATACCCTTTGTTGATACCAGACAGCCAAGGAACTTTCCCTTCTTCACTCCGAAAATGCACTTTTCTGGATTCAACTTGAGACCGGCTTGCCTGAAATTGGCAAACGTCTCTTGCAAATCGACAACATGATTTTCTTGTTTTGTGCTTTTCACTATAATGTCATCAACATAAGTCAATACATTCCTACCAATTTGAGAGTGGAGGACCTTGGCAGTCATCCTGCTGAAGCTTCCTCTACCATTCTTGAGCCCCTCGGGCATCCGAAGGTAGCATTAAGTGCCACTTGGAGTTATGAAGCTTGTCTTTGGCTCATCCTTTTTCTTCATCCAGATTTGGTGATAGCCCGAGTAATAGTCCAATAAGCTCATAAGCTCTGAAGAAGCTGCTGCATCTACAAGGGAGTCTATTCTTGGTAGGGGAACTCATCCTTCGGACATGCTTTGTTGAGGTCTGTGAAGTCAATGCACATTCTCTATTTCCCATTAGCCTTCTTCACCATAACAGTGTTAGCTAGCCACTCTGGATATGTGACTTCTCTGATAACACCAGCACTAAGGTCTCTTTACTTCATTTCGAGCACCTTCGGCTTTATCCTCGGACATTTTTCGAAGCCTCTTCTTTCTTGGCCTGAAAGATGGATCCACATTGAGTGAATGCTCAATGACATCTCTATTAACACCACAGAGATCGTTAGCTGTACAAGCAAAGATGTCTTTGTTGTTGAACAAAAACCTTAGCAGAGTCTTTTCTTGTTCATTAGATAACTGGGATCCCAGCAGTACCTTTTGGTCTGCTATGTCTTCACACAGGAGCATAGACTTCGGTTGATCCGCTGAAGCAGCCTTATCTCTTTTGTGCTTGTACTGCTGATGGGCTTCGGCTTCATCTAAGTTATGGATAGCCTTTAATCCGTCCAGCTTCCTTCGGTCTTCCTGGCAGCTTCTTGACTCTCGTGAACAACAATGGGCCCTTGTTCCGAAGGTATCTTCATGCATAGATATGCTGGATGAAGAATGGCTTCAAAGGCATTGAGCGTCCCTCGACCAATGATGGCATCGTATGGATACTCCATATCAACAATATCAAAAACAACTTGTTCAGTTCTTGTGTTATGGACGTAGCCGAAGGTCACTGACATTGTTATCTTGCCAAGTGCTACAATCTGTCTTCCTCCGAAGCCACAAATAGGGTGTGTTGCATCATGTATCTTGTCTTCTAGCTCTTGCATCTGTCTAAAAGCCTTTGCAAAAATGATGTCCGCTGCACTGCCTGTGTCAACCAAAACATTGTGGACCAGAAATCCCTTGATGATACAAGATATAACCATAGCATCATTGTGAGGATAATTTTTAAGCTGAAGATCTTCCTGGGAGAAGGTAATTGGAATGTGAGACCACTTGGATCTGATGAAGGGTCCTTGCACCCCAACATGCTGCACTCTTCTTTGTGCTTCCTTCTTCTACTTCTTGTTGGCTGGTTCTGAGCTCGAACCGCCTGTGATTGGGAGCATCAACTTCATGGCCGAAGGTGCTACAGCTTGGTTGTTGTACGAAGCCATCATCACAATAGTGGAAGTGAGTTCACCAGAGGTGGGCGCCAATGTTGGTCCTTGTTCCCGAATGCTAAACACCAAGAACAAAGCAACACAAATGTTAACGATTAGAGACCTTCGTCCTTCAAAGCATTATCTCCTTTAGGATATAATGATCTTCAGACGAAGGTCATGAAGGGCATACCTTCATCATTTTGACGAGCAAAGGTGTAAATAGAGGCATATAAAGCATAAGAGGAATATAAATAATCATATCAAATCATTAGATTATTCATATTTGCATTTTATAAACAAGAGTAAACATCAATAATGTTTATATGACATTTGTACCTTCGGCTTGACAGGAGACGGAAGTACAAAAATGACACAAGGATGATTACAAGTTCACGTGAACAGTACGGGAGTACTGTTCACCTATTTATAGGCACGGGGCGCAGCTCAGACAAATTATATTTGTGTCCCTAATGACCAATTACAACTATAAAAAAATTATCAGGGACTCAGTAGTCTTTTCCTCTTTAAGTCGTTGCCATCCTTCGTCTTAGGCATGTCGTTATGCCGAAGCTTCTTCAATTGTAGCTTCGGTCATATATCTTCATGTCGTGCCTACTTGCATATTGTCCTGCCGAAGGTGTTTTTTGCTTAAGGGGACCTTCGGCGGAGAAAAGAAGCCCCCAACATGCGCCCTAGCACTGATCGGTGGGGTCTGGTTGTCAGATCATCTTCCACCCTAGAACGACCTTGCGTACACCTCGGAACGCACCCGCGCGAATCAGGCGGGGGAAATCCACCATTCTCCTCGGCCTGGGTGTGGCCTTCGGCGGAGAAAAGAAGCCCCCAACATGCGCCCTAGCACTGATCGGTGGGGTCTGGTTGTCAGATCATCTTCCACCCCAGAACGACCTTGCGTACACCTCGGAACGCCGATTTGCGCGGGAAATCCACCGTTCTCCTCGGCCTGGGCGTGGCATCAGCTATAAAACCGGGACCCTGGACATCATATGCTCCCTCAACCCACACCGTTGAGCTCGAGTCTATAGGAGCGAGCCCTCACCAAGGACGTCGGTCGGTGAAAGGGGGAGAGCTTCATCGCCGCTAGAGAAGACGCGGACCACCCGGCACAAATCCTTTCTCGTCGCGACCTTAGTTTGTGGCTCAGGGCTTCGCCTTGGCGTGTCGTTCGTATGCGGCCCTTCCAGGAATCAGACCATATCGGTGTGTATGGCCAATTGCTCGCTGGTGACACACCGCCACCGCGGATCCGCGCTACACAGTGGATGGGGCTTGGTACCGTGTGATTCATGGTAAGGCCTCCTTCCCTTGACTCGCGTTCATCTCTATCTCGGGTAGCATTGTCCGAATCTAAGTTATGGGGCACCAGTGCCATTGGCGGCTTCCGTCGGCCATGGCTACTGTCGGGGTGTGTATTACTTAATCGAAGCCACTGGATCTTTGGCCAAGGGCCAAGATTAGATCTCCGCGTAATGCGTTAGCACCGTTAGATTTGAATCCAATGGATCTCATGACGTACCGGTTCAGATGGGGGGAATTCTAATCAGGGACGTCAGCTTGGGATCGGATGGTTGTAGTTTCTTGATACCCCTTCGCTATGGCAGATTAGCATAAGAGACCCTAGACAATCCTTTTATCAACCCGCAGTCCTAGTCCTTTATAAAACCATTACGCAAAGGCCCTGGAATTTATGATTAGAACCCTGAACTACTCTGGAATCATGTGCGCAGGCCAGGAATTAAAGAAAACAGGAAAAAGAGATTTAGAAATCGATTTTGAGTATAAAAATAATTGCAATAACTTATATAAATCATAGAAAATTCATATTTAATCCTTTTTAATCCATTCCAGTTATATTAATTTTGTTTCAATATTGTCTATCATCTAGTAACTCTATTTAACCATGAAACATAGACTAAAATTTTCTACTTAATTTATTCCATGCCAAGCACTTAATTATTCAGAAAATCATAACTACCACACTTTAACTCCGATTTAACTCGTTCCAGTTGCGTTAGCTTCATAATAAAATTATCTACACTCTGGTAACCTTATTTTATCATGAGACATGTTGTAAATAATTAATTTGTTTATCCTATGTTAATTGGATTAATCTATGTTTTCTGGATTAGCTTATTCTAATATTAATATAGTATCATGATCTTATGGTTATCTTTGGCCTAAGAGATGATTTATAATCAAGTAATGACTTAGATTAAAGTTGAATTAATTATTTATAATATCAATCTCAAGTGGGTGTGCGAAGGCTACATCCTCCCAGATGAACGCGACCTTGCCGAGGCCGAGATGTAGAGGCTCACTGATGCCGTCGAGGGACCGGGTTAGGCATTGGCGTGCCACTTTAAGGATGAGGTGGTTCCGTCAGTGTCATCCTCTTCTGTTGGGTCTTACTCTACCGCGGCGCCTCCCGATAACTCTGAAGGCGACCTACCACCTCCCTCAGCGTCGTAGACCCCTTTCATGTCTTGTGGTGATTGTAAAGAATACCTTACGTTGTCTGTATAAATCGTATTTCAAACTTTTTATGTTTGGTGTTGTTTAGGTGTTTTGTTGCGTTACTTTTCCACTTGTTTTATGCTTGTCGCCCTGTCTTTCTGCGGTGTCCTTTTTGGAATGCAAGTTACCTCTTTAGGGGGATAGTGAGTGGGGAAACCATATCCCATAGGCGTAGGTGTTCCCGCGGCTCGGATGTCCTTCCTAATCGGGATGTCTCTTGTTCTTTAGGGTTCCGCCTTATGACGAGGGCGAGGGCACGAAACTTGTTATTTTTAAAAAAAACTGCGAGAAAAATGACACAGATGGGGGGTTCCCCCTACTAGCCCCCTCGGGAGGCTCGGTTTTAAAGTCAAGGTCGAGCCTCACTTGAAGGCCAAACTTTATTACTTATGAAAGTTCGAGTACAATTTTAAGCCTGTGGCCCTAAGGGTAGAAACGACATAGTTGTTCAATGTTCCATGCGTTGTTGTAGACTTATCCCTGCTCGTTGCATAGTTTGTACGTCCCTGGCTTTAGTACTTTGGCGATCGCCATATGGGTTTGAGGATAGTGCCAGAAGTGTCGTAGCTCCTTTGCTGTTCGTGGAGGCTGGCTATTTGCAGTTGACTTCCTTCTCAAAGTGACTGGCTAGAATTCTCATACGATAATAGGAGAGAGATGCTGATAATTGGAGAAGGCGAGACCAAGCCTGCCGAGAGAGGAGAAGTGGCTTACGAGGCTAGAATCAACGCATTCTCAGCCCCTGCATAATTTTTTTATTAATAAGCTCTCTATCGGCCGAAAAGGTCTTCTTTAGACCAGCAGATGGATAAGGCTTAGTTTTGTGCTTTTCACCTTCCACCGGCTTCGAGGCAAAGATATCCGGGGCCCTATTCTTATATTCACGTTAATGAATGGATGGGTAGCACGGAAAAGTCTTTCTTCCTCACAAACAAGATCGGAGCACCCAAGGTTAGGCACTCGATTGGCCCGTACGTACTCTAGAAGCAAGATCGCATGACGTCCCTATAACACATCGCTGACGTCCTCAAGACTTCGAAAAAAGGTGCTTTCACCACAGACATGCCAGTAATTGACGAATTGGATGCTCCAGCAGTAGTTCCAGTTCCGAAGGGAAAAAAAGGGAAAGTCCCGCTTGTCAACCATGCCTGAGCCCAAAGGAAAAGCAGTACCAATCCGCTTCAAAGCGATGAAGGGTCCTTCAAAAGGGAGTCATCGGTCATCCCGGGGGTCTCGCCAGGGCACGGGGTGCCATGGTTGGCACGATGCGGTTGTTCCTTCTCTGCCTCCTACGACGAGAAGGACGACGACGGGTGCTCGGACGCTGCAGAGAGACAGGTGGGAGGAGCACGATGTCGTACTCGATGCCGAGCGACATGAACTCTAGGCTCCCGAACCTAATCACTGTTCCGAGCCTCAGCGAGTGATGAAAGCCTGCCATCTAGAGTCTTGATGGGAACTAGGGGTGTTGCACGCGACAGACCCCTACCTAGCGCGCTAGCTGTCGGTGTTTGGACTAGCGGTCCTAACCAACTAGTGAAATGATGCTACGTGCCCAGAATCTAGATGGTGTGCGAGTCGACACAAGCGATTTATCCTATTTCAAGCAATGCGAGGCCCTACTTCCAGTAGAGGGGATGAAGCTTATATTACTCGCACCGAGGTGCTTGCACTAGGGATTACAAGCCAAGCAGGAGAGGGGAAGTGCCCAAGTCCCTAAAACTAATTGAGGCAAGTGCCAATACCGAAAGACAGGAGAAAACTACCAAGTGTTTCGCCTGCCCCCTTGGAGGAGTCATGACTACCCTATTTATACACCTAGGGGATGCATGATGTTGAGCCGGGGGCCGTCGCGCTTCCAGGGAGATGTCTTGGTGTCCTGTGGGTGACACAACCTTGCACTGTGCTGTTGACTTGAGCCTGTTTTTTCCCGCTGAGAGCCGAGGCCGAGGCCGAGGGGTTGGCCACATGCCCGAGCCCCTAGGAGAGGGGATGCCCATACCGTGTGGTTGTAACAGGGCCTTGGTATGGGTAAAAGTATGTTTACGGGATGCGTCAGTGCCCCTATTTTCGGTGACGTTGGGTGTCCTTTGCTGCAGATATCGTGGTCAGAACCAAGCTCAGGCGAGGCGGAAGTCTTCCTAAGGAGATGGCAGTGCTCTCCCTGACGCGCGCCACAGTTCACGGAGTGGTTGTTCGTGGGATTCGCGGTGGAGCAGGTAGCCGAGGCCAAGCTCAGGCGAGACGGAGACAGTGCCCGAGGGCAAGCCTAGCATCGGGCGAGGCAGAGTTTTGTGCCCGTGGCCCGGTCTGTTCTTCCGTCGTATTAGGTGTCCCATCCAGGGATGGCAGGCAGCGTGCACGCACAATGGCGCATGTGTAATCATGTTGTTGCGCCCGGACGTGACCGCTGTCTCGTTGCCACTGTGCCCCTGTGTCACTGTGAAGGGTAGGTATGCATATTAAATGCAGGTGTCCCTTGTTGGCCTAAGGGCGCACTTTGTCCTCTTCACCTGAGACGGGCTCGGGCGAGACGGATATGGCGGTCCTAGGGCGAGATGACTTTAGGCGAGCTGGAAATGGGGGACCTGAGTCGTGAGAGGCTCGGACGAGACAAAGATTTGCCTGAGCGGAGATTTTGGAGGGCCCTCAGGGAGGGGTCTTGGTCATGATGACGTTCTTATGGGGAAGACCCCTGTGGTGGGCCTCGGGTGAGGAGGTGACCTGGCCTCTTGTCTTCGGGGATTACGTCTGAGTAATTAACCTTTCCTGAGCGCGTTTTAGGGGCGTAATTCGGGTACCTCTAATGATCACACCCGACATTACACAAACACCCCCTTAATAACTACTAGCATGCTACTTTATTTATTCTAAATTATAAAATTGTCTTAATATATATATATATATATGCGCGCGCGTGTGCGTGTGGATGGTTTACACTTTAAGGTGAAGAGAATAACACTTATGAAAGCCACAAGATGAGTTCTCAATAATAGCATAAGCATGACAAGTAAGCAGCCTACACCTATAAGGGGGAGACACCGAATTCCAATAGGCAGAGCCATCGAAACCCTCTAATGCGTATATCTCGTCCCCATTCTACAGCAAAATTTAAGCCTTTTGAACCAGAACCCACATGTTCGTTTCTCCTTTATATTCTCCTTGAGCATGTTTCTGTTCAATTCAAACTCAAATTCGCATGCACGTCGGGGATTACATGTTCTGCCGGTTCATACTATGCTTGGATTTCATGTTCTGCCAGTGCTAGAACCACAGAGCAACACTCATCTTCGACCAAAATGACCACTGCCCCCGGTCCCCCTCCCCCTTCCTAATTAAATTGAGGCAGCCAGAGGACTCGATTACTGTAGTCTCATCCATAGCGATTTTTGGCTAATAACAAGGTGGGAAAAGGCACGCGCAATTGCAGATTCCGGATCAAACCATCAGCTTATTTATCGTGCACGTAATTGATTTTGCATGTTAACACGGGACAAACATCCCAACAATGCTGAAAGGAAAGAAGGGGGGAAAACAAACAGTTCCCATCGTACAGAAGATGGACTTATTTTCCATACGGCATCTCCATCTCTGAAGGAAAACAGAAACAAAAAGGGCCGGTACAAACAGTGATTTGTTCCATCTCCCTAGAGAGTAGAGACACACAGGTGGTGAAGTCCAAGCACAGTAGTGATCCGTCCCGAGCGAAGTTATTTGTAGGCACCGCACGCAGCAACGGGTAGCTGTTCCCCCGGTCAGCAACTTAACCAAAAGCTGTGTTCCTGTGCCCTCCCACTCAAGGCGTTGAATGAATCAAAGATGAGATTTTTGTACTAGGGTACATCTACAACATCAGTATAGCAAGTGCTCGAAAACATGGTCTACGTTGCGTTGCCACTTCGTCTCGTACAGATGCAGAAGTCTCTCGGCAGGTGTCACTCCTGTAGCAAAGGTTAAGTTAATTAGGATCTTCAGAAACGGAACGAGTGATTCGCAGCAAAGCGTAAATATGGCCGCGTCTCCGCCAAACGAATGTAGCACTACTACCTGTCCTCACCACTTCGTCAACCTCTCTAAGGAAACCGACCTCCTTGTATCCTCTTCTTTCCAATCCATTCTGTGGTTAGGGCAACACAAACGTTAGTACGAACATTTCTCTGAACTTGGCATTGCTTCAAGGGAAAAAAAAGGAAACCATAGCAAAGCACTCTAATTTACTAACCTTGGCCAGTTTTAGAACTTCCTCGGCTAAATCTCTAACATATCCATCGCGAAATGGTGTCTTCAGACCAGTCAATGGTACCTGATCGATATAACACAGCAAAACTAATTGAATCTGCTGGACTTTATCCTTATCTATAATAGACAAATTCTAATCACGAGAATATGGTAAATTTCTATTTGGCAGTTGTAGTTGTGAGACAAATAAAATTTTAGTTCCCTATCAAGAATATTTTCCATTTTGGCAAACAACAAAACATCCTTTTAGTCCCAAACATGTTCGATGGATCAAGTGCTCAAATTCTCAGAACAGAGGACGCTAGAGGAGGAAGATAAACAGTAGCAGGCAATTGGCCCACGAACACCTTCAACACACACACTGCTTGTATTTTCTAGCATCGCTTGATGGATCAGTACATGTGTCATTTATAGTCGGTGCCTAGCGATCCGGCTTGGGCTCGTGGCCGCTCGCACGCCACGCATGCCGCGCGCACGACTCAGCTGGTGCCTAGCGATCCGGCTTGGGCTCCTGGCCACTCGCACGACTCAGCTGCCGTGACCTGATCTCAACGGCCTCCACCAACAGCTTCTCTACGTGACACTGTTATATAGTACCTGTTTAGGGTTTTAGAGCTAGTCCCTTGTAATTACAGTTATATCTCTGTGTAATGGGCTAGGCTCAACAAACTAAGTCTGTTAATACAACTCCCAACCCTGAGTTAGAGTTAAGGTTTCCCACATGGTATCAATGTTCACCATTTTGTAGCGAATTTTGTTTTTTTACCGAAGTTTGACTTACGTATTTTTGAATTTGGAACCGAAATCTATCAAAAACTGGAGTGAAATTCGCATCTATGTCAACAGCGAAAACAGGAAATTTCATCGAATTTCGGTGATTTCCCGACGAGAAAGTAAACCCTGCATTGGTATAGAGCTAGGTTCGAATCTCAGCTTCTCTCTCCCCTACCACCTTCCCCAGCCGCAGCTGGCCTCCACTGCCGCCGTCGGCGTCCCTTCTCTTCCCTCTCCCATCCCCCAGCCGCCGCCGGCCCTCTTCCCATGGAGCACCTATTCTCCGGCGCCCTCCTAGCTGCCTCGGGCGCGAGCACCCCGCAATCGCCGCCATGGGCGTGACCACGGTCGAGCGCGCTGCCTCCCCTGCTCCCGCTGCAGCCCTAGGCGCGGGCGCAGCCGAGCGCGCCGTCGCCACGACACCGGATGCGGACAACCTAGCCCCTGCAACCATCGACGCGGCCGACCTAGCCCCTGCAGCCGCGGTCCCAGCCAGCGTCGCCAACACCGCTGCAGCCGGCCTCCTCCCCACCTTGGGTCTCTTATCAGCGGACGGTCTCCTCCCTGTTGAGGGCTCCCCGCAGCAGCCGCGACGGACCTCCACTCCCTCTCGGTCGGGCTTCCTAATGCCTTCCCTGTGCACCAACAACTGCAGCAGCGCACCTGATCCTCCCCGCCGGGATTCCCTGACCACCACCCCACTCTCGCTGCTCCCACATGGGCCGACACCGTCGCGTCCCCGTCGCGTCCTCTACCTGCATCCTCCGCGCTCGTCGCCGCCATCGCCACCATCGAGGCAGCCTCCCAGGAGCGCGAACGTGTTGCGTCTCTCGCCTTGGCACAAGAGCGTGCCATGGGCACCGCCTTGACCGCCCAAATGGCCATTGCACAACGCCTCCTCCTCGGTCGCCCGCAGGTCGCCCATGAGGATCCCCCGGTCGCTCCCAAGGCTCCCCACGCCTCCGGGCTTGACGCCGACACCATCGCTTCCCTCCACTCTCAGGCCGCTGGGGTTCACAACATTTGGTCCCTCGTGTCTGTTATGTTGGACCAGGCATCCTCCCACTACCCTCGTTGGCAGGCTCAGGTGGTTCTCACGCTTTGGCGGTACGCCCTTGCCGACCACGTCCTCGACAACCCCGTCGACCCGCTATCTCCATCCTAGTACCAGATGGACAACGTGGTCCTCTCGTGGCTCAACGACAACATCACTGTTGAGCTACAGGACATCGTCCGCGACTAGGCGGACACTGCTCGCAAGGCGTGGCTCGCTCTCGAGGGGCAGTTCCTCAGGAACCAGGAGGTTCAGATGCTCCACCTCGATGCCTAGTTCCACCAGTTCTCTTTGTTGGAGAGTACTATCTCTAGATGAAGAGTTTGGTGGACTCCCTCCATGAAGCCCATCGTCGATCGTACCGTGGTGCTGAACCTTCTACGTTGCCTTAGACCCCGCTACGGCCACCTGAAGGCTCCCATCCAGAGGACCGTGCCATTCCTCACCTTCCATGCCGTCCGCAACAAGCTTCTCCTCGAGGAGCTCACCATGGAGACTGAAGCATCCGCCCAGCTTCGGCCCTCTACAGTGCTCCTACCGGCGGATAGACATCTTCGGGGGCCAGGCCCCTCGCCCTCCATCGATCGGTGCCCCTACCCGCCCTCCACTCGTCGTCCCTGCGGCCCCTCATCCGGCTACCACCGCTGACGGAGGTCGTCGTCTTCGCAAGGGCGGACGTGGGAGTGGCGGCTCCACCCGGGGTGGTCCCTCCGGTCGGGGTGGCGGCCAGGCGTTGTCGTTATTCTACAACCCCCTGGACCGGGACCATCTCCATGTGGCCAGGCAAGGCCCCGGGTGCCTCCCTGCCCCATCCTCCAACATCGGCCCTCCTGACGGCGCCCCCTACGGCGTGCCCCCAATGACCCTGGCTCCGCCCTAGCTCCTACCTTCGGGGGTCCCCACCCTGACACCTTGGTCCCTACTGGCTGGAGGATGGGACTCAGCCTCCCTCGTCGCCGCCTTTAGTACCCCATGGCGATGACACAACCACCCCCCTCCGACTGGGTGGTCGACTCCAGTGCGTCCTACCACATCACCTCCACCGCTGGCACGTTATCTCGCTCTCATCCCCCCATTCCTCCCACCCCTCCTCGATCGTCATCGAGAACAGTTCCACTCTGCCGGTCACCTCAGTAGGTGCCTCGGTTCTCCTAGAACCGTTCTATCTCAATGACGTTCTCATAGCTCCTCACATCACTCAACCTTCTCTCTGTTCGTCGGTTCACCACCGACAATTCTTGTTCCATTGAGTTTGACCCTTTTGGTTTCTCTGTGAAGAGCCACCATGACACCTCTCGCCCATTGTGACACCTCAGGGCCACTCTAAATGCTCCGGCCTTCCTCCATCGACGCGTCTTCCTCGTCTGTCCTGGTCTCCACCACTTGGCATCGTCGTCTCGACCATCCAGGACCTGACGTCATGACTAATCTCACTAGTAGTTTAGCCATTTCATGTAGTACGGGACATTTTGAGGGCCTCTGTCATGCTTGTCAGCTAGGCCGACATACTTGTCTCCCATTTACTACTTTTCGGGCTGAGCATGCTTTTGATTAATTTCATTGTGATCATGTACTCAATCTTTCTAGTTATAAATATTACTTGGTGATTTTGGATGATTTTTCTCACTTTATTTGGACTTTTCCGCTTCGACTGAAGTCCGACACATTCGCTACCCTCACCCACTTCTTCGCCTGGGTCTCCACCCAGTTCCCTCGCCCGGTTCGTGCCCTTCAGTGCGATAATGGCCATGAGTTTGACAACAATGCCTCTCGCTCCTTCCTCTCCCACGGCGTTCAGTTGCGTCTCTCCTGCCCTTACACCTCTCCCCAGAACGGCCAGGCCGAACGTATCATTCACACCACCACCAACATGAACGCATCATTCTTCCTCTTTTAGGCGTCTCTCCCTGCCAGCTACTGGGTAGAGGCCCTGAACACTACTACACATCTTGTCAACCGCCTTCCCTCGAAGGCGGTGAGCCACCCCACTCCCCACTTTGCCCTGTATGGCACAGTCCCCTCCTATGAACACCTTCGTGTGTTCAGTTGTGCCTGTTATCCTAACACTTCTGCCACCGCTCCTCACAAGCTCTCCCTCGCTCCACTCGCTACCTTTTCCTCGGTTACTCCCCTGACCACAAGGGGTACCATTCTCTTGACCTCCTCTCCCACCGCATCCTCATCTCTCGTCACGTTTTTTTACCAAGATGAGTTTCCTCTTGCTGGCTCCTCCCCACCCACCGATCTCGACTCTCTCCTTGAGTCTGATCCGGTTCCTCCTCTACCCCGATCACTCCCAACCGCTCCCCTGGTTCAGACGCCACCGCTCGCGCCTGTACCCGCACCACGTGCGACCCAGACGCCCCGCCTTGTGTCGTTACCCGCGCCACGTGTGGCTACGTCGACCCCCCCCCCCCCCGCGCGCCATGCGCGGCTCCATCGATGGGTGTGGCCTGCTTCACCGATCACGCCCTCATCTACCGTCGCCGCGGGCGGGCCACTCCCTCAGCCCTCACCGAATCGGCACCATCGACGAGTGCGGCTCGCTTAACCGACCCCGCCCTCGTCTACCACCGCCGCGAGCGAGGCCCTCCCTCGACTCCCGACGACCCACTGGCCCACACTGAGCCTCCCGTGTACCACCCAATCGCCATCCACCGCGATCCCGGGCACGTCCACCCAATGGTGACTCGCCGCGCAGCCGGCTTTCTCCGCCTCGTCGACCGACTGATCCTAACGGCTGACGCTCCTTTGAACGCCTCCCTGGTCCCTTTCTTCGTTCGCGCCACCCTCACCGACCCCCACTGGCATCACGCTAATGCGCTATGGAGGAGTATGCGGCCCTGCTAGCCAGCCACACCTGGGACGTAGTGCCGCGTCCACCAGGCACCAACGTGGTCACCGGCAAGTGGATTTTTCGCCACAAGCAGACCTCGGATGGCTCCCTCGACTGCTACAGGCATGTTGGATCCTTCGGGGCTTCACCCACGCCCTGGAGTCGACTACGATGAAACCTTTAGCCCCATCGTCAAGTTCACCACCGTTCGAGCCGTTCTCACCCTCGCTCTCTCCCAGGACTAGGCGATTCATTAGCTCGATGTCAAGAATTCCTTCCTCCATTGAACTCTAATGAAGACTGTCTACTGCAGTCAGCCCACCGGCTTTGTCGACTCCGCTTGTTTGGATCTGGTCTGCTAGCTGAACCGCTCCCTGTACAGTCTCAAGTAGGCGCCGCGGGCCTAGTACAGTCGCTTCGCCTCCTACTTGGCCTCCATCGGCTTTGTCAAGGCCAAGCAACACATCCATGTTCATCTACCAGCGCGATGACGACACTGTCTACTTCCTACTCTATGTCAACAACATTGTGCTCACGGCATCCACCGCCGACCTTCTACAGTGCACGATCGACTCCCTTCAGCAGGAGATCCCGATGGACCTGGGGACTCTTCACCACTTTCTCGGCATCACCGTCGAGTGCCAGCCTCATGGTATCTTCCTCCACCAATGTCAGTACACCATTGACATCCTGGAGCGGGTTGGTATGTCTGACTGCAATCCCTGCTCCACACCTATTGACACTCGGGCGAAGCTCCCTGAGGACGACGGGCCCCCAGTCGTCGACGTGACGTCCTACCGAAGCCTGATAGCTGCCCTCCAGTACGTGACCTTCTCCAGGCCCAACAGCACCTACGCTGTCCAGCAGGTGTGCCTACACATGCACACCCCAAGGGAGCCCCATCTCACCGCTCTCAAGCAGATCCTGTGCTACCTCCACAACTCCCTCGACTACGACCTTCTACTTCGACCCTCCCCAACGTCGGAGGTCGTGGTTTACACCGACGCTGACTAGGTTGGCTATCCCGACACGCACCGGTCCACTTTCAGTTACGCCGTGTACTGCTCCAACGCAAAGGCCGAGTACCGCGTTGTGGCCAACGGCGTGGCAGAGGCCTCCTGGCTGCGCCAGCTTCTCCAAGAGCTCCACAGCCTCCTTCAGCGTGCCACCCTCGTCTATTGCGACAATGCCAGTGTGGTCTACCTCTCCACCAATCTCGTGCAACATCAGAGCATGAAGCACGTGGAGATCGACTTGCACTTCTTCCGCGAGCGTGTCGCTGCTGGTGACGTTCGGGTTCTCAGCGTCCCCACCATGTTGTGGTTCGCCAACATCTTCACCAAGGGGCTACCGTGGAGTGTATTACCCGATTTTCGATCCAGTCTCAACATCTGTATAGGATAGAGTTGATACTGCGAGGGTGTTAAGAGTGCTCGTTTAGGGTTTTGGGTTAGCCCCTTGTATTTACAGTTATATCCCTGTGTAATGGGTCAGGCCCAACAACCTAAGTCTTTAATACAACTCCCAACCCTGAGTTAGGGTTTCCCACAAACACACACACTAAGCTAGCACACAATGCAGCCACATCCCGCATGCACACACATGCTAGAAGCACAACTACACACTACTACGTACACGACACATGCACAAGTACACGCAATGACTCACACGCACACATGTTTGAGCAGCGCACACATGCGGCCAAACCACACGTAGTGCTGGGTTTATTTTTAACAAGCTAGAGTTGAAACCCAGAATGAGCAAACAACAAGAGAGGGGGAGAGGAAAAAGGAAAACCAACATTGTGGGGAGGAAATGAGTGCACGATTATTTTGAGGTACCTTATGTCTTAGCATCTCTCTTTCCTCCTTTGTCCAGTCAAAAGTCATGTCTAAAATGCTTTGTAATGATTCCTCATCGTACAGCAGCCCAACCTGTAGACATAAACAAAATTCTGATTACAACTTCCAGCAAAAACTAGAAATAAACTACTACCGCAGAGAGACCATATTGATATTAACTTGTGGCTGTCAGTGGCAGTGCACAGAAATACAAAACAAAGTCAAAGGAAAGCAGATCACAAACCCAAAATGCAGGCAGCGCACACAATCTCCTCCATGGGCCACCATCAGCACCTCTCATCTCAAGGTATCTCTTTAACCTAACCTGCAAGCAGAATACAGAGGACAAAAGTTATTGCAATACCTAGCAACGGCACATATGCCAACATGTAAAGAGACAAAAGAGTAAACCTCAGGAAAAATTGTTGTTAGATGGTTCTCCCAATCATTAAGAGTAGGCAACTCCCCAGGAGCCTGTCGGAGCTTTCCTTGCATAAAATCCTGCACAATAAATACAAATCAAATTGAGTTTTATGAATGGAAACCAAACAGTGTCATGTAAGTGAAGGGTTCAAAAAAATCTAAAACCTTTACAATACAGAACTACAGAAGTAAAAGGACATCAAGGACAGAAATAGACCCGAAACGACATTCCGGTGCAGTCAATATACTTTTTATTTCGGTACACAAAATACATGGGGACATCTAATGCATAATCCACATATTGCTCAAACCTGCACCCCCAAAAGAAACTATAATTAGGATGCTTTCACATTGAAAACATCTTTAAAGAGAATGAAGTAATCAATCAAATTACTGGCACTCAAGGTGGGGGAGTGGGGAGTTCAAAGAAATGCTAACCCAAATGAGTTGTCAAAGACAAAAGGGAGCATCCCTGCACGGTTGTTATCGGTATCTGTCCAGATATGGCTGCAGATAAGGGTAAATGTGTTAGTAACTGCAGGTAATGAAATTAATTATGTATTTCCTGAAGGGCTATCAAGTAAATACCTCCTTAAGCTGAGAAATCCATTTGGTTTTCCTTCTTTAAAGGGAGAATTGGCAAATATTGCAGTTGCAATCTGTCAAATGAACAAGACAGGATGATTTGGGAACAGCAAACAAATTATCACAGAAGACTAACAAATACCCACAGGCTGCAATGCGAGGCCAGCACGAAATTTCCTTATCATATCCTGTTCTGAACTGAAGTCAAGATTAACCTGGACATAGAAGTGTGAACTTCAGTCAAGACTATCATAATATAAATCAGTTAACTTCTTTATTGAATCAACTTATGTCGTAGATAGAGTTTCAGGTATCTTTGAGATGAGCTCAAATGGAGAGTGATGTCATTTCTGAAAATGCAATCCACACATAAAAATAGAAATATGCTCACCTGCACAGTACATGTCCGGAACATCATATCAAGGCCAAGGGTACCAACTTTAGGCATGTAATTCCTCATTATTTCGTATCTTCCCTACAAGCCGATGATTGTTTTCATCAGGTTTTCACGAAACAGTAAAAATCGTTGCCTAAGGCATATCTGAACAAGGCTACAGTGAGTTATCAGTCATTTTCCCCAAAGTGCTCAACAGCTGGGTAACTAACAAGTCTATATTGTTGTGTCGGAAATGGGATACGTACCAGAAGACAGCATTTCTAGTGATAGCATCTCATTTAACTATTTAAGTATATCAAGAATACTATGCTTAAAAGTCAAAACAAGCATGATGGGTTGAGGTGTCTGGCAAGCAGTAGTTAACAGTCCAGGAATAAAATGAAGTTAAAAAATATAAGCTTACAAGGTTAAAGGAGAGAGTTACCTTTGGCATTATTGGTATATCACTCAGTGCCCATTTTGGCTGAAAGCCAAGCCCAAGAAATCCTATTCCCATTTCTTCTCCAACTGCTTTGACCTACAAGAACAAACAAACTTTGAGGTCATACCCCCAATTGCACTGAAACAATACATTTTAATGCCATGCAATTTTGAAATTTTCCCATAAGACCCTAGTAAGAACAACTACAAAATAAACTCAAACAAGATGCTCGAGTTAAAGGTATAGTTTTCATCAGAATTATCAAGGTAAGCATGCAAAGGTGTCAGTTAACATTTGGTTCACAATACGAGTTTGGTGTCATATCATCTCTGACAAAAGAATGGTCAGTCTTATATAATGTCAAGTATAAACACACGCGAGCTAAGATCATAATTTCTGCAAGATGCACAGGGAAAAGAAAACGTCAGAAAGAGAAGTTACCTGATATAGATGTGAGTTGACCTCAGCACAAGTTTGATGTAACGTTTCGAGAGGAGCGCCACTAAGTTCAAATTGGCCTCCAGGTTCTAGTGAGATGCTTTGCTTTCCCTACATCCATACAAACAATTCAGGTTACAAAGATAAACTGATAAACTAGAGCCATCATTAAAAAACTGCATAACCTTCTATTTGGATGTGGCATTTAAAGCATATTAGTGATAGTGGCCCACTGAAACGATGGGCAATGCCCTTATCATCCAATTTCAATTGTTGGTGGATGATATATAGTAGCCACACTCATGCAAAAGGAAAGGAGCAATGGAAAGTTGGAAACATATGTTTTCTTTCTATTTCGGGTCTACCTGCTTGAGGCCGATAACAATGTTTCCTTCCATTATCTTCTCCCAATCAAATCTCTCAGCGAGCCCGTTCAGTATGTCACGAATCTGATCATATTTTATAGGGCGTAATGTGTCGACTTCAAAACCAAACTTTTCATGCTCCGTGCCAATTCTGTAAAGGACAGATGTTTACTTTGGGAATGAACTTACTGAACAGCCAATTGAAACATATCTTCCTTTTTTGAAAAAGAAAATACAAGGGCATCTTTAATAAATACCAAGACATATCAAATTATCATTGCTCAAATAACATGAACACAGCTACAAGATAAAACGATGGCCAAGTGATCATCACACTGATGAATCCATCCTAGTACAAAGTACGCGCTAGAGCCGGCTCACGGCTCATCAAATAAAGGGGCACTAATCCATCTCAATCGTTTGGCACTGTCGTAAGCACTTGAAAGTAACCTCAATGTTAGAGCTAGACAGCGTTGTTGGTGTTGACAATGTAATTTGCCAAGTTAGTTTATTTGATCAGCCAAATTTATTTAATGGTTATAATCAAGTTAATGAGTGATACACACTGCATAAGACTTGTGGCAGGTTGGATTGCGAGCCCAAGCGAGATACTTGGCTGAGACATCGACCACAGGATGCAACCGAGTCATGATTCGAGGTCATGAGGGAGCAATATAGTGTTTTCATCAAGTCAAAGCTACTAGCATGTATCTCCTGTTCAGGTTTGCATCCAGTATGGAGACTAGCTACCACATCAGGCATGCTGGAGTTCATGTGCGGGGAAAGGTCCAAAATAACAAAGTTAGTGTTTAGATGGTTTAGGGCCTGGTGCGGCGGTAGAGCCTACCGTCTGTAACCGAAAGGTACCGGGTTCGAGCCCCAGCCTCTGCATATTATGCGGGTAAGGCTTGGCGCTTAAATATACCCTTTCCTAGACCTACACAGTGCGGGAAGCCTACGGCACTGGGTGCGCCCCTTTTTTAATGTTTAGATGGTGTTTCATGTCAAGGTTGTTAACGTGACCTGACAGAAAATCTATCTCTGATCATTGAACCCTCATAGGACTACTTTGGGACACGTGGGCGAGCCGAGAGTGCATGGAGCCAAAGGTGTCGAAAGCAAAGCTTCGGCATCGACAAAGAGAACCTAATCTGTGCTTTTTTGCACACTGATATGCATTAGGGATTGGTAATCTATGCTGTTTTGCGCTAAAAACAGTCCGCTCTCCTCCACGAAAGTGAGGAACCCCTGAAAACTAGTCGCACGAACTATAGTTACCGTGGTGTCGCGTGATCAATTTTTCATGGCAACAGTTGGCTATATATAAGAACTTATCACAGGTATCATTTCAAAAAGCAAAAAAAAAACTAATAAACAAACAAATGAAGGACCATATGCATATGGAAGCTTCTAACCTCCATTTCTCCTTGGGCTTGCACCCGGAGACGAGGTAGGCGACGAGGTCCTCCTTGGTGAGCGGCTCCGTCATTTGCACGACCTCCTCCGTCGGGGGGCTGGCCGCGACGGCCCCGCCGCGCCTCCTTCTCCCCCTGCTGTCGGTCGGCGGGAGCCGAACCACCGCGAGCCCACTCCTCCTCCCCGCCGCCGCCGCGGGGCGCGCGCCGTCCGCCGGCGACACACGCGTGACCGCGAGCCGCGACGCCACGGCCATCGAATCAAACCGCCAACGCACTTGCCAAAATCCACCAGAAAGGAAGTCAGCGGGAATCGCGCAGCCCCATACGCGGGCGCCAGCCGTCGAACTGAACCACTCACCTCGCGGAGCTAGGCTAGGGTTCGCCGCCGTCCACTGCTGCCGCCTTTTCGCCTGCGCTACTTCCTCCGCAGTCACGAACTCACGACTGCGCTGCGCGGGCCGATGCCCGATGAAGGAGTGTGAGTGAGACCGGGGGAGGAGGGGAGGGGGCAGCGCGTGCTGGTTACTTATAAAGCGGTGCTGTGGGGCCCGGGCGCCAGCGCCGTGTCAGCACGGCGCGTTGAAGTGCGCATGGCACCCATCAATCCGCGAGACAAGAGCGCCATCGGCATCGGCAGCAGAAGCTAGGCGGCGGCGAGGAGGGAGGTGCGGCCGCCGGCGTCTTCGTCTCTGACGTGTGGGCGCGGCTGCCCCGCGGATTGTGGGCACTTTTTTAGTGGATCCAAAAAAAAGTGGGGTGCACTTTTTTAGTGGTGGGACTCGGGAGGCCCCTGATGATCCTGCCTGCTATTTCCAACTAATCAATTCGCAAATGCGGGACGATTCTACTCCAGATGCAGCACTGACCCCTGACGAATCATCACTGATGACGAAGACGATGATGAGATTGTACCCGGGCAAGGATCCTCTGCGGTGGCAACTGGCAACACAGTGGCAAGAGAGATGCGTGCTAGTCCTGCACGCCTGCACCGCACCGCACCGCGCCGCGTGACGAGCGAGAGCGAACCTCGCGCATCTTCGCGGCCAGGTTCCCGCAGTGCGGGCGTGCGGCCCTGCTCAGAGCGAGCACGGAGCACATGCTGAGCATCAGGCGGAGCGAGCATGTGGGCTCTGCTGCAGGCTGCAGCGCGTGCGCTTCTCTGATCTCTCAGACTCTGGCCTTGGATTGGATGGCATAGAGAATAGGGTCGCTCGAAGATCACCATCTAAGATGATGTGTTGCTGTTCCAAGTTCCAACTCGTATTGGTCTTTGCCGGTGTAGTCAGGCCAGCCAGACGCGTATGTAGGGTGATCCTTGAGAGACTGTACATATAGCACAGGCCGTTCCTTGTGTCGACAATGAGTTTTTTCTATTATAATACCTGTAATTAGTGGCTTCTCTACAATAGTACTTATAAATTGTATTTCTCTATAATGGTATTTATAAGTGAGTACCTTCTTTAAAACAGGGACGGGTATGGGCCCTTTTTTTTGTCCTATGACACCAATGAATTTTAGTAATCTCCATTAGAATGTATGTTTGTTAGCACTTAAATGAGTCGATGATTTTATAATTTAATGGAGATGACACATATGGTTGTTTTGTCTAGATCCCCTCCTGCTTTAAAATAGTATTTCACTCTTATTTCATCTATTTTCTATTTTGTTTTTATTTTCTATCATTTAAAGCACATTTTATCTAGTTAGCTGCGAAGAGCAGGGCTTTTCCTGCCATCGGCAGCCTAGTGACAGCCTCGCTGGGAACGGATATGCGCAGCCTTGAGGACGACTGGACGAGGCAGCTTCTTCATGACTGCTAGCTCAAACTCCATGGCCATCGTGGCTCCTGCCTGTGGCCAGTTCCTGTCCACCACCACCCTACGTCCCTACTCATGCACTCGCTAGGGCCCCGCCATGGAATCACACATCGTCACCTAGGAATGGTGCTTGTTTTAGATGGTAGAAAATAAAAGTAGAAAATTAAATTAAGAAAAGAAAATAAGAATAGGTGAAATACCACTTTGGAGAAGTTTCTCACTTATGTATATCATTATAGAGAAGTCTAATTTGTTAGTATTATTACGAAGAAGGTACCTCTTATAAGTATCATAATAGCAATAAACTCGTCGACAATGGCTTATATCATGGAAGAATGGAGGATGAGAATGAGTAGCTTGTACACTACAGGACGCTCGGCCATTTCCGACGGCCAGAAGTCACCGAAAATAGAACATATACTGTTAAAAATAGTCTATTTTCAATCGTATATGGTCTATTTTTACTGTTTCTCACAGCCAAAAAAATTTAGCCGAAAATTAGCTACTACTTTCGGCGGTCACACCCAAATCGCCGAAAATAACCTATATTCGGCGGTTACACTCTAGCCGCTCGAAAATAGTGGCTAACTTTCGGTGGTGTAGCCCTAGGCGCTAAAAATGAGGCTATCAAAAACTGTATATGCTTACCAGACCGCAGAAAAAAAAAACAATTTCAAAGAAATTTTTTTTTTGAAAAAAAAATGTAAAATTAACAGCAATTACAACATCAATATAATCACAGCATTATGACAACAACACAAATTCTCAAAATTACACATTCACCACAAATATCACAATTCACCAAAATTCCTCACAAATACATCACAGTCCACCAAATACCTCACAAATTCATTTCAATCCACCATAAACTCACAATTCCATCACAAATACATTAGAATCCATCGCATCGACCAAATTCACCACAAGAGTCAAATCATCACATATAGGGGTCGTTGAGTTGTGACCACTACCTCCAGATACGAAGAAGTTGTTGACGAAGTCGTCTATCTAGTTTGGAGTCTAAAAGAAAGAATAATACATTAATAACTACAATGTTAAATTGGCCACTATTCAAACGAATTATTTATCAAGCTAACCTCCTCTTTAGTAGCTCCCCCTCCAAAAGCTCCTCCTGATGCTGGTGTCACCGGTGGCGCCGTGTTGTGGCCTATAACCCCTGATCCCTACAAAAATCAAGTTAAGCCAAGATTTGAAATGTGAATACAAACGACAAGTCTAAACTAATTTGAATTTGAACGACGCACCAGAACTAGTTCATAATAAGTTCTAGTTCATAATGCATTCGAGTAGAGATACTTATCGACACACCTAAGCTGGAGGAGGTGTCGGAGCATGTAATCCCCATGAGGCATCAACGACTAAAATTGAGGGAAAATGAATAGTTGTTGTTGTGCCTGCTCTGGAAACCAAGATTGTTGCAAATATAGTATATTAGTTATAGAATAAATATACGACCATGTTGAGAATAAATAAGACACTCACGTTCATTATTTGTTGCGCCTGTGTGTTGTAAGCAACCATGTACTCTGATTGTTGTTGTTGCAACTCATCACAAAACCTTTCTTGCTGCTCGTAGCCTCCTCCATGCTCGAGTGTCGACTACAGCTACTACCACAACTCGTCTATGATGAAGAGCCCCCACAAGACCGCAAGTCCGTCGAATCGATCACACCGGTAAACATATAATACCTTGAAAAACAAGAAAATTAGTTATTCGGTCATAATTTCAATCTTATTGAAAATATCACAAGTTCAAATCGTCTATGGGCCTTTCCTCCAATAGAATGCACAACTTCAGTGTCGATGATAGGCGCTCCTCGCCAATCATAGTCTTCACCATGCTTCCTAACCATCTCCTGCAATACAATATGAATGCTCATCACACATGTATTGTATAGCTATATGGCAAGAAAACATTAATCCTAACCGTTTGTTGGGACGAAGGCGAACACGCCACCCTTCGCTCGACGACTTCTACCTCGCGTTGCACAGACGAAGACTGTATCCGTAGGACCCGCCGGACAGACCAAGGGTGCTGACTAGGCGGAGGCCTATTCGACCCCCTTCGCTCTGACGAGACAAGACGAAGGCCTCGCCGAAGACCACAGGACCTCCCACTCCCTCAATACGGGGAGAGGCCCATGTACGGTTTGGCCCACAAAGTTGTGTCCCGCGTGGGCATGTGTGAGTTGGGCCGTGTCCGTAATAAAGTATACCGTAATTACTGGTTGTAACCTCCTCTCGTGGGAATATTCTGCGATAAACCAGGTACTCGAGGGTCTAAATGTCTTTGATAGGGACAGGCAACCCCTCAAGTACCTATAAATACCCCCGTACTGTGCCAAAGCACAGACAGATTTAACATGGCTTTTGACATCCCATGTTAGCATTGCAAACTCCTTCCCCAATTTCCCGTTGGATCAACCTGTCTTGGAGGGCAGGTTTCAACATTTGGTGCCCACCGTTCGTGCGACGAAAAAACAACCCACGATGGCCCCCAAGAGAGCAACCTCGAAGGCTGTCGTGTTTACCAGCACCAACCCAATCATGCTTACCAGCATCATCAAGAGGTGCAGGTTCTACCACCACCGCCTCCGCACCACCCAAATCCTCCACACCACAACCACCCACCGCAAGCACCAAAACAAGAAGACTTCGCTGAGCCTACATATCACGGAGTCATCCACATGATCATTGGGGGATCCAGCGTGGACTTCGACACAAAGCGGCAGAAAAAGGACTACTATCGAAGTGTGAACCATGTCGCTCTCACTGGCCCAGTGGTGCAAACAAAGTGGTCCCATGTACCGCTCACCTTCGACGCCAGGGATGTCGACTTGCGCAGTGCTCCACACGCAAACGCCATGGTGATCAATTGCAGGGTAGCAGGCTGGGATCTACACAAAATGCTGGCCGACAACGGCAGTCAGACCGACATCATTTTTCTGCACGCCTTTGATCGTATGGGAATCAGCCACAACCTCCTCAATCCTGTAGATAATCCCCTCTACGGATTCGGCGGCAAGGGCACTTTCCCCTATCATTTGGTGTAGCGCCCAACACGCGGAGTGAGCAAGTCACATTCGACATTGTCGACATGGTCTACCCATATTACGCCTTAATGGGGTGTGGCTCGATCAACAAATTTGAGGCGTCCATTCATGGGCTCTACCTCTGCATGAAAATCCTAAGCCCACAGGGCGTGATCACTATCTATGGTGACCAGCAAACATCGCGCAACATCGAAAGAGACTTTGTTCTAGGGCAACGAAACATACACTGCCTCACGGCGGAGCGTGAAGGCTTCAAGAGCAAGCGCCCAGTCGAAGACAAAAAAGTCAATGCCCAGCTTCAAAGTCACGACAGGACGAAGGCAGTACCCCTCGACTCAGCAGCCCCGAAGCTGTCACACCCGGTTTTGGAAGGCAAACCGAATGCGAACTATGTACGTGCCAGGATCAGAACTCACGTACACAGTGATTACATAAATGAACATCATCGCACAATGCTCGAATAATGACATAAAAGAGTAATAACTTGTTACATCACAGAGTCATAGACATCCACATAGTCATCAACTTAACTGGTAAATCAAAGTGCTAAGCGAAACGCAGTAAAGATAAGGCCTTCACAGGCAGCTGACTGGGGGTTGCCGCCAACCCACACCTAGAATTCGTCGTAGTCTTGGAACTCCTGGAAGTCTCCTTCCACGACTTCGCCTTCTCCTGAGCAGTGATTACAATGCGGACAACCTGGTGTTTGGTGGTAAAGCAAGGATGAGTACACATCAACGTACTCAGCAAATGTCCCGTTTGGCTGAGGTGGACTAGTTTTATGTGGGGTTAGGCTCAAGCAGTTGCTTTTAGTTGGTCAGGTGTTTATCATTAGTAGAAGCCAGATTTTAGCATTAACCAATCCCATGAACCATTTCCTCATCGAGGAACCACATCATCATATTCGAACCAAAACCATAACATAATCCTTGTATCTCGAACCATCCGTATCTCTAATCAAAGAGGATCCCATGGCTGCTCTTAACCGTGAGCACGGCTGATATATCAGTTTCACTACCCTCTGCAGAGGTCGCACACTTTACCCATGAGTCATGATTCCCTTTCTGCCCGGGGAGAGCTAATCCCCATTGACCACTACCTAGGTGGTCCGGCAGGGTATCACTACGTAGCTTTTACAAAGATTCCCTAGAGATCATAGCTGCCCGTTAGGTTTCTCCAGTTTGATAAACACAGTACCCCTCCCCGCAGGAGAGTGACTAATAAAAAGCAAAACGAAAGAACCTCGGCACTCAGCCTCGGCAGAGCAAGCACTGTGCCTGGACCCCATTGACGGCACGACGGCGAAGCAACTACACCTCTAGTTCCTCTAATTAATTAGCTAAGGGCGCCCCATTTCACCCTCATGGTTGCACTGTTATCCCGGGTGGTCTCTCAACGAACAGGTCCTTACGGAGAGGTACTCAGGAAACAGCCTGAGCCCCCTAGAGTATCACAAGATCATCAACATCATCAGGATAACAGTATCATAAATATTCACATCATGTTCATTGATTAAGTTAAGGCAGTAGCAGAATGCTAACTATCACAGCCCATAAGGTCATCAAGGATAAAGTAAAATGTAAAGCTAGTCAATCCTTAGATTTCAAGTAGGTAATGCGGGATAGTAAGTTATAAATGAATAGGACATAATGGGTCAGAGGACACTTGCCTTCACCAAACTGTTGATCAGGAACTTCCTCTGCAACTTCCTCGGGAAACACAGACTGCTCGTTGTCTACGTAAAGCAATCATTCACACTATGCACTTGGGAAATAACAAACAAAAACAATATACCAAACATATGCAGCAGAGAGAGGTCACAAGTTCATAACAGAAAAGGGATAGGCACTCTGGTGTTCCCTAGGTCTGGGGTAGAGGACTATACAAAATGAGTCATTATCCACTACTCAGGTTTAAGTTAGTGGTGGGATTAAATAATTATCTGGTTTAAGTTCCTAAACTTAGGTGTTTGAGTCCATAAACTTAAGTGCTCCAACTTTTATTAAAGTCTACTACCTTTTATTTATCTCAAACAGGGTTCCAATAACCTTAATCCTATCCTAATGATTAACCATTAATTGGAACATGGAAACAGCAGGGAAACATTGCATAAATAGATAGATAATAATTTTATGAACATTTTGCAATTTGAAGCACCTAATTTGGAGTTCATATGGCAAAGTTATGAATTTTACAAGTTTAGGGGTTAAAAATATACCCTAAGGACCTATTTTGAATTAAATAAAAGGGCTGAGGACTTAACTGCGAGAAACCAGGGACGGCGGGCGCAAAATCCAGAAAACCGAGGGGTTCTTTAAGAAAAAGCGCGGGCGAAGGGGTATCGGGCGCTTACAGCCGTTAGATCTCAGATCAACGGCCAGGATTAGATCCTGTGGCGGGCGCGCGGGCGCGCGGCGGCCCGGGGTGGCTGACAGGCGGGGCCCGCGGGCAGCGCGAGCGCGGGCGCGGCGACTGACAAGCGGGGCCAGCGGGCAGAGCGAGTGCGCGGGCGCGCCGATAGGCGGGGCCCAGCGGGCAGAGGGACAGGGCGCGGGGAAACGGTCTGGGCCGTTGGATCTTGGGCGGGCGGTTGAGATTGGGTTCGGGTTATTTGAATCCGCGCCGTCCGATCTAAGATAGACGGCGGGGATGGGGGTGGCTGGCTCCCGTCTCCCTCAGCTAGCTGGGGCGGCGGCGCTCGCCCCCGCGGCGAAAGAGCTCGCCGGAGACGAGGGGAGCGGGGGCCCAGCGGGTTCCCGGGGCGACCTGAGTGGCCGGGGAGGTTGGGGAGGGCACGGGGAACCTATTGGCGGGGTCTGGGTCGGGGTAGGGGCGCCGGAGGAGGGTGGTTCACAGCGAGGCGGCTCGGCGGCGGCGCTAAGCGACTCCGGCGAGAAATCAAGCGCGCTAGAGTGCAAGACAAGGGCCAATAGGGGCGGGAGAGGTTCCTTACCTCACGGCGAACTCCGGGGACTCCTCGGCGACGACGGAGACGCGACGGTGGCCCGGGTCGACGGCGGCGGCTGCACGGCGGACGACGGGTGAGCGCGGGCAGAGAGAAATAGGGAGGGGGAGAGGGAATTGGGGCGCGTCCCGGGTTGTGGACGTCGGGGCGGAGCTCACCGTGGCAAGGGACGCGGCGGAGCTCCAACGGCGACGGAGGAACAAGCTCGGGCGGCGGCGGTTCGCGGCGATGGCGCTTGGGCGTGCGCGCAGCGAGGGAGAGGGCGAGAGAGAGGGCCGGTTGGTGCGCAAATGAGGGAGGGGGAGAGGGCGAGTGGGTTTCGGGGCTCAAGTGGCCGAGGGCGAGGTGGGGCGAGCTCCCCACGCGCGACGTGGGCGCGCGCGGCTCGGCGGCGGTTACGCGAGAACGGCGAAGCTGACAGCCGGGGCCCGCGACGCAGAGAGAGAGAAGGAGTCGGGCGCGGGCGCGAGGAAAGCGGGGCTGACCGGGAGGGCCCACGGGCAGAGAGAGAGCGAGGGAGAGGGCGCACGCGCGGTGAAACGGGAGCGCCGACAGGTGGGACCGGGCGACCAGAGAGAGCGGGGGAGCGAGCGCGGAGACGGCGGCCGCGCCGACAGGCGGGCCCGCTCGCGCAGAGAGAGAAGGGGCGGGAGGGAGAGCGCGCGCGCGGGGCGCGCGGGTTGGGCCTGGTGAGCCGAAAGGCCGAGCGGGCGGGGGTGATGGGCTGCTTCCCTTTTTCTTTTTCTTTTGGAATTTCCTTTCTCTTTTCTTTTTATTTTCTCCATTTGATTCAAATTCAAATGTGCCACAAATTCAAATTAGACCTTTTGAGAATTATGCACCAAACAAAAGTAAAATCTAGGGTTCAACATGATGCAACAATTCATACTCCCTTAGGGTTTGACCTAGCACACTATTATTACAAATAAAATAAGCACTTTTCTCCTATAGAAATGAGAAAGAAAAGATTGGGGAAGGATGAGAAAAGAAAAGTAACACCTGAATTTGTGAATATGAGCAAAGAAATTTTATACCCCCAAATTCAGGGTGTTACAAACCTATCCCCCTTAAAAGAATCTCGCCCCCGAGATTCAAGGTTGGTTAGCAAAGAGTTCCGGGTATTTGGCTTTCAGATCATCTTCTCGCTCCCAGGTTGCTTCTTCCTCCGAGTGGTGACCCCATCTGACTTTGCACATTCTGATGGTATTCCTCCGGGTGACTCTGTCTGCAAACTCCAGAATCTGCGTTGGCTTCTCTATGTATGTCAGATCCTCCTGGACTTCCAAACCCTCCACTGGCAACTGTTCTTCTGGTACTCGCAGACACTTCTTCAGTTGTGACACGTGGAACACATTGTGCACTGCCGACAAACTTTCTGGTAGGTTGAGTTGGTAAGCCACTTCTCCACGCTTTGCTTGAATTTGATATGGTCCAACGTACCGGGGTGCTAACTTGCCTTTAACTCCGAACCTTCTGACTCCCCTGATCGGTGACACCCTCAGATAGACGAAATCCCCCACTTCGAAACTCAGTTCTCTTCTCCTTCGGTCCGCATAGCTTCGCTGTCTTGACTGGGCTATCTTCAGATTCTCCCGAACCATTTTGATATTCTCTTCGGCTTCAAGCAGAATGTCGGGGCCAAACACCTGTCTCTCTCCAGGCTGGTCCCAATGCAGCGGAGTCCTACAACTTCGTCCATAGAGTGCCTGAAACGGTGACATCTTCAAGCTAGCCTGGTAGCTATTGTTATAGGAGAATTCTGCATAAGGTAACCTTTTGTCCCATCCTGACTTGTCTTGCAACGCACAGGCTCTCAGCATATCTTCTAGGATCTGATTAGTTCTTTCGGTTTGACCGTCTGTCTGCGGATGATAAGCCGAGCTGAAGTTCAAATGGGTGCCCAAAGCTTCTTGCAGCTGCTGCCAAAAATGAGAGGTGAACTGCGTTCCTCGATCTGACACTATCTTCTTCGGCACACCATGAAGGCAGACTATCCGTGACATGTATAACTCAGCTAACGTTGCTCCGGTGTATGTGGTCTTCACAGGTATGAAATGAGCCACCTTTGTTAATCGGTCCACAACCACCCAGATGGAATCATAACCGGCCCGGGTACGGGGTAGGCCAACTATAAAATCCATCCCGATCTCATCCCACTTCCACTGAGGAATCCGCAATGGCTGCAACAATCCGGCGGGCCTTTGATGCTCTGCTTTGGTCCTTTGACAACTATCACAGATGGCGACATATTCTGCGATCCCTCTCTTCATGCCATACCACCAAAACCTCCTTTTTAAATTCTGATACATCTTTTCACTTCCCGGATGTATGGAGTAGGCTGTCTCATGAGCTTCCTTTAGGATCAGTTCCCGAATAGGTTTGAGGTCGGGGACACACAATCGGTCCTTGAACCATATTACCCCATCTTCATCCTCTCGAAAGTCTTTGCCTCTTCCTTCCAGGATTAGCTGCCGGATCTTGTTGATGCCTTCATCATCCTTCTGCCCTTCTTTGATCTCCCGCTCTAGGGTGGGCTCTAATTCCACTGTTACTCCTTGCGTACTGTTCAGGAAACCGAGACTCAGTCTGTCGAACTCCTTGGCTAACTCATATGGCATTGGGTACGTAGCCATCATATTGACTTGACTCTTCCTGCTCAGAGCATCTGCAACAACATTGGCTTTGCCTGGATGGTAATGTATCTCCAACTCGTAGTCTTTGATCAATTCCAACCATCTTCGCTGTCTCATGTTTAACTCTGACTGGGTAAATATGTACTTTAGACTTTTATGATCTGTGTAAATGTCGCACTTCTGCCCATACAGGTAATGTCTCCATGTCTTCAAAGCATGAACTACTGCTGCCAACTCTAGATCATGTGTGGGATAATTTTTCTCATGAATCTTCAGCTGTCGAGATGAGTATGCTACAACTCTTCCTTCTTGCATTAGCACACATCCCAATCCAGTGTAAGAAGCATCGCAATACACTGAGAATGGCTTGTGAACATCAGGCAGGACTAACACCGGAGCTGTAGTCAATCTATTTTTCAGTTCTTCAAATGCTTCCTGACATTTTTGGGTCCACTTGAACTCAACTTTCTTCGCTAGTAACGCTGTCATTGGTCTGGCAATCTTTGAGAAGCCTTCGATGAAACGCCTGTAATACCCAGCCATTCCAATGAAACTCTTGATCCCACGAATATCCCTTGGTGCTTTCCAGTTCAGGATATCTGCCACTTTCTTTGGATCCACTGCCAACCCTTCTTGATTTATGATGTGACCCAGAAACAAGACTTCATGAATCCAGAACTCGCATTTGCTCAGCTTGGCATACAGCTGTTGCTCTCGTAGCCTTTGCAATACCATCTTCAAATGCTCCACATGTTCTTCCTCACTTTTGGAATATATGAGAATGTCATCGATAAACACTACCACAAACTTGTCCAGATAATCCATGAACACACTGTTCATCAGGTACATAAAGAAGGCTGGTGCATTTGTCAAACCAAAGGACATCACTGTGAATTCATATAACCCGTACTTGGTGATGAATGCCGTCTTCGGTATGTCCGAGGGTCGGATTCTAAGTTGATGGTAGCCTGATCTCAGATCTATCTTCGAGAATACACTGGCACCTCTGAGCTGGTCGAACAAATCTTCTATCCTTGGCAGGGGGTACTTGTTCTTGACAGTGACTTCATTCAAGGCCCTGTAGTCTATGCACATCCTTTTGGTACCATCTTTCTTCTCTACAAACAACACCGGAGCGGCCCAAGGCGAGGTACTTGGTCTGATGTAACCCTTCTCTAACATCTCATCTATCTGCTTCTTGAGTTCCACCAATTCTGGTCCCGACACTCGATAGGCTCTTTTGGAGATGGGGGCGGTACCAGGGATAAGCTCTATGGCAAACTCAACCTTTCTCTCGGGTGGCATGCCCGTTAGCTCCTCAGGAAATACGTCCGGAAAGTCCGACACAACCTTGATAGTCTCGAGCGGGTTGGGCTCCTTACTATCAACTAAAATCTGGTGACAGACACCCTCCGCTGATTTAGGCATCCATAGCTCGGCCACTACCTCTTCTCCTGACGGGGACTTCAATGTTACGGTCCTCTTGTCACAGCTAATATTCGCTTCATACCTCATTAACCAATTCATCCCTAGAATAATATCTATCCCAGGGGTGTCTATTACTATTAGATCACTGGGGAACCCTATCCCCCTTATTTCCACCCTTATATTTGAGCATATTTTATCTGTTTGCACCTTACCACCAACTGAATTAATCCTCATGGGCGGCATCATTGCCTCTACTGAGATGTTATGCAATTCTACCCAGGTTGCAGTGACAAATGAATGAGTTGCACCAGTATCAAATAGCACTTTCGTGGGATGAGATTCGACTGAGAACATACCTACTGCCACATCTGGTGCATCCTGGATCGCTTCGGCCTCCAAGTGGTTCACCTTTCCACGGTTGTACGCTTGGTTACGATTGCCTGCTGTCGGCTGCAGTACACCTTGCCTTGTTGGAGCATTGGGGTTGGTCTGCTGCTGCGTCACCTTCTTCGGGCACTGCATCGCCCAGTGGCCTTGTTCTCCACAGTGGAAACATCCTCTGCCTCCTCCTTGTGCTGGGGCTGCTTGGTTGCTCTGGTTTGCTGCTGGGGCAGGAAGGCGAGGTGCCTGGTTGTTCTGCTTCTGATACTGATTACCTCCCTGCTGGCTGTGCTGATGATACTGCTGCTGCTGCTGTGGGTACTGCCTCTGAAACTGCTGCTGATGCGGACGCTGGTTCTGATTCTGATATCCCTGCGGGTGACCAGGCCTGCCTTGCTGAGATGAACTGCCTGAGAAACGAGGACGGCTGATGTTTCCGGACTGGGGTCCACTCATCTTGCGCTTCCGATCTTCCATATCCTTACGCTTCTTCTCAGTCATGACTGCCCTATCGATCAGGTGCTGGAAGGTGGGGAATGTGTGATTCATCAGCTGGTAATGCAGGGGATCCACCAAACCTCTCATGAACCTGTACTGCCTTTTAGCATCAGTGTTGACATCCTCAGGTGCATACCGAGATAGCTGCAGAAACTTGTCTCTGTATTCACTAACAGACAGGGGTCCCTGCTTCAGAGCCAGAAACTCCTCCTTCTTCACGATCATCAGTCCCTCTGGCACATGGTACCTGCGGAAACTCTCGCTGAATTCTTCCCAGGTGATGGCTTCGGGGTCAGCATGGGTGGCGAGGTAAGACTCCCACCAGGACTGAGCTGCTCCCCTTAGCTGACGGGGACCATACAGAACTTTCTCCCTGTCATCACATTGGGCGGTGCGCAGTTCCCTTTCCACTGCGCGCAGCCAGTCTTCTGCATCCATGGGGTCGGCAGAATGGGCGAAGGTAGGAGGGTGCCCTCTCATGAACTCACCACGCTTATCCCGTGGCATCTGGGGCATCTGCACTTGCAATTGGGGTTGGGGTTGCTGTTGAGCCTGCTGCATGGCTGCCAGAGTCTGCCCAATGGCCTGCATTGCCTGAGTCTGCATCAAGAACATCTGCTCCACTGTCATCGGGGGTGGCGGGGGAGGCTGCCTCTGGTGCTCCTCCTGCTGGTCATGCTGCTCTTGCTGAGCACGCCTGTTGCATCGGCGCCTGTTGTCAGACATCTGTGGAAGACATTCATACATCAGCATTGATCTTACAACCCTCCAGCATAAGAAAAGAGAATACAGAATTCTTCATGACTCTGAGTGAACAAAGAGCTTCACTGATCCTCATTATGATTCAACACAGCCTCTCAGATAAGAAGGAAAGTAGAAGTAAATGGCTTCCCAACTAAATAACTGACTTTATTAACATTACTAGCTAGGCCAAACTGCAGGGGAAACCCACAGGTTGGCAACAGTCATTACAAAGATTCGAATCCAGCACAAGTTCATCATAACAAGCATGAAAGCAACTGATAAGCAAACTAAACTAAATGGAAGCAACTGATAAGCAAACTAAACTGACTACCTAAGATTGAGACATCTGACTTAAGAATTATTACAAACTTCGACGCTAACGATCTAAGGATCCAGATCTATCCTGGTCTTACAGGCAGGGGAACCATAAGTGTGGTGACCACGTGGCGGCGAGCGGTAAGGGTGCTGAGTCCCAACAGGAGCGGGAGAACCACCCTCCTGGTGATGGCGCTCTGCCAGCTCAGCACGCAACTCCGCAATCTCCGTTCGAGCCCTGCTTAGCTCGTCCAGAGAGTGATCCAGCTCAGTGTTAAGCACTGCGACTAGGTTGACTGTGCTGCTTAACCTAGGGTTAGCCTCACCAACAGGTGAGACAACCACACTCTCTGTGCTGCCAGTAGGGCGGCGGGGGTAGTACCGAAGGTTAAGACCGTCGGCCACTCCACCGAACAAAGAACAGTACTGGGAGAGTGCACGTCGTGCTGCATCCTGCATAGCCGCCTCTGCAGTGTCCCTCTCGGAGATGGAATAGTGCTCCGAAACAGCCTCCGCACCCCGGAGGTCATCCTCCGGACGGCGAACCAGGCAGGTAGCCTCCCAGCGGTCCGGGTACCTCCCGCGACTGTGCTGGTAGACTACACAACGATACTCGATCGACCAGGTGTGCCGGTCAAAAGCCTGGCGCAGCAAGGTGTCGAGTGCGTCGTGGAAGTGACAACCGCGAGCGGCATCACGGGTGATGGGTCGGGCAACCCATCCTTCCGCCTCCTGCGGCTCAGAAGACTCCGTGCTGTGGTCTGAGTCGTCGTCGTCGGGGTCTCCTCCAGTAGCTCCTCCAGTAGCTCCTCCAACAGCCGGGACGTCCCGCGGTGGTGCAGGGGGCGCCTCCAGCTGGGCAACAGAGGAACGGGGCCTCACGGACTCCACCTCTTGCTGGGATGAGGAGGAGGAGCCCTGCTGCTCTCTGTGCTGGCGCCGTCGTTCCTGCTCCTCACGCAGGCGGTGGTGCAGTCTCTCCAAGTGACTCGACTGACCGGACACGGTGCGGTGCAGAGGACGCTCCGCAAGTCGAGACGGCAGGAAAGGAATCACCGACTTACGTGCAGTGTGTCTAAGACGAGCCATCTACAAAAGACACCGTAAGCATAAGAGTAAGAGCAGAACTAATATGACAAGTGAATAAACCATAGACAGAATAAGATAAAAATTTTAACAAGGTATAATATAGTATATATATGTAGTAAAACATAGGGTTGGTCGAGGTGACCGACTTTTGAAGTAACATCAGAGGTCAAGGTGAGGGGGGAGGTCAATAGTCCTTAGTACGACCAGTGCTACTCTAGGTCAGCGGTCCTACAGTCAGCCTGGCTCTGATACCACTTATGTCACACCCGGTTTTGGAAGGCAAACCGAATGCGAACTATGTACGTGCCAGGATCAAAACTCACGTACACAGTGATTACATAAATGAACATCATCGCACAATGCTCGAATAATGACATAAAAGAGTAATAACTTGTTACATCACAGAGTCATAGACATCCACATAGTCATCAACTTAACTGGTAAATCAAAGTGCTAAGCGAAACGCAGTAAAGATAAGGCCTTCACAGGCAGCTGACTGGGGGTTGCCGCCAACCCACACCTAGAATTCGTCGTAGTCTTGGAACTCCTGGAAGTCTCCTTCCACGACTTCGCCTTCTCCTGAGCAGTGATTACAATGCGGACAACCTGGTGTTTGGTGGTAAAGCAAGGATGAGTACACATCAACGTACTCAGCAAATGTCCCGTTTGGCTGAGGTGGACTAGTTTTATGTGGGGTTAGGCTCAAGCAGTTGCTTTTAGTTGGTCAGGTGTTTATCATTAGTAGAAGCCAGATTTTAGCATTAACCAATCCCATGAACCATTTCCTCATCGAGGAACCACATCATCATATTCGAACCAAAACCATAACATAATCCTTGTATCTCGAACCATCCGTATCTCTAATCAAAGAGGATCCCAAGGCTGCTCTTAACCGTGAGCACGGCTGATATATCAGTTTCACTACCCTCTGCAGAGGTCGCACACTTTACCCATGAGTCATGATTCCCTTTCTGCCCGGGGAGAGCTAATCCCCATTGACCACTACCTAGGTGGTCCGGCAGGGTATCACTACGTAGCTTTTACAAAGATTCCCTAGAGATCATAGCTGCCCGTTAGGTTTCTCCAGTTTGATAAACACAGTACCCCTCCCCGCAGGAGAGTGACTAACAAAAAGCAAAACGAAAGAACCTCGGCACTCAGCCTCGGCAGAGCAAGCACTGTGCCTGGACCCCATTGACGGCACGACGGCGAAGCAACTACACCTCTAGTTCCTCTAATTAATTAGCTAAGGGCGCCCCATTTCACCCTCATGGTTGCACTGTTATCCCGGGTGGTCTCTCAACGAACAGGTCCTTACGGAGAGGTACTCAGGAAACAGCCTGAGCCCCCTAGAGTATCACAAGATCATCAACATCATCAGGATAACAGTATCATAAATATTCACATCATGTTCATTGATTAAGTTAAGGCAGTAGCAGAATGCTAACTATCACAGCCCATAAGGTCATCAAGGATAAAGTAAAATGTAAAGCTAGTCAATCCTTAGGTTTCAAGTAGGTAATGCGGGATAGTAAGTTATAAATGAATAGGACATAATGGGTCAGAGGACACTTGCCTTCACCAAACTGTTGATCAGGAACTTCCTCTGCAACTTCCTCGGGAAACACAGACTGCTCGTTGTCTACGTAAAGCAATCATTCACACTATGCACTTGGGAAATAACAAACAAAAACAATATACCAAACATATGCAGCAGAGAGAGGTCACAAGTTCATAACAGAAAAGGGATAGGCACTCTGGTGTTCCCTAGGTCTGGGGTAGAGGACTATACAAAATGAGTCATTATCCACTACTCAGGTTTAAGTTAGTGGTGGGATTAAATAATTATCTGGTTTAAGTTCCTAAACTTAGGTGTTTGAGTCCATAAACTTAAGTGCTCCAACTTTTATTAAAGTCTACTACCTTTTATTTATCTCAAACAGGGTTCCAATAACCTTAATCCTATCCTAATGATTAACCATTAATTGGAACATGGAAACAGCAGGGAAACATTGCATAAATAGATAGATAATAATTTTATGAACATTTTGCAATTTGAAGCACCTAATTTGGAGTTCATATGGCAAAGTTATGAATTTTACAAGTTTAGGGGTTAAAAATATACCCTAAGGACCTATTTTGAATTAAATAAAAGGGCTGAGGACTTAACTGCGAGAAACCAGGGACGGCGGGCGCAAAATCCAGAAAACCGAGGGGTTCTTTAAGAAAAAGCGCGGGCGAAGGGGTATCGGGCGCTTACAGCCGTTAGATCTCAGATCAACGGCCAGGATTAGATCCTGCGGCGGGCGCGCGGGCGCGCGGCGGCCCGGGGTGGCTGACAGGCGGGGCCCGCGGGCAGCGCGAGCGCGGGCGCGGCGACTGACAAGCGGGGCCAGCGGGCAGAGCGAGTGCGCGGGCGCGCCGACAGGCGGGGCCCAGCGGGCAGAGGGACAGGGCGCGGGGAAACGGTCTGGGCCGTTGGATCTTGGGCGGGCGGTTGAGATTGGGTTCTGGTTATTTGAATCCGCGCCGTCCGATCTAAGATAGACGGCGGGGATGGGGGTGGCTGGCTCCCGTCTCCCTCAGCTAGCTGGGGCGGCGGCGCTCGCCCCCGCGGCGAAAGAGCTCGCCGGAGACGAGGGGAGCGGGGGCCCAGCGGGTTCCCGGGGCGACCTGAGTGGCCGGGGAGGTTGGGGAGGGCACGGGGAACCTATTGGCGGGGTCTGGGTCGGGGTAGGGGCGCCGGAGGAGGGTGGTTCACAGCGAGGCGGCTCGGCGGCGGCGCTAAGCGACTCCGGCGAGAAATCAAGCGCGCTAGAGTGCAAGACAAGGGCCAATAGGGGCGGGAGAGGTTCCTTACCTCACGGCGAACTCCGGGGACTCCTCGGCGACGACGGAGACGCGACGGTGGCCCGGGTCGACGGCGGCGGCTGCACGGCGGACGACGGGTGAGCGCGGGCAGAGAGAAATAGGGAGGGGGAGAGGGAATTGGGGCGCGTCCCGGGTTGTGGACGTCGGGGCGGAGCTCACCGTGGCAAGGGACGCGGCGGAGCTCCAACGGCGACGGAGGAACAAGCTCGGGCGGCGGCGGTTCGCGGCGATGGCGCTTGGGCGTGCGCGCAGCGAGGGAGAGGGCGAGAGAGAGGGCCGGTTGGTGTGCAAATGAGGGAGGGGGAGAGGGCGAGTGGGTTTCGGGGCTCAAGTGGCCGAGGGCGAGGTGGGGCGAGCTCCCCACGTGTGACGTGGGCGCGAGGAAGGCGGGCGCGCGCGGCTCGGCGGCGGTTACGCGAGAACGGCGAAGCTGACAGCCGGGGCCCGCGACGCAGAGAGAGAGAAGGAGTCGGGCGCGGGCGCGAGGAAAGCGGGGCTGACCGGGAGGGCCCACGGGCAGAGAGAGAGCGAGGGAGAGGGCGCACGCGCGGTGAAACGGGAGCGCCGACAGGTGGGACCGGGCGACCAGAGAGAGCGAGGGAGCGAGCGCGGAGACGGCGGCCGCGCCGACAGGCGGGCCCGCTCGCGCAGAGAGAGAAGGGGCGGGAGGGAGAGCGCGCGCGCGGGCGCGCGGGTTGGGCCTGGTGGGCCGAAAGGCCGAGCGGGCGGGGGTGATGGGCTGCTTCCCTTTTTCTTTTTCTTTTGGAATTTCCTTTCTCTTTTCTTTTTATTTTCTCCATTTGATTCAAATTCAAATGTGCCACAAATTCAAATTAGACCTTTTGAGAATTATGCACCAAACAAAAGTAAAGTCTAGGGTTCAACATGATGCAACAATTCATACTCCCTTAGGGTTTGACCTAGCACACTATTATTACAAATAAAATAAGCACTTTTCTCCTATAGAAATGAGAAAGAAAAGATTGGGGAAGGATGAGAAAAGAAAAGTAACACCTGAATTTGTGAATATGAGCAAAGAAATTTTATACCCCCAAATTCAGGGTGTTACAGAAGCAAACAGTCATAATCAGCGAAGACCTGATATCATGAGACGAGGAAAAACTCCTTTCCTGTCTCTCCTGTAACAAGGACGTCTTCGCTTGGTCTGCCCTCGATCTAGTCGGGGTCAGCCGCTCCATCATCGAACACGGTCTGGGCATCGACCGCCTTGGTGCGCCAAAAAAGCAACGGCTGCGGAAAATGTCCGACGAGAAAACGGAGGCAGCCAAGGCCAAAGTACATTGCCTTTTAGAAGCCAGATTCAACGAACCAATCGCTTATTTGACATGGCTCGCCAACGTTGTCATGGTGCAGAAGAAGAGCAGCAAATGGTGCATGTGCATCGACTTCACGAGCCTCAATAAGGTGTGCCCCAAGGATAATTTCCCTCTCCCACGAATCGACAAAATTGTCGACAGCGCAGCAGGCTTCGAAGTCATGTCCCTCTTAGATTGCTTCTCAGGCTACCACCAGATTTACATGAAAGAGGAGGACAAGGCCAGTACAAGCTTCATTACACCCTTCGGCACTGTAACACCATGAATTTGGGGGTATAAAATTTCTTTCTAATGATCATCCAAATTCAGGTGTTACTCTTCCCTATCTCACTCTAGCTTCACTCTCTCTCTAGTGTTCTCCCTCTCTTTTTCTTTTAATTAGAGTTAGTGGTATTAGTGAAGGGTTATTTATTTTATTTTGTCCAAAACCTATGAGTCATGGAATGTTGCATCATATTGTGCCTAAACATTCTTTGAGTTGTTGCATATATTTGATTTAGGTTGAATTTGAAACTTGGTTTGAATTTGAATTGAAAACCCTAGCGAAAATAAATAGAAAAGGCAATAGAAATTCTAGGAAAAAGGAAAAAAACCAATTTCAGCCCAAGTCGGCCCAGTTAGCCTAGCCCGCGCGTGCGCCCGCGCCCGCGTGCCCCCTGTGCCTGACAGGCGGGCCCCGCCTGTCGGCGCCAACCAGCGCTCTCTCTCCCCCCTCTCTCTCTCACTGCCCCATGGGCCAGGCTTGTCGACGCCGTCCTCTCGCACGCGTGCCCTCTTCTCTCTCTGCCCCGCCGTCCCCACCTGTCAGCTCGTCCCTAACCTCTCGCCCACGATCTCCCGCCGTGGACGCGCCTACGACCGCGCATTCTCTGACCACGTCCGAGCCCCCGCGCCCCTTTTGAGCCCCACGCCCTGCTCGCCCACCTCCCCTCTCTCATTTGCACCCTCTGCCTAGCTCCCTCGCCCTCTCGCTCGCTCTGCCCGCGCGAACCCAGAGCCTCGCCACCGCCCATCGACGACCCTTTCCTGTTCCGTGGCCACCGTTGCGCCCGTGCCTCGTCCAGTGCCATAGTGAGCTTCGCCTTACCGTCAGCTACTCAGGACACCCTTCGGTGTGCCCTCTCCCTCTCTGTCTCGTCCGGTCCGTGCTCACCAGAGCAGTTTTGCACAGCCGGAGTCTTGCTGCCGTTGACCCGAGGCTCCACCGCACCTCCGCCGTTCTCCAAGCATCCTGGAGTTTACACTCAAGGTGAGCAACCTTCCCATGCTTTTATTTCACCAAGTATCGCCCCAGAGCCCACGCAATTGCTCGCCGGAGTTAGCTGCACCGCCGCGGAACCTTTTCCACCGCGGTCTGCGTTCTCTGGCACCCCCATGCCGGTTCTGCGCC
The DNA here is from genome assembly GCA_029449295.1 of Zea luxurians. Taxonomy (NCBI): domain Eukaryota; kingdom Viridiplantae; phylum Streptophyta; class Magnoliopsida; order Poales; family Poaceae; genus Zea; species Zea luxurians. Next base: position 83,252,924 of record JAOPSE010000016.1, on the reverse strand, counting down.
CACGGTCGTGTTCGCCGTGACGCGCTGAACGTGTCTGACCCTTTCCCTAAGCCACTAGAGCCCCGCCGTGGCCAGCCTGCTCGTCTCCGGCAAACTCTCATCGTGGAACCGAGCGGCGCCACCGTGCCCAAGTCTGCCCCCTGCCATTAGATCTTAGCCGTCCACCCGAGATCAGGCGGTTTAGACTTAACCCGAGTGGATCTGATCGTAGCCCTCCGATCTGGACCCGGCCGCTCTTCCCTCTCCCCCTCACCTACGCCTCTGCCCCTGGGCCCGGCCGGTCAGCCCGCCCTGACCCGTTGATGCCCTGGCCCCGCTTGTTAGCCGCGCCTGCGCGCCCACGCGCGCGCTTATGTGATCTAATCTCAGCCATCGATTTCTGATCCAACGGTTGAGGGAGCCCGATACCCCTACGCATGGTTGTTTTGCTTAAGAACCCCCCTAGTTTTAGGAAATCAACCCGTCGTCCTCTGTTTTAGCGCATAGGTCCCTGGTTTCTTTAGAATAGCCCCTGGACTTTTAATTAATTACAGATTTAGCCCAAATTTCATATTTCAAACTTCAAAACTTGTTTATTTCATATATTTTTCATATGAACTCCAAATTTAGTGGTTCAAATTGCAAAATGCTCAGAAGATTATTCTCTGTTCAAATAAAATACAACCAATTGTAATCTGTATACTTTAATTTTTACACTTAGAATATAGAATTAAAGTATATGTTGATTTATTTATTTAATGAGATAAATAAAAGGAGAGTCCTTGGAGTAAAGTATATTCAATTTTATGAGATTAGTGTTATACATCTCATGGATTTATTTTTGGCTTAACCTTTAGGTCTTAATGACATAAATAGAATTAGGAATGTAATTATGGATAACACTTAAAGGATAATCAAATTCCTAAATAAGAGTAGTTCATCTTATAATTTAATCTCTACTTGTTTAATTACCTCTTAACCTTTTTGAGCCATGTTCCAAACACTTAGAGAGAAATAAATCCTCCACTTAGGATTAGTCCATTTTATAACTTTATATTATTCCCCTGTACTTAATACTATACCTTTTTGAGTTGTGTGCCAATGTTTGTACATGTTTGATGTGCTGTTCATTTGTACTTTTCCAAATGTATTGAATGTATGCTCGCTTTACTTAGACAACGAGCAGTCCGAGGTTCCTGAGTGTGTTGTTGGAGACCTGCCTGAGCAACAACCTGGTGAAGGCAAGTGTCCTTAGACCTATCATGTCCTACTTTACTTTATAATTCACTGTCCCGCATTACATTATTGAAACTTAAGGATTGACTAGTCTGTATTTACTTTACCCTTGTTTACCTTTTTGGGTTAATCATGGTTAGCTTATGCTATTGCTTTAACTTAATCAATGAACATGATGTGATCTTTTATGATACAATGATGTTATCCCGATGAGGTCCTTGTGATTACTTTAGAAGGCTCAGGCTGTTTCCTGAGTACCTCTCCGTAAGGACCTGTTTAGGGAGTGACAACCTGGGATAACAGTGCAACCACGAGGGTAGAATGGGACGCCCTTAGCTGATTAATTAGAGGAACCAGAGGAGTAGTTGGCTTTGCCATAGGGCCGTCAATGGGGTTCGGGCACAGTACTTGCTCTGCCGAGGCTGGTTGCAGATGTTTCTTTGATTTGGTTTTGTTAGTCACCCTTCCTCTGGGAAGATGTATTGTGTTTATCAAACTGGAGAAACCTAACGGGTGGCTATGACCTCTGGGAAATCTTTGTAAAGGCTACGTAGTGAGACCCTGCTAGGTAACCTTGGTAGTGACCAATGGGGAGGCTAGAACCCCGGGCAGAATGGGAATCACGGCTTGTGGGTAAAGTGTGCAACCTCTGCAGAGTGTTAGAAACTGCTATATCAGCCGTGCTCACGGTTATGAGCGGCCTTGGGATCCTCTTCGATTAGAAGAACTTTGGTTACTTTTATGATGATGGTTAATAGTGATGGTTATAATTTTTATCTCTGGTATTTCCTCTTGGAGGGAGTGCCTCTGGGTAATAACTGGGTTATTACTAAAATTTGGCTCTATTTATGGTAATAAAACTTGGCCAACTAAAAGCAACTGCTTAACCTTAACTCCACATACAACTAGTCTACTTTAGCCAAACGGGACATTTGCTGAGTACGTTGAAGTGTACTCACCCTTGCTTTACAAACCACCCCACCCAAGGTTGTCCCCACTGTTCTTAGTGCTCAGGAGGTGAAGCTGGTAACATGGAGGACTTTGAGGAGTTCCAGGACTACGACGAGTTCTAGTTTACTTTAGTGGCAAACCCCTAGTCAGCTGCCTGTGTAGGCTTACATTCCGCGTTTCGTTACTCCGCACTTTGATTTAATGTTAAACACTATGGTTATGTATTAGACTCTATGGATGTCTCAGACATCTTGATGTAACTAAGTACCTTTTCGCTACTTAATTCAAGCATTGTGTGATGATGTCCAATTATGTAATCATTGTGTATGTGAGTTCTGATCCTGGCAACGTACATGGTTCGCATTCGGTTTACCTTCCAAAACTGGGTGTGACAGGCACATACTGTTTCGTACGGATGCCTGAGGGACTCAAGAACATCGGCTCAACCTTTTCTCGCCTCACCAAGAAGGTCCTTGAAAACCAAGTAGGCCACAACATCTTCACTTATGTAGACGACATTGTCATCGCAAGCAAAAGCAAAGAGGACCATCTGACCGACCTCGCAGAGACATTCACCAACATGCACAACACGAGACTCCGGCTCAACCAAGAGAAGTGTGTCTTCGAGGTATGCCAGGGGAAAATACTTGGCTACTTGGTATCGCACCGAGGGATTGAAGCCAACCCAACCAAGATCCAAGCAATCATGAACATGGCACCTCCGCAGTCAACCAAAGATGTCCAGCTACTGATAGGAAGATTGGCGGCCCTGAACAAATTCATCTCCAAGTTTGCCGAACGAAGCATGCCTTTCCTCAAAATGTTGCATGGCGCGAAAGACTTCGTCTGGGGACCAGAGCAGGCAGCGGCCTTGGAGTCGCTCAAACAACACCTATCTGACTTAGCAACCCTAACAAGTCCTGACCCTTCGCTCCCACTGCTTATCTACATCGCGACCTCACACTACGCAGTCAGCGCAGCATTAGTCCAAGAGCAGGACAGAGATGGCAAAAACTAGCAATGCCTGGTGTTCTAAGTCTTCGAAGCCCTCACAACTTTCAAGTGCAACATGACCGAGCTCGAGAAGATTTCATATGCAGTGGTCATGGCTTCGCGCAAGCTACGACACTTGAGAGCACCTAGAGGGGGGTGAATAGGTGATCCTGTAAAACTTGAAACTTAAGCCACAAAAACTTGGTTAAGTGTTAGCACAATAATCGCCAAGTGGCTAGAGAGGAGTCTTCAACAAAAACACAATAACCACAAAGATATCAATCACAGAGATGGCACGGTGGTTATCCCGTGGTTCGGCCAAGACCAACGCTTGCCTACTCCACGTTGTGGCGTCCCAACGGACGAGGGTTGCAATCAACCCCTCTCAAGCGGTCCAAAGACCCACTTGAATACCACGGTGTTTTGCTTGCTTTTCTTAATCCCGTTTACGAGGAATCTCCACAACTTGGAGTCTCTCGCCCTTACACTTGAAGTTCACAAAGAAGCACGGAGTAAGGGAGGGATTAGCAACTCACACAAGACACAAAGATCACAGCAAATACGCACACACAAGACCCAGACTTAAGCTCAAAAGACTAGCACACTAGAACGGAGCTCAAATCACTAGAATGTCGAACAAGTGCGCAAGAATGGAGTGTGAGTGATCAAGAGTGCTCAAGGAATGCTTGGTCTGCTCCTCCATGCGCCTAGGGGTCCCTTTTATAGCCCCAAGGCAGCTAGGAGCCGTTGAGAGCAATCCTGGAAGGCAGATCTTGCCTTCTGTCGACTGGCGCACCGGACAGTCCGGTGCACCACCGGACACTGTCCGGTGCATATATCCTTCCTTATTTGGCGAAGCCAACCGTTGGAGTCTGAGAGCCGTTGGCGCACCGGACACTGTCCGGTGCACACCGGACAGTCCGGTGCACACCGGACAGTCCGGTGCACCAATGTGACCGTTGGCTCGGCCACGCGTCACGCGCGGAATCCTCGGCCGACCGTTGCCCCGACTGACTATTGACTCACCGGACAGTCCGGTGCACCACCGGACAGACCGGTGAATTTTAGCCGTACGCCGTTAATCATCTCCCGAGAGCGACGAGTTCGCCTGTGAACGGCTCACCGGACAGTCCGGTGCACCACCGGACAGACCGGTGAATTATAGCCGTACACCGCCGTCGAAGTCCCGAGAGCAGCCTGTTCGCCAGAGCCAGCCTGGCGCACCGGACACTGTCCGGTGCACCACCGGACAGTCCAGTGCACCCAGACTGAGCAGACTTTGGCTGAACAAGGCCATCTCATTTCCAATTCAACTTTTCCTGTTTCCAGCACTTAGACACAATACATTAGTCCATAAAACAATGTACTAAGTCTAGAAACATACCTTTTGACATGATTTGTCCTTTGTCCACCACTTTGCATAGATTAGCACAAAAGCACTTGTGTTGGCACTCAATCACCAAAATACTTAGAAATGGCCCAAGGGCACATTTCCCTTTCAATCTCCCCCTTTTTGGTGATTTATGCCAACACAACATAAAGCAACTAGAACAAGTGCAATATCAATGCAAATGAACACTCAAAATTGTTTTGATTCAATTTTGACATATATGGATCATACTTTGCCACCACTTGGTTTGTTTTTGCAAATCAAACTCAAATTACTATCTCTAAGTCAAATCCACATGTAGAGACATAAAGAGAGGTATTCCAACCGAAATTGATCAAGGATTTCAAAAACTCCCCCTTTTTCCCATAATCAACACTTCTCCCCATAAGAGGCCAACTTTTGACAAAAGAGACAATAAAAGAGTTTTGACAAACCAAAAGCTCTAATCTACTATTTTCAAAATTTCTCAAGTGGTAGCTGATCCATTTATTGCTTTGGCCTTTATTTTCTCCCCCTTTGGCATCAAACACCAAAACGGGATCAATCTTGGCCCTTTAACCCCATTGCCTCACCAAAATCTTCAAATAAGAGTACAAAGGCAATAAGAGTACATGAGATGAACTTGGAATAAGTTACCCTCTCATCGGAGTGCAGTGGAAGTCTTTCATGGTCCAAGTCCACCTTTTCCCTTTCAAACCTCCTTTGAGACTAAATTAAGCAAACTCAAGCAAACGGTTAGTCTCAAAGGGTCAAGTTGTAGTACAGCTCCCCCTAAATATGTGCATCACTTGCACAAGGACTTGTGAGGTCCGAGGAGTGATTGTACAACTTGAGCACCATACATAAGCAACAAAATGCATAAGGAACATGATCAAAGGCATAAACACATGTATGCTATGAATCAATCCAAGTTTCGCGAATCTAAGATATTTAGCTCACTTTGCAGCCTGCAAAAGGTCTTTTCATCTAAAGGCTTAGTGAAGATATCGGCTAGCTGGTTCTCGGTGCTAACATGAAACACTTCGATATCTCCCTTTTGCTGGTGGTCTCTCAAAAAGTGATGCCGGATGTCAATGTGCTTTGTGCGGCTGTGCTCAACAGGATTTTCCGCTATTCGGATAGCACTCTCATTGTCACATAGGAGTGGGACTTTGCTCAGATTGTAGCCAAAGTCCTAGAGGGTTTGCCTCATCCAAACTAGTTGCGCGCAACACTGTCCTGCGGCAACGTACTCGGCCTCAGCGGTGGATAGGGCAACGGAGGTTTGTTTCTTAGAGTTCCACGACACCAGGGACCTTCCTAAGAATTGGCACGTCCCCAATGTACTCTTCCTATCGACCTTACATCCAGCATAGTCGGAATCTGAATATCCAATCAAGTCAAAGTTAGACCCCTTTGGATACCAGATCCCGAAGCAAGGCGTAGCAACTAAATATCGAAGAATTCGCTTCACATCCACTAAGTGACACTCCTTAGGATTGGATTGAAATCTAGCACACATGCATACGCTAAGCATAATATCTGGTCTACTAGCACATAAATAAAGCAAAGAACCTATCATGGACCGGTATGCTTTTTGATCAACGGACTTACCTCCTTTGTTGAGGTCGGTGTGTCCGTCAGTTCCCATCGGCGTCTTTGCGGGCTTGGCGTCCTTCATCCCAAACCGCTTTACCAAGTCTTGCGTGTACTTCGTTTGGTAAATGAAGGTGCCGTCCTTGAGTTGCTTCACTTGGAACCCAAGGAAGTAGTTCAACTCGCCCATCATCGACATCTCGAATTTCTGCGTCATCACCCTGCTAAACTCCTCACAAGACTTTTGGTTAGTAGAACCAAATATTATGTCATCGACATAAATTTGGCACACAAAAAGATCACCATCGCAAGTCTTAGTGAAAAGAGTTGGATCGGCTTTCCCAACCTTGAAAGTATTAGCAATTAAGAAGTCTCTAAGGCATTCATATCATGCTCTTGGGGCTTGCTTAAGTCCATAGAGCGCCTTAGAGAGCTTACACATGTGGTCGGGGTACCGTTCATCCTCGAAGCCAGGGGGTTGCTCCACGTACACCTCCTCCTTGATCGGCCCGTTGAGGAAAGCGCTCTTCACATCCATTTGGTACAACCTGAAAGAATGGTGAGCGGCATATGCTAGCAAAATACGAATTGATTCTAGCCTAGCCACAGGAGCAAACGTCTCCTCAAAGTCCAAACCTGCGACTTGGGCATAACCTTTTGCCACAAGTCGAGCCTTGTTCCTCGTCACCACCCCGTGCTCGTCCTGTTTGTTGCGGAACACCCACTTGGTTCCCACAACATTTTGCTTGGGACGAGGCACCAGTGTCCAAACTTCATTGCGCTTGAAGTTGTTGAGTTCCTCCTGCATGGCCAACAGCCAGTCCGGATCTAGCAAGGCCTCTTCTACCCTGAAAGGCTCAATAGAAGAGACAAAAGAGTAATGCTCACAAAAATTAACTAATCTTGAACAAGTAGTTACTCCCTTGCTAATATCACCCAAAATTTGGTCGACGGGATGATTCCTTTGAATCATCGCTCGAACTTGGGTTGGAGGTGCCTGAGGTGCTTCTTCCTCTTCACTTTGAACATCCTGTGCTCCCCCTTGATCATGCGCTTCCACTTGAGGTACCTGTTCTTCATCTTGGGTTGGGGGATGCACCATTGTTGAGGAAGATGGTTGATCTTGCTCCAATTGTTCCTATGGTCGCACATCGCCAATCGCCATGGTGCGCATTGCGGCCGTTGGAACATCTTCTTCATCTACATCATCAAGATCAACAACTTGCTCTCTTGGAGAGCCATTAGTCTCATCAAATACAACGTCGCTAGAGACTTCAACCAAACCCGATGATTTGTTGAAGACCCTATACGCCTTTGTATTTGAGTCATAACCTAATAAAAACCCTTCTATAGCTTTGGGAGCAAATTTAGAAGTTCTACCTTTCTTCACAAGAATATAACACTTGCTCCCAAATACACGAAAATAAGACACATTGGGTTTGTTACCAGTTAGCAGCTCATATGAAGTCTTCTTGAGGAGGCGGTGAAGATAGACCCTGTTGATGGCGTGGCAAGCCGTGTTCACGGCTTCCGACCAAAAACGCTCGGGGGTCTTGAACTCTCCAAGCATAGTCCTCGCCATATCGATGAGCGTCATGTTCTTCCTCTCTACCACACCATTTTGCTGTGGTGTGTAGGGAGCGGAGAACTCGTGCTTGATTCCTTCCTCCTCAAGGAACTCCTCCACTTGAAGGTTCTTGAACTCGGACCCGTTGTCGCTCCTTATCTTCTTCACTTTGAGCTCAAACTCATTTTGAGCTCTCCTAAGGAAGCGCTTGAGGGTCCCTTGGGTTTCAGATTTATCCTGCAAAAAGAATACCCAAGTGAAGCGGGAAAAATCATCAACTATAACAAGACCATACTTACTTCCTCCTATACTTAGATAGGCGACGGGTCCGAAGAGGTCCATATGAAGCATCTCCAAGGGTCTTGATGTGGTCATCACATTTTTGGTGTGATGAGAGCCTCCCACCTGTTTCCCTGCTTGACAAGCTGCACAAGGTCTATCTTTTTCGAAATATACATTAGTTAGACCTATCACGTGTTCTCCCTTTAGAAGCTTGTGGAGGTTCTTCATCCCCACATGTGCTAAGCGGCGATGCCACAGCCAGCCCATGCAAGTCTTAGCAATTAAGCATGCATCTAGACCGGCCTCTTCTTTTGCAAAATCAACCAAATAAAGTTTGCCGTCTAGTACACCCTTAAAGGCTAGTGAACCATCACACCTTCTAAAGACAGACACATCTACATTTGTGAATAGACAATTATATCCCATATTGCATAATTGACTAACAGATAACAAATTATATCCAAGCGACTCAACTAAAAACACATTAGAAATAGAGTGCTCGGATGAAACAGCAATTTTACCTAACCCTTTTACCTTGCCTTGGTTCCCATCACCGAATATTATTGAATCTTGGGGATCCTTGTTCTTGACGTAGGAAGAGAACATCCTCTTTTCCCCCGTCATGTGGTTTTGTGCATCTGTTGTCGATAATCCAGCTTGAACCCCCGGATGCATAAACCTGCAAGGCAAATTTAGGCTTGGGTCTTAGGTACCCAACTCTTGTTGGGTCCTACAAGGTTAGTCACAATTGTCTTAGGGACCCAAATGCAAGTTTTATCTCCCTTGCATCTTGCCCCTAATTTCCTAACAATTACCTTCTTATTCTTTCTATAAATGGCAAAAGAAGCATTGCAAGCATGATATATTGTAGATGGTTCATTAACTTTCCTAGGAACATTAACAACATTTCTCCTAGGCATATTATGAACAACATTTCTCCTACCAACATTTCTATCATGCACATAGGAAGAACTAGAAGCAAACATGGCATGAGAATCAAAAGCATCATATGCATTATAACTCCTATAAGCATTTCTAGATTGTCTCCTGTCATGGTACATAAAAGCATGGTTCTTTTGCACACTATTAGCCATAGGAGCCTTCCCTTTCTCCTTGGCGGAGATGGGAGCCTTATGGCTTGTTAAGTTCTTGACTTCCCTCTTGAAGCCAAGACCATCCTTAATTGAGGGGTGTCTACCAATTGTGTAGGCATCCCTTGCAAATTTTAGTTTGTCAAATTCACTCTTGCTAGTCTTAAGTTGAGCATTAAGACTAGCTACTTCATCATTTAGTTTGGAAATGCACTCTAGGTGTTCACTACAAGTATCAACATTAAGATCTTTACACCTAGTGCAAACAGGTTCTACACAAGAGTTAGATTTACTAGCTACTTCTAGTTTAGCACTTAAATCATCATTAACACCTTTTAAAGTAGAAATGGTTTTATGACAAGTAGATAGTTCATAAGAAAGCATTTCATTTCTTTTAACTTCTAAAGCATAAGATTTTTGTGCCTCTACAAATTTATCATGTTCTTCATACAACAAATCCTCTTGCTTTTCTAAAAGTCTATCCTTTTCATTCAAGTCATCAATCAATTCATTGATTTTATCAATTTTATTTCTATCCAATCCCTTGAACAAGCTAGAGTAATCTATTTCTTCATCGCTAGACTCATCATCACTAGAAGAATCATAAGTAGTACTGTCTCGAGTACATACCTTCTTCTCCTTCGCCATGAGGCATATGTGACGCTCGTTGGGGAAGAGGGATGACTTGTTGAAGGCAGTGGCGACGAGTCCTTCATTGTCGGAGTCGGAGGAGGAGCAATCCGAATCCCACTCCTTTCCGATATGTGCCTCGCCCTTGGCCTTCTTGTAATTCTTCTTCTTCTCCCTCTTGTTCCCTTTTTCCTGGTCACTATCATTATCAGGACAGTTAGCAATAAAATGACCAAGCTTACCACATTTGAAGCATGAGCGCTTCCCCTTTGTCTTGGTCTTGCTTGGCTGTCCCTTGCGACCCTTAAGCGCCGTCTTGAAGCGCTTGATGATGAGGGCCATCTCTTCATCATTGAGCCCTGCAGCCTCAACTTGCGCCACCTTGCTAGGTAACACCTCCTTGCTTCTCGTTGCCTTAAGAGCAACGGGTTGAGGCTCATTGATTGGACCATTCAGTGCGTCGTCCACGTACCTCGCCTCCTTGATCATCATTCGCCCGCTTACGAATTTTCCAAGGACTTCTTCGGGCGACATTTTGGTGTACCTGGGATTCTCACGAATATTATTCACCAAATGTGAATCAATAACGGTAAAGGACCTTAGCATTAGGCGGACGACGTCATGGTCCGTCCATCGCATGCTTCCGTAGCTCCTTATTTTGTTGATAAGGGTCTTGAGCTGGTTGTATGTTTGAGTTGGCTCCTCGCCCCTTATCATTGCAAATCTTCCAAGCTCTCCCTCTACCAACTCCATCTTGGTGAGCAAGGTGACATCGTTCCCCTCGTGAGAGATCTTGAGGGTGTCCCAGATTTGCTTGGCATTGTCCAAGCCGCTCACCTTATGATACTCGTCCCTGCACAAGGAGGCTAACAACACAGTAGTAGCTTGTGCATTTCTATGAATCTGTTCATTAATAAAAATAGGACTATCCGAGCTATCAAATTTCATTCCACTTTCCACAATCTCCCATATGCTCGGATGGAGAGAGAACAGGTGGCTACGCATTTTGTGGCTCCAAAATCCGTAGTCCTCTCCATCAAAGTGAGGAGGTTTGCCAAGTGGAATGGAGAGCAAATGAGCATTTGTACTTTGCGGAATACGAGAGTAGTCAAAAGAAAAGTTCGAATTAACCGGTTTCCTTCTCTCGTAGTCGTTGTGGTCATTGTCCTTTTGGGAAGAAGTAGACTCGTCGCTGTCGTCGTAGTAGACGATCTCCTTGATGCGCCTTGTCTTCTTCTTTTTCCCATCTTTGCGTTTGTGCTCGGAGCCCAAGTCGGTAGGCTTGTCATCCTTTGGCTCGTTGATGAAGGACTCCTTCTCTTTATCGTTGATCACGATTCCCTTCCCCTTAGGATCCATCTCTTCGGGCGATTAGTCCCTTTGTGAAGAGAACGACTCCGATACCAATTGAGAGCACCTAGAGGGGGGTGAATAGGTGATCCTGTAAAACTTGAAACTTAAGCCACAAAAACTTGGTTAAGTGTTAGCACAATAATCGCCAAGTGGCTAGAGAGGAGTCTTCAACAAAAACACAATAACCACAAAGATATCAATCACAGAGATGGCACGGTGGTTATCTCGTGGTTCGGCCAAGACCAACGCTTGCCTACTCCACGTTGTGGCGTCCCAACGGACGAGGGTTGCAATCAACCCCTCTCAAGTGGTCCAAAGACCCACTTGAATACCACGGTGTTTTGCTTGCTTTTCTTAATCCCGTTTGCGAGGAATCTCCACAACTTGGAGTCTCTCGCCCTTACACTTGAAGTTCACAAAGAAGCACGAAGTAAGGGAGGGATTAGCAACTCACACAAGACACAAAGATCACAACAAATACGCACACACAAGACCCAGACTTAAGCTCAAAAGACTAGCACACTAGAACGGAGCTCAAATCATTAGAATGTCGAACAAGTGTGCAAGAATGGAGTGTGAGTGATCAAGAGTGCTCAAGGAATGCTTGGTCTGCTCCTCCATGCCCCTAGGGGTCCCTTTTATAGCCCCAAGGCAGCTAGGAGCCGTTGAGAGCAATCCTGGAAGGCAGATCTTGCCTTCTGTCGACTGGCGCACCGCACAGTCCGGTGCAGATATCCATCCTTATTTGGCGAAGCCGACCGTTGGAGTCTGAGAGCCGTTGGCGCACCGGACACTGTCCGGTGCACCAATGTGACCGTTGGCTCGGCCACGTGTCACGCGCGGAATCCTCGGCCGACCGTTGCCCCGATTGACTGTTGACTCACCGGACAGTCCGGTGCACCACCAGACAGACCGGTGAATTTTAGCCGTACGCCGTTAATCATCTCCCGAGAGCGACGAGTTCGCTTGTGAACGGCTCACCGGACAGTCCAGTGCACCACCGGACAGACCGGTGCACCACCGGACAGACCGGTGAATTTTAGCCGTACGCCGTTAATCATCTCCCGAGAGCGACGAGTTCGCCTGTGAACGGCTCACCGGACAGTCCAGTGCACCACCGGACAGACCGGTGAATTATAGCCATACACCGCCGTCGAAGTCCCGAGAGCAGCCTGTTCGCCAGAGCCAGCCTGGCACACCGGACACTGTCCGGTGCACCACCGGACAGTCCGGTGCACCCAGACTAAGCAGACTTTGGCTGAACAAGGCCATCTCATTTCCAATTCAACTTTTCCTGTTTCCAGCACTTAGACACAATACATTAGTCCATAAAACAATGTACTAAGTCTAGAAACATACTTTTTGACATGATTTGTCCTTTGTCCACCACTTTGCATAGATTAGCACAAAAGCACTTGTGTTGGCACTCAATCACCAAAATACTTAGAAATGGCCCAAGGGCACATTTCCCTTTCAACACTACTCTAAGGCGTTCAAAGTACGAGTCACTTCGGACATAAGTCTGGAAGAATTATTTAGAAACCTGGAGGCATCTACCAGAATTGCAAAATGGGCAGCAGAACTGTCCGGGTACAACATCATTTTTGAGCCCAGAAAAGCAATCAAGTCGCAAGTCTTGGCAGACTTCATCGTCAACTGGACGAGACCCGTGGGGCCGCAGCAAGAGCACTCAAAAACAATTTGGAGTATCCACTGCGATGGCACATGGTGCCACGCGGGGCAGGCGCCGCAGCGATCATCACATCACCTGCCGGGGTCAAATACTGTCACACCCGGGTTTCGGGAAAGCAAGACCCGGGCGTGAACATAATCACCAGGTGTGCTGGGACCAAGTCTCACACATATGATGAATCATGGCACATGATCGGATGTCACTTATTTACTACATTATAGGAGTTCTGTATAAAATAAATAAATAATTACATCATAAGGAGACCACGATTCAGCAACCCAAAGTTGACTGGGAAACGACGGCCTAGACCTCTCACGAACTCGTCGCAGCATCCTCCATGCGCCTCATCCTGCGGTACCTGTTCTTGACCTATGGGGGTGTGAGACAGCAAGAGTGAGCTCACATACGTTCATCGCTCAACAAGTTATGGGGAAATAATGTGCATGAACTCACCAAAGGTGGGAGCTCATGTGAAGTGTAAGGCTTGCCAAAGAGGGTGGTTAGAGCTGAGCATTTCTTTTAAAGTTTGTCAAAATTTTATTAGCAGTTACTAAGTATAAGTAAATATCAACCTAATTAAGTAGTAGAACAAAAGTAACAACATCACCTGTGATGCAATGCATATGACAAATTGAATTTAGTTCCATAAATTAATCATGTGAGTGTCTGAGCTGCTCATGACCGTGAGCACGGCTGATATACCAATTTTACACTCTGCAGAGGTTGCACATCTTTACCCACAAATCATGTTACCCATCTGCCAAGGGAAGGCCAATCTCATACACCTCTACCGAGGAGGCGAGGCAGGGTAACACTACGAGGCCTTTACAAAGTTCCACTAGCTTCAGAAAACCCGCTACAGTTTATAGGAAGCCCCAATGCAGGGATCCCTCGCCTGACTGCCATTGCAGCAAAATCAACCCAAGGACCTCCCTACACTGACCACTCCCCTACTGCCCTTGCCCCTTTCAGGTATGGTAATCATCCACTAGCTTTCCTAATTAATCAGCCAAGGGGTCTCATTCCTCCCTTGTGGTAGCACTGTTTTCTCGGGTGGTTCTCCATGTTCCAATTAACATAATGATCTTAACAGGAACAGTAAATAACAATGGATAATAAAAAGTATAATCATGAATAGTGTATCTCCATACCCAAAACCACATAAAGCAATAGCAAGTACTACCCAAAAAGTTTGTGGAGTCAAGGTATAAAGATAGTCAAACTAGGGTAACCTATTGGGTCCCATCAAAATTAACCTATGCAGATCATTATGATTAATCAGAACATGACTGGGTAAAAAGAAGTGATCAAGGGCACAACTTGCCTGGGACTTGATTCCAGGTACCAACTTGCTCTTCAGATGACACGTGTCCTCACTGCTAAACGTAGCAATACAGACAAACATGTATAGGCAAAATTAACATCACACCAAACATAATAATAAACTGCATAATAATATTCTACGCTATGTAACGAGATCATAGAAACAAGAACCACTAAATTCGGAGCTACGGTTATTAAGTTATGAATTTCCAAAATTATTTAGTGCTTATAATAGATTAATCCAAATGAATAATTTTAATTCAAGTTTCATGGCTAAACAATGTTACTAGTTGATAGACAATATTAATACTAAATTATTGTAATTGGAATGGATCAATTTGGAGTTAGAATGAATTAAACAAGTTTATAGATTTATTTTTATACTAAAAACCTATTTTCTTTATTAAATTCTGAATTTCCTAGGGGTTCTGGACTGGGCACAATATTTCTTAAGAGATCAGGGGCTAACTCGCAATTTCGCCCAAGACTCATATTCACCCCGCGTGGATGGCGGGTTGGATTCTAGGAAACCCAAGGGTTCTTTTGTAAAAACGCAGGCCAAAGGGGTACCGTCTAACTCGATCCGTCCAATCGCTATTTGGCCGTCTAGATTAGATCGACCCATATATGAGCCAGCATCACGTAGTAGCCGCACGATTCGAGATCCCTGGACCACAACGTCCCACGCCCACATCTAACCCAAGCCCTAGGATAACCGATCAACGATCGAGATCGGGCCGAGTTGAATAGGTACGAGCCCCTAATCCAGGCCGCCCATAGCGAGATCGACGGCCCAGATCTGCCTATGCCGTGATCTAATCCAGACCATGCCTTTCTCATCTGATGGTACCAGATCACCAAGCCAAATCACTACCTCCCTTCAAATCTCCACCGTCCGCCACCTTATCGACGGTCAACGGAACCTCACCCCAATTCTCTCTTCCCCAACTCTACACACAGCGGCACAGAGTGCTCATGGAGGCGCCATGACCGACAATACGCAAATCGGCCACCCCGGCTTACAACATCACTCAGGCAGGCGCTACACGAAGAGGAACGGTGGGCGAATGACAAGGTTGGGTTCTTAACGAGGATTAGACGTGCAACCACCCCGGCAATGGCACTTTAGCGGACCGAAGTAACCATCGTCGATGACGGCAACTCTGGTGGCGCGGTAGTGATCTCACGAGCGCCCAAAGAGTAATATCAGGTGGGTTTGGCCGGCACTGCATCCATTTTATAGGGATTCATGGAGAGGGCCCAAGGAAATCAGCGCACCTGTGTGCTCGTGTGGACTCTGCGCCAATATCTCCGATTATCTCGCAGGTGGTTTCGAGGTGAGGGAAGGTCCTAAGAGCATCTCCAACAATGCCTCAAACTAGTGCCTCAAATTGAAATATAGGGCTCTACACAGGAAAAACCACTCCAACAGTGCCTCAATTCAACAAATTTTGTTAAAAAACTATAGGGCACTCTCTCAAGTGCCTCAAATATACTACACCGTAGTGGGCTGCCCTATAATCTAGATTTGATGTTTTACTGTTGGAGCGGGGTGCTTTATTGGTGCCCTAAATTCTATAAAATTTACTTATTTTTAAATTATAAGGCATTTTTATAGGTCACGTTGTTGGAGATGCTCTAACAAAGCGACCCCACGCGGCAGCAGCTGAGCTTGCAACACGCGTGGATCTAGGAGTGTCCAACGCTATTCCTGCTAACAGGAATCGGTTGATTGGTGATTCCGTGATTCTGTGAGCGGTGGAGTCTACGCTCATCACGCGTGTGATGTTAGTAGGGTAGAACCCGACGGGTTGGCCCCACCTGGCAGTGTCACCGGTCGGAATAGACACGAGATGGACCGGCCGCGAGCCAGGGCGCACGGCCTACGCAGCGGAAGCCGAGCTAGGCCGAGGTAGGGGAGGAACCGGCCCAAGACGCCAAGTGAAGCCCTTTTATTTATTTCATTTTCCTCCAAAATTTCAAACTCTAGTATTTGAATTCAAACCTGTTTGTGAGTTCAAACTCAGGTTAAATTCCCAAATAAAGTTCTAGTAGGAGGAACTATAAGCACTCATATATATTTTTCTTTGCATATTCTTTTTCTTGTTATTTACTCATGAGAGGAATAAATGGCTTCATAAACGTTTCCCTTTTCATTTTCTATTTTATGTTCTTATTTAAATTTGAAGATCAAGTTTATGCTTCTCACAAAATACAACACCAAAATTACGGTCAAGAGATCGACCTTTCTTTATCTATTTATTGTTCATTTAACTAATTTAGTATTCTCAAATGATTAAGAGAAGGAAATGCCCTACTAAATTCCAAAGGTTTTGAAAATTTCTAGAAACTCTATCACCAATATACTTAATTCTTTATTTTATTATTATTATTTTTTCTTCTACCAATTTTGGGCTTTACAAATCCTACCCCCTTAACAGAAATCTCGTCCTCGAGATTTGTAAGAAAAATAATGTATAACCATATTGTCTCAGAACATATGCACAAACAAGAATCTCGGCATGATGCATAATTTATTAGCAAAACATATGGTCGAATAGACCTTATTATTATTATTATTCCTAAAATAGTAAAATACTAACTACTATCTAAAATGATATTTAGGTCTTACAAATAGTAATATATATATATATATATATATGTATTTATGTTTATTTTTATATATATGCTCTACTCTTGTTGCTCGTTGACTTCTTCACCGACTACTTCATCTTCAACTAGCACTTCTTCTTGAATTCCAAGTTCACCAGGTTCAGCTTCTACTTCTGCATGATGGGCTTGTCCTTGGTTGACAGATAGGGGCTGACTCTTGCCTGTCGAGGCTTGTCCTTGCTTCATTGGAGCCGGTGTAGTGTAGATAGCTCTGTTGGGACAGTAGTTGGCATAATGTCCCGATTGTCCACACTTGAAGCATGCCCTGTTGGTGGATGTGTTAGGAGCAACGGGTCCTGTTGGGGGTGCTTGCTTGCGGAGGAGCAATTGGTGCCTGTTGAGTTTGCTGCCCAGAACCGCCACGAGCTGGTGTACTTGGAGTGGTAGTATAGCGAGGACGAGAACTACTTCCAGCCTGTCCCTGGTTCGCAGCCCTTCTTTTCTCTCTAAACTCACACCTTTTATTTTCCACAGCAATTGCCTTGTCAAGTAGTCGCTGAAAGGACAGAAAGGTGTGCGATACCAGTTGATATTGTAGGGGTCCAATTAAACCGTCCAGAAAGAGCTCCTGCTTCTTCTCATCATCCTCAACATCCCTAGGAGCATATCGAGAGAGCTGAATGAATTTGTCTCTATATTCGCTCACGGACATACTTCCTTGCTTGAGGGATAGAAACTTCTTTCTTTTAATCTTCATGAGTCCAGCAGGAATATGATAATTCCTGAATTGAGTGGAGAATTCTACACAGGTGATTGTGTTGACGGCAGCATGAGCAGCGCAGTACGCATCCCACCAATCTGCCACGGGGCCAGTAAGATGACCCGATGCATAGAGCACTTTCTCTCCATCTGAGCACTGAGCTATGTTGAGAATCTTATCTACAGACTTCAGCCAGTCATCTGCTTGTAGTGGGTCCGCGGAGTTGAAGAAGGTTGGTAGTTTGTGACTCATAAACTCCCGGTGCTTATCCCTAGGTGGAGCTGGTGGTGGGGGAGGAGGTAGTGGTGGTTGCTGTTGTTGCATCCTTTGCTCCTAGCACATTTCCTCCCTTTCTTGGCGCATCTCCTGACGCTCCTGTCGCATTTGAGTGTGCATGTCTGCCATAGTGTCCGCCATTTGCTGCATTATTCGCATCTAGGCTGAAATAGCTGGATCAGTTCTGGTCGGTGGAGGATTTGGAGGATTCATCTCTTCTTCTTGTTGTTGTGGTTGTCTAAATATCCTCCGACTATGTCGATTGGGGGTAGATCAATTCCTCTGCCCTTCCCGGTATTGACCATCTGAGTTAGAAGCATATGGTAAGATAGTTTTGCAAGGGAAATCATTTGGTAGGCAGAATGAATAGGCTAATAGCTGGTTATGTACTAAAAATTCTTTAGCAGGGCTTAATCTGATGTTTTATGCCAAAATTGGGGTAACTATTTATATAAGGTGAATGTCCAAAGGTAAGATAGAATTTGTCAAGATGAGATAGATACGAAATACTAGATATATTTTAATGGGGATAACCTAGATTGTCTAGTTATTTTATAAATATTATCCTTTATACCTCGACATATATGCAGATGCAATTATGGACATTAATCCACAACCCATCACACTCAATCAAAGATCCAAATCAGACGAGTATCATAAGAACAAACATTCAAGTACATAGATACTTACAAAATAATTTTGTTTTTGTTCCTAGGGTTAGGTCTCCTATTCCTAAAAGTCACTTTAGGCGCATGATTTCAAAGTGTGAAATCCATATTTGTCTTTAGAAGTGAAAAGGTAAGAGTAATCAGAGTAAAGCAGCAGTGGTTGAGAAAAGTTTAAGGAAAGTTTAGAAAAGAATCAGAGTATCAAAAGTAAGTAAGGGTTGTCCAGTTCTATCTAGGTTTCATCCTACAGTCAACATCGCTCTGATATCACTTCTATCACACCCGGGTTTTGGGGCACCAAGACTCGGGCGCGAACATAATCATCAGGTGTGCTGGGACCAAGTCTCACACATATGATGAATCATGGCACAGGATCGAATGTCACATATTTACTACATTATAGGAGTTCTATATAAAATAAATAAATAATTACATCATAAGGAGACCATGATCCAGCAACCCAAAGTGACTGGGAGACGATGACCTAGACCTCTCACGAACTCGTCGCATCCTCCTCCATGCGCCTCATCCTGCGGTACCTGTTCTTGACCTGTGGGGGGTGTGAGATAGCAAGAGTGAGCTCACATACGTTCATCGCCCAACAAGTTATGGGGAAATAATGTGCTTGAACTCGCCAAAGGTGAGAGCTCATGTGAAGTGTAAGGCTTTGCCAAAGAGGGCGGTTAGAGCTGAGCATTTCTTTTAAAGTTGGTCAAAATTTTATTAGTAGTTACTAAGTATAAGTAAATACCAACCCAATTAAGTAGTAGAACAAAAGTAAAAACATCACCTGTGATGCAATGCATATGACAAATTGAATTTAGTTCCATAAATTAATCATGTGAGTGTCCGAGCTGCTCATGACCGTGAGCACGGCTGGTATACCAGTTTTACACTCTGCAGAGGTTGCACATCTTTACCCACAAGTCATGTTACCCATCTGCCAAGAGAAGGCCAATCTCATACACCTCTACCGAGGAGGCGAGGCAGGGTAACACTACGAGGCCTTTACAAAGTTCCACTAGCTTCAGAAAACCCGCTACAGTTTATAGGAAGCTCCAATGCAGGGATCCCTCGCCTGACTGCCATCGCAGCAAAATCAACCCAAGGACCTCTCTACACTGACCACTCCCCTACTGCCCTTGCCCCTTTCGGGTAAGGTAATCATCCACTAGCTTTCCTAATTAATCAGCCAAGGGGTCCTATTCCTCCCTTGTGGTAGCACTGTTTTCCCGGGTGGTTCTCCATGTTCCAATTAACATAATGATCTTAACATGAACAATAAATAACAACAGATAATAAAAGTATAATCATGAAGATAGTTTGTACTACCCAATAGCAAGTACTACCCAAAAAGTTTGTGGAGTATCTCTCTTTGTGCCTAAACAAGTGTGTTTGACTTAGAGATAGGAAAATGAATTTGATTTGCAAAAACAAACCAAGTGGTGGCAAAGTATGATCCAAATAAGCCAAATTAGAGTAAAAAACAATTTGGTTCTCTTTTGCATTGATATTGCACTTCTTTTGGTTGCTTTTGAATGTGTTGGCATAATTTACCAAAAAGGGGGAGATTGAAAGGGAAATGTGCCCTTGGGCCATTTCTAAAGTGTTTTGGTGATTAAGTGCCCAACACATATTCTCTAAGTGTTAAAATTGTGCCAAAGATTGAAGAATTGCAAATCATGCAACAAGGCACGTTTCTAAATTTAGTACATTGATTTGGGTACTAATGTATTGTGTCTAAGTACTAGAAACAGAAGAAAATGGATTGGACAAGAGTTGGCTGTGTACAGCCAACTGCTGCTCAGTCTGGGTGCACCGGACTGTCCGGTGGTGCACCGGACAGTGTCTGGTGGTGCACCAGACAGTGTCTGGTGTGCCAGACCAGTCTCGGTGAACAGGTGAAAGTTCCCCTTGGCCCGGGAACAGGATCTGGATGTCGCTCTACTCGAAGACCTAGTACGCAGTGGAATGAGAAGACTCTTCGAGAAGGTCACAGCGGAATGGAAGATCCTGTCTCAAAATGTCCTGCACTTCAAATCAAGCTTATACCACAGATAAGTATTGAAGTGCAGATATAAAGGCGAGTAAGACAGAGAGTCAGGATACAATACAGAATAGAGCACACAGACGCAAGGATTTATCCCGAGGTTCGGCCAAGCCTGAAATGCTTGCCTAGTCCTCGTTGGAGTTAGCCACACCTGGGCTTGGAGTCTATTTCAACTCCTTCCTCCGTTTGCTCAGATCTGTCAGTATGACAGATAGAGCCTTTCAATATTGAGTGGGGTTACACCAGAACCGCGGCTGCTTACAAACTTCTTGGCAGCACCCCGGCAGAGTAACGATACGCTCAAGACCTTGCACTAGCTCTTAGCAGCACTACTCCTCTCTCTAAAGGCTTATAGTTGTGCCTTCTACACAAACTATAGAGTTACACACAAGAGGGAGAGCGAGAATTGATTCCAATGAAGTCTACACTTGTTGGCTGCACTTGTGTATTACTTGAGGCGCCTAGGGGTCCCTTTTATAGGCACAAGGGGCCTAGGAGCCGTTGGAGGCAATTCTAGAAGGCCAATCTTGCCTTCTGTCGTCGGGGGCACCGGACAGTCCGGTGCACACCGGACACTGTCCGGTGCCCGATTTCCTTCCTTAAATAGCGAAGCCGACCGTTGCAGACCGTTGCAGATCTGGGAGCCGTTGGCGCACCGGACATGTCCGGTGCACACCGGACAGTCCGGTGCCTCCAACTAGCCGTTGGCTCGGCCACGTGTCCCGCGCAGATCGCGCGGCCGACCGTTGGCTCACCGGACAGTCCGGTGCACACCGGACAGTCCGGTGATTTTTAGTCGAACGCCGTCCGCGAATTCCCGAGAGCGGCTACTTCACGCCGAGCCAGCCTGGCGCACCGGACACTGTCCGGTGCACCACCGGACAGTCCGGTGTGCCAGACTGAGCTGCCTTGCTGTACATAGCCAAGCCCTTTGCACCTCTCTTCTTTCTGTTTCTAACACTTAGACAAGTATATTAGTCCACAAAACCAATGTACTAAGTATAGAAACATACCTTTTCTTAATCATTAAATCTATAGCATTCCACATGCTTGAGCTTTGATGTTGGACTCATAAATCATCAAGTCGGCTTGACTTGATCTAGATTGACATTACTTGGCTCCAACATCCTGTAAAGGTCACATAGAACATCTCCAAACATAGGAACAACCCAAACTAAAGATCAAGATGAACTTAGCTCTTTTGGGCTGCTTCCAGTTCTGGTTTTGACACTTGTTCTCCTTCTAGTGACCTTGATCTCCTTCTTAGAGCTTGATCTTGAGCCTTATGACTTACACCACATAACTGTAGCTGTTACCTCATTGGCTGTAAGTCACGTTCTTATGTAGTGATCCTTGATGTGCCGTAGCTGTTCTCAACTCGATCACCCTTGACTTTGCAAGCCTTCTTCTTCACCCTTGGCTTTGGGTTCCTCAGCCTCCTTGACCTTCTCCCGTGCACTTGGTACCTCGAAGCTCTTCTTGCCTCCGTCCTTGGCTTGATCAGTTGTCTCCTAGCTACGCACCCGAGTCTCACTTTATGCAATGTCCATCCTACTTGTGATGTCCATCATGTATCCATAATCCAGTTCTTGGACCATCACAATTGTTCACTTGTGTTGAATCCTGTAGGCTTTACCTTAAGCACCTGTTCAACACTTAGTACACTTGTTAGTCCTTTAATTGAGTTGTCATCCAAACACCAAAACTCACAAGAGAGCTTTCAACAGGCCACTCTCGGGACTCGATGGCAGCGTACGGCTATAATTCACCGCACTATCCGGTGAGTCGTCTGCGGCGAAGTCGTCGCTCTCGGGAAAAGTTCAACGATGTACGACTAAAATTCACCGGACTGTCTGGTGGTGCACCGGACTGCCCGATGAGCCAACGGTCGACTCCACAACGGTCGGCAGCGAAATTGGCGGGCGACACGTGGCCCACACCAACGGTCGGAAGGGGCACCGGACTATCTGGTGTGCATCGGACAGTGTCCGGTGCGCCAACCGACGCCAAGGTGCAACGGTCGTCTGCACCAGAAAAGGAAGGAGATCTGCACCGGACAAGCTACAGTGGCTGTCTAGTGGCGCACCGGACTGTCCGGTGCGCCAGGCAATCCTAGCCTTCCTTGTTGGTCTCCAACGGCTCCTAGCTGCCTTGGGGCTATAAAAGGGACCCCTAGGCGCATGGAGGAGTCACCCAAGCATACTCTAAGCATTCTAAGTCTTCCACACTCCGTCTCCACGCACTTGATCGACTGTGTTAGTGATTTGAGCTCCGTTCTAGCTGTGAACTTGTTGTGCTTCATTTTGAGCTCAAGTCTTGGCTTGTGTGCGTGTGTATTGCTGCGGATTTGTGTGTGTTGCTTCCCACCCTTACTCTTGTGCTTTCACTATGATCTTTGTTGTAAGAGCGAGAGACTCCAACTTGTGGAGATTCCTCGCAAACGGGAAAAAGAGATAAGCAAAGAAAAGCCATGGTATTCAAGTTGATCATTGGATCACTTGAAAGGGGTTGAGTGCAACCCTCGTCCATTGGGATGCCACAACGTGGAGGTAGGCAAGTGTTATACTTGACCGAACCACGGGATAAAACATTGTGTCTCTTGTGATTACTTTTCTGTGATTACTTGTGTGTTCGCAAGAGCTCGCTACTTAGCCATACTAACACTTAACCTAGTTTTGTGGCTATTGAGAGCACCTAGAGGGGGGGTGAATAGGTGATCCTGTAAAACTTGAAACTTAGTGCCACAAAAACTTGATTAGGGTATAGCACAATAAGGCCAAGTGGCTAGAGAGGAGTCTTAGCAAAACACAATAACCACAAAGAGATCAACACAGAGATGGCACAATGGTATATCCCGTGGTTCAGCCAAGTCCAATACTTGCCTACTCCACGTTGTGGTGTCCCAACGGATGAGGGTTGCACTCAACCCCTCTCAAGCGGTCCAAAGACCCACTTGAATACCACGGTGTTTTGCTTGCACTTTACTATATTTCGCTTGCGAGGAATCTCCACAACTTGGAGCCTCTCGCCCTTACAAAGATGTTCACAAAGAGTCACGGAAGTAAGGTTGGGATGAGCAACGCACACAAGACAAAAATCAGAGCAACAACACGCACACAAGTCACAACACGAGCTCTCAACACAACCCGAAGAGTACACTACTCAAATGGAGCTCTAGTTGCTATCACAAAGAATCGAAGTCTTGGTGCTTGGGAATGCTTAGAGAATGCTTGGTATCCTCCTCCATGCGCCTAGGGGTCCCTTTTATAGCCCCAAGGCAGCTAGGAGCCGTTGAGAGCATTCCAAGAAGGCAATTCTTGCCTTCTGTCGCTTGGCGCACCGGACAGTCCGGTGCACCACTGGACACTGTCCGGTGCGGATTTCTTTCCTTCTGTGGCCACATCTGACCGTTGAAGATCCAGAGCCATTGGCGCACCGGACACTGTCCGGTGCACACCGGACAGTCCGGTGCCCCCTTGTGACTATTGGCTCGGCCACGCGTCATGCGCGGAATCATCGGCCAACCGTTGGCCCGACTGACCATTGGCTCACCGGACAGTCCGGTGCCTCACCGGACAGTCCGGTGAATTATAGTCGTACGCCGTTAATCGCTTCCCGAGAGCGACGACTTCGCCTGTGAATGGCTCACCGGACAGTCCGGTGCACCACCGGACAGTCCGGTGATTTATAGCCGTACGCCGTTGATCGCTTCCTGAGAGCAGCCAGTTGACAGTCGCCAGCCTGGCGCACCGGACACTGTCCGGTGCACCACCGGACTGCGCAGAGTCTTGGCTGCATAGCCAAGTCTTTTCCAAATTGGACTTTTCCTGTTTCTAGCACTTAGACACAATACATTAGTCTCTAAAACAATGTACTAAGTCTTAGAAACATACCTTTACTCTTGATTTGCACTGTGTCCATCAATTGGCATAGATTAACACTTAAGCACTTGTGTTGGCACTCAATCACCAAAATACTTAGAAATGGCCCAAGGGCACATTTCCCTTTCAATCTCCCCCTTTTTGGTGATTTATGCCAACACAACAAAAGGCAACTAAAGAAGTGCAACATCAATGCAAATGAGAACACAAACTTGTTTTGATTCAAATTTGGCATATTTGGATCATTCTTTGCCACCACTTGGTTTTGTTTTTGCAAATCAATCCCAATTTCCTATCTCTAAGTCAAACACACTTGTTGAGACATAAAGAGAGTTGTTCCAAGAGAAATTGATCAAAGATTTCAAAAACTCCCCCTTTTCCCATAATCAACTATTCTCCCACAAGAAGCCATCTTTTGACAAAAAAGACAACAAGAGAGTTTTGTCAAACCAAAAGCTCTATTCTATTATTTTCAAAATTCTCAAGTGGTAGCTGATCCATTTATTGCTTTAGCCTTATTTTCTCCCCCTTTGGCATCAAGCACCAAAACGGGATCAATCTCGACCCTTAAACCCCATTGCCTCACCAAAATCTTCAAATAAGAGTACCAAGGCAATAAGGATATTGAGATGGACTTGGAGTAAGTTACCCTCTCATCGGAGTGTAGTGGAAGTCTTGCATGGTCCAAGTCCACCTTTCCCTTTCAATCCACCTTTGAGACTAAATCAAGCAAACTCAAGCACACGGTTAGTCTCAAAGGGTCAAGTTGTAGCACATCTCCCCCTAAATATGTGCATCACTTGCAAAAGGACTTGCGAGGTCCGGGGAGTGTTTGTACAACTTGAGCACCATAAGTAAACAACAAAATGCATAAGGAACATGATCAAAGGCATAAACACATGTATGCTATAAATCAATCCAAGTTCCGCGAATCTAAGACATTTAGCTCACTACGCAGCCTGCAAAAGGTCTTCTCATCTAAAGGCTTGGTAAAGATATCGGCTAGCTGGTTCTCGGTGCTAATATAAAACACTTTGATATCTCCCTTTTGCTGGTGGTCTCTCAAAAAGTGATGCCGAATGTCAATGTGCTTTGTGCGGCTGTGTTCAACAGGATTATCCGCTATGCGGATAGCACTCTCATTGTCACATAGGAGTGGGACTTTGCTCAGATTGTAGCCAAAGTCCCGGAGGGTTTGCCTCATCCAAAGTAGTTGCACGCAACACTGTCCTGTGGCAACATACTCGGCCTCAGCGGTGGATAGGGCAACTGAGGTTTGTTTCTTAGAGCTCCACGACACCAGGGACCTTCCTAAGAATTGGCACGTCCCTGATGTACTCTTCCTATCGACCTTACATCCAGCATAATCAGAGTCTAAATATCCAATTAAGTCAAAGGTAGACCCCTTTGGATACCAGATCCCGAAGCAAGGCGTAGCGACTAAATATCTAAGAATTTGCTTCACGGCCACTAAGTGACACTCCCTTGGATCGGATTGAAATCTAGCACACATGCATACACTAAGCATAATATTCGGTCTGCTAGCGCATAAATAAAGCAAAGAACCTATCATGGATCGGTATGCTTTTTGATCAACGGACTTACCTCCTTTGTTGAGGTCGACATGTCCATCAGTTCCCATCGGAGTCTTTGCGAGCTTGGCGTCCTTCATCCCAAACCGCTTTAGCAAGTCTTGCGTGTACTTCGTTTGGGAGATGAAGGTGCCGTCCTTGAGTTGCTTCACTTGGAACCCAAGGAAGTAGTTCAACTCGCCCATCATCGACATCTCAAACTTTTGAGTCATCACCCTGCTAAACTCTTCACAAGACTTTTGGTTAGTAGAACCAAATATTATGTCATCGACATAAATTTGGCACACAAATAAGTCACCATCACAAGTCTTAGTAAATAAAGTTGGATTGGCTTTCCCAACCTTGAACGCATTAGCAATTAAAAAGTCTCTAAGGCATTCATACCATGCTCTTGGGGCTTGCTTAAGTCCATAGAGCGCCTTAGAGAGCTTACATACGTAGTCGGGGTACCGTTCATCCTCGAAGCCAGGGGTTGCTCCACGTACACCTCCTCCTTGATTGGCCCGTTGAGGAAGGCGCTCTTCACATCCATTTGGAACAACCTGAAAGAATGGTGAGCGGCATATGCTAGCAAAATACGAATGGACTCTAGCGTAGCCACAGGAGCAAAAGTCTCCTCAAAGTCCAAACCTGCGACTTGGGCATAACCTTTTGCCACAAGTCGAGCCTTGTTCCTTGTCACCACCCCGTGCTCGTCTTGTTTGTTGCGGAACACCCACTTGGTTCCCACAACATTTTGCTTGGGACGAGGCACCAGTGTCCAAACTTCATTTCTCTTGAAATTATTGAGCTCCTCTTGCATGGCCAACACCCAGTCCGGATCTAGCAAGGCCTCTTCTACCCTGAAAGGCTCAATAGAAGAGACAAAGGAGTAATGCTCACAAAAATTAACTAATCTAGAACGAGTAGTTACTCCCTTGCTAATATCACCCAAAATTTGGTCGACGGGATGATTCCTTTGAATCGTCGCTCGAACTTGGGTTGGAGGTGCCGGTTGTGCTTCTTCCTCCATCACATGATCATCTTATGCTCCCCATTGATCACACGCCTCTTCTTGACGAACCTGTTCATCGTCTTGAGTTGGGGGATGCACCATTATTGAGGAAGAAGGTTGATCTTGCTCCTTTTGTTCCTATGGCCGCACATCTCCAATCGCCATGGTGCGTATTGCGGCCGTTGGAACGTCTTCTTCATCTACATCATCAAGATCAACAACTTGCTCTCTTGGAGAGCCATTAGTCTCATAAAATACAACGTCGCTAGAGACTTCAACCAAACCCGATGATTTGTTGAAGACTCTATACGCCTTTGTATTTGAGTCATAACCTAATAAAAACCCTTCTACAGCTTTGGGAGCAAACTTAGAATTTCTACCTCTCTTTACTAGAATGTAACATTTGCTCCCAAATACACGAAAGTAAGACACATTGGGTTTGTTACCAGTTAGAAGCTCATACGAAGTCTTCTTGAGGAGGCGGTGAAGGTAGACCCGGTTGATGGCGTGGCAAGCCGTGTTCACGGCTTCCGACCAAAACCGCTCGGGGGTCTTGAACTCTCCAAGCATCGTCCTTGCCATGTCTATGAGCGTCCTGTTCTTCCTCTCTACCACACCATTTTGCTGTGGTGTGTAGGGAGCGGAGAACTCGTGCTTGATCCCTTCCTCCTCAAGGTACTCCTCCACTTGAAGGTTCTTGAATTCGGACCCGTTGTCGCTCCTTATCTTCTTCACCTTGAGCTCAAACTCATTTTGAGCTCTTCTTAGGAAGCGCTTGAGGGTCCCTTGGGTTTTAGATTTATCCTGCAAAAAGAATACCCAAGTGAAGCGGGAAAAATCATCAACTATAACAAGACCATACTTACTTCCTCCTATGCTTAGATAGGCGACGGGTCCGAATAGGTCCATATGAAGCAACTCCAAAGGTCTTGATGTGATCATCACATTTTTGGTATGATGAGAGCTTCCCACCTGTTTACCTGCTTGACAAGCTGCACAAGGTCTATCTTTTTCGAAAGTTACATTAGTTAGACCTATCACGTGTTCTCCCTTTAGAAGCTTGTGAAGGTTCTTCATCCCCACATGAGCTAAACGGCGATGCCACAGCCAGCCCATGCTAGTCTTAGCAATTAAGCATGCATCTAGACCAGCCTCCTCTTTTGCAAAATCAACTAAATAGAGTTTGCCGTCTAATACACCCTTAAAAGCTAATGAACCATCACTTCTTCTAAAGACAGACACATCTACATTTGTGAATAAGCAGTTATATCCCATGTTACAAAGCTGACTCACAGACAACAAGTTATATCCAAGCGACTCAACTAAAAACACATTGGAAATGGAGTGCTCGGATAAAATAGCTATTTTTCCTAACCCTTTCACCTTGCCTTGATTCCCGTCACCGAATATGATTGAGTCTTGGGAATCTTTGTTCTTGACGTAGGAGGTGAACATCTTCTTCTCCCCCGTCATGTGGTTTGTGCATCCGCTGTCGATAATCCAGCTTGAACCCCCTGGATGCATAAACCTGCAAGGCAAATTTAGGCTTGGGTTTTAGGTACCCAACTCTTGTTGGGTCCTACAAGGTTAGTCACAATGGTCTTAGGGACCCAAATGCAAGTTTTATCTCCCTTGCATCTTGCCCCTAACTTCCTAGCAATCACCTTCTTATCCTTTCTACAAATAACAAAGGAAGCATTGCAAGTATGAAAAATTGTAGAAGGTTCATTGTTTACTTTTCTAGGAATATGAACAACATTCCTTCTAGGCATAGCATTTTTCTTAGCCAAATTTCTATCATGCATAATAGAAGAACTAGAAGCAAACATGGCATAGGAATCAAAAGCATCATAACTTCTATAAGCATTCCTAGAATGTCTCCTATCATGATACATGGAAGCATGGTTCTTTTGAGTACTACTAGCCATAGGGGCCTTCCCTTTCTCCTTGGCAGAGATGGAAGCCTTATGGCTTGTTAAGTTCTTGACTTCCCTCTTGAAGCCAAGACCATCCTTAATTGAGGGGTGTCTACCAATCGTGTAGGCATCCCTTGCAAATTTTATTTTGTCAAGTTCACTCTTGCTAGTCTTAAGTTGGGCATTAAGACTAGCCACTTCATCATTCAATTTAGAAATTGAAACTAGGTGTTCACTACAAGCATCAACATTAAAATCTTTACACCTATTGCAGATTGCAACATGTTCTACACAAGATGTTGATTTATTAGCTACTTCTAACTTAGCATTTAAATCATCATTTATGCTCTTTAAGCTAGAAATAGAGTCATGGCATGTAGACAATTCACAAGAGAGCATTTCATTCCTTTTAATTTCTAAAGCAAGGGATTTTTGTGCCTCTACAAACTTATCATGTTCTTCATACAATAGATCCTCTTGCTTTTCTAATAACCTATTCTTATCATTCAAGGCATCAATTAATTCATTAATCTTATCAACCTTAGTTCTATCTAGGCCCTTGAATAAACATGAATAGTCTATTTCATCATCGCTAGATTCTTCATCACTTGAGGAAGCGTAAGTACTAGTATCATGAGTGCTTACCTTCTTTTCCCTTGCCATGAGGCAGGTGTGATGCTCGTTGGGGAAGAGGAACGATTTGTTGAAGGCGGTGGCGGCAAGTCCTTCATTGTCGGAGTCGGACGACAAACAATCCGAGTCCCACTCCTTGCCAAGGTGTGCCTCGCCCTTAGCCTTCTTGTAAGTCTTCTTCTTTTCCCTCTTGTTCCCTTGTTCCTGGTCACTATCATTATCGGGACAATTAGCGATAAAATGACCAATCTTACCACATTTGAAGCATGAGCGCTTCCCCTTTGTCTTGTTCTTGTTGGGAAGCCCCTTGCGACCTTTTAGCGCCGTCTTGAAACGCTTGATGATGAGGGCCATTTCTTCATTATTAAGCCCGGCCGCCTCAACTTGCGCCACCTTGCTAGGTAGCGCCTCCTTACTCCTCGTTGCTTTGAGAGCAATGGTTTGGGGCTCTTGGATTGGGCCATTCAACGCATCATCAATGTATCTAGCCTCCTTGATCATCATCCGCCCGCTTACGAACTTTCCAAGTATCTCCTCGGGCGACATCTTGGTGTACCTAGGATTCTCACAAATATTGTTCACAAGATGTGGATCGAGGACAGTAAAAGACCATAGCATTAGGCGGACGACGTCGTGGTCCGTCCATCGTGTGCTTCCATAGCTCCTTATTTTGTTGACGAGGGTCTTGAGTCGATTGTACGTTTGGGTTGGCTCCTCGCCCCTGATCATTGCGAATCTCCCAAGTTCGCCCTCCACCAACTCCATCTTGGTGAGCATGGTGACGTCGTTCCCCTCATGTGAGATCTTGAGGGTGTCCCAAATCTGCTTGGCGTTATCCAAGCCGCTCACCTTATGGTATTCGTCCCTACACAATGAAGCTAGAAGAACAGTAGTAGCTTGTGCATTTTTGTGAATTTGCTCATTATTGAACATGGGACTATCAGTACTATCAAATTTCATTCCACTCTCTACTATCTCCCATATGCTTGGATGGAGAGAGAACAAGTGACTACGCATTTTGTGACTCCAAAATCCATAGTCCTCTCCATCAAAGTGAGGAGGTTTGCCGAGAGGAATGGAAAGCAAATGAGCGTTGGAACTTTGCGGAATACGAGAATAATCAAAGAAAAAGTTTGAATTAACCGTCTTCCTTTTCTCGTAGTCGTTGTCGTCGTCCTTTTGGGAAGAGGAAGATTCATCGCTGTCGTAGTAGATTATCTCCTTGATGCGCCTTGTTTTCTTCTTCCACCCGTCTTTTCTTTTGTGGCCCGACCCCAAGTCAGTAGGCTTGTCATCCTTTGGATCATTGACGAAGGACTCCTTCTCTTTATCATTGACCACCATCCCCTTGCACTTAGGATCCATCTCTTCGGGCGATTAGTCCCTTCGTGAAGAGAATGGCTCTGATACCAATTGAGAGCACCTAGAGGGGGGAGGTGAATAGGTGATCCTGTAAAACTTGAAACTTAGTGCCACAAAAACTTGATTAGGGTATAGCACAATAAGGCCAAGTGGCTAGAGAGGAGTCTTAGCAAAACACAATAACCACAAAGAGATCAACACAGAGATGGCACATTGGTTTATCCCGTGGTTCGGCCAAGTCCAATACTTGCCTACTCCACGTTGTGGCGTCCCAATGGACGAGGGTTGCACTCAACCCCTCTCAAGCGGTCCAAAGACCCACTTGAATACCACGGTGTTTTGCTTGCACTTTACTATATTTCGCTTGCGAGGAATCTCCACAACTTGGAGCCTCTCGCCCTTACAAAGATGTTCACAAAGAGTCACAGAAGTAAGGTTGGGATGAGCAACGCACACAAGACAAAAATCAGAGCAACAACACGCACACAAGTCACAACACGAGCTCTCAACACAACCCGAAGAGTACACTACTCAAATGGAGCTCTAGTTGCTATCACAAAGAATCGAATGCGCGGAATTGAAGTCTTGGTGCTTGGGAATGCTTAGAGAATGCTTGGTATCCTCCTCCATGCACCTAGGGGTCCCTTTTATAGCCCCAAGGCAGCTAGGAGCCGTTGAGAGCATTCCAAGAAGGCAATTCTTGCCTTCTGTCGCTTGGCGCACCGGACAGTCCGGTGCACCACTGGACACTGTCCGGTGCGGATTTCTTTCCTTCTGTGGCCACAGCCGACCGTTGAAGATCCAGAGCCGTTGGCGCACCGGACACTGTCTGGTGCACACCAGACAGTCTGGTGCCCCCTTGTGACCGTTGGCTCGACCACGCGTCATGCGTGGAATCATCGGCCGACCGTTGGCCCAGCTGACCATTGGCTCACCGGACAGTCCGGTGCCTCACCGGACAGTCCGGTGAATTATAGTCGTACGCCGTTAATCGCTTCCCGAGAGCGACGACTTCGCCTGTGAATGGCTCACCGGACAGTCCGGTGCACCACCGGACAGTCCGGTGATTTATAGCCCTACACCATTGATCGCTTCCCGAGAGCAGCCAGTTGACAGTCGCCAGCCTGGCGCACCGGACACTGTCCGGTGCACCACCGGACAGTCTGGTGCACCCAGACTGCGCAGAGTCTTGGCTGCATAGCCAAGTCTTTTCCAAATTGGACTTTTCCTGTTTCTAGCACTTAGACACAATACATTAGTCTCTAAAACAATGTACTAAGTCTTAGAAACATACCTTTACTCTTGATTTGCACTTTGTCCATCAATTGGCATAGATTAACACTTAAGCACTTGTGTTGGCACTCAATCACCAAAATACTTAGAAATGGCCCAAGGGCACATTTCCCTTTCAGCTATTAGTTGTTTAATTTTACAGGATCACCTATTCACCCCCCTCTAGGTGCTCTCAATCTCCCGACATCACTTCGAGCGGTTAGTCTCTAATGAAGTACCAGGCTCCGATACCAATTGAGAGTCACCTAGAGGGGGGGTGAATAGGCAAAATCTGAAAATTATAAACTTAAGCACACACTACAAGTCGGGGTTAGCGTTAGAGATAAAATCGAGTCCGAAAGAGAGGGTGAAAAACAAATTAAAGGCAAATGAAGCGAGTGACACGGTGATTTGTTTTACCGAGGTTCGGTTCTTGCAAACCTACTCCCCATTGAGGTGGTCACAAAGACCAGGTCTCTTTCAACCCTTTCCCTCTCTCAAACGGTCACCTAGACCGAGTGAGCTTTTCTCCTCAATCAATTGGGACACTTAGTTCCCATAAGGACCACCACAACTTGGTGTCTCTTGCTTTGATTACAAAGGTGTTGAGAACAAGAATGGGGAAGAAGAAAAGCGATCCAAGCGCAAGAGCTCAAAGAACATGAGCAAAACTCTCTCTCTAGTCACTAATTGCTTTGAGTGGAATTGGGACTTGGAGAGGCTTTGATTCAATCTATTTGTGTCTTGTATTGAATGCACTAGCTCTTGTATTGAGTGAGATGTCTGAAAAACTTGGATGCCTTGAAGTGTGGTAGTTGGGGGGTATTTATAGCCCCACTCACCAAAATGGCCGTTGGGGAGGCTGTCTGTCGATGGGGCGCCAGCCACGTCACCCAACAATTAGAGTTCGACCGTTTGAGCTCTGATAGCCTGGGCCACCGGACAGTCCGGTGGTGCACCGAACAGTCACTTTTCACTGTCCGGTGCGCCTTCTAGCGCCGCTCTGACTTCTGCACAAACTGTCCGTGCACTGTTCACGCACTGTTCACCTTTTGCAGATGACCGTTGGCGCTGTAGCCGTTACTTCGCATGGCACACCGGACAGGCCGGTGCTACACCGGACAGTCCGGTGAATTATAGCGGAGTGGCTTTCCCAGAAACCTGAAGGTAGCGAGTTCAAGTTGATCCACCCTGGTGCACCGGACACTGTCCGGTGGCACACCGGACAGTCCGGTGCGCCAGACCAGGGCATCCTTCGGTTGGTTTTGCTCCTTTCTTTTTGAACCCTTTCTTGAACTTTTTATTGGTTTGTGTTGAACCTTTGGCACCTATAGAACTTATAATCTAGAGCAAACTAGTTAGTCCAATTATTTGTGTTGGGCAATTCAACCACCAAAATCATATAGAGAACAGGTTTGACCCTATTTCCCTTTCACTTTCTCATCTGACGGTACCGGATCACCAAGCCGAATCGCTACCTCCCTTCAAATTTCCACCGTCCGCCACCTTATCGACGGTCAACAGAACCTCACCCCAACTCTCTCTTCCCTAACTCTGCACACGGCGGCACAGAGTACTCATGGCGGCGCCATGGCCGACGATACGCAAATCGACCACCCCGGCTTACAACATCACCCAGGCAGGCGCTACATGAAGAGGAAGGGCGGGCGAACGACAAGGTTGGGTTCTTACTGAGGATTAGACGCGCAACCACCCCGACAATGGCACTTCAGCGGACCAAAGCAACCCTCGTCGATGACGACAACTCTGGTGGCGCGACAGTGATCTCACGAGCGCCTAGAGAGTAATACCAGGTGGGTTTGGCCGGCACTGCATCCATTTTATAGGGATTCGTGAAGAGGTCCTGAGGAAATCGGCGCACCGGTGAGCTTGTGAGGAAATAGGCACGAGATGGGCCGGCAGCGAGCCAGGGCGCACGGCCTACGCAGTGAAAGCCGAGCTGGGCCGAGGCAGGGGAGGAACCGGCCTAAGACGCCAAGTGAAGCCCTTTTATTTATTTCATTTTCCTCCTAAATTTCAAACTCTAGTATTTGAATTCAAACTTGTATGTGAGTTCAAACCCAGGTTAAATTCCCAAATAAAGTTCTAGTAGGAGGAATTATAAGCACTCATATATATTTTTCTTTGCATATTCTTTTCCTTGTTATTTACTCATGGGAGGAATAAATGGCTTCATAAACGTTTCCCTTTTCATTTTCTATTTTATGTTCTTATTTAAATTTGAAGATCAAGTTTATGCTTCTCACAAAATACATCACCAAAATTATCGTCAAGAGATCGACCTTTCTTTATCTATTTATTGGTCATTTAACTAATTTAGTATTCTCAATTGATTAAGAGAAGGAAATGCCCTACTAAATTCCAAAGGTTTTGAAAATTTCTAGAAACTCTATCACCAATATACTTATTTCTTTTTATTATTATATTGTTTCTTCTACCAATTTTGGGCTTTACAAATACAGATACGCCGCGCGCCTTAGCTTTGCTCTAGAGTCCGACAGGTGCACCAACAACATAGCAGAATACGAAGCCGTCATCCTGGGTCTTCGCAAACTACGGGCCCTCGGCGTCACCACATGCATCATCAAAACAGATTCCAAGGTCGTCGCCAGTCATATTGAAAAGGAGTACTCAGCAAAAAAGCCTGTGCTGATGCAATACCTCACCACTATCTGCAGCCTCAAAAAACAGTTCTAGGGTTTCACCCTACAACACGTTGAGCGAAACAAAAACAAAGAGGCCGATGCATTTAGGGATGGCAGCGGGTCGGGTAAAGTGAGG
Source organism: Zea luxurians (assembly GCA_029449295.1). Classification (NCBI taxonomy): domain Eukaryota; kingdom Viridiplantae; phylum Streptophyta; class Magnoliopsida; order Poales; family Poaceae; genus Zea; species Zea luxurians. The sequence continues at coordinate 83,218,042 of JAOPSE010000016.1, read as the reverse complement.
GTAAGCCATTTACCCGCTCGCCAACATATCCGCGCCTCTATTACTTATCCGTGCCCGCGAGAGCTTGCGGGTAAAATTTTCGACCCGTGCCCGTATCCGCAGGATATCCACGGATATCGGGCAACCCATTACCCGCCAGAAAATACCATACGAGTATGTGGTCATGTTCATTTCACCAAGAACATCAACAACTTGAGAGACATAATATAATGGCAAGGAACATAGTTCAAACTTCAAAGTCCACAAACATGGTCGATCAACCACAAACATAAGTCTCAATCTCTTAAGATATTAATTATTACAACACAATGTTTTAGGATAAAATGAACACATGGGCGATATTTTGATGGGTTAGTAAATTAAGTGGGTAACGGGTAATACCCGCGGGCGAAATTTTATATCCGTCAATTACCCGTGGGTGAGAAATGTTACCCGTATCCTTACCCGTGGGCGAGATTTCTTACCCGTATCCATGCCCATCGGGTATGAAACCCGCGGATACCCGTGCCCGCGGGCAGAATTGCCATCCCTAGATGCATTGGCCAAAGCAGCAGCCAAGGGCGAGGCCCTGCCCTCTGACATATTTTACCATGTCATCGACACACCAGCCGTACGTAATCCCGAAGGCTTGCAAATAACGCAAGACGCCGATGGCCACCGGATCATCAACCTCATAATGGCCGAAGACTGGCGGGCCCCAATAACTCTATACCTCCAGGGCCATTACCATCCATCTGATTGCAACGAGGCTAAAAGGCTGAAACACAGGAGCAGAGACTTCACAATAGTTAAGGGCCAGCTTTACAAAAAGGGTATCAGCCAGCCTATGTTGAAATGCATAACTGAAACCGAAGGCCTAGAGATCCTCCGCGAAGTCCACGGCGAAGCCTGAGGGGCACACTCAGGACCCAGGGCCCTCGCAGCCAAGGTGATTCGTCAGGGATTTTATCGGCCTGCGATAATATGCACAGCCAACTGAGTCACCAGATCATGCGAAGCATGCCAAAAATTTTCTCCTCACTCAGGCGCCCTTCGCAATTTACCAAGCTCATCGCCCACACCTGGCCACTTCAGCGATGGGGGCTGAACATCATCGGGCCACTGTCTACGGCACAAGGGAACCTAAAATTCACCTTCGTCGCCATCGAATATTTTACCAAATGGATCAAGGGCAGAGCAGTCTCCACAATAACAGCAAAGACCATGCAAAAATTCTTCTGGCAAAACATCGTGTGCCGGTTTGGAGTCCCATTCGAGCTAACAGTCAACAACGACAAACAGGACTTCTGGGAATTCTGCAGTTCCATTGGCACCAAGGCAGTGTTCGTCTCTATCTACAACCCACAATCCAACGGTGTCGTCGAACGCGCCAACGGCAAGATCTTCAGCGCTATCAAGAAAAGGCTCCTCGACGACAAAAAGGACAAATGGGCATAACAATTACCCGAAGTCATATGGGCGCTGAACACAATAGAATGCTGAGCAACCGGGTTCACACCTTTCCGCCTGATGTACGGATCCGAGGCAATGACACTACAAGAGTTAAAGCACGGATACCCCCGAACAAACCAATTAGTCGTCCCTGACGTCGATGAATCAACCTCCAAAGATCTTATTGATGGAGACCGTGTCCTCGCCTTGCAGGCCCTAAACAAGTATCAAGCCCAGACTAAGGCATGGCGTGACAACAATGTCGTCCCAAGAGAATTCAACGAAGGGGCCTTAGTACTCACAAGGACCACTAGAACAGAGTCTCGGGGCAAGCTAGAGCCGAAGTGGGAAGGGTCGTACATAGTCAAGACAAAGGCATCCCCAAACGCTTACAGGGTAACAACATCATCTCGCGAAGACTTAGAGCATTGATGGAACATAGATAACCTCCATAAATTCTTTATTTAAGATCCAAGGCCCAAGCGCCTTTGTAATTCTTCAAACAATGTTACTCAGGCCCGCACTCTTTTCCTCCCGGGAGGTGAGGTTTTTAATGAGGCGGAGCCATGTAATATACCACCAAAAAGCCCCGCAAGAAAATCCAGCCAGCATCATGGTCATGAGTGTCGAAAAAGACCGCATTGACGACCTTCGACATTCGACGCACAAAACAGTCACTGCAAGAGGTAGCCTAGACTACCCTCGCGTGCGACACATCCGAGCAAAAGCCGCATAAGGGTGCAGCCGGACATGCACAATAAGTGCGCGACATCACCCTAAGGGTGCGAAGTCTTTACTATAAGACATGTCCGAGCAAAAAGGCGCCTAAGGGTGCAGCCGAACATGCACAACAAGTGCACAGCAATTACAACTTTTGTTGAGAATTCAACTGGAAAGTTTCAAGGACAAAGCAAACACATCAGTGGTGCCTTGAAAAGACTCCATGCGATGATCGTATAAAATTTTATGTATATCTTGAGTCGTAGGATCTAATTCTTTCTTAGTAGTTTTCGCATAGGTAATGGTGTTTGCTATAGCTCAAGCCTCAAAATTCAAATGCTATTTTGAAAACCAAAATCCCTTGGACACTCTGTGTATGACTGTTGTTAAGATTGAGAAACAGAGATGTTCCTATTGAAAAATAGTTGAGCTTTCTTAGCTGAGTTGAACTTCTTCGGCTGAGTTGAGCTTTTCCAGCTGAGTTGAACTTCTTTAGTTATGTTGAGCTTTTTTAGCTGAGTTGAGCTTCTTTAGCTGAGTTGAGCTTTTTCAGCTCAGTTGAACTTCTTCGACTGAGTTGAGCTTTTTCAGCTGAGTTGAACTTCTTCAGCTGAGTTGAACTTAAACTTCAACTGTGAACCTCTCTAACCATAAACCGATTGAACTTGCCTCCGGACCAATTGAACTAGGGTTTTCTATCTGAAAATTTCTAGTCAAAACCAGTGGAACTGGTCCCCAGGGGCAGTTCAACTGGTCCCTGGGACATCTACCCAGACTGTCCAGCAGTCTATCAGTCAGACTGGCAGATAGGCTAACAGTCATATAGGGGCGATTGAACCAGCCCCTAGGGTCGATTTAACCGGTCACAGACCTCTTTGACCAGACTGTCCAGCAGTCTGCCAGTCAGACTGGCTGACATGCTAACAGTCAGACAAGGGTGGTTGAACAGGCCCTACGGGCAGTTCAACGGTCTCCCCCCGAAAAATCTAGCTCAACGACTCTTTTGAGGAGAGTCTATATATAGCCCCCCACATCTCTCTCCTCATAACTGTTGGTCACCCACACATTCACTGCACACTTAACTTGAGACAAAGGCACACTTCTTCTTCCTCTCACACTCAAACTAGCTCTCAATTCAAATTGATTGAAGGAGCCCTTTGGTGTGAGGTTTGTGCTTGTGCTCTCGGATTTGGTTTTCTTCTCCCGTCTCACTCTAATCTCTTGTGCTTGTTAAAAACACCTCTTGTGTGATTTTATGTTCTTGAAACCCTAGGGTTTCAATACATATTTAGGTTGATTAGGAGTCTCGAAATTTGTGGATGACCCCAAGAAATTTGTATTACCCACTCTTGTGAGCAATTTTGAGAAAAGAATCCCTTGACTTTGGTGGTCGGGTTGTGGAGGATTAGGGTTGAAAAAGACCCGACCCTTTGTGGGCTCCTCAATAGGGAGTAGGACACCTTTATGGTGTGGCCAAACCTCGGGATAAATCTTGTGTCTTGTGTCCTTGCTTGATCTGTGATTGTGATTTTATTTGGCAAGATAGACATATAGGTTTATTCATCGTGTGGATCTTGTGGTGAATTAACTCCTGTATTTTCACCATCCACACTTAGCTTATCTCTCGTGTTTTCCACTATAAGAGATCCATCTTCTATTTTCTGCATAGTTTATAGTCTAGATTTACTCTAGCAGTTGGACTGGTTTAGAGTAGTACAACTTGCCTTTATAGCAGTAGAACTAGCCTGCACCAGTTGAATTGAAGATTTAACATTATCTTGAAGTTTGTGGTGATATATTTCAGGTTTCGCCTATTCACCCCCCTCTAGGCTACTTTCAATAGGAAGAGCACATCATAGACTTGTCAGTTTCTGGGAAGGTCCCTGGTGTCTTAGAGCTCTAAGAAACAAACATATGTTGCCCTATCCACCATTGAGGTCGAGTATGTTACCGTAGGCCAGTGTTGCACGCAACTACTTTGGATGAGACAAACCCTCTAGGACTTTGGCTACAATCTGAGCAAAGTCCCACTCCTATGTGAAAATGAGAATGCAATCCACTTGGCGGATAATCCTATTGAACATAGCCATACTAAGCACATAGACATCCGATATCACTTTTTGAGAGACCACCAGCAAAGGGGAGATATCGATGTTTGCCATATTAGCACCGAGAACCAACTAGCTGATATCTTCACCAAGCCTTTAGATGACAAAAGGTTTTGCAGGATGCATAGTGAGCTAAGTGTCTTAGATTCGCGGAACTTGGATTGATTTATAGAATACATGTGTCATTATGCCTTTGATCATATTCCTTTAAGCATTAGTGTCTTTACTTGCTTATTTGGTGCTCAAGTTGTACAAGTCATCCCCGGACCTCACAAATCCTTATGCAAATGATGCATATGTTTAGGGGGAGGATGTGTTACAACCTGACCCTTTGAGACTAATGTGTTCGCTTGAGTACGTATGATATAGTCTCAAAGATGGATTGAAAGGGAAAAGGTGGACTTGGACAAATAAGAGGCTTCCACTGCATTCCGGTATCAATGACCTTTTGTTCCAAGTCACTATTGTGTTCTCTCGTTGCCCTTGGCCCTTCATTGCAATTTTTGTGCGGCAAAGGTGTTCAGAGGCCACTAGTTCTTCTGTTTTGGTGCTTAATGCCAAAGGGGAGAAATTAAGGCCAAAGCAACTATATCAACTATCACTTATGAATTTTTCAAAATTTTAGTGTAACTATACTTGGTTTTTGATCAAAACCCTCTTAGTGCAAAAACTACTCTCTTGTGGGGGAGAAAATTGATTATGGGAAAAAGGGAGAGTTTCTAGCTTTTGATCAAAACTAGTCTTGAAAGATATTTTGATTTGCCAAAACAAAGTGATTTTGACATAGAGATAGGAAAATGAATTTGTGTTGTGAAAACAAACCAAGTGGTGGCAAAAATGATCCAAATATGCCAAATCCAATGATAATTCTATTGCTTTTGAGTTTGACATCAATCTGCACCTTTTAGCTTGTGTTTGGATATGTTAGTGCACTTTAAGTTGCTTTGATGTGTTGGCATAAATCACCAAAAAGGGGGAGATTGAAGGGGAAATGTACCCTCGGGCCATTTCTAAGTGTTTTGGTGATTAAGTTCCTAACACATCACTTTGATCTAACATACAATTATGAGTATAAGCTCAGAGTCAAAGAAGAAGCAAGTTGAGAGTTGTAAAGATAAATTGCAAACTCTATTGGAGAAATGAAGGTATGATTCTAGCACTTAGTAAATTGCTTTTGGTACTAATTATGTTCTACTAAGTGCTAGGGAACGTCTCAAAACGAGAAAATTTCTATTCAAGAAGTTTGGCTAAGGGTAGCCAAACTTGCACCAGCCTACGGTGCACCGGACTGTCCGGTGCCAGGCTGGCGCACTCGGTGAACAGGTCGCTCTCGGGAAAAGTCAGGGCACTGTGGCTATAATTCACCGGACTGTCCGGTGTGTCAGCCACGCGCTCAGGCAACGGTCGACCGCGCGATCAACGGGCGCCACGTGTGCTCAGCCAACAATCACCTGGCCGCACCGGACTGTCCGGTGTGCCATGAGACCAGAGGCTAGCAATGGTCGGCTTCGCCAAACAACGAAGGGTATTTCGCATTGTTCACTATCCGGTGGTGCACCGGACTGTCCGGTGCGCCGACGGACAGAAGGCAACCAGGGCCTTCCAAATAGAGCTCCAACGGCTCCTAGGTCCCTTGAGGCTATAAAAAGGACCCCTAGGCGCATGGAGCACTACACCAAGCATCCACTGAACATTCTACAACGCTGAGACACTTCGACCACACTTTTGATTCAATAGATTGAGATTAGAGCAAGTGTTTGAGCTAAAATTCCGATGTGTTGTCTCTTGTGCTTCTCTCTCAACTTGTGTGCGTGTGTTGCATCGATTTTGTATCTTGTGTGTGTGTTTCTACTTCCCCCTTACTATTATGGTTTACTTGAGATCTATTGTGTAAGAGTGAGAGACTCCAAATCGTGGAGATTCCTCACAACGGGAAAAAGTTAAGATAAGAAAGAGAACCATGGTACTCTAGTTGATCAGTGGATCACTAGAGAGGGGTTGAGTGCAACCCTCGTCCATTGGGACACTACAATGTGGATTAGGCAAGCATTTTATGCTTGACCGAACCACGGGATAAAATCAGCGTGTCACTTGTCTCCTTACCTTATAGCGATTATACTCTTTCTAGTAGTTCACTTCACTTCATAATTGCTCTAAGTTTAATACTCACCTTGTAAGAGCAATTAAGTGAAGAAGTTCTCTCCTCTCATTCTCTTCATTCGGACTTGGATTTTGATTTCACTAATCCAATATTAGTTCAAGCTTGTTTTGTTGAGCTATTTTTACAGGATCACCTATTCATCCCCCATCTAGGTGCTCTCACCGGGCCTCACCTTATGTGGGGAGTAGTGATCGGGACCGCCCTTCCTCATGACAGCTCCGAACCACCCTTGGCTAGGGTTCCGGATGGTGTTCGGGGGCGGGAAATCCCATCTCCTCCGGTGTTGTAGCACATGGCAGCATCAGACCCCCTTAGGTCAGAGGTCCGGGTGGCCCGCCAAGAGGATAGGGGCCATTCCCGAGGGTCCGACCCCTAGGTGCAGGTACCGAGAGCCCTTGTGTTCAAAACATGTGGCAAACCTAGACCCACTCCGTTGGGGATCTAGAGCGCTAATTATAGGTGCTAGCCTTCACCCAAGGCTAGTGGCCTTACTAGGTAAACCTAGCCACCGGGCTAGGACGGACCACCATTAGCATGGTGACTAATGGTAGTCCCGAAGGGTCCGCCTTGATCCAGCAGTAGTGGGTACCCCAATCTTGAGGTACCGACACTTACAACTACTAACCAGACGCTCAGCGGCCGCTTGACTGCATAGCTCTTTGGGGTCTTCACTGTCTTCACAATATGAAGATTCATCACATGTGCATGGTAGTTTTTTCGATAGAACAATTGTTTCACTCAAGGAGTTAGTGGCAAGTAGCGAAGCTGCTTATGTGCAACATCTGTCATCACTTTGTCACACTCATCATTATCAACTTACACAAATCTAGATTGTCCACATTTCAAACATTTTTCTCTCCCGCATGCTCCTTCATGAAAAGCATACAATTATTTTTGCATAGATCAATCTTTTTATAATCCATATCGAGACCTTTGATAATGGCCTTTGAATGATACATGTCTTTAGGCAACTTATTGGGCTTTGGCAGCACATTCCCGAATAACTTTAAAGTCTCATTGTAACAGTTGTTCGAGAAAAAGTACTTGGACTTAATGGATATGGGCCAGGTCACAAAAGCGAGTATACTCACATCTGTGAGTTCATGCAATGGCTCTTTAGAGTCTTTTAGTAGCTTAAAAAAATCTCAGAACCTTTGGCGTGGGAGGATCCTTGAAGCTTAGGTTTAACTCTGGATGTAGCGAATCTAACATCTCATAGATCGCATCACCACCAGCCCAATCATTGTTCTCCTCCTCTTCTACATTAGGGTTGGGTAATACCTCACCATGATGTTTCCACACCTTATATCTGGACATAATTCCAAACTAGCAGAGATCTAGGCTAACTCTTTCCTTATTAAGGAATATATTGTTTTCGTGCCACCTACAAGGACATCTGACAGTGTCGGTTAATGACAAGCAGAAAACATGGTCCACAAAAATCTTTGGTCTTGGCTACCCACTCATCAGAATGACGCTCATTCCTGCTTCAGCCATTGTACATCCATTTACGATCTTAAGCCATGCCCGAGACTATTAAAGCAGACCATATCGTAAGAACATCATTCAACTTTCTCAAGGTTATCGGTCCTACATCTATAGGCAAGGATAGGTCCTAAACCCACCCAAGAGTGTCCGATAGGATGCGGATTTATGACAAGCCAGCAGGATCCGAAGAAAATTTCGGCAGCATAACCTCGCTGTTCTCTAGCTGCATGCTAAATATGGTGTAGTGGAGAACAGTGAGGTTATGCTGATTTTTTTTTCCTTTGGATCATACTGCCTTGTCATAAATCCGAGTCCTGTCGATCACTCCGAGGCTGTCCATAATAGGGACAATTTCAGACGAGTACGTCTCACATACGTCGAGCACGTGAAACGAACCTATCTGAAACGGGTGACACACAAGTTTGAGAGCACCTAGAGGGGGGGTGAATAGGTGATCCTGTGAAAACTTTAAAACTTAAGCCACAAAAACTTGTTAAGTGTCAGTACAATAATGCCAAGTGGCTAGAGAGGAGACAAAACACAATAACCACAAAAGATCAATCACAGAGATGGCACAGTGGTTTATCCCGTGGTTCGGCCAAGACCAACGCTTGCCTACTCCACGTTGTGGCGTCCCAATGGACGAGGGTTGCAATCAACCCCTCTCAAGCGGTCCAAAGACCAACTTGAATACCACGGTGTTTTGCTTTGCCTTTCAATATCCCGTTTGCAAGGAATCTCCACAAATTGGAGTCTCTTGCCCTTACAAGTATATGATCACAAAGAAGCACAGAGTAAGGGAGGGAAGCAACACACACAAATCCACAGCAAAATGCGCACACACACGGCCAAGAATCGAGCTCGAATGACTATCTCAAAGTTCTCACTAGAACGGAGCTCGAATCACTTAGAATCACAAACGAATGCGCAAAGAATGAGTGTGGATGATCAAGAATGCTCTAAGGTTGCTTGAGTGTCTCCTCCATGCGCCTAGGGGTCCCTTTTATAGCCCCAAGGCAGCTAGGAGCCGTTGAGAGCAAATCTGGAAGGCTATCCTTGCCTTCTGCCGTCGGGGGCACCGGACAGTCCGGTGCACACCGGACACTGTCCGGTGCCCGATTTCTTTCCTTAAACGGCGCTGCCGACCGTTGCCGACCGTTGTAGATCTGGGAGCCGTTGGCGCACCGGACATGTCCGGTGCACACCGGACAGTCCGGTGCCGTCTTCTAGCCGTTGGCTCGGCCATGTGTCCCGCGCAGATTGCGCGGCCGACCGTTGGCCCGGCCGACCGTTGGCTCACCGGACAGTCCGGTGCACACCGGACAGTCCGGTGAATTTTAGCCGTACGCCGTCGGCGAATTCCCGAGAGCAGCCAGTTCGCGCCGAGTCAGCCTGGCGCACCGGACACTGTCCGGTGCACACCGGACAGTCCGGTGTGCCAGACTGAGCTGAGTCTCGGCTGCACACAGCCAAGTCTTTTTCACCCTTTTTCTTTTCTTCTTCTTTCTGTTTCTAACACTTAGACAAGTATATTAGTACATAAAACAATGTACTAAGTCTGAGAAACATACCTTAATTCTTGATTTGTACCTTGTCCACCTTTTTACACTTAGGCGCTTGTGTTGGACACTAAATCACCAAAATACTTAGAAATGGCCCAAGGGCACATTTCCCTTTCAATCTCCCCCTTTTTGGTGATTTATGCCAACACAACATAAAGCAAGTAGAGCAAGTACAAAATCAAATCAAATAAGAACTCAAAATTGTTTTGATTCAATTTTGGCATATATGGATCATTCTTTGCCACCACTTGGTTTGTTTTTGCAAATCAAACTCAAATCTCTATCTCTAAGTCAAACACACATGTTGAAGCATAAAGAGAGTCATTCCAAAAGAGATTGATCAAAGATTTCAAAAACTCCCCCTTTTTCCCATAATCAATACTTCTCCCTGCAAGAAGCCAACTTTTGACAAGAGAGACAACAAAAGAGTTTTGACAAACCAAAAGCTCTATTCTACTATTTTCAAAATCTCTCAAGTGGTAGCTGATCCATTATTGCTTTGGCCTTTATTTTCTCCCCCTTTGGCATCAAGCACCAAACCGGGATCAATCTTGGCCCATTAACCCCATTGCCTCACCAAAATCTTCAATTAAGAGCAAATGGCAATAAGAGTTTATGAGATGGACTTGGAATAAGTTACCCTCTCATCGGAGTGCAGTGGAAGTCTTTCATGGTCCAAGTCCACCTTTTCCCTTTCAAATCTCCTTCGAGACTAAACAAGCAAACTCAAGCATATGGTTAGTCTTAAAGGGTCAAGTTGTAACACATCTCCCCCTAAACATGTGCATCACTTTGCAACGGACTTGTGAGGTCCAGGGAGTGTTTGTACAACTTGAGCACCACAATAAGCAACAAGATGCAGAATGAACATGATCAAGGGCATAAACACATGTATGCTACTTTTCAATCCAAGTTCCGCGAATCTAAGATATTGAGCTCACTACGCAACCTGCAAAAGGTCTTCTCATCTAGAGGCTTGGTAAAGATATCGGCTAGCTGGTTCTCGGTGCTAACATGAAACACTTCGATATCTCCCTTTTGCTGGTGGTCTCTCAAAAAGTGATGCCGGATGTCAATGTGCTTTGTGCGGCTGTGCTCAACAGGATTTTCCGCTATTCGGATAGCACTCTCATTATCACATAGGAGTGGGACTTTGCTCAGATTGTAGCCAAAGTCCCTGAGGGTTTGCCTCATCCAAAGTAGTTGCGCGCAACACTGTCCTGCTGCAACATACTCGGCCTCAGCGGTGGATAGGGCAACGGATGTTTGTTTCTTAGAGTTCCATGACACCAGGGACCTTCCTAAGAATTGGCACGTCCCCGATGTACTCTTCCTATCGACCTTACATCCAGCATAGTCGGAATCTGAGTACCCAATCAAGTCAAAGTTAGACCCCTTTGGATACCAGATCCCGAAGCAAGGCGTAGCGACTAAATATCGAAGAATTCGCTTCACAGCCACTAAGTGACACTCCTTCGGATCGGATTGAAATCTAGCACACATGCATACGCTAAGCATAAGATCCGGTCTACTAGCACATAAATAAAGTAAAGACCCTATCATTGACCGGTATGCTTTTTGATCAACGGACTTACCTCCTTTGTTGAGGTCGGTGTGTCCGTCGGTTCCCATCGGCGTCTTTGCGGGCTTGGCGTCCTTCATCCCAAACCTCTTTAGCAAATCTTGTGTGTACTTCGTTTGGGAGATGAAGGTGCCGTCCTTGAGTTGCTTCACTTGGAACCCAAGGAAGTAGTTCAACTCGCCCATCATCGACATCTCGAATTTCTGCGTCATCACCCTGCTAAACTCTTCACAAGACTTTTGATTAGTAGAACCAAATATTATGTCATCGACATAAATTTGGCATACAAACAAATCACCATCACATGTCTTAGTGAAAAGAGTTGGATCGGCTTTCCCAACCTTGAAAGCATTAGCAATTAAGAAATCTCTAAGGCATTCATACCATGCTCTTGGGGCTTGTTTAAGTCCATAGAGCGCCTTAGAGAGCTTACACACGTGGTCGGGGTACCGCTCATCCTCGAAGCCAGGGGGTTGCTCCACGTACACCTCCTCCTTTATTGGCCCGTTGAGGAAAGCGCTCTTCACATCCATTTGGTACAACCTGAAAGAATGGTGAGCGGCATATGCTAGCAAGATACGAATGGACTCTAGCCTAGCCACAGGAGCAAAAGTCTCCTCAAAGTCCAAACCTGCGACTTGGGCATAACCTTTTGCCACAAGTCGAGCCTTGTTCCTTGTCACCACTCCGTGCTCGTCTTGTTTGTTGCAGAACACCCACTTGGTTCCCACAACATTTTGCTTGGGACGAGGCACCAGTGTCCAAACTTCATTGCGCTTGAAGTTGTTAAGTTCCTCCTGCATGGCCAACACCCAATCCGGATCTAGCAAGGCCTCCTCTACCCTGAAAGGCTCAATAGAAGAGACAAAGGAGTAATGTTCACAAAAATTAACTAGTCGAGACCGAGTAGTTACTCCCTTGCTAATGTCACCCAAAATTTGGTCGACGGGATGATCCCTTTGAATCACCGCTCGAACTTGGGTTGGAGGTGCCGGTTGCGCTTCTTCCTCCATCACGTGATCATCTTGTGCTCCCCCTTGATCACACGCCTCCTTTTGATGAACCTGTTCATCGTCTTGAGTTGGGGGATGCACCGTTGTTGAGGAAGAAGGTTGATCTCGTTCATCTTGTTCCTGTGGCCGCACTTCTCCAATCGCCATGGTTCGTATAGCGGCCGTCGGAACATCTTCTTCATCTACATCATCACAATCAACAACTTGCTCTCTTGGAGAGCCATTAGTCTCATCAAATACAACGTCGCTAGAGACTTCAACCAAACCCGATGATTTGTTGAAGACCCTATACGCCTTTGTATTTGAATCATAACCTAATAAAAACCCTTCTACAGCTTTGGGAGCAAACTTAGAATTTCTACCCTTCTTCACTAGAATGTAGCATTTGCTCCCAAATACACGAAAGTACGATACATTGGGTTTGTTACCGGTTAGCAGCTCATACGACGTCTTCTTGAGGAGGCGATGAAGGTAGACCCTATTGATGGCGTGGCAAGCCGTGTTCACAGCTTCCGACCAAAAACACTCGGGGGTCTTGAACTCTCCAAGCATCGTCCTTGCCATATCGATCAGCGTCCTGTTCTTCCTCTCTACCACACCATTTTGCTGTGGTGTGTAGGGAGCGGAGAACTCGTGCTTGATCCCTTCCTCCTCAAGGAACTCCTCCACTTGAAGGTTCTTGAACTCGGACCCGTTGTCGCTCCTTATCTTCTTCACCTTGAGCTCAAACTCATTTTGAGCTCTCCTGAGGAAGCGCTTGAGGGTCCCTTGGGTTTCAGACTTATCCTGCAAAAAGAACACCCAAGTGAAGCGGGAAAAGTCATCAACAATAACTAGACCATACTTACTTCCTCCTATGCTTAGATAGGCGACGGGTCCGAAGAGGTCCATATGTAGCAGCTCCAGGGGTCTTGATGTTGTCATCACATTCTTGGTGTGATGAGAGCCGCCCACCTGTTTCCCTGCTTGACAAGCTGCACAAGGTCTATCTTTTTCGAATTGTACGTTAGTCAACCCTATCACATGTTCTCCCTTTAGAAGCTTGTGGAGGTTCTTCATCCCCACATGTGCTAAGCGGCGATGCCACAGCCAGCCCATGCAAGTCTTAGCCATTAAGCATGCATCTAGACCGGCCTCTTCTTTTGCAAAATCAACTAAGTAAAGCTTGTCGTCTAGTACACCCTTAAAAGCTAGTGAACCATCACATCTTCTAAAGACAGACACATCTACATTAGTAAAAAGACAATTATATCCCATATTGCATAGTTGACTAACAGATAGCAAATTGTAACCAAGAGACTCAACTAAAAACACATTTGATATTGAGTGCTCATTAGAAATTGCAATTTTACCTAACCCTTTTACCTTGCCTTGATTCCCATCACCGAATATAATTGAATCTTGGGAATCCTTATTTTTGACGTAGGAGGTGAACATCTTCTTCTCTCCCGTCATATGGTTTGTGCATCCGCTGTCGATAATCCAGCTTGAACCCCCGGATGCATAAACCTGCAAGGCAAATTTAGGCTTGGGTCTTAGGTACCCAACTCATGTTGGGTCCTACAAGGTTAGCACATATATCCTTAGGGACCCAAATGCAAGTTTTATCTCCCTTGCATCTTGCCCCTAACTTCCTAGCAATTACCTTCTTACCCTTTCTACAAATAGCAAAGGGAGCATTGCAAGCATAATAAATGGTAGAAGGTTTGTTCACAACTTTTCTAGGAACATGAGCAAAATTTCTCCTAGGCATGTGCACAACATTTCTCCTACACATATCTCTATCATACTTATAGGAAGAACTAGAAGCAAACATGGCATGAGAATCATAGACATGTGAATCAAAATCATTATAAGCATTTCTAGCATGTCTCCTATCATTATACATAAAAGCATGGTTCTTTTTAGCGCTACTGGCCAGAGGGGCCTTCCCTTTCTCCTTGGCGGGAATGGGAGCCTTATGGCTTGTTAAGTTCTTGGCCTCTCTCTTGAAGCCAAGACCATCCTTAATTGAGGGGTGTCTACCAATCGTGTAGGCATCCCTTGCAAATTTTATTTTATCAACTTCACTCTTGCTAGTCTTAAGTTGGGCATTAAGATTAGCCACTTCATCATTTAGTTTTGAAATCGAGACTAAGTGTTCACTACAAGCATTAACATCAAAATCCTTACACCTAGTGCAAATTGTAACATTTTCAACACAAGAGTTACTTGCTACTTCTAGTTTAGCAGTTAAAGCATTAATTTCACCTTTTAAAGAAGAAATGGTTTCATTACAAGTAGAAAGTTCACAAGAAAGCATTCCATTTCTTTTAACTTCTAGAGCAAGTGAATTTTGTGCACTAACAAATTTATCATGCTCTTCATATAAAAGGTCTTCTTGTTTCTCTAAGATTCTATCCTTTTCATTTAAGGCATCAATCAACTCATTTATCTTAGCTATCTTAGTTCTATCCAATCCCTTGAATAAACTAGAGTAATCAATTTCATCCTCACTAGATTCATCATCACTAGAAGAATCATAAGTATTAGCATTACGAGTGATTACCTTCTTTTCCCTTGCCATGAGGCAAGTGTGATGCTCGTTGGGGAAGAGAGCCGATTTGTTGAAGGCAGTGGCGGCGAGTCCTTCGTCGTCGGAGTCGGACGAAGAGCAATCCGAATCCCACTCCTTTCTAAGGTGTGCTTCGCCTTTGGCCTTCTTGTAAACCTTCTTGTTCTCTCTCTTCCCATTTTTCCCTTGCTCCTGGTCACTATCATTCTCGGGACAGTTAGCAATAAAATGACCAACCTTACCACATTTGAAGCATGAGCGCTTACCCTTTGTCTTGGTCTTGCTTGGCTGCCCCTTGCGACCATTTAGCGCCGTCTTGAATCTCTTGATGATGAGAGCCATCTCTTCATCATTGAGCCCGGCCGCCTCGACTTGCGCCACCTTGCTAGGTAGCGACTCCTTGCTCCTCGTTGCCTTTAGAGCAATGGGTTGAGGCTCGTGGAGCGGACCGTTCAATGCGTCGTCGACGTATCTTGCCTCCTTGATCATCATCCGCCCGCTTACGAATTTTCCGAGTACCTCCTCGGGCGTCATCATCGTGTACCTGGGATTCTCACGAATATTGTTTACGAGATGAGGATCAAGAACGGTAAAAGACCTTAGCATTAGGCGGACGACGTCATGGTCCGTCCATCGTGTGCTTCCGTAGCTCCTTATTTTGTTGATAAGGGTCTTGAGCCGGTTGTACGTTTGGGTTGGCTCCTCTCCCCTTATCATGGCGAATCGTCCAAGCTCGCCCTCCACCAACTCCATTTTGGTGAGCATGGTGATGTCATTCCCCTCGTGAGAGATCTTGAGGGTGTCCCATATTTGCTTGGCATTGTCCAAGCCGCTCACCTTGTTGTACTCTTCCCTGCACAAGGATGCTAAGAGAACAGTAGTAGCTTGTGCATTTCTATGGATCTGTTCATTTATAAGCAAAGGGCTATCCGAGCTATCAAATTTCATTCCATTCTCTACAATCTCCCATATGCTTGGATGGAGAGAGAATAAGTGACTACGCATTTTGTGACTCCAAAATCCGTAGTCCTCCCCATCGAAGTGTGGAGGTTTGCCAAGAGGAATGGAAAGCAAATGCGAATTCGAACTATGTGGAATACGAGAATAATCAAATGAAAAGTTCGAATTGACCGTCTTCCTGTAGTCGTTGTCGTCGTCCTTTTGGGAAGAAGTAGATTCATCACTATCGTCGTAGTAGATGATCTCCTTGATGCGCCTCGTCTTCTTCTTCTTCCCTTCCTTCCGTCTATGGCCCGAGCCGGAGTCGGTAGGCTTGTCGTCCTTCGGCTCGTTGACGAAGTATTCCTTCTCTTTGTCGTTGATCACAATTCCCTTCCCCTTAGGATCCATCTCTTCGGGCGGTTAGTCCCTTTTGTGAAGAGAACGGCTCCGATACCAATTGAGAGCACCTAGAGGGGGGGTGAATAGGTGATCCTGTGAAAACTTTAAAACTTAAGCCACAAAAACTTGTTAAGTGTCAGTACAATAATGCCAAGTGGCTAGAGAGGAGACAAAACACAATAACCACAAAAGATCAATCACAGAGATGGCACAGTGGTTTATCCCGTGGTTCGGCCAAGACCAACGCTTGCCTACTCCACGTTGTGGCGTCCCAATGGACGAGGGTTGCAATCAACCCCTCTCAAGCGGTCCAAAGACCAACTTGAATACCACGGTGTTTTGCTTTGCCTTTCAATATCCCGTTTGCAAGGAATCTCCACAAATTGGAGTCTCTTGCCCTTACAAGTATATGATCACAAAGAAGCACAGAGTAAGGGAGGGAAGCAACACACACAAATCCACAGCAAAATGCGCACACACACGGCCAAGAATCGAGCTCGAATGACTATCTCAAAGTTCTCACTAGAACGGAGCTCGAATCACTTAGAATCACAAACGAATGCGCAAAGAATGAGTGTGGATGATCAAGAATGCTCTAAGGTTGCTTGAGTGTCTCCTCCATGCGCCTAGGGGTCCCTTTTATAGCCCCAAGGCAGCTAGGAGCCGTTGAGAGCAAATCTGGAAGGCTATCCTTGCCTTCTGCCGTCGGGGGCACCGGACAGTCCGGTGCACACCGGACACTATCCGGTGCCCGATTTCTTTCCTTAAACGGCGCTGCCGACCGTTGCCGACCGTTGTAGATCTGGGAGCCGTTGGCGCACCGGACATGTCCGGTGCACACCGGACAGTCCGGTGCCGTCTTCTAGCCGTTGGCTCGGCCATGTGTCCCGCGCAGATTGCGCGGCCGACCGTTGGCCCGGCCGACCGTTGGCTCACCGGACAGTCCGGTGCACACCGGACAGTCCGGTGAATTTTAGCCGTACGCCGTCGGCGAATTCCCGAGAGCAGCCAGTTCGCGCCGAGTCAGCCTGGCGCACCGGACACTGTCCGGTGCACACCGGACAGTCCGGTGTGCCAGACTGAGCTGAGTCTCGGCTGCACACAGCCAAGTCTTTTTCACCCTTTTTCTTTTCTTCTTCTTTCTGTTTCTAACACTTAGACAAGTATATTAGTACATAAAACAATGTACTAAGTCTGAGAAACATACCTTAATTCTTGATTTGTACCTTGTCCACCTTTTTACACTTAGGCGCTTGTGTTGGACACTAAATCACCAAAATACTTAGAAATGGCCCAAGGGCACATTTCCCTTTCAAAGTTACACTACTATAAAATATAACATATGCTAGTAAGAAAGTAAAGTACCGAGAAATACTATATATAACACGTGTTATTAACGAAATCAAACTAAACAACAATACACCCTAATCAAACATACATACTAATCAAGTACCCTAATCAAACAAGTATACTAATCAAACATACTAATAATGAAATACATACTATTTTCGTCGTCAAATAAATAACAGCCAAAAATATGAAATAAAATATGAAAAAATAACATCTCACGGGGTGATGATCGGTCGACGTAGATGGAGCGCAGACCGATGACGATGGCGTGTGGTGGCGGCGATGACGAGCTCATGCGGTCCGAGTCGACGCCGGAGCGTCGGCGGACGGGGCAGGGACGTGTGGACGTGCAGCGGACATACGAGTGGCGAGCTCATGGACAGGCAATAGACAGCCGGCGAGCAGACGACCGGCGGCTTCGCGGATGGGCAGGCACGGGCACCGGCGACAGGCGGGGGCGAGTGCACGGTCAGGACGGTTGGTGGCGGGCGCGCGCAAAGCGAGGTGATGCGAGGGCGGTGACGATCGACGCGGGGCAGAGAAGAGCGGGCACATGCAGAGAAAAGTAAAAACAGGTTCACGAGTTTGGTTTTAAGCCGTTAATTTTCGGCGGCCTTAGGTAGCCGCCGAAAATAGCACTTATTTTCGGTGGCTGTGTCAGACCACCGAAAATAGCCTTTATTTTCGGCGGCCGGGGTCTAGCCGCCGAAAATAGCTCTGGCCGCCAAAAATGGTTACTGTTGCTGTTGTGATACTCCTAGATGTTAGTGCCAATTACATTTGGATTGTCTCTAATAGGCTAGTCATGGAGGCACGACCTAAGTCTGGAATGGTCCAAAATAATTGTGGGTCTAGGCTGACACGGTATAATACGTGGATCGTGCCTGGGTCCCAACTCGGACACACGGGTCGGGCTTTGGCACAGTCCATTTAACTAGGGTCCTTCAAAGCCCACTAAAAACACACGTAGTATTTAGTATATATATCCTTTATCAGTTTGGTCCACCACCAAAACACTCTATTTTATTTGTCATATATGTAAATTGCTTTATATTACTATTTTGTTTATATGGGCCGGTTTAGAACATTATATTATTTTGGGCTGGCCTAACACACTTATGTATTTGTGGGCCCATGCCGTTGGCCGACGGCTTGACCTACGGGCTGACACAATATAGCCCATAACTAGGACTGGGCTTTAATATGCCTGGGCCGTGGTGCCCACCCAAATGTACATGTATAGGTCGTCGCTGTGACTAACTCTTGGTAAACAACCGATTTAGAGCCTATTTGTTTGGGATTATAATCTAGTCATATTATATAATCTAAGTTATATATAATCTGGACAGATTCAAACAAACAACCTCTTATTCTCTTTTGGTGGGACAACTCTTTACAGATCATCGCACTATCTGGTGAGATTATGCATGAATTGCTTGCTAGTTGTTCTGTCGTGGTGTATAGCATTTGTCAGTTATCTGAAGATCTGCACAGAGGGATATCTGGCTGGCTTCAATTGTGCAACAGATCTGCTTGAGACCCCCATCCATA
Source organism: Zea luxurians (assembly GCA_029449295.1). Taxonomy (NCBI): domain Eukaryota; kingdom Viridiplantae; phylum Streptophyta; class Magnoliopsida; order Poales; family Poaceae; genus Zea; species Zea luxurians. The sequence goes on along the minus strand of JAOPSE010000016.1, from coordinate 83,199,181 downwards.
AGCATACAGTCGAGTCAACCGAGAGAACTCCACGTCCAAGCATGCTCAGTACAAACGGTAACAGGCCAATCACGAAGTTCACATCTTCCATACCACAGAAAAGAAGCGTTCCCTTACACAAGAGGTGATGACACAGCGTACTAAACTACATATGCAGTTCGACGAACCCCAATGCTGTTAACAGCATGACCGAAAATCTGACCCGTACACACTGGTTGACGCCTACCCCCGCCTAATAGACTAGTAGTAACAGATAACACTACTGACCATCAAAGCTTGAACCACAGATGAACTTGCAAGCACATCAAGACTCCGATGGCTGCCTGATGCCTTCCCAAGTGCCAAAAAAAAAGTTTTAACCGACAGAGTAAGATAACCAGTGAAGGCGTGACGCCATTTATGCCCTGACAGCCCAAAAGACAGCTCCCCCTCTATTCACGCTCGACCTGAATGGTCACATGGCTGATGTTGTACTCCGTCTTGATGTACCCAATCACCTTGTCAAGGATCTCGTCTGCGTCGGCTTCCCTGGCGACCGTCACATGGCAAGCCAGTAGCACCTTCCCCACTGTGATGGCCCAGATATGCAGCTCGTGGACGGCAACCACGCCTTCCATCTCGCAGAGCCCCCTCTCCAGCCTGGTGGCGTCGATCTCACGGGGCGTGCTCTCCATCAGGACCTCGAGGATGTTGCGCAGCATCCTGATCGTGGTGAACAGCACGACCACCGAGAAGATGAGGGTGCAGATCAGATCGATGATTTTCCACTCGGGCTTGTACCAGATGATAGCCCCGCCGATCATCACCCCGATGCTCTGGATGGAGTCCCCAAGCACATGAAGGTAAGCGCTGTGTACGTTTATATTGCGTCGAGGCTTCTTAGCAGCAGATTGGGTGCCCTCACAGTCGGTCTCGTGCTTGATCAGTGGCTCCTCAGCGTCATGGTGTTGTCCAGTGCCTGAGTGGTGGTGGTGATGTGTTGTGACAGTAATAGAACTTCCATGGCTATGCTCATGATGATGAACATGGCCCTGTTCTGGTTCTTCATGGTGGGAATGGCCATCGTCTGAATCACCATGACCATGGTCATGTGGATGTCCATGGCTGTGTCCATGGCCGTGCCCGTGGTCATGGCCTAGCAATACAGCCATTATAATGTTGACAAACAGTCCAAACGCCGACACAGCAAACATGAGGGAGCCCTGCACATCGCCACTCTCGTTAATGAGCCTTACAATAGCCTCATATACCAGTATGCCAGCAAGTAGCCATATGAGCTGAATGGAGACCAAGGCACCAAGAATCTCAATCCGGAAGAACCCATATGACTGCTGCGGTGTTGCTTCCCATCCAGCAGCCCAGAGAGAGAATAACGATATGGCAAATGCTGCCACATCAGAAAGAAGGTGTGCCGCATCAGTTAAGATGGCAAGACTGTTTGCTTTGATGCCCCCGACCACTTCCACCGTCATGAATATGATGCAAAGGATCACTGCGATTATAAGCTTTCTCATGGACGTGGATCTCTCCTTGGCATCTTTCGAGGAGTTACTGGAATCAGAGAAATCACAGGCAGCACCCTTGCAGAATTTGTTCCCTGCTGCAACAGAAGCTGATGCTGAGATGTCCATTTTCACTTCAGCAATCTGAGAATGTAATGGATTATGGTTTTCCATCTGAAAGTAAGATAAAAATAAAATTAATACACATCAACAAAGATGATGATAGATGCATAGCTGAAATGTCATACAGTCTAAGAAAATTTGTTATATGCATTTCAATTCTTGCTACAGCTGGTGTGGAAATTGAAGAGGCAGGCAATCTATTTGTGCCACTAAAGGAGCAAAACTGTAAGAAGAGTAGCACTGTCATGATAGTAAAAATCTCAAAACAAGCTAGAGTTCAATATTGAAAAATGTCAGTTTATGTATGGCCAAGGCAATTGCTTGCAAGGAAAAAGGAACTCTTCAAGAAAGATTCACACAAGAATGGTCCTCAATAACACAATATGCAGATTGCTGAGTAGTTTGACAGAACTTAAACAGGTCAGCGTTGACACGTCACTCTGTATCCTGGCTGAATGAAAACAAGCACCCAATCAAACTGCTATTGCATGTACATATGCTGGCTATTTGGGCCTGGTTCACTGATACGAGTTAGACTATGCTGAAGCAGGAAACCAATCATGTATCATGTGCTTTGTGATCCATTGAAACATACAGTAGTAGCACATCCTTGTTGATCATATCAAGTTCCAAGTAAGGGAACTGAGAAAATAACAGAACAGCAGGGGGGAAAACAATTGTCTTTCTCTTCCCTCTCCCCCTTTCCCACAAGTGACATCATCTCTAAGTGCAGACAAGTCACCCTGATTAGTAAATCCCAAAAAACATTTTGTCGTCCACACACAACAGCATAAACCAACCTAGAAGATTCAATCAAGTTTATGAAAAAAAAGGGTAGAACTGTAGAAGATTCAATCAAGTGCATTTAAAAATGGACATAAACATAATAATATGCACTCGACACAGCTACATTACACTATCCAAACAAAGCAAACCAAGTAAATCTCAAAAACAGATTCAAAGCAGAATCAAGGCCGATGAGAATATCTGCTGCCCCGAAAGCAAAAGCACAAAAAAAAGCTAGATTCCTCAAGATAGGTATGGAAAATAAGATGCGGTACCGATTGAGCGAGGCCGGCGATTCCGCAACCCAAGACTTGGAAGTTGGAACACAACTCAACTCTGGCCTAAACAAAGGATATGCAAGCAAACCAGTGGACTGCCGTCTGGAAATTGGAACCAACCGCGCGGCCAGGTGGTACTTGTAGACGGATGGGCGCAGCCACGGGTGGGGAGAATCAGAGGAGCATCATTGCCGAGACCCCTCCACGGGCACACAGTACCCGTGGCATTTGACGCGACGCCCCAGGTCGCGGAACAGGATGATGATGGGACGGAACACAACCAACCAGCCGACCCTACCGACGGAACCCATCAGACTGGCTGGCGAGGACGGCCACCACTACCTTGAGAGAAGAGAGCAAAGGAATCGCGGTCCCGGCGAATAAACCCGCCGCGGAAACGAACAAGGCGATCGATCCCACCCCTCGCTTTGGTACGAGTAAGGAAGAAAGCGACCGGGGTGGCAAATTATGTGCGCACCTGCTACCGCTACGCCCACGTACTTTGTCGGATCGGAGGAACGAAAGATTCGTTGTGATCCGCCGCGGCCACGCCCCTCGGGCGACGGTCGCATTCGCGCTTCCCCCGTTCAACGACTGCATCATGAATCCGTCCGTCTAACCACCCAACCCAACCAGCAAGATTAGGAAACGAATTCCCCGGCCGCGACAGCGATTGTCCGCGCGAGTCAGATCGGAGGCGCCGCTCCCGGTCGCCTCCGTCCGACTCTTCCCGACCGAACGAACGCGGAGTCAGGGAAGGAAGGAGGAAGGGTGTGCGTACCTCGCCCGCCCGTGCGGTCTTCTCACTGGGCCGCGGGCCGAGGATGGGTAGAGGAGCGGCGGATGCGCGGGGGCGGTTGAGGCGGCGGCGGCGGCGGCGTGGAGACCCGGGTGGAGGGACAGAAAGAGGCGCCTGCCTGCCTGACTCACGGCGTCGAAGGCCGAGCGGCCTGGCACGGAGATGGGGCTCTGCTTGGCTGGCTGCTACTGCAACCAATGAGACTGTTATAACACAAAAAGTTTTATGGCGCAGCAAAAGGAATCCGACTCTATTTTCTCCCCGAGGATACGAGTTTGTGTGGACAGCTCGGCCCAAGAAGCGAAGCCCAGTCCACCCCATGATTGAGTCCACCAGCCCACAGTGGCGTCGTGCGCAGCCGCTACCCTGAATCGCTACGGGATACCATCATACCGGCAAGAGCGCAGGGCGTGCTGCGTCTGCGATGCCAGCGGCGGCCGGCAACAAGGCTCCACATGGCCATCGCATGGAAAGACCAAACCGCGAGGTACTGTACTACAGATTACTTCAGCCATATACCTTTTTTTTTTCTTTCTTTCATTCGCCCTCCGGTCGTCGTCAAATTCGAAGGATGAATGGATGGTGTTTAGGAGAGCAGGTTGCACTGCCGGCGTGTAGGCTATTTGACCGGTAGAGTATTTGCAAACCGTCTTTATATTGGATGGTTCGGTGTTTTGATGATCCCTACCTTATTGACCGCAACTTCCGTATTTATTATCGCCTTCATCGCTGCTCCTCCAATAGATATTGATGGTATTCGTGAGCCTGTTTCTAGTTCTTTACTTTATGGAAACAATATTATCTCTGGTACTATTATTCCTACTTCTGCGGCAATCGGATTGCATTTTTACCCAATTTGGGAAGCTGCATCTGTTGATGAATGGTTATACAATGGCGGTCCTTATGAGCTCAAGTTGCTGTCGGCGTGTCAACCGTGCATATAAACAGAGAGGATTCGTAGTTAGACATACAAATATACAATCTTGGCCTTAAGATAAAGGTTAGTGTAGTAGTTGGAGTAGTCCTAAGGACGGGCTCCAACAGACCCTTTAAAGTTGCCTATACTCTAAACTATAATTTAGAGAAGATTTCTGTCATCTACTCCCACGTTGTTGGATTCTCTATATATATAGGCAACGACTAATATGCAAGCAGTTATTAGGTGCAAGCGTGTAAGCAGCTCTTCTGGTCCGTTGGATCTAGATCCAACCGTATATATAATCGTGGTTTGTTAAGGGCTTTTTTATAAAGATACACGAGGTAGTGGTGGGAGGATTTAAATGCTAAATATAGCATACGGTTAGATCTAGATCTAACGGACCAAAAGAGTTGCTTGCACGCTTGCACATAATGGCTGCTTGCATATTAGTCGTTGCCATCTATATATAGTTTCTTATCTCTTCTATCCATTTGAATACTTTAAGCAACCAGTTCAGCAAAACTAATATATATATATATATACTAGTCGGTTGCCCGTGCGTTGCGACGGCTTACAACAATACCCACGTAAACTATCCACTAAAAAAATTTGAAGATTTTTTATTGATTGTCTCCGCTCTTCATATAATACTTTTTTAATTTGGCTAACTGATGTTATTGTTTACTCCATACAATATGTCTTGGTACAACACGACCAATGAAGTGAGCGATTAGAAGAGTTCACAACAACTGACTGAACGAATAGATATTATAAAATGACATAATTCCACCATACGTAGACCAAATAAGAGAAAGTTTGTGTGCTCAAGTTTCAAAAATAAGTCACATGAACTCAAACTTATAAAAAAGATAGATCAAAATATGGAGTGATTGCTAAAGTCAGACATCAATAAAAATTGGATGCACTCCATATAAATTATGCTACTTCATAGCAATTACTAACGTTTAAAACCAACAAATAACCTTTTATTTTACTGTTAGTGTGACAAATCATTGTTGCTCTATCCAATTCAGCAACCTCAAACACCATGGAGTCCATTGCGCCAATATGGTCTCAGAAACGACCTAATGCTTGGAAGAGCCAAGAACGTCGTGCCGTGCTTGGGCTGTAGCCTCGGCCCGTAGTGCTGGCTCGGCCCAACGCGATTATAATTTTTAATTTTACAAAAAAAACGTATATATATATAATTTATATTCAATATTAAAAAATATTTGAGCATGATGTTCTACTGGTTAGGCAACTTCACCCAGTGTCTCCCGCCCTTCTTCCATCAGGGCATGGGTTCGAACCCCACCTCTTGCACCGTTTTTTAACATTTTACGCTGATTTAATCCAACGGGCCGACGGGCTAATGGGCTGGCCCGGCACAGTCAGCAGGCCGGCATGATGTATCTGGGCCAGAGTTGTGGCCCGCGGGTGTCTGGCCCGTGCTGGGCCGCCGTTTGGCCATCTATAGGCGTGCAGCGGATTAATTTGGAATAGCTATGAGGGGTTATTTGTAAAAATATGACGCACGACGACCGTTGAAACTGGTGCTTTAAATATAGTATAGATATATATATATAATACATTTGAGAGTATGATAAATACGTATGTACAAAAAATGTCTCTAATATAAGTATTTGCGTATAGAGGACGTGATTTAGAGGACGTTGTTGGAGAGAAAGGGGTATAGAGAATGGAATCTTTTAGAGGAGACTGTGAAGGATATATAAAGATGATAGATATAGAGGACGTTGTTGGAGACAGTCTAAGATCCCTGCCTTTGTAGAGGTGGAGGAGGGTTCTGGCGTGGTGGAGGAGACAGAGTCTGATCACTGCCCCCGCTGCCGAGGAGGCTCAGATCCATGCGCTGTTGGGTTGCTGTGATCCTCAATTGCTTTAGGTTAGAGCGATCCCGGTCAGTGAAGTGCAGTGAATATATTGGAGAATCGTGTAGAGAAGAGCATGTCTCTTTTTTCAATTACCCCTTAGAGACCTCTCAAGAGACATCATATTAAATGGGGTTGTACATGTCCTTAGTGAGGTATCTGTCTTTTGAATTTTTTTTCACTTAACCCTTAAAGATCTCTTATTTAATAGGGTTAGACTATCTCCAGCAAACTTCTTATCCCAGTCCTTATCTCACTCCCTATTTTAAACTCTTCTATACAAACAGTGCAAAACAGTGTTATACATATCCACATGCCTTATACATATCCTTAAGTCGATCCTGTCAGGGGCGGAGGGCCCAATATGGCTCGATATTGCTTGAGCAATACCTTAGCCCAGCCCAATAATAGTCTAAAAATGTCAATAATAAAAAATAACATCTATTCCTAACCTAAAGTTGCTACTTGCTAGCAGCCAGCACCGCTTCAACCGCCCGTACGGCGTCCCGAAGCTCCGCGCGCTCCTCCTTTCACCTAGCTTCGTGCGCTTCCGTCGTGTGCCTAGCACAGCGCCGCGCGCACCTCCGTGGACCGCGGTCCACCGCCTCACCCATCTCCGCGCATGTCGCCGCTTAGCTCCACGCGAACCTATAGGTGTACATGTGAGCGGCCTGGCCCGACACGGCACAAGCACATCTAGGCACGGCCCATAAAGGCACAACCCCAATTATGGGTCGTGCCGTGCCGTGCCAGCACATGGGCCGAGCCAACGGCCCACGACACGGCACACAATTACTTATGTGTGTCAGGCCGGTCCAAAAAGCTCAAAATGTCATAATGTGCCAGACCGGCCCACATATAAAATGCAACAATAATAATACGAAAATAGAGGTACTCAGGTACAGAACATATATGACCAAATAAAATTGAGCTGTTTTGTGGCTGTCTCATTAAAAACCTTTGGTCAGAAGGGAAAAAGAGTACAGCCGGCTCAAAAATAGTAATCAGTTCAATGTTTCAAGAGTTTAGTTGAGTAATACAGCCATACATACGAAATACATATACAATGATAAAATCCTACACGGCCACATGCACACTAGGCAACAACAACAGGTTGAGCATCTTGATTATCATCACCATCACCATCTAGATACTGATTCTCGAAGGCTTGTTGAAGCTCTAGATTCTCCAAGTTGTGCTGTTCTCGATCATCGCCCATCTGCCAATCCTTCAAACATGTCAAGATCTCCACCATCTCACTAGTTAGACAACTGAAAAGGAAATAGGGTCAAACCTTTTCCAAATGAATTTTGGTGGTTGAATTGCCCAACATAAATTATTGGACTAACTAGTTTGCTCTAGAATAAATATTCTACAGGTGACAAAGGTTCACAACAAACCAATACAAAGATAAAAGAAAGGATTCAAAACAAAGGAGCTAAGTTAAACCGAAGGCTGCCCTGGTCTGGCGCACCGGACTGTCCGGTGTGCCACTGGACAGTGTCCGGTGCACCAGGGTGGATCAACTCAAACTTGCCAGCCTCGGGAATTTGGGGAAGTCGCTCCACTATAATTCACCGGATTGTCCGGTGTGCCAGCGGAGCAACGGCTACTTCGCGCCAACGGTCGTCTGCAAATGAACACTAAAAGCAAACAGTGCGCGCCTGCGCGCGCAGTAGTCAGAGCAGCGGTAGAAGGCGCACCGGACAGTGAACAGGACCTGTCCGGTGCACCACCGGACTGTCTGGTGGCCCCACTTGTCAGAGCTCCAACGGTCGGAACCCAACGGCCTGGTGACGTGGCTGGCGCACCGGCTGTCCGGTGCGCCATACGACAGAAGCCTTCACCAACGGCCATATTGGTGGTTGGGGCTATAAATACCCCCCAACCACCACACTTCAAAGCATCCAAGTTTCAGCCATTTGAATTCAATACAAGAGCTCTAGACTTCATTCTAAGACACAAACAAGAGATCAAATCCTCTCCCAAGTCCAAAGTTCATTCCAATCAAATAGTGACTAGAGAGAGTGACATTTGTTTTCTTTTGAGTTCTTGCGCTTGGATCGCTTTTCTTCTTCTTTCTTTCTTGTTCCCAACTCAATTGTAATCAAGGCAAGAGACACCAATTGTGTGGTGGTCCTTGTGGGGACTTAGTGTCTCGATTGATTGAGAAGAGAAGCTTACTCGGTCTAGGTGACCGTTTGAGAGAGGGAAAGGGTTGAAAGAGACCCGGTCTTTGTGACCACCTCAACGGGGAGTAGGTTTGCAAGAACCGAATCTCGGTAAAACAAATCACCGCGTCTCACTCTTCATTTGCTTGTGATTTGTTTTCGCCCTCTCTTTCGGACTCGATTATATTTCTAACGCTAACCTCGGCTTGTAGTTGTGCTTAAGTTTATAATTTTCAGATTCCGCCTATTCACCCCCCTCTAGGCGACTTTTAACAACGTCTCCTCTCCTCAAGCACCCTGCCAGTAAGACTAAAAACAGATTGAGAGCTAATAGTTTAAACAGCGACAGTTAGAACATCCTTAGCTAAAATGGAGAGAATAGGGTATGTATTCTTATGCTCACGCCACCAACTAAGAATATCAAAATCGTCATCAAACACAGTAATTGGATCACTGTCAACATACATGGACAACTCAGAGACTGTACAGAAATTAGAAGGCAAAGAAGTATGGTCAACAGAAGTAGTAGTAGTTCCAGTGTTAGAAGATGAAGTACCATAAATCTTACCCCAAGCAGATTTCACTTTGCTAGTACTTACGGATTGAGTTGCCCTTTGTAACCTGGTGCCACCAAATTTGCTATCATAATTGGCAAAAACATTAGATAACTCAGTACGCACGTTATTGTAATAATCAGAGTAATCAGTAAAAGTCACATTAGAAAGAAACTGAAGTGCACTATTGAAACCCCTGAGTTTAGCTCTAGGATCTAAGACAAAAGCAAATGAATATAGTATAGGAATGTTTTTCCAGTACTTAAGAAATTTAGATTTCATAGACACAACAATATCTCTAAGCAATATGTTGTTCTCATAGTTGCTCAGATGAGAAGCAATCTCAATAATATGGTGCAACATAAGAGGAGAGGTTGGATAATAAAATTCGAACAGAGCAACAATTGAATCATAAAACAACTCAAGAAAGGTTAGAATTTTCTCACCAATCTCCCAATGTGCTTATGTAAGTAATGTTTGACCCATCACCTGTTGATAGTGTGTTTGGATAAAAACAGAGAATGTGGTCTTATATGGAATGACATGTTTTAGCATTAGATATGTAGAGTTCCATCTAACATCCATATCCAAACCAAATTTGTGAGGACGAACATCCATAGCAACACAATAAGATTTATATGCAGCGATGCGTTGGTTGGAAGCATTTAAAAATGATATTGCAGTTCTGAAATCTTCAACATAAGGTTTCAAACGCTTCAAACCAGATTTTACAATGAGATTAATTATGTGACATGCACATCTCTGATGCAAGAATAAAGAACCAACATAACCAGAGAATCTTGGTGTAAGGATGTTCATAGCATTAGAATTAGCAGATGCATTATCTAAAGTAACAGAAAAAACCTTACCAATCAACTTAAACTATTCAACAATAGTTGCAACCCGCTCTACAATATTAGAGCCACTATGCGAAACATCAATAAGCCTCATTCCAATGACCATTTTCTCTAACAACCAATCAACATTGACAAAATGGGCAACAACACTAATATAATCTTCCTTCGCATTACCAGACCATATATCAGATGTGAGTGCAACAGATGACACACTAGATTGCAATAGATCAATCAACACGGTATGACGTTGCTTGAAAAACTTAACAAGATCTCTAGTCATTGTCTGTCTACACACATAATGGAACCTAGGATTATGAGGGTGTCTAATGTAACGTTCAAAAGCAGGATGACCACCAAAACCCAAAGGAAGATCTAAAGTAGCAGTCAAACGACACATTTCAGTACGAGCAGTAGCAGCATTGTAATCCCATGAACGCACAGAACCATCACCATTAAACTGAAGTAAAGATTGTGGCCTACTTGCACGCTCAGCTTTAGATGCACAAGCAATACGATGTCAATGCAAATGACATGTACCACCCTTAGCAGTTAACTGTGATTTGCAGTAGTGACATTTTGCTGCATACCTGACTTTCTTACCATTAACTTGTTTGTAGAGTTGCTCGAAGTCATTCCACACATCAGAGGTGGTTTTCCTACCTCACTTGTTACCTGTGTCTGAGCTGCTGTCTACAACAGTTAGGCTTGCACTCGGCGTTGGCGTGAATGAAGAACTGCCACCGGCGCCATCGTCAATGGAGGTCAGATGATTCGGAATCGGATCTACGGTAGACGTTGTTGTGGCTTGCCGTTGAGGTAGAGGCAGGGTGGCCCGTGCACCGAGCTAAGGAAGTGGAGTCAGGGCGCCACCTCCATTTCCTTGCGCCATTGCCAACACCGAGGAAGCTCGCGGGCTCGCTACGCACGGGGAAGAGCCGCCGTGGCGCCGTGTGTTACCTGGCCGGCTCGGACAGGGAGGCGGCACGACCGCGCGAGAACGAGGGAGAGGGAGAGGGATGCGGCGTGTCTTACCTGACCGGCTGGGACAGGGAGGCGGCACGACCGCGTGAAGACAAGGGAGGTGATGCGGCGAGCGGTGGCGCGAAGACGAGGGAGCAGGGAGCCACGCGCCCACGCAGAGCCACTGTTTAGGATTTAGGGTTTGCTGGTTGCCTTTGCCTGATTTGGTGACTTGCCGCTTGCGCTTGGGCCTTGGGGAAATGGGCCAAACCGCCAAATGGAATGGGTGGGGTCATGGGGAAGTGGTCGTTGGATGGAGGCGGCGCGGTGCCTGATCGGTCGGATAGGATTGCTAGGGTTTTTAAGTTTAGTGGGCTTTAGTGTGCCTTAGTTAAATGGGTCGTGCCAGGCCGGCCTGTGTGCTTGAGTTGAGGCCCAGGAATGACCCATGCATTGTGCCAGGCCGGCCCGGTTCGCAAATAGGTTGGGCCGTGTCGGGCCTGGTTCGTGCCTAAAATTGTGTGCTTTGGGCCGGCCTGTTAGGCAGAGCCCAAATGTACACCTATATGTGAACCCCCGCCATCTAGCTTCGCACGCCACGCGCGCCTCTATGGACTTCGGCCTGCCCAGCTCTACGTTTGTGCTGCCACCGGCCATGCTCCGCCCTAGCTTCAGTTTTCAATGCAGCCTAGTCGTGTCCCTGTTTTTTGGTTCTGGGAAATGGAACGACTAGGAGCTCGAAGCAACCGTATATGTTCTTGTTTCTAGCCCTAGGAATGGCTATTTACTCACTTTCAGATTTTATTTGTTATATGATATTTGGATATAAATGGAAGATCAGTATGACTCTCGAATAAGGTATATTTCCACGTTCACCGCCTATTTTGTATTTATAAATTGCTTTAGATTGTATCGTGAATCTTCTGTCATGTTTGTGTTGGCACTTGGCAATACCTTAATCTTTGGCCGTCCTCTGCCACCGGATCCTGAAGACCCCGAACACTCAGGCCCGGCCCTGAGGGTAGGCAGGGTATGCCGCCGCTCAGGGCCCCCAAAGTCAGTAGGGCCCCCAGTCCGACCCAAATAGATATATACTCTAATATATATGTACGATATACATTTATTCTATTCCCAAAATCCCTAGCCGCTGCTCGCTGGTAACCATTGCTAAAGATATTGCAAATGATATTGGTGTAACTGCATCATTTCTAGTAAAGCGTAAAGCGATGAGAAATAAACAATTTGATGAAAGTAGGTGCCATGAAGAAATTCTAGAAAATGAGAGCTTTTGAAGTCAACTATTTTTTGGTATTAGTTGACATGGCGAGCACTTCTTTAAGGACCAGATTTGAAGAACTCTCCATGTTTAAAGGTATATTTGGGTTTTTATTGAGCTCAAGCACACTAAGGTCACTAAATGATAGAGAACTTGAAGAGTGTTGCACTAAATTTGCAAACACTTTCTCTCATGATGGTTCATATGATGTTGAGTTAAATGATTTGATTTCTAAATTGAATATTCTAAAGTTTACTTTGCCTAACGACACATTATCTGCTATGGAGATTTTTGAGCATATCAGAGATGCGGATTGTTATCCTAATGCCTCTATTGCTTATAGAATATTATTTATTGTGCCTATTACTGTTGCATCTACTGAAAGAAGCTTCTCAAAATTGAAGTTACTGAAGAATTATTTAAGATCAGCATTGAGTCAAAAAAGGTTGAATGGTTTGACATCTTTATGCATCGAGAAAAAACTATTGAATGATATCGATATCAATAGTATAATCGATGATTTTGTATCAGAAAATGTTAGAAGAAATTTTATAAGATGAGAAGTGACAAGTAAGTTTTTATTATTTTAGCCAATATTATTTTATAAACAATAGTATGTAATATTCTATATTACAGTAAGTTATATGTAGTTTTTTTACTAATATATGTTTAGTAGATGATATATACATATACTCCCTCCGGTGCAGTAAAAGAAGTCATCCTGCGCGTGACCGAGCGTGCACAAAAAGAAGTCATAGCGCGCGTGAGTCTGGGATTTGGACGTTGTTGCCCCTAGTAATTGCACAAAAAAAGATGCATTTAAGAGGAATCGAACTTGAGACCTCCAGTCTAGAATGCCTTGGAGCTACTGCAGCAACCAATCAAGCCTAATTGTTTTAGTGACATTAATGCACCCATATCCCTATTTAATAGGGGCAAACAGGGAAAACTCTATGATAATTAATCACTCCTTGGTATGCACAATCATGTTCTAAACGACTACCTTTACTGCACTGGAGGGAGTATAGCTATATGGGACCTTTATATAAATTTTTGCTTAGGGCCCCTAAAATATCAGAACCGGCCCTGCAAACACTGGCTGGGTCCAGTAAGACAAGTACTTTCTGGATCTGGCAGTCGATCGGCGTCCATGACGACTGCATTTCCCATGCAAAGTGTCCTGTGAGGCCGTGAACGAAGACGAACTGTTCAGCTTCCTCGCCCGGGGCAAGGGAGGAGGGAGGAAGACGCTGCATGTCTAGTTCGTTCCATGTTTGGAGGAGACGGACTTGTCATGCATCAAAATCCACCGGCAACAGACTTTGTAACTCGCGAGCCGTCGAGCCGGTAATAGAACAGAGCAGTTGATGCGGGGTTGCTTCCGTGGCAAGGCTCGACAAATGGCCTCGCATGGAGATGAAGACCAATTAAAAAGCTAGCCAGTCGTTCGGACAGCTGCAAAGGCTTTGGTTCACCGGACGTCGGTTCATTTTTAAGAAAAAAATTGCAGAGTTTCGTTTGTTTGACTGCACCGTCCAGATTTAAAAAAAAAACTCCTACAAAAACAAATATAAATATTGCATAAAAATAAAATATATGTAAACACTAACTGTTCATATTACAAACTCATACTTACCATGTCATTGTCTAGGTAAAGTAAAACCCTTCGTTCCGCGCTATATATTTGGGCAACGACTGCTATGCAAGCAATCCTTCTGTGCAAGCGTGCAAGCAAATCATCTGATCGATTAGATCGTGATCTAACCGTAGATCACATTTAACACTTAAACCCTTCCACCATTAGCTCAATAATCTTTATAAAAGAACCCCTAACAAACCATGGTTGTATCTGCGGTTGGATCGTAATCTAATGAATCAGATAATTTGCTTGCACGCTTGCACAGAAGGACTGCTTGCATAACAGTTGTTGCCATATATTTGTGTCATGTCTTTAATTGGATATAGTTCCTCTGTTTTAATTTCAACATCACCATCTCGCTTTAGAAAATTAAACTGGAAAGCATTTTCTATGTGGACACGACATCCAGATCGACACTTTAGATGCTTTTGAGCCTTTATTAAATTTATGTAACAGTATATCACGTGGAAGTGTGTAAGTTGTAGTTAAAAATATCAAGATGAGTAAAAAAACTTATATATAACAAGGTCGCCAAATTTTAAAACTAAGCATGGATTACCTCATCATCTAAATATGCGTTCGGCTGAAATAAACACTCCATCCACTTCCTTTCTACAAAGGCATCATCAATAAGCACGATTTCTACCTTTAGTTCACAAGGATTTTCTTAATAAAATCGATGAGGGCAAGATCACCCTACGTGCAAATATAGTCTAGGAGCAACCAGTCGTGACATAAAACTGAAATTAGTTATCATAAAAATTACAAATTGATTCATAAAGTACTAATAAAATTATAATACCTTCTCGAACTATTGTGGTTGCCACCGATTTTTTGTCTTGTTATGAGACAAGCCTATAAATAGAGATTTCATTCTCGCGGGACAAAAACCTACATTCATAAGGTATAATATAAGTTAGTGCCCGTGCTTCGCCATGGATAACAAATTGTTAGATGCATAATAAATTATATTGCTAATATCATAAATGATCCAAAACTCAACAGTACTTTAAGACAGTATGCATGCAGTAAGAAGGTTGCTGATTATCAAAAATTGTGGAGCTCTAATAAAAACAATTGTAGCATGCAAACATGACTTGATAATACACCAGACCAATCAAACAGAAGACGAACATCATCCTATTAGTTTGTTAGCTGAACATGTAACTCTTACCATAGGTCTAGTTTGTTAGGACCTTCTTGTAGACGATGTTCTTGATATATGTCCCACAATCTACGGTGGAGTTTTTCTTTACACCCTTCCTCGACTTTTTCATCCCATCGATGGCTAGGATAACAAGAATCTTTATGTTCGATCGGGCTGTCGATCTAGATAGAGCAACATATAGTTGGCCATGAAAGAACACTGGTTCAGGCAAGTATACACTAACATTGGGAATAGTCCGACCATGTGCTTTGTTAACCGTCATTGCAAAGCTAAGCCGTACAGGAAACTGCTTTCTTTTGAACTGGAAAGGGAACATCTCTTCATCGGAGGGACACAGAGTTATAGGCGGTAGGAAAATCCGTTTTCCAACGTGTTAAACCAGTACAATTTCTGCGTCAATGCTATTTCTTTGGAAGCCACGAACGACCAGCCTGGTGCCATTTCAAAGTCCATTTGCAGGGTTTATATTCCGAAGCAATATAACAGGACATCCAATCTTGAGCTTCAAAACATGAGGTGGCAGCTCATTAGGCCTCAATGTGTTTAGAAACTCAGGTGGGTAGTAGTTATGGGGATCATCCAAGGCGCTATCGAAACTATGGTACACCATATGCTCCCCTTGAAAACGATCAATCATTTTAACATTTATCATATCCACCCAGTCGTTCCGTGTTGATAGTATCGCCCTTGAAGTGATGTAGGTGGAATCAGACATATTTTCGTTGAGATTTGGGAAAGCGAAGTCTATTAGGTTGTCAAGATCGTGGTCATTCCCACTATAAGGCACACATACATCGTCAGGAAGATGAATGTCGCCATCACTATTTGTGTCCTTAGTTCCACCGCCTACGCGCAGCAAAAACTCTGCAAACCAAGGGTCGTTTTTTGCCCTCATGTTGCTAACAAGCTTTAAGTGGGACATGGACTCCCATAGGTAAGACATCTGTAGCGAAGACACGACCACTTGAGCCCTTGATCCTTTACGAACAACAGGCAAGACCTTTCTGAAATCTCCATCGAAGACAATGGTTTTACCACCAAATAACAGTCCAGGGTGACCCATTATATCGAGCATGCTATTGTCCAGTGCCTCCACGGCTTGTCTCTTAGTCATAGAAGCATCGTCCCAGATAATGAGAGATGTTTTCCGTAGCAACTCTTGTTCCACTATGCTTCGTGAAGTTACATGCAGCGCCATCGTCAATAGTGAGTGGTACCTTGAAGCATGAATGGGCGGTTCTTCTTCCAGGAGTTATGGAAGCTACAACGCCAGATGTAGCTATTGCCACTGCAATCTTGCGCTGGTTACGTAGAATCACGAGCAGCACTCTATATAGATAAGTCTTCCCGGTGCCACTAGGTCCATCCACAAAGAACAATGCGCCCTAATCGATGTCAACGGCAGACATAATCTTATCATAGGCGGCCCTCTATTCTTCGTTAAGAGAGTCTTTGAGAGCCACATCTCCCGCTGCCGGTTCGATACTTTCCTCCTCGTAAACCTTCCTAGCAGTACCAATAGCAACGTCATACGCGTCTATGATAGAAGGTAGAGGGAATGTCTTTATGTCCTTTCCCATTGGCTGCAGCATGTTCCTAATGTCAATCAATACCATCTGCTCAACATGAGTTTTATTCTGACTCCTGTGTTGATAGTCCTCGGACATAGAGTTGCTAATAGGTACTAACAGTTCATATACACCTTTAGCTCTCTATCCAATCACATGTTAGCAGGTTATAGTGGAGTGAGGCCCATGCAAAAGAATAATCGTCCATGCTAAGCACACAGTGTCGGTGTTTCGACCCCGGGGGGTCCCTGGACCGACGAGTAAATTGTCGCTGCGTGTCCCAGCCCAGATGGGTCGACGCGAGACGGGACACAAAGGGGGGAGAACAGCGAGGGGAAACCGCGGCCTTCGTGTTGTCTTGCGCCCAGGCCGGATGGATGCGCTTGCAGTAGGGGGTTACAAGCGTTCGCGTGGGAGAGAGAGAGAGCGAGAGCCTTATGCGTCGGCCCGTTCTCCCGCGCGGCCAACCTTTTCGTACGAGAGCCCTGGACCTTCCTTTTATAGGCGTAAGGAGAGGGTCCAGGTGTACAATGGGGGGTGTAGTAGTGTGCTAACGTGTCTAGCAGAGAGGAGCTAGAGCCCTAAGTACATGCCGTCGTGGCAGTCGGAGAGGTTTTGGCACCCTGTTCATGTGATGTCGTGGTCGTCGGAGGAGCGCTGGAGCCCTGCGGAAGTACAGCTGTCGGGGCTGTCGGATCCTTGCTGACGTCTCCTTGCTGACGTAAGGGGCTGGGAGCTGCCGTCATCATGGAGCGTGCGGGGTGTCATCATTACTTGTTTACTGGGGTGAGCCAGATGGGACGCCGGTCTTGTTCCCCGTAGCCTGAGCTAGCTAGGGGCAGGGTAATGATGACCCCCCTGGCGACATGGCCGGTCCGGACCTGAGTTTGGGCGAGGTGGCGATTCCTCCGAGGTCGAGGTTGAGTCCGAGCCTTGGGGTCGGGCGAGGTGGAGTCCATCGTCTTCCGGAGCCGAGGCTGAGTCCAAGCCCTAGGCGGGGCAGAGTTCGTCGTCTTCTAAGTCGTGGTTGAGTCCGAGCCCTGGGGTCGGGCGAGGCGGAGTCCATCATCTTCTGGAGCCGAGATGGGGGCCGAACCCTGGGGTCGGGCGAGGTGGAGCTTCCTATGTCGCCCGAGGCTGGACTTAACCGCTGTCGACCTCACTCTGGCGAGTGGCACGGCAGTCGGAGCGGGGCAGGCGGCGCTGTTTTCTTGTCAGGTCGGTCAGTGGAGCGGCGAAGTGACTGCGGTCACTTCGGCTCTGTCGACTGAAGAGCGCGCGTCAGGATAAGGTGTCAGGCGATCCTTGCATTAAATGCTCCGGCGATACGGTCGGTTGGCGTGGCGATCTGGCCAAGGTTGCTTCTCCGCGAAGCCTACCCGAGCTGAGCCTCGGGCGAGTCGATGGTGCGTCCGTTGCTTGAGGGGACCCTCGGGCGAGGCGTGAATCTTCCGGGGTCGGCCGTCTTTGCCCGAGTTCGGGCTCAGGCGAGGCGGGATCGTGTCCCTTGAGCGGAGCCTTGGCCTGAATCGCGCCCATCAGGCCTTCGCAGCTTTGTGCTGATGGGGTTTACCAGCTGAGATTAGGAGTCTTGGGGGTACCCCTAATTATGGTCCCCGACAGTAGCCCCCGAGCCTCAAAGGGGGTGTTGGCACTCGCTTGGAGGCTTTTGTCGTACTTTTTTGCAAGGGGACCGGCCTTTCTCGGTTGCATTTCGTTCCGGTAGGTGCGTGCGAGCGCACCCGCCGGGTGTAGCCCCCGAGGCCTCGGAGGAGTGGTTTGACTCCTTCGAGGTCTTAGCACGTTTCGTGATGCTTCGGCCGCTCTGGTTGTTCCCCCATGGTCGTAGCCCGGGTGCATAGTTGAGTCCCAAGTTCTCAGGCTGGTATGTTGACGCTGTCAACGGTTTGGCCGGAGCCGGGTTTGCGAGAGCAGCCCCCGAGCCTCCGCACAGAGCGAGAGGACGGTCAAGGACAGACTCGACTTTTTTCATACGCCCCTGCGTCGCCTTTCCGCAAGGAGGGGGGGGGAAAGCGCCATGTTGACCTCGGAGGGCGCCGAACATGGTGTCTCCAGTGAGTTGCTAATGGGTAATCCGAGTGGACGCCCGTGCCCCATTCGTTAGGGGTCGGTTAGTGGCCCGGAAGCGCGCTCCAAAAGTACCTGTGGGTGATTCACCGGACCCGGTCCCCTTTTTGACGGGGTCCGAGGGCTCGATGCCTCCCTCTGGTGGGATTCCGTTACGAAATCGCTCCCGCTGGTCTCGGAAATGTCCTAGGGTACCTCGGGAGCGTAGCCCGAGCCTTGGTTGTGTATCGAACGTACCCAGAGTCATCCCTCGCTCTGTGTGCTCTGAGGCAGCTGTCGAACCCTTCGGGGGCCAGCCTACGAACCCCTGATCAGTAGTGGGCGCGGAGCCGGAGTGGCCTGAGGCGGCCGTTGAACCCTTCTTGGGGCCAGCCTTCGAACCTCTGACCAGTAGTGGGCACGGAGCTCGAGTGCTCTGAGGTGGCTGTTGAACCCTTCCGAGGGGCCAGCCTTCGAACCTCTGATCAGTAAGGGGGCTTGGGGCCCGCTTCCTTCACAGAGAAGGATCCCTTTCGGAGTATCCCCTTTCTCGGTCCCTGTAGCAAGAGAGAGAAAGGGGAAGAGGAAAAGGATACGAAATTGAGCGACATGGCGCAGCTTTTTTGACGCGGTCATTATGGCGGAGGTGAAGCGTCGCCTGCTTTGCCTGCCAAAGGTGCCGCCTGTCCCGCTGCAGAGTTAATGCGATGGGACGAGTGGTTCGCGGGGCAGTCATTGTGCGTGCGCGAGCCGTTCGAGGAACGGAACACGGGCGCGTCGTCTTCACGCCGTGGGAGAGGGCTCTCTCGCTGTCCCAGGAGGGGACGTGAGCCTGCAGGCGATTTGACTGCTGCTTCTGCCCGCCTGCCGCCACCATTACTGCCGGCCCACTTCTGGCCGTATTGATCGTCGCGCCTTCTCTCGCGGCTGACTGACCCATGACCGATGTGCTCGGTTGGCACTGTTGGGCCATGTGCAGGGTCGCCTCAAGTCGCGGCACCGGTTCCGCAGTCAAGAAGGCGCGGTACTGGCGCGAGTGGCGGTGCAGTTTCTCGCACGTAGTAACCGGCGTGCCGGTTACATGACGTGTGGGCCTAGACCTCCAAGCTGGACACGTCGAAGTCGAAGGGGTGCGCCGCCTTGGTGCAGTTGCATGCCGCCTGCATGGCGGTCCGTCCTTTCACCCGCTGGTCTGGGCGAAAGTGGAGGAGCGCTTGTAACCGCTGGGCAGTTAAGCGTACCGTGCGCGGCGGTTTGGCCTCTTCCGTCCTGGGCCAGCTTGCATGACGCGTGGACCCAGCCCCCGTGTCGTAGGGGGGGGACCTTGGAGCGCGTTGGAGAAGACTCAGCCTGCGACGGCTGAGGACGCAAGTGGGGAGAGTAGCCTTTAAAAGGAGGGCGACCCCCTTGGACGGCAACCATGTCTTCGCACTCTCCTCATGCATCGCGCCCTTCCACCTTCCGAGCCCCCGGATGGGGAGCGCTCGCGTTGCTTTCGTCTCGTCGTCGTCGGAGGGACGCAACTTCGCGAAAGTTGGTACCTTTCAGCCATCGTTCGGCTTCAAGGATTTTTATCAGGCAGCCTGGCTGCATCCCCTCGCGGGTGGTCACCTAAGACGGTGACCACCAGCTTGATGGTGGGGAGAAGCGAGTTGGGCTGCGGTCTCCGCCCCTCCCTCAGCTTCAAGGATTTTCGTCATCCAGGCTGAGGCGGAGGAGCGCACTGAGTGGGGGGTTGCCTCCGCGTGGGTCGGTAACCCTTTTCTTCCCCCAGCGTTTGGGGGAGAAAGGCATCCTCTAGCCCCGTGGAGGCTTCCTTCAGCCATGCCGGGGAAGGCGAACTGCTGCTGCCCAGCCAGGGTGCAGCATTCCGTCCTCTGTCCGGGCGATGGTCACACCGCGTACGGGCCGGCCACGTCCAGGTCTTCCTCGCGCCGACAGCCGCGCCAGAGGGTTGCCCAGCACGTCGTGTGCCGCGAGGGCGGTGCTCATGTTCTGGGGTGGCCTCGGCGAGGGCGAGAGCGAGGACCTGCCGGTGCGCTTTGGGGCGGCCGGCGCCCGCTGGTGCAGTGTTGAGATGGCAGCAGCCGGAGAAGGTTTCTCTGCCGACGAGATCGCCAACTCCGCCTGCACCCCTGGACCTCCGTCCCCCCGGATTGAATGTCTGGTTCTCGTCCTTCGTGGGCGAAAGCCTTTCCACCGCAGCGTCTACCCGGAAGCCGTTGCTACAGCTGTCTTGCCGCCCGGGACGGAGGTCGTTGCCGCTGCTGTCAGAGCGGGCGGCGGTGAGTCACTTGGAGTTTGTCGCCCTGTGGGCCTCCTGGTATGGAGTTTGTTCGCACCCGCGGGAACGGAACCGGAGTTCCGTTTGTAATGGCACCTTGAGTGCTGGCGTATGTTCATTGTGGCTGTCGGGGCCTGAACATTTATGTATTTTGGCATGAAGCCATGTTTCTTCCTCATTTCGAGCACTAGGACTCGCCTGTCGGCTAGCTGAACCGCTTAACCAAGCGGGAGTTGCCTCGTGCGGAAGGTGACGAGTGAGGTATCCGTATCCTAGAGGCGTAGGAGTCCCTCGGTTCAGTCGGCCTTGCCGCCCGAGGCTTCTCTTGCTTAGTTAAAGGAACCCTCGGCCGCTCTGCGATGAGCCGGAGCCGGAGGCAGCGTTGCCAGCACGGACAGAGGCAGAGTTGGCTCGAAAAAGGAAGCTTCGTCGGCTGGGGCTTGGCCGGGTCGTCCCCTGGCGGGACCAACGCCGGAGTCGAGTTGTCGAGGCCACGAGCCGGGCTGGTGTCCTCGGGGGACAGCTGGCTGAGGCTTCGGGGCGGCCTGCCGAGCCGTCTGCTCGGGCCGGGTTCCTGGAGGAGACCCTGGCGGTGATGGCCCGGGCGTGGTGCTGACGTCGTCCTTCGGAGCAGAGATCCTCCGACCGTGTTGCCGTTCGAGGCTCGGTCGGACTTCGCCGAAGGTGGAGTTGACGCCGAGGGTGCTGCTGCTCCCCCTCCATCGACGTCTGAGCCTGCAGGATCGGTTCGCCTATAGTATGCATATGTTTTTTGCGGCCACCGAGGCCCAAACATACTGTCGTCGCATTGTAAAGCTGCGTTTCTTTTCCTCTTGTTTCGAGTATCAGGACTTATTTGTCGGTAACAGAATTGTTTGTCCGAGCGAGAGTTACTTTTCACGGAAGGTGATGAGTGAGGTATCCGTATCCCGGGGGCGTAGGAGTCCCTCGGCTCGGTCGGCCTTGCCGCTTACATGTACTCTTACTCGTCCATAGGATTCTGCTATCGATATAGTCGAGAAGGCACGAAAAATCGTTTCGGCAGAAAAGTTTTCGAGCATTAAGACTTGTTCGGTCAGCGGAATTGCTTATCCGAACACGAGTCACTTCTCGCAGAAGGTGATGAGTGAGGTATCCGTATCCCGGAGGCGTAGGAGTCCCTCGGCTCGGTCGGCCTTGCCTGCTTACGTGTACTCTGTCGTTTTCATGATCCCACTACCAAGGTAGTCGAAAAGCACGAAAGATATTCTGGCAGAAAGACTTTTTCCGAGGAAAATTTTGACGCGGAGGGGGTTCCCCCCTTCTAGCCCCCGAGGGAGGGTCGGGCTTTGCCGAGGCAAGGCTGACCCTTCCTTGAAGGTTAGACTTTGCTTGGGTATGTAAACGAGGTGCATGAACGACTTGAAAACATCTTAAGGGTAGAAGCAACGTAGCTGTCGGATGTTCCAAGTGTTGTTGTAGACCTCGCCTTGACTGTTGGCCAGCTTGTATGTTCCGGGCTTCAGAATCTTGGCGATGATGAACGGCCCTTCCCAGGGAGGCATGAGCTTGTGGCGCCCTCGGGCGTCTTGTCGTAGCCGAAGCACCAAGTCGCCCACCTGGAGGTCTCGGGACCGAACCCCTCGGGCGTGGTAGCGTCGCAGGGTCTGCTGATACCGCGTCGAGTGTGGTAAGGCCATGTCCTGAGCCTCTTCCAGCTGGTCAAGTGAGTGTTCTCGGTTTGTCTGGTTGCGTCGGTCGTCGTACGCCCTCGTCCTCGGGGAACAGTATTCTAAGTCTGTGGGCAAGATGGCCTCGGCCCCATAGACTAGAAAGAACGGTGTGAAGCCCGTGGCCCGGCTTGGCGTCGTCCTCAGGCTCCAGACCACCAAGGGGAGTTCCTTCATCCATCGCCTGCCGAACTTGTGGAGGTCGTTGTAGATCCTCGGCTTGAGTACTTGCAGAATCATGCCGTTGGCACGTTCTACCTGCCCATTCGTCATGGGGTGTGCCACGGCGGCCCAGTCCACCCGGATGTGGTGGTCTTTGCAGAAGTCCAGGAACTTTCTGCCAGTGAACTGGGTGCCGTTGTCGGTGATGATGGAGTTCAGGACCCCGAAGCGATGGATGATGTTGGTGAAGAAAGCCACCGCCTGTTCGGACCTGATGCTGTTTAGGGGTCGGACCTCAATCCACTTGGAGAATTTGTCGATGGCAACCAATAGGTGCATGTAGCCCCCGGGTGCCTTCTGCAAGGGACCGACGAGGTCCAGACCCCACACAGCAAATGGCCAGGTGATGGGTATTGTTTGCAGAGCCTAAGCGGGTAGGTGCGTCTGCCTTGCGTAGAATTGACACCCTTAGCAGGTGCGGACAATTCTAGTGGCGTCGGCCACCGCGGTCGGCCAGTAGAAACCTTGTTGGAAAGCGTTTCCAACAAGGGCTCGAGGCGCTGCGTGATGACCGCAAGCCCCCGAGTGTATTTCTTGTAAGAGCTCCTGGCCTTCGGCGATGGATATGCATCGCTGGAGGATGCCGGAGGGGCTGCGGTGGTAGAGCTCCTTCCCGTCACCCAGCAAGACGAATGACTTGGCGCGCCGCGCCAGTCGCCGAGCTTCGGCTCGGTCGAGGGGCAGCTCTCCTCGGTGGAGATATTGCAGGTACGGGGTCTGCCAGTCTCGATCAAGCGGGACCCCATTCCGCTCTCCCTCGACGCGCAGTGCCTCACCCTCAGGGGCCGAGGGCACCTCGGGCTGAGCCGAGGGCGCCTCGAGCAGGGCCGAGACCTTCTCGGGCTCGGGCGTGTCGTTGGTCTTGACTGAGGGTTGATGTAGGTCCCGGGAGAAGACGTTCAGGGGAACCGTTGTTTGCGCCGAAGCTATCTTCGCCAGCTCGACCGCAGTCTCATTGTATCATCGAGCGACGTGGTTGAGCTCGAACCCATAGAACTTGTCCTCTAGCTCGGATATCTAGTGAGTGCTCGGCTACTTCCCTCGGTATGCCAGGCATGTCCGAGGGACTCCACGCAAAAACCTCGGTGTTCGCGCGGAGAAAGTCGACGAGCACTGCTTCCTATTTGGGGTCGAGCTCGGAGCCGATCCGAATCTGCTTGGAGGCATCATTGCTGGGGTCGAGAGGGACGGACTTAACCGCCTCTACTGGTTCGAAGTTGCCGGCGTGGCGCTTCGCATCTGGCACCTCCTTGGAGAGGTTTTCCATGTCGGCGATGAGGGCCTCGGATTCAGCGAGGGCCTCGGCGTACTCCACGCACTCCACGTCGCATTCGTACGCGTGTCGGTACGTGGGGCTGACGGTGATGACCCTGTTGGGGCCCGACATCTTGAGCTTGAGGTAGGTGTAGTTGGGGACAGCCATGAACTTGGCGTAACATGGTCTCCCTAGTACTGCGTGGTAGGTTCCTCGGAACCCGACCACCTCGAACGTGAGGGTTTCCCTTCGGAAGTTGGAGGGAGTCCCGAAGCAGACGGGCAGATCGAGTTATCCGAGGGGTTGGACGCGTTTCCCGGGGATGATCCCATGAAAAGGCGTCGCGTCGGCCCGGATCGAGGACAGATCGATCTGCAGGAGCCCGAGGGTCTCGGCGTAGATGATGTTGAGGTTGCGGCCTCCGTCCATGAGGACCTTGGTGAGCCTGACGTTGTCGATGACGGGGTCGACAACGAGCGGATATTTCCCCGGGCTCGGCACGCGGTCGGGGTGGTCGCCCTGGTCGAAGGTGATGGGCTTGTCGGACCAGTCTAGGTAGACTGGCGCCGCCACCTTTACCGAGCAGACCTCCCGACGCTCTTGCTTGCGGTGCCGAGCCGAGGCGTTCGCCACTTGCCCACCGTAGATCATGAAGCAGTCGTGGACCTAGAGAAACTCCTCTGCCTTATGATCCTCCTTCTTGTCGTTGTTGTGGGCCCTGCCACCTTCCGCAGGTGGCCCGGCCTTGTGAAAGTGGCGCCGAAGCATGACACACTCCTCAAAGGTGTGCTTGACGGGCCCCTGATGATAGGGGCATGGCCCCTTGAGCATCTTATCGAAGAGATTGGCACCTCCAGGAGGTTTCCGAGGGTCCTTGTACTCAGCGGCGGCGACAAGGTCCACGTCGGTGGCGTCGCGTTTCGCTTGCGACTTCTTCTTGTTCTTCTTCTTGGTGCCGCGCTGAGCGGATGCTTCGGGGACGTCTTCCGGGTGGCGGCCCTGGGGCTGCTTGTCCTTCCGGAAGATGGCCTCAACCGCCTCCTGGCCAGAGGCGAACTTGGTGGCGATGTCCATCAGCTCGCTCGCCCTGGTGGGGGTCTTGCGACCCAGCTTGCTCACCAGGTCGCGGTAGATGGTGCCGGCGAGGAACGCGCCAATGACGTCTGAGTCGGTGACGTTGGGCAGCTCGGTGCGCTGCTTCGAGAATCACCGGATGTAGTCTCGGAGAGACTCTCCCGGCTGCTGGCGGCAGCTTCGGAGATCCCAGGAGTTCCCAGGGTGCACGTACGTGCCCTAGAAGTTGCCGGCGAAGGCTTGGATCAGGTCGTCCCAGTTGGAGATCTGCCCCGGAGGCAGATGCTCCAGCCAGGCTCGAGCGGTGTCGGAGAGGAACAGGGGGAGGTTGCGGATGATGAGGTTGTCATCGTCCGTTCCACCCAGCTGGCAGGCCAGTCGGTAGTCCGCGAGCCACAGTTCCGGCCTCGTCTCCCCCGAGTACTTCATGATGGTAGTCGAGGTTCGGAACCGGGTCGGGAACGACGCCCGTCGTATGGCTCGGCTGAAAGCCTGCAGACCGGGTGGTTCGGGCGAGGGGCTCCGATCCTCCCCGCTGTCGTAGCGTCCCCCACGCTTGGGGTGGTAGCCTCGGCGCACCCTCTCGTCGAGGTGGGCTCGACGGTTGCGGTGGTGGTGCTCGTTGCAGAGGCGACCCAGGGCCGCAGGCGCCGTGTTGCGCGTGCGCCCGGTGTGGACCGAGGCCTCCCACACGAATCGGGAAGTCGCGGCGCGATGCTCCGAGGGGCACCCCTGCCTTCGGGAGGCAGAGCTTTCGGCCCGTCGGACCGCGGCATCCTCCAGGAGATTCTTGAGCTCTCCCTGCATACGCCGCCCTTCGGTGGTCGATGGTTCCAGCATCGCGCGGAGTAGTTTGCTGCTGCAGCCAGGTTCTGGCCGACCCCACTGGAAGCCGGTGGCGGCCTTGCCCTGACATCGTCGGCAATGCGGTGCTGGATGCCCTGGGGTAGATGACGCGCTTCTCCAGCCGGAACTTGGTCTGCCCATTCCTGCCCGATGTTCCGCCGGAACTGCTCAAGTGTTCCTACTCCCTCGTCGAGCCTGGCCTGCATCTCGTGGATTTGCTCGAGCTGTGCGTCCTGACCCCCCGCAGGGACTGGGACCACAGCTAGCTCCCGAAGGATGTCAATGCGAGGCGCTGGCCTAGGGGGATCGTCGTTTTCCGGCATACCAAGATGGTTGCCTTCGCCGGGACCCCCTAGATCGACGTGGAAACATTCACGACTTGGGCCGCAGTCCTCGTCACCGAAGCTGCGGCTACCATCGGAACAATTAGAGAGGTAGTAGTCGCATGCGGTCATGAAGTCCCGCATGGCACTGGGATTACTGAGCCCGAAGAAATCCCAACAAAAGTCGGGCTCGTCATCTTCCTCGGAACCCAAGGGTCCGTAGGTCGAGACGACCGTCAATCTGTCCTAGGGCGACCGCATATGGTACCCCGGAGGGTTGGTACATGCCTCTATGGAGGCTTCCACCGAAGCGAGGTCGCTTGGTGGGTCGAAGCTGAATCCAAAAGGCACGAGATGGGAATCGGTCGGTACCTCTTGGTCGACGGGCGGCGACGAAGTCGCGTTAGGGGCGGGCTGCACCGTTGTCTCAGGTACGAGGGCGACGCCCAGCAAGTCCTTCGCGAGCGTGCTGGCGTCGTTCGTCTGCTTGGGGTTGGCGTGTTGCGGGGAAACGGCGCTCGTCTTCGTCTCAGACGCAAGGTCGAAGCCCGACGTGTCCCCCGCTGGGGCGCCGGCGTCGTTGACTTGCTCGACAGCCGACGAGGTGCCGCCTCCTGCTTGGCCATGGTTGCCCCGCCTCCTCCTCCGTCGGTGGGGGAGGTGACGGGACAAACCCAGATGTTGTTCTTCCGCCATGTGGGGAAGACGTCGTTGATTCCGCCGCCGGCGAGCGGGCTGACGGCCGCCATTGCCGCCGTCGCGCGGCGGAAGAAGGAATATCATGTCGTAGCTGCCGTCGAGGGACATGAACTCAAGACTCCCGAAATGGAGCATCATCCCGGGTTGGAAAGGTTGTTGGAGACTACCCATCTGGAGCTTGACGGGAAGCTGTTCGTCAACACGCAGCAGGCCCCTACCTGGAGCGCCAACTGTCGGCGTTTCGACCCCGAGGGGTCCCTGGACCGACGAGTAAATTGTTGCTACGTGTCCCAGCCCAGATTGGTCGGCGTGAGATGGGACACAAAAAGGGGAGAACAGTGAGGGGAAACCGCGGCCTTCGTGTTGTCCTGCGCCCTGGGCGGATGGATGCGCTTGCAGTAGGGGGTTACAAGCGTTCGTGTGGGAGAGAGAGAGCGAGAGCCTTATGCGTCGGCCCATTCTCCCGCGCGGCCAACCTTTTCGTACGAGAGCCCTGGACCTTCCTTTTATAGGCGTAAGGAGAGGGTCCAGGTGTACAATGGGGGGTGTAGCAGTGTGCTAACATGTCTAGCAGAGAGGAGCTAGAGCCCTAAGTACATGCCCTCGTGGCAGTCGGAGATGTTTTGGCACCCTGTTCATGTGATGTCGTGGCCGTCAGAGGAGCGCTGGAGCCCTGCGGAAGTACAGCTGTCGGGGCTGTCGGATCCTTGCTGACGTCTCCTTGCTGACGTAAGGGGCTGGGAGCTGCCTTCGTCATGGAGCGTGCGGGGTGTCATCATTACTTGTTTACTGGGGAGAGCCAGATGGGACGCCGGTCTTGTTCCCCGTAGCCTGAGCTAGCTAGGGGCAGGGTAATGATGACCCCCCTGGCGACGTGGCCGGTCCGGTCCTGAGTTTGGGTGAGGTGGCGATTCCTCCGAGGTCGAGGTTGAGTCCGAGCCTTGGGGTCGGGCGAGGCGGAGTCCATCGTCTTCCGGAGCTGAGGCCGAGTCCGAGCCCTGGGCGAGGCGGAGTTCGTCATCTTCTAAGTCGTGGTTGAGTCCGAGCCCTGGGGTTGGGCGAGGCGGAGTCCATCGTCTTCCGGAGCCAAGACGGGGGCCGAACCCTGGGGTCGGGCGAGGCGGAGCTTCCTATGTCACCCGAGGCTGGACTTAGCTGCTGTCGACCTCACTCTGGCGAGTGGCACGGCAGTCGGAGCGGGGCAGGCGGCGCTGTTTTCTTGTCAGGTCGGTCAGTGGAGCGGCGAAGTGACTGCGGTCACTTCGGCTCTGTCGACTGAAGAGCGCGCGTCAGGATAAGGTGTCAGGTGATCCTTGCATTAAATGCTCCTGCGATACGGTCGGTTGGCGTGGCGATCTGGCCAAGGTTGCTTCTCCGCGAAGCCTACCCGAGCTGAGCCTCGGGCGAGTCGATGGTGCGTCCGTTGCTTGAGGGGACCCTCGGGCGAGGCGTGAATCTTCTGGGGTCGGCCGTCTTTGCCCGAGGTCGGGCTCGGGCGAGGCGGGATTGTGTCCCTTGAGTGGAGCCTTGGCCTGAATCGCGCCCATCAGGCCTTCGCAGCTTTGTGCTGATGGGGTTTACCAGCTGAGATTAGGAGTCTTGGGGGTACCCCTAATTATGGTCCCCGACAAAGGTGCCGACCTTGAGTTGCTTCACTTGGAACCCAAGGAAGTAGTTCAACTCGCCCATCATCGACATCTCGAATTTCTGAGTCATCACCTTGCTAAACTCTTCACAAGACTTTTGGTTAGTAGAACCAAATATTATGTCATCGACATAAATTTGGCACATAAATAGATCACCATCACAAGTCTTAGTAAAAAGAGTTGGATCAGCTTTCCCAACCTTGAAAGCATTAGCAATTAAAAAATCTCTAAGGCATTCATACCATGCTCTTGGGGCTTGCTTAAGTCCATAGAGCGCCTTAGAGAGCTTACACACATGGTCGGGGTACCGTTCATCCTCAAAGCCAGGGGGTTGCTCCACGTACACCTCCTCCTTGATTGGCCCGTTGAGGAAAGCGCTCTTCACGTCCATTTGGAACAACCTGAAAGAATGGTGAGCGGCATAGGCTAACAGAATACGAATCGACTCTAGCCTAGCCACAGGAGCAAAAGTCTCCTCAAAGTCAAAACCTGCGACTTGTCATAAACTTTTGCCACAAGTCGAGCCTTGTTCCTTGTCACCACCCCGTGCTCGTCCTGTTTGTTGCGGAACACCCACTTGGTTCCCACAACGTTTTGCTTGGGACGTGGCACCAGTGTCCAAACTTCATTTCGCTTGAAGTTGTTGAGCTCTTCCTACATGGCCAACACCCAGTCCGGATCTAGCAAGGCCTCTTCTACCTTGAAAGGCTCAATAGAAGAGACAAAAGAGTAATGCTCACAAAAATTAGCTAATCTAGAGCGAGTGGTTACTCCCTTGCTAATATCACCCAAAACCTGGTCGACGGGATGATTCCTTTGAATCGTCGCTCGAACTTGAGTTGGAGGGGCTCGTGGTACTTCTTCCTCCTCAACTTGGTCTTCTTGTGCTCCCCCTTGATCACACGCCTCCTCTTGAGGAACCTGTTCATCATCTTGAGTTGGGGGGTGCACCATTGTTGAGGAAGAAGGTTGATCTTGCTTCTGGTGTTCCTGTGGTCGCACATCTCCAATCGCCATGGTACGAATTGCGTCCGTTGGAACATCATCCTCATCTACATCATCAAGATCAACTTGCTCTCTCGGAGAG
This sequence comes from Zea luxurians, assembly GCA_029449295.1. NCBI lineage: Eukaryota > Viridiplantae > Streptophyta > Magnoliopsida > Poales > Poaceae > Zea > Zea luxurians. The sequence goes on along the minus strand of JAOPSE010000016.1, from coordinate 83,169,477 downwards.
CCATTAGTTTCATCAAATACAATGTAGCTAGAGACTTCAACCAAACCCGATGATTTGTTGAAGACTCTATACGCCTTTGTATTTGAGTCATAACCTAACAAAAACCCTTCTACAACTTTGGGAGCAAATTTTGAATTCCTACCTTTCTTCACTAGAATGTAGCATTTACTCCCAAAAACTTGAAAATATGAAACGTTGGGTTTGTTACCGGTTAGTAGTTCATACGACGTCTTCTTGAGGAGGCGATGAAGGTAGACCCGGTTTATGGCGTGACAAGCCGTGTTCACGGCTTCCGACCAAAACCGCTCAGGCGTCTTGAATTTTCCAAGCATCGTCCTTGCCATGTCTATGAGCGTCCTGTTCTTCTTCTCTACCACACCGTTTTGTTGTGGTCTGTAGGGAGCGGAGAACTCGTGCTTGATTCCTTCCTCCTCAAGGTACTCCTCCACTTGAAGGTTCTTGAACTCGGACCCGTTGTCGCTTCTAATCTTTTTCACCTTGAGCTCAAATTCGTTTTGAGCTCGCCTTAGAAAGCGCTTGAGGGTCCCTTGGGTTTCTGATTTATCCTGCAAAAAGAATACCCAAGTGAAGCGGGAAAAATCATCAACAATAACAAGACCATACTTACTTCCCCCAATGCTAAGGTAGGCGACGGGTCCGAAGAGGTCCATATGCAGTAGCTCCAGAGGTCTTGATGTAGTCATCACATTCTTGTTGTGATGAGCGCTTCCCACCTATTTACCTGCTTGACAAGCTGCACAAGGTCTATCTTTTTTGAAAAGCACATTTGTTAGACATAACACATGTTCTCCCTTTAGAAGTTTGTGAAGGTTCTTCATCCCAACATGTGCTAGACGGCGATGCCACAGCCAGCCCATGCTAGTCTTAGCAATTAAGCATGCATCTAGACCGGCCTCCTTCTTCGAAAAATCAACTAAATAGAGTTTGCCGTCTAGTAGACCCTTAAAAGCTAATGAACCATCACTCCTTCTAAAGACAGACACATCTACATTGGTAAATAAGCAATTGTAACCCATATTACATAATTGACTGACGGACAACAAGTTATACCCGAGCGATTCAACTAAAAACACATTAGATATGGAATGCTCGGATGAAATAGCTATCTTGCCTAGTCCTTTAACATTGCTTTGATTCTCGTCACCGAATATGATTGAGTCTTGGGAATCTTTGTTCTTGACGTAGGAGGTGAACATCTTCTTCTCCCCTGTCATGTGGTTTGTGCATCCGCTGTCGATAATCCAGTTTGAGCCCCCGGATGCATAAACCTGCAAGACAAATTAGGCTTGGGTTTTAGGTACCCAACTCTTGTTGGGTCCTACAAGGTTAGTTATAATAGCCTTAGGGACCCAAATGCAAGTCTTGTCTCCCTTGCATTTGGCCCCCACCTTTTTAGCAATCACTTTTTCATTTTTACATGAAAGAACAAACTTAGTATTGCAAGCATGAAAGACAGTGGTAGATCTATTATACATTTTCCTAGGAGCATGAGACACAAAGTTCCTCCTAGGTCTACAATTAAAATTGGAACTCGAAGCAATCATGGCATGTGAGTCAAAAGCATTATAACTCTTATTAGCATTTCTAGAAAATTTCCTATCACTATAGATAAAAGCATGATTCCTTTGAGCATTACTAGTCATAGGGGCCTTCCCTTTGTCCTTGACGGAGATGGAAGCCCTTTGACTTGTTAAGTTCTTGGCTTCCCTTCGAAAGCCAAGCCCATCCTTAATGGAGGGATGTCTACCAACAGTGTAGGCATCCCTTGCAAATTTTAGTTTATCAAATTCATTTTTGCTAGTCTTAAGTTGGGCATTAAGACTAGCCACTTCATCATTTAATCTAGTTATGGAAATTAAATGTTCACTACAAGTATCAACATTAAAATCCTTACACCTATTGCAGATCACAACATGCTCTACACATGAACTAGATTTATTTGCTACTTCTAGCTTAGCATTTAAATCATCATTAATACTTCTTAAGCTAGCCACAGTCTCATGACAAGTAGATAATTCACAAGAAAGCTTTTCATTCCTTTTAACTTCTAAAGCAAGAGACTTTTGCACACTTACAAATTTATCATGCTCTTCATATAAAAGATCCTCTTGCTTTTCTAAAAGTCTATCTTTTTCATTCAATGCATCAATCAACTCATTAATCTTTTCTACCTTAGCTCTATCTAATCCTTTGAACAAGCTAGTGTAGTCTACTTCATCATCACTAGAGTCCTCATCACTAGAAGTAGAATACTTAGGAGTTTCTCTAGTTTTTACCTTCTTTTCCTTTGCCATTAGACAAGTATGGCACTCGTTGGGGAAGAGCGACGACTTGTTGAAGGCTGAAGCGACGAGTCCTTCGTTGTCAGAGTCGGACGACGAACAATCCGAGTCCCACTCTTTACCGAGGTGCGCTTCGCCCTTCGCCTTTTTGTAGGCCTTCTTCTTTTCCCTCTTCCCACTTTTCTCTTGTTCCTGGTCATTAGTATTGTCGGGACAATTTGCTATAAAATGACCATACTTACCACATTTAAAGCAGGAGCGCTTTCCCTTCGTCTTGCTCTTGTTGGGATGCTCCTTGCGACCCTTTAGCGCCGTCTTGAAGCGCTTGATGATGAGGGCCATTTCTTCCTCGTTAAGCCCGGCCGCCTCAACTTGCGCCACCTTGCTAGGTAGCGCCTCCCTGCTACTTGTTGCTTTGAGAGCAACAGTTTGAGGCTCGTGGATCGGCATTGGGCCATTCAACGCCTCATCAACATATCTCGCCTCCTAAATCATCATTTGCCCGCTTACAAACTTTCCAAGTATTTCCTCGGGCGTCATCTTGGTGTACCTAGGATTTTCACGAATAGAGTTTACAAGATGAGGATCAAGGACAGTGAAGGACCTTAGCATAAGCCGGACGACGTCGTGGTTCGTCCATCTCGTGCTTCCATAGCTCCTTATTTTGTTGACCAGGGTCTTGAGCCTGTTGTACGTTTGGGTTGGCTCCTCCCCCCTAATCATTGCGAACCTTCCCAATTCGCCCTCCACCAACTCCATCTTAGTGATCATAGTGACGTCGTTCCCCTCATGTGAGATCTTGAGGGTGTCCCAAATCTGTTTGGCGTTATCCAAGCCGCTCACCTTATGGTATTCTTCCCTGCACAAGGATGCTAATAGAATAGTGATAGCTTGTGCATTTTTGTGAATTTGTTCATTGATAAACATGGGATTATCCGTACTATCAAATTGCATTCCATTCTCTACTATCTCCCATATACTTGGATGAAGAGAGAACAAATGGCTACGCATTTTGTGACTCCAAAATCCATAGTCCTCTCCATCAAAGTGTGGAGGTTTGCCAAGAGGAATGGAAAGCAAATAAGCATTAGAATTATGCAGAATACGAGAATAATCGAAAGAAAAGTTTGAGTTGACCGTTTTCTTTTTCTCGTAGTCGTCGTTGTCTTGTTGGGAAGAGGAAGACTCATCACTGTCGTAGTAGACTATTTTCTTGATGCGCCTCTTCTTCTTCCCGTCCTTCTTCTTGTGACTCGAGCCAGAGTCGGTGGGCTTATCGTCTCTTGACTCGTTGAAGATGGACTCCTTCTCCTTATCGTTGACCACCATCCCCTTTCCCTTAGGATCCATCTCTTCGGGCATTTAGTCCCTTTCGTGAAGAGAACGGCTCTGATACCAATTGAGAGCACCTAGAGGGGGGTGAATAGGTGATCCTGTAAAAACTTAAAACTTATAGCCACAAAACTTGGTTAAGTTTTAGAGAGATAATACCAAGTGACTATAAAATGAGCTCTTGCGAATCACAACAATCACACAAAAAGCAATCACAAGAGACACACGAGTTATCCCGTGGTTCGACAAGTTCAACACTTGTCTACCTCCATGTTGTGGCGTCCCAATGGACGAGGGTTGCACTCAACCCCTTTCAAGTGATCCAATGATCAACTTGAATACCACGGTGTTCCTTTTTCTTATCACTTTACCCGTTTGCGAGGAATCTCCACAAGTTGGAGTCTCTTGCCCTTACAACAAATATCAATGTGAAAGCACCAGAGTAAGGGAGGGAAGCAACACACACAAATCCCAGCAATACGCACACACACAAGCCAAGACTTGAGCTCAAACGCAACAAGTTTACCACTAGAACGGAGCTCAAATCACTAAGAATGTCAATCGAATGTGTGAAGATGGAGTGCGGGAATCTTAGAATGTTCAAAGTATGTTGGTGTACTCCTCCATGCGCCTAGGGGTCCCTTTTATAGCCCCAAGGCAGCTAGGAGCCGTTGGAAGCAATCTGGGAAGGCTATTCTTGCCTTCTGTCGGGTGGCGCACCGGACAGTCCGGTGCACCATCGGACATCCACTGTTCATAGTCCGGTGCAGATTGCTTTCCTAAATTGGCGCAGCCGACCGTTGAAGATTTGGAGCTGTTGGCGCACCAGACACGGTCCGGTGCACACCGGACAGTCCGGTGCCCCCTGCCGACCGTTGGCGCGCCCACGCGTCACGCGCGGATTGCGCGGCCGAACGTTGGCGCGGCCGACCGTTGGCTCACCGGACAGTCCGGTGCACCATCGGACAATCCGATGAATTTTAGCCATACGCTATTGACTGTTTCCCGAGAGCGGTGACTTCACCGCAGACGACTCACTGGACAGTCCAGTGCACCATCGGACAGTCCGGTGATTTATAGTCGTACGCCGCCGTCGAGACCCGAGAGTAGGCTGTTCACCGAAACTGGTCCTGGCACACGAGACACTGTTCGGTGCACCACCGGACAGTCTGGTGCACCCAGACCGAGCAGCCTTTTGGCTGTACATAGCCAACATTTATCCAAAACGATTTCTCCTGTTTCTAACACTTAGACGTAATACATTAGTCTTCAAAGCAATGTACTAAGTCTAGAAACATACCTTTAATCTTGATTTGCACTTCTTGAGTCTTTGGCACAAATATCACTCAAAGCATTTGTGTGGAGCACTTAATCACCAAAATCTCATAGAAATGGCCCAAGGGCACATTTCCCTTTCAAGAGGGCCCAAGCTAATTGTTGTAGCAAACCAAAGCTCAATATTAGCTTGGCGACAACAGTTGAAGAGAGATGACAAACAAAATACTTGGCCATCCTATGAACAAAAAAGGCAAGTGTGATTATATCCTTTGAACATTGTGCCATTCTCTTTATCTAAACATGAGAGAAATATATCACAATCAAACTTGATCGACTGAAAAAATATACAAACATATAGGTCACAATAGCACCATCTGACTTTTGTTTTGCTAAATGTACAGACTGTAAGGATGTTAGCCTATAAGCTATATAAACATCCTCATGAGAAAAGTAGTAACTAAATAATAGATTTGAACTTATGCACTATCTATATCAGGATATCAGTTAAGAGGACTTCACAAGTTATGATTCATCCAATTAACAATGACGAGTTGCCACTTAGCAATTATGATTTATGAACTCATTTAAGTGAAACCATTGAATAATTTGGCAAGCAGTTACGAAATCTTGCTCCATGCCTAAGCATACCGACCTGTTAACTATTAATTCCACTATCATGCTTAGAGTTGCTAATAGGTACTAACGGTTCATATACACCTTCAGCTCTCTATCCAATCATACGTTAGCAGGTTATAGTGGAGTGAGGCCCATGCCAAAAAAATAATCGTCCATGCTAAGCACACAGGGATGATGATTCAACTTGGATAGTACTTGGTACATTGAGACTTAGCATCTGCAAGTCAAAATTTTGACGTTGCCTACTCTAAATTTTCCCTCCATGTGCACAGAACATCATTAGAAGCATTAAGGTTTAGTTCAATCACGTTATCATTGGTTGATTGTCATTTTATTACTAATTTTTTGTTGTATAATTCTGGAGACATTCTGGAACCATGAAATGACTCACAAAATATTAGCTTCAAAGAAAAGGATGCTAAACACAAACTTCAAATATAAACACAAACTTCAAAGAAGTATATATAACTGGACAGCCAACTTAGGGAGTAGAGCGCGAGATTATTAGTTAGATGGCCCATGCTAATTGTGAGAGCACCTAGAGGGGGGTGAATAGGTGATCTTGTAAAATTAAACACTAAATAGCCACAAATTTGATTATTAAAGTGTTAGTGCGACTAAGTAGCTATGAAGCGAGTTCTTGTGAACAAAACAATCACAGAAAAACAACACAAGAGACACGCGATTTTTATCCCGTGGTTCGGCCAAGTAACACTTGCCTACTGCCACGTTGTGGTGTCCCAATGGACGAGGGTTGCACTCAACCCCTTTCAAGTGATCCTATGATCAACTTGAATACCACGGTCTTTTCTCTTTTGAGTATACTTCCCGTTTGTGAGGAATCTCCACAAGTTAGAGCCTCACGCCCTTACAATATAGATCACAGAGAAAGCACAAGAGTAAGGATGGGAGAGCAACACATGCAAGATCCAAATCCGCAGCACACACGCACACAAGCCAAGACTTGAGCTCGAAACACAGCACAGAGAATTTGCAATTCAAATGGAGCTCAAATCACTATCACAATCGATCAAATGCGTGGAGGCGGAGTCTGGGAGTCTTAGAATATTTCTTGTAAGCTTGGTGTAGTGCTCCATGCGCCTAGGGGTCCCTTTTATAGCCCTAAGGCAGCTAGGAGCCATTGGAGTTCAACTTGGAAGGCTATTCTTGCCTTCTGCCGAGTGGTGCACCGGACAGTCCGGTGCACCACCGAACAGGTACTGTAGCTGTCCGGTGCTCGATTTCCTTCCATACCGGGCACAGTCGACCGTTGGTCCTCTGGGTCCGTTAGCGCACCGGACAGTCCGGTGCATACCGGACAGTCCAGTGTGCCCAACCGACCGTTGGTGCGGGCCACGTGTCGCACGTTGATCGCGCAGACGACCGTTGGCTGCAGGCGCCGTTGACTCATCGGACGGTCCGGTGCACCATCGGACAGTCCGGTGAATTATAGCCACGTCGCCTTTTTCTTTTCCTGAGAGCAACGAGTTCATCACTGATGACTCACCGGATAGTCTGGTGAACCACCGAACAGTCCGGTGATTTATAGCCGCGTTACTTCGTTGTTTCCCGAGAGCAGCCGGTTCACCGTCGACTAGCCTGGGGCACCGGACACTGTCTGGTGCACCACCGGACAATCCGGTGTGCCAGATCCGAGCTGGTTCTGGCTGTACACAGCCAACTCTTCTCCAACTCCTTTCTTCTTTTCTTGGCACTATTTCTAGCACTTAGATAAACATGTTAGAATTTTCTTGGCACTTATAGAAATGGCCCAAGGGCACATTTCCCTTTCAATCTCCCCCTTTTTGGTGATTCATGCCAACACATTAAAAGCAACAAATGAAGTGCAACATCAATGCAAATGAAGACCAAATTCTTTTTACTTAGAATTTTGGCATATTTGGATCGCTTTTTGCCACCAATTGGTTTGTTTTTGCAAATCAAATTCTTTTCCCTATCTCTAAGTCCAACACGCTTGTTTGGGCACATCGAGAGATATTCCAAGAGTAAAATTGATCAAGTGCCAAAACTCCCCTTTTCCCATAATCAAAATTCTCCCCCATAAAAGACCAAATTTTGCAACAAGAGTATTTTGGACAAATCACAAATTCTAACTCTACTATTTTCACAAGTGGTTGGCTGATCCATTTGCTTTGGCCTTAATTTCTCCCCCTTTGGCATTAAGCACCAAAACGGGATAACTTTTGGCCCTTCAACCCTATTGCCTCACCAAAATGTCAAATAAGAGCAAAAAGGCAACTAGAGCATTAGTATGAACTTGGAATTAAATACACTAATACCGGAGTGTAGTGGAAGTCTTGTCGTCGTCCAAGTTCATATTCCCTTTCAATGTTTCTTCAAGACTACTTCAAGTATACTCAAACAACTAAGTTAGTCTCGAGAGGTCAAGTTGTAGTTTATCTCCCCCTTAACATGTGCATCATTTGCATATGGACTTGTGAGGTCCGGGGTGACTTGTACAACTTGAGCACCACAAATAAACAATAACAAATTTAAATGCTCAAAGTAACATGATCAAAGGCATAGAACACATGTATGCTATAGGTCAATCCAAGTTACATGAATCTAAGATATTTAGCTCACTACGCAACGTACAGAACCTTTTTTCATCTAAAGGCTTAGTGAAGATATCGGCTAGCTGGTTCTCGGTGCTAATGTGGTACACATCGATATCTCCCTTTTGCTGGTGATCTCTTAGGAAGTGATGCCGGATGTCTATGTGCTTAGTGCGCCTGTGTTCAACAGGATTATTCGCCAAGCAGATTGCACTCTCATTGTCACATAGGAGTGGGACTTTGCTCAGATTGTAGCCAAAGTCCCAGAGGGTTTGCCTCATCCAAAGCAGTTGCGCGCAACACTGTCCTGCGACAACGTACTCGGCCTCAGCGGTGGATAGGGCAACAGATGTTTGTTTCTTAGAACTCCAGGGCACCAGGGACCTTCCTAGAAATTGGCATGTCCCTAATGTGCCCTTCCTATCTGAAAGGGAAATAGGGTCAAACCTTTTCCTAAATGAATTTTGGTGGTTGAATTGTCCAACACAAATAATTGGACTAACTAGTTTGCTCTAGATTATGAGTTTACAGGTGCTAAAGGTTCAACACAAACCAATACAAAGTCAAAGAAAGGGTTCAAATAAAACGAGCAAAAGAGAACCGAAGGTTGCCCTGGTCTGGCGCACCGGACTGTCCGGTGTGCCACCGGACAGTAGGGAGGAACGACTCTGAACTTGCCAGCTTCGGGTTTTCGGGGAGCCGCTCCGCTATAATTCACCGGACTGTCCGGTGTAACACTGGACTGTCCGGTGGGCCAGCGGGAGCAACGGCTACTAGCGCCAACGATCGTCTGCAAAGGAACAGTGAAATGCTACAGTGCGCGCCTGCGCGCGCAGAAGTCAGAGCAGGCGTCAGAAGGCGCACCGGACAGTGAACAGTGACTATCCGGTGCACCACGAGACTGTCCGGTGGCCCCACTTGTCAGAGCTCCAACAGTCGAACCCTAACGGTTGGGTGACGTGGCTGGTACACCGGACAGTGTCCGGTGGCGCACCAAACTGTCAGGTGCGCCATACGACAGCAGCCCCTCCCAACGGCCACTTTGGTGGATGGGGCTATAAATACCCCAACCACCACTCATTCAAGGCATCCAAGTTTTCAGCCATTGCATTCAATACAAGAGCTCTATACTTCACTCCAAGACACAAACAAGAGATCAAATCCTCTCCCAAGTCCAAAGATCATTCCAATCAAATAGTGACTAGTGAGAGAGTGATATTTGTGTTCATTTGAGTTCTTGCGCTTGGATCGCTTTTCTTCTTCCTTCTTTCTTGTTCCCAACTCAATTGTAATCAAGGCAAGAGACACCAATTGTGTGGTGGTCCTTCTGGGGACTTAGTGTCTCGATTGATTGAGAAGAGAAGCTCACTCGGTCTAGGTGACCGTTTGAGAGAGGGAAAGGGTTGAAAGAGACCCGGTCTTTGTGACCACCTCAACAGGGAGTAGGTTTGTGTTGGGGCGAAGGCAAAGACGCCACCCTTCGCTCGAAGGCCTTCGCCACACCCGCTGCAACAACGGAGACAAGACGACTGGCCAACTCTACCCTTCGGATGATACAACCGGAGATGAAGGCCTACGGCAAAGTCGCTTTTTCCCGTGACCTTGTCCAGCGCGGAGGCCCACGCGTGATCCGACCCATCGTAATAGGCCCTGCGTGGCCGCAGCGCATTACGGGCCTAGTTTGTAAAGGTCTCCCTGTAATTACAGTCTGTAACCCTGCTTTATGGGAATATTCCGGGGATAACCTAGGCGCCTGAGGGCACATGCATCCTTAACACTGGACGCTGGGCACTCAGACACCTATAAATACCCCCGCACAGTGCCCTTGAGAGGCTAGGTTAACAGAGCTATTGTCATCTCGAGTTGTAGCCCCGTTTACACCACTTTTACTCCCTAGTTGGATCTACTCACTCAGGAGAGCAAGTTCCAACATTTGGCGCTCACCGTTCGTGCTACGAAAACACCACCCGCGATGGCACCCAAGAGAACCTCGTCGAAGGCTGACGAAGCCGCGAAGGCGGCACAGTTGGCCGAGAAAAAGGGCAAGGCCCTCGTCGACAACACTCTCCAAGAGCCCTGTGAAGACGACACAAACAGCAAGAAGCAGCGCAATGAACAACCCACTACCGAAGGCAGCCTCCGCACCTGCAGCTCTGGGGGACCACAGCAGCCTCCCCCAGGCTTCGCTCCACCAGAGGGCGTGGATGCCACCGAGGACGGTGAAGTCATCGGCGTTTCGGCCGAAGAGCAGCTACAGCTGCGCGCCCTGCGCATCAAGAACCGCAACCTCCAAAAGCAAAAAGAGATCCTCGAGGCCAAGCGCCAACGTGTGTCTGCACAAGCCAAGGTGCGACAGATGATACGCGATGAAGAGCAGAAGGCACTGGAGCTTGAACAAGAGATCGTGCTCATGCAGAGCGAAGGCCAACTCGGCCTGCAACACGGCCCACCCCTCTAGCAGCGCACACAAATCGAAGACTTGTTCGTCCCTCAGCGCGGACACACCATCCCTCACGCCACGGCTTTCCAAGGCGTCAACTACCTTGACGAGCGAAGTCCCCTGGCACCTCACCTGCAAGTGACACCATGGCCCGCCAACTTCAGGGCAGGGACCTATCCCAAGTTCAACGGCAGCATTGATCCAGCACAGTACATCATGAGCTATCAAGTCGCCGTTGCATCATCCGGAGGGGACGACGCCACGATGGCCAAGTCACTCATCATTGCCCTTGAAGGCCCAGCCCTCACCTGGTACACCAGGTTGCCCCCATTATCCATCGACTCCTGGAGAAGCCTCCGGGACAAATTCTTGCTCAACTTCCAAGGGTACCGCCCAGACACCGATGCCTTGGCCAAACTCTCACTCTGCAAGCAGCTGGAACGAGAGACTCTGCGGGAGTATTACCACAAGTTCCTGACCCTCAAGTCACAACTGTCTTCGGTCGATGACCAGATCGCCATCCACTATGCCATCAGTGGCCTTCGGGCCGACGTCCTCTACAACCACTGCATCAGGGACCCGCCCAGGAACCTCCAGGAGCTGTATCAGCTGTTTGAGAAATATGCAAGATCCGAAGAGCTCCACCAGCGCAAAGTCGAGTCTCAGAGGAAGCCCAAAGACCCTCCGCAGTCTAGCCACACTTGGACGAGGCCCTCGCAGACAGACTCCGGCCGGGATGGCCGCAATCAGCAGCAGGTGCACAACATCGCCAACCAGCCCCCCGCTGGTGAGGCCCCTCGCCGCCAGGAGTATGCCCCCCAGGGCCGAGGAAATGGAACTCGCGGTCGAGGACGGGGGCGTGCGCAGCAGCCACGCAGATTTTACTGCCTATTCCACGGCGAAGACTGCGCACATCCCACAAGGGACTGCCCAGAGACGAAGGCCACCAGAGACAGAATGGCACAGGCACAACAAGCCGACAACCCTAGAATTGTCGCGCACGCATACCAGCAACCCCCTCAACCATACAACCACGGCCCCGCTCCGCCTCCACCGCACCATGCATACCAACACCACCAGGAGGTACAAATCTTACCTCCCCCACCCCCACCCCCACACCATCAACAGCAAAACATCCACCACCCCAACCACCCCCAAGCCCCAAAGCAAGAGGACTTCGCCGATTAACCGTATCGTGGAGTCATCCATATGATTACCGGGGGGTCCAGCTCCGACTTCAACACAAAGCGGCAAAAGAGGGACCATTACCGCAGCATCAACCACGTCGCCGTCACCGGCCTGGTCGTGCAGACAAAGTGGTCCCACGTGCCATTGACCTTCGACGCCCGAGACGTCGATCTGCGCAGCGCCCCCCACATCGATGCCATGGTCATCAACTGCAGCGTGGCAGGCTGGGACTTGCACAAAGTCTTGGTCGACAATGGCAGCCAGGCGGACATCATTTTCCTCCATGCCTTCGATCGCATGGGCATAAGCCACAGCCTGCTCAAGCCCTCGGACAACCCCCTGTACGGCTTCGGCGGCAAGGGCACCTTTCCCGTCGGCAAAATAGAGTTGCCCCTCTCCTTCGGTGTAGCACCCAATGCCCGAGGTGAGCAAGTCACGTTCGACATCGTCGACATGGTGTACCCATACAACGCCATAATGGGCCGGGGCTCCATCAATAAGTTTGAGGCAGCTATCCACGGACTTTACCTGTGCATGAAGATCCCAGGTCCGCAAGGCGCCATCACAGTTTACGGCAACCAGCAGGTTGCGCGTAACATAGAAAGAGACTTCGTCCCCGGGCAAAGAAACGTACACTGCCTCACGGCCCAACGCGAAGTCCCCGGGTCTGTTAATTCAACCGCCAAAGAGCATGAAAAGGCACAGCTGCAGAGCAACGACGGGACCAAGACCGTCCCCCTCGACCAGGCTACGCCCCAGCAGATGGTTACCATCAGCGAAGACCTCACTTCGCACGACAAAGAGCGGCTCCTCGGCTGTCTATCCAAGAATAAAGACGTCTTCGCCTGGTCCGCCCTCGACCTAGTCGGAGTCAGTCGCTCCATTATCGAGCACGGCTTAGGAATCGACCCTTCGGTGAGGCCGAAGAAACAACGGCTGCGCAAGATGTCTGACGAGAAGACAGAAGCCACCAAGGCCGAGGTGCATCGCCTGCTCGAAGCCAAGTTCATCGAGCCAATCGCCTACCCCACATGGCTCGCCAATGTAGTGATGGTACAGAAGAAGAGTGACAAATGGCGGATGTGCATAGACTTCACCAGTCTCAACAAGGCCTGCCCCAAGGACAATTTCCCGCTGCCTCGAATCGACAAAATCGTCGATAGCGCAGCCGGGTGCAAAGTCATGTCACTCCTCGACTGCTTCTTCGGCTACCACCAGATATATATGAAGGAGGAGGACAAGGCAAGCACCAGCTTCATAACACCCTTCGGCACGTATTGTTTCATTAGAATGCCGGAGGGACTCAAGAATGCCGGGTCCACTTTCTCTCGACTCACCAAAACGGTGCTCGAGAGCCAGGTCGGCAAAAATATATTCACATATGTGGACGACATCGTCGTTGCCAGCAGAAGCAAGGAAGACTACCTGGTCGACCTCGTCGAAACGTTCGCGAATATGCGGACTGCACGACTTCGCCTCAACCCTGAAAAGTGCATCTTCGGAGTCCGCCAGGGGACAATCTTGGGCTACCTGGTATCACACCGCGGAATTGAGGCCAATCCAACCAAAATTCAGGCTATCATCAACATGATGCCCCCGCAGTCAGCCAGAGAAGTACAACGATTGACAGGCAGGCTGGCCGCCCTCAACAGATTCATCTCCAAGTCCGTGGAGCGAAGCCTCCCTTTCCTCAAAACTCTTCGCGGCGCAAAAGACTTCGCATGGGGGCCAGAGCAAGCGACGGTCTTCGCTTCATTAAAGCAGTACCTATCGGAGTTGGCGATCCTTACAAGCCCTGACCCCTCGCTACCCCTATTGCTTTATGTCGCGGCTTCGCCACATGCGGTCAGCGCTGCACTGGTTCAAGAGCAGACCAGAGAGGGCACAATCAGGCAATGTCCAGTTTACTACGTCTCTGAAGTGCTCACAACATCAAAATGCAATATGACAGAACTGGAAAAGATCGCTTATGCAGTCATGATGGCCTCGCGCAAATTGCGCCACTATTTCGAGGCATTCAAAGTCTGGGTCACCTCAGATAGAGGACTCGGCGAGCTGTTTAGAAACCCGGAGGCGTCAGTGCGGATTGCCAAGTGGGCAGCCGAACTCTCCGGCTACCACATCACATTTGAACACAGGACAACTATCAAGTCGCAAGTCCTGGCAGATTTCGTCGTAGACTGGACTGGACCAATAACGCAGCCGGAGTCGTCCGCAGAGAAGGTGTGGACAATCCACTACGACGGTGCCTGGTGCCATGCGGGGGCAAGCATCGCTGCAGTCATTACTTCGCCCACCGGGATCAAACACAGATACGCAGCGCGCCTCAGCTTTGCTTTGGAGTCTGATAGATGCACCAACAATATAGCAGAATACGAGGCTGTCATCCTCGGCCTTCGCAAGCTAAGGGCACTCGGTGTCACCACCTGCATCATCAGAACAGACTCCAAGGTAGTCGCCGGTCAGGTCGAGAAAGACTATGCAGCGAAGGACCCCGCACTCATGCAGTACCTCGCGGCCATCCGCAGCCTCGAAAGGTAATTCAAGGGTTTCACGTTGCAGCATGTGGACCGAGCCAAGAACGAGGAGGCCGATGCATTGGCCAAGGCAGCCGCCAGGGGCGAGGCCCTACCCTTCGACGTGTTCTACCACGTCATCGGCACGCCAGTCGTCCACAGCCCTGAGGGCTCCAAATAACCAATGACAGCGAGGGCCACCACATAGTCAACCTCATCATGACCGAAGACTGGCGGGCACCAATAACCCTGTTCCTGCAGGGGTACTACCATCCAACCGACATCAACGAGGCCAAGCGCCTCAAACACCGAAGCCGGGACTTCGCGTTAATCGAGGGCCAACTTTACAAGAAGGGGGTCAGCCAACCGATGCTTAAGTGCGTCACCGAGACTGAAGGCATCCAAATTCTACGCGAGGTCCACAGCGGGAATTGTGGCTCTCACGCAGGGCCTAGGGCCCTAGCGGCAAAGGTGATTCGTCAAGGTTTTTACTGGCCCACCATGATTTGCGCCGCAAATCGGGTCACAAGGTCCTACGAAGCCTGTCAGAAATTTTCTCCACGCTTCGGACGCCCTTCGCAGTTCACGAAGCTAATCGCCCACACGTGGCCCCTTCAGCGCTGGGGCCTGGACATTGTCGGGCCCCTGCCCACGGCTCAGGGATAACCTCAAGTTCACCTTCGTCGCTGTTGAGTATTTCACCAAATGGATTGAGGCGAGGGCAGTATCCACTATAACATCGAAGACAGCCCAAAAATTCTTCTAGCAAAACATTGTTTGCAGCTTCGGAGTCCCGTCCGAACTCACGGTCGATAACGGCAAGCAATTCGACAACCAAGACTTCAAGGATTTCTGCTTCTCCATCGGCACCAAGCTTGCCTTCGCCTCAGTGTACCACCCCCAATCCAACGGAGTGGTGGAACGCGCCAACGGAAAAATTTTCACAACCGTCAAGAAAATGCTCCTCGATGACAAAAAAGGCAAGTGGCCCGACCTGTTACCCGAAGTGGTCTGGGCGCTGAACACAACTGAGTGCAGGGCGACTGGGTTCACCCCTTTCCGCCTTCTGTACGGATCGGAGGCTATGACTCCGCAAGAAATAAAGCACGGGTCACCTCGGACAGTTGCGTCGGTCGTCCCCGACGTAGACGAGCCTACTTCGAAGGACCTCATCGACGGAGACCGCGTCTTCGCCCTACAGGCTTTAAACAAATACCAAGCTCAGACAAAAGCATGGCGCGACCACATAGTCATCCCGAGGGAGTTCAACGAAGGAGACCTCGTACTCATCCGGACAGCTCGGACAGAGTCCCGGGGCAAGATGGAGCCGAAATGGGAGGGCCCTTTCATCGTCAAGACGAAGGCGTCCCCCAGCGCGTACAGGCTCACAACGCCATCCGGCGAAGACCTAGAACATTCTTAGAACATTGATAATCTTCACAAATTTTTTGTTTAACCCTTCAGGGCCACTTCGCCCTTGTAATCAGCAGAACAAGTTTTAAGCCGGCCCGCACTCTTTTCCTCCCGCGGGGTGAGGTTTTTAATGAGGCGGAGCCATGTAATATACACGCGAAAAAACCCCCGCAAAAACTACGTCGAAAAAGACCGCACCAATGGTCTTCAACATTCGACCGACACAAAAGTCACCGCAGGGGGCAGCGATGGCTACCCCTCGTGTGCGACAGTCCGTGCAAAAGTCGCCTAAGCGTGCAGCCGAACTAGCACAACAAGTGCGCAAATTCGAAGTCTTCTCCACAAGACAATCCGTGCAAAAGTCGCCAAAGGGTGCAGCCGGACTAGCACAACAAGTGCGCAAATTCGAAGTCTTCTCGAAAAGACTATCCGTGCAAAAGTCGCCTAAGGGTGCAGCCGGACTAGCACAACAAGTGCGCAAATTCGAAGTCTTCTCGAAAAGACTATCCGTGCAAAAGTCGCCTAAGGGTGCAGCCGGACTAGCACAACAAGTGCGCAAATTCGAAGTCTTCTCCACAAGACAATCCGCGCATAAGTCGCCTAAGGGTGCAGCCGGACTAGCATAACGAGAGTAAAAATCGAAGGCACATTACATCAGTCCGAGAGTCCACAGGCGCAGCCGGACCGAGACAATAATATACTAGACCGGGTGCGCAACACCCTATGAACACACCCGGATGCGCGAAGGCAGTCAACTTTATCATACAAACTACAGTTACACGCGTTCAGCAAGGGCATAACACCTTACATAGGTTCAACCTTCGGAATGATCCCCATCTCCCTATAGTTAAATAGCATTATCCTCAGCTCCTCACCCTCAAAAAGCCTTCGCAACTCACCCTCACCCATACTCGCCCCAACCGGCGAAGACAACAATTCCTGCCTACCAGCCCTGCCCACACGAAGACGACCACCATCAAACCCGCCCACTCTACGCTTCGCCAACGCCCTTCGCCGCCTACGCCCAACACTCGGACCAGGCAACATTTCAGCATCCGTAACACGCGGAGAAGCCTCTGCCTCAGCCACATCCAAGGCTGCAAAATAATCTAAGCCTTCATCCGAAGACTCCACCGTCCACAAAACCGAACTCCCAGAGTCGTCAAACTCAGAAAACTTAAACATAGATTCATCTGATTCATTACCAGCAACCACGGTCGAAGCCGCCACAAAATTAGCAGTAGCGGTTGCGTGCGCAGGCCCAAAATCTTGAACCTACGCAGCAACCAAGGTTCAATAACATAGACAAAATTCCCTAACTACCCCATACACACTAAGCCACCTGTGAAGACCCAGCAGCCGCCGCGGGATCCTCCGCTGCTGGCTCCGTCGCCGCCTTCGGGAGATCCTCCGCCATCGGCACAGTAGCCGCCGGCGAGTCTCCACCAGACACAGCAGATGCAGGGGCAGCGTGGGAAGCTTCACCGGCCTCCGGGAGCGACGCTGTGTCGACCTCAGCTTCGGCCACCATCGGGTCGGCCTCCGCTTCGGGCAGCGCGCTGTTCAGACGTCCGAAGTCCTCCACCTCCTCGGCACGCGCCATCTGCAACACAGCGCACCAATTCAGCACACCCGCATACACCCACATTCAATAGCACAAAACGGAACACAAACTTTACCTGATCCCGCGCCCGGTCAGCCCATTTCCTAACCGCCTCCCGACCGTGAGGGCCCCACATCCGGTCAAAGAGGGCCCCCCCGGCGTCCTTCACCACAGGGTCTTCGACCTTAAAAATGTCACGCCCAAAATCTTCATCGGATCGGTCGAAGACCTCATAGTGATGGCACCCCTCGCGGGCCAGCGCATTCATAGCCCCCTCGCAGGTGACGAGGGAGGCATACGACATGAAGCCCGCCACGATGGTCGGGAGTGCTTGCAACTCCTCTTGCAGCCACTTGAGGCACCGAAGGCCCGCCTCTCGGTCGGGCACCTCGAAGTCGGCGGTCCGCGCACCCAGCTCGCGGTACGAATCCACGAGCTGTTTGCGCGTTCGCTCAACTTCCACGCGAGTAGAGGCCTCGGTCCTCTCCACGCGGGCCTGCAGAGCGTTGAACCGCGCCTCCCACTCCTCGGCGCGCTGGCTTGCGAGGCTTTCTTCTGCCCTCGCCAATTTGGCCTCCGCCTGCGCCGACTGCGCCTTGGTGATGGCCTCATTGGCCTCCTTCCTTTCCTCCACCAGCTGGCGCCGGAGGTCAGTCCTCTCGCTCTCCAGGGCGGCCACCTTCTCCGCCAGCCTGCGGTTTTTGCTCTCCACAGCCGATTTTTCCTGAACGGCGTCCGCGTGCTGCGCCCGAAGTCTCTCGACTTCGGCATCCACGCCCGCCGTAAGGGCGCCCGACGCCACGCGATCGGCGAAGTCGGCCTCCTAACAGACACGCATGAGTCCACAATCAAAATGAAAGCGACACACAACGAAGCCTACTTTAACTTACCTGATTCAGCTGCAGCGACGCTTCCCGCAGCTGGCGGGACGCAGTACCCGCCTCGTCTTTGACGGCAGTGGCCGCCGACACCTCGCCGTCAGCGATGGAAGCGCCACCCTTCACCCCAAAAACCACGGCAGGCATCGTGGCCGCCACCGCGGGTGAGACGACAACAAGTTGCTCTTCGCCCGACCCTGCAACGTATCACCGGTCAAAAAAAACCTTACCGACGAGATAGTCGTCCACGCAAATTTCTGTGCCGAAGTCGGCAATACGCTTCCCCAGCGAAGGCAGCTCCCTGACCTTCGCAGCTCCCTCCGGGACGGACTTGGTCCCGCCAGCGCCGGCCGCCTTCGTGCTTTTCGGCAACTTGCTAGATCCAGGCGCGGCCGCTTTCGCAGCCAGCGAGGGCTGGCTACCGCCGGGGACGGCAGCCTTCGCGCTCCCGCGCGCCCTCTTCGGCCTAGCCTCAGGGAGCCTGACGACCGCCTGACGCTTCTGAGTGGCATCCTGTTGATCCTTGTTCATCACTACCGACACAACAGCAGCAATATTCCGCCCGTAAGGAAACACTCTCAAATCACGGGCCACGCGAGAGGTAAAAAAGTCTTCGCCAGCCGCGCGGGGGATAGGAACGTTCTTGGGCCATCGACCCCCGGTAACCTCCAGCATCCGCGCCGAAGTCTCCCGGAGCTCGGGCGAAGACATCCTTCCCTCAGGGGCCGCGCATGTTCCCATCAACTCCATAGCAAAACTATCGGAGACCCCCAGTTTTCCCATCGCAGTACCTAGCTTCCTCTTCTTAGTAGATGGGGCAGCCTCCGGCGCGGGGTCGTCTTCGAGCACTGCCGCTGGTTTCTTCCCCCGGCGGTCGGCGACGTCCACTCCGGGGTAACCGCCATATGGCAAACCATTCAGCTCAAAAACTCGATTTAGGCGATCGTTGGATCCACGTATGTCCCAGCTCCGCTGGGCCTCAGTCCTCGGCACGTAGCAACCAACAATTCTCACTGCCCCATCCTCCGCCTCACGCACAACCGCGGCAGGATCCCGCCCTCGCACATCCAAGGCAAAGAGGGGACTTCGCACTTTCCACCCGCCAAAGGAGGGCATCACGCGAGGGCATACTTCGCCCAACGTCCATCCATGTGCCAAAGGCCACACCCCATACCCTATGAATTCCTCAACCAGATCACACCTGCTACTCCTACGGGCAGCGATCCGAAGGGCACGTTCATTCTCGTCGTCCTCCGCCACTTCAAACGGCGGGTATGCCACATAATAATGCGAACACATGATGGCAGCAGGGAGCCCAGGGTGATTTTCGACTTCAGCTTCTGAAACATAGAACCAGTAGTCCCACCAGTTGCCCCACTTATTTCGGGCACAAGGGACCAACTCCACAACCTCCATCGAAGTCTTCCCGGACTTCGGCGTGAAAGTGCACGACCCGAACTGCGCAATTTTGTCACCAATCTGTCTCTTCTGCCAGTGCAAACAGTAATGCTTGGCGAAGACCTCCACCGAAGGTTGTCCGCCATACGACGTTGTTGCCCACACATACTTCGCCAACGCCACCACATCGTTCGGTGTCAGCTGATGAACTTGGACCCCAAACTTCTGCAGCACCTCCGACATGAAACGATGCGCAGGCAGACGAAGTCCGACAACAAAAAATGCCTCAAACACAACCAGTTCACCCTCGGGCTCGGGAATCTCCTCTGCCCCCGGCACTCGCCCGACCCCGCCGCCAAAATACCCCAACTGTTGCATATCCTGCACGCAGCCTAGCGACATCCGTGAAACACCAAATTCCACCGTATCTCCCGGGTGCAATTCCGCCGCTGCACCACCCGAGAGATCCTCGGAAGGCGTCTCGGCCATCGGCGTGGTCGCAGCAGACGAAGAAGAGGACGGCATGGCTACGTACCGTCGACGGCGGCGCGCGGTCTGCTTCACGCGGGCCAGTTCTCCGGCGAACAGGAGCAAGGAGGGCAGTCGAACGAGCGAGCAGCTTGAACAAGGAGGGTTAGGGCTTTCGTGGCGCGCAGAAAGGTAAATTTCAACCGGCGCCGCCCCCCACCCTTTTTATACACAGGACGCGACGCTTCGGGGAACCCGCAATCCAACAGTGCGGCGTCAATCAACGGTCATGTCAAAAACCCCCGCGGAACCACTTCGAGCGAGGGCAGCGTCTCCACCATCTAGCAACGCCTTCGGCACCAGATGACTTAGTCGAACTGGTCCCTCAGAGGGCAAATGTTGGGGCGAAGGCGAAGATGCCACCCTTCGCTCGAAGGCCTTCGCCACACCCGCTACAACAATGGAGACAAGACGACTGGCCAACTCTACACTTCGGATGATACAACCGGAGACGAAGGCCTACGACGAAGTCGCTTTTTCCCGTGACCTTGTCCAACGCGGAGGCCCACGCGTGATCCGGCCCATCGTAATAGGCCCTGCGTGGTCGCAGCACATTACGGGCCTAGTTTATAAAGGTCTCCCTGTAATTACAGTCTATAACCCTGCTTTATGGGAATATTCCGGGGATAACCTAGGCGCCTGAGGGCACATGCGTCCTTAACACTGGACGCTGGGCACTCAGACACCTATAAATACCCCCGCACAATGCCCTTGAGAGGCTAGGTTAACAGAGCTATTGCCATCTCGAGTTGTAGCCCCGTTTACACCACTTTTACTCCCCAGTTGGATCTACTCACTCAGGAGAGCAAGTTCCAACAGTTTGCAAGAACTAAACCTCGGTAAAACAAATCACCGTGACATTCGTTCTTATTTGCTTGTGATTTGTTTTCGCCCTCTCTTTCGGACTCGATTATATTTCTAACGCTAACCCTGGCTTGTAGTTGTGCTTAAGTTTATAATTTTCAGATTCCGCCTATTCACCCCCCTCTAGGCGACTTTCAATTGGTATCAGAGCCTGGTACTTCATTAGAGCCTAACCGCTCGAAGTGATGTCGGGAGATCACGCCAAGAAGGAGATGGTGACCAGCGAGAAGCCCGCCACAAGCCACAGGAAGGCTCCATCGGGAGAGTCCCGCAACAAGAAGAAGGAGGAATCACCTCCTCACAAGTCGCATCGGAGTGGCGACAAGAAAAAGAAGATGAAGAAGGTGGTCTACTACGAGACCGATTCTTCGTCGCCATCCACCTCCGGTTCCGACGCGCC
The DNA here is from genome assembly GCA_029449295.1 of Zea luxurians. Lineage (NCBI taxonomy): Eukaryota > Viridiplantae > Streptophyta > Magnoliopsida > Poales > Poaceae > Zea > Zea luxurians. The sequence goes on along the minus strand of JAOPSE010000016.1, from coordinate 83,148,124 downwards.
GTCCGTCACTTCTAAGCGCCATGAGCGCAAGAAGTTTAGTAAGATCCCCCTACGCTATCCTCGCATTTCAAAACGCACTCCTTTACTTTCCGTTCCACTAGGCAAACCACCCGTTTTTGAGGGTAAAGATTATAACATGTGGAGTGACAAAATGAGGCATCACCTAACCTCACTCTACGCAAGTATTTGGGACGTTGTTGAGTTTGGAGTGCAGGTACCATCGCCCGGGGATGAAGATTATGATTCGGACGAGGTTGCCCAAATCCGGCACTTCAACTCCCAAGCCACTACTGTACTCCTCATCTCTCTAAGTCGAGAGAAGTATAATAAGGTGCAAGGGTTGAAGAGCGCCAAGGAAATTTGGGATGTACTCAAAACCGCGCATGAAGGAATGAGGTGACCAAGATCACCAAGAGGGAGACGATCGAGGGGGAGCTCGGTCATTTCAAGCTCAACCAAGGAGAGGATCCGCAAGCCATGTACAACCGGCTAAAAACCTTGGTGAACCAAGTGCGCAACCTCGGGAGCACTAAATGGGATGACCATGAAATGGTCAAGGTTATTCTTAGATCACTTGTTTTTCTTAATCCTACTCAAGTTCAATTAATTCGTGGTGATCCAAGATATAAACTAATGTCTCCCGAGGAAGTAATAGGAAAATTTGTGAGCTTTGAATTGATGATCAAAGGATCCAAGAAGATCATCGAGCAAGGCGCCTCCTCCGTACTCGAGGTACAACCCGTTGCATTCAAAGCGACGGAGGAGAAGAAAGAAGAGTCTACATCAAGTAGACTTCCCATCAATGCCTCCAAGCTCAACAATGAGGAAATGGCACTCATCATCAAGAGCTTCCGCCAAATCCTCAAGCAAAGGTGGGGGAAAGACTACAAGCCCCGCTCCAAGAAAGTAAGCTACAAGTGTGGTAAGCCCAGTCATTTTATCGCTAAATGTCCTTTATCTAGTGATAGTGACAGGGATAACGACAAGAGGGGGAAGAAGAAGGAGAAGAAGAGGTACTACAGGAAGAAGGGTGGCAATGCCCATGTTTGCCAGGAGTGGGACTCCGACGAGAGCTCCACCGACTCCTCCGACGACGAGGACGCCGCCAACATCGCCATCAACAAGGGTCTTCTCTTCCCCAACGTCGGCCACAAGTGCCTCATGGCAAAGGATGGCAAGAAGAAGAAGGTAAAATCAAGATCCTCCACTAAGTATGCAACTTCTAGTGATGAGGATAATTCTAGTGATGATGAGGATAACTTGCTCACTCTTTTTGCCAATCTTAACATGCAACAAAAAGAGAAATTGAATGAATTGATTAGTGCTATTCATGAGAAGGATGAACTCTTGGATAGCCAAGAGGACTTCCTTATTAATGAAAACAAGAAGCATGTTAAGGTTAAAAATGCTTATGCTCTAGAGGTAGAAAAATGTGAAAAATTAACTAGTGAGCTAAGCACTTGCCATGACACTATTTCTAGCCTTAGAAATGAAAATGCCAAATTAATTGCTAAGGTTGAGAAATCAAATGTTTGTGATGATTCTATTGTTAATATTAGAAATGATAATGCTAGTTTAATTGCTAAGATTGACATGTTGAATGTATCTCTTGCTAGCCTTAAGATTGAGAAAGAAAAATTAACTGCTAAGGCTAAAGATTTAAATGTTTGCAATGATGCTATTACCAATCTTAGAGATGAGAATGCTATTTTACATGCTAGGATTGTTGAATTAAATGATTGCAAACCCTCTACATCTATGGTTGATCATGTTTCTATTTGCACTAGATGTAGAGATATTAATGTTGATGCTATTCATGATCACCTTGCTATGATTAAACAACAAAATGATCATATAGCTAAACTAGATGCTAAAATTGCCGAGCATGAATTAGAGAATGAAAATTTTAAATTTGCCCGTAGTATGCTCTATAGTGGAAGACGCCCTAGCATTAAGGATGGCATTGGCTTCCAACAGGGAGACTGTCAAGCTTAATGCCCCTCCTAAAAGATTGTCTACTTTTGTTAAGGGCAAGGCTCCCATGTCCGAGATATTTTATATCCTGCTGGTTATCCTGAGAATAAGATTAGGAGAATTCATGCAAAGAAGACTCATTCTGTTTCTCACCATGCTTTTATTTATAAGAATGAGGCTTCTAGCTCTAGGCGTTCTACACATGTTAAAATGCCTAAGAAGAAAACTTCTATTGCATAAAATGATCATAACATTTCTTTTAAGACCTTTGATGCTTCATATGTGCTCACTAACAAATCAGGCAAAGTAGTTGCCAAATATGTTGGGGGCAAACACAAGGGGTCAAAGACTTGTGTTTGGGTACCCAAGGTGCTTGTTTCTAATGTCAAAGGACCCAAGACCGTTTGGGTACCTAAGAACAAGGCCTAAATTTGTTTTGTAGGTTTATGCATCCGGGGGCTCAAGTTGCATCATCGATAGCGAGTGCACGAACCACATGACTTGGGAGAAAAGGATGTTCTCCTCCTATGAGAAAAACCAAGATCCCCAAAGAGCCATCACATTCGAGGATGGAAATCAAGGTTTGGTCAAAGGACTTGGTAAAATTGCAATATCACCCGACCACTCTATTTCCAATGTTTTTCTTGTAGATTCTTTAGATTATAACTTGCTTTCTATTTCTCAATTATGTAAAATGGGTTACAATTGTCTTTTTACGGATGTAGGTGTTACTGTCTTTAGAAGAAGTGATGATTCAATAGCATTTAAGGGAGTGTTAGAGGGTCAGCTATACTTAGTTGATTTTAATAGAACTGAACTCGACACTTACTTAATTGCTAAGACTAACATGGGTTGGCTCTGGCATCGCCGACTAGCCCACGTTGGGATGAAGAATATTCATAAGCTTCTAAAGGGAGAGCACATTTTGGGACTAACAAATGTTTATTTTGAGAAAGACAGGATTTGTAGCGCATGTCAAGCAGGGAAGCAAGTTGGTGTTCATCATCCACACAAGAACATAATGACGACTGACAGGCCACTTGAGCTACTCCACATGGACCTATTCGGCTCGATAGCTTACATAAGCATCGGCGGGAGTAAGTACTGTCTAGTTATTGTGGATGACTATTCTTGCTTCACTTGGATATTCTTTTTGCAGGAAAAATCACAAACCCAAGAGACCTTAAAGGGATTCTTGAGACGGGCTCAAAATGAGTTTGGTTTAAGGATCAAAAAGATTAGAAGCGACAATGGGACGGAGTTCAAGAACTCACAAATAGAAGGCTTTCTTGAGGAGGAGGGCATCAAGCATGAGTTCTCTTCTCCCTACACGCCACAACAAAATGGTGTAGTGGAGAGGAAGAATAGAACTCTATTGTACATGGCAAGGACCATGCTTGATGAGTACAAGACTTCGGATCGGTTTTGGGCCACGGCGGTCAACACCGCTTGCTATGCCATCAACCAGTTATATCTTCACTGAATCCTCAAGAAGACATCTTATGAACTCCTTACCGGTAAAAAGCCCAATGTTTCATATTTTAGAGTCTTTGGTAGTGTTGGGGGCCTTCGTCCTCCGAAGGTCCTCAAAAACGTTGTTTAACAATGTTTTCCATGTGTAACATGTAAACAGGTACCTTCGGATATAGATCAAAGTCGTACACGACGTAAGAAGCATGGTCAGAACGAAGGATGATGCTGCTCTGAAGCTACGGGCGGAATAGCTTCGGCTCAACAGCGGAAAAAAGAACCGACTTAAAGGGGAAAAAGCCATCCAGTCCTCGATGAGTTGTCCATAATACAGTAGTAAATGTGAAGGACATAAATGTAATTTCACACAGGCTGCATCCTGTGCCTATAAATAGATGAACAGTACTCCCGTACTGTTCAGGTTGACTTGCATTTGCTCGTACGCCACGCTTGGACTTTCGCCTTCTATCAAGCCGAAGGTATAAATGTAATTCAATATTGTTCACGTTCATTCATAATGATATAATGAAGAAATATTAATGATGTTATATGATCATTTATGTTATTTCTCATGTCTCATATGCTTCTCCTTTCATTAATATATATATTATGATGATGAAGGTACGTCCTTCATTACCTTCGTCTGAAGATCATTATATCCTGAGGGAAATAATGCTTCGAAGGACGAAGGGCATTAACCATTAACCTTTTTCTATGTTGTCTTGTTCTTAATTCATAGCATTTGAGAACAAGTCCCCAACAGGTAGCAAATTAGAAAATCTAAATTTGCTCCTAAGGCTGTAGAAGGCTTTTTACTTGGTTATGACTCAAACACAAGGGCATATAGAGTCTTTAACAAGTCCACTAGACTAGTTGAAGTCTCTTGTGACATTGTGTTTGATGAGACTAATGGCTCTCAAGTAGAGCAAGTTGATCTTTATGAGCTAGATGATGAAGAGGCTCCATGCGTCGCGCTAAGGAACATGTCCATCGGGGATGTGTGTCCTAAGGAATCTGAAGAGCCTCCACAAGCACAAGATCAACCATCTTCCTCAATGCAAGCATCTCCACCAACCCAAGATGAGGATCAAGCTCAAGAGGATGAAAATGAAGATCAAGAAGATGAGCCACCTCAAGAGGAGGACAATGATCAAGGGGGAGATGCTAATGATCAAGACAAGGAAGATGATGAGGGTCCAAGACCGCCACACCCAAGAGTCCACCAGGCGATTCAAAGAGATCACCCTGTGAACACCATCCTCGGCGATATTCATAAGGGGGTAACAACTCGATCTCGAGTCGCTCATTTTTGTGAACGTTATTCTTTTGTTTCCTCTATTGAGCCACACAGGGTAGAGGATGCACTTAAAGATTCGGATTGGGTGCTGGCGATGCAAGAGGAGCTCAACAACTTCATGAGGAATGAGGTATGGCATTTAGTTCCACGTCCTAACCAAAATGTTGTAGGAACCAAGTGGGTCTTCCGCAACAAGCAAGATGAGAATGGTGTGGTGATAAGGAACAAAGCACGACTTGTGGCCAAGGGTTATTCACAAGTCGAAGGTTTGGATTTTGGTGAAACCTATGCACCCGTAGCTAGGCTTGAGTCAATTCGTATATTACTTGCCTATGCTACTTACCATGGCTTTAAGCTTTACCAAATGGACGTGAAGAGTGCCTTCCTCAATGGACCAATCAAGGAAGAGGTCTATGTTGAGCAACCTCCAGGCTTTGAAGATAGTGAGTATCCTAACCATGTATATAAACTCTCTAAGGCGCTTTATGGGCTCAAGCAAGCCCCAAGAGCATGGTATGAATGCCTAAGAGATTTTCTTATCACTAATGGCTTCAAAGTCGGCAAGGCCGATTCTACTCTCTTTACTAAAACCATTGCAAATGATTTGTTTGTATGCCAAATTTATGTTGATGATATTATATTTAGGTCTACTAACAAATCTATTTATGAAGAGTTTAGTAGGATCATGATACAAAAATTCGAGATGTCTATGATGGGGGAGTTGAAGTATTTTCTAGGATTTCAAGTCAAGCAACTCCAAGAGGGCACCTTCATCAGCCAAACGAAGTACATTCAAGATATACTCACTAAGTTTGGAATGAAGGATGCCAAGCCCATCAAGACACCCATGGGAACCAATGTGCATCTCGACCTCGACACGGGAGGTAAATCCGTAGATCAAAAGGTATATCGGTCGATGATAGGATCTTTATTCTATTTATATGCATCTCGACCGGACATTATGCTTTCTGTATGCATGTGTGCAAGGTTCCAAGCCGATCCTAAGGAAATTCACCTTAGGGCTGTGAAGAGAATCTTGAGATATTTAGTTCATACACCTAAGTTTGGTCTTTGGTACCCCAAGGTATTCTCTTTTGATTTATTAAGATATTCAGATGCTGATTGGGCAGGGTGTAAAATTGATAGGAAGAGCACATCAGGGACTTGTCAGTTTCTGGGGAGATCCCTGGTGTCTTGGGCGTCAAAGAAACAAAACTCAGTAGTTCTTTTTACCGCCGAAGCCGAGTACATTGTCGTAGGCCATTGTTGCGCGCAATTACTTTGGATGAGGCAAACCCTTAGGGACTATGGCTACAAATTTAGCAAAGTCCCTCTCCTATGTGATAATGAGAGTGCAATCCGCAATGCGGATAATCCCGTTGAGCACAGCCGCACTAAGCACATAGCCATTCGGTATCACTTTTTGAGAGATCACCAACAAAGGGGGGATATCGAGATAGCCTATATTAACACCAAAGGTCAATTAGCCGATATCTTTACCAAACCACTAGATGAGAAAACCTTTACCAAGCTTAGGAATGAGCTAAACATTCTTGATTCTCGGAATTTTGATTGATACTTTGCACACATAGCTCATTTATATACCTTTGATCATATCTTTTTTATGACTATGACTAATGTGTTTTCAAGTGTAATCTTATGCTTAGTCATAGAATTGAAAGGGAAATGGAGTATTCGGCAAAGACGACGCTTCGACTCAACTCCATCGGTATTACCTACTCTTTGCTGGTATTCCGCATAGTTCTCCACTTTGGTATAATCTTCACTCATATCTATTTGTTTGCCATTGGGGAGAAAGTAAAAGAGCTTGTATTTCACTCACAAGTACCCGTTTTTGGCGATTCATGCCAAAGGGGGAGAAAGTATGAGCCCAAAGAAAAAGGACCGCACCACCACCGAATTTTAAAAATGAAGTGTTCAAATTGATATCTTATTGTGTTCAAAAGGGTGAGAAAGTTCTAGTAAAATTTATAAAACCCTCTTGAACACTAAGAGGATAATTTCATTAAGGGGGAGTTTTGTTTAAGTCAAAGGAAAAGCATTTGAAACAGGGGGAGAAAATTTCAAATATTGAAAATGATTCTTTCAATCTCATTCATATACCTTTGACTATTTGCAAAAGGTTTTTGAAAAGAATTTTACAAAGAATTTGCAAAAACAAAACTTGTGGTGCAAATGTGGTCCAAAATTTTAAACAAGAAGAAAACCATCCATGCATATCTAGTAAAAATGATTATTGGTTTCATTCCAAGCAACCTTTGCATTTACCTTATGCAAACTAGTTCAATTCTGCACTTTTATATTTGCTTTGGTTTGTGTTGGCATCAATCACCAAAAAGGGGGAGATTGAAAGGGAAATAGGGTCAAACCTTTTCCAAAATGAATTTTGGTGGTTGAATTGCCCAACACAAATAATTGGACTAACTAGTTTGCTCTAGATTATGAGTTATACAGGTGCCAAAGGTTCAACACAAACCAATACAAAGTCAAAGAAAGGGTTCAAATAAAAAGAGCAAAAGACAACCGAAGGCTGCCCTGGTCTGGTGCACCGGACAGTGTCCGGTGCACCAGGGAGGAATGACTTTGAACTTGCCAGCTTCGGGTTTTTGGGGAGTCGCTCCGCTATAATTCACCGGACTGTCCGGTGTAACACCGGACTATCCGGTGTGCCAGTGGGAGCAACGGCTACTAGCGCCAACGGTCTTCTGTAAAGGAACAGTGAAACGCTACAGTGCGCGCCTGCGCACGCAGAAGCTAGAGCAACCGTCAGAAGGCGCACCGAACAGTGAACAGTGACTGTCCGGTGCACCGCCGGACTGTCCCGTGGGCCCACTTGTCAGAGCTCCAACGGTCGAACCCTAACGGTTGGGTGACGTGTCTGGCGCACCGGACAGTGTTCGGTGGCGCACCGGACTGTCCAGTGCGCCATACGACAGCAGCCCCTCCCAACGGCCACTTTGGTGGTTGGGGCTATAAATACCCCCAACCACCACTCATTCAAGGCATCCAAGTTTTCAGCCATTGCATTCAATACAAGAGCTCTAGACTTCACTCCAAGACACAAACAAGAGATCAAATCCTCTCCCAAGTCCAAAGATCATTCCAATCAAATAGTGACTCGTGAGAGAGTGATATTTGTGTTCATTTGAGTTCTTGCGCTTGGATCGCTTTTCTTCTTCCTTCTTTCTTGTTCCCAACTCAATTGTAATCAAGTCAAGAGGCACCAATTGTGTGGTGGTCCTTGTGGGGACTTAGTGTCTCGATTGATTGAGAAGAGAAGCTCACTCGGTCTAGGTGACCGTTTGAGAGAGGGAAAGGGTTGAAAGAGACCCGGTCTTTGTGACCACCTCAACAGTGAGTAGGTTTGCAAGAACCGAACCTCGGTAAAACAAATCACTGTGTCATTCGTTCTTATTTGCTTGTGGTTTATTTTCGCCCTCTCTTTCGGACTCGATTATATTTCTAACGCTAACCCCGGCTTGTAGTTGTGCTTAAGTTTATAATTTTCAGATTCCGCCTATTCACCCCCCCCTCTAGGTGACTTTCACTATCAACCTTGCATCCGGCATAATCGGAGTCTAAGTATCCAATCAAGTCAAAGGTAGACCCCTTTGGATATCAGATCCCGAAGCAAGGCTTAGAAACTAAATACCTAAGAATTCGCTTAACGACCACAAGGTGACATTCCTTGGGGTCAGATTGAAATCTAGCACACATGCCTACACTAAGCATAATGTCCAGTCTACTAGCACAAAGGTAAAGTAATGAACCTATCATTGACCGGTATGCCTTTTGATCAACGGACTTACCTCCTTTTTTGAGGTCAAGATGCCCGTCAGTTCCCATCGGTGTCTTCGCGGGCTTGTCGTCCTTCATCCCAAACCTCTTGAGAAGATCTTGAGTGTACTTCATTTGGGAGATGAAAGTGCCATCCTTGAGTTGCTTCACTTGGAACCCAAGGAAGTAGGTCAACTCGCCCATCATCAACATCTCGAACTTTTGCATCATCACCCTGCTAAACTTCTCACAAGACTTTTGGTTAGTAGAACCAAATATTATGTCATCGACATAAATTTGGCAAACAAAAAGATCACCATTACATGTCTTTGTGAAGAGAGTGGGATCGGCTTTCCCAACCTTGAAAGCATTAGCAATTAAGAAATCTCTAAGGCATTCATACCATGCTCTTGGGGCTTGCTTAAGTCCATAGAGCGCCTTAGAGAGCTTATACACATGGTCGGGATACCTGTCATCCTCAAAGCCAGGGGGTTGTTCCACGTATACCTCCTCCTTGATTGGCCCATTGAGGAAAGCACTCTTTACGTTCATTTGAAATAGCCTGAAAGAGTGGTGAGCAGCATAGGCTAATAAAATCCTAATTGACTCTAACCTAGCCACAGGAGCAAAAGTCTCCTCGAAATCCAAACCTGTGACTTGGGCATAACCTTTTGCCACAAGTCGAGCCTTGTTTCGTGTCACCACTCCGTGCTCGTCTTGCTTGTTGCGGAACACCCACTTGATTCCCACAACATTTTGCTTTGGACGTGGCACTAGGCTCCAGACTTCATTCCTTTTGAAGTTGTTGAGCTCTTCCTACATGGCCAACACCCAGTCCGAATCCTGCAAGGCCTCTTCTACCCTGAAAGGCTCAATAGAAGATACAAACGAGTAATGCTCACAAAAATTAGCTAATCATGAGCGAGTAGTTACTCCCTTGCTGATGTCACCCAGAATCTGATCGACGGGATGATGTCTTTGGATCATTGCACGGACTTGAGTTGGAGGGGCCCGTGGTGCTTCTTCCTCCCTAACGTGTTCCTCTTGTGCTCCCCTTTGATCCTGCTCCTCTTCTTGAGATACCTGTACATCGTCTTGAGTTGGGGAATTCACCAATGTCGAGGAGGATGGTTGATCTTGTTTCTGTAGTTCTTGTGGTCGCACATCACCTATCGCCATCGTGCGCATTGCGGTCGTCGGAACTTCTTCTTCATCTATATCATCAAGATCAACTTGCTCTCTTGGAGAGCCATTAGTCTCATCAAATACAACATCGCTAGAGACTTCAACTAATCCTGATGATTTGTTGAAGACCCTATACGCCTTTGTATTTGAGTCATATCCTAGTAAAAACCCTTCTACTGCCTTGGTTCCCATCTCCAAATATAATTGTATCCTGGGAATCCTTGTTCTTGACGTAGAAGGTGAACATCTTCTTCTCCCCCGTCATGTGGTTTGTGCATCCGCTGTCGATAATCTAGCTTGAGCCCCCGGATGCATAAACCTGCAAGACAATTTAAGCTTGGGTTTTAGGTACCCAACTCTTGTTGGGTCTTGCAAGGTTAGTCACAACAGTTTTTGGAACCCATATGCAAGTTTTGTCTCCCTTGCATTTGGATCCCAACTTCCTAGCAACTACTTTTGCATTCTTCCATAAAAGTACAAAGGAAGTATTGCAAGTATGGTAAACAGTAGTAGGACCATTCCAAACTCTCCTAGGCGCATGAGACATAGCATGATTACGCCTAGGCCTATTTCTACCATAATCACAAGTGGAGCTAGAAGCAACCATAGCATGAGAAGTATTATAACTAGGTAAAACAGCATGATCATAGCATCTATCATTATGATCATGACTAGTAAATTTCCTATCATAAATATAGGCATGGTTCCTTTGAGGACTACTAGCCATAGGGGCCTTCCCTTTCTCCTTATTGAGAGCGGGAGTCCTTTGGCTTGTTAAGTTCTTGGTTTCTTTTCAAAAACCAAGTCCATCCTTAATTGAGGGGTGTCTACCAACAGTGTAGGCATCCCTAGCAAATTTTAATTTATCAAAATCATCTTTGCAAGTCTTAAGTTAAGCATTAAGACTTGCAACCTCATTGTTTAATTTAGCAATAGTGGCAGCATGTTCATCAAAATTAACATCTTTACACCTATTGCAAATAACTACATGTCCTACACATGAACTAGTTGCATTTGTTGTTTCTAGTTTAGCATTTAATTCATCATTTAGCTCCTTTAGACTAGAGACAGATTTATGACAAGCAGACAACTCAGAGGATAGCATTTCATTTCTTTTAATTTCTAGAGCAAGAGATTTTTGAACACTAACAAATTTATCATGTTCCTCATACAAGATATCTTCTTGCTTTTCTAGCAGTCTATCTTTTTCATTAAGAGCATCGATTAGTTCATTAATTTTGTCTACTTTATTTCTATCTAATCCTTTAAACAAGTCAGTATAGTCTACTTCATAATCAGATGATTCTTCATCACTAGAGGAAGTATACTTGGGAGTGTCCCGAATATGTACCTTCTTCTCCTTAGCCATAAGACAAGTATGGCGTTCATTGGGAAAGAGCAAAGATTTGTCGAAGGCCGAGGCAGCCAGTCCTTCATCATTGGAGTCGGATGAAGAGCAGTCAGAATCCCATTCCTTTCCAAGGTGCGCCTCACCCTTCGCCTTCCTGTAGTTCTTCTTTTCCCTCTTCCCGTGTTTTTCTTGTCCCTGGTCATTATCATTATCAAGGCATTGAGCTATGAAATGACCAGTCTTACCGCATGAAGCAGGAACGCTTTCCCCTTGTTTTATTCTTGTTGGGGTACTCCTTGCGTCCTTTTAGCGCGGTCTTGAAGCACTTGATGATAAGCGCCATCTTGTCCTCATTGAGCCTGGTAGCCTCTACTTGTGCTACCTGCTTGGTAGTGTCTCCTTGCTGCTGGTTGCTTTGAGAGCAACAGGCTACGGCTCATAGATAGGTAGTGGACCATTTAGCGCATCATCCACGTATCGCGCCTCCTTCACCATCATGCGCCTGCTCATGAATTTTCAGAGGATCTCCTCGGGCGTCATTTTGGTGTACATGGGATTTTCACGAATAAGGTTGACAAGATGGGGGTCAATAACAGGAAATGACCTGAGCATGAGTCGGACGACGTCATGATCCATTCATATTGTGCTTCCATAGCTTCGTATTTTGTTGATCAGGGTCTTGAGCCTGTTGTAGTTTTGTGTTGGCTCCTCTCCCCTGATCATCACGAATCTCCCTAGCTCGCCCTCCACCAGTTCCACCTTGGTGATCATGGTGGCATCATTTCCCTCATGTGATATCTTGAGGGTGTCCCAGATTTGTTTGGCGTTGTCCAAGCCGCTAACCTTGTTGTATTCATCCCTGCACAGAGATGCTAGCAAAATAGTAGTGGCTTGGGCATTTTTATGGATTTGCTCATTAATAAACACAGGATTATCGGTACTATCAAAATGCATCCCATTTTCTACAATTTCCCATATACTAGGATGGAGAGAGAATAAATGACTACGCATTTTATGACTCCAAAACGAATAGTCCTCTCCATCAAAGTGTGGAGGTTTTCTAAGGGGAATTGATAGTAAATGCACATTTGAATTATAGAGAATGCGAGAATAATCAAAAGAATAATTTTGATTAACCGTCTTTTTCTTGGACGAGAAGTCATCGTCGTTGTCGTCCCTTAGTGAAGAGGAGGAGGCATCACTGTTGTAGTAGATGATCTTCTTGATGCGCCTCTTCTTCTTCTTCCCGTCCCTCTTCTTGTGACTCGAGCCTGAGTCAGTGGGCTTGTCGTCTCTTGGCTCGTTGAAGAGGGATTCCTTCTCCTTGTCGTTGACCACCATCCCCTTTCCCTTGGGATCCATCTCTTCGGGCGGTTAGTCCCTTGGATGAAGAGAACGGCTCCGATACCAATTGAGAGCACCTAGAGGGGGGTGAATAGGTGATCCTGTAAAATTCAACACTAAATAGCCACAAACTTGATTACTAAAGTGTTAGTGCGACTAAGTAGCTATGAAGCGAGTTCTTGTGAACAAAACAATCACAGAAAAACAACACAAGAGACACGCGATTTTTATCCCGTGGTTCGGTCAAGTAACACTTGCCTACCCCACGTTGTGGTGTCCCAATGGACGAGGGTTGCACTCAACCCCTTTCAAGTTATCCTATGATCAACTTGAATACCACAGTCTTTTTCTCTTTTGACTATACTTCCCGTTTGTGAGGAATCTCCACAAGTTGGAGCCTCTCGCCCTTACAATATAGATCATAGAGAAAGCACAAGAGTAAGGATGGGAGAGCAACACACGCAAGATCCAAATCCGCAGCACACACACGCACACAAGCCAAGACTTGAGCTCGAAACACAACACAGAGAGTTCGCAATTCAAACGGAGCTCAAATCACTATCACAATCGATTAAATGCGTGGAGGCGGAGTCTGAGAGTCTTAGAATGTTTCTTGTAAGCTTGGTGTAGTGCTCCATGCGCCTAGGGGTCCCTTTTATAGCCCCAAGGCAGCTAGGGGCCGTTGGAGTTCAACTTGAAAGGCTATTCTTGCCTTCTGCCGAGTGGTGCACCGGATAGGTACTGTAGCTGTCTGGTGCTCGATTTCCTTCCATGCCGGGCACAGTCGACCATTGGTCCTCTGGGTCTGTTAGCGCACCGGACACTGTCTGGTGCACACCGGACAGTCCGGTGTGCCCAACCGACCGTTGGTGCGGGCCACGTGTCGCGCGTTGATCGCACAGACGACTGTTGGCTGTAGGCGCCCTTGACTCACCGGACGGTCCGGTACACCACCGAATAGTCCGGTGAATTATAGCCACGTCGCCTTTTTCTTTTTCTGAGAGCAACGAGTTCATCACTGATGACTCACCGGACAGTCCGGTGATTTATAGCCGTGTTACTTCGTTGTTTCTCGAGAGCAGTCGGTTCACCGTCGACTAGCCTGGGGCACCGGACAGTCCGGTGTGGCAGGCCTGAGCTGGTTTTGGCTGTACACAGTCAACTCTTCTCCAACTCCTTTCTTCTTTTCTTGGCACTGTTTCTAGCACTTAGATAAACATGTTAGTATTCAAAAACAATTTACTAAGTCTAGAAACATACCTTGTTCTTTGATTTTGCACTTCTCACATATTTAGCACATAAGAACTCAATCAATATGTGTTGGGCATCTAATCACCATAACACTTATAGAAATGGCCCAAGGGCACATTTCCCTTTCAAATTGTTGTAGCAAACCAAAGCTCAATATTAGCTTGGCAACAATAGTTGAAGAGAGATGAGAAACAAAATACTTGGCCATCCTATGAACAAAAAAGGCAAGTGTGATTGTATCCTTTGAACATTGTGTCATTCTCTTTATCTAAACACGAGAGAAATATCTCAGAATCAAACTTGATCGACTGAAAAAATATACAAACATATAGGTCACAATAGCACCGTCTGACTTTTGTTTGGCTAAATGTACAGACTGTAAGGATGTTAGCCTGTAAGCTATATAAAAATCCTCGTGAGAAAGTAGAAACTAGACAATAGATTTGAACTTCTGCACTATCTATATCAGGATATCAGTTAAGAGGACTGCAAAAGTTATGATTCATCCAATTAACAAGGACGAGTTGCCACCTAGCTATTATGATTTATGAACTCATCTGAGTGAAACCATTGAACAATTTGGCAAGCAGTTATGAAATCTTGCTCCATGCCTAAGCATACCGACCTGTTAACTATTAATTCCACTATCATGCTTAGAGTTGCTAATAGGTACTAATAGTTCATATACACCTTTAGCTCTCTTTCCAATCACATGTTAGTAGTTTATGGTGGAGTGAGGCCCATGCCAAAAGAATAACCGTTCATGCTAAGCACATAGGGATGAAGATTCAACTTGAATAGTACTTGGTACATTGAGACTCAGCATCTACAAGTCAAAATTTTGACGTTGCCGACTCTAAATTATCCCTCCATATGCACATAACATCATTAGAAGCATTAAAGTTTAGTTCAATCACGTTATCATTGGTAGATTGTCATTTTATTACTAATTTTTTGCTGTTTAATTCTGGAGACATTCTGGAGCCATGAAATGACTCACAAAATATTAGCTTCAAAGAAAAGGATGCTAAACACAAACTTCAAATATAAACACAAACTTCAAAGAAGTATATATAACTGGACAGCGAGCTTAGGGAGTAGAGCACAAAATCATACTATTCACAACAGAGGTACTTAAAATACAAAACAACTCTGCATCATATGAGTTCACACACCTTAAGGGGGGGAGATGTAGGGAATCAGTGGTCCAAGGCTCCAAACTCTGCAACTCAACTGGTCGAATCTGCGGCAAAGGGCAGAGGGCTCCAAACTCCGCAACTCAACTGGTCGAATCCCCCTTTGTTTTTGTTCTTTAATAGTCGTAGGTGGGCAGAGGGCGCAGAGGTCGATGCAGCGTTGTCGATGGAAGGTGAGCGACAACAATGGAAGGGGGTGGAGGAGGGCATTGATGGCGGCTCAGATGACGGGGATCGCGGAGCAGAGGGGGAGGAGGTCGCTATGGGGTGAATCCTTGGCCACCTTCAATCGACGGCGTGGGGAGGCGGATCCCCCGCGCTTGGGGAGGAGGGAGCGATGGGGTGGATCCTCGGCCACCTTCTATCGACGGCGTGGGGAGGAGGGCATTGATGGCGGCTCAGATGATGGGGATCGCGGAGCAGAGGGGAGGAGGGCGCAGATGGGGCGGATCCTCGGCCACCTTCCATCGACGGCGTGGGGAGGCGTATCCCCCGCGCTTGGGGAGGAGGGCACGATGGGGCGGATCCTCGGCCACCTTCCATCGACGGCGTGGGTAGGAGGGCGTTGATGGTGGCCCGGATGACGGGGATCGCAGAGCAGAGGTAACGGAGGGCGCGATGGGGGCATTGATGGCGGCGCGGATGATGGGGATCGTGGAGCAAAGGGGGAGGAGATCCTCGGCCACCTTCCGTTGATGGTTGCGGGTCAGGGGCGGTGTTGCCTGAAGGAGACGAGATCTGCGCGCTTGGGGAGGACACGGAGCAGAGGGAGGCAGAAACGTGTACCGTGGATGTCTACATTGTAGTCTTAAGAAGTAGTATAGATGTCTACACTGTAGTCTTAAGAAGTAGTATAGATTGTCCTTTAATTTTCAGGTAAGTTTTCATACTCACTAGTAATCTGAGAAGTACTAGTAGTAGTAGATCGAAAGATATTGGGCTGAAAGGAAGGATGAGCAGAGGTAGAGGAGGCAGGTTAGAAGCAGCTCCAGTATTTTTTTCAGTTTCCACTATATATAAACAGCATTACCGCTTGATGGTCACACACTCCGATTGCAATACCAGCACGTTTCATATGTATGTATGTTAGGGAAAAAAGCACTTAGACAACCGTCGAACGGAGAGACAAGATCGACACAGCGGATGCATCCAACGGCCACCAAATCGCTCGTGTTTGTATACGACAAACCAGAGAGTCAGAGACAGCATGCATGGGCGACGGTACTGGTTCTTTCGCCATAGAAAAATGCCATGCAAATACAAGGGAGTGAAGGGTGCGGGAGGACAGATGGAGAGGAGAAAAAAATCGGCCGGCCTGCTCTGTTCACGGGTGGAAGGAAGAAAGTCCAATGTTCTAGAAGAGCAGATTTTTGTCAAAGCTAAATCGATATGGCCACACAAAAAAAAACATTTTACTCCTAGTAGATAATTGTTGTTGTCGTTTTCTTCTCTAGGTCTTGGTGGAGATTTTGGGGGCCATCGTGTTTTTGTGCCTAAACCCACCAACACAGCAATAATTCGTTAACCCTCTTGTATTTGCTTTATTAATGAATGAATGTTCAATGCTCGCTTTCTAACCGGAGCATGACGCCACCATCTCCACTAAAACGAACCTGCGATTGCTACGCAGTCTACCTCCTACTCTACTAGTCTACTCCCTACCATCCACTTGGCAAAAGAGCAGGGATAGAAAATCTGCAAGTTGCTCACTATGTTCCACTTGTTTTTTTTTAAATCATGCACTATACTACTACCGTGGATGATTTCAAGCAAGGAAGATGTGATCCGAGAATGGTCAGGAATATATACTACGAGTATATACTGATGATCACATCTAGAGATGGCAACGGTATAAACTTGTTGGGATTTGTCATTCCAAACCTGTACCCGTGAAAAATATCAATATCTATTAAAAAAATCCGTACATATGACAGGTTTAAAATTTTGTCTAAACCCGTACCCATCGAGTTATCGGGTACCCACGGTTTACCTCACCGGTTCCATCTTCAATATGCATGTTCTTCTTATAATCAATAAGTATCGTAATGATTAATGAGATAATGGTCTAAAATTTATGTGACGAACAACGAGTTCATGATTTGGTATAAAAATTATTAGTAGAGAGAATGAAATACAAATAAAAGTTCTATAATCAAGTGACCTTGCACTAAGTTATTCATCCACCACATATATAACGCTAGTAAAAACTATAATAGCAAACAAACAAAACTCTCACCAACTACTTGTACATTCACCATTTGATAAAAATTAGGAAGTAAATAGAGAGATGACATGTTTGTTGTTTGTTTATAAAATAAAATGACAATAATCGTCGAGTTTAAAAAACCCACGGATTTAGATACTGTAGGAACAAACCCGTACCTATGAACCCGTTGGGTATAAATTTATTCCTATTAACAAATCCATATGTATGAAAATTAAACCAAACTCGTACCCTAATAGCATAAAAACCATCGAATTTCGAGTATATCTCTAATCACTTCCAAGAGAAGGGTACGGCGGTTAAGCGTGAAATTTCTCTTAGGTCCCGTTTGTTTCCTTTCATTTCGAGGAATTAAAATCTTACTAATGGAATAGTCTATTTTTTTAGAATGTGACATTCCACCACTTTCTAAAGTTATCATATAAACCTATCTCAAATTCATAGAGTAAGAGATGGAAATTGATTCTATAGATTTACATGCTATTTTTCCGATGTATAACTTATAGCACACTTTTCTACTTGCTTCGCTATAACATAAATGTGGTATATAACTATCGCTCTAGTATGGTTTATGATAATACATAAATATATTACATATATAAATATATGAACTTAATTAATTTTGTCTAAATTATAATTATTAAAATAGAATTCAATTCCAACAAAACAAACTTGGCCTTAGTGTTCGTCTCAATTGTCGCCATGCGGAAAGCACATGAATCAAATCTTACCGTGTCTGCCGATACCTTATACATCAAGTAAAATAAATATAAACTCCTTTGTGATGTAGGGAATTCGTGTGTACAACCATTTATAAACCGATGGCTGTTCCTCCTCATCAGTATACTATAAAGCTCCCTTTGGGTATCCATGCTTCTTGTTGATGAGCAAATGTTATTGCGAAACAGCCCTATCTATGTACTAGTAAAAAAACCATCTCGTACGAATCGAATTAAGCAAAGGAAGGAGGAGAAAAAATGATTCAAGGAAATAACTTTGGTCAGCTAGATGCTATGAGCCAGTGAGGGCCGTTGGATCAGGCCACCATCTGCTCCAGCTCCGGCCACTGCGCAAATATGTCGCCGGCGTGGCCGTCCTTGACAAGAGAGTTGACCCACGAGACGTCCGGCTCGGCGGGGGGCGGTGGGGATCGCGCGCGGAACGCGAACGACGCGGACTTGCGGAACTTGTGCAGCTCGTCGCCCTGGACTCCCCAGTCCAGCCTGCCGTCCGGCGAAGCCCAGTCGGAGAGCTCGGGCGGCGCGCCGGCGGCGGCGGCCTGCTGCGACATGAGCGAGCGCGCGGCCGGGGCGCGGCCGCCGCGGTCGACGAAGCTCTGGCTGCGCTTGGCGAACGCGGAGGCGCGGGAGCTCAGGATGGCCTTGGCCATGGAGTGGTCGAGCCCGAACGCGGTGCTGGGGCCCAGGCCCACCATGGGCGACGTCGTCGCCATGTGCAGCTGCGTGTCCGCCACCATGGAGCCGTACGCCGGCATGTCGCCGCCGGTCTGCTTCAGCGACAGCGCGTGCAGCTGGGACAGCATGCTGGCCGCGTCGACGGACCCGAGCAGGTCGGCGTAGTCCGGCACGGCCCTGGCGGGGGGAAGCGGCGAGCCGATCCCGCCGGCCGAGCCCCAGCTGGCCCTCGGCGACGACACCTTGTCGAACAGCATGTGCTGGTACTGGTCCAGGTCCAGGTCCCGGCCGCCGCCGAGCGCGGCCTTGTTGAGCCTGCTCGCCGGGGAGGAGGGCCAGGCCGCCGGGCTGAGCATGTCGCTGAGGCCGCTGGGCGGCGGCGGCGATACGGTGGGCTGCATCTGCATGCCGACGGACACCGCGGAGGGGTTGACGGCGCGGAGCTCCTCGCGCTTGTGCGCGAAGAAGCAGATGCGGCGCGCGCAGCCCACCTCGTCCTTGCAGAGGCGCGTCCGGTACTGCGCCGGGTGGAGCCAGCACTCGAAGACGCCGTGCGCGTACTCGCAGCCGTCGCCCTTGCGGCAGGCGCCGCCCTTGCGGAACTCGGGGCAGGGCACGCAGCTGTAGGAGTAGCGGCGCGGGTCGCGGCGCCGCGCGTTCTCGCCCGGGTGCACGAAGGGGCACTCGGTCCAGTCGTGCGAGTAGGCGCGGGAGCAGGGCTTCACCTTGAAGCTGTACATGCGGAACTCGTCGGTGCTGAACAGCCCGCTCTTGAGGTCCGGCAGCGTCAGGTCGGGCGGGTACTCCTTCCTCGCCTCCGGGGCCGGCGGCGGCGAGGCGGACTTCTTGGGCGAGGACGACGGTGACGCCGCGGGGGACTTGAGGAGCACGCGGAGCGCCCGGTCCGCGTCGGCGGCGGCGGCGGCGTTGGCGCGCGGGAGGAGGAGGTCCCCGGCGCGGAGGCCCGAGAAGGCGCGCGCGTCCGCGGACGCGCCCGCGGCGAGGAGGATGTGCGCGGCCGCGACGGAGGCCGGGGCGCCGCCGGCCGCGGCGAGGTGGAGCGGCGTGGCGCCGTCCGTGGGCGACGCGCGCGCGGCCTCTGCCGGCGCGGAGGACAGCACGTACGCCAGCACCGCCGTGCTGCCGTAGAGCGCGGCGACCATGGCCGGCGTGCGCGCCTCGAGGCGGGGGCGGCCGGCGGCCGCGCCCGCGGCGGACGGGCCGTACCAGTGGCCCACGGCGTCCAAGGCCGGGGCTTTGTCGTCCTCCGCGGCGCGCCTGAACGCCACCACGTCGTCCGCCGCCGCCAGCTCGAGCAGGAGCGCCGCCGCCATCACCGAGGAGTTCTTGGCCGTCGCCGTCGGGAGAGGAGGGGTGGACGGCTTGCGAGGTCCTGAGCACATGCTGGGATAGTAGTACTCACAGTCACAGGGTCGGACTCGGACCACACGGTGGCGTGGGTGGGTGGTGCGTTGAGGAGGAGGTGAGATGAGAGTGGGGTATATGTAGAGAGAGGCGGGGTACGTGGGGAGGGGAGAATAATGGAGGATAGAAAAGCCAGGGCGCGGGGTGGGGTGAGATGAGAGTGTGATAGGGAAGGAGACGGATACGAAGCAGCCTGGATGGTCTCTTCTCTCTCTCGTCTCGGTCTCTCTCGTGTCCCTGTGTATGGCTTTCGCAAACGTTTGTTTGTTTGCGGAAAGAAGGGAAAAGGAGGGACATTTTCTGGCGTCGCCGTGCTCGCGTGGTCTAAAGAGGACGACGCGCACAAGTCGCTCATTCGTGCTCCTTTCGTTTTTCCTTCATGGTCTTTGTTCTTTATTTTAAAATGTACAGCTAGTTGCTTGCTAACTTCCCCGTGCGTGCCGTGTGCAGACACGGGTGAATGATTCTTCTTTTGCTCTTGGTCCCTTGGTGGATCGGAGCTGGAGCTGTGGGTGCCTTGGGATGCTGATATGGGATTAAGGGATAATCATCAAATGTTTTAATATCAATTATAAGTATTAAAAATATAGACTTAATTATGTTTAATAAATTTGTTTAATTTCTTAATATTATTAGTGTAATCAAATTTATAATTAAATTATATTTAATACTCATACTTATAATGTGACAAGAACTAAATTTTAATTGGCTAGAACCAAACACCCAACCCAAAGTAGTACACATGTTTCTCTGGCAGCAGCAGGTAACATGTACCTTTGGTAGATATCCTCTATGCCGAATACTGTGGCTACATTTGGTTAAATTTTTTTTCTAATTTCTACCATGCGTGATTATAGTCTATTCACGTGTGGACGAAGTTATTTGAGATTTTTAGTTCGTTTTCGTATTTTTTTTGTTCGTAAAATCATTTGTTTTTTATGGCAAGAGTAATACTGAAGAGTTCTGTGGTGCAGCAGCAGCGCAGTGACTCAGGCTATCCGCACTCATTCTACCCTATTTCTCTACCCTAAAAGCAATATTCTGTCCTAGTCAGCGAGATTCTCTACTCTATACTACAATCCTCCGCACTCATCTCTACCCTATATTTCCACCCTATACCAACTACCCTTCTCTTTCTTCTCCACACTCTCCCTACCATACCGTGACCTGGCATGCCACGTGAAGAAAGAGAAGCAGTAGGGGAGCGACGGCAGCAACTCCATAGCTGAGGTGAGAGAACGTTCACCCTACCATACGGTGAGGTTTAGAGCACACCGCTGCAGCATTCGGGTTACCCTGTACCTCACTCTAAAGCTTTAGGGGTGAGGTTTAGAGCACACCGCTGCAGCGTTCGGGTTACCCTGTACCTCACTCTAAAGCTTTAGGGAGAGCTTCCCAGTACCTCACTGCGCCCAGCCTCACTGAGCATATCAGAGAAGAGAAGAGTAGAGCTACTGCTGTAGCAGGCAGGCAGGCAGGCAGGAAACCGCGGGGACGCGACGCCTGACGCTTGGCAGGTCGGCAGCCCAAGCCCAAGGGCAACGAGGTTCACGCCCGGCGGGCCCCACACGCCGTCAGCGCTGACGCCGGCATCGGAATGACGGAATCTCGGTCCGCCACGTCACCATCCTTTTTGGCGGCAAATAGCGGGCGCTCCCGCACACGTTGCTGCGCTCCTCCTCCTGGCCCTTGACTTTTGAGGCGGTTGGTTTCGGAGTGGGCCTTCCACTGCCTGGACAGGACTACGCACCGCCTTGCCTTTGGATGCATTTGGGTTTCCACGCGGCGACCGCGTCAACGCACGCGCTCGCGATCGCCTTGCCTTGTGCTTGCTGCCTCTGGATCATATCCGATCTGCGGGACAAGACCATGACCGAACCCCCCACGCGTGCTGTTTCTCCGGTCAAAGCTGACAGTACTTTTTTTATATATAAGCTGAATATAAAATAAGAGCACTACTGCCCATAAGACTCTAAGACTATCCGCAACCGTTACCTCTAAATTTTTCCTATTATATCACTTTTTCCTCCTATTTTCCCCCCTATTTTTTCATCTCCCGCAGCGGTTCCCCCTAAATACTCCCCTATACCCTACTACAACTATAAAATATCATTTTCTATATCAACTATCAATTTTTTTATCTACTAACAATTACTCGTGGACCCACAGCACAGTGTTTAGGGTGATGAACAGTGACACGCTAGATCTGGGGGAGAGAGAAGGGGACCGGCGCGTAGGGGGCGCTGTAGGGGGCACCGCTGCGGCCGTAGAGTGCCCCCTACGCGCCACATGCAAGAGGAGGGGATGGGCAACGTTCACCGCTGCAGTTAGCCTAAAGAGACTACAACCATCTAATGGTTCATAACCCAATTCTTCACTAACTATAGCCGTATACTAAGGTTCGTCGTACATCAGTTGAACGGGTGAGTCGTGCACAAGGATTACAAAATCGGTCGACAACCGGTTTGGTTTTCCGTTACTGGACTAGATCGGGAACGGGTTTCCACGATTTGTTCTAAATATTGTTTAGAATCTAAAAAAATTGGAAAAAATTATAAAAAATAAAAGTGGTACCAAACAGCGAAAATCGGTAAAAACAGACGATTTCTCGTCGAGAAAACCAAGAAAACGTTGAGAGCCGGTTTGTTTGAATTTGAATTAGAAAGTTGACAAAAGCGACTCCTTGATCAAAAAATTCTAAAACCGTCCAAAATCAGTGAAATCCGATTGAAAACCTCTGAAAACGGTCGAGAAACATCAAAACCCGAACGAGAATCCTGAAAACCGTTTTACTTTAAAACTCGAAAACTATCATTTTTAGCGGATTTCGATTGGTTTACCGATATCGCTAATCACCAGTTTTTACATTAAAACGGTTTAGTTAACCCTGGCCATACGTGAAGCATTTTTGTATAAAAAGAGCAAAGGCTGCTATGTGTCGTACTACTCTCTTCTGGCCATGTTTCTCGCATTGATTTTTTGTGCGAACGAAGAGATAGAGATAGATAGAGAGAGCAATACTGGTCTCTCCACCAAAATAGCCCAACGACCACTTGGGCCTTTGATCCGCGTCCTTATCGAGGGCACCCTACCATATATGGTAGTTGTTGGAGAGGAAATTCTCTGGTCGGATGGCAGAATGCACCCGCCCTAAATCCTAAGATGAGGAGGGGCCTTAGCGGTTTGCCTGTCTGCTAGATGGTGGATGAAAACACGAGAGCACACAAGAGTTTAGAGTGGTTCAGGCCGCCGGAGCGTAAAACCCTACCTCCACTGTGTATGTGTATTGAATATGTCTGAGAGTCTGAGAGTCCAAGTTGGGTCTAGAGAACTTGCCTTGTAACGATGTGTGCCTTCCCTTTTATAGCCCAAGGGAGGCACATACAAGGATGCTGAGCCCGACATGTGGGCCCAAGAACATAATGGAAGGAATACCTGGAGTAACTAATGCAAGTAACATCTGTGCAATCTCCTGGCGCCAATGATGTCCGTAGCCCGCTCAGTATTGATGTGCGGCGGTAGCTTCCTTGGTAACATGCGGGTAATGATGAGCGTAGCGTACGCGTCAGTATGGGCGTGCCGCCTGCCAATGGAATGGACAGGCACGCCTTCTGCGGATTAGACAGGTCGCCACCTGCCAGCGGAATGGACAGGTCGCCGCCTGCCAGCGGAATGGACAGGTCTCAATAAATGCTGAGGCGGCACACCGCCTGTCAGTGGAATGGACAGGCGGCGTGCCTCACCCTCAATAAATGCAGAGGTCGCGTAACCCGGAGGCCTTACGTCAGGCTCCGCCCGTTGGCTTACGTCATGTGCAGTAGGCCACGTGGCAGCATCGGGTCTCTGCCTGGGCGGGGAGCAGAAGTGTATGCGGATAGGTCCGCACCAGACTAGGTCCGCACACGTGTCGACACCGGACCCCCGCCTGGGTCCTATTCAAGGCCCGTGTATGTTCTGTCCTGGGACCTCGGGACCCCATTAAGGGTGGCCAGGACCCCCTACGGGGGGGGGGTCCGGATCCCATTCCAGGGGTCCGGCTTGCACACGTGGCGATCCTAAATCAACCTTGGAGGTCCGAACTGCATATCTAGAGGTCTGGCGCTCTCCCATGGGGGTTCAGACTTACTGTTGATGCCTTGGAGTATATCACCTTCTCTGGACACGTGGTGGCTCCGGACCCGCCCATGTGGTGGAGTCAGGCGCTGCCGTGGACCCAGAGTAGCCGCCCGTGACTGGGGCGAGCCATGGCCTGGTCCCACGCATAACACCTTTACCACGTGACTAAGAGATAGCCGCGTGGGCACTACGTCTTTATACAGTAGTAAGTGGTACCCTAGTTCCAGGGTACCAATAGTGGCCCCCAGGCCCGCCTCAAGGGAGGATGCGAGCCTGCAGGTGGGGCCAAAGCTTGTACTTCGCCTCAACATGGCATGACCGGTGATTTGGGTGCCATCTTAGCACGCTTGCTGACCAGCCGCATTAACTCAGCGCATCTGTCGACGCATGCGCTGTCAATCTGCCTTTGGTCACATCAACTACCATATTTGTCCCCGCGGCTGACTGACCAATGGCCCCACGTCTAGCGGTTCCATCGGGCCACGCACGGGCGCCTCGTTGCCGCTGCCTTGGTTAAAAAAATATCCCTCTGCAGTGGCCCCGAAGCGGCGCGCGATCGTGCGCGGCGGTTCTGAAAGGGAAATGTGCCCTTGGGCCGTTTCTAAGTATTTTGGTGATTGAGTGCCAACACAAGTGCTTTTGTGTTAATCTATGCAAAGTGGTGGACAAAGTGCAAATCATGTCAAAGGTATGTTTCTAGACTTAGTACATTGTTTTATGGACTAATGTATTGTGTCTAAGTGCTGGAAACAGAAAAAATTGAATTGGAAATGAGATGGCTCTGTTCAGCCAAAGTCAGCTCGGTCTGGGTGCACCGGACTGTCCGGTGGTGCACCGGACAGTGTCCGGTGCGCCAGGCTGGCTCTGGCGAACCTGCTGCTCTCGGGACTTCGACGGCGGTGTACGGCTATAAATCACCAGACTGTCCGGTGGTGCACCGGACTGTCCGGTGAGCCGTTCACAGGCGAAATCGGCGCTCTCGGGAAGTAATTACCGGCGTACGGCTATAATTCACCGGACTGTCCGGTGAGCCAACGGTCAGCCGGGGCAACGGTCGGCCGAGGATTCCGCGCGTGATGCGTGGCCGAGCCAACGGTCACATTGGTGCACCAGACTGTCCGGTGTGCACCGGACAGTGTCCGGTGCGCCAACAGCTCTCAACCAGCAACGGTCGGCTTCGCCAAATAAAAAAACAAATCTGCACCGGACAGTGTCTGGTGGTGCACCGGACTGTCCGGTGCGCCAGGCGACAGAAGGCAAGATCTGCCTTCCTGGAATGCTCTCAACGGCTCCTAGCTGCCTTGGGGCTATAAAAGGGACCCCTAGGCGCATGGAGGAGAACATCAAGCATACTAGAGCTCTATTTGAGTTGTGAACTCGTCGGGTTGTGTTGCGAGCTCTTGTTGCGACTTGTGTGCGTGTTGTCACTGTGTTTTTGTGTCTTGTGTGCGTTGCTCATCCCTCCCTTACTCCGTGCTTCTTTGTGAACTTCAAGTGTAAGGGCGAGAGACTCCAAGTTGTGGAGATTCCTCGCAAGCGGGACAAAGAAAAGCAAACAAAACACCTATTTCCTAATTGATTTTGGTGGTTGAATTGCCCAACACAAATAATTGGACTAACTAGTTTGCTCTAGTCTATAAGTTCTACAGGTGCCAAAGGTTCACAAAAAGTCAATAAAAAGACCAAGAATGGGTTCAAACAAAGAGAGCAAGGGACAACCGAAGGCTGCCCTGGTCTAGTGCACCGGACTGTCCGGTGTGCCACCGGACAGTGTCCGGTGCACCAGGGGACTCCAAGCTGAACTCTTCACCTTCGAGAAATCTCAGAGGTGCTTCGCTATAATTCACCGGACTGTCCGGTGCACCACCGGACAGTGTCCGGTGCCCCAGGGGAGAGCGACTCTGAACTCGCCAGCTTCGGGAATCCGCTCCGCTAAAATTCACTGGACTGTCCGGTGTAACACCGGACTGTCCGGTGAGCCAGCGGAGCAACGGCTACTTCGCGCGCAACGGTCGACTGTAACGCATTAAATGCGCGCCAGCGCGTGCAGAGGAGCAGAGCATGCACGGGTGGTACACCAGACAGCCTACAGGGCCTGTCCGGTGCGCCACCGGACAGCCAGGCGGGCCCACAAGATAGAGCTCCAACGGTCGGAACCCAACGACCAGGTGACGTGGCTGGTGCACCGGACAGTGTCTGGTGGCGCACCGTACTGTCCGGTGCGCCATGCGACAGACAGTCTCCCAACGGCCACTTTTGGTGGTTGGGGCTATAAATACCCCAACCACCCCACATTCAATGGCATCCAAGTTTTCCACCTTCTAACTACTTACAAGAGCTCTAACATTCAATTCTAGACACACCAAAGAGATCAAATCCTCTCCCAATTCCACTCAAAGCTTTAGTGATTAGAGAGAGTGATTGTTGTGTTCATTTGAGCTCTTGCGCTTGGATTGCTTCTTTTTTCTCATTCTTTCTTGCAATCATCTCAATTGTAATCAAGGCAAGAGACACCAATTGTGTGGTGGTCCTTGCGGGGAAGTTTGGTTCCCGTTTGATTGAGAAGAGAAGCTCACTCGGTCCGAGGGACCGTTTGAGAGAGGGAAAGGGTTGAAAGAGACCCGGTCTTTGTGACCACCTCAACGGGGAGTAGGTTTGAGAGAACCGAACCTCGGTAAAACAAATCCTTGTGTCTCACTTCTTTATTCGCTTGCGATTTGTTTTTACGCCCTCTCTCGGACTCGCATTATATTTCTAACGCTAACCCGGCTTGTAGTTGTGATTAACTTTGTAAATTTCAGCTTTGCCCTATTCACCCCCCTCTAGGCGACTTTCAATTGGTATCAAAGCCCGGTGCTTCATTAGAGCCTAACCGCTCGAAGTGATGTCGGGAGATCACGCCAAGAAGGAGATGGAGACCGGCGACAAGCCCACTACAAGCCACGGGAAGGCTTCATCGGAAGAGTCCCGCAACAAAGGGAAGGGGAGGAGAAGAACCCTCTTCCCACAAGTCGCATCGGAGTGGCGACAAGAAAAAGAAGATGAGGAAGGTGGTCTACTATGAGACCGATTCTTCATCACCTTCCACCTCTGGCTCCGACGCGCCGTCCGTAACTTCTAAGCGCCATGAGCGCAAGAAGTTTAGTAAGATTCCTCTACGCTATGCTCGCATTCCTAAACATAAGCCATTACTTTCCGTCCCATTAGGCAAACCACCAACGTTTGATGGTGAAGATTATGCTAGGTGGAGTGATATGATGCGATTTCACCTAACCTCACTCCACAAAAGTATATGGGATGTTGTTGAGTTTGGTGTACAGGTACCATCCGTAGGGGATGAAGACTATGATGAGGACGAAGTGGCTCAAATCGTGCACTTCAACTCCCAAGCCACCACTATACTCCTCGCCTCTCTAAGTCGAGAGGAGTATAATAAGGTGCAAGGGTTGAAAAGTGCAAAAGGGATTTGGGACGTGCTCAAAACCGCGCACGAAGGAGACGAGGTGACCAAAATCACCAAGCAGGAGACAATCGAGGGGGAGCTCAGTCGGTTCCGACTCAACCAAGGCGAGGATCCTCAAGCCATGTACAACCGCTTGAAGACCTTGGTGAACCAAGTGCGCAACCTCGGGAGCACAAAATGGGATGACCATGAGATGGTCAAGGTTATTCTAAGATCCCTCGTATTTCTTAATCCTACGCAAGTTCAATTAATTCGAGGAAATCCTAGATATACACTAATGACTCCCGAGGAAGTGATAGGAAATTTTGTGAGCTTTGAGTTGATGATCAAAGGCTCAAAGAAAATCATCGAGCTAGATGGCCCTTCCACGACCGAAGCACAACCGGTCGCATTCAAGGCAACAGAGGAGAAAATGGAGAAGTCTACATCAAGTAGACAACCCATCGATGCATCTAAGCTCGACAACGAGGAAATGGCGCTCATCATCAAGAGCTTCCGCCAAATCCTCAAGCAAAGGAGGGGGAAGGATTACAAGCCTCGCTCCAAGAAAGTGTGCTACAAATGTGGTAAGCCCGGTCATTTCATTGCTAAATGTCCATTATCCAGTGATAGTGACAGGGGTGACGACAAGAAGGGCAAAAGGAGAGAAAAGAAGAGGTACCACAAAAAAAGAGGCGGCGATGCTCATGTGTGCCGTGAGTGGGACTCCGACGAGAGCTCCTCCGACTCCTCCTCCGACGAGGACGCCGCCAATATCGCCGTCACCAAGGGCCTCCTCTTCCCCAACATCGACCACAAGTGCCTTATGGCAAAGGACGACAAAAGGAAGAAGGTAAAATCAAAATCCTCCACTAAATATGAAACCTCTAGTGATGAGGATAATGTTAGTGATGAGGAGGATAATTTGCGTACCCTTTTTGCCAACCTAAACATGCAACAAAAAGAAAAACTAAATGAATTAATTAGTGCTATTCATGAGAAGGATGATCTCTTGGACTCTCAAGAGGACTTCCTAATTAAGGAAAATAAGAAGCATGTTAAGGTTAAGAATGCTTATGCTCTAGAAGTAGAAAAATGTGAAAAATTATCTAGTGAGCTAAGCACATGCCATGATACTATTGCCAACCTTAGAAATGAAAATGCTAAATTAATTGCTAAGGTTGATTCTAATGTTTGTGATACTTCAATTCCCAATCTTAGAGATGATAATGTTGATTTACTTGCTAAGATTGATGAATTGAATGTTTCTCTTGATAGCCTTAGAACTGGAAATGAAAAATTGATTGCTAAGGCTAAGGATTTAGATGTTTGCAATGTTACAATTTCCGATCTTAGAGATAACAATGATATTTTGCGTGCTAAGATCGTTGAACTTAATTCTTGCAAACCCTCTACATCTACCATTGAGCATGTTTCCATTTGCACTAGATGTAGAGACATTAATGTTGATGCTATTCATGATCACCTAGCCTTAATTAAGAAACAAAATGATCACATAGCTCAACTTAATGCTAAGATTAATGAGCATGACTTAGAAAATGAAAAATTTAAATTTGCTCGTAGTATGCTTTATAGTGGGAGACGCCCTGGCATCAAGGATGGCATTGGCTTCCAAAAGGGAGACAATGTCAAACTTAATGCCCCTCCTAAAAAATTATCTAACTTTGTTAAGGGTAAGACTCCCATGCCTCAGGATAACGAGGGTTACATTTTGTACCCTGCCGGTTATCCCGAGCATAAGATTAGGAGAATTCATTCTAGGAAGTCTCACTCTGGCCCTAATCATGCTTTTATGTATAAGGGTGAGACATCTAGCTCTAGGCAATCAACTCGTGCTAAATTGCCTAGAAAGAAAACTCCTAGTGCATCAAATGAACCTAGCATTTCATTTAAAACTTTTGATGCATCATATGTTTTGACTAACAAATCCGGCAAAGTAGTTGTCAAGTATGTTGGGGGCAAACACAAGAGTTCTAAGACTTGTGTTTGGGTACCCAAAGTTCTTGTCTCTAATGTCAAAGGACCCAAAACTGTTTGGGTACCTAAAATCAAGAACTAAACTTGTTTTGTAGGTTTATGCATCCGGGGGCTCAAGTTGGATCATCGATAGCGGGTGCACAAACCACATGACAGGGGAGAAGAAAATGTTCTCCTCTTATGAGAAAAACCAAGATCCCCAACGAGCTATCACATTCGGGGATGGAAACCAAGGTTTGGTCAAAGGTTTGGGTAAAATAGTTATATCTCCTGACCATTCCATTTCCAATGTTTTTCTTGTTGGTTCATTATATTACAATTTGCTTTCTGTATCTCAATTATGCAAAATGGGCTACAACTGTCTTTTCACAAATACCGGTGTTACTGTCTTTAGAAGAAGTGATGATTCAGTAGCTTTTAAGGGAGTGTTAGAGGGTCAGCTATACTTAGTTGATTTCAATAGAGCTGAACTCGACACTTGCTTAATTGCTAAGACTAACATGGGTTGGCTCTGGCATCGCCGACTAGCCCATGTTGGAATGAAGAATCTTCACAAGCTTCTAAAGGGAGAGCACATTTTGGGACTAACAAATGTGCATTTTGAGAAAGACAGGATCTGGAGCGCATGCCAAGCAGGGAAGCAAGTTGGCACTCATCATCCACATAAGAACATCTTAACGACTGACAGGCCACTTGAGCTCCTCCACATGGACCTTTTCGGCCCGATCGCTTACATAAGCATCGGCGGGAGTAAGTACTGTCTTATTATTGTGGATGACTATTCTCGCTTCACTTGGGTATTCTTTTTACAGGAAAAATCTCAAACCCAAGAGACCTTAAAGGGATTCTTGAGACGAGCTCAAAATGAGTTCGGCTTGAGGATCAAGAAAATTAGAAGCGATAATGGGACGGAGTTCAAGAATTCACAAATTGAAGGCTTCCTTGAGGAGGAGGGCATCAAGCATGAGTTCTCTTCTCCCTACACGCCACAACAAAATGGTGTAGTAGAGAGGAAGAATAGAACTCTATTGGACATGGCAAGAACCATGCTTGATGAGTATAAGACTTCGGATCGGTTTTGGGCCGAGGCGGTCAACACCGCCTGCTACGCCATCAACCGGTTATATCTCCACCAAATCCTCAAGAAGACATCTTATGAACTCCTCACCGGTAAAAAGCCCAATGTTTCTTATTTTAGAGTCTTTGGTAGCAAATGTTTTATTCTTGTTAAAAGAGGTAGAAAATCAAAATTTGCTCCTAAGGCTGTAGAAGGCTTTTTACTAGGATATGATTCAAACACAAGGGCATATAGAGTCTTTAACAAGTCCACTGGACTAGTTGAAGTTTCTTGTGACATTGTGTTTGATGAGACTAACGGCTCTCAAGTAGAGCAAGTTGATCTTTATGAATTAGATGAAGAGGCTCCGTGCATCGCACTAAGGAACATGTCGATTGGGGATGTGTGTCCTAAGGAGTTCGAAGAGCCCATTCAAGCACAAGATCAACCATCCTCCTCCATGCAAGCATCTCCAACAACTCAAAATAAGGATGAGGCTCAAGTTGATGAAGGAGAAGATCAAAAAGATGAGCCACCTCAAGATGACGGCAATGATCAAGGGGGAGATGCAAATGATCAAGACAAGGAGGATGAAGAACCAAGACCGCCACACCCAAGAGTCCACCAAGCAATCCAATGAGATCACCTCGTCGACACCATCCTCGGCGACATTCATAAGGGGTAACCACTAGATCTCGTGTTGCACATTTTTGTGAGCATTACTCTTTTGTTTCCTCTATTGAGCCACACAGGGTAGAGGAAACACTTCAAGATTCAGATTGGGTGGTGGCAATGCAAGAGGAGCTCAACAACTTCACTAGGAACGAGGTATGGCATTTAGTTCCACGTCCTAATCAAAATGTTGTAGGAACCAAATGGGTCTTCCGCAACAAGCAAGATGAGCATGGTGTGGTGACAAGGAACAAAGCTCGACTTGTGGCCAAGGGATACTCCCAAGTCGAAGGTTTGGATTTTGGTGAAACCTATGCACCCGTAGCTAGGCTTGAGTCAATTCGTATATTATTAGCCTATGATACTTACCATGGCTTCAAGCTTTACCAAATGGACGTGAAGAGTGCCTTCCTCAATGGACCAATCAAGGAAGAGGTCTATGTTGAGCAACCTCCCGGCTTTGAAGACAGTGAGTACCCTAACCATGTCTATAGGCTCTCTAAGGCGCTTTATGGGCTCAAGCAAGCCCCAAGAGCATGGTATGAATGCCTAAGAGATTTCCTTATTGCTAATGGCTTCAAAGTCGGAAAGGCCGATCCTACTCTATTCACTAAAACTCTTGACAATGATTTGTTTGTATGCCAAATTTATGTTGATGATATTATATTTGGGTCTACTAACGAATCTACATGTGAAGAATTTAGTAGGATCATGACACAGAAATTCGAGATGTCAATGATGGGGGAGTTGAAGTATTTCTTAGGATTTCAAGTGAAGCAACTCCAAGAGGGCACCTTCATTAGCCAAAAGAAGTACACTCAAGACATTCTAAACAAGTTTGGGATGAAGGATGCCAAGCCCATCAAGACACCCATGGGAACCAATGGGCATCTCGACCTCGACTCGGAAGGTAAATCCGTAGATCAAAAGGTATACCGGTCGATGATAGGTTCATTACTCTATTTATGTGCATCTCTACTGGACATTATGCTTTCCGTATGCATGTGTGCAAGATTCCAAGCCGACCCTAAGGAAGCTCGCCTTACGGCCGTAAAACGAATCTTGAGATATTTGGCTTATACTCCTAAGTTTGGGCTTTGGTATCCTAGGGGATCCACATTTGATTTAATTGGTTATTCGGATGCCGATTGGGCAGGGTGTAAAATTAATAGAAAGAGCACATCGGGGACTTGCCAGTTCTTGGGAAGATCCTTGGTGTCTTGGGCTTCAAAGAAGCAAAATTCCATAGCTCTTTCTACTGCCGAAGCCGAGTACATTGCCGTAGGCCATTGTTGCGCGCAACTACTTTGGATGAGGCAAACCCTTAGGGACTATGGTTACAAATTAACCAAAGTTCCTCTTCTATGTGATAATGAGAGTGCAATCCGCATGGCGGATAATCCCGTTGAGCATAGCCGCACTAAACACATAGCCATTCGGTATCACTTCTTAAGGGATCACCAACAAAAGGGAGATATCGAGATTGCATACATTAATACTAAAGATCAATTAGCCGATATCTTTACCAAGCCATTAGATGAACAAACTTTTAACAAACTTAGGCATGAGCTAAATATTCTTGATTCTAGGAATTTCTTTTGATGTCTTGCATACATAGCTCATTACTCTACCTTTGATCATGTCTCTTTTATATGCTATGACTAATGTGTTTTCAAGTATATTTCAAACCAAGTCATAGGTACTTTAAAAGGGAATTTGAGTCTTTGGCGAAGACAAAGGCTTCCACTCCACTCCATCACTCATCCTTCGCCGTCGCTCCGAGCATCTCTCCGTCTTTTAGTATAATCTTCACTCATATTATTTGTTTGCCAAAGGGGGAGAAAGTAGTTCATAAAAGGGCTTATATTTCACTCAAACATCTGTTTTTGGCGATTCATGCCAAAGGGGGAGAGAGTATTAAGCCCAAAGCAAAAGGACCACACCACCACCAAATTTTAAAACTTATGATTTTCAAATTGGTATCTCATTGTGTTCAAAAGGGGAGAAAGTAGTATTTTCAAAATTGATGTCTTAAAACCCTCTTGAACACTAAGAGGAAGTTTTTATTGAGGGGGAGTTTTGTTTAGTCAAAGGAAAAGCATTTGAAACACGGGAGAAATTTTCAAATCTTATAAATGCTTCTCAAAAATCTTATTCATTTACCTTTGACTAGTTGCAAAATGTCTTTGAAAAGATTTTACAAAAGAATTTGCAAAAACAAAACATGTGGTGCAAGCGTGGTCCAAAATGTTAAAATTATAAAGAAACAATCCATGCATATCTTATGAATTTCTATTGGCTCAATTCTAAGTAACCTTTGCACTTACAAATATGCAAACTAGTTCAATTATGCACTTCTATACTTGCTTTGGTTTGTGTTTGCATCAATCACCAAAAAGGGGGAGATTGAAAGGGAATTAGGCTTACACCTATTTCCTAATTGATTTTGGTGGTTGAATTGCCCAACACAAATAATTGGACTAACTAGTTTGCTCTAGTCTATAAGTTCTACAAGTGCCAAAGGTTCACAAAAAGTCAATAAAAAGACCAAGAATGGGTTCAAACAAAGAGAGCGAGGGACAACCGAAGGCTGCCCTGGTCTGGCGCACCGGACAGCGTCCGGTGCACCACTGGACAGTGTCCGGTGCACCAGGGACTCCAAGCTGAACTCTTCACCTTCGAGAAATCTCAGAGGCGCTTCGCTATAATTCACCGGACTGTCCGGTGCACCACCGGACAGTGTCCGGTGCCCCAGGGGAGAGCGACTCTGAACTCGCCAGCTTCGGGAATCCGCTCCGCTAAAATTCACTGGACTGTCCGGTGTAACACCGGACTGTCCGGTGAGCCAGCGGAGCAACGACTACTTCACGCACAACGGTCGACTGCAACGCATTAAATGCGCGCCAGCGCGTGCAGAGGAGCAGAGCATGCGTGGGTGGTACACCGGAGAGCCTACAGGGCCTGTCCGGTGCGCCACCGGACAGCCAGGCAGGCCCACAAGACAGAGCTCCAACGGTCGGAACCCAACGGCCAGGTGACGTGGCTGGCGCACCGGACATTGTCCGGTGGCGCACCGGACTGTCCGGTGCGCCATGCGACAGACAGTCTCCCAACGGCCACTTTTGGTGGTTGGGGCTATAAATACCCCAATCACCCCACATTCAATGGCATCCAAGTTTTCCACCTTCCAACTACTTACAAGAGCTCTAGCATTCAATTCTAGACACACCAAAGAGATCAAATCCTCTCCCAATTCCACTCAAAGCTTTGGTGATTAGAGAGAGTGATTGTTGTGTTCATTTGAGCTCTTGCGCTTGGATTGCTTCTTTTTTTCTCATTCTTTCTTGCGATCATCTCAATTGTAATCAAGGCAAGAGACACCAATTGTGTGGTGGTCCTTGCGGGGAAGTTTGGTTCCCGTTTGATTGAGAAGAGAAGCTCACTCGGTCCGAGGGACCGTTTGAGAGAGGGAAAGGGTTGAAAGAGACCAGGTCTTTGTGACCACCTCAACGGGGAGTAGGTTTGAGAGAACCGAACCTCGGTAAAACAAATCCTTGTGTCTCACTTCTTTATTCGCTTGCGATTTGTTTTT
The DNA here is from genome assembly GCA_029449295.1 of Zea luxurians. Taxonomy (NCBI): domain Eukaryota; kingdom Viridiplantae; phylum Streptophyta; class Magnoliopsida; order Poales; family Poaceae; genus Zea; species Zea luxurians. The sequence continues at coordinate 83,113,317 of JAOPSE010000016.1, read as the reverse complement.
ACGCCCTCTCTCGGACTCGCATTATATTTCTAACGCTAACCCGACTTGTAGTTGTGATTAACTTTGTAAATTTCAGTTTCGCCCTATTCACCCCCCTCTAGGCTACTTTCACCGGGTCTGTCCGCTGCAGAGGAGGCCACATCTGTGCTGCTGGTAACCGGCCCAAATGACATTGGCAGGATCCAGCGCGGGCCGAGGACCGATCTGTCCTAGGAGGAGCTGGAACTTCTGGTGAAGGGGATTACTGGTGAGTCCTTTATCCCTGAATCCTTGATACTCCCTTAGGACATCCCGGCGCTCTTTGACGACCTAGGGCTGTGAACGGCGGTGCTAGCCACGCTGCCGACCCTCGATGAGAGCGACATGGCGGTTCGTCAGACCGGCGGTCGGGACCCCCTCCGCGGGATCCAGATCCCTAGTGTACCGGCTAGGGGTCCCCAGCCTGCCGGTGCAGCCCCTAGTGCCGGTCCCGCCATGGCCCCCAGCTCCATGGATAGGGGCAAGGGACCTACAAGCAGCTCCTCTGCCCAGGTGGCACCGAGGGGTCGGAGGAAGAGAGGCGACGCTGGTTGCGTCGCGCCGACGGGTCGCTTATTTCGGACCCCCAAGAAGCACCAGAGGACTGCTGGCGGGGCCGAGGAGGCCGGCTCCTAGGCCTAGGGCAGGGCACGTAGAGGCACGGCAGTGCTCCGCCTCCACCACCATCGGGCCCGCCGCCACCACCACCACCACCACCATCGGTCCCGCCGCCACCACCACCACCTGGGGGTGATCTCCCCCAGGGGCACCAGCAGCAACAACAACCACAGTAGCAACGGCAGCAGCGGTCGCCCCGCTTCCAGGGTCGCTGGAAAGTCCAGGGCCCCAAGTAAGTGTAGTCACTTTTTCCATGAGTCTAATTATCATGTCGACAGGTTTTAACCCATCATCTGTTCGCTAGGGCTTCCTCCTCCATCGCCCCTAAGGCCACACCTCCTCCGCCAGGCACTAGGCCCACCGATGGGTCCGGCTCTCAGCAGCAGGAATCTGCTGGGAGCAGTGTCGACGGTCCGCCTCCAGCCGCTGCCCAAATAGCACCAGCGGCTCCTCAAGCCTCAGCCGGGGGTTCGGTGGCAGCGGCGTCAGCATCAGGCGACGTCGCAGCGACAGAGGGGGTCCCAACTGCGCCGACGGTTACCACAGCCTCAACAGCGGCGATGCCGTCGAGTACACCGTCGGCAGCGGCGGAGGAGGCCCCGATTGCGCCCTCCCCTGTGGAGGGCGCGTCCAGCTCCATCCCGCCGCCCACTCCAGAGAAGACGGAGGTGGTTTTTGGGCGGCGGCTCCGGTCCGGCGCCGAGCCAGAAGCAGCTCCAGTTCCCCTCCTGAAAGGGAAATATGCCCTTGGGCCATTTCTAGTATAGTTTTGGTGATTAAGTGCCCAACACATATTGAGTGAGTAATTATGTGCCAAATGATGGATAAAGTACAAATCAATAAGAAGGTATGATTCTAGACTTAGTACATTTGTTTTTGTGTACTAATATATTTGTCTAAGTGCTAGAATCAGAGAAAAGAGAAAAAGGAAAAGACTTGGCTGGAGCAGCCAAGTCTCAGCGCAGTCTAGCACACCGGACTGTCCGGTGGTGCACCGGACTGTCCGGTGCGCCAGGCTGGCTTCAGGTGAACTGTCCACTCTCGGGAATTCGTTGGTGGCGTACGGCTATAATTCACCGGACTGCCCGGTGGTGCACTGGATTGTCCGATGAGCCAATGGCCGCCAGCGCAACGGTCGGCCGCCAAATCCGCGGGCGACGCGTGGCCCGCTCCAACGGTCGGCAGGAGGCACCGGACTGTCCGGTGTGCACCGGACAGTGTCCGGTGCGCCAACGGCTACAATTCAGCAACGGTCGGCTGTACCATTTTAGGAAGGCGATCTGCACCAGACCATGAACAGTGCCTGTCCGGTGGTGCACCGGACTGTCTGGTGCGCCACCCGACAGAAGGCAAGAATTGCCTTCCCAGATTGTCTCCAACGGCTCCTAGCTGCCTTGGGGCTATAAAAGGGACCCCTAGGCGCATGGAGGAGTCACCTGAGCATTCTTTGATCATCTCTAAGCACCAAGACTCCATTCTCGCGCATTTGATTCTTTGTGATAGTGACTTGAGCTCTAGTTGAGTAGAGAACTCCCCGCATTGTGTTGTGAGCTCAAGTTGTGGCTTGTGTGCGTGTTTGTGCTCGTGCTTTGAGTCTTGTGTGTGTTGCTCTCCCCTCCCTTACTTCCATGCTTCTCTGTGATCATCATTTGTAAGGGCGAGAGGCTCCAAATTGTGGAGATTTCTCGCGAACGGGAGATAGTAAAAGAAAGAAAAACATCATGGTATTCAAGTTGATCATTGGATCACTTGAAAGGGGTTGAGTGCGACCCTCGTCCAGTGGGACGCCACAACGTGGAGTAGGCAAGTGTTATACTTGGCCGAACCATGGGATAAATCACCGTGTCTCTTGTGCTTGTGTTATTCGTGATCTTTGTGTTTCACAAGAGCTTGGTCCGTAGCCACTTGATTCTATTGAGCTAACACTTAACCAAGTTTTGTGGCTACAAGTATTTGATTTTTACAGGATCACCTATTCACCCCCATCTAGGTGCTCTCAATTGGTATCAGAGCCGTTCTCTTCACGCAAGGGACTAATCGCCCAAAGAGATGGATCCTAAGGGAAAGGGGATGGTGGTCAACGACAAGACAAAGGAGTCCATCGTCAACGAGCCAAGAGATGATAAGCCTTCAGACTCTGGCTCGAGTCATAAGAAAAGAGACGGGAAGAAGAAGAGACGCATCAAGAAGATTGTCTACTACGACAGCGACAAGTCTTCTTCTTCCCCAAGAGATGACGAATACAACGAGAAAAAGAAACCGGTTAATTCGAATTTTTCTTTTGATTATTCTCGTATTCCGGTTAATTCCAATGCTCATTTACTTTCAATTCCACTTAGGAAACCTCCACACTTTGATGGAGAAGACTATGCATTTTGGAGTCACAAAATGCGTAGTCACCTATTCTCTCTCCATCTAAGTATTTGGGAGATTGTTGAAAACGGAATGCTTTTTGATAGTACTGACAACCCCATTTTCATTAATGAGCAAATCCATAAAAATGCACAAGCTACCACTGTTTTGCTAGCATCCTTGTGCAGGGACGAGTACAATAAGGTGAGCGGCTTGGACAACGCCAAGCAAATCTGGGACACCCTCAAGATTTCTCATGAGGGGAACGACGCCACCATGATCACCAAGATGGAGTTGGTGGAAGGCGAACTGGAAAGGTTCGCAATGATCAGGGGAGAGGAGCCAACTCAAACGTACAACAGGCTCAAGACCCTAGTCAACAAGATCAGGAGCTATGGAAGCACGAGATGGATGGACCACGACGTCGTCCGACTTATGCTCAGGTCCTTCACTGTTCTTGATCCTCATCTTGTGAACTCAATCCGTGAGAATCCTAGGTACACAAAGATGACACCCGAAGAAATCCTCGGAAAGTTTGTAAGCGGGCGTATGATGATCAAGAAAGCAAGATACGTTGATGAAACATTGAATGGCCCAATGCCCATCTACGAGCCTCAAACCGTTCCTCTCAAAGCAACAAGCAGCAGGGAGGTGCTACCTAGCAAGGTGGCGCAAGTTGAGGCGGCCGGGCTAAATGAGGATGAAATGGCCCTCATTATCAAGCGCTTCAAGACGGCGCTAAAAGGACGCAAGGAGCATCCCAACAAGAGCAAGACAAAGGGAAAGCGCTCCTGCTTCAAGTGTGGTAAGACTGGTCACTTCATTGCTAACTGTCCCGATAATGATAGTGACCAGGGACAAGAAAAAAGCGAGAAGAGGGAGAAAAATAAGTCCTACAAGAAGGCGAAGGGCGAGGCACACCTTGGCAAAGAGTGGGATTCAGATTGCTCTTCGTCCGACTCCGACGACGAAGGACTCGCCGCCTCAGCCTTCAACAAGTCGTCTCTCTTCCCCAACGAGCGCCACACCTGTCTCATGGCAAAGGAGAAAAAGGTAAGCACTCGAGATACTCCTAAGTATACCACTTCTAGCGATGAAGATTCTAGTGATGATGAAGTAGACTATTCTAGCTTATTTAAAGGTTTAGATAGAGCCAAGGTAGAAAAAATCAATGAATTGATTGATGCATTAAATGAAAAGAATAGGCTCTTAGAAAAGCAAGAGGATATATTGTATGAAGAACATGATAAGTTTATTAGTGTACAAAAATCTCTTGCTTTAGAAACTAAAAGGAATGAGATTTTATCTTCTGAAATTTCCGCTTGCCATGAGTCTATTTCTAGTTTGAAGAATGTTAATGATGAGTTAAATGCTAAGTTAAAAGTAGCTAATAAATCTAGTTCAAGTGTGGAACATGTCGTAATTTGTAATAGGTGCAAGGATTTTGATGTTAATGCTTGTAATGAACATCTTGCATCCATTACTAAACTAAATAATGAAATTGCAAGTCTTAATGCTCAACTTAAGACTTGCAAGGTAGATTTTGACAAACTAAAATTTGCAAGGGATGCCTACACTGTTGGTAGAAACCCCTCTATTAAGGATGGGCTTGGCTTTCGAAGGGAAGCCAAGAACTTAACAAGTCAAAGGGCTTCCATTTCCGCCAAGGAGAAAGGGAAGGCCCCTATGGCTAATAGTGCTCAACGGAATCATGCTTTCATCTATAATGATAGAAAACTTTCTAGAAATGCTCATAGGAGTTATGCTTATGATTCACATGCTATGATTGCTTCAAGTTCTTCTTTTGTGCATGGTAGAAATATGCCTAGGAAAAATGTTGTTCATATGCCTAGGAAAGTACGTAATGAACCTTCTACAATTTACCATGCTTGCAATACTTCTTTTACAATTTGTTGTAAGAATAAGAAAGTGATTGCTAGGAAGTTGGGGGCCAAATGCAAGGGAGACAAGACTTGCATTTGGGTCCCAAAGACAATTATAACTAACCTTGTAGGACCCAACAAGAGTTGGGTACCTAAAACCCAAGCCTAATTTGCCTTGCAGGTTTATGCATTCGGGGGCTCTAGCTGGATTATCGACAGCGGATGCACAAACCACATGACGGGGGAGAAGAAGATGTTCACCTCCTACGTCAAGAACAAGGATTCCCAAGATACAATCATATTTGGAGATGGGAATCAAGGCAAGGTCAAAGGCTTTGGCAAGATAGCCATCACAAATGAGCACTCTATTTCTAATGTATTTCTAGTAGAGTCGCTAGGCTATAATCTGTTGTCTGTTAGTCAATTGTGCCACATGGGCTACAATTGTTTATTTACAAATGTTGATGTGTCTGTCTTTAGAAGGAGTGATGGTTCATTAGCATTTAAGGGTGTACTAGATGGCAAACTCTACTTAGTTGATTTTTCGAAAGAGGAGGCCGATCTAGATACATGCTTAATAGCTAAGACTAGCATGGGCTGGCTGTGGCATCGTCGTCTAGCACATGTTGGGATGAAGAACCTCCACAAACTTCTAAAAGGAGAACATGTGTTAGGACTGACAAATGTGGTTTTCGAAAAAGATAGACCTTGTGCAGCTTGTCAAGCAGGTAAACAGGTGGGAAGCGCTCATCACAACAAGAATGTGATGACCACATCAAGACCTCTGGAGCTACTTCACATGGACCTCTTCGGACCCATCACCTACCTCAGCATCGAGGGAAGTAAGTATGGTCTTGTTGTTGTTGATGATTTTTCTCGATTCACTTGGGTATTCTTTTTGCAGGATAAATCAGAAACCCAAGGGACCCTCAAGCGCTTTCTAAGGCGAGCTCAAAATGAATTTGAGCTCAAGGTGAAAAAGATTAGAAGCGATAATGGGTCCGAGTTCAAGAACCTTCAAGTGGAGGAGTATCTTGAGGAGGAAGGAATCAAGCACGAGTTCTCCGCTCCCTACATACCACAGCAAAACAGTGTGGTAGAGAGGAAGAACAGGACGCTCATAGACATGGTGAGGACGATGCTTGGAGAATTCAAGACGCCCGAGCGGTTTTGGTCGGAAGCTGTGAACACAGCTTGCCACGCCATAAACCGGGTCTACCTTCATCGCCTCCTCAAGAAGACGTTGTATGAACTTCTAACCGGTAACAAACCCAACATGTCTTATTTTCGTGTATTTGGGAGTAAATGTTACATTCTAGTGAAGAAAGGTAGGAATTCAAAATTTGCTCCCAAAGCTGTAGAAGGGTTTTTGCTAGGTTATGACTCAAATACAAAGGCATATAGAGTCTTCAACAAATCATCGGGTTTGGTTGAAGTCTCTAGCGACGTTGTATTTGATGAAACTAATTGCTCTCCAAGAGAGCAAGTTGATCTTGATGATATAGATGAAGATGATGTTCCAACGGACGCAATTCGCACCATGGCGATTGGAGATGTGCGACCATAGGAATACCAAGTGCAAGATCAACCTTCTTCCTCAACGATGGTGCATCCCCCGACTCAAGATGAAGAACAGGTCCCTCAAGAGGAGCCGTGTGATCAAGGGGGAGCACAAGAAGATCAAGTTGTGGAGGAAGAAGCACCATGGGCCCCTCCAACTCAAGTTCGAGCGACGATTCAAAGGAATCATCCCGTTGACCAGATTTTGGGTGATATTAGCAAGGGAGTAACTACGCGCTCACGTCTAGCTAATTTTTGTGAGCATTACTCGTTTGTCTCTTCTATTGAGCCTTTTAGGATAGAAGAGGCCTTGCTAGATCTGGATTGGGTGTTGGCCATGCAGGAAGAGCTCAACAACTTCAAGCGAAATGAAGTTTGGACACGGGTGCCACGTCCTAAGCAAAACGTTGTGGGAACCAAGTGGGTGTTCCGCAACAAACAGGACGAGCACGGGGTGGTGACAAGGAACAAGGCTCGACTTATGGCAAAAGGTTATGCCCAAGTCGCAGGTTTGGACTTTGAGGAGACTTTTGCTCCTGTGGCTAGGCTAGAGTCGATTCGCATTTTGTTAGCCTATGCCGCTCACCATTCTTCCAGGTTGTTCCAAATGGACGTGAAGAGCGCTTTCCTCAACGGGCCAATCAAGGAGGAGGTGTACGTGGAGCAACCCCCTGGCTTTGAGGATGAACGGTACCCCGACCACGTGTGTAAGCTCTCTAAGGCGCTCTATGGACTTAAGCAAGCCCCAAGAGCATGGTATGAATGCCTTAGAGACTTTCTAATTGCTAATGCTTTCAAGGTTGGGAAAGCCGATCCAACTCTGTTCACTAAGACTTGTGATGGTGACTTATTTGTGTGCCAAATTTATGTCGATGACATAATATTTGGTTCTACTAACCAAAAGTCTTGTGAAGAGTTTAACAGGGTGATGACACAGAAATTCGAGATGTCGATGATGGACGAGTTGAACTACTTCCTTGGGTTCCAAGTGAAGCAACACAAGGACGGCACCTTCATCTCTCAAACGAAGTACACGCAAGACTTGCTCAAGCGGTTTGGGATGAAGGACGCCAAGCCCGCAAAGACTCCAATGGGAACCGACGGACATGTCGACCTCAACAAAGGAGGTAAGTCCGTTGATCAAAAGGCATACCGGTCTATGTTAGGGTCTTTACTTTATTTATGTGCTAGTAGACCGGATATTATGCTCAGCGTATGCATGTGTGCTAGATTTCAATCCGACCCAAGGGAGTGTCACCTTGTGGCCGTTAAGCGAATTCTTAGATATTTAGTTGCTACGCCTTGCTTCAAGATCTGGTATCCAAAAGAGTTTACCTTTGACTTGATTGGATACTCAGACTCCGACTATGCTGGATGTAAGGTTGATAGGAAGAGTACATCAGGGACGTGCCAATTCTTAGGAAGGTCCCTGGTGTCTTGGAGTTCTAAGAAACAAACTTCCGTTGCCCTATCCACCGCTGAGGCCGAGTATGTTGCCGCAGGACAGTGTTGCGTGCAACTACTTTGGATGAGGCAAACCATCCGGGACTTTGGCTACAATCTGAGCAAAGTCCCACTCCTATGTGACAATGAGAGTGCAATCCGCATGGCGGATAATCCTGTTCAACACAGTCGCACAAAGCACATAGACATCCGACATCACTTTTTGAGAGACCACCAGCAAAAGGGAGATATCGAAGTGTTTTATGTTAGCACCGAGAACCAGCTAGCCGATATCTTTACCAAACCTTTAGATGAGAAAACCTTTTGCAGGCTGCGTAGTGAGCTAAATGTCTTAGATTCGCGCAACTTGGATTGATCTATAGCATACATGTGTTTTATGTCTTTGATCATGTTCCTTTATGCATTTTATTGCTTATCTATGGTGCTCAAGTTGTGCAAGGGATCCCCGGACCTCACAAGTCCATGTGTGAATGATGCACATATTTAGGGGGAGAAATGCTACAACTTGACCCTTTGAGACTAACTGAAAGTCACCTAGAGGGGGGGTGAATAGGCGGAATCTGAAAATGACAAACTTAAGCACAACTACAAGCCGGGGTTAGCGTTAGAAATATAAACGAGTCCGAAAGAGAGGCGAAAAACAAATCACAAGCAAATAAGAATGGATGACACAGTGATTTGTTTTACCAAGGTTTGGTTCTTGCAAACCTACTCCCTGTTGAGGTGGTTACAAAGACCAGGTCTCTTTCAACCCTTTCCCTCTCTCAAACGGTCACTTAGACTGAGTGAGCTTCTCTTCTCAATCAAATGGGACACTAAGTCCACTACAAGGACCACCACACAATTGGTGTCTCTTGTTTTGATTACAAGTGTTATGGAAACAAGAATGAGGAAGAAGAAAAGCAATCCAAGCGCAAGAGCTCAAAAGAACACAAATGTCTCTCTCTAGTCACTAATTTGTTTGGAGTGATTCCGGACTTGGGAGAGGATTTGATCTCTTTGTTTGTGTCTTGTATTGAATGCTATAGCTCTTGTATGAGGTGTGAATGCTGAAAACTTGGATGCCATGAATGTGGGGTGGTTGGGGGTATTTATAGCCCCAACCACCAAAATGGCCGTTGTGGATGGCTTCTATCGACGGACGCGCCAGCCACGTCACCCAACCGTTAGGGTTCGACCGTTGGAGCTCTGACTTGTGGGGCCACCGGACAGTCCGGTGGTGCACCGGACAGGTCCTGTAGACTGTCCGGTGCGCCTTCTGGCGCCTGTTCTGATTTCTGCGCGCAGGCGCGCACTGTAGCGCATTAAATGCCTTCTGCAGACGACCGTTGGCGCGAAGTAGCCGTTGCTCCGCTGGCACACCGGACAGTCCGGTGTTACACCGGACAGTCCGGTGAATTATAGCGGAGCGGCCTTCAAAATTCCCGAAGCTGGCAAGTTCGATTGAATCCTCCTTGGTGCACCGGACACTGTCCGGTGGCACACCGGACAGTCCGGTGCGCCATACAGGGCTGCCTTCAGTATACTTTGCTCCTTTGTTTTGAACCCTTTCTTTTATCTTTGTATTGGTTTGTTGTGAATCTTTGGCACCTGTAGAACATATTTTCTAGAGCAAACTAGTTAGTCCAATAATTTGTGTTGGGCAATTCAACCACCTTTCAATCTCCCCCTTTTGGTGATTGATGCCAACACAAACCAAAGCAAGCATAAAAGTGCAGAATTGAACTAGTTTGCATAATGTAAGTGCAAAGGTTACTTGGAATTGAAACCAATATACTTATTTCAATAGATGTGCATGGATGGTTTTCTTCTTATTTAAAATTTTGGACCTCATTTGCACCACGGGTTTTGTTTTTGCAAATTATTTGTAAAATTCTTTTCAAAAAACCTTTTGCAAATAGTCAAAGGTATATGAATAAGATTGAAGAAAGCATTTTCAAGATTTGAAATTTTCTCCCCCTGTCTCAAATGCTTTTACTTTGACTTAAACAAAACTCCCCCTAAATAAAATTCTCCTCTTAGTGTTCAAGAGGGTTTTGCAAGTTTTGAAGATACTACTTTCTCCCCTTTTTGAACACAATAGGATATCAAATTGAAAAACTTCATTTTTAAAATTTGGTGGTGGTGCGGTCCTTTTGCTTTGGTCTCATATTCGGTGGTGGTGCGGTCCTTTTGCTTTGGGCTCATACTTTCTCCCCCTTTGGCATGAATCGCCAAAAACGGATACTTATGAGTGAAATATAAGCCCTTTCAAACTTTCTCCTCCTTTGGCAAACACAAAAATATGAGTGAAGATTATACCAAAGTGGAGAACGATGCGGAGTACCGGCAAATATAATTGGAGTTGAGTGGAAGCGCCTTTTTTGCCGAATACTCCATTTCCCTTTCAATATCTATGACTAAGCATAAGATGATACTTGAAAACACATTAGTCATAGACATAAAAAGAGATATAATCAAAGGTATATAAATGAGCTATGTGTGCAAATAATCAATCAAAATTCCTAGAATCAAGAATATTTAGCTCATTCCTAAGTTTGGTAAAGGATTGCTCATCTAAAGGCTTGGTAAAGATATCGGCCAATTGATCTTTGGTGTTTATGTAGGCTTTCTCGATATCCCCCTTTTGTTGGTGATCTCTCAGAAAGTGATACCGAATGGCTATGTGCTTAGTGCGGCTGTGTTCAACGGGATTATCCGCCATGCGGATTGCACTCTCATTGTCACATAGGAGAGGGACTTTGCTAAACTTGTAGCCATAGTCCCTAAGGGTTTGCCTCATCCAAATCAATTGCGCACAACAATGGCCTGCGGCAATGTACTCGGCTTCGACGGTAGAAAGAGCTACTGAGTTTTGTTTCTTTGAAGCCCAAGACACCAAGGATCTTCCCAGAAACTGACAAGTCCCTGATGTGCTCTTCCTATCAATTTTACACCCTGCCCAATCGGCATCGGAATATCCTAATAAATCAAATGAGGATCCCTTGGGGTACCAAAGACCAAACTTAGGTGTTTGAACTAAATATCTCATGATTCGCTTCACGGCCCTAAGGTGAACCTCCTTAGGGTCGGCTTGGAACCTTGCACACATGCATACAGAAAGCATAATGTCCGGTCGAGATGCACATAAATAGAGTAAAGAACCTATCATCAACCGGTATACCTTTTGATCTACGGATTTACCTCCTGTGTCGAGGTCGAGATGCCCATTGGTTCCCATGGGTGTCTTGATGGGATTGGCATCCTTCATTCCAAACTTGGTGAGAATATCTTGAATATACTTCGTTTGGCTGATGAAGGTGCCTTCTTGGAGTTGCTTCACTTGAAAGCCTAGAAAATACTTCAACTCCCCCATCATAGACATCTCGAATTTTTGAATCATGATCCTACTAAACTCTTCACAAATAGATTTGTTAGTAGACCCAAATATGATATCATCAACATAAATTTGGCATACAAACAAATCATGTTCAATGGTTTTTGTAACACCCAAATTCTGAATTTGGAATTGGTAGAAGAAATCTGAACAAAGTATCATTGGGAAATAAGAAAATGAGGAGAAAAAGAATTTTTCTTTTAAAAGAAACTATTTATACATCCCATGAAATAAATAACAAGGAGAATAAAGCTTAACTTAGTAAAATTAAAATAATATGGTTTATATTCACCTTTGGGTTCAAATTGATACATTTGAAAAATCTGAAAACTAAAATAAAAGTATAAATTTGAATTTGGAATAGAAAATAAAAGAGAAGGGAAGAACTAAGAAAAATACTACATAAAATAAATTAAAAATCAGAATAAACATCCCTCACACTTAAATTATTAAATTATACCATTCAAACTAAGGACAAGTTATTTCACAAAGTTTGAATTTAACTTGAACTCAAATTGAATTTGAAAATGAAGAAAAGAAATAGAAAATAAAATGGAAAAAAGAGAAAAACCTAACTGGGCCAACCCTCCTCAATTTGGCCCACCTAAGGAACTTCAGCACGCAGCCCAGCTCCCTTGTTTCGCTGACAACTGGGCCCCGCTGAACAGGGACTCCAGCGCGCGCTCACTGCGTACCCGCTCGTGCCGACAGGTGGGGCCCGATGGACAGCCTCTGGCTCCGCGCGCGGGCCACTCAGCGACTGACCGTGTGAGCCCACGTTGTCAGCCCTATCCCCTTCCTCTCTCGCTGTCACCTGGGCCGGGGCTGTCAGCTCAGTCTTCCCCCTTTCAACCGAATCGCGACGAACACCATCGCGCGGACTCCGAAGCTCGCCGGTAATCTCGGCGTCCGTGCAACGACCGTGGGTGCGCTCCGGGTATAAAGCTCACCGGGCTCGCCTCTCCTCCCTATCTCCCTACTATCGCGACCACCACCATAGCTGTGCGCCACCGTGCCGCCGCGGAAGATCGGGAGCCGTGGGCATCGGGGACCGCCGCCGTCACCTCGCTCCGTTCGTGGCTCTGGATCTTCGGCGGGTCGTTGCGGAAGCTTTGGTGCACGTAGTTGAAGAATCGGGGCGGTCTTGCTTCGGTAATTCCTCGCCGGAGACTTTACCTCGACCCCAATCCGCCGCGCACCGCGGCCGTGTCTCCCTGCCCTCTTCGATCAACGGTATGTGACCCTAATCGATACGCTACAGTTCGGGCATCGTGTATAAGTCTTCGGATTAGAGAATGGCACACTGGGGCGCCTAATCGCTTGACTCCGGCGATGGTCCGCCGCGCACGGGGGTATTCCGGTGGCCGGAGTTGGGCGGGGCTCGGCCGGGAATCGTGGGCCGTCGATTTCTCGTTGTATGGCTCGGATTAGAAGGCGGGTAACGTTTTGGTGGGTTTCGCGTCAGCCGTTGATATCCGATCGGATGGATCGGGTGGCTCTGGACAAAATTAAATCTGTGCCGTTGATCTCGGATCCGACGGCTGTTGTCGCGTACCGGTTCGGTTTATATCAGATCTAATCCGGGCGCTTGATTCCTGATCTGACGGCTGGAATTAGATTATACCCCTTCGCGCTGGCAGTCTTTTAAAAGAGTCCCTGGACTTTTTGGAAATAGAACCCGCCGTCCTATGCGACTGTGCTCTGAGTCTTAGAAGATTTACCCAGAGCCCCCTGTGCTTCTGTTTAATTGAGGCCCAGTCCAGAGAGTTATAAAATCAGGAAAATTAATTAGAAAATGAGTTTTTAATATAAAAATAATTCCTAGAATTTATATAATTAATAGAAAATGCATATGAACTCCAAATTAATCCATTCCACTTTCTAAAATTTTGTAATTTTATTCTCTATCACCTAGAGCCTCTGTTTGGTCATGACAACAATTAGAAATTTAATCTCTCACTTAATCCATTTTAAACACATAAAACCTTTGAAAATTCATAACTTGAAATATATAACTCAAAAATTAATGATTCCAATTCCTGTGATCTTATTTTAATGTCTAGTTTATTACTGTATATTTTGTTTACTTGTTTGGTGTGATGTTAAATTTTACCTACACTGTTTGTTTGTATTACTACGACTAGCAGTGAGGTCACGAGTCACCTGAGGATCATCCTGGTACCTGAAATCTCAAGACCCAGGCAAGTTGTGCCCTTGACCACTTTTTACCCAATAATGTTCTTTAATATCACTTATCCATGCATAGGCTAATTTTGATGGGACCCAATAGGTCACCCTAGATTTGTTTATCTCATTACCTTGTTTACCCCTGAATCACTTGGGTAGTTTGCTATTGCTTTATATGGTTTTGGGATAATCATTTATTACCTCTATGTTCCAATTCTTGTTGTTATTCTGTTTATGTTCATGTTGTTATCATTAATGTTAATTGGAACATAGAGCTTAACTTGAGAACCACGTGCCACCACAGGGGTGGAATGGGACGCCCTTGGCTGACTAATTAGGAAAGCTAGTGGAAGACTACCTTACCCGAAAGGGGCAAGGGCAGTAGGGGAGAGGTCAGTGCGGGGAGGTCCCTGGTTGATTTTGCTGCGATGGCGGTCAGCCAGGAACCCTTTACTGGATCTTCCCATAAACTGTAGCGGGTTTTCGGAAGCTAGTGGAACTTTGTAAAGGCCTCGTAGTGTTGCCCTGCCGTGCTTCCTAGGTAGAGGTATATGGGATTCATGACCCCTTGGCAGATGGGTAACATGACTTGTGGGTAAAGGGTACAACCTCTGCAGAGTGTAAAACTGGTATACTAGCCGAGCTCGCGGTCATGAGCAGCTCAGGACTCTCTGATGTTTAAATTATGGAACTTAAACTCAATTTGTCATATGCATTGCATCGCAGGTGAAGTTGTTACTTTTGTTCTACTACTTAATTGGGTTGGTATTTACTTATACTTAGTAACTGCTAATAAAATTTTGACCAACTTTAAAAGCAATGCTCAGCTCTAACCATCTTCTTTGGTAAGCCTTACACTTCATATGAGCTTCTATCTTTGGCAAGTTCATACACATTATTCCCCACAACTTGTTGAGCGATGAACGTATGTGAGCTCACTCTTGCTGTCTCACATACACCACAGGTCAGGACCAGGTACTGCAGGATGATGCTCATGGAGGATGCTGTGATGAGTTCGTGAGTGGTCTAGGTCGTCGTCTCCCAGTCAACTTTGGGTTGCTGGACCGTTGTCTCCTTATAATGTAATTATTTATTTTGTATGGAACTCCTGTTATGTATAAAGATGTGACATTCGATCCTGTGCCACTATACATCATATGTATGAGACTTGGTCCCAGCATACCTGGTGTTTATGTTAACCCCGGGTTTTGGATCCCTAAAATTCGGGTGTTACAGAAGTGGTATCAGAGGAATGTTGACTGTAGGACGAAACCTAGATAGAACTGGACAACCATTCTTTACTTACCTTACTCTGATTCTTTTCTAAACTTTTCTTAATCTTTTCTCATCTATTTCCGCTTTACTCTGATTATTCTTACCTTTTCTTTCTAAAGACAAATGTGGATTTCACACTTTGAAACCCTGTGCCTAAAGTGACCTTTAGGAATAGGAGACCTAATCCTAGGAACAAAAGCAAAACTAATTTTGTAAATATTTATATGCTTGAATGTTTGTTCTTATGATACTTGTCTGATTTGGATCTTTGATTGTGTGTGATGGGTTGTGGAGTAACGTCCACAATTACATCTGCGTATACACATAGGTATAAAAATATATTTATAAAATAACTAGACAGCCTAGATTATCCCCATTGGAATATATCTAGCTTAAGAAATTTACCTTATCCTAAAAGATTCCATTCTAACCAAATCATCTTATCTTAAAAGATTCTCTGCTATTCTAATAGATTCATCTTATCTTAAAAAGATTTTATCTCATCTTAATAGATCTAACTGACCTCAAAAGATTATACCTTATCCTTATAGATTCATCTTGCCTTAATCAGCATACTTATCCCACTCTAGAATAACAACCATAAGCTAATCCAAAATTTATTTAGATCTTAACTAGTCTAACCTAGTCATATCCAATTTAATCTAGATCTTATCTTACCTAATGTGACCTGATCCAGTGTGGTCTAATGTTATCTAACTTAACGTGGTTCACTTAAACAGATTGATGACACTAGTAGAGGAGACTAGACCCCACTAGCCATGTATTAACTCATCTTAGCACATTGGATCAATTCAACCATGAGCTAACCCAACCCATAGGACCATGATGAATGGTATAACCTTTCTATTCCCACCTAATAACAAAACAAACTTTTAACCTACATCTTGTAGTCTATCTCACCCATATATATCTCTCAACTTGACTGATTCTACCTTACCCTTGGATATTCATCTTATATGATTGGTTACCCCAATCTGGACATAAAACAAAGATTAAGCCCTACCAAAGAATCTTTAGAGTATAACCAGCTACTGGCTTATTCATTCCGCTTATTGAATAATTTCCTTTGCAAGACTATTACCATATGCTTCTAAGTTTCATGGTCCATACCAGGAAAGGAAAGATTATCACGTAACAACAAACAGAAAATGAATCCTCCAAATCCTCCACCTGTTGAGATCAATCAAGTGGTTGCTACCCAAAGACTGGTAATACAACAGTTAACAGACCTGGTGACCGAGATGCAGAATCAGATAAGACAACAACGCGAAGAAATACGTCAGGCCCGCCAAGAAATAAGACAAGCGCGGTTGGAGAGACAACAACAACAACAACCCCCACCACCACCAGCTTCACCAAGCTACATAGATATAAATTATGATGATTTGTAAGATCTAGGTGTTACTTTAGTTAGTAGATGATATGATAATATTTTAGAAGAAATAATAATGTCTATTGACCCTATGTTTTGTTAAGGAATTATACCTCATGCTGAGATCTCTTTGTTTGTGCATATGTTCCGAGAACAATATGAGTATACATCCTTTTTCTTACAAATCTCGAGGACGAGATTATTTTTAAGGGGGGTAGGATTTGTAACACCCAAATTCTGAATTTGGAATTGGTAGAAGAAATCTGAACAAAGTATCATTGGGAAATAAGAAAATGAGGACAAAAAGAATTTTTCTTTTAAAAGAAACTATTTATACATCCCATGAAATAAATAACAAGGAGAATAAAGCTTAACTTAGTAAAATTAAAATAATATGGTTTATATTCACCTTTGGGTTCAAATTGATACATTTGAAAAATCTGAAAACTAAAATAAAAGTATAAATTTGAATTTGGAATAGAAAATAAAAGAGAAGGGAAGAACTAAGAAAAATACTACATAAAATAAATTAAAAATCAGAATAAACATCCCTCACACTTAAATTATTAAATTATACCATTCAAACTAAGGACAAGTTATTTCACAAAGTTTGAATTTAACTTGAACTCAAATTGAATTTGAAAATGAAGAAAAGAAATAGAAAATAAAATGGAAAAAAGAGAAAAACCTAACTGGGCCAACCCTCCTCAATTCGGCCCACCTAAGGAACTTCAGCACGCAGCCCAGCTCCCTTGTTTCGCTGACAACTGGGCCCCGCTGAACAGGGACTCCAGCGCGCGCTCACTGCGTACCCGCTCGTGCCGACAGGTGGGGCCCGATGGACAGCCTCTGGCTCCGCGCGCGGGCCACTCAGCGACTGACCGTGTGAGCCCACGTTGTCAGCCCTATCCCCTTCCTCTCTCGCTGTCACCTGGGCCGGGGCTGTCAGCTCAGTCTTCCCCCTTTCAACCGAATCGCGACGAACACCATCGCGCGGACTCCGAAGCTCGCCGGTAATCTCGGCGTCCGTGCAACGACCGTGGGTGCGCTCCGGGTATAAAGCTCACCGGGCTCGCCTCTCCTCCCTATCTCCCTACTATCGCGACCACCACCATAGCTGTGCGCCACCGTGCCGCCGCGGAAGATCGGGAGCCGTGGGCATCGGGGACCGCCGCCGTCACCTCGCTCCGTTCGTGGCTCTGGATCTTCGGCGGGTCGTTGCGGAAGCTTTGGTGCACGTAGTTGAAGAATCGGGGCGGTCTTGCTTCGGTAATTCCTCGCCGGAGACTTTACCTCGACCCCAATCCGCCGCGCACCGCGGCCGTGTCTCCCTGCCCTCTTCGATCAACGGTATGTGACCCTAATCGATACGCTACAGTTCGGGCATCGTGTATAAGTCTTCGGATTAGAGAATGGCACACTGGGGCGCCTAATCGCTTGACTCCGGCGATGGTCCGCCGCGCACGGGGGTATTCCGGTGGCCGGAGTTGGGCGGGGCTCGGCCGGGAATCGTGGGCCGTCGATTTCTCGTTGTATGGCTCGGATTAGAAGGCGGGTAACGTTTTGGTGGGTTTCGCGTCAGCCGTTGATATCCGATCGGATGGATCGGGTGGCTCTGGACAAAATTAAATCTGTGCCGTTGATCTCGGATCCGACGGCTGTTGTCGCGTACCGGTTCGGTTTATATCAGATCTAATCCGGGCGCTTGATTCCTGATCTGACGGCTGGAATTAGATTATACCCCTTCGCGCTGGCAGTCTTTTAAAAGAGTCCCTGGACTTTTTGGAAATAGAACCCGCCGTCCTATGCGACTGTGCTCTGAGTCTTAGAAGATTTACCCAGAGCCCCCTGTGCTTCTGTTTAATTGAGGCCCAGTCCAGAGAGTTATAAAATCAGGAAAATTAATTAGAAAATGAGTTTTTAATATAAAAATAATTCCTAGAATTTATATAATTAATAGAAAATGCATATGAACTCCAAATTAATCCATTCCACTTTCTAAAATTTTGTAATTTTATTCTCTATCACCTAGAGCCTCTGTTTGGTCATGACAACAATTAGAAATTTAATCTCTCACTTAATCCATTTTAAACACATAAAACCTTTGAAAATTCATAACTTGAAATATATAACTCAAAAATTAATGATTCCAATTCCTGTGATCTTATTTTAATGTCTAGTTTATTACTGTATATTTTGTTTACTTGTTTGGTGTGATGTTAAATTTTACCTACACTGTTTGTTTGTATTACTACGACTAGCAGTGAGGTCACGAGTCACCTGAGGATCATCCTGGTACCTGAAATCTCAAGACCCAGGCAAGTTGTGCCCTTGACCACTTTTTACCCAATAATGTTCTTTAATATCACTTATCCATGCATAGGCTAATTTTGATGGGACCCAATAGGTCACCCTAGATTTGTTTATCTCATTACCTTGTTTACCCCTGAATCACTTGGGTAGTTTGCTATTGCTTTATATGGTTTTGGGATAATCATTTATTACCTCTATGTTCCAATTCTTGTTGGTATTCTGTTTATGTTCATGTTGTTATCATTAATGTTAATTGGAACATAGAGCTTAACTTGAGAACCACGTGCCACCACAGGGGTGGAATGGGACGCCCTTGGCTGACTAATTAGGAAAGCTAGTGGAAGACTACCTTACCCGAAAGGGGCAAGGGCAGTAGGGGAGAGGTCAGTGCGGGGAGGTCCCTGGTTGATTTTGCTGCGATGGCGGTCAGCCAGGAACCCTTTACTGGATCTTCCCATAAACTGTAGCGGGTTTTCGGAAGCTAGTGGAACTTTGTAAAGGCCTCGTAGTGTTGCCCTGCCGTGCTTCCTAGGTAGAGGTATATGGGATTCATGACCCCTTGGCAGATGGGTAACATGACTTGTGGGTAAAGGGTACAACCTCTGCAGAGTGTAAAACTGGTATACTAGCCGAGCTCGCGGTCATGAGCAGCTCAGGACTCTCTGATGTTTAAATTATGGAACTTAAACTCAATTTGTCATATGCATTGCATCGCAGGTGAAGTTGTTACTTTTGTTCTACTACTTAATTGGGTTGGTATTTACTTATACTTAGTAACTGCTAATAAAATTTTGACCAACTTTAAAAGCAATGCTCAGCTCTAACCATCTTCTTTGGTAAGCCTTACACTTCATATGAGCTTCCATCTTTGGCAAGTTCATACACATTATTCCCCACAACTTGTTGAGCGATGAACGTATGTGAGCTCACTCTTGCTGTCTCACATACACCACAGGTCAGGACCAGGTACTGCAGGATGATGCTCATGGAGGATGCTGTGATGAGTTCGTGAGTGGTCTAGGTCGTCGTCTCCCAGTCAACTTTGGGTTGCTGGACCGTTGTCTCCTTATAATGTAATTATTTATTTTGTATGGAACTCCTGTTATGTATAAAGATGTGACATTCGATCCTGTGCCACTATACATCATATGTATGAGACTTGGTCCCAGCATACCTGGTGTTTATGTTAACCCCGGGTTTTGGATCCCTAAAATTCGGGTGTTTCAGTTTTAGTGAATAAAGTAGGATCGGCTTTACCGATTTTGAAGCCATTAGTGATAAGAAAATCTCTTAGGCATTCATACCATGCTCTTGGGGCTCGCTTGAGCCCATAAAGTGCCTTAGAGAGTTTGTAAACATGGTTAGGATACTCACTATCTTCAAAGCCGGGAGGTTGCTCAACATAGACCTCTTCCTTGATAGGTCCGTTGAGGAAGGCACTCTTCACGTCCATTTGGTAAAGCTTAAAGTCATGGTGAGTAGCATAGGCAAGTAATATTCGAATTGACTCAAGCCTAGCTACGGGTGCATAGGTTTCACCGAAATCCAAACCTTTGACTTGTGAATACCCTTTGGCCACAAGTCGTGCCTTGTTCCTTGTCACCACACCATGCTCATCTTGTTTGTTGCGGAAGATCCAGTTGGTTCCTACAACATTTCGGTTAGGACGTGGAACTAAATGCCATACCTCATTCCTCTTGAAATTGTTGAGCTCTTCTTGCATCGCCAGCACCCCAATCCGAATCTTGAAGTGCTTCCTCTACCCTGTGTGACTCAATAGAGGAAACAAAAGAGTAGTGTTCACAAAAATGAACAACACGAGATCGAGTGGTTACCCCCTTATGAATATCTCCTAGGGTGGTGTTCACGGGGCGATCGTTGAATTGCTTGGTGGACTCTTGGGTGTGGCGGCCTTGGGTCTTGTTCATCTTCCTTGTCTTGATCATGGGCATCTCCCCCTTGATCATTGCCCTCCTCTTGAGGTGGCTCATCTTCTTGATCTTCTTCTTCATCATTTTGAGCCTCATCCTCATCTTGAGTTGGTGGAGATGCTTGTGTGGAGGAAGATGGTTGATCTTGTGCTTGGATGGGCTCTTTGGATTCCTTAGGACACACATCCCCAATGGACATGTTCCTTAGTGCGACGCACGGAGCCTCTTCATCATCTAATTCATCAAGATCAACTTGCTCCACTTGGGAGCCGTTAGTCTCATCAAACACAGTGTCACAAGAAACTTCAACTAGTCCAGTGGACTTGTTAAAGACTCTATATGCCCTTTTGTTTGAATCATACCCTAGTAAAAAGCCTTCTACAGCCTTAGGAGCAAATTTGGATTTTCTACCTCTTTTAACAAGAATAAAGCATTTGCTACCAAAGACTCTAAAATATGAAACATTGAGCTTTTTACCGGTGAGGAGTTCATATGATGTCTTCTTGAGGATTCGGTCTAGATACAACCGGTTGATGGCGTAGCAAGCGGTGTTGACCGCCTCGGCCCAAAACCGATCCGAAGTCTTGTACTCATCAAGCATGGTCCTAGCCATGTCCAATAGAGTTCTATTCTTCCTCTCCACTACACCATTTTGTTGTGGCGTGTAGGGAGAAGAGAACTCATGCTTGATGCCTTCCTCCTCAAGAAAACCTTCTATTTGAGAATTCTTGAACTCCGTCCCGTTGTCGCTTCTTATCTTCTTAATCCTCAAGACGAACTCATTTTGAGCCCGTCTCAAGAATCCTTTCAAAGTCTCTTGGGTTTGAGATTTATCCTGTAAAAAGAATACCCAAGTGAAGCGAGAATAATCATCCACAATAACTAGACAGTACTTACTCCCGCCGATGCTTATGTAAACTATCGGGCCGAAAAGGTCCATGTGGAGGAGCTCAAGTGTCCTGTCAGTTGTCATGATGTTCTTGTGTGGATGATGAACACCAACTTGCTTCCCTGCTTGACATGCGCTACAAATCCTGTCTTTCTCAAAATGCACATTTGTTAGTCCCAAAATGTGCTCTCCCTTTAGAAGCTTGTGAAGATTCTTCATCCCAACATGGGCTAGTCGGCGGTGCCAGAGCCAACCCATGTTAGTCTTAGCAATTAAGCAAGTATCGAGTTCAGCTCTATTGAAATCAACTAAGTATAACTGACCCTCTAATACTCCCTTAAAAGATACTGAATCATCACTTCTTCTAAAGATAGTAACACCTGTATCCGTAAAAAGACGGTTGTAGCCCATTTTACATAATTGAGAAACAGAAAGCAAGTTGTAATCCAAAGAATCTACAAGAAAAACATTGGAAATAGAATGGTCAGGTGATATAGCAATTTTACCCAATCCTTTGACCAAACCTTGATTTCCATCCCCGAATGTGATAGCTCGTTGGGGATCTTGGTTTTTCTCGTATGAGGAGAACATTCTTTTCTCCCCAGTCATGTAGTTTGTGCACCCGCTGTCGATGATCCAACTTGAGCCCTCGGATGCATAAACCTACAAAACAGATTTAGTTCTTGATTTTAGGTACCCAAACAGTTTTGGGTCCTTTGACATTAGATACAAGAACTTTGGGAACCCAAACACAAGTTTTTGATCCCTTGTGTTTGCCCCCAACATACTTGGCAACTACCTTGCCTGATTTGTTAGTTAGCACATAAGAAGCATTAAAAGTTTTGAATGAAACATTATGATCATTTGATGCTTTAGGAGTTTTCTTCTTAGGCAATTTAGCATGGGTTGATTGCCTAGAACTAGATGCCTCACTCTTATACATAAAAGCATGATTAGGGCCAGAGTGAGACTTCCTAGAGTGAATTCTCCTAATTTTGTGTTCGGGATAACCAACAGGGTATAAAATGTAGCCCTCGTTATCCTGAACCATGGGAGCCTTGCCTTTAATAAAATTAGACAATCTTTTAGGCGGGGCATTAAGCTTGACATTGTCTCCCTGTTGGAAGCCAATGCCATCCTTAATACCAGGGCGTCTCCCACTATAGAGCATGCTTCTAGCAAATTTAAATTTCTCATTTTCTAAGTCATGCTCATTGATTTTAGCAGTTAATGTAGCTATGTGATCATTTTGTTGTTTAATTAAAGCAAGGTGATCATGAATAGCATCTATATTAACATCTCTACATCTAGTGCAAATAGAAACATGTTCAACGGTAGATGTAGAAGGTTTGCAATCATTTAACTCAACAATCTTAGCATGTAAAATGTCATTCTCATCTCTAAGATTAGAAATAGAAATGTTGCAAACATCTAGTTCATTAGCCTTAACAATCAATTTTTCATTCTCATTTCTAAGGCTAGCAAGAGAGGTATTCAATTGATCAATCTTAGCAATTAAATTGGCATTATCATTTCTAAGACTAACAATTGAATCATCACAAACATCAAACTTTTCAACCTTAGCAATTAATTTTGCATTTTCATTTCTAAGGTTGGAAACAATGTCATGACAAGTACTTAGCTCACTGGTTAATTTTTCATTTTTCTCAACTTCCTGAGCATAAGCGTTTTTAACTTTAACATGCTTTTTGTTTTCTTTAATTAGGAAATCCTCTTGGCTATCCAAGGGTTCATCCTTCTCATGAATAGCGCTAATTAATTCATTTAGTTTTTCCTTTTATTGCATGTTTAAGTTGGTAAAGAGAGTAAACAAATCATCCTCATCATCACTAGAATTAGCCTCATCACTAGATGTTGCATACTTAGTGGAGGATTTGGATTTTACCTTCTTTTTCTTGACGTCCTTTGCCATGAGGCATTTGTGGCCGACGTTGGGGAAGAGGAGCCCTTTGTTGACGACGATGTTGGCGGCGTCCTCGTCGAAGGAGGAGTCAGTGGAGCTCTCGTCGGAGTCCCACTCTCGGCAAACATGGGCATCGCCGCCCTTCTTCTTTTAGTACCTCTTCTTTTCTCTCCTCTTTCCCTTCTTGTCATCGCCCCTGTCACTATCACTAGATAATAGACATTTTGCAATAAAATGACCGGGCTTACCACACTTATAGCAAACCTTCTTGAAACGGGGCTTGTAATCTTTCCCTTTCCTTTGTTTGAGGATTTGACGGAAGCTCTTGATGATGAGCGCCATCTCCTCATTGTCGAGCTTGGAGGCGTCGATGGGGACTCTACTCGATGTAGAGTCTTCTTTCCTCTCCTCCGTTGCCTTGAATGCAAAGGGTTGTGCTTCGGGTACGAAGGAGGATGCGCCTTGCTCGATGATCTTTTTGGAGCCTTTGATCATTAGTTCAAAGCTCACAAATTTACCTATGACTTCCTCGGGAGACATTAGTTTATATCTTGGATCACCACGAATTAATTGAACTTGAGTGGGGTTAAGAAATACGAGTGATCTAAAAATAACCTTGACCATTTCATGGTCATCCCACTTGGTACTCCCGAGGTTGCGCACTTGGTTTACCAAGGTTTTTAGCCGGTTGTACATGGCTTGCGGGTCTTCTCCTTGGTTGAGCATGAAGTGACCGAGCTCCCCCTCGATCGTCTCCCTCTTGGTGATCTTTGTCACTTCGTCTCCTTCGTGCGTCGTTTTGAGTACGTCCTAAATCTCCTTGGCGCTCTTCAATCCTTGCACCTTGTTATACTCCTCTCGACTTAGAGAGGCGAGGAGTATTGTGGTGGCTTGTGAGTTGAAGTGCCGGATTTGGGCAACTTCGTCCAAATCATAGTCCTCATCCCCTACGGATGGTACCTGTACACCAAACTCAACAACGTTGCAAATACTAATGTGGAGTGAGGTTAGGTGATGCCTCATTTTATCACTCCACATGTTATAATCTTCACCGTCAAAAACTGGTGATTTGCCTAATGGAACGGAAAGCAATGGAGTACGTTTAGAAATGTGAGGGTAGTGTAGGGGAATCTTACTAAACTTCTTGCGCTCATGGCGCTTAGAAGTTACGGACGGCGCGTTGGAGCCGGAGGTGGATGGCGATGAAGAGTCAGTCTCGTAGTAGACCACCTTCCTCATCTTTTTTCTTTTCGCCACTCCGATGCGACATGTGTGAAGGGGATTCCTTCTCCTTCCCCTTGTTGTGGGACTCTCCCGATGGAGCCTTCCCGTGGCTTGTAACGGGCTTGTCGCCGGTCACCATCTCCTTCTTGGCGTGTTCTCCCGACATCACTTCGAGCGGTTAGGCTCTAATGAAGCACCGGGCTCTGATACCAATTGAAAGTCGCTTAGAGGGGGGGGGGTGAATAGGCGGAATCTGAAAATACAAACTTAAGCACAACTACAAGCCGGGGTTAGCGTTAGAAATATAAACGAGTTCGAAAGAGAGGGCAAAAAACAAATTGCAAGCAAATAAGAATGGATGGCACGGTGATTTGTTTTACCGAGGTTTGGTTCTTACAAACCTACTCCCCGTTGAGGTGGTCACAAAGACCGGGTCTCTTTCAACCCTTTCCCTCTCTCAAACGGTCACTTAGACCGAGTGAGCTTCTCTTCTCAATCAAATGGGACACTAAGTCCACTACAAGGACCACCACACAATTGGTGTCTCTTGTTTTGATTACAAGTGTTATGGAAACAAGAATGAGGAAGAAGAAAAGCAATCCAAGCGTAAGAGCTCAAAAGAACACAAATGTCTCTCTCTCTAGTCACTAATTTGTTTGGAGTGATTCCGGACTTGGGAGAGGATTTGATCTCTTTGTTTGTGTCTTGTATTGAATGTGTCGGTGTTCCAAGACCGGGGGGTCCCCGAGCCGACGAGTGAGTGTGCCGCGTGCCCCAGCCCAGATGGGTCGAGCGCGTGGGCGAGCGCGAAGGGGGGAGTGAGAGCGAGAGCGAGGTGGCCGGAGCCGGGTCGTGAGGGAGTCGGAGATTCCCGCGGCCTTCGTGTTCGTCCCGCGCCCAGGTCGGGTGCGCTTGCAGTAGGGGGTTACAAGCGTCCGCGCGGGTGAGGGGAGCGAGCGGCCTCGAGAGAGCGCCTGCCCCTGCCCTTCGTTCCCGCGGGGCCAACCTTCTCTAAGAAGGCCCTGGTCCTTCCTTTTATAGGCGTAAGGAGAGGATCCAGGTGTACAAATGGGGGTGTAGCAAGGTGCTACGTGTCTAGCGGGGGTGAGCTAGTACCCTAAGTACATGCCAAGGTGGCAGCCGGAGAGATCTTGGCACCCAGCTAGTGTGGCGTCGTGGCTGTCGGAGAAGCAATGGAGCTTGACGGAGGGACAGCTGTCGGGGTGGTTGGGCCCTTGCTGACGTCCCCCTGCTTTCGTAAGAGAGCTGAGAGCCGCCGTCGTCATGGGTCCAGCGGGGTGCCATCATTGCCTATCTGGCGGAGCTAGCCAGATGGGACGTCGGTCCTGTTTCCTGCGGCCCAAGTCGGCTCGGGGTAGGGTGATGATGACGCTTCCTGTCGACGTGGCGGACTTGTGCCCTAGGTCGGGCGACGTGGAGGCTCCTCCGAGGCCGAGGTCGAGTCTGTCCTGCATGGCCGAGGCCGAACCTGAGCTCCCGGGTCGGGCGAGGTGGAGGTCGTTCGGCAGAGGTCGGGGTGGAGTCCGAGCCCTGGGTCGGGCGAAGCGAAGTTCATCGTCTTCCGGGGCCTTAGCCCGAGTCCGAGCCCTGGGTCGGGCGGAGTAGAGTTCGCCGTCTTCCGGGGCCTTAGCCCGAGTCCGAGCCCTGGGTCGGGCGGAGCGGAGTTCATCGTCTTCCGGGGCCTTAGCCCGAGTACGAGCCCTGGGTCGGGCGGAGCGGAGTTCGCCGTCTTCCGGGGCCTTAGCCCGAGTCCGAGCCCTGGGTCGGGCGGAGCTACCTCTGGCGCTTTTGGCCAAGCCTGGCCGCCCGTCAGTCTTACTCTTTGCGTTAAAGGCCCCAGTGACTTGGTCAGTCGGCGCGGTGATTTAGTCAGGGTTACTTCTTAACGAAGGCAAGGCCTCGGGCGAGCCGGAGATGCGTCTGCCGTGAAAGAGGAGGCCTCGGGCGAGACGGAAACATCTCAGGGTCGGCTGCCCTTGCCCGAGGCTAGGCTCGGGCGTGGCGTGATCGAGTCGCTCGTATGGACTGATCCCTGACTTAATCAAACCCATCAGGCCTCTGCAGCTTTATGCTGATGGGGTTACCAGCTGAGAATTAGGCGTCTTGAGGGTACCCCTAATTATGGTCCCCGACAGTAGCCCCCGAGCCTCGAAGGGAGTGTTAACACTCGCTTGGAGGCTTTTGTCGCACTTTTTTGCAAGGGGACCAGCCTTTCTCGGTTGTACTTTGTTCCGGTGGGTGCGCGCGAGCGCACCCGCCGGGTGTAGCCCCCGAGGCCTCGGAGGAGTGGTTTCACTCCTTCGAGGTCTTAATGCCTTGCGTAATGCTTCGGCTGGTCTGGCGGTTCCCTCATGCGAACAGGCCGTAGCCCAGGTGCTCTGTCGGGGCCCAAGTTCTCGGGCTGGTATGTTGACGCTGTCAACGGTTCGGCCGGAGCCGGGTTTGCGAGAGCAGCCCCCGAGCCTCCGCACAGGGCGAGAGGACGATCAGGGACAGACTCGGCTTTTTTACATACGCCCCTACGTCGCCTTTCCGCAAGGAGGAGGGGGGAGAGCGCCATGTTACCCTCAATGGGCACCGAACATGGTGTCTCCGGTGAGCTGCAATCGGGTAATCCGAGTGGACGTCCGTGCCCCGTTCGTTGGGGGTCGGCTAGGGGCCCGGAGGCACGCCCAAAAGTACCTGCGGGTGATCTGCCGGACCCGGTCCCCTGGCGACGGGGTCCGAGGGCTCGTTGCCTCCCTCCGATGGGATTCCGTTACAGAGTCGTTCCCGCTGGTCTCGGAAATGTCCTAGGGTACCTCGGGAGCGCAGCTCGAGCCTTGGTTATGTATCGAACGTACCCCTGGTCATCCCTCGCTCGGTGTCTGAGGCGACTGTGAACCCTTCGGGGGGCCAGCCTTTGAACCCCTGATCAGTAATGGGCGCGGAGCCCGAGTAGCCTGAGGCGGTCGTGGAACCTTTCGGGGGGCCGACCTTCGAACCTCTGACCAGTAGTGGGTGTCGGGCCCACGCGATCTGAGGCGGCTGTTGAACCCTTCGGGGGGCCTGCCTTCGAACCCCTGATCAGTAAGGAGGCTCGGAGCCTAGTTCCTTCACGGGGAAGGATCCCTTTGGGGGTATCCCCCTTCCCGGTCCCTGTTGCAAGAGATAGAGAAAGAGGAAAAAGGGAAAAAGGATACGAAATTGAACGACGTGGCGTACCTATTTGGTGTGGCCGCTTTGGCGAAGGCGAAACGTCGCCAGCTGCTCCCGCCAGTGGCGCTGCCCGTCGAGCCGCGGAGTTAATGCGCCGGGGCGAGTAGTTGGCGAGGCTGCCGTTGCGCGTGCGCGAGCCGTTCGAGGAACGGGTCACGGGCGTGTCGTCTTCACACCATGAGAGAGGGGGTTCTCTTGCTGCCTCCGGATGGGACGTGAGCCTGGCTGATGGCGTGATCGCTGCTCTTGCGCGCCTGCCACTGTCATTACTGCCGGCCCACTTTTGACCGCGTTTGACCGCTGCGTCAGGCTGGTGCAGCTGGGCCGCGCGCTGGGCCGCCTCGGGTCGTGGTATTGGTTCCACAACCGAGGAGGTGCGGTGGTGGCGCAAGTGGCATAGTGGCTTACATGCAGCATCCGGCGCGCCGGTTGCGCGACGCGTGGGCTTGAGCCTCCGTGCTGGCCTGTCAGGAGTCGGAGAGGTGCGTCCACTTGGCGTGGTTGCATGCCGCCCGCATGGCTGCCCACCCCCTTCGCCCGTTGGTCTGGGCAAAAGTGGAGGGTCACTTGTAACTGCTGGGTGGTTGCGCGCGCGCCGCGCGCGGCGGTTCGGCTTCTTCTGCTTGGAGCCGGTCTGCATGACAGGTGGGTCCCAGCCCCCGCGCCGCAGGGGAGGGATGGGGGAAACCGCCGTCTCCGTGCCTCATCGTCGGAGGACACTGCTCCGCGGGAGTGGGTACCTTTCAGCCATCGTTCGGCTTCAAGGATTTTCATCATGCAGCCCGGCTGCACCCCTCCACCGGCGGTCACCCAAGAGGGTGACTTCCGGCTTGATGGTGGGGGAAAGCGAGCTGGGCTGCGGCCTCTGCCCCTCCCTCAGCCTCAAGGATTTTCATCACCAGGGCTGAGGAGGGGAGTGTGCCGAGTTGGGGTCGGCCCCTGCGCGGGCGGTGGCCCGCTCCTTCCCTCAGTGATCGGGGGGAAGGGCGGGAGTCGTCCGTGGCGCTAACAGCTGCACCGTGCCCGGCTCTCTGAGCCGAGCGGTTTCGGAACCGCTCCCGGTGCCGCCTCCCGCCACGGCAACTGGAAGAGGTTCTTCCGCCGGCGCGACAGCCAAGGTTGGCCATGGACCGACCTCCAACTCTACGGCCTTCTGCCCGTCCTTGCCTCTCGAGTTTGGGCAAGGGCGGGGGCCTCCTAGCAGCAGCATCCGCCCTGAGGCCATCATTGCTGCTGTTCGGCCCCCCGGGGCAGAAGTCTTCATCGTCGCCGCTGTCGGGGCGGTCGGCGACATGCCGTTCGTCGGTCTTCTGTTGCCCCGCAGGCCCACCCCTATCGAGTGGGGTTGTTCGTACCTGCGGAGGGGGAACCAGAGTTCCGTTTGTAATGGCACTTCGAGTGCCGGGTTTTTTTTGTTCATTTTGGCTTTTGGGGCCTGAACATGTATGTAATTACGGCACGGAGCCGTGTTTTTTCCTCATTCCCGAGCACTAAGACTCGTCTGCTGATTGTCTGAACCGCTTCACTAAGCATGAGTCGCCCCGCGTCAAGGTGACGAGTGAGGTATCCGTATCCCGGAGGCGTAGGAGTCCCTCGGCTCGGTCGGCCCTGTTGTCCGAGGCTCCTCTAGCTTAGTTAAAGAGACCCCTCGGCCGCTCTTCGACGAGCCGAGGCCGGGGGTAGCGATATCAGCGTGAGCAGAGGCGGAGTTGGCTCGGAAATGAAACCTGGTTGGCCGGAGCCTAGCCGAGTGGTCCGTTGGCAGGATCGACGCCGGAGTTGGTCAGCCGAGGCTTCGGACCGGGCTCGTGCCCTCGGAAGGTGGTTGGCCGAGGCCCCGGAGGTGGCTGGCCGAGCCGCCCGCTCGTGCCGGATTCCCGGAGAAGCCCCTGACAACGATCGCCCGGGCGTGGTGATGACGCCGTCCTTTGGAGCGGAGGCCCTCGGACCGTGTCGCCGTCCGAGGCTAGTTCGGGCCTTGCCGAAGGTGCTGTTGATGCCGAGGGTGTCGCCGCCCCCTTCCAGCGCCAAGACCTGAGCCTGCAGGATCAGCTTGTCTTGTAGCGTGTGCTTTGTGCGGCCGTCGAGGCCAGAACACACACCCTTGCTGTGTTGTAAAGCTGCGTCCCTTTTCCTCTTGTTCCAAGCATCTGGACCTTTTGTCGGTAACAGGGATGTTTGTGCGAGCGAAAGTTGCTTCTCGCGGAAGGTGAGGAGTGAGGTATCCGTATCCCGGAGGCGTGGGAGTCCCTCGGCTCGGTCGGCCTTGCCGCTTACGCGCACTTTTACTCGTCCATGAGGCCCTATCACCGACTTAGTCGAGAAAACTCGAAGAATCGCTTCGACAGAAGAGCTTCCGAACGTAGAGACTTGTTCGATCCGCGGAGTCACCTTATCCGAACGCGAGTTACTTATCGCAGAAGGTGATGAGTGAGGTATCCGTATCCCGGAGGCGTAGGAGTCCCTCGGCTCGGTCAGCCTTGACTGCTTACGTGTACCCTGTCGTTTCCATGACCCACTTTTCGAAGTAGTCAAAAAGCACGAAAGATATTCTGGTAAAAAGAGATTTTCTGTTCGAGGAAAATTTCGACGCAGAGGGGGTTTCCCCCCTTTTAGCCCCCGAGGGAGGGTCGGGCTTTGCCGAGGCTAGGCCGACCCTTCCTTGTTGACTAAACTTTGCGTGGGTGTGGGGTATATGAACAATTTGGAAACATCTCAAGGGTAGAAGCGACGTAGCTGTTGGATGTTCCAAGCGTTGCCGTAGACCTCGCCTTGACTGTTGGCCAGCTTGTACGTTCCGGGCTTCAGAACTTTGGCGATGACGAACGGCCCCTCCCAGGGGGGCGTGAGCTTGTGCCTCCCTCGGGTGTCTTGCCGCAGCCGAAGCACCAGATCGCCCACCTGGAGGTCTCGGGGTCGGACCCCTCGGGCGTGGTAGCGTCGCAGGGACTGTTGATACCGCGCCGAGTGTAGTAAGGCCCTGTCCCGAGCCTCATCCAGCTGGTCCAGCGAGTCTTCTCGGCTAGCTTGGTTGCTTTCTTCGTTGCAGGCCCTCGTCCTCGGGGAGCCGTATTCCAGGTCAGTGGGCAGGACGGCCTCGGC
The DNA here is from genome assembly GCA_029449295.1 of Zea luxurians. Lineage (NCBI taxonomy): Eukaryota > Viridiplantae > Streptophyta > Magnoliopsida > Poales > Poaceae > Zea > Zea luxurians. Next base: position 83,082,589 of record JAOPSE010000016.1, on the reverse strand, counting down.
CCCGTAGACCAGGAAGAACGGCATGAAACCTGTGGCTCGGCTTGGCGTCGTCCTCAGGCTCCAGACCACCGAGGGGAGTTCCTTCATCCATCGCTTGCCGAACTTGTCGAGATCATTGTAAATCCGGGGCTTGAGCCCTTGTAGAATCATGCCAATGGCACGTTCTACTTGCCCATTCGACATGGGATGAGCTACGGCGGCCCAGTCTACCCGGATGTTGTGATCCTCGCAAAAATCCAAGAATTTTTTGCCAGTGAACTGGGTGCCGTTGTCGGTGATGATGGAGTTCGGGACCCCGAAGCGTTGGATGATGTTGGTGAAGAACGCCACCGCCTGCTCGGATCTGATGCTGTTCAGGGGTCGGACCTCGATCCACTTGGAGAACTTGTCGACGGCGACCAGCAGGTGCGTGTAGCCCCCGGGTGCCTTCTGCAGAGGGCCGACGAGGTCCAGACCCCACACAGCGAAAGGCCAGGTGATGGGTATCGTCTGCAGAGCCTGAGCGGGCAGGTGGGTCTGCTTCGCATAGAACTGGCACCCTTCGCAGGCGCGGACAATTCTAGTGGCGTCAGCCACCGCCGTCGGCCAGTAGAAGCCTTGGCGGAAGGCGTTCCCGACGAGGGTTCGAGGTGCTGCATGATGGCCGCAAGCCCCCGAGTGTATTTCCTGCAGGAGTTCCTGACCCTCGGCGATGGAGATGCATCGCTGGAGGATGCCCGAGGGGCTACGGTGGTAGAGCTCCTTCTCATCGCCCAGCAAGACGAACGACTTGGCGCGTCGCGCTACCCGCCGAGCCTCGGCTCGGTCGAGGGGCAGCTCTCCTTGGCGGAGATATTGCAGGTACGGGGTCTGCCAATCTTGATCTGGCATGACCCCGCTCTGCTCCTCCTCGATGTGCAGTGCTTCGCCCTCGGGGGCCGAGGGTTCCTCGGGTTGAACCGAGGATGGCTTGGGCTGGGCCGAGGTCGCCTCGGACGGGGCCGAGGGCACCTCGGGCTCGGGCGTGTCGCCTATCTTGACGGAGGGTTGGTGCAGATCCCGGGAGAAGACGTCCGGGGGAACTGTCGTTCGCCCCGAGGCTATCTTCGCCAGCTCGTCCGCAGTCTCGTTGTAGCGCCGGGCGATGTGGTTAAGCTCGAGCCCATAGAACTTGTCTTCCAGGCGTCTAACCTCGTTATAGTAGGCCTCCATCTTCGGGTCGCGGCAGTGGGAGTTCTTCATGACTTGGTCGATGACGAGCTGCGAGTCGCCGCGTGCATCGAGGCGTCGGACCCCTAGCTCGATGGCGATTCGCAATCCGTTGATCAGAGCCTCGTACTCAGCCACATTGTTGGACGCCGGGAAATGGAGGCGGAGCACGTAGCGCAGGTGTTTCCCGAGGGGCGAGACGAAGAGCAGGCCCGCGCCGGCTCCCGTCTTCATCAGCGACCCGTCGAAAAACATGGTCCAGAGCTCCGGTTGGATCGGAGCCGTCGGCAGCTGGGTGTCGACCCATTCGGCTACGAAGTCCGCTAGTACCTGGGACTTGATGGCCTTCCGAGGGGCGAACGAGATTGCCTCGCCCATGATTTCCACCGCCCACTTCGCGATCCGTCCCGAGGCTTCCCGGCACTGGATGATCTCCCCCAGGGGGAAGGATGACACCACAGTCACCGGATGAGACTCGAAGTAATGTCGCAGCTTTCGCCTTGTCAGGATCACTGCGTACAGCAGCTTCTGGACTTGTGGGTAGCGGATCTTGGTCTCGGACAGCACCTCGCTGACGAAGTAAACTGGCCTCTGAATGGGCAAAGCATGCCCCTCTTCCTGCCTTTCGACCACGATCGCGGCGCTGACCACTTGAGTGGTAGCGGCGACGTAGACCAAGAGGGCTTCTCCATCAGCTGGGGGTACCAAGACGGGCGCTTGGGTGAGGAGTGCCTTCAGGTTCCCGAGGGCTTCCTCGGCCTCGGGAGTCCAAGTGAAGCACTCGGCCTTCCTTAAGAGACGGTACAGGGGCAGGCCTCTTTCGCCGAGGCGCGAGATGAAACGGCTCAAGGCCGCGAGGCATCCCATGATCCTCTGTACGCCTTTTAAGTCCTTGATGGGCCCCATGTTTGTGATGGCTGCGATCTTCTCCGGGTTGGCTTCGATGCCCCGCTCGGAGACGATGAATCCCAAGAGCATGCCTTGGGGCACCCCGAAGACGCACTTCTCGGGATTGAGCTTGACGCCCTTCGCCTTGAGACACCGAAATGTCAGTTCGAGGTCGAAGAGAAGGTCGGAGGCTTTCCTCGTCTTGACTACGATGTCATCGACGTAGGCCTCGACCGTGCGACCGATGTGTTCGCCGAACACATGGTTCATGCACCGCTGGTACGTTGCACCCGCGTTCCTCAGACCGAAAGGCATTGCGACATAACAGTACATGCCGAAGGGCATGATGAAAGAAGTCGTGAGCTGGTCGGACTCTTTCATCTTGATTTGATGATACCCTGAGTAGGCATCGAGAAAAGACAGGGTTTCACACCCTGCAGTGGAGTCCACGATTTGATCGATGCGAGGTAGAGGGTAGGGGACTTTCGGACATGCTTTGTTGAGACCAGTGTAGTCTACACACATCCGCCATTTCCCCCCTTTCTTCCTCACAAGCACAGGGTTGGCAAGCCATTCGGGGTGGAATACCTCTTTGATGAACCCTGCTGCCATCAGCTTGTGGATCTCCTCGCCTATCACCCTGCGCCTTTCCTCGTCGAATCGGCGCAGAGGCTGTCTGACCGGTCGGGCTCCGGCCCGAATATCCAGCGAGTGCTCGGCGACATCCCTCGGTATGCCGGGCATGTCCGAGGGACTCCACGCAAAGACGTCGGCGTTTGCGCGGAGAAAGTCGACGAGCACTGCTTCCTATTTGGGGTCGAGCCCGGAACCGATCCGAATCTGCTTGGAGGTGTCGCCACTGGAGTCGAGAGGGACGGCCTTAACCGTCTCCGCTGGCTCGAAGTTGCCGGCATGTCGCTTCACGTCCGGCACCTCTCGGGAGAGGCTTTCCAGGTCGGCAATGAGGGCCTCGGACTCGGCGAGGGCCTCGGCGTACTCCACGCACTCCACATCTTCTTCGAATGCGTGTTTGTACGTGGGGCCGACGGTGATGACCCCGTTGGGGCCCGGCATCTTGAGCTTTAGGTAGGTGTAGTTGGGGATGGCCATGAACTTCGCGTAGCATGGCCTTCCCAACACTGCGTGGTAGGTCCCTCGGAACCCGACCACCTCGAACGTCAAAGTCTCTCTTCGGAAGTTGGAGGGTGTCCCGAAGCAGACAGGAAGGTCGAGCTGTCCGAGGGGCTGGACGCGCTTCCCGGGAATGATCCCGTGGAAGGGCGCAGCGCCTGCTCGGACGGATGACAGATCGACGCGCAGGAGCCTGAGGGTCTCAGCGTAGATGATGTTGAGGCAGCTGCCCCCATCCATCAGGACCTTGGTGAGCTTGACGTCGCCGATGACGGGATCGACGACGAGCGGGTACTTCCCTGGGCTCGGCACGTGGTCGGGGTGGTCATCCTGGTCGAAGGTGATGGGCTTGTCGGACCAGTCTAGGTAGACTGGCGCCGCCACCTTCACCGAGCAGACCTCCCGACGCTCCTGCTTACGATGCCGAGCCGAGGCATTCGCCGCATGCCCTCCGTAGATCATGAAGCAGTCGCGGACCTCGGGGAACTCTCCTGCTTGGTGATCTTCCTTTTTGCCGTCGTCGCGGGCCCTGTCACCCTCTGCGGGTGGCCCGGCCCGGTGGAAGTGGCGCCGAAGCATGACGCACTCCTCGAGGGTGTGCTTGACGGGCCCCTGATGGTAGGGGCACGTCTCCTTGAGTGCCTTGTCGAAGAGGTTGGCGCCTCCGGGGGGGCTTCCGAGGGTTCTTGTACTCGGCGGCGGCGATAAGGTCCGTGCTGGCGGCGTCGCGTTTCGCTTGCGACTTCCTTCTGCCTTTCTTCTTGGCGCCGAGCGGAGTAGACGCCTCGGGAGCATCTTCCGACGGGCGGCCCTGGGGCTGCTTGTCTTTTCGGAAGATGGCCTCGACCGCCTCCTGACCAGAGGCGAACTTGGTGGCGATGTCCATCAGCTCGCTCGCCCTGGTGGGGGTCTTGCGACCCAACTTGCTCACCAGGTCACGGCAGGTGGTGCCGGCAAGGAACGCGCCGATGACATCGGAGTCGGTGATGTTGTGCAGCTCGGTGCGCTGCTTCGAGAATCGCCGGATGTAGTCCCGAAGGGACTCTCCCGGCTGTTGCCGGCAGCTTCGGAGGTCCCAGGAATTCTCGGGGCGCACGTACGTGCCCTGGAAGTTGCCGGCGAAAGCCAGGACCAGATCCTCCCAGTTGGAAATCTGCCCCGGGGGCAGGTGCTCCAACCAAGCGCGAGCGGTGTCGGAGAGGAACAGGGGGAGGTTGCGGATGATGAGGTTGTCGTCGTCCGTCCCACCCAGTTGACAGGCCAGGCGGTAGTCCGCAAGCCACAATTCCGGTCTCGTTTCCCCCGAGTACTTTGTGATAGTAGTCGGGGGTCGGAATCGGGGCGGAAACGGCGCCCGCCGAATGGCCCGGCTGAAGACCTGCGGACCGGGTGGTTCGGGCGAGGGACTCCGATCCTCCCCGCTGTCGTAGCGTCCCCCACGCCTGGGGTGATAACCTCGGCGCACCCTTTCGTCGAGGCGGGCCCGACGGTCGCGATGAGGGTGCTCGTCACCGAGGTGGCCCGGGGCCGCAGGCGCGGTATTGCGCGTGCGCCCGGTGTAGACCGAGGCTTCCCGCATGAGTCGGGAAGTCGCGGCACGAGGTTCCGAGGGGTACCCCTGCCTTCGGGAGGCAGAGCTCTCGGCCCGCCGGGCCGCAGCGCCTTCCAGGAGATGCTTGAGCTCTCCCTGGATTCGCCGACCCTCGGTGGTTGATGACTCCGGCATCGCGCGGAGGAGCATCGCCGCGGCTGCCAGGTCCTGACCGGTTCCGCCGGATGCGGGTGGCGGTCTGTCCCTGGCATCGTTAGCGATGCGGTGCTGGAGACCTTGGGGCAGGTGACGTATTTCTCCGGCCGGGGGCTGGCGCGCCCATACCTGCCCGACGTCCCGGCGGATCGCCTCGAGCGCTCCTGCTCCCTCATCGAGCCCGGCCTGCGCCCCGCGGACTTGCTCGAGCTGTGGGTCGTGACCCCCCGCCAGAACGGGGACCACAGCTAGCTCCCGCGGGATGTCGTCGCGAGGCGCTGGCCTAGGGGGATCGCCATCCTCCGGCATGCCGAGACAGCTGCCTCCGGAGGGATCCCCTAGCTCGACGTGGAAACATTCGCGGCTCGGGCCGCAGTCCTTGTCGTCAAGGCTGCGGCTGCCGTCGGAACAGTCGGAGAGGCAGTAGTTGCATGCGGTCATGAAGTCCCGCATGGCACTGGGGTTGCCAGATCCAGAGAAATCCCAACAGATGCTGGGGTCGTCATCTTCCTCGGACCCAGAGGGTCCGTAGGTCGAGACACCCGTCAATCGGTCCCAAGGCGACCGCACACGAAACCCCAGAGGGGTTGCACTCGCCTCAACGTGAGCGCCCACCAAAGCGAGGTCGCCAGGCGGGTTGAGGCCGAGTCGAAATGACGAAGGATGGGAATCAGCCGGTACCTTTTGGTCGACGAGGAGCGATGAAGTCACATCGGGGGCTGATCGTGCTGTCGTCCTGGGTGCGAGGGCGACGTCCTGCAGGCCCTCCGTGAGCGTGCTGGCGTCGTCCACTTGCTCGAGTTCGGCGTGTCGCGGGGGGACGGCGCTCGCCTTCGCCTCAAACGCGTGGGTGATGCCCGACGCGTCCTCCATTGGGGCGCTGGGGATGTCGATTTTCTCGACAGTCGACTGAGCGCAGCCTCCCGCTCGGCCTTGGTTGCCCCGCCTCCTCCTCCGATGGCGAGGGAGAGGATGGGGTGAGCTCGAAATTTGTCCTTCCCCCACGCGGGAAAGGCGTCGTCGATTCCGCCGCCGGTGGGCGGGCTGTCCGCCACCATTGTCGCTGTCGCGCGGCGGTGGAAGGAGCATCATGTCGTAGTTGCCGTCGAAAGACACGAACTCGAGACTCCCGAAACGGAGCACCGTCCCGGGTTGAAGAGGTCGTTGGAGACTGCCCATCTGGAGCTTGACGGGAAACTACTCGTCAACACGCAGCAGGCCCCTACCTGGCGCGCCAACTGTCAGCGTTCCGAGACCGGGGGTGTCACACCCGGATTTTAGGGGTCCAAAACCCGGGCGCGAACATAATCACCAGGTGTGCTGGGACCAAGTCTCACACATATGATGAATCATGGCACAGGATCGAATGTCATATCTTTACTACATAACAGGAATTCTGTACAAAATAAATAATTACATTATAAGGAGACAACGGTCCAGCAACCCAAAGTTGACTGGGAGACGACGACCTAGACCACTCACGAACTTATCACAGCATCCTCCACGCGCCTCATCCTGTGGTACCTGCTCTTGACCTGTGGGGTGTGTGAGACAGCAAGAGTGAGCTCACATACGTTCATTGCTCAACAAGTTGTGGGGAATAATGTGTATGAACTCGCCAAAGGTGGGAACTCACGTGAAGTGTAAGGCTTACCAAAGAAGATGGTTAGAGCTGAGCATTGCTTTTAAAGTTGGTCAAAATTTTATTAGCAGATACTAAGTATAAGTAAATACCAACCCAATTAAATAGTAGAACAAAAGTAACAACTTCACCTGCGATGCAATGCATATGACAAATTGAGTTTAAGTTCCATAATTTAATCATGTGAGTGTCCGAGCCGCTCATGACCGTGAGCACGGCTAGTATACCAGTTTTACACTCTGCAGAGGTTGCGCATCTTTACCCACAAGTCGTGTATCCCATGTCGCCAGGGTTTGCAAGGCCCTTAGACACTACCGAGGTGAATGGCTAGGGATCCACTACGAGGCCTTTACAAAGTTCCACTAGCTTCCGAAAACCCGCTACAGTTTATAGGAAGTTCCAATGCAGGAATCCCTTGCAGGACCGCCATCGCAGCAAAATCCTCCCGAGGGCCTCCCTACACTGACCACTCCCCTACTGCCCTTGCCCCTTTCGGGTAAGGTAGTCTTCCACTAGCTTTCCTAATTAATCAGCCAAGGGGTCCCATTCCTCCCTTGTGGTAGCACTGTTTTCCCGGGTGGTCGCTCCATGTTCCAGTTAACATAATGATCTTATCATGAACAATAAATAACAACTGATAACAAAAGTGTGATCATGAATAGTGTATCTCCATACCCAAAACCACATATAGCACTAGCAAGTACTACCCAGAAAGTTCAGTGGTAAACAAGGTATAAAGATAATCAAACTAGGTAACCTGTTGGGTCCCATCAAAATTAACCTATGCAGATCATTATGATTAATTAGAACATGAGTGGGTAAAAAGAAGTGATCAAGGGCACAACTTGCCTGGGCCTTGAGAATCCAGGTACCAGGATGATCTTCAGATGACACGTGACCTCACGCTAGTCGTAGCAATACAAACAAGCAGTGTATAGGCAAAATTAACATCACACCAAACAAGTAAACAAAATACATAATAATAATCTACACATTAAAATAAGATTCTAGGAACAGGAATCATTAATTTTGGAGTTATAGATTTTAAGTTATGGATTTTCTAATGTTTTATGTATTTAATACAAGATTAAGTATTAGATAAATTTAAATGAGCCTTTCATGCCAAAACAGAGGCACAAAATGATGGAGAATATTATTACAAAATTTTAGAAACTGGAATGGTTAAATTTGGAGCTAAAATGAATTTTCTATGAATTATCCAAGTTCTAGCAATTATTTTCATATTAAAAATCTATTTTCTATTTTATTTATTCAATTTAAACGATCACTGGACTGGGCGTCAAATACTAGAAAGCACAGGGTTCTCGGCGCAAGATTCCCGAGACTCAGTCAACAGCGCCCATGGACGGCGGGTTCATTTAAACTAAAGACGGGGGCTCTTTAGTGAAGAAGCCAACGCGAAGGGGTATCAGGCCGTTCTGGCCGTTGGATTAGATCCGAACGGCTGAGATTAGATCACCCCGATCAGAACCGGTATTCCACCGCGGCCGCACGATGTAAAAGCAACGGCACGGATTTAATTAACCCTAGATCTAGATCCTGCCGCACGACGCGAGATCAACGGTGTGGATTTATTCCGAGCGAAGGGATACGCTGGACCTAATCGGGACCGTCCATCCACGGATCAACGGCCACGGGCCCGCCTTCTTTCCCCCGACCAAACACACGGCGGCGCCGCCCCGCCCGCTCGGCGGAGCACGCCGGCGACGATTCAATCGCCCGTTCCCGAGCTCCAATCTCAAATTAAACCGAGCTAATCGTAGAGGGAGACGAGGCGAGCATGGTGTACAGGTCCATACCGAGAATCGCACCGTGAAGCGCCTTGGCCACGGAGAGGAGCGGAATCACAGCTCCGATGAGCAATTCGGTGTTCACGGGACGAAGACAAGTCCGGGAAGCCCCCGCAACAGCTTCAAGGGATCACGGGGTGAACCCGTACGCTCAACGGAGGGCAAATCGACGGCGGGAGGCACTTAGCACGCGGCGGATTGAGTTCCGTCACCGCGGCGGCAATGGGGGCTCACGGTCGGCTTGGAGTGAGGGCAATGCCTCGACCGGTGCTTAAATAGGGGCAGGCAGGCAACGAGAATCTCGGCCGGTTGGTTAGAGGGTCGAATCGCGGATTCCGCGGCGAGTTAGGTAGGCATGCGTGCGGCGGAGCCCGGAGTTCGCAGCGCGTCGAGCGGGGATTGTTGTGAGGAGGGAGATAGGTCTTTGGTGCGGGCCACGGGCAGCGACGTTACGCCAACGCGTGTGCGCGGAACATACGGGGAGGTAGGCTGGAGCAAGGGCGGTGAGCGACCACGGCCGAGTTCCACGCGCGCCATACGGCTAAGTTCGTTGAGGAAGACGACTGACAGGCGGGGTCCATGGCACAGCGACACACGGACGCGCGCGAAGGGAGGCTGCCCGGTGGGGCCCAGTCGTCAGCGCGCGGGATGAAGTCTGGGCCGTGCGCGCGAAGTGAAATGGGCCGCGGGGCAGGTGATTCGGCCCAAAACCAGGTCTGCTTTATCATTTTCTTTTTCTTTATTTCCTTTTATGTTTTTCTAGTTTTCAAATTTTTGATTTAAATTTTGAATTCCCATTCAAATTCAACTTCGTGCAAAATTTGTTTTACCATTAGATATTCATATTAGACATGGTATGAGTGAATTCATCTATTTTTAATATTTATTTCATGTCATTAGTGCCACTCTTTTCAATCCTACTTCAAATTTGTAAGTGTCAAAATAATTCTAATGTGAATATAAACTTTACTGTTTATGATAACATTATTTATTCTTTTCCTTATTATTTATTTATGAGAGGAATAAATGGTTTTATGAATATTTACTTTTTCACATTCTCTTTTATGCTTTATTTAAAATTGAAGGTCAAGTTTATGTTTTCCATCAAATGTATCACCACAAAATCAACAAGAGATCAATCTTTCTCATCTATTTATTGGTCCCTTAATTAATTTATTATTATTGTTTGAAGATGAGGAGAGAGAATTCCAATAGGTTTTCAAAGGTCTTCAAAATTCTCACAACACTATTATATCTACTCTTGTTTCCCTATTATATTTATTTACAATATATGTATTTAGTTATTTTATTATTTTTACCTTATACAAATTTTAGGGCTTTACAAATCCTACCCCCCTTAAAAGAAATCTCGTCCCCGAGATTTGTAAGAAAAGGGATACAATAGGTTTGGTTTAGAATTTTAGTTTCTCATTGGTTTTGGAAATCAAAGTTTTGTTCAAGTTTTCACATAATAGTTAGTAGACAATTTGGAACATATGGATATTGTATGTCTAACCATTTATTAGGTTTTGATGAGGTACGATTATGGCAAGTATGGGCTGTGGCAAGGAAGAGTATAATAAGGAAAGACTTTCATCCTGAACTGTGGATCTTGATTCCTCTTGAAGTTGGATTTGACCCATCTCCTTCCTTGTCGATGTTGAGCTCTTCTTTTCAGACCTTGGTGTCTTCTTCCGAGTTAAGGGCAAGAGGTTTTAGTAGGTAGCTATGAGATTAGTCAGAATTTGGTTTGGTTGTTTGCTTCCAGATTGGTTGGATAAGTTATGTATCCTGTTATGTAGGTCAAGTTGTTCATGTATGGCTGAGTTGATCTAAGTCACCAATTTAGGCGTAAGTGGATTAGTAGCATGGCTTTATCCTCGTACCGGCATTAAGTAACTTACACTAGATTAGAACATATTAGGTTAGACATGATCTAGATTAGGCTAGTTTAGGTTAGATAGGTCCAACAGGGTAGAATATGTATTATTAAGATATGTTAGAATCTTTTGAGATTAGTTAGATATGTTATGATAAGATAGAATCTCTTCAAGATAAGATGAATTTATTAAGGTAAGAAGAATCTTTTAAGATGAGGTGGATCTAGTAAGACAAGATAGAATCTTATAAGATACGATGAATCTATTAAGATATGGGAGAGTCTTTTAAGATTAGAGGGATCTCTATGAGATAGATACATTTTAATGGAGGATAATCTAAATTGCTTAGTTTTCTTATGAATTCTATTTAAGCCTATGCAGATGTAATTGTGGACATTACTCCACAACCCATCACACTCAAACAAAGTTCCAAATCAGACAAGTATCATAAGAACAAGCATTCAAGCATACAAATATTTACAAAAAAATAGTTTTGATTTTGTCCCTAAGAGTAGGTCTCCTATTCCTAAAGTCACTTTAGGCACAGGATTTCAAAGTGTGAAATCCACATTTGTCTTTAGAAATGAAAGGTAAGAATAATCAGAGTAAAGCGGAAATAGATGAGAAAAGATTAAGAAAAGTTTAGAAAGAATCAGAGTAGCAAAGGTAAGTATTGGTTGTCCAGTTCTATCTAGGTTTCGTCTTACAGTCAACATTCCTCTGATACCACTTCTGTCACACCCGGATTTTAGGGGTCCAAAACCCGGGCGCGAACATAATCACCAGGTGTGCTGGGACCAAGTCTCACACATATGATGAATCATGGCACAGGATCGAATGTCATATCTTTACTACATAACAGGAATTCTGTACAAAATAAATAATTACATTATAAGGAGACAACGGTCCAGCAACCCAAAGTTGACTGGGAGACGACGACCTAGACCACTCACGAACTTATCACAGCATCCTCCACGCGCCTCATCCTGTGGTACCTGCTCTTGACCTGTGGGGTGTGTGAGACAGCAAGAGTGAGCTCACATACGTTCATTGCTCAACAAGTTGTGGGGAATAATGTGTATGAACTCGCCAAAGGTGGGAACTCACGTGAAGTGTAAGGCTTACCAAAGAAGATGGTTAGAGCTGAGCATTGCTTTTAAAGTTGGTCAAAATTTTATTAGCAGATACTAAGTATAAGTAAATACCAACCCAATTAAATAGTAGAACAAAAGTAACAACTTCACCTGCGATGCAATGCATATGACAAATTGAGTTTAAGTTCCATAATTTAATCATGTGAGTGTCCGAGCCGCTCATGACCGTGAGCACGGCTAGTATACCAGTTTTACACTCTGCAGAGGTTGTGCATCTTTACCCACAAGTCGTGTATCCCATGTCGCCAGGGTTTGCAAGGCCCTTAGACACTACCGAGGTGAATGGCTAGGGATCCACTACGAGGCCTTTACAAAGTTCCACTAGCTTCCGAAAACCCGCTACAGTTTATAGGAAGTTCCAATGCAGGAATCCCTTGCAGGACCGCCATCGCAGCAAAATCCTCCCGAGGGCCTCCCTACACTGACCACTCCCCTACTGCCCTTGCCCCTTTCGGGTAAGGTAGTCTTCCACTAGCTTTCCTAATTAATCAGCCAAGGGGTCCCATTCCTCCCTTGTGGTAGCACTGTTTTCCCGGGTGGTCGCTCCATGTTCCAGTTAACATAATGATCTTATCATGAACAATAAATAACAACTGATAACAAAAGTGTGATCATGAATAGTGTATCTCCATACCCAAAACCACATATAGCACTAGCAAGTACTACCCAGAAAGTTCAGTGGTAAACAAGGTATAAAGATAATCAAACTAGGTAACCTGTTGGGTCCCATCAAAATTAACCTATGCAGATCATTATGATTAATTAGAACATGAGTGGGTAAAAAGAAGTGATCAAGGGCACAACTTGCCTGGGCCTTGAGAATCCAGGTACCAGGATGATCTTCAGATGACACGTGACCTCACGCTAGTCGTAGCAATACAAACAAGCAGTGTATAGGCAAAATTAACATCACACCAAACAAGTAAACAAAATACATAATAATAATCTACACATTAAAATAAGATTCTAGGAACATGAATCATTAATTTTGGAGTTATAGATTTTAAGTTATGGATTTTCTAATGTTTTATGTATTTAATACAAGATTAAGTATTAGATAAATTTAAATGAGCCTTTCATGCCAAAACAGAGGCACAAAATGATGGAGAATATTATTACAAAATTTTAGAAACTGGAATGGTTAAATTTGGAGCTAAAATGAATTTTCTATGAATTATCCAAGTTCTAGCAATTATTTTCATATTAAAAATCTATTTTCTATTTTATTTATTCAATTTAAACGATCACTGGACTGGGCGTCAAATACTAGAAAGCACAGGGTTCTCGGCGCAAGATTCCCGAGACTCAGTCAACAGCGCCCATGGACGGCGGGTTCATTTAAACTAAAGACGGGGGCTCTTTAGTGAAGAAGCCAACGCGAAGGGGTATCAGGCCGTTCTGGCCGTTGGATTAGATCCGAACGGCTGAGATTAGATCACCCCGATCAGAACCGGTATTCCACCGCGGCCGCACGATGTAAAAGCAACGGCACGGATTTAATTAACCCTAGATCTAGATCCTGCCGCACGACGCGAGATCAACGGTGTGGATTTATTCCGAGCGAAGGGATACGCTGGACCTAATCGGGACCGTCCATCCACGGATCAACGGCCACGGGCCCGCCTTCTTTCCCCCGACCAAACACACGGCGGCGCCGCCCCGCCCGCTCGGCGGAGCACGCCGGCGACGATTCAATCGGCCGTTCCCGAGCTCCAATCTCAAATTAAACCGAGCTAATCGTAGAGGGAGACGAGGCGAGCATGGTGTACAGGTCCATACCGAGAATCGCACCGTGAAGCGCCTTGGCCACGGAGAGGAGCGGAATCACAGCTCCGATGAGCAATTCGGTGTTCACGGGACGAAGACAAGTCCGGGAAGCCCCCGCAACAGCTTCAAGGGATCACGGGGTGAACCCGTACGCTCAACGGAGGGCAAATCGACGGCGGGAGGCACTTAGCACGCGGCGGATTGAGTTCCGTCACCGCGGCGGCAATGGGGGCTCACGGTCGGCTTGGAGTGAGGGCAATGCCTCGACCGGTGCTTAAATAGGGGCAGGCAGGCAACGAGAATCTCGGCCGGTTGGTTAGAGGGTCGAATCGCGGATTCCGCGGCGAGTTAGGTAGGCATGCGTGCGGCGGAGCCCGGAGTTCGCAGCGCGTCGAGCGGGGGTTGTTGTGAGGAGGGAGATAGGTCTTTGGTGCGGGCCACGGGCAGCGACGTTACGCCAACGCGTGTGCGCGGAACATACGGGGAGGTAGGCTGGAGCAAGGGCGGTGAGCGACCACGGCCGAGTTCCACGCGCGCCATACGGCTAAGTTCGTTGAGGAAGACGACTGACAGGCGGGGTCCATGGCACAGCGACACACGGACGCGCGCGAAGGGAGGCTGCCCGGTGGGGCCCAGTCGTCAGCGCGCGGGATGAAGTCTGGGCCGTGCGCGCGAAGTGAAATGGGCCGCGGGGCAGGTGATTCGGCCCAAAACCAGGTCTGCTTTATCATTTTCTTTTTCTTTATTTCCTTTTATGTTTTTCTAGTTTTCAAATTTTTGATTTAAATTTTGAATTCCCATTCAAATTCAACTTCGTGCAAAATTTGTTTTACCATTAGATATTCATATTAGACATGGTATGAGTGAATTCATCTATTTTTAATATTTATTTCATGTCATTAGTGCCACTCTTTTCAATCCTACTTCAAATTTGTAAGTGTCAAAATAATTCTAATGTGAATATAAACTTTACTGTTTATGATAACATTATTTATTCTTTTCCTTATTATTTATTTATGAGAGGAATAAATGGTTTTATGAATATTTACTTTTTCACATTCTCTTTTATGCTTTATTTAAAATTGAAGGTCAAGTTTATGTTTTCCATCAAATGTATCACCACAAAATCAACAAGAGATCAATCTTTCTCATCTATTTATTGGTCCCTTAATTAATTTATTATTATTGTTTGAAGATGAGGAGAGAGAATTCCAATAGGTTTTCAAAGGTCTTCAAAATTCTCACAACACTATTATATCTACTCTTGTTTCCCTATTATATTTATTTACAATATATGTATTTAGTTATTTTATTATTTTTACCTTATACAAATTTTAGGGCTTTACAGGGGGTCCCCGAGCCGACGAGTGAGTGTGCCGCGTGCCCCAGCCCAGATGGGTCGAGCGCGTGGGCGAGCACGAAGGGGGGAGTGAGAGCGAGAGCGAGGTGGCCGGAGCCGGGTCGTGAGGGAGTCGGAGATTCCCGCGGCCTTCGTGTTCGTCCCGCGCCCAGGTCGGGTGCGCTTGCAGTAGGGGGTTACAAGCGTCCGCGCGGGTGAGGGGAGCGAGCGGCCCCGAGAGAGCGCCTGCCCCTGCCCTTCGTTCCCGCGGGGCCAACCTTCTCTAAGAAGGCCCTGGTCCTTCCTTTTATAGGCGTAAGGAGAGGATCCAGGTGTACAAATGGGGGTGTAGCAAGGTGCTACGTGTCTAGCGGGGGTGAGCTAGTACCCAAAGTACATGCCAAGGTGGCAGCCGGAGAGATCTTGGCACCCAGCTAGTGTGGCGTCGTGGCTGTCGGAGAAGCAATGGAGCTTGACGGAGGGACAGCTGTCGGGGTGGTTGGGCCCTTGCTGACGTCCCCCTGCTTTCTTAAGAGAGCTGAGAGCCGCCGTCGTCATGGGTCCAGCGGGGTGCCATCATTGCCTATCTGGCGGAGCTAGCCAGATGGGACGTCGGTCCTGTTTCCTGCGGCCCAAGTCGGCTCGGGGTAGGGTGATGATGGCGCTTCCTGTCGACGTGGCGGACTTGTGCCCTAGGTCGGGCGACGTGGAGGCTCCTCCGAGGCCGAGGTCGAGTCTGTCCTGCATGGCCGAGGCCGAACCTGAGCTCCCGGGTCGGGCGAGGCGGAGGTCGTTCGGCAGAGGTCGGGGTGGAGTCCGAGCCCTGGGTCGGGCGAAGCGAAGTTCATCGTCTTCCGGGGCCTTAGCCCGAGTCCGAGCCCTAGGTCGGGCGGAGTAGAGTTCGCCGTCTTCCGGGGCCTTAGCCCGAGTCCGAGCCCTGAGTCGGGCGGAGCGGAGTTCATCGTCTTCCGGGGCCTTAGCCCGAGTCCGAGCCCTGGGTCGGGCGGAGCGGAGTTCGCCGTCTTCCGGGGCCTTAGCCCGAGTCCGAGCCCTGGGTCGGGCGGAGCTTCCTCTGGCGCTTTTGGCCAAGCCTGGCCGCCCGTCAGTCTTACTCTTTGCGTTAAAGGCCCCAGTGACTTGGTCAGTCGGCGCGGTGATTTAGTCAGGGTTACTTCTTAACGAAGGCAAGGCCTCGGGCGAGCCGGAGATGCGTCTACCGTGAAAGAGGAGGCCTCGGGCGAGACGGAAACATCTCAGGGTCGGCTGCCCTTGCCCGAGGCTAGGCTCGGGCGTGGCGTGATCGAGTCGCTCGTATGGACTGATCCCTGACTTAATCAAACCCATCAGGCCTCTGCAGCTTTATGCTGATGGGGGTTACCAGCTGAGAATTAGGCGTCTTGAGGGTACCCCTAATTATGGTCCCCGACAGAATGCTATAGCTCTTGTATGAGGTGTGAATGCTAAAAACTTGGATGCCATGAATGTGGGGTGGTTGGGGGTATTTATAGCCCCAACCACCAAAATAGCCGTTGGGGATGGCTTCTGTCGACAGGCGCACCGGACAGTCTGGTGCGCCACCGGACACTATCTGGTGCGCCAGCCACGTCACCCAACCATTAGGGTTCGACCGTTGGAGCTCTGACTTGTGGGGCCACCGGACAGGTCCTCTAGACTGTCCGGTGCGCCTTCTGGCGCCTGTTCTGACTTCTGCGCGTGCAGGCGCGCACTGTAGCGCATTAAATGCCTTCTGTAGACGACCGTTGGCGCGAAGTAGTCGTTGCTCCGCTGGCACACCGGACAGTCCGGTATTACACCGGACAGTCCGGTGAATTATAGTGGAGCGGCCTTCCAAATTCCCGAAGCTGGAACTGTCCGGTGCGGCACCGGACACTGTACGGTGGCACACCGGACAGTCCGGTGCGCCAGACCAGGGCTGCCTTCGGTATACTTTGCTCCTTTGTTTTGAACCCTTTCTTTTATCGTTGTATTGGTTTGTTGTGAACCTTTGGCACCTGTAGAACATATTTTCTAGAGCAAAGTAGTTAGTCCAATAATTTGTGTTGGGCAATTCAACCACCAAAATTCATATAGGAAAAGGTTTGACCCTATTTCCCTTTCACTAACCGTGTGCTTGAGTTTACTTAATTTAGTCTCAAAGGTGGATTGAAAGGGAAAGGAGAACTTGGACCATGTAAGACTTCCACTGCACTCCGATGAGAGGGTAATTTACTCCAAGTTCATCTCCAAGCTCTTATTGCCTTTTTACTCTTAATTGACGATTTTGGTGAGGCAATGGGGTTTAAGGGCCAATAATGATCCCGTTTTGGTGCTTAATGCCAAAGGGGGAGAAATTAAGGCCAAAGAAAATGGATCATCTACCACTTGAGAACTTTAAAAATAGTAGAGTTAGAACTTTTGATTTGTCAAAATACTCTTATTGTAAAAATTTGGTCTCTTATGGGGAGAATTTATGATTGTGGGAAAAAGGGGGAGTTTTTGGATCTTGATCATTTTCTCTCTTGGATTATCTCTCTTTATGCCCAAACAAGTGAGTTTGACTTAGAGATAGGAAAATGAAGTTGATTTGCAAAAACAAACCAAGTGGTGGCAAAGAACGACCCAAATATGTCAAATCTTGTAAAAGACAATTTTTGTTCTCAATTGCATTGATGTTGCACTTCTATTTGTTGCTTTTTGATGTGTTGGCATAAATCACCAAAAAGGGGGAGATTGAAAGGGAAATGTGCCCTTGGGCCATTTCTAGTATAGTTTTAGTGATTAAGTGCCCAACACATATTGAGTGAGTAATTATGTGCCAAATGATGGATGAAGTGCAAATCAACAAGAAGGTATGATTCTAGACTTAGAGAGAAGAGAAAAAGGAAAAGACTTGGCTGGAGCAGCCAAGACTCAGCGCAGTTTGGCACACTGGACTGTCCGGTGGTGCACCGGACAGTGTCCGGTGCGCCAGGCTGGCTTCAGGCGAACTGGCCACTCTCGGGAATTCGTCGACGGTGTACGACTATAATTCACCGGACTGTCCGGTGGTGCACCGGACTGTCCGGTGAGCCAACGGCCGCAAGCTCAACGGTCAGCCGCCAAATTCGCGGGCGACGCGTGGCCCGCTCCAACGGTCGGCAGGAGGCACCAGACTCTCCGGTGTGCACCGGACAGTGTCCGGTGCGCCAACGGCTACAATTCTGCAACGGTCAGCTGTGCCATTTTAGGAAGGCAATCTGCACCGGACCATGAACAGTGCATGTCCGGTGGTGCATCGGATTGTCCGGTGCGCCACCCGACAGAAGCCAAGAATTGCCTTCCCAGATTGTCTCCAACGGCTCCTAGCTGCCTTGGGGCTATAAAAGGGACCCTTAGGCACATGGAGGAGTCACCCAAGCATTCTTTGATCATCTCTAAGCACCAAGACTCTATTCTCGCGCATTTGATTCTTTATGATAGTGACTTGAGCTCTGGTTGAGTAGAGAACTCCCCGCATTGTGTTGTGAGCTCAAGTTGTGGCTTGTGTGCGTGTTTGTGCTCGTGCTTTGAGTCTTGTGTGTGTTGCTCTCCCCTCCCTTACTTCCGTGCTTATTTGTGATTATCATTTGTAAGGGCAAGAGACTCCAAATTGTGGAGATTCCTCGCGAACGGGAGATAGTAAAAGAAAGAAAAACACCATGGTATTCAAGTTGATCATTGGATCACTTGAAAGGGGTTGAGTGCGACCCTCGTCCAGTGGGACGCCACAACGTGGAGTAGGCAAGTGTTATACTTGGCCGAACCATAGGATAAATCACCGTGTCTCTTGTGCTTGTGTTCTTCGTGATCTTTGTGTTTCACAAGAGCTTGGTCCGTAGCCACTTGATTCTATTGAGCTAACACTTAACCAAGTTTTGTGGCTACAAGTATTTGATTTTTACAGGATCACCTATTCACCCCCCCCTCTAGGTGCTCTCACCTCCCCCGGGTGTTGTCTCGTGCCCACCAGGCTCTTCATGAGACCGAGGCGGCGATCCAGCGGGAATGGGAGGCGCTGGAATCTGAGCACCAGTGCCTCAGCGACTGGTGCACCCAGCTGGAGGAGCGCACCAAGGCGGCGTCCCACCAGTTCGCCTTTGAGCGGTCTGAACTTGCGCGGGACCACAAATACTACAAAAAGGACCTCCAGAAGGTGTATGCTAGGGAGCTGGAGGTGAGCCGAAAGGAGAAGAGGCTGGCCAAGAGGGAGGAGACCCTGAGCTAGAGGGAGGCGATCGTCACAGAGCTCCGGGCCAAGCTGAGTGCCATGGACAAGATCTTGGAAGAGCAGCGGGCCCAACAAGTGGAGGCCGTAGAGAAGATCAGAAAATGGGAGCAGAAGCTGGAGGACAAGGCCAGCGACATTGCCCTTGCCGAGGAGAACCTCAAGGAGAAGGACGCATCCCTGGACAGGCCGGCGGTGGACCTCGCCAGGCGGGAGACAGACCTCACCTTCCAGGAGGAAATGTTCGAAAGGCGAGGCAACTTGCTGGCCAAGCATGAGCTCGAGGCAGAGGAGAAGGAGAAAAAGCTAGAAGAGCGGATCTGGCAGTTCCGGGTGGCACCGAGCCCCCAGGCGGTAGAGGCGACGAAGAAAGCACTTGAAGATCTCTAGACGGAGCATCACGCTAGGGTCCAGCGCATCGCTGCATGGGCCGGCGAGGCGAGCATGGCACTGGTGCCACTAGGGATGAGTCCCATCCCGGTGTCGGAGCTGTCAGCGTCTATTTCAGATGCGCTCCTGGTGCTGGACTCCACCGCCGACCGCCTCCGACGCCTGGACCAGATTCTTGGCGCCTGCCTGGAGGCCGAGAGCGGCAGGCTCTACCGGGCGGTAATTGAGTACATCCTGACGTGCTTCCGGAGCCACGACCCTGTAACACCCTGAATTTGGGGGTATAAAATTGCTTTTCTAATATCCACCAAATTCAGGTGTTACCTTCTCCTTTCTTCGATTTACTCCTTTTTTCTAAATATTGAAGAGTTGTTTTGTACTATATAAGTATTAATCTAGTAGGTTCAAAACCCTAGGGGAATTATTGTGGTTGCATCACATGCTAGAGCACCTAATTTTGCATGACGTGTTGAGTTGTTGTGTCTCTATTTAAACTCATGAAGCATGTTTAACCCTGAATTTAAGAGCTAGAGTTTAATTAAAATAGAAAGAAGAGAATAAAAGGAGAAAAGGAAAAGCCCATCGACCACGTGGCCCACGCGCCTCTTCCCTAGCCAGCACGGCCCAGCCCCCCTGCGGCCAGCCCACCCCACGGCCCAGCTTGCTGCGTGCGGCCCACCCAGCCCACCCGACGCTGGCGCCCCCAAACCCTAGCTAGCCTCCCCCAGCCACCGGGCCCACCTGTCAGGGGCGTCTAGCCCCTGTTCCTCTTCTCCCGAACTGCCCTAGCGCAAATCTCGCCGACGACACAATCTCTCCCTTCTCTCTCCTCCATCCTCTCTCCCCCTCGACGCGCACTCCCTACATCACCGCGTCAGCCCCGGCGCGGTTCCTTTTCCCTAGGGCGTGGCGGCGGCCCGTGGCATGCGGGCGCGCGGTTCTCTGCGACGGCGCGGGCACACGGCCCTCCACGGCGGCAAGGGCGTGCGGCCCCGGGACCTACAGCGCGGCCAGGCGCGGTAGCCAACCGACCGACCAGCAGTGCGTGGCCGAGCCCGCCAGGTGGTCCGAGCGGGCGCGGCGGCGCAGCGCGACACGCGGCCTAGCTCGGTTGTCCAGCGCGGCAGTCGGTGGCTCGCCCGGAGCAGCGGCGCGTCCGCATGCCTAGCGTGGGCGTGGCCCCAGCGCGTAGTTCGCCGCGCGCCCTCGTCCCGCCCGCGGCGCGGCCAGCTCGCGGTGCTCGCGGCGCGCTCGCTGCGGCGGCCCGTGGTGCGGCTCGTAGCCAGCGTGGCCCCGGCCCGACAGCGTGCGAATGCACCCCCCTGGCGCGCAGGTTTGCGGCCCCCTGGCTACGGCGTGACCCGCGGCTTGCCCTGCACGGCAGCCTGCGTGGCCAGCCCGCACGGCCTCTGCCCGGCGCAGCGGCTCGCGGCCAGCCAGCGCGGCGCACGCAGCGTAGCTCCCAGCGGGCCCTGGTCGGCATCCAGCCGTCGTGGTCGACCAAAATGCCACCCTCGCCGAGCTGCTCCCGTCGTGTTAGTTCTCATGTGCAAGGTGGAGAACGAGAAGAAGAAGCAATTGTCCTATTCGTGGATGAGGTAGTTGTAGCCGCATGAGATCTCATCGCTTGAACTGTGAACTAGTACGTATTCAATATGTGTGCATCCCAAATACATTTGACCATGTTCTAATTGTGGTAACTTCGTAATCATGTCAAGTACACGTTAATAATAGTATTTTGTCGCATCACAGGATTTAGCTATTTAATTGATTATTTGTGTGTCCAATGATTAACAAAATAATATTCTAATTTAGGTATAGCTCTAACCTGTTCTCGTATAAATATCCGTTCATGTGATTATGTCGATGCCAATGTTGTAATTAACACTTTCTTAATAGGGATGCGGGATCGGTTAGTGATTCTAGCTTAATGTCGCAAGGTTTTCGCGCGTCGTCGCGTGTCGTCCGCGCGTGTTGTTTGCACGCGTTGTCGCACGCCGTTTGCGTGTGTCACCCGCCTTGCCGCGCGCGGGATTAAACCATTCGTTTATAATTATTCATGTGAATTAATTAGTTACTTATTTAATCACCAACTATTAAAATGGTAAGTTAGACAAGAACAAAGTAGTAGTGTTAATTTACATTTAATTAATATCAATTACTATAGAAATATCGGATTAAATATTCCAATTAATATTTGCTTAGCGTAAACTCGTTAACTTCTCGACCATAGCTCCAACTATCGTGTTTCTTTTTCCTTGTGTGACCGTAGTAGCGCACTCTATTTTATTTTGCATGTTTTATTATGTTTTTCTTTGAATGGTGTAATGTTCTTATGCATATATGTTTGTTTGCTTGTGCCTGTTTGTCTTCGCTTCGCGTTGCGACTAGATCGTGAGTTGTTTCCGAGCTTCGAGGAATCGACAGTCAAGCTTCGGCGACCAAGTGATCTAGCTCTTCGAGTTCCACGAAGTTGAAGACCCTCAGCATCTGTTTGGTGAAGGCAAGTGTCCTCTGACCCATTATGTCCCATTTACTTTATAATTCACTATCCCGCATACTATGAACAACCTAAGGATTGACTAGCTTTCTATGTACCTGGTCCTTGATTACCTTTTGGGCTTCTATGGTTAGATTCATGTTATTGCTTTACTTTAATCAATGAACATGATGTGAACAATTATGATACGATGTTGTCATTATGATTATGATGTTGGACTGGTGATACTTTAGGGGGCTCGAGCGGTTTCTCGAGTGCCTCTCCGTAAGGACCTGTTCATTGGATGACCGCCCGGGAAAACAGTGCAACCATGAGGGTGGAATGGGACGCCCTTAGCTGAGTAATTAGAGGAACCGGGGTGTAGTTCGCTTCGCCGTCGTGCCGTCAATGGGGCTCGGTGTATGCGGCTCGCTCTGCCAAGGTGGATTTGTCCCTTGGGGAGGAGTGCGGTACATTTAGGAAACCTAACAGGCGGCTACAGCCTCGGGGAATCTTTGTAAAGGCTACGTAGTGATGCCCTGCTGGATCACCTAGGTAGTGGTCAATGGGGAGTAGCTCTCTCCGGGCAGAAAGGGAATCACGGCTTGTGGGTAAAGTGCACAACCTCTGCAGAGTGTTTGAAAACTGATATATTAGCCGTGCTCCCGGTTATGAGTGGCCAAGGGAGCTCCATTGATTAGAGATGCTTGATCAGAGATGTATGGTTTACAGGTGATGATGAGGATGGTTATGATCATGCTTATGGTAATGGTAAGTGGTATTCTTTCTATTTGGAAAGGGTACTTTGGGTTAAGAACTTGGGTTAATGCTAAAACCTGGCTTTCTACTAGTAATAATAACCTGACCAACTAAAAGCAACTGCTTGACTTAACCCCACATAAAGCTAGTCCACTACAGCCAAACGGGACATTTGCTGAGTACGTTGATGTGTACTCACCCTTGCTTTCACAAAACACCAGGTTGCCTTTGGTGCAATCTATGCTCAGGTAAAGAAGGCGTCGAGGCGGATCTCCAGGAGTTCCAAGACTTCGACGAGTTCGAGGATTAGGCTAGCGACCTCCCCCAGTCAGCTGCCTGTGGTGGGTTGTTTATGTTGGCTACGTTTCGATTCTGTGTACTTTGATTTATATTAAGTAAATGGCTCTAGTCTGTAATATTATTACTTACTCTTTATTGTAATTTGAAGCATTGTGCTATGATGAGTCATTTATGTAATCGATGTGTACGTGAATTGCTGATCCTGGCACGTACATGGTTTGCATTCGGTTTGCCTTCTAAAACCGGGTGTGACATAAGTGGTATCAGAGCCGTGCTGACTGTAGGACCGCTAGCCTAGAGTAGCATTGGCCGTTTTAAGGACTTATTGACTGTTACTTCACCTCATCCTTGATTCTGCTTCAAAATATTAGTCATCTCGACTAATTCTATGTTATGCTCCTATATGCCCCCTTGCCAAAAGTATTTTATTCTAGTATGGTCTATACTTCTCTCAATCTATTAGAACTGATCTCACTCTTGTGCTTGCGACATCTTTGTAGATGGCCCCTGACCATAATCTTCTTGTCTTTTGGGATTCTTTCCTCTTTCGTCATTAAATTGTTACCATTTGGCAAACTCTAGTCCTTCGGTATTGACATACTCAAATCCCTGAATTCTTCAATTCTCTTGTTTCAAATACTTGCCTCTAAATTTTTACTGCCTACTTAAACATTTCAGTTTATATGACCATGACCTTCCTGTCTTCTAAGACCCTTTCCTGTTCTGTTGTTAGGTCATTATCTTTCAATATTTTCTATTCCATTGGTTTTAGTATACTCGTGTCCTTAGAGTCTTGCATACTCTCGTATTTTTTATGTATGCTTATCTTCATACCCCAATATTTGTTTAAGACATTTCAACTTACATGATCTTGACCACCCTTGTTTCTTAATGATCCATGAGCGGTCATTTTACTTTGCATATCCTTGGTGATCTCGTTGTCTCCTTGTAACTCCACTTGGTAATTAATTTTCTTTACTTCAACCATTTTGTTGAACCTTACCTACCCTTGCTTGTTTTCTCCACTTTGTCAGTCTTGCCTTAACTCTGTCCATGATTATGCTTTTTATCATTATCACCTTTACCCTTATCACCTCTATATCTTACCTTGATGTTTATCTTATACCTGCCCTTTAAAAACTTGTCTCTCCCATCTCAATCTGAGAGTTGTACGTTTTACCTATTTTCCCTTTAGGTGTATCCTCATCTTTGTCACCTGCGAGTTTTTAACTCTATCCTTTGTTGTGTTTTTGTTTGTTATTTCCTTTACCCTTCTCATCTCTCAATCTTACCTTGATGATTACGCTATGTTCGTTATCTAAAACCTCCAATCTCCCACCTTAGTTCAAGCGTGGTCTCTTACTTATCTCACTCGTGGTTATATCCTATACTTTACCTCTTGGAAGACTTATCTTATCTCTATTCTTGATTGTACCTAGATTCCTGTTTTTTTATGCACATTTACCTCTTCCTTTATATCCTTGCCTATTATCACCTTTGACCCTTGACCTCTCTCCATATTTACCATGATGTTTACCTATTTTTCATAGCCTCACTTATTCCATTTCAATCCAAGAGTGTTGTTTTCCCTATCCCGCTCTTGTTCGTTTCCTTTCCGTTTGTCGCTTTGCGGTCTTGCCTCACCTTAACTTCATCCTTTGTTGAGCTTTTGTTCGATATCATCCTTACCTTTGTAATCTGTAGATCTTGCCTTGATACTTATCTTAGGTCTGCTTGTTGAAATCCCCTCTTTTTTATCCCAATTCGAGAGCTATGTTTTACTTATCTCACCCTTGGCTATATCCTCTTCTTTACCGCGTGTAAGCCTTGACCTACCTCCATTCTTTATTGTACTTACACCACTATTCTGTGCTTTCGTCTTTTCCCTTATGCCCTTGTCTGTTATCGCCTTGACCCTTGTGATATTGAGGCCTTCTACCTAAATGTTTACTTTGAACTTATCCTTTAAAAGCCTCCCCTTTCTTTCGACCAAGTTTAAGGGTTGTGAGTTACCTATCTCTCCCCGGATTTCTTTCCACTCCTTGACGCCTTACAAGTTTTGTCTTAATTCCATCCATTGATGTGTCTTACTTGCTATCACCATCACCTTGCCACCCATCAACCTTGCTTTGACACTCATCTTAATTCCTGCTCTCCAAAGATCTCCTCTCTCCCACCTCAATTTGAGAGTGGCAGTTTACCTATCTAGCCCTTGGACGTACTTTCTTCTTTTCCATTTGCAGGTCCTGTTTTAACTCCATCCTTTGTGGTACTTATATCCTTTGTTCTTATGCCCATTTACCTCCTCTCTTACATTCTTGTCCGTTATCGCCTTAATATCCATACCTTTACACGCTTACTTTGAACCTACCTTTTAAAGCCTCCTCTTTTCTGCCCCTGTTCGAGGGTAATGCCTCACCCACTTCACCATTGATTGCTCCCCTTTCTTTGACACCTTGCAAGTTTTGTCTGAAATACACCCCTTCATGAGTGTTTGTCTGTTATCACCTTAACCCTTGTCATTCCTCGATCTTTACCTTGATGCCTATCATGTATCCGTATTTTAAAGCCCCCTCTCCCGTTTCAGTTCAAGAGTGTTGTCTTACCCCTCCCCGCTCTTGTTCGTTCCCTATTCCTCCATCGTGTTGCAAGTCTTGTTTTAACTCGACCTTTTGGTGTGCTTTTCTTTGTTACCTCCTGTACCTTTGTAATCACTGGATCTTTCCATGATGCTCATCTTACGCCTACCTTTTGGATTTTCATCTTTCCCATCTCGATTTGAGAATAGTGTTTTACCTATCCTGACCTTGGTTGCATTCTCTCCCTGTCGGTTACAATGCTTGCTTTAACTCCATCCTTTATGGTGCTCGTGCCCCTATCCTGCACGTCTTGTTCTTCTCCTTGTCCTTCAACAACCTTAGAGAGTAGTTATTCCCTTTTCAAGAAAGACCACCATTTAATTAAAAGGAACGTATAGCAACGAGATGTTTGTTGTTGTATGCTTGTGATGTTTGTCTTTGTGTTATGATTGATTTGCTTCTTTGTGATGAGTGTTGATGTGTTGTGGCCCTTGGTCTGCAATGGCATCAGTTTACTAGGCGAGTGCCATAAAGTTAAGTAGTTGGGTTCTCCCCCCGCCCGCTCTCACTAATCTGTCTATACTTACCTTTTCTTGCTATTCTTTCCTCTTGCACCTGTCTATTTGGCAACCTCCAACTCCTCCAAATCGGTCAAGAACAGAGTTGGGAACATCTTCATCAAACGCATATCAATGCTCCTGTTAAGGGGGTTAGCCGCTAACCCCAATGAAGACAATGAGATCAACATCAACCAACAAGAATCAGAGTGGCGCAGCGGAAGTGTGTGTGGGTCCTAACCCACAGGTCCAAGAGATCCTCAAAAATTGCATCAATCGGTCTCAAGCATCTGAAGGTCAAAGCAACCAGTCCATAAGTTAAAGTTGCCAGAGCCAAAGCTGGGTTAGAAGAAGCTATGAAAAACCAATGAACCAATCTCTTTTTCTTGCTAGCCTCTTCTTGAATCTCGAGGGCGAGATTCTGTTAAGGGGGTTAGATTTGTAACACCCTGAATTTGGGGGTATAAAATTGCTTTTCTAATATCCACCAAATTCAGGTGTTACCTTCTCCTTTCTTCGATTTACTCCTTTTTTCTAAATATTGAAGAGTTGTTTTGTACTATATAAGTATTAATCTAGTAGGTTCAAAACCCTAGGGGAATTATTGTGGTTGCATCACATGCTAGAGCACCTAATTTTGCATGACGTGTTGAGTTGTTGTGTCTCTATTTAAACTCATGAAGCATGTTTAACCCTGAATTTAAGAGCTAGAGTTTAATTAAAATAGAAAGAAGAGAATAAAAGGAGAAAAGGAAAAGCCCATCGACCACGTGGCCCACGCGCCTCTTCCCTAGCCAGCACGGCCTAGCCCCCCTGCGGCCAGCCCACCCCGCGGCCCAGCTTGCTGCGTGCGGCCCACCCAGCCCACCCGACGCTGGCGCCCCCCCAAACCCTAGCTAGCCGCCCCCAGCCGCCGGGCCCACCTGTCAGGGGCGTCTAGCCCCTGTTCCTCTTCTCCCGAACTGCCCTAGCGCAAATCTCACCGACGACACAATCTCTCCCTTCTCTCTCCTCCATCCTCTCTCCCCCTCGACGCGCACTCCCTACATCACCGCGTCAGCCCCGACGCGGTTCCTTTTCCCTAGGGCGCGGCGGCGGCCCGTGGCGTGCGGGCGCGCGGTTCTCCGCAATGGCGTGGGCGCACGGCCCTCCACGGCGGCAAGGGCGTGCGGCCCCGGGACCTACGGCGCGGCCAGGCGCGGTAGCCAGCCGACCGGCCAGCAGTGCGTGGCCGAGCCCGCCAGGTGGTCTGAGCGGGCGCGGCGGCGCAGCGCGACACGCGGCCCAGCTCGGTTGTCCGGCGCGGCAGCCGGTGGCTCGCCCGGAGCAGCGGCGCGTCCGCATGCCCAGCGTGGGCGTGGCCCCGGCGCGTAGTTCGCCGCGCGACCTCGTCCCGCCCGCGGCGCGGCCAGCTCGCGGTGCTCGCGGCGCGCTCGCTGCGGCGGCCCGTGGCGCGGCTCGTAGCCAGCGTGGCCCCGGCCCGACGGCGTGCGAATGCACCCCCCTGGCGTGTAGCTTTGCGGCCCCTGGCGACTCACCGTGGTGCTCGCGGCGACGGCCCGTGGAGCGCCTCGTGGCTATGGCGTGACCCGCGGCTTGCCCTGCGCGGCAGCCTGCGTGGCCAGCCCGCACGGCCTCTGCCCGGCGCAGCGGCTCGCGGCCAGCCAGCGCGGCGTGCGCAGCCTAGCTCCCAGCGGGCCCTGGCCGGCATCCAACCATCATGGTCGACCGAAATGCCACCCTCGCCGAGCTGCTCCCGTCGTGTTAGTTCTCATGTGCGAGGTGGAGAACGAGAAGAAGAAGCAATTGTCCTATTCGTGGATGAGGTAGTTGTAGCCGCATGAGATCTCATCGCTTGAACTGTGAACTAGTACGTATTCAACATGTGTGCATCCCAAATACATTTGACCATGTTCTAATTGTGATAACTTTGTAATCATATCAAGTACACGTTAATAATAGTATTTTGTCGCATCACAGGATTTAGCTATTTAATTGATTATTTGTGTGTCCAATGATTGACAAAATAAAATTCTAATTTAGGTATAGCTCTAACCTGTTCTCGTATAAATATCCGTTCATGTGATTATGTCGATGCCAATGTTGTAATTAACACTTTCTTAATAGGGATGCGGGATCGGTTAGTGATTCTAGCTTAATGTCGCACGGTTTTCGCGCGTCGTCGCGTGTCGTCCGCGCGTGTTGTTTGCACGCGTTGTCGCACGCCGTTCGAGTGTGTCACGCGCCTTGCCGCGCGCGGGATTAAACCATTCATTTATAATTATTCATGTGAATTAATTAGTTTCTTATTTAATCACCAACTATTAAAATGGTAAGTTAGACAAGAACTAACTAGTAGTGTTAATTTACATTTAATTAATATCAATTACTATAGAAATATTGGATTAAATATTCCAATTAATATTTGCTTAGCGTAAACTCGTTAACTTTCTCGACCATAGCTCCAACTATCATGTTTCTTTTTCCTTGTGTGACCGTAGTAGCGCGCTCTATTTCATTTTGCATGTTTTATTATGTTTTTCTTTGAATGGTGTAATGTTCTTATGCATATATGTTTGTTTGCTTGTGCATGTTTGTCTTCGCTTCGCGTTGCAACTAGATTGTGAGTTGTTTCCGAGCTTCGAGGAATCGACGATCAAGCTTCAGCGACCAAGTGATCTAGCTCTTCGAGTTCCACGAAGTTGAAGACCCTGAGCATCTGTTTGGTGAAGGCAAGTGTCCTCTGACCCATTATGTCCCATTTACTTTATAATTCACTGTCCTGCATACTATGAACAACCTAAGGATTGACTAGCTTTCTATGTACCTGGTCCTTGATTACCTTTTGGGCTTCTATGGTTAGATTCATGCTATTGCTTTACTTTAATCAATGAACATGATGTGAACAATTATGATACGATGTTGTCATTATGATTATGATGTTGGACTGGTGATACTTTAGGGGGCTCGAGCGGTTTCTCGAGTGCCTCTCCGTAAGGACCTGTTCATTAGATGACCGCCCGGGAAAACAGTGCAACCATGAGGGTGGAATGGGACGCCCTTAGCTGAGTAATTAGAGGAACCGGGGTGTAGTTCGCTTCGCCGTCGTGTCGTCGATGGGGCTCGGTGTATGCGGCTCGCTCTGCCAAGGTGGATTTGTCCCTTGGGGAGGAGTGCGGTACATTTAGGAAACCTAACAGGCGGCTATAGCCTCGGGGAATCTTTGTAAAGGCTACGTAGTGATGCCCTGGTGGATCACCTAGGTAGTGGTCAATGGGGAGTAGCTCTCTCCGGGCAGAAAGGGAATCACGGATTGTGGGTAAAGTGCACAACCTCTGCAGAGTGTTTGAAAACTGATATATCATCTGTGCTCACGGTTATGAGCGGCCAAGGGAGCTCCATTGATTAGAGATGCTTGATCAGAGATGTATGGTTTACAGGTGATGATGAGGATGGTTATGATCATGCTTATTGTAATGGTAAGTGGTATTCTTTCCATTTGGAAAGGGTACTTTGGGTTAAGAACTTGGGTTAATGCTAAAACCTGGCTTTCTACTAGTAATAATAACCTGACCAACTAAAAGCAACTGCTTGACTTAACCCCACATAAAGCTAGTCCACTACAGCCAAACAGGACATTTGCTGAGTACGTTGATGTGTACTCACCCTTGCTTTCACAAAACACCAGGTTGCCTTTGGTGCAATCTATGCTCAGGTAAAGAAGGCGTCGAGGCGGATCTCTAGGAGTTCCAGGACTTCGACGCGTTCGAGGATTAGGCTAGCGACCTCCCCCAGCCAGCTGCCTGCGGTGGGTTGTTTATGTTGGCTACGTTTCGATTCTGTGTACTTTGATTTATATTATGTAAATGGCTCTAGTCTGTAATATTATTACTTACTCTTTATTGTAATTCGAAGCATTGTGCTATGATGAGTCATTTATGTAATCGTTGTGTATGTGAATTGCTGATCCTGGCACGTACATGGTTCGCATTCGGTTTGCCTTCTAAAACCGGGTGTGACAGACCCAGCCATATCCTTGGAGCTGGTGATCGCTGGTCCGGTGGCTGACACTGAAGATGCAACCCAGAAGGGCGTACAAGATACTGTGGTGGTGGCTGAGTGCTTCCAGCGGGATCCTGCTAATGATGAGTAGCTAGATCTGTAGAAACAGGGCAAGGGTTCCGCTGGGTAGCGGCTTGTAATAGTTTTTGGCTTTGTAAGATACTTTTGAGTACTATTTATCAAGCAGTATTATCACTTATTTGTATGCTATTTGTCCTCGCTGTGTGTGACGTTACCAACTCCTCCCTTGTACTTGGCCCCCTAGGATGTAGGCTCGATGTGTCGAGGCTGGATGCCAGTATTCCTAAGGGAAAATTAGTTGGTGACCCAGCCCCCAGGAGGTAGTCGCGGCTGGGACCTAGATCTGTACACAGCTTCAGCTAGGAAGTGTTAGTAGCACACCCATAGGACCCATCGTCTGGTATCTGCCATCCTTTGATTCATGCAACAGGACCTGCAGGATTTAGTCTGGGAAGCCAAGCCGTGTGCCCGGACCCCCTGGATCACAGCTCCAAATACTAGGACACCCATCACAGAGTGGTGGAGTGTGCAGGCTTAGGGTACGGAACCAGGCTAAGCGGCTACACAGCTCCAGACCATCCCAGGAGACGAGTGTCTGTTCTCTAGAACCAGACCCCAGGTTACCGGACCCACAGGACTATAGTTCCAAATACTAGGGTACTCATCACAGAGTGGTGGAGCGTGCAGGCTTACGGTATGGAACCAAGCTAAGCAGTTACACAACTCCGAACCACCTCAGGAGACGAGTACCCATTCTCTAGAACTGGCCCCTAGGCTGCCGGACCCCCCTACCTTTATAGAGGGGTCCTAAACTGCAAGCCTGGCTACTCAATTCGGACGTCATCATACCAGCAAGGGTGGGAAACTGTATGGGTGGGTTAGATAAAAAATAATGGTTGTAGACTAAAGCAGAATAAAACCGACACAAAAACAAATCTGGGGGTGGATCTTTTCCTTATAACTTGATGTACATGAGTGTAGGCCAACAGACCGGGTTTATGAGGGCGGACCTCACCGGGTTGACGTACAAATATGCGGGACCTAGTTACAAAGGAAGAAAAATAGAACCCCCAGGTTTGTTTTTATGGGTAAAACTTACGGAGATGCTCTATGTTCCAAGGATTGGGAAGAGGCTCTCCTTCAGTTGTAGCAAGACGGACACACCCGAGTTGGCATATTTCTGTCACCTTGAAGGGTCCTTCGCAGCTGGGGGAGAGTTTGTGGAGCCCTTCTCGGTTCAGTACTCGCCTTAGGACCAGGTCTTCGACCCTGAGCTCCCTACTATGCACGAACCGTTGGTGGTAGCGCCTGAGCGCCTGGTTGTATCGTGCATTTTGGATCATCGCTTGCCATCTGCGCTCGTCGATGAAGTCCACGTCCTCACGACGTAGCTGTTCCTGCATAGACTCATCGAAAGCCTGGACCCGTGGGGAGCTCATAATGATTTCCAGGGGAAGGCAGGCTTTGGCCCTGTAGACCAGGAAGAACGGGGTCTCCTCGGTAGCTTGGCTGGGTGTGGTCCGGTTCCCCCAAAGAACGGACGGAAGCTCGTTGACCCAATTCGCACCATGCTTTTTCAAGCAGTCGTAGTACATGTCTTGAGCCCCCTGAGGATCTCTACGTTTGCCCTCTCCGCCTAGCCATTGCTCCTGGGATGAGCCACAGACGCAAAGCAGAGTTGGGTGTCGATGCCTTCGCAATACTCCTGGAAGAGCCGACTTGTAAACCGGGTCCCATTGTCCGTAATGATATGGCTTGGGACCCCAAATCTATAGACAATCAACTTGAGGAAAGCAACAGCAGCACCCTGGGTGATGTTGACCACAGGGGTGGCCTCTGGCCACTTGGTGAACTTGTCGATGGCGACGAAGAGGTACCGGTGCCCGCAGGAGTAGATCGATCCTG
Source organism: Zea luxurians (assembly GCA_029449295.1). Classification (NCBI taxonomy): domain Eukaryota; kingdom Viridiplantae; phylum Streptophyta; class Magnoliopsida; order Poales; family Poaceae; genus Zea; species Zea luxurians. The sequence continues at coordinate 83,050,747 of JAOPSE010000016.1, read as the reverse complement.
GGGTGAGGTTCATGAGCCAGGTCTGGGCCAGCCCAGACAAGGCTACATGGAAGTATGTTGCCATTACAATAGTGTCTCCACTCGCTGCCGTAATAGCGGTGACATATACTTGCAAGAATTCTGACGGATTTGACGTACCGTCGTACTTCTCCGGCAGGTGTGGCCGGAACTTGGATGGCCAAGTCGCCGCGCGGAGATGATCCGCTAGTGCGGCGTAGCCCACACCGTCCAATGGGACACCCGCCTGGATCCGGGCGCCCGTTGGGGTTTGCAGTGCAACCGCAGTGAAGTTGTGGTTGGGGTTGCGACCCTCGATGTTCTGCTGGCGCTCATGCGCCCTTTCCAGAGAGACTCGGGCATCCTCGCCCGCACGCCTACGGTTGAGTTCTGCCCGCAGGTCATCAGGCCTCTCCAGAGAGACTGGAGCGTCCTCTCCCGCACGCCTGCGGTTGAGCTCCACCTGCAGATCCTCAGTCGGTGTAGCCTTCACTAAAGGTGAGCGCACCGATGCCGACGCCTCATATTTATGCCGGGATGACCGAGGCCTAGGCCTGGCTGATCCAGAATGCGCCATGCCGAGCAGATGGTCGATATCGTCACGCCACTGCTTCATGGCCCCCGGCGAGGCCGTGGAGCTAGGAGGGTGGCGTAGTAACTCCCTGGCTGCATACAAGGCCCCAGGCGCAGCCCTTGATGATCTAGATGTCTGCGCAGGAGTGTGCTGCCGCGCAGAGCGCACAGTAGCAGCGCCAGGCGCAGGACGGTTGGAGGCCCATGGCATGGAAGACGCAGCCTCTTCCTCCATCGAGAAGTCCTCGGGAACGAAGTCATGGTGCTCCACGATCTGAACCATCGTGTCAAGCAGAAAAACAGGTGAAAAACCTAAAGCCAAGCCCCCTACCTGGCGCACCAAATGCCGGAGAGGAAATTCTCCGGCCGGGTGGCGGAATGCACCCGCCCTAAATCCTAAGATGAGGAGGGGCCTTAGCGGTTTGCCTGTCTGCTAGATGGTGGATGAAAACACGAGAGCACGCAAGAGTTTAGAGTGGTTCAGGCCACCGGAGTGTAAAACCCTACTTCCACTGTGTATGTGTATTGAATATATCTGAGAGTCCAAGTTGGGTCTAGAGGACTTGCCTTGTAACGTTGTGTGCCTTCCCTTTTATAGCCCAAGGGAGGCACATACAAGGATGCTGAGCCCCGACATGTGGGCCCAGGAACATAATGGAAGGAATACTTGGAGTAACTAATGCAAGTAACGCCTGTGCAATCTCCTGGTGCCATGATGTCCGCAACCCACGCAGTATTGATGTGCGGCGGTAGCTTCCTTGGTAACATGCGGGTAATGATGAGCGTAGCGCACGCGGTAGTATGGGCATGCCGCCTGCCAATGGAATGAACAGGCACGCCTTCTGCGGATTGGACAGGTCGCCACCTGCCAGCGGAATCGACAGGTCGCCGCCTACGAGCGGAATGGACATGTCTCAATAAATGCTGAGCTGGCACACCGCCTGTCAGTGGAATGGACAGGCGGCGTGCCTCACCCTCAATAAATGCAGAGGCCGCGTAACCTGGAGGCCTTATGTCAGGCTTCGCCCGTTGGCTTACGTCACGTGCAGTAGGTCACGTGGCAGCATCGGGTCTCCGCCTGGGCGGGGAGCAGAAGTGTATGTGGACAGGTCTGTACCAGACTAGGTCTGGACACGTGTCGACACCGGACCCCCGCATGGGTCCTGTTCAAGGCCCGTGTATGTTCTGTCCTGGGACCTCCGGACCCCATTGAGGGTGGCCCGGACCCCCTACGGGGGAGGGTCCAGATCCCATAGGGGCTACCCTTTACATAGGTGCACCAACGAGGATTAGTCGGGACCTTACGTGGTTCCGGATACCTCGGTAAAAATATCGGCGTCGTCTACGAGAATTTGCTTTCTCTACTAGCTCTTTAATCTTCCACATTTACTCTCTCTACTTAACTTGTAATCTTTACTAGTCTGTAAATTATATAGGATTGGAACCTAGGTTGCATAACTACTTTTGTGGTTGAGATAGCAACACTTAGGGGGTGTTTGAATGCACTAAAACTAATAGTTAGTAGCTAAAATTAGTTGAGATATCTAAACATCCTAGTTAATAGTTCAACTATTAGCTATTTTTAGTAAATTAGTTAATAACTAGGTAGCTATTTGTTAGCTAGCTAATTCTAACAACAAATTTTAACCAACTAATTATTAGTTTTAGTGCATTCAAACAGACAAAATCTAGTTTACATATTTTAGATTGATTATTTGCATAGTTTTTGCTCTATGAAATTATTTATGCCCTAGTTTAAAGATAGTTTTTAGAAGTTCTAATTTAACCCTCTGTTAGACGTCATGTTTCATATAAGGAGCTTCAAAATCTCTTGCAGGAAGGCGCAAAGGTGAGCATGTTCATTTGCATGTCTCGTTTAAGTCCGGTTTGTTATCCTGCTATAATACTTTAACCTCTACTGTATTTCTATTATGAAAGTTGTTAAGAACTATGTCACCACGGATCACCAGATCCGCTCCCTTCCCTCCCGTCAGCAGTAGAGGCGCAAGAAGATGTAGAGAACCCGTCTCCCTTCCCATAAGCACGACAGAGGAAACACACGAGACACTGGATATAGGGTTGGGCCTCTGGCCTCTTTCTGATCTCTGTATTATGAGGGGGTGTACAGGTTCCTTATATAGAGATGTGAGACCCCTCAGGGACAAAGCAGGTATTTGCCCACATAACCCTAACTAGGGTTACTTAACACTCCCCCTTGGGCGAATACCGTGACCAACACATGCCTCGTTAAAACTCCGAAAAACCCAGTGGGAAAAATGTGGAGAAAGAGTGCATGGTGATACAAATTGCATTTGCACTTTGTTGCCTCGTTAAAAACCTCATGTGAGAAACTTCAAGAAAACTCACCAAGGGAAAAAGAGTACAACAACTATCATCGGGACAGATTTCGATCCTTTGGGATCTAGATTCTATCGAATCTTCTACAAGGGCTAACTTTAGAAATGTGCTCCCCCTGATCCTTGCAAAATTGTATCAATAAGGCAAAACATCTTCTTCTAGAAGTATATGCACATAAAGATTTAGCAAACGGATTGCATATCCTTGCAAGGACTATTTCAGGAACTTTACCTCTACTCACTTCTAGGATATACAGGTAAGTGCACATATCAATATAAATAAGCCACTTTGGCTGATGGTGTTCGATCGACTAGATCTATATATTTGATAGAAAGTTCCATAAAGGTTCACATATTGATCATCAAGCTCACGCCTTCAGGGCATAGAATATGACATTTATTGTCTCACGGTTGTGATCAATATAAGCATTCGCTCCCCCTGACGATGACATCCGTCAAAGTCGTTATCCCTCATAACTCAAGCATATACTTCAAGATATATGTCTCATTGTTCATCTGGAATAACGAGAATGGATGAGGTTGGGTGCTATCATTTTCTATCTTACACCATAATTTATACATAGTTGTGCAAAGCAAATAACATGTGCTTATATAGGACTTAGGGGATAATATAGTTGCAATAGTACATATTCTAAATATGACACATCGCTCCAGGCGTTCATCCATCGCAACATCTATGATGGTGTAACAAAAGTCCATCGAAGATCGTAATCCATCAGGGATTTTTCATCGATCAGATACATCGTTATAGTCTGTCATTCTGGCATAATGGGGATATTTTGCCAGTAACACCTAAACCTTATAGGTTTCTGCCATCGTGGCTTTAGAGGATACCGTAATTCCACATTTAGTGGAAAATACCATGAGTAAAGATCGTGGAATGCACATGTGCTTATTCGGTGAACTTCAAGTCCTTTGGTACCTCATCTTATTCCTTTTCGGGTCTGTATGGGTCTTTATCCCTTTATCGGGATTAACAAATTTTGGTGTTCAACTCAGACTTTATTTCTTCTGGAAAGGTTCCATCAAGGAACTATAATCTCATCTTGGAGATATTCTCTCTACATAGAAGAGTGTTCATTCGTCAGGAATGTATTATTCGGTATGAGATTTATATGTTGCATATTTATAATTCAAAGATATGGATCCTCCTAGGATCTCATGACGGATCTTCAGAATCCTATTAACTGCATAATTTAATTCATGCCATTTGCCAGATATATTATATAGCGGAACAGTGTTTATTCAACACATATGTGGGATAGGTCTCTCACAAGACCACTTGAACCATCGCATTCACCACACATTATTTCAGCAGTGCCCATAAATGTCCGAACTTCAAGCTCGTGACTTTCATTTTGCGATTATTGGTTCAGCCTCGATTGCATTTATCAATGACCCGATAAGAGAGCTTCAAGCACTCATGCCTAGGACTTTGTTTTGGATCCATTTGCAATCTAGAGAGGCAAGATAGATGTCGACACATTTGTCTCCCACATTTAATAATGATCTTCGTCATTTCCCAAAAACGTAAATTCATTGTTCTGTATTCCTAGCACAATGATATTGCGCGCATTGCTAGGAACTTCATCATCAAGATGAACCTCTTCGTGAGGCAAATTACCAGCAGGGCGAGTTCATCGGAGGAGAGTTATTACAGACCACGTGAATCTGCAATCATAACATATGCTTCGACTAAGGCCGCTGGATCATATTCGCAGGCGTCCCCGAGAATAGATCAAATGCCAATAAGTCAAATGTGGATATGATATTAATCCCGGGTATATCCACATCTACATCAGGTAGAAGCATTCAAACCAATATGGTTACTCCTCAACGATTTCTGGCAAACTCCATATACACAGGAGTACACACTGAACGACAGGTTCAGTTTGGCTTTTGTGCGTTTAATAGAATATTGAGGCATTACACTATATGGCATTCCTCCCCCTAATGCCGAGATGTTCTAAAAGCATACAGATAATATCCCCAACCACAATCATCCAGTTGTGGCCATTGTATGCTATTGTGGTGATTTATTTGGGAAATCTTACGCACATTACAGATAGGGGTTTTATGCAGTGAGCTTTGGACTTAGATTAATGTAGTGGCATGAATACTACATATTTGTCCTTCAACATGAAGGGTTAGTCTCAACATCCAGCGAGACACGCAACAACAAGTTTCTTCATGGTTACAATTCTGCAAACTTATTGTTATTACTACCAAATGTATAGTCAATCATTAAGATTTAGACTAACATGCACAACACTATTTTATCCATAAGGCTTCTTCAGGGGCTCATGAATACCATTCGTCATTTGGAGCCATTAGTTGACTTCAGATCAACAAGTAAAATGACCATCAGGGTCTAGCGCTCACTAGAACATTCATTGGTTGCATTGTGCTTTCAAGCACATAGGAGAATTTGCGCATATATAATGGTGGTAAAGTGCATGGCATCAGGCCAATGCTGCCAAGCAGAGATTTTTATATGCAGAGATGTATAGTCCAGCTCATTTTTACCATTGCCCATGGGTGACCCAATTACTCATACCATTCTGAAATTAGGTATCGATTTATGCAATATTTTTAGGTATTATAATTTTGAGAGAGAACTTATAATAATAATTAATTATTTGTGGTGTTGCCAGCAGGGCAAACATTTCTCCTCATATTATATACCAAATTGTTCTATAAATCATTATTTCGATCTCTTCATTGTTCAGCAAAAAAAGAGAAGCTTTGGAATAGAACATACAAGGCCAAGAATTCGTTTTATCTGGGAAAATCACCATATAACTAGCTTTTCATGAAACAAATGATGATAACTGCTTGGCAAGAACGAAACAAGACTGTTATCCGCCTAGGATCCGTCTTCAACAACAGATAGTACTGCTCTCATACGAAGAAATCATCAGGGGGTAGAGAGGATACAACATGTCTCTACAAGATCTTCATATTTCTATCACAAATTATCATCACTAGTAGTCTAGAGGTCAAGACATATGACTTTTCTGGCTCCGAGGACCAAGGATATGTTAATGTCTAATTTAGCTTCAAGCTCTGTTGTGATGTGGGATTTCATAGTTATTTGTCTACTCTTCTCACTTCTGATAGATCGGAGGTAGATAATGGTAAGCATGTCAAAGAGTGGAATTCAATGTAGTTCGGCTACATAAACCCCATGTATGTGTCCATTCAGAACCGACCTTTACCATTTAGCTTACAGTGTATACCAAACTTGTCAAAGGACTATCCCGAGTCAATTCAGTGACTATAAGTATTTACAATTCCGAGAGATGTATGCGACACAGGCATAGAGGTCCTAGATAGAACGAGTAAAGTGGTTCGACGGGAACACACTATGGTTTGCACACCAACATAGTGAAAATTTTATGAGAATAACCTCTCGGTATACTCGCAACTTCGGGTTGCTAGCGGTTACATGTCCTTTTATCTCATAGTTTGCTTCATGTCATCTAGCGACAAAGAGAACAATGTGCTAACATCTGGTTGAGCAATGTATGACTGAGATTTCTGATCTTAAATCATTTGGTAAGTTCTTTTTGCTTACTAATATAATCCCAATTTGTGATATCTTCTATGCCAAAAAGGCTTTCATGCATTATATTATATATCTTCGGGTTACTTCGGGTAAAGCTTTATGCATGAGGAGAGATGAGAGAATTAACTTATCCATGTTCTGTTGTATTTCAATTTAACTTCCCAGATTATTCAAGCACTATAGAGCTTGATATAGTTGTTATGGCCACTTGGCAATATAAATAAATATATGATGCCACACAACACAATCAAATAAATTATAGAGCTAAACAAGATTATTTAAGAAGGTTGCGTTATGATGTGACTTCAGGGGCTTGAACAACCCATCACAATCCACGCGAGCACAAGCTCTAGTGTATCTGACGTCAAAGCATGTGCGACCATCAGGGCTACGACAATACAATAAGCCTTCATAACAAACGCAACAGGCGCAATTGTGACTCGGTAGTCGGGGTACAAGACAAGTCCACGCAACGTGCACAATAGGTACAATTGTGGCTCGAGGCAGACAGACAATGCCTACAGGGCATACGAAAAATACGCGACTCAGCGATGACGGTCTGACTCAACAGGAGCGATCCGATTAATGGAGAGCGCGACATAGCAATCACATGACGCAGCCAAGTTCGAACGGCACAAATATTGCGTCGTGTTGCCAGGGCGCAGTCAATATTCAGCTAATGCCATAACTCAGCCGATTACCAACGCAGCCTGATCGGCGTATCTGAGTACCCATTATACAATTTAATCGCTTGACGTGAGTCCGAAGGCTCAACACATAGCAAATATTTAGAGCGATTTGAGTATGCACATTATAGCCTTCACATGCATTCTTAATAATTCTTTGTTAATTATTTGCTGCCAGAAATAATTATTAATACAGAAAAAAAACAAAATTAATGCATGGGCATCACCACATATATGCAAAAGGCATTTTCCCATTATTAAACGTGCATTTTGTACTAATTATTTACTGCCAGAAATAATTAATTACGCTAGAAACTGTAACATGTTTAGTCTTTTTGTTATTTGCAACTGAAAATCTAGTTTTAGTGCATTCAAACAGACAAAATCTAGTTTACATATTTTAGATTGATTATTTGCATAGTTTTTGCTCTATGAAATTATTTATGCCCTAGTTTAAAGATAGTTTTTAGAAATTCTAATTTAACCCTCTGTTAGACGTCATGTTTCATATAAGGAGCTTCAAAATCTCTTGCAGGAAGGCGCAAAGGTGAGCATGTTCATTTGCATGTCTCGTTTAAGTCCGGTTTGTTATCCTGCTATAATACTTTAACCTCTACTGTATTTCTATTATGAAAGTAACCTCTTACAAAAGAACTTCACGTTCTGTGGTCCTTACACCAAAGCCTAGCAAATTGAGTAAGGGGTATATGATATCAAATGACACGATATTAATGTCTGCCACTTAATTATTTTTGGATAAAGTTTATTGCAAGTTTATGTCCTTCCTCTAATATTGATTTCAAAAATCAAAGTGGATGCAGAACACGGGAAAAAAATGGAGCTTATACCTGCAAAACATTTGGAGCTAGGTACACGAATTGGCTATTATCCAAAAATTTGCGTCTCCTAGTCCTATTGTATCAACATGGGAAGAGCCTCCTAAGGTCGTCGGTGGGGTTGGCCAGCCACGCGCAGAACAGGCAGGCGGCGGCGGCGACCGATGCGGCCGAGAGCGCGGCCAGGCAGCTGAAGTGCGCGGCGTCCCCAGCGACGACGGCGACGGCCATCATGGCGAGCTCGGCGAGGCTGGCCACCGCGACCTCCGTGGCGCCGATCAGCTTGGCCTTCCCCATGGGGTTCCCCGTCTGCACCACCTGCAGTCCGATGACGCTGTACGCCATGTGCCCCAGCCGCGAAGCCACCTGCATTGTTGCATGCATACCAGGCACATCATGACGTTGACGTCCTCCGATCGAGCTCAGCTCGTACGTAGCTGCTCAGTCCACGCCGTGACGAGAATAGGAGGGAGTGTCTGTGGGTGGCGGGTGGCCTTACGATGAAGCCAAGAAAGGCGAAGAGGGCGCCGCGCCGTGAGACGGGGCCAGTGACGAAGACCACGACTGCCGCGCCGAGGAGCGCGCTCTGCGCGACCAGCCCTGCCGCTCCGGCCTGTCACCGAGATCCGAGAACACACGGTGGCGGTGTCAGAACTGGCACGGTTATCGAACGTGTTGTTTGTTCCTGGCAAAGCATGTTATGGTGAGCTGACCTTGAGAATGCCCAGCTCCTTGACAAGATATGGAGTCACGAACGTGGCCAGAATCCCCACCACCGCCGACGACCCGCCGAACGCACCGAGCACCGACGCGCTCACGCCTGCCAATTAACGCGAGGAAGCGCCGTGATGGGCACAAGGCCGAAGAATAGGGGACGGCGGCAACGCGGCAACAGGGAGGGTTACTTCGTACCGAGGTGGATGAGGAAGGTTGTCATGAGAGCGCCGGGCGCGAGCGCGACGTTGAAGCAGACGAGCACGTAGGCGAGGCTCGCCGGGAGCACGGGCTGCCGGAGGTACTCCGTCCAGCCGTGCCTGATGGTCTCCCAGGCTTTGCCAACCGCCGCGCTCCCATGTCGTCGTGGGCGCTCCAGCGGGGCCGGACCGGCACTAGCAGAGCGGTCCAAGATGCCGTCAGCGAGACGATTCATCGCGCCGCCTAGAAAAAACAGAAGGGGCAGGGAGCAGAGCGAGACGGCGCAGGAGAGCCTGACGCAGGTCAGCGGGTGGTTCCTGGAGAGAAGCACGGCGAAGATGGACGCTCCCGCCGTCTGCACACAAAGAACGCAGCACGGAGATGATAATGATGACCGGCCGGGGATCGCTACGTCGCCATTGAAGTGCAGTCATGATCAGGAGGAGATGCAGTCATGATCAGGACTCAGGAGGAGATGATTGTGCATCTGTACCTCGCAGAGGAGATCGACCCTGCTGAGCGCCGCGTTCGCCCGCGCCAGCGCGATCGGCCTGCCTTCCCCTGCTAGCTAGTTCAGTCATTCAGAGGAAGCAGAAGCGGTCTGAACATTTCTTGCTTCGGCAATGGCGTGTAACACTGTAACTCACTCACTCACTCACCTGGACGACGAAGTCGCGCTCTGCGATGACGCCGAGGGAGACGCAGGAGAGGCGGTCGACGGCTGTGGACGCCACCAGCGTGGCGAACCACGGCCGCAGGAGCAGCGCCGAGGCAGCTGGAGCCCGGGGGACGGTGAAGGCGTACGTGACCATCGCCGCGGACACCAGGTGCGCCGCCGTCTGGATCACCGTTAGTGATCGGTACGCTGGGATCCGGGGGAGCGAGCTCACAAGATCCCCCACCAGCGGGCCCACCGCGAACACCACGAGCTGCGCACGCATCGGATTGCGCGCCGGCGCCAGTCAGAGCTCTGACCTAGTCTGCAGAGGGTGTGGCAGAACATGGCGCACCTTTGAGAAGAAGCCGAGGACGGCGACGGGGAGGAGGCTGGGGTGCAGCGTGGCGATGGCGGCGGGCCAGGTGAAGTTCCACAGCTGCTCGGTCACGTTCCCGGCGAGGCAGGCCGCGTACAACGCTGAATTGTTCAGTTGGAGACGTGAGAAACGGGAGCTCTGAATTGGTGCTTGCTTGCTGAGAAAGCACCTGCGTTGCATACCGTTCATGGCAGCCGGGTAAGCAGCGGTTTCTCTTCCTCCCGAGAGGCGGCCATCCTCGCTGTCTTGGTCCTCAAGGGCGGTGATGCCGAGAGACGAGTCGCCACCGGCCGGGGGCGCGTCGGCCTTGAGCAAACTAAGCTCCGTAGGGAGGATGTCTGAAGACAGCTGGACCAACGGCGGGCCGTCGAGCTCTGCTTCCTCCTCCTCGGCTTCGACCAGGGCCGCCGTCGTCGCGCCGGCGCGGTCTGATGCCGAGGCGCAGCTCGGGACGAAGCGCCTCGCTGGACTCCGGCTGCACGCGCAACGGCAACACCTGCGAGCACGCACCACGCAGGTCCCTTGTGAGTTCGCAATCCGCTCCTGGCGTGTGCTAGGTTTCAAGAGCAGGGAGCAGGACATGGGACGGTCCGTACCTGAGCGGCGGCGCGATTCGACGGCTCGCCGGGCTCGGATTGGGCGACGCTTCTGTTGCTTGGGGAAGGAGGCGGCGACGCCAGGTGTAATATGCGTGGTACGGAGGCGTCGAGAGCATCTTGGACACGGACGGCGCCATGGCCGCGGGTCGGTGCAAGCCTGCAAGGCGCCGTCGACAGCCGGGAAGGGAGACGCGCGGGAGACGAAATGGATAAGGTGCTTTCGTGAGCCAGGCCTTCAATGCCAATGCCATGGCCCATGAGCTAGAATTTTACTCTCCGAGTCACTTGTTGGGCCTACAGCACCTGGGCCTAATTTCAACAAAGACAGCCTAAATGAACTTCCCAGAACAAAAGGTAGAGTGTGATTTAGACCATCTCCAATAAGAAGTTCTATATTTGAGTTCTCAAAATTAAAATAAAACCTGATTTAAATTATTTAGGGCCAAAAAACATTTACAGTTCCAACAGTTGAGTCATATATCATATTATTAGAAAATAAATCATGTTATTTAAGATATAAAAGGTTAGAGCATCTCCAACAGCGCGGCCTATAAAAATCCCATGTAATTTAAAAATGAGTCTATTTTATAGAATTTATGGCAAACAAAACATTCTGCTCCAACAGTAAAGCCTCAAATCTAGATTATAGGGCAGTCCACTACGGTGTAGTATATTTGAAGCACTTGAAAGGGTGCCCTATAATTTTTTGACCAAATTTTATGAAATGAGGCAATGTTGGAGTAGTTTTCCTGTATAGAGCCTCATATTTCAATTGGAGGCACTAGTTTGAGTCATTGTTGGAGATGCTCTTAGGAATAGTTACAAAATAAGGATATGGCTCCAGTATATGAGGTACTATATTTAGGATTCGAGAGACTGAGCCCTATAATTATTTGATGATTTTTTATAAAATAGAGTCAGTGTTGGAGCTTGTTTTTGGTGTTAGTGTCCTATATTTTAAAATAGGACCATGTTTAGGGCTATTGTTGGAGGTGCTCTTAGAGATGATATGAAACTGGTTTCCATACTTTCCTAAGTAAAAAAATATTCTATGGCTTTTATATTATCTTATATTTTGGTATTTTAAATGTCTAGCATGCAAGCAGACTAAGATAACTTTTGTCTAGCTAGTTTCTACTTAGAAATATTGAAATTTTGGATTTTTTGTAGCTCAAATATCTAGGTCATGGCCTCATGGGTTTTTTTCTATTTTGGGTTTATTATTTCGAGTCTTTTTGTTTAATATGGCACTCGACAACATACTGTTTTTACTAGGCCATTTTCTTGTATACATTTTGACGTCATATGCTCTTGGATGTCTCACGTTTTCGCCATTTTTGTGTGCTACACCTTAGGTGTTTTAGGGTCCTAGAATTATCAAGTCCCAAACATTCTCAGACAACTATTAAGGCCATTAGGATGTACCCAGGCTGAGACATCATTTTTCTCTAGATAGTTTCTGCTCACAACCAAGGAATTTTTTGTGTGTTTTCTACACCCGCGAGGACATCAAATACACGGGATCATGAGTTTTTATGCTATTTTGGGTTTCATATACCTAGTTTTTTTTGTTTGTTCCACCACTTAGCCATATGTTATTTTTCTTGGGCCCATTTTCTATTGATTGTTTTAAGACTTGTGCTCTCGAACCGATTCTCACATTTTCACCATTTTTATGAGCTATAGCACGTTGGTTTCAGGTATTTTGGGGTCTTGGAACTATCGAGTCTTAAACATTCTTACGAAAATATTAAGGCCACTAGGATGTATCTAGACTGAAACAATATATGTCTAGCTAGTTTCTGCCCACAAACAATGAGTTTTTTGAATTTCTACATCTGTGAAGAGCTCAAATACCTAGGTCATGATTTTTTTGCTATTTTTTGTTTTCATTCCTAGGATTTTTGTTTGTTTTGGCACTCGGCCACAAGTAGTTTTTTGGGGCCCATTTTCTTATGCAGATTTTTCATGTCTCGTGCTCTCAAACCGATTCTCAAATTTTTTTACCAGTTTACGCGAGCTAAAGCTCACTAGTATTAGGTGTTTTGGGGTCCTAGAACTATCGAGACCTAAACAATCTTTAACAAAACTATTAAGGCCACTAGGATGTACCTAGGCTAAGACGTTTCTGCTCACGAACGAGTAATTTGGATTTTCTACACATGTGAGGAGCTCAAATACAGAGGGGGCAAGAGTTTTTTTCTATCTTGTATTTCTTATTCCTAGAATTTTTGTTTGTTCTCGCCACTTAGCCACAAGTTGTTTTTTCGGGCTCATTATTTATATAGATTTTTTGCGTCTCGTGCTCACAGATCGATTCTTGCGTTTTCACCATTTTGTGAGCTATAGCTCAAATGTTTTAGGTCTAGTTTGGAAACTCAAATCCCCTTCGGGATTGAAGATGATTGGAGAGAAAATTAACTCATTTCCACCTCAATCCTCTCCAATCCCGAAGAGGATTTGAGGTTTCCAAAGTAGCCCTTAGGTGTTTTTAGGTCCCAGAACAATCAAATCTAACATTCTTAGAAAATATTAAGGCCACTTGGGTGTACATGGGTTGAGACAACAATTGGTTTTCTAGTTTCTGCTCACAAATATCAAGCTCTTTGGATTTTCCACACCCGTGAGGAGCTCTAGTACCTAGGGTCATGAGATTTTTTTGCTATTTTAGGTTTACTTTTTCTAGGCTTTTTGTTTGTTGGCACTAGATAACATGTTGCTTTTCTTGGGTCCATTTTCTTATGTAGATTTTTTACTTCTCATGCTCTTGGACCAATGTCTAGGACTATCAAGTACTATACATTTAGGAAACTATTAAGGCACTAGGATGTAGGGTGAGACAATATATTTCTAACTAGTTTCTTCTCCCAAGCAACTAGTTCTCTAGATTTTCTACACATGTGAAGAGCTCAAATACAGAGGGTCACGAGTTTTTTGCTATTTTGGGTTCATTATTCCAAGTATTTTTTGCTCGTTTTGACACTCAGCCACATGTTGTCTTTCTTGGACTCATTTTCTAATGTACATTTTTACGTCTCGTGCTCTCAAACCGATTCTCATGTTTTCACTATTTTTTGTGAGCTATAGCCCATTGGTTTCAAGTGTTTGGAGTCTCAAAACTATCAAGTTCTAGATATTCTTAGACAAATATTAAGGCCACTATGATGTACCTAGGCTAAGACAACATTGTAACACCTCAAATCCAACAATTAAAATAATACATTAATAGTCAAATTAAAACTTAGGAGAGAGTAAAGTAAAATTTAAATCTAGTGCTCGATCTCATTTATCTTTACGGGGCGTTTGGATCCCTTCATTTTAAAGGAATTGGAATTCACTCAATAAAGTAACTTATTTAGTTTGGAATTTGGCATTCCACCACTTTCCAAAGGTCATATATAAGCCTATCTCAAATTCATAGGGTGGAGGATAGGAAATGATTTTATGCATGATTAGAATTTGTTTCTAATCTGTAACTTACATGACACTCTTTGTTCTACTCCTCTATGCTAAAAATATAGCACATAAATATCTAGGACATCTTGCTAATAATAGTATACAAATATATTTTGTATAAAAGTGAATTAGCTTAATTGATATATGCCTAAATTACTATTATTAGCTCATAATTGATTGATGATTTTATTCAAAAAAAATCATTTGTGTGGAACCAAATTAATTAATATGGGAACTTTGGTCCAAAAAATAAATACTTTAATGTTAAATATTTTGGTATAATTATTATGAATTTTTAGAAATATTTAAAAATATATTTATTTATATTTTATGGGATATAAGGATAAAAGAAAAAGAAAAAAACGAAACCCTATCTAGCCGACCGAACCGGCCCCTCACCTCCCTTCCCTCTTTCTCTCTATGACACGTGGGCCCCACCCATAGCCTCTTCCCCTACCTCTAGTCACGCCCACACCTGGCGGACCGTCCGCGCGCCCGCGCCGTGCTGACGCGTCCGACCCCGCGCCCCGGCCGAGCCGCCCGACGCGCCCGCACCTCCTTACCTCCCTCGGACCCGAAACTGACGACCACCCCTCCTTCCTCTCCCCACTCACTCTCCACTCACTCCAAGTAATGGCTACCATTAATGGTTGTTGATGGCCGTCGGCCTCTCCTCTCCCCAGCTCTTCCCCTCCCTCTCTCCCTTTATAAAAACCCTACCGGAGCTCTCTCCCTCCCTTCGTCCACTCTCTCTCCCTCTCTTCCTCTCTATCATCGTCTATTGTCATGCCCCTGCTCGGATCGTCCGTCGTTGACCACACCCATGCCCTACCTAGACCGTCCGTCGTCGACTGCGTCGTGCCCCTGTCGGACCGTCCAAGTCCCTGCCATAGCTGTGTCCTTGCCCCGCAAGAGGATTCACTATGGAGCCCCAGGATCTATTACCAGGCTACTCTAGATTTATATAAGTCATATTGTAATAAGTTTGATTTTGCGTTAGATGACAAAACTCTCTATGATACTACTATTATAATAATAACCATGTGATGGTGATGTTTGCATAATGTTTGATTTGGATTTTTGCTTGAGTGCGATGATCTTATGGAACGATGGCCATAAGAACATTTAAAATTAACAAATAAGCTTAACTTTAGTTAAAAGCGATTCCCCCTAGAATCTTTTTGTACTCTTCACTATTCTAAAGGATGCACTTTCTAACCAACCAGATGGTGAACACTCGCTAAGGTCACAGGCAGACACAAAATCAATGTACTGGTCAACATTTGCCACCACCACCACCGAACCCAACAATGGAGCAATTCATTGCCCCGCAGATACAACTTCTCCCATGCCTTACTGCTTTAGTACAGCAAATCCAACAGAACCAACAGAATCCCCAACATCAGAATGCACCCCAAGCTCGGGACAAGCATAAAGATTTTATGAGTCATCATCCCCTCCTTTTTCTCACTCGGTTGATCCCTTGGATGCCAATGACTGGCTTAAGGTCATAGGAAAGAAGTTGTACATTACTCAATGCAACGACCGAGAGAAGGTATTGTATGCTTCTAGAAGACTTGAAGGCATCACGTCTGACTTGTGGGATGCCTTCACTGCGGCACACGCGATGCAGACGTTATAACCTGACAGGAATTTCAGGAGAACTTCCGTGCTCACCACAGTTACAAAGAAGGGAATTGTCGGCTCACTAGAGAAAATTTCAGGGACAGTCCAGCAGGAATACCCGACAAAACAACTCTCAAGGTTCTCAGTTTTGCTCTAGAAAATAGAGTGGAAATAACAATTATCAAATGCAACGCTCTGGACAACAAGGACAGAGAAGCAACCAATACTAGAACCAATAGAGGAATAGCTCTCAGACCGGTCAAAGGTCTAGTGGTTATCAGTAGAATCGTCAAGGAAGCGCCATGAACACACCGGCCAAAAATAACAATACAACTACTCCAGTCCAACCTAGTGGATGCTTTAAGTGTGGAGAAATTGGTCATTATGCCAACAATTGCCCAAAGTGCAACCCACAGACACCCTAGAGGAACAATAGTCAAAGAGTTGATCAGAATACACCTACTCGTGGTATTGCATAGAACAAGAATCCGCAGAACCAGAGTAAGGGAAGAATTAATCATGTGACAGCAGAAATAGTTCCAAAGGATGCCGACGTGGTGTATGGTATGTTTCTTATTAACTCTATACCTGCATCAGTTTTATTTGATTCTGGAGCATCTCACTCTTTCACAACAAAGTCATTTGTGGAAAAAGATAATATATCAAACTATCCTTTGAAGAGAAAACTATTAATTAGATCACCAGGAGGTGAACTTAGAGCCACTCACTCATGCCCTTAGACTAAGCTTGAGATTAGACTAGTAGAGCTGATAATCTTGGAATCGAGTGGAATTGATGTGATACTTGGAATAGATTACTTAAGTATGATGGAGTAATATCTTAAGTTATGAGAATGGTTACAATAACAAGTCTGCAAGGAAAGAAAATTGAAGTTAATGTTAACATCCCAGCAGAAGTAGAAGCCATGGTAAATCATTTGGAGGAAAAATCTTTGGAAATCATTAGAATAGTGTGTGAATACCCAGACGTATTTCCGGAGGAATTACCAGGTATGCCACCTGATCGTGATATAGAATTTTCTATTGAATTATTACTTGGAACTACACCGATTTCAAAAACACCTTATAGAATGGATGTCAAAGATTTAGTTGAACTAAAGAAACAAATAGAAGAATTACTAGAAAAGGTTTTATTCGCCCAAGTTTGTCTCCTTGCGGAGCCCCAGTTATATTTGTGAACAAGAAAGATGGTTCGAGAAGAATGTGTGTCGACTATAGAAGTTTAAATGAAGTGATGATTAAGAACAAATACCCTTTACCTCGGATTGAAGATTTGTTTGATCAGATGAGAGGAGCTAAGATATTCTCAAAAATAGATTTAAGATCAGGTTACCATCAGTTGAAGGTTCGAACTGAATATGTACCTAAGACAGCCTTTACTACAAGAAATGGATCATACGAGTTTTTGGTCATGTCATTTAGGTTAACTAATGCACCAGCATACTTTATGAACTTGATGAATAAAGTATTCATGGAGTATCTCGACCAGTTTGTCGTTGTATTCATCGACGACATACTAGTATACTCTTAGAATGAAGAAACACATGAACATCATCTCAGACTAGTTCTGCAAAAGCTTCATGACAACCAGTTGTATGCAAAATTCTCAAAGTGTGATTTTTGGCTGAAGGAAGCCGCTTTCCTAGGACATATTATCACAGATGGAGGAATCAAGGTAGACCCCAGTAAAATAAGTGAAATACTAAATTGGAAGCAACCAACAGATGTATCCAAGATCAGAAGTTTCCTTGGATTAGCATGATACTATCGAAGATTCATCGAAGGCTTCTCTAAGATAGTGAAACCCCTTACTTCACTGCTAGAGAAAGGTAAAGAGTTTAAGTGGGATGAAGCATGTCAGAAATGTTTTGAGAATTAAAAGAAAAGTTAACCACGACACCAGTCTTAGTAATGCATGATATTCACAAAGGTTTTGATGTGTACTATGATGCATCACATCTAGGACTTGGATGTGTGTTAATGAGGAAGGAAAGGAAATAGCTTGCCTCAAGGCAGTTGAGGAAACATGAAAAGAACTACCCGACACATGATTTGGAATTAGCAACTGTAGTGCACGCTTTGAAGATTTGGAGACACTACATGATTGGAAACAAGTGTAAAATCTTCACTGATCACAAAAGTTTGGCGTACATATTCACTCAGAAAGAACTCAACCTAAGACAGCGAAGATGGCTTGAGTTAATCAAAGATTACGATTTGGATATACAGTATCATCCAGGAAAAGCAAATGTAGTGGCAGATGCTTTGAGTCGTAAAAGTCAAGTGAACAATATTACTACCTATTTAATGCCTCAAGAATTATGTTGGGAAATGGAACAACTTAATCTTGGTATGCTTAATAATATGGAAGCAACACTTATGGAAGTGGAATCTACTTTGGAACAAGAAATCCGTAAAGGACAAGAATCTGATGAGAAAATCAAGGAAATGAAAACACAGATTAATTTGGGAAAAGCCTCTGATTTCACAGAAGATGAACAAGGCACAGTTTGGTTTAAAAAGAGAATCTATGTACCAGAAATCGAACACATATGCCAATTTATTTTGAGAGAAGCTCATGATTCAGCTTATTCTATACACCCTAGAAGTACTAAGATGTACCAGGATCTGAAGGAAGAATATTGGTGGTATGGTCTGAACATAGATGTTGCTACTTATGTTGCACTATGTGTTGTATGTCAATGAGTTAAAGCAGAACATTAAAGACCAGCAGGTTTGCTATAACCTCTTAAGGTACCAGAATGGAAATGAGAAGAAATTGGTATGGACTTTATAGTCAGATTACCCTGTACCCGTGATTGTTATGATTCTATATGGGTTATTGTAGACAGGTTGACTAAGGTTGCACATTTTATACCTGTGAAGACGACATACTCAGGTGCCCAATTAGCAGAACTGTACATGTCAAGGATTGTTTATCTATATAGAGTACCAAAAAAATTGTATCAGATCGAGGAACACAATTTACCTCACGTTTTTAGAAAAGATTACATGAATCTATGGATACTAAGTTAAATTTCAGCTCAGCTTACAAGTGTTAAAAGATATGTTAAGAGCTTGTGCTTTAAAGCATGGTAAAAGTTGGGATAAGAGTTTGCCCTATGCAGAGTTCTCTTATAACAATAGTTACCAAGCAAGTCTAAAGATGGCACCGTTTGAAGCACTCTATGGAGGAAATGTAGAACACCACTATATTGGAATCAAACTAGAGAAAGTCAAGTATTTGGTCCAGAAATTCTTCAAGAAGCAGAAAAACAAGTGCAAATTGTTAGAGATAATTTGAAAACATCATAGTTAAGGCAGAAAAGTTATGCTGACAATAGAAGACGAGAATTAATCTTTGAAGTTGGAGACTTCGTGTATCTTAAGGTTTCCCCGATGAGAAGAATGAGAAAATTTAAGGTTAAAGGCAAATTATCTCCCCGTTATATTGGTTCACATCAGTTGGAACTACCCGACAGTTTATCGGACGTGCATGATGTATTTCATGTGTCATAACTCAAGAAATGCTTAAGAATACCGGAAGAACAGTGACCCATGGAAGAACTCAATGTTAATGAGGACTTGACTTATTCGGAGTATCTTATCAGAATTTTGGAAAAATCTCGCAGAATTACTCGGAATAAAGTTATCAACATGTGCAAAGTTCAGTGGAGTCATCATTCGGAACGTGAGGCCACTTGGGAAAGAGAAGATGAACTCAGAATGGAATTCTCCCAGCTATTTTCAGAAGTTCCTTAATCTCCAGGACAAGATTCTTTTTAGGGGGTAGGTTTTGTAACATCTCAAATCCATCAATTAAAATAATACATTAATAGTCAAGCTAAAACTTAGGAGAGAATAAAGTAAAATTTAAATCTAGTGCTTGATCTCATTTATCTTTAGAGAATGATTTTTGTTTGCTCGTAATTGATTGACGATTTTATTCAAAAAAATCATTTGTGTGGAACCCAATTAATTAATATGAGAACTTTGGGCCAAAAATAAATATTTTAATGGTAAATATTTTGGTATAATTATTATGAATTTTTAGAAATATTTAAAAATATATTTATTTATAGTTTTATGGGATATAAAGATAAAAGAAAAAGAAAAAACGAAACCCTAGCTAGCCAGCCCAACCGGCTCCTCACCTCTCTTCCCCCTTTTTCTCTATGACACGTGGGCCCCACCCGCGGCCCCTTCCCCTTCCCCTACCTCCAGCCACGTCCGCGCCTGGCGGACCATCCGCGAAGCCGACCCGGTGCCCCGATTGAGCCGACCCCGCTCCCCGGCCGAGCCGCCCGACACGCCCACGCCTCCTCGCCTCCCTTGAACCCGAAACCGACGGCCAGCCCTCTCTCTTCCTCTCCCCCACTCACTCTAACTCACTCTAAGTAACAGTCTCCATTAATGGACGTTGATGGCCACCAGCCTCTCCCCGGCTCGTCCCCTCCCTCTCTCCATCTATAAAAACCCTGTCGGAGCTCTCTCCCTCCCCTCCTCCACACTCTCTCCATCTCTTCCTATCTCTCGCCCTCCGCCGTCGTGACCTTGCCTGGTCGCGTCGTGCCCCTGCTCGGACTGTCCACCGTTGACCGCGCCCGTGCCCTGCTCGGACCGTCCGCCGTCGACTGCGTCGTGCCCCTACTGGACCATCCGACCATCCACGCCCTCCCAGCCGCACCCCACCTCGTCATCGACCACCTTGCCATGACCGAACCCCTCCATTCATCGCAAGGTTGAAGACAACCCGAATATTTTTATTAATATCTTCAAGATCTTGTTTTGAATTAGTTCATGAATTTTGTAATTATTTTTTTAATTTGGGAATATTGTGATTTGGAATTCATGTGTATGTAAACGATTGATTTTGAGTATATATGCGATGAATTAGTAAATTATTATCAGTCATGATATTGGTTTACAATTACATGAATTTGGGATTAGAAAGAAGGATGATAGAACTTGCTAGACCAAGTGTTAGTGATGAAAACACTAGATATGTAATTTCACAGTTAAGTGTGTTTATGATGGATTTTAGAATTAATTTGGAAGTTTATATTCATAGGTTCATTTAGACCCAATAAATAAATAATAGAAACTTTCTTAACACGGAAGTGATAAGTAGTACAGTGTTCATAATAATTCAAATATTGTAGTCTCATCAGTGGTTTAATTTATTATTAAAATAATTTGACCTCTGATTATTATAATGATATTTTCTTTTAGAAAGAAAAGATAAAACTAAAATGAGACCCATGTTCATAGTAGAAATAATTAATCAATAATTGATTTTTTTTGTAGAATTGGTTAAATCATTACATCTAAGCTATGTTATGTAAAATACTTTCGTAGTCGAATGTCCATATAACTTTCACTAGTGACAATCCAAAGTAGAGTTTGTAGTTTATATATGTCAATACATACAGACTAATAATATGAATATGAATTAGATTTTATTCTAGGCACTATTATAAGTATGGTTTGTATATGCTTGTTCATGTAATGGTGAATGTTATTCATGTAATGGTGTATGTTTATTTATTTGGTGAATGTTTTCTTTTGTATGTACGATATGTGAATCTATATTAGAAGTTGATTTCGTGGTATAAGACCAAAATATGTTTGAAGATGATTCGCACGACACCTTTAAGCAAGGCAAGTGGATTCTCCTTCTGCATTTCTGTTTGTACCCAAATAATGCATATAATAATATTTACTTTTTGGATATTTGCATAAATTTGATGGGATTTTCCTAAATAGGATTCCTAGAAATACCAACCCTATTCCTTGATTACCCTGAGATAAATACTATGCTTAGCAATTTGTGCTACTGCTCAACTTGATAATTATGATGTCACTCTTTAATGATACTATTGTTCCGCAAATGAAATTTGTATTATGATGTTAACCCGATGGTTAAACAAGATCATTTCGTACTAAATGGAACATGCAGTGACCAACCAGGATAACAGTAAAACCACGAGTGCTATCATGGCTCTGGCTTTGGTAAATAGCTCTATAGACTTAGTGCTTAGCAACCCTACCTGAAAGATGGGCAAGAGGGGGTGGCAGTGGTTTGGTGGCAGCTCATGTTAACATGGGGTGGTAGTCCTGGCTAAGTTACCTTGCCTAGAGGGCCATTAATACTGATGTGGAAACCTTAGCGGGTGGCATTATACTAAGGATACTTTGTGAAAGTCCCATAATGGATCCCTAGCCATTCACCTCGACAGTGTTAACAAGTATGTACAACCTAGGCTAGATGGGATACATGGCTTATGGGTAAAGTTCTACCACCTCTGTAGAGTGTAAAACTGATATATCAGTCGCGCTCACGGTTAAGAGCAACCTGGACCCTCACATGATAATTGAACTTAAAGATGGAGAATAAATCGTGATCCGATGATTTATAAATAGTTTGTTTAAGTGGTTTCACTTAAGTGTTTTTTATATAATCATATGCTTATGATTAATTGGGATATTTTGGGATACACTTACCATTAGTAAGTTAGGTGTTGTTAATAAAATATTGACCAACTAAAATGCTTACTGCTTATCCATAGCATACCTTGTTAACCTTGCATTATTCCTCCCACTTGCTGAGCCCCCACCATAAGTGAGCTCACCCCTTGCTAATATTTTGATCAGAAGCTGATGAGGAAGATTGTGATGATGGTGACGATGAGTACTGAGTCTAATGATGCGTCAGTCATCTTCCTGTGGAAGATTGCCCATGTTATATCCGTTGTACTTTGATGATGATACTATTTAAGACTCTTATGTCTGGATGATGTAATAAAGTTATTATACTCTCTTTACGCCTTTATTGTATTGTCTTTTGGTATATTACAGTTGTGATGTCAACATATGTGTGGAAAATGGATCCTGATACACATATGCTATGCATTCGGTTTTGCCCCTAAAATCGGGTGTGACAAACATTTATCTAGCATGTTTCTGCTAAAAACAACGAGTTCTTTGGATTTTCTACACCTTTGAGGAGCTCAAATACCGGAGGTCATAAGTTTTTTTTTTCTATTTTGTGTTTTTATTCCTAAGATTTTTGTTTGTTTCGACACTCAGCCACTTGTTGTTTTCTTGGGCCTATTTTCTTATGTAGATTTTTGACTTCCCGTGCTATTGGATCGATTCTCACATTTTCACCATTTCTCATGAGCTATAGACCATTAGTTTCAGTTATTTTGGGGGTCCCAAAACTATCTCATGCCAAACATTCTTAGGCAACTAATAAGGCTGCTAGGATGTATATAGAGTAAGAAAACATATTTTTAGCTAGTTTCTGCTCACAACAACGAGTTCTTTGGATTTTCTACACCCGTGAGTAGATCAAATACCTAGGATCATGAGGTTTTTTTGCTATGTTGTATTCCTAGGTTTTTTATTCGTTCTCGCACTTAGCCACATGTTGTTTTGGTGGCCTATTTTTATGTAGATTTTTGACGTCACATGCTTTCGAACTGATTCTTGCATTATTTTGTGAGCCACTCACTGGTTTTAGGTGTTTTAGGGGTCTTAGAACTATTGACTCTAAGACATCCTTAGGAAATTGAAAGTCGCCTAGAGGGGGGTGAATAGGCGGAATCTGAAATTTATAAACTTTAAGCACAACTACAAGTCGGGGTTAGCGTTTAGAAATAAAATCGAGTCCGAAAGAGAGGGCAAAAACAAATCACAAGCAAATGAAGAGTATGACACGGTGATTTGTTTTACCGAGCTTCGGTTCTTGCAAACCTACTCCCCGTTGAGGTGGTCACAAAGACCGGGTCTCTTTCAACCATTTCCCTCTCTCAAACGGTCACCTAGACCGAGTGAGCTTCTCTTTTCAATCAATCGGGACAATTAGTCCCCACAAGGACCACCACACAATTGGTGTCTCTTGCCTTGATTACAATTGACTTGGGAACAAGAAAGAAGGAAGAAGAAAAGCGATCCAAGCGCAAGAGATCAAAAGAACACGACAAAACTCTCTCTTCTAGTCACTATTGCTTTGAGTGGAATTGGGACTTGGAGAGATTTTGATTCACTCTAATTGTGTCTTGAATTGAATGCTATAGCTCTTGTATTGAATGTGTTGGTTGAAAACTTAGATGCCTTGAAGTGTGGTGGTTGGGGGTATTTATAGCCCCAACCACCAAAGTGGCCGTTGGGAGGGGCTGCTGTCGTATGGCGCACCGGACACTGTCCGGTGCGCCAGCCATGACACCCAACTGTTAGTGTTCGACCGTTGGAGCTCTGACAAGTGGGGCCACTGGACAGTCCGGTGGTGCACCGGACAGTCACTGTTCACTGTCCGGTGCGCCTTCTGGCGCCTGCTCTGACTTCTGCACGCGCAGTTGCACTGTTCACTGTTCACTGTAGACTTTTGCAGACGACCGTTGGCGCAGTTAGCCGTTGCTCCGCTGGCACACCGGACAGTCCTGTGTTACACCGGACAGTCCGGTGAATTATAGCGGAGTGGCTCCCCACATTACCGAAGCTGAGCAGTTCAGAGAGGATCTCCCTGGTGCACCGGACAGTCCGGTGCGCCAGACCAGGGCAGCCTTCGGTTGTCTTTTGCTCTTTTTATTTGAACCCTTTCTTGGACTTTTTATTGGTTTGTGTTGAACCTTTGGCACCTGTAGAACTCATAATCTAGAGCAAACTAGTTAGTCCAATAATTTGTGTTGGGCAATTCAACCACCAAAATCATTTAGGAAAAGGTTTGACCATATTTCCCTTTCAATCTCCCCCTTTTTGGTGATTGATGCCAACACAAACCAAAGCAAATATAAAAGTGCAGAATTGAACTAGTTTGCATAAAGAAGTGCAAAGGTTGCTTGGAATTAAACCAATATATTATTTCTACTAGATATGCATGGATTGTTTTCTTCTTATTAAAATTTTGGACCACGATTGCACCACTAGTTTTGTTTTTGCAAATTCTTTGTAAAATTCTTTTTCAAAAACTTTTTGCAAATAGTCAAAGGTACATGAATAAGATTGAAAGAAGCATTTCAAGATTTGAAATTTTCTCCCCCTGTTTCAAATGATTTTCCTTTGACTTAAACAAAACTCCCCCTCAATGAAATTCTCCTCTTAGTGTTCAAGAGGGTTTTATAAATTTGTGAAGATACTTTCTCCCCTTTTGAAAACACATTAGGATATCAATTTGAAAACTTCATTTTAAAATTTGGTGGTGGTGCGGTCCTTTTGCTTTGGGCTAATACTTTCTCCCCCTTTGGCATGAATCGCCAAAACGGATACTTGTGAGTGAAATATAAGCCCTTTCACTTTCTCCCCAATGGCAAACAAATAAATATGAGTGAAGATTATACCAAAGTGGAGAACTATGTAGAATACCGGCAAAGAGTAGATAATACCGATGGAGTTGAGTGGAAGCGTCGTCTTTGCCGAATACTCCATTTCCCTTTCAACTCTATGACTAAGCATGAGAATACACTTGAAAACACATTAGTCATAGACATAAAAGAGATATGATCAAAGGTATATAAATGAGCTATGTGTGCAAAGTATCAATCAAAGTTCCGAGAATCAAGAATGTTTAGCTCATTCCTAAGTTTGGTAAAGGTTTTCTCATCTAGTGGTTTGGTAAAGATATCACCTGGTTGTTCTTTGGTGTTAATATAGGCTATCTCGATATCCCCCCGTTGTTGGTGATCTCTCAAAAAGTGATATCGAATGGCTATGTGCTTAGTGCGGCTGTGCTCAACGGGATTATCCGCCATGCGGATTGCACTCTCATTATCACATAGGAGAGGGACTTAGCTAAATTTGTAGCCATAGTCCCTGAGGGTTTGCCTCATCCAAAGCAATTGCGCGCAACAATGGCCTGTGGCAATATACCCGGCTTTGGCGGTAGAAAGAGCTACTGAGTTTTGTTTCTTCGAAGCCCAAGACACCAGGGATCTCCCCAAAAACTAACAAGTCCCTGATGTGCTCTTCCTATCAATTTTACACCCTGCCCAATCAGCATCGGAATATCCTAATAAATCAAATGAGGATCCCTTGGGGTACCAAAGACCAAACTTAGGTGTATGAACTAAATATCTCAAGATTCGCTTCACGGCCCTAAGGTGAACTTCCTTAGGATTGGCTTGGAACCTTGCACACATGCATACAGAAAACATAATATCCGGTCGAGATGCACATAGATAGAGTAAAGATCCTATCATCGACCGGTATACCTTTTGATCTACGGATTTACCTCCCATGTCGAGGTCGAGATGCCCATTGGTTCCCATGGGTGTCTTGATGGGCTTGGCATCCTTCATTTCAAACTTGGTGAGTATGTCTTGAATGTACTTCATTTGGCTGATGAAGGTGCCCTCTTGGAGTTGCTTTACTTGAAATCCTAAAAAATACTTCAACTCCCCCATCATAGACATCTCGAATTTTTGTACCATGATCCTACTAAATTCTTCACAAGTAGATTTGTTAGTAGACCCAAATATAATATCATCAACATAAATTTGGCATACAAACAAATCTTTTGCAATAGTTTTAGTAAAGAGAGTAGGATCGGCCTTGCCGACTTTGAAGCCATTAGTGATAAGAAAATCTCGAAGGCATTCATACCATGCTCTCAGGGCTTGCTTGAGCCCATAAAGCGCCTTAGAGAGTTTATATACATGGTTAGGATACTCACTATCTTCAAAGCCGAGAGGTTGCTCAACATAGACCTCTTCCTTGATTGGTCCATTGAGGAAGGCACTTTTCACGTCCATTTGATAGAGCTTAAAGCCATGGTAAGTTGCATAGGCAAGTAATATATGAATTGACTCAAGCCTAGCTACGGGTGCATAGGTTTCACCGAAATCCAAACCTTCGACTTGTGAATAACCCTTGGCCACAAGTCGTGCTTTGTTCCTTGTCACCACACCATGCTCATCTTGCTTGTTGCGGAAGACCCACTTGGTTCCTACAACATTTTGGTTAGGACGTGAAACTAAATGTCATACCTCATTCCTCGTGAAGTTGTTGAGCTCCTCTTGCATCGCCAGCACCCAATCCGAATCTTTAAGTGCATCCTCTACCCTGTGTGGCTCAATAGAGGAAATAAAAGAGTAATGTTCACAAAAATGAGCGACTCGAGATCGAGTTGTTACCCCCTTATGAATATCGCCGAGGATGGTGTTCACGGGGTGATCTCTTTGAATCGCTTGGTGGACTCTTGGGTGTGGCGGCCTTAGATCTTGTTCATCTTCCTTGTCTTGATCATGGGCATCTCCCCCTTGATCATTGTCCTCCTCTTGAGGTGTCTCATCTTCTTGATCCTCATTTTCATCATCTTGAGCTTGATCCTCATCTTGAGTTGGTGGAGATGCTTGCATGGAGGAAGATGGTTGATCTTGTGCTTATGGAGGCTCTTCGGATTCCTTAGGACACACATCCCCAATGGACATGTTTCTTAGCACGATGCATGGAGCCTCTTCATCATCTAGCTCATCAAGATCAACTTGCTCTACGGTGAGGAGTTCATATGATGTCTTCTTGAGGATTCGGTGAAGATATAACCGGTTGATGGCATAGCAAGCGGTGTTGATCGCCTCGGCCCAAAACCGGTTCAGTGTCTTGTACTCATCAAGCATGGTCCTTGCCATGTCAAGTAGAGTTCTATTCTTCCTCTCTACTACACCATTTTGTTGTGGCATGTAGGGAGAAGAGAACTCATGCTTGATACCCTCCTTCTCAAGAAAGCCTTCAATTTGAGAGTTCTTGAACTCCATCCTGTTGTCGCTTCTTATTTTCTTGATCCTCAAGCCGAACTCATTTTGAGCCCGTCTCAAGAATCCTTTCAAAGTCTCTTGGGTTTGAGATTTTTCCTACAAAAAGAACACCCAAGTGAAGCGAGAATAATCATCCACAATAACTAGACAATACTTACTCCCGTCGATGCTTATGTAAGCTATCGGGCCGAATAGGTCCATGTGGAGTAGCTCAAGCGGCCTATCGGTCGTCATGATGTTCTTGTGTGGATGATGGAGACCAACTTGCTTCCCTGCTTGGCATGCGCTACAAATCCTGTCTTTCTCAAAATGAACATTGGTTAGTCCCAAAATGTGCTCTCCCTTTAGAAGCTTGTGAAGATTCTTCATCCCAACGTGGGCTAGTCGGCGATGCCAGAGCCAACCCATGTTAGTCTTAGCAATTAAGCAAGTGTCGAGTTCAGCTCTATTAAAATCAACTAAGTATAGCTGACCCTCTAACACTCCCTTAAATGCTACTGAATCATCACTTCTTCTAAAGACAGTAACACCTATATCCGTAAAAAGACAATTGTAGCCCATTTTACATAATTGAGAAACAGAAAGCAAGTTATAATCTAAAGAATCTACAAGAAAAACATTAGAAATAGAATGGTCAGGTGATATAGCAATTTTACCCAATCCTTTGACCAAACCTTGATTTCCATCCCCGAATGTGATAGCTCTTTGGGGATCTTGGTTTTTCTCATAGGAGGAGAACATCTTTTTCTCCCCAGTCATGTGGTTTGTGCACCCGCTATCAATGATCCAACTTGAGCCCCCGGATGCATAAACCTACAAAACAAATTTAGGCCTTGTTCTTAGGTACCCAAATGGTCTTAGGTCCTTTGACATTAGAAACAAGCACCTTGGGTACCAAAACACAAGTCTTTGAGCCCTTGTGCTTGGCCCCAACATATTTGGCAACTACTTTGCCTGATTTGTTGTTAAGCACATATGAAGCATCAAAGGTCTTGAATGAAATGTTATGATTATTTGATGCAATAGGAGATTTCTTCTTAGGCATTTTAACATGGGTAGAACGCCTAGAGCTAGAAGCCTCATTCTTATAAATAAAAGCATAGTGAGAAATAGAATGAGTCTTCTTAGCATGAATTCTCCTAATCTTATCCTCAGGATAACCAGCAGGATATAAAATATAGCCCTCGTTATCCTGAGGCATGGGAGCCTTGCCCTTAACAAAATTAAACAATCTTTTAGGGGCATTAATTTTGACATTGCCTCCCTGTTGGAAGCCAATGCCATCCTTAATGCCAGGGCGTCTCCCACTATAAAGCATACTACGAGCAAATTTAAATTTCTTATTTTATAATTCATGCTTGGCAATTTTAGCATCTAATTTTGCTATATGATCATTTTGTTGTTTAATCATAGCAATGTGATCATGGATAGCATCAATATTAATATATCTACATCTAGTGCAAATAGAGACATGACTAACAGTAGATGTAGAGGGTTTGCAAGCATTTAATTCATCAATCTTAGCATGTAAAATGATATTCTCATTTCTAAGATTGGAAATAGCATCATTGCAAACATTTAAATTTTTAGCTTTAGCAATTAATTTTTCATTCCCAATCTAAAGGCTAGCAAGTGATTCATTCAACTTGTTAATTTTAGCAATCAAACTAGCATTATCATTTTTTAGTTTGACAAGAGAATCATCACAAACATTTACTTTCTCAACCTTAGCAATTAATTTGGCATTTTCATTTCTAAGGTTAGAGATAGTGTCATGGCAAATGCTTAGCTCACTAGTCAATTTTTCACATTTTTCTACCTCTAGAGCGTAAGCATTTTTAACCTTAACATGCTTCTTGTTTTCCTTAATAAGGAAGTCCTCTTGGCTATCCAAGAGTTCATCCTTCTCATGAATAGCACTAATCAATTCATTCAATTTTTCCTTTTGTTGCATGTTTAGGTTGGCAAAAAGAGCAAACAAATTTTCTTCATCATCACTAGAGTTATCCTCATCACTAGATGTTGCATATTTAGTGGAGGCTCTAGATTTTACCTTCTTTTTGTCGTCCTTTGCCATGAGGCACTTGTGGCCGACGTTGGGGAAGAGAAGACCCTTGTTGACGGTGATGTTTGCGGCGTCCTCATCGGAGCAGGAGTAGGTGGATCTCTCATCGGAGTCCCACTCCCGGCAAACATGGGCATCGCCGCCCTTCTTCTTTTAGTATCTCTTCTTCTCCTTCTTCCCCCTCTTGTCATCACCCCTGTCACTGTCACTAGAAATAGGACATTTTGCTATAAAGTGACCGGGCTTACCACACTTGTAGCAAACTTTCTTGGAGCGGGGCTTGTAGTCTTTCCCCCTCCTTTGCTTGAGGATTTGGTGGAAGCTCTTGATGATGAGCGCCATTTCCTCGTTGTCGAGCTTGGAGGCATCGATGGGAAGCCTACTTGATGTAGACTCTTCTTTCTTCTCCTCTGTTGCCTTGAATGCGACGGGATATGCCTCGGGTATGGAGGAGGCGCCTTGCTCGATGATTTTCTTGGAGCCTTTGATCATCAATTCAAAGCTCAAAAATTTTCCTATAACCTTCTCGGGAGACATTAGCTTATATCTAGGATTACCATGAATTAATTGAACTTGAGTAGGGTTAAGAAAAATGAGAGATCTAAGAATAACCTTGACCATCTCATGGTCATCCCATTTTGTGCTCCCGAGGTTGCGCACTTGGTTCACCAAGGTCTTTAGCCAGTTGTACATGGCTTGCGGATCTTCTCCTTGGTTGAGCATGAACCGACCAAGCTCCTCGATCATTTTCCTCTTGGTGATCTTGGTCACCTCATCTCCTTCGTGCGCGGTCTTGAGTACGTCCCAAATCTCTTTGGCACTCTTCAACCCTTGCATCTTATTATACTCCTATCAACTTAGAGAGGCGAGGAGTATAGTGGTGGCTTGGGAGTTGAAGTGTCGGATTTGGGCAACCTCATTCGAGTCATAGTCTTCATCCCCTACGGATGGTTCCTGCACTCCAAACTCAACAATATCCCAAATACTAGAGTGGAGTGAGGTTAGATGGTGCCTCATTTTATCACTCCACATGTTATAATCTTCACCCTAAAAAACGGGTGGTTTGTCTAGTGGGACGGAAAGTAAAGGAGTGCGTTTAG
Source organism: Zea luxurians (assembly GCA_029449295.1). Lineage (NCBI taxonomy): Eukaryota > Viridiplantae > Streptophyta > Magnoliopsida > Poales > Poaceae > Zea > Zea luxurians. Next base: position 83,020,141 of record JAOPSE010000016.1, on the reverse strand, counting down.
AAATGTGTGGGTAGCGTAGGGGGATCTTACTAAACTTCTTGCGCTCATGGCGCTTAGAAGTGACGGACGGTGCGTCGGAGCCGGAGGTGGAGGGCGACGAAGAATCGGTCTCGTAGTAGACCACTTTCTTCATTTTCTTCTTCTTGTCGCCACTCCGGTGCGACTTGACGCGAGGAGGTGATTCCTCCTTCTTGTTGCGGGACTCTCCCGATGGAGCCTTCTCGTGGCTTGTAGCGGGCTTCTCGCCGGTCACCATCTCCTTCTTGGCGTGATCTCCCGACATCACTTCGAGCGGTTAGGCTCTAATGAAGTACGGGCTCTGATACCAATTGAAAGTCGCCTAGAGGGGGGGTGAATAGGCGGAATCTGAAATTTATAAACTTTAAGCACAACTACAAGCCGGGGTTAGCGTTTAGAAATAAAATCGAGTCTGAAAGAGAGGGCGAAAACAAATCACAAGCAAATGAAGAGTATGACACGGTGATTTGTTTTACCGAGGTTCAGTTCTTGCAAACCTACTCCCCATTGAGGTGGTCACAAAGACCGGGTCTTTTTCAACCCTTTCCCTCTCTCAAACGGTCACCTAGACCGAGTGAGCTTCTCTTTTCAATCAATCGGGACAATTAGTCCCCACAAGGACCACCACACAATTGGTGTCTCTTGCTTTGATTACAATTGACTTGGGAACAAGAAAGAAGGAAGAAGAAAAGCGATCCAAGTGCAAGAGCTCAAAAGAACACAGCAAAACTCTCTCTTCTAGTCACTATTGCTTTGAGTGGAATTGGGACTTGGAGAGATTTTGATTCACTCTAATTGTGTCTTGAATTGAATGCTATAGCTATTGTATTGAATGTGTTGGCTGAAAACTTGGATGCCTTGAAGTGTGGTGGTTGGGGGGTATTTATAGCCCCAACCACCAAAGTGGCCGTTGGGAGGTGCTGCTGTCGTATGGCGCACCGGACACTGTCCAGTGCGCCAGCCACGACACCCAACCGTTAGGGTTCGACCGTTGGAGCTCTGACAAGTGGGGCCACCGGATAGTCCGGTGGTGCACCGGACGGTCACTGTTCACTATCCGGTGCACCTTCTGGCGCCTGCTCTCACTTCTGCGCGCGCAGTTGCACTGTTCACTGTTCACTGTAGACTTTTGCAGACGACCATTGGCGTAGTTAGCCATTGCTCCGCTGGCACACCGGACAGTCCGGTGAATTATAGTGGAGTGGCTCCCCACATTCCCGAAGCTGAGCAGTTCAGAGAGGATCTCCCTGGTGCACCGGACACTGTCCGGTGGCACACCGGACAGTCCGGTGCGCCAGACCAGGGCAGCCTTCGGTTGTCTTTTGCTCTTTTTATTTGAACCCTTTCTTGGACTTTTTATTGGTTTGTGTTGAACCTTTGGCACCTGTAGAACTCATAATCTAGAGCAAACTAGTTAGTCCAATAATTTGTGTTGGGCAATTCAACCACCAAAATCATTTAGAAAAAGGTTTGACCCTATTTCCCTTTCAGAAATTATTAAGGCCACTTGGAAGTACCTAGGTTGAGACAACATTTGTCTTGCTAGTTTCTGCTCACAAACGAGTTCTTTGGATTTTCAATACTTGTGAGGAGCTCTAATACCTTAGGTCATTAGTATGTTTTTCTATTTTGGGATTATTATGCCTTGGCTTTTTGTTTGTTGTGGCACTCGACAACATATTATTTTCATGGGCCCATTTCTTGTGTCGATTTTTGACTTCTTGTGCTCTTAGACAGATTCTCACGGTTTTACCATTTTAAGTGTGTTATAGCTCACTGGTTCCAATTATTTCGGGTGACCCAGAACTATCGAGCCCTAGACATTTTAGGTGGCTATCAAGGCCACTAGGATGTATCTACGGTGAGGCAATATGTTTCTAAAAGGGTGTAGGAAACGGGTGATGCCTAAGAGGGGGTGAATTAGGACTTCTAAAACTTTTACTAAACTAGGCCACAATTAAATCCCTAGAGCAAAACCTATGCAAATAATCAAACTAGAAAGTGTAAACTAGGTTTTGTCTAAGTGTTGCTATCTCTACCGCAATGGCTAAGTTTCAATCTACACTAAATAAGTATGTATACAAGATTGAAACTTAAATGCTTGATATAAATGTGGAAACTTAAAAAGTAAAGTAGAGAAGCAAACTCTCGTGGATGACGCTGGTATTTTTACCGAGGTATCCGGAACCACGCAAGGTCCCGACTAATCCTCGTTGGTGCCCCTACGCAAAGGGAAGCCCACGCGAGGGCCAAGCACCACGGTCGAGTAACTCCGTAGAGAGCCATGGGCCTTCTCCACGCGCAAGTGGTGCTCCGCTTCTGGCTCCTCTCGGACGCTCCCCAACGTCTCCACTATCGAGCTTCCGGCCGAAACGCTGCAGGCCTCGTTCCTTTCGGTACACGATGGCGGCCGTGACACAAACGCGATTGTCATGGTCTCACAAGACTCTCGCCCCACTCGGTACAATTACAACGACTCACGCAAGAGCCGAGGGGTTGTGTGGTTTTACAAAACTCACTCAACTAACTAGGGTTCACCTAGAGCAAGCGCTAAAGCTGTCTAACTAACTTAAGCACTTTGCAAAGCACCTACGCTAATCACCGAGTGATTCTATTAAGCATTTGGGTGTTTGAGCACTTGGAAATGTCTACAATATGCCTTGGTATGTTGCTTGGGCTCCCACACCTTCAAATGGCCGGTTGGGTGAAGTATATATAGGCCCCAACTCCAAAATAGCCGTTGGAGAAAAGCTGTTGTTCTCTGCGGCACACCGGACAGTCCAGTGGTGCATCGGACAGTCTGATGGTGCACCGGACAGCGCACTGTAGCCTGTCCGGTACGCCTAGTCGTTGCCCTATCAGAGCAGGTGACCGTTGGCGCCGTAGGCTTTTCACACCGGACAGTCTGGTGCTCACATAGGACAGTCTGGTGGTCTTCTCTCCGGGTGCCACCTGGAACTAGTCGTTGGGCTGCAGTTCCCTGGTGCACCGGACAGTCCGGCGTGTGGGCACCGGACAGTCAGGTGTGCCACCGGACAGTCCGGTGCTCCACGCACAGACAGTCCACAGGCAGCATACTTGGACTTTTCTTAGATCTTTTTAATGTCTTCTTTTGAGGTGTTGCTTTCCCCAATTCCTTAGTCCAAGTAGATCTTGCATCCTGTGAACTACAAACACAAACACTAGAAAACTTATTAGTTCACGGATTGTGTTGATCATCAAACACCAAAACTCAATTAGCCAAATGGCCCGGGGTCCATTTTCCTTACAATCTCCCGCTTTTTGGTGTTTGATGACAACACAACCAAAGCAAGCAAATAATATAAGTATTTGAATGAAAATATGCAATCTACTTGCTAGGATGCATGTTTGTCCCCACAAATGTGATATTATGGACTTAAGCCTCCCCTTAACTCCATAATTCACTTACTTCCTATTTTTGGACCAAATAACCAAAACCACTTGAAAAGCCACTTGCAGATTTTAAAATTTTAAATTGGTGGTGTTTGGTGTTTGATACATTTTTCATTGCTTTGGTCCCTAAACTTCTCCCCCTTTGGCATCAACCACCGAAAAAGGAAGACATTAAAAGCATGTAGGAAGTAAATAAAAGCTTGTCCTCAAAAGATTACTCCCCCTAAATGAGTGTTCTCCTTTAGAAAGAAAATTTCTCCCTTTTTAGAGATGAAGAAATACTCCCCCTAACGGAGATCTTCTACTTTTAGGAAAAAGCATGTGAAAATTAGAGGTGCAAGACATGATTTGAATAGACTAACTTCCCTTATGCATAGGTAACAGAATATGAGTTAACAACTTATGAATTTTTAGCAACATGGAAGTATATGATATGAAATATAGTCTAATCAAATATTGGAGAAGACATATAAATGATACTAGATGTAGTCTCAAAAGATACCGATTGAAATTCAATGGCGAGCTTGAGAGACATGTGAGATCTTGGAGATTTTGCCGTGGAAGATTGTTGTCTTTCTTCGGGGACCTCATTTTCCTTACAATGAGACTATCACATGAAATATACTTGAAAAGGTGTTAGTCTCAAAGTATTAGATTATAGAGTAACCTCCCCCTGAAGGTGTGCATACAAGTTTTGAATACTTGTAGGAGACATGCACTTTGATTTGATATCAAGAGAGGCAAATTATCTATAATCCGAACTTTAGCACATATAAGTTAAATAATACAACTTGTAGAATTCAAAATTTTCAATTGATGTATCATTTACTATGGAGTGATATAGAATCTATGTGTCGTGCTTAAATAAACATTTTAAGCCATGTAGGTTTGCTTAAATATATGAATTGAAAGCAAACAATCCTACCATGTGATTTACCTAGTATGCATAATTTTAAACAAAAGTAAATAACAAATGTAATACTAGGCAAGAAAGGTAAACTAGATACAAGGTAAATAGATACGCATATCTAAAAATAAGAGATACAATAAATCTAGTTACCTTAGTCATGGGTGGGAAATTTGGGTCCAAAATTTTCACTAACCCACTTGGCAATTAAACTTGATCCAATATGATGTATCCCATGATATACATCCCAACTTTGCCAAGTCTCCAAATTTCCCGAAGACCTTCGGTCCACTCATTTCCCTTTCGGGATCCAAACCTTCTTGGTGCTTTTCATGGTTGAAATTATTTCTTTTGGCACCCAGATGCGTTTGGCCCCTTTCCTTTGTTGGCTTGCTTGTTGGCCTTGATTGCTATCACCTTTCCATTCTTTTTCTTCTTGATCAAATATGGTGTAGCAGTCTTTTTGTCCACCTTTTTGATGTAAGTGTTGGAGATTTTGCTTGAGCTTTTGCCTTTGTTTTTCCCCGGTCATCGCCTTGCATTGGAAAGACTTATGGCCTTCCATATGGCATAGCCTACAAATCACAGTTTGTCCCTCCATAGGCTTGTTCACTCCCGCAGTGGTGTTATCCTGTGGAGGTCGGATTTGTTTGGTTTTGCCTTTCTTGTCATACAAAGCCTTGACAAGGCGAGCCACTTCTTGCTTTAATTGTTCATTTTCCTCTGCAACCTCATCCGAACATGTTTCTACAACAATATTCTCAACAAGAACTTGGTTGCAGGGGTTAGAATCATCAATTAAATCAAAGCAAGAAGTAGAAGCATCTTTCTTAATAATTTCAGGTATTTCAACTAAAGATGTTGCTGGGGTGCTACCAATGTTTTCTAGCTTAGTAGTTAGCTCATTAGTCATTATTGTGTATGCTAAGAATTTCCCTTTTCTCTAGCAAATTTTCAATAGCTTCTTGGGAGCTAGCTAACTTAGCCTTAAGTTTTTATTCTTTTTAATGAGACCATCATTGGTAGCAGTGGATGGAGCACTAGATTCTAATAGCTCAATTTTAGTTGATAGCTCACTATTTAAGTTTGCAAAAGTTTCAAATTTTTCTAGCAAACCTCTATAATCATTTTTGAGAGCTAATCAACTTATTTTTCAAGGTTTTAAGTTGAGCTTTTTGTTTAGTGCAAATATCCTGAAAAAATTCAATGGCTTCCACAAGCTCATCTATGGAGGGCTTTCCCTCACCTTCATCATCACTACTACTTCCATCACTGGAGGATGGAATGCTTTTGTTACCTCTTGCCATAAGGGATAAGGCATCTGTGTGATGACTATGATGAGCGTGATGAGGATCGATGGCTGCGCGTTCTTAGAGGTTCATCTTTGCTTGAAGAATCATCCCAAGTTTTGACACTTGTTAGCGCCTTGCCTTTGCTCCTCCCCTTTTTGGGTTCGGCCATATTTGGACAACTGTCCCTGAAGTGGCCCTTCTCCCCACATGCGAAGCATCCTCTCTTCCTTTGCTTTTTCCTGTCAGTGTTAAAGAGAAAATCTTCGACCTGCAGGGGCACACCCATTAGATTAATCTTGCGGATCATCCCCATTACCTTTCCGACACGTCGGATTGTTTCTTCGTCCTTGGAGGATAATGTGCATGGTTGAATCTTCATCATCATCACTTTCTTCTTCTTCCTCTTCTTCACTTGAGGAACTTGGAGTGGGAGCTTTCTTTTTGCCCTTCCTTTCATCACATGCAAAAGCATATGGCCTTGAGGAAGTTGGCTCCTCTCCCCGACACATTTTTCGCGACATCTCAAAAGTCGCGATTTTCCCAATCACAATGGTCGGGGTCATGTTGCTAAAGTCCTCCATATTGTGAAGGATGGTGATGATGCTCCCATATCTTTGTTGTGGTAGCAGGGAGATAATCTTCCTTACAATGTCCACATCACCTAGCTTATTTATGCCAATAGAGTTGAGCTCATTGATGATTAGATTTAAACGAGAATACATGTCTCTAACAAGCTCATCATCTTTCATAGCAAATGAATTATACTCATTTAAGACTAGGCAATGTTTTTGCTCACGGACATTTGATGTGCCGTCATGGAGCTCATGAAATTTTAGCCAAATCTCATTAGCAGTTTTCAACGTAAATACTTGATTAAAAATATCCATGCTAAGAGATTCATACAAGCAATTTTTGGCTCTAGCATTTAAATGAATTTCTTTTTCCTCACTCCTGGTGGGTTTCTCGGGATTCTTGAGTGGTTTCATCCCGACACGAGTGACTCTCCAAACACCTAGATCAACAGCCTCTAGGTAACAAATCATTCTAGCACTATAATATGGGAAGTTAGTGCCGTCGAAATGTGGTGGCCTATGGGTATCCATCCCTTCCTCTAAAAGGCGTCGGCTCTTTTTAACGGTGAAGCTAAAGTGTTTCAAATGAGCCAAACCAGGCTCTGATACCACTTGTAGGAAACGGGTGATGCCTAAGAGGGGGGTGAATTAGGACTTCTAAAACTTTTACTAAACTAGGCCACAATTAAATCCCTAGAGCAAAACCTATGCAAATAATCAAACTAGAAAGTGCAAACTAGGTTTTGTCTAAGTGTTGCTATCTTTACCGCAATGGCCAAGTTTCAATCTACACTAAATAAGTATATATACAAGATTGAAACTTAAATGCTTAATATAAATGCGGAAACTTAAAGAGCAAAGTAGAGAAGCAAACTCTCGTGGATGACGCCGGTATTTTTACCGAGGTATCCGGAACGACGCTAGGTCCCGACTAATCCTCGTTGGTGCCCCTACGCAAATGGAAGCCCACGCGAGGGCCAAGCACCACGGTCGAGTAACTCCATAGAGAGCCGCGGGCCTTCTCCACGTGCAAGTGGTGCTCCGCTTCCGGCTCCTCTCGGACGCTCCCTGCCGTCTCCACTATCGAGCTTTCGGTCGAAACGTCGTGGGCCTCGTTCCCTTCGGCACACGGTGGCGGTCGTGACACAAACGCGGTTGTCACGGTCTCGCAAGACTCTCTCCCCACTCAGTACAATTACAACGACTCACGCAAGAGCCGAGGGGTTGTGTGGTTTTACAAAACTCACTCAACTAACTAGGGTTCACCAAGAGCAAGCGCTAAAGCGGTCTAACTAACCTAAGCACTTCGCAAAGCACCTACGCTAATCACCGAGTGATTCTATTAAGCACTTGGGTGTTTGAGCACTTGGAAATGTCTACAATATGCCTTGGTATGTTGCTTGGGCTCCCACACCTTCAAATGGCCGGTTGGGTGAAGTATATATAGGCCCCAACTCCAAAATAGCCATTGGAGAAAAGCTGATGTTCTCTGCGGCACACCGGACAGTCCGGTGGTGCACCGGACAGCGCACTGTAGCCTGTCCGGTGCGCCTAGCCGTTGCCCTGTCAGAGCAGGTGACCGTTGGCGTCGCAGGCTTTTCACACCGGACAGTCTGGTGCTAACACCGGACAGTCCGGTGGTCTTCTCTCCGGGTGCCACCTGGAACTAGCCGTTGGGCTGCAGTTCCCTGGTGCACCGGACAGTCCGACGTGTGGGCACCAGACAGTCCGGTGTGCCACCGGACAGTCCGGTGCTCCACGCACAGACAGTCCGTAGGTAGCATACTTGGACTTTTCTTAGATCTTTTTAATATCTTCTTTTGAGGTGTTGCTTTCCCCAATTCCTTAGTCCAAGTAGATCTTGCATCCTGTGAACTACAAACACAAACACTAGAAAACTTATTAGTTCACGGATTGTGTTGATCATCAAACACCAAAACTCAATTAGCCAAATGGCACGGGGTCCATTTTCCTTACAAAGGGAAATGGGCAAGTTAGACATTTCTACATGTCTTAGTGATTGATTGTCCAACACAACACCTTGGACTAACTTATTTGGTAAGTGTATGTAATACCCAAAAACTCGCGAAATAAAATAGTCCTTATGACATAGTAATCATGTGATGTTGTTTAGTTTAAGCATCTCAAACAATTGGAAGGCTTGATTAAAACAAGTAATAATAAGATAATGTGCATCCCATGCTGGTATTTATGTTTTTGCATTTTATTTGCTGGGAACATAAATGTAAATTTGGAATTTTAAGTTGGATTTGAAAATGAAATGGAAAAAAGAAGCCACCCTTGGTCAACATCCCCAGGCCCCAGCCCGCTCGCGTCGTCCCCCGCTTTCAGCCCAACTCGGCTTGGCCAAATCCCGCGCGCACCCTGCATCGACAGGCGAGTCCTGCCCACCAGTCTCCCTGCCCTGGCGAGTCGACACATGGAGCCTACTTGTCACACCAACGTGCGCGCGCCTTTCACTTGATCGCGGACCCCACCTGGTCAGTGGCTTTGTCCGCTCGTCCTTCTCGCGGTACAGCTCGCAGCGCCGGTGGTAAGGCTATCCGCACTCATTCAACTCTAAAAATCCACTCTAAAAAGAATATTCCGTCCTAATCAGCAATATTCTCTACTCTATACAACAATTCCCTGCGCTCATGTTTACTCTACATCTCAACTCTATACCAACTCCCACGTTTTATATTATTTTTCCCTCCACCGGCTCCAAGACGTGGCCGTCTGCTCCTCCGTCCAAGTCCGACATCGCGCGCGAGGAAGAGGTGGTTGTCCACGTGGAGGAATAGGGTATCCACTGCAAGACGCCATATCTGAGGTTCGAGCTCGCCTTGGGCCCGGTGCAGTTGGTCATACAGTCCACCGCTGCAGGGATATTTTACTGTAAATGGCGATGCATCTAGTTTGCAGTCCGCGAGTGCAGATAGCCTAACAACCTACGCTAATCCCACGGATGTCATTGCAGCAGCGCCGCTGACCTCGCCCTTGGCTATATATGCCTCAGCCACCGTAATCTTCGCCTTAACACAAACCTGGCGTGTGTAAGCCACACCGTTGAGGGGAGATCGAGAGAGAGAGACAAAGAGGAGAACGGGCCACCGCCGTCGACTCACATCGGGTGCGATTCTCTAGCATCGGCGGGTGATCAGGAAGTGTCACGTGTTCAATTGGGCAAGTTCGAGGGCGTCGACGAACGCGTGACCCTTCGAAGCCAGACGAATTGCTCGTCGTCGTTCATCCCCGCCGAGAGCTTGTGCCACATCGAGAACCGACCACACCACAACATCACCGGAGGTATGAAGTCATCGAATGAGTTCTACTTCGTTCCCTCTACGTGTAGAATAGAATGGAACATGGTTTGGAGCCCTGGGTCGCCAAATCGAGTATCCCATCCATGGCGCCGCCGCGGATGTCAAGGCGCCGCCGCCACGGTTCGGTGGGTTGGGGCTGCTGCGGCGGGGGTCGTCGGTCTAAAATTGAACGGCCTAGATTAGATCAAAGAAACATGTTCGCTACATACGGTTTCAGCCATAGATCCTAAATCATGCGGCCACTGATGATGCCTGGTTTGTGTAAGGGTTGATGTATTCTGATCCGTTGGATTCGGATTGGATGATGTACATAAGGTACCGGTTCAGATGCGATTGGATCTAATCCTAGCCGTGGGAGTGTGATTGTGCGGCCAGAAAAGCGTTGGAACCCCTTTGGCCTTGAACTTTTGCATAAGAGACCCTAGAGAATTTGCTATTTAACCCGTAGTCTGTCATAGCCTAGGGTCCACTCCGGATCAGCCCTGGATTTTGCAAATTAGGCCCTAGCTTATCTATAATTATAGGTCATCGTCTACAAATTACCCAGAAAAATGAGATAAGCATAGAAATTCAGTTTTAATATGAAAAAAATATTCCAAAACCCTATTTAATTCATAATTTACGCGTTTTTACTCCGATTTGATCCACTCAAATTACGTTAGCCTCATGGTAAAATTTCATACGTGTTAACAGACATTATTTTGTCATGTCACATACTTTTATAATTAGATAGTAGATATTTATTTAACCTATGTCTAGTAAATTAACATTCCCAATCAAAGTCAAACTGTTTATTATTATAACCTGAATAAAAGATGACCTTTAATCAAGTAGAAACTAGGATTAAAATTAAGTAAAGTAGTTATGTCCTTTCTTGCATAATTTATATTAATTATCATAGAATACATGTTTATCATCCAAAGCTTCGGAAAATCATATCTTTATGACCATAACTCCGATTTTAGTCATTCTCGAACCTACAATCTCATATCGTCGCGTAGAATATTATTACGCAGTTGTTTTCTCGTGTTTGGTGCACTGTTATGTTTATGTACTCCTTGTCCATTTGTATGTATTGCTATGAGTAGCAGCGAGGTCATGAGAAACCCGAAGACCAATTTGGTGGAGTACCTGAGATTTAAGGCAAGTTGTGCCCTTGATCACTCTTCTTTACCTAATAATGTTCCTATTAATCACTGTGACATGCTCAGGTTAATTTGATGGGACCCAATATGTTTCCCTAGTTTTGTTTACCCCACACCTTACAGATAAATGAACTATTGGGTAGACTTGCTATTGCTCTACCGGGTTTTAGGATTAAAGGTTACATCTGAATTATGATCATGTTCCAATTTTGTTGTTGATTTAATTATTGTTCATGACAAGATTATTTTGTTAATTGGAACATGGAGAACCACCCGAGAAAACAGTGCTACCACAAGGGTGGTATGGGACGCCCTTGGCTGACTAATTAGAAAAGCTAGTGGAGGACTACCTTACCTGAAAGGGGCAAGGGCGGTAGAGGAGCTATCGGTATAGGAGGTTCTCGGGTCGATCATGCTGTGATGGCTTTTGGACGATGGATTCCTATATCGCCCTTCTCATAAACTGTAGCGGATTTTCTGAAGCTATTAGAACTTTGTAAAGGCCTCGTAGTGCTACCCTGTCTTGTCTTCTCTATAGAGATGTATGGGATTCATGACCCTGCGGTAAATGTTTAACACGAATTGTGGGTAAAGATGTGCAACCTCTGCAGAGTGTAGAACTAGTATATCAGTCATGCTCACGGTCAAGAGCGGCTCGGACACTCACATGATTAACTTATGAAATTAAACTTAATTTGTCATTTGCCTTGCATTGTGGGTTTATCATTAATTGTGATTTCTTATTTATTTGGGTTGGTATCTACTTATACTTAGTAACTGTTAATAAATTTTTGATCAACTCTAAAAGCAATGCTCAGCTTTAACCATCTTCTTTGGTAAGCCTTATACTTAACATGAGCCCCACCGTAAGTGAGCTCGTGCACATTATTCCCCATAACTTGTTGAGCGATGAACATATGTGAGCTCACCATTGTTGTACTCACATTCCCCTCAGGTCAAGAACAGGTACGCAGGATAAGGAGCATGAAGGATGCTGCGATGAGTTCGTGAGAGGACTAGGCCGTCGTCTCCCATTCAACTATGGTTGCAGGATCATTGTCTTCGTATGATGTAATTATTTAACTATTTTGTGCAGACTCTATTATATATTATAGATGTGACATGTGTTTCTATATCATGAGTCATCATATGTGTGAGACTTGATCCTAGAACACATTTGATTCGCATTTGGATTTACCCTTAAATCTGGGTGTGACACTATACGAGTACATGTTCGCTTGAATGCAATTTAAAGAATCTAAGTCCATATGAGCTAAAACAGGGTCTGATAATGCAACTAAGTGTAAAATGCAAAAATGCTTTTTAGACTTAGTTTGAGCTTAATTGAAAATTCTGACGAAAGAATAAGGAAAATGTGAGTTTCCTAGACTAGTCAATTTGATTATGTGATAACTATATTTGTCTAAGTAATAAGGAAGCTCACAAGAAAATCCAGGTCAAATGGGACAAGTTATGTAAGAAATGGACTTTATTATGCTGGTCTGAACTCACCGGACTGGTCTGGTGGTGCATCGGATCAGCTTACCAGAAAGCCCAGACTCGGGCCTTCGGCGACCTGGCACACCGGACCAGGTTCGTGTAAACCGAACTGCCTATACGGACGAACTGCTTAGTCTCACTAATTATTTTTTATAATTCACTGGATCGGTATTATGCACAATTCGTTGGTGCACCGGACAGTGCAGTAACGACTAGCTCCGAGTGCCAACTGCTACTTCAGGGGAGGCAAACACATGGCGGGTCATGTGCCCTCCCTGTTTGGAAGTATTCAATCAAGATCCCAAATACCATTCCCTATTCCTGGTCCGGTGCGTCAGTCGAGAGCATGTTTTCTGCATTTTTTTAAGGAAGATGCAACGGCTATGGAACGTGTTTGGGCTATAAAAAGACTCTCATTTCTACCTCTTTCGATACCAAAGCACACCAAAAACTATTGATCACTCCCATACTCGGCCACAACACATTCAAGTCATTCTAGTGAGATCCGAGCACGATTCTGAGCTGTTCTAGTCATTCCGTGAGAGCGTGCTCTTGTGTTGTGTGCCTGTGTTTCGCTCTTGTGTGTGTATTATCCTCTCTCTCTCTATTGTTATCACTTTGGATTTTTGTAACTTCCGTATCTAGTGAGGGCAAAAGTGCTGCGAAGTCGACGACGGAGAGCCGGAGAGAAGAACGAGAAAAAAGAATTCTTTGCATCCGAGATGCAAGTACACTCTTTTGCAGCCCCTCACACCATCACCTAGGAGCCTATATAAATAGAATAAAACAAATTATCAAGGGGTTTTGCAATTTTTTATCTATTTTTTAGGCCTTCTGGTGGAGGTGAGTAGCTGCAAAGAAGTGCATTTGCATCCGCGGTGTAGTGTTTTTTTTTTTCTAGAGAACGTGCGGGTTCGACCGGGCAACTGGATTCAGCCGAATCTGGCATCGACCTCAGACCTGTACGAAACTGCAACGACGACGGTTGCCTATCTATCGGATAAATCTCGGCGAGGAAGATCAACATCCTGCTTTTACCAGCAATCCTGCGCTGACAACGGTCACCGATGCGACGACCGGCGTATGATTATTACTACCACCGGCAGGAGCAGGAGCAGGTGCTCAGCATCAACCCTATTGCTGAACAGATTTGCAGTAGATATAGCTTACAAGAGAAGATAGAGGAGTAACCTGTAACCACTCGTATCTATGCATGGTCGTTGAAAAGACCGTATCGATGTTCTAAAAGAAGTGGCCAAAGAAACCGAAACATCAGAAATAACTGATGAGCCAGCGGTGGCACAGATTAAAGCGAGTTGTTTAGACTGCTGCAGCTGCAATTTATAGAGACAAAAAAAACATTGTAGCAGCTGTAGAAGCCAAACGAACAGGCCTGATCCAACAAAGACATAGCAACCGATAATCTATCTGAATACTGAATAGCGCCATGACCATGTCGCAAACAGCTGCAGCTCCACCAAAGCTAGAAAAGAATAGGCCAACACTAGCATGAAAAAAAACGTGACGGCGCATTCAGCTAATGTCACTACTACAACTACTCCACAAACGAAAACACACCTCGCATTGTACAGAGAGAGAGAGCGAGCTTCAAGACAGAAGCTGTTGGATGGCCGCCTTCTGGTCGCCTGTTAGGCTAGTGGGGAACTTGATCTGGAACTTGATCCTCAGGCTCCCCTTCCTAGACGGCTCCCTTGTGATCGGCATGCCTTCGCCCTGCACGACTTCTTCGTAGGTAGGGCTGACGACCGACTTCACTGGAACGGTCAGGGTCCGCCCGTCCAGAGTCGTCACTTGGACTGTGCAGCCTGTCAATGCCTCCACCAGAGAGATCTTATGAGTGTAGACGAGGTCGTTCCCGTCTCTCCTGAACCTGGGGTGCGCCCGTTCTTCTACTATGAACACCAGATCCGATGGCACGACGTTGCGTGCCTCGTTGCCTTTCTCGGGAAAGGTTATCTTTGTGCCCTTCTTCCATCCTGGCTTGATGTCGATCGTCAGGATCTCCTCACGGTTTGTTGGTCTCCTTCACACACACAAAAAAAAAATGAAATGTACTCTCAAAACAGGATAGGAAAATAATGAGATTGGTTAGCCATCCAGCACCAGTTTCACAAATAAACACTCGTCAATCATATAAACAAACATATGGTGTTTCTCAGCAGGGGCAAACAAACAAACTGCATCTATATCGTGATGTCTTGAGCTGTGTATGTTTCACAAAGCACCACGTCGCTGCAATCTTTAAAAATAGTTTAGAAGCCAATTTGTCACAACCGATCCCTTTCTTGTCAAATTGGCCTTGCCACATAATGATAACTATATTGCTAAAAGGCAAACACATGATGGGAGTATGAAACTGTACACCAATCGTTGCTGCTCCAAAGTCACTGAAAGCATGTGTTTCAATATTAGAAGATGATATCACATTCAGCCTCAATCAAGTAGAGATATCTAGTCTTTAAGAATACTTGTATTCTCCATAGTTGTGTACTTGTGTTTCATACTTTAATCAGAATCACAGGTTCCTCAATGTCCATGTGAAATATTTTATTTTCCATCATGAACTAGCTACTTCATTCATAACGAGTAACATATCAAATATTCATAATTCAACAAGTGCTCCCATCAGTATTCATGTGTTCAGTACCCATGAAGTAATAAACGCAATACATTAAATCCAAAAAAACTGCACCACAATAGATCGACCCTGAGTTCAGACATTAGTCACAGCTGTCCACCTCCAGCGATTTTTACTAAATCAGTAAATCATCTGTCCAATTTACAAGCGTGGCTAGCAAAATTATGAATGCCTCTGGACGCTCTAATATCCTTGTACTGTGTGTGCGTTTAGGACAGAAACTCAGCCTCTTAGTCCCTGTACTGAAGAAGCCACTGTCTTACCCCAACCATTTTGCGTTATGAGTTATGACATCTATAATTTGAACCCTTCAAACTACATTTTGAGTTGAATCTTTAACTGCAGTTGTAAGCATGAGGTAGGGAATACAGACAAAACTTCCCATCATTACAGTCGCACAAGTTAATGGTCAAATACATGGATACGAAATTGTCAAGAAATCTTACCAACGATATTCATGTGGCATTCTAGAAATAGCAAGGAAGCGAGTCTGCTGATATTTGGAAGTGTTTTAGGTCACAACATGATTTCTTTATTTATTTATTTTGGTTGGTAATAAAAATAGACAAGGTAACGAGAACAGCACATAACAAGGAAAAGCATCACCAAATGCAATCCTGTTAGCAATGTCCCAAAATGCATACTCATGAGGATAAAACAAAAACAGGATAGAAAACATGATTAACTCAAATAACCACTCCTTTTAAAAAAAACTCAAGCAAATCACTTCATTTCAAAAAAAAATCAAGAAAATCATAGTGCAAGAATTAAGAACAGAGCAGAGATGTTGAGCTGGACATAAATTGGATATCCCAATGTGGAACAAATTATGCAGTATGCACCGTCATGCCACCATCATATCATATCCGAAGAATATTGCCAACTCCATATAAATCAAGAATGATGGTTAAGATTAAAAGCTAACAACAGAGTCAGCATGGCCACCTTGAGAAGCACATCATAGAGCTCTGGTTAAAGTGCATAGGACAAGGTCAGAATACCTTGTTTAGCGCCCAAAAGAATCAGAAAGTATCAAGGGGCAACAAATGCTGAAATGACGCCATTATTCAGTACATGAGAGTTGTGGAGAAATAAGATTGATGCAGACTTGAGCCAATATGATAAATCAGACAGCGAAGCTGTGGTCATTTGCCTATGAGTGAGTGGCGGTGTGCACTCAGCCCACCAGCCTGACTATGCAGAAATCAGTTGCAAAGTATGTACACTATGAGACCATAGATGCCTCTGATAAATTCTTAATGCGTTTAGGTGCACATGTCCCATGGGTGGTGATGATAGAGTGTTGTTTGCTTGCTCGCGTGTGTATGCCTTATACACAATTACTGTCATAACAGAAAGGCGACATAAGACAGATTAAACCACACTTTTTTGTTCTTGCCTTATCTCCACGTCTTTAGTCATGTTTACTATCCCCCTCAAGTTTTTCTCTCTGGTTAACCTTTCCTCTCATGCTCCTCAGTTTCGTTGCCCTAAAAATTCTAATGTGCAAGCACAATGTGCCAATCGAAGTCAAAACTCAGGGAAGATTGGGTTTTTGGGACTCCAAATAATATGCTTCGCACTTTTGCCACATGAAAAGTGCGGCATGTTTTGAGTCCTATTTTTGCGATGTCAACGTTACAACGGCAAAAGTGCGAAGCACAAGCACACT
Source organism: Zea luxurians (assembly GCA_029449295.1). Taxonomy (NCBI): domain Eukaryota; kingdom Viridiplantae; phylum Streptophyta; class Magnoliopsida; order Poales; family Poaceae; genus Zea; species Zea luxurians. The sequence continues at coordinate 83,003,636 of JAOPSE010000016.1, read as the reverse complement.
ATTTGGAATCCAAAAATCCAATTTTCTCCTTTAACAGAAGAACAGAATGCTAGAACCTGTGGTCAATCTGTATTCTGCAGGAAACAAATTGGGCAAGTAATCTGCGGTCTCACCCGGTGGCGTCAAGGACATCCCTAGAGATCTTCATCTTCTTAGTGGCCCCTTTGTACAGGTCCTCCAAGGTGCAAGCCAGCGGCCGCTCGATCGGCGGCGCCTTCCTCTGCGCCGCCGCGCTCGACGCCTCCCCTGCCCCAGCAGCGCCGCCGAACATCGGGAACCCGGAGGGGACGCCGCCGCCGGGGGTATGGGGGCCTGCCCCAGCAAACCCGCCGCCGAATATCTCGGAGAAGATCTCCTCGGCGCTCCTCGTGTTGAAGCGGAACCTGTGGACGCCGGCGCCGGCGCCGTGCGTGGAGGCGGCGGGCGGAGGCGCGCCGGCCTTGAGGCCTTCCTCGCCGTACTGGTCGTAGATGGCTCGCTTCTGCGGGTCGCTGAGCACCTGCGAGAGGGGAGCCAACAGGTCAAGCAGATGGGGTGTCCCGGCGATAATGGAGGACGAGGGGAGGGATGTGTACGGACGTCGTAGGCCTCGGAGACCTGCTTGAAGAGGGTGTCGGCCTGCGGCGTGGGGTTCTTGTCGGGATGGTACTTCATGGCTAGGCGGCGGTAGGCCTTCTTGAGCTCGTCGTCGGTAGCGCCGCGGCCGACGCCCAGCACCTTGTAGTAGTCCACCCCCATCGGCGGCGACTGCTGTTGCTAGCAGGCGGGCGGGGGGCCTGTTTTCCGCTGTTCCCAAACTGACGAGGTTTTTGGATTTTGGTTGGTACATGTACATGTGGGCCCTGTGCCAATGGTACAGCTTATTTTCAGCTTATTCATAAATTTAAGTTGAAGTCCTGTCAAACAGGCAGCTTCTGCAGCAGCTTATCAGTTCAGCTGCTTCTCAAAATGAACTAAAAGCAGCCAACAAGCAGAAGCTGCTTTTTACCAGCTTATCAGATAAGCTGCTTTTTTAACAAGCAGCAGCTGTCCCAAACAGAGCCGTAATTGGCAGGTTGTTTTGCTTACGTTTTTTTTCTTTCCTTTTTTCGGTGTGTGTTGGGGTGGGGGGTGTCGATACTCACCTCTTTGAGTTCAAATATATTCAAATATCTATTATTTCTTATACCCGACTTGCTACTGTATAGAAAGACTACTATTCCTTAGTAATGTATAGGAAGAAGAGGTCATCTTTTTTACGGATAGGAAAATCTCGCATAAACAATATATATAATATTTATTTTGTTTTTTAGTTAGGAATTTCGCATAAACAAAAGAAATATAAAGGATCTTGGGCAAGAGTATCTGATCATATATGTATTCTAATACGGAAGGAGGATTTTCAATGCGGGATATAAAAACATATCTCTCTGTAGCACCCGTGCTAAGTACTCTATGGTTTGGGGCTTTAGCAGGTTTGTTGATAGAAATCAATCGTTTATTCCCAGATGCTTTGTCATTCCCTTTTTTAATAAGGCTGTGGTCAGCAAATTGTAGTATGTCGTGTAAAACACTGTTTCATATTGTTTACATAGTGGAGTTTTAGAATAAGAGATAAGGATAAGTAAGCTACTAGAGATAATCTAAGATGGGTTCCCGCGGCTACCGTTGGTCAATCCCGACCGCTGACATGGCACTATTGACGATCAATACTGCAGTGCTGTTGTTATTGTTCAGCACCAATCGGTATCGGTTACCTACTAATGACATGGTGCGATCTGATTGGTTGATGCTATTTTCTCCATTTGAATTTTTTAAAAAAATCATCCTATAAGTAGAGGGAGTGTTTGAGCTCACTCACACAACTCACACTTAGAATTTTTCTTCCACCTTCTCATACTCATCTCACCCTCATTTTATTCAAACAAAGCTTTGTTGCAATGTCTTCGTCCAGCTCGGACATCGACATAATCAAAGAAGAGGTGATCAAGTTGATGCAGCAAACTTTAAATGCAACATGCGGTGGAGTTTGCCTTTGAGTCTTCCATATTGAGGAGGCGAACAAGATAACATCGGAGATACCTCGACTGCAACTATGTATCCACCTACGACTGGTTGATCCAAGACTACTTTAACGACCCATGCATCTACCCATTATTATGTTTTTGTTAAAGGTACCATATGCGGAGGAGCATCTTCCTTCACGTCTTGGAGAGGTTGAAATAATATATTAACTTTGACTATAGACGTACCAGATTCTAATTATAATATTAATTATAGGTAAATTCTAATTATAAACGTATCAGATTAAAATATTATATTAACTTTTATTAGAAAAGCTAATCTAATAAACAAAAGTTAAATAAATATTTAATTATTTATGAAAACATGTGACAGGATAAAAATAATATTATTAATGTGTAGGCAACATTAATATGAAGCTAACACAACCTGATCATATTAAAACGGATGTGTAATGCCAAAAGTATTATATATTTAATAAAAAGTGGATTAAATGACGTGGACATGTTCTAATTGGTTGGCTCGAGACTACATAGAGGGTCACGGGGTTCGCGGGTAGAGAGGATCGAACAGAAGAGATTTGGTGTAGTCACCGTCAACTATAACTTGTTCCTTAAAAAACAGTAGATATTAGCCATGGGGGAGAAGGAAGAAGAGGGAATCAGCAAAAGGAGGGGATGCTCATTCGCAGTAGGGGGTAGATACTGATGAGGAAGAAGGGCTGCGCCATACTTAAGTGAAAAATGAAAAAAAAAGACGAAACAATGGAAGACGCACCACAGAAATCTAGGATTCGTCGGAGTTAGAGTTTTTTCTAAGATTAGCAATATTGATCTGAATGACAATCAAGAAGCACAGTGATGAAGCTCTCGGCAAGCAAGTCGCGGGCGGTCACCTGGGATGCCTTTGGAGATAAATGGATAGTGAGTAATTGCTAGCCAAAGTTGGAGAGATATTCGAACTTCGGTGAGCGATTGTGGGAGCTACAGATGGAATCTTGGAATCTTGTGAAACTATTATGTTCTAGATGTGCTCACTTAGGAGAATCTAGGCATGTATATATAGGGTGGGTTGAGTTTATCCAAAATTAGAATAAAATTCAAATTTAAAGATTTAATAATTTTAGAAAATATAGAAATTCATTTTTAATGTAAAAAAATCTAAAGGCTCCAAAAAAATCTAGGAAATTTTCTAGAAATATTTTGGCACATAATGAACTCAATTAAACTATTTAGAACTTATAAATATTGAAAGGGAAATATGCCCTTGGGCCATTTCTATAATTGTTTTGGTGATTAAGTGTCTAACACAAATATTTTGAACTCTTATGTGCTAAACAAGCAAAAGGTGCAAATCAAAGACAAGGTATGATTCTAGACTTAGTGAATTGTTTTTGAGTACTAACATGGTTATCTAAGTGCTAGAAACAGTGCCAAGGAGAGAAGAAATGGATTGAAAAAGAGTTGGCTTCTCGGCATGGCACACCGGACTGTCCGGTGGTGCACGGACAGTGTCTGGTGCCCTAGGCGACCCTCCGGTGAACTACCTACTCTTGAGAATCGACGGAGTTGTACGGCTATAATTCACCGTACTGTCCGGTGAGTCATCCGCGGCGAACTCGTCGCTCTCGGGAAAAGGAACGGGGCGACGTGGCTATAATTCACCGGACTGTTCGGTGGTGCACCGGACTGTCCGGTGAGCCAACGGCACCCGTGCCAACGGTCGTCTGCGTGATCAACGCGCGACACGTGGCTGCTCCAACGGTCGGCTAGGTGCATCGGACTGTCCGGTGTGCACCGGACAGTGTCCGGTGCGCCATCTGACCCGTGGGAGCAACGGTCGACTGTGCCCGATTTGGAAGGAATCGTGCACCGGACAAACTACAGTGGTTGTCCGGTGGTGCACCGGACTGTTGAAAGGGAAATATGCCTTTGGGCCATTTCTATAATGTTTTGGTGATTAAGTGTCCAACACATATTAAGTGAGTTGATTATGTGCCAAACTAGCAAGAAGTGCAAATCATGTAACAAGGTATGTTTCTAGACTTAGTACATTGTTTTGAGTACTAACATATATTGTCTAAGTGCTAGAAACAGGAAAAGAAAGGATTACAAGACTTGGTTGTGTACAGCGAAAGTCCAGCTCGGTCTGGCACACCGGACTGTCCGGTGGTGCACCGAACAGTGTCCGGTGCGCCAGGCTGAACTCCGGTGAACAAGCCACTCTCGGGAAAAGTTTAGCGGCGTACGACTATAATTCACCGGACTGTCCGGTAGTGTACCGGACTGTCCGATGAGCCAACGGTCGACTGCGCAACGGTCGGCCGCGCAATCCGCGGGCGACGCGTGGCCCATGCCAACGGTCGACAGGGGGCACCGGACTGTCCAGTGTGCACAGGACAGTGTCCGGTGCGCCAACTGCCACGAATCTGCAACGGTCGTCTGCGCCAGAATAGGAAAGAAATCGACACTAAATCGTCTACAGTGACTGTCCGGTGGCGCACCGGACTGTCCGGTGCGCCACCCGACAGAAGGCAAGGATAGCCTTCCTTGTTGGCCTCCAACGGCTCCTAGCTGCCTTGGGGCTATAAAAGGGACCCCTAGGCGCATGGAGGAGTCACCCAAACATTTAAGAAACATTCTAAGACTTCTAGACTCCAACTTCACGCATTTGATTCTTTGAGATAGTGACTTGAGCTCCATTTGAGTTGAGAACTCCGTGCATTGTGTTTTGAGCTCAAGTTGTGACTTGTGTGCGTGATTGTACTGTGATTTGAGTCTTGTGTGCATTGCTCTCCCCTCCCTTACTTCTATGATTCTTTTGTGATCATCATTGTAAGGGTGAGAGGCTCCGAGTTGTGGAGATTCCTCGCAAACGGGAGAAAGACAAAAAAAAGGAAAAACCGTGGTATTCAAGTTGATCATTGGATCACTTGAAAGGGGTTGAGTGCAACCCTCGTCCATTGGGACGCCACAACGTGGAAGTAGGCAAGTATTACTTGGCCGAACCACGGGATAAAAATTGTGTGTCTCTTGTGTGCTTTACCTTTGATTATCTGTGGTCACAAGAACTCGCTTCAAGCTACTTAGCCGTTCTAACTTGCATAACAAAGTTTTGTGGCTATTAGTGTTGAATTTTACAGGATCACCTATTCACCCCCCCCCCCCCCACTAGGTGCTCTCAATTGGTATCGGAGCCGTTCTCTTCATATGGGACTAATCGTCTATAGAGATGGATCCTAAGGGAAAGGGGATGGTGGTCAACAACAAGGAGAAGGAGTCCATCTTCAATGAGCCAAGAGATGACAAGCCCACTGACTCTGGCTCGAGTCACAAGAAGAAGGACGGGAAGAAGAAGAGACGCATCAAGAAGATCGTCTACTACGACAGCGATGAATCTTCTTCTTCGCCAAGAGATGACGACGACGATGACTCGTCTAAAAAGAAATCGGTTAATCAAAACTTTTCATTTGATTATTCTCGTATTCCTTTCAATTCCAATGATCATTTGCTTTCAATTCCTCTTGGTAAACCTCCGCACTTTGATGGAGAGGACTACTCTTTTTGGAGTCACAAAATGTGTAGTCACTTATTTTCTCTCCATCCTAGTATTTGGGAGATAGTTGAAAATGGAATGCACTTTGATAGTACGGATAACCCTGTGTTTATTAATGAGCAAATTCATAAGAATGCATAAGCTACCACTGTTTTGCTAGCATCCTTGTGCAGGGACAAATACAACAAGGTGAGTGGCTTGGACAACGCCAAGCAAATTTGAGATACCCTCAAGATATCGCATGATGGAAACGACGCCACCATGATCACCAAAATGGAGTTGGTGGAAGGTGAGCTGGGAAGGTTCGCGATGATCAGGGGAGAGGAGCCAACACAAACATACAATAGGATCAAGACCCTGGTCAACAAGATTAGGAGCTATGGAAGTACAAGATGGATAGACCACGACGTCGTCCGACTTATACTAAGGTCATTCATGGTAATTGACCCCCATCTTGTAAATCTCATTCGTGAAAATCCCAGGTACACCAAAATGACGCCCGAGGAGATACTCGGCAAGTTCATGAGCGGGCGCATGATGGTGAAAGAAGCACGGTACGTAGACGACGCGCTTAATGGTCCACTACCTGTCTACAAGCCACAACTCGTTACTCTCAAAGCAACAAGCAGCAGGGAGGTGCTACCAAGCAAGGTGGTACAAGTTGAAGCTGCAGGGCTAAATGAAGAAGAGATGGCCCTAATCATTAAACACTTCAAGACCGCTCTAAAAGGACGCAAGAAGCAACCCAATAAGAACAAAGCAAAGGGAAAGCGATCCTGCTTCAAATGCGGTAAGACTGGTCATTTTGTAGCACAATGCCCCGATAATGAAAATGACCAGGAACAAGAAAAGCATGGGAAGAGGGAGAAGAAGAAAGTTTACAAGAAGGCGAAGGGCAAGGCGCACCTTGGCAAAGAGTGGGACTCGGACTGCTCTTCATCCGACTCCGACGATGAAGGACTGGCAGCCTCGGCCTTCAACAAGTCTTCTCTCTTCCCCAATGAACGCCACACTTGCCCCATGGCCAAGGAAAAGAAGGTAAGTGTTCGAGAAACCCCTAAGTATACTACTTCAAACGATGATGATTCTAGTGATGATGAAGTAGATTATACTGATTTATTTAAGGGTTTAGATAGAGCAAAAGTAGATAAAATTAATGAGTTAATTGATGCTTTAAATGAAAAAGATAGATTGCTAGAGAAGCAATAGGATATTTTGTATGAAGAGCATGATAAATTTGTTAGTGTGCAAAAATCCCTTGCGTTAGAGATTAAAAGGAATGAAATGCTATCTTCTGAATTGTCTGTGTACCATGAATCAATCTCTAGTTTAAAGATTTTGAATGATGATTTAAATGCTAAGCTAGAGGTAGCTAATAAATCTAGTTCATGTGTAGAACATGTTGCAATTTGCAATAGATGCAAGGATTTTGATATTAATGCTTGTAATGAACATCTTGCATCCATTACTAAATTAAATGATGAGGTGGCAAGTCTTAATGCTCAACTTAAGACTTGCAAGGTTGATTTTGATAAGTTAAAATTTGCTAGGGATGCCTACACCGTTGGTAGACACCCCTCAATTAAGGATGGACTTGGCTTTCGAAAGGATGCCAAGAACTTAACAAGCCAAAGGGCTCCCATTCCCAACAAGGAGAAAGGGAAGGCCCCTATGGCTAATAGTACTCAAAGGAATCATGCGTTCATTTATAATGATAGAAAAATTTCTAGAAATACTCATTATAATAGGAGTTATGATCATGACACTTTTGATTCACATGTTATGATTGCTTCAAGCTCTACTTTTGTGCATGGTAGGCCTAGGAAAAGTAATGTTGTGCATCATGTGCCTAGGAGAATATGTAATAAGCCTTCTACCATTTACCATGCTTGCAATACTTCATTTGTGCTCTTATTTAAGAATGATAAAGTAGTTGCTAGAAAGTTGGGATCCAAATGCAAGGGAGACAAGACTTGTATTTGGGTTCCAAAGGCTATTGTGACTAACCTTGGAGGACCCAACAAGAGTTGGGTACCTAAAACCCAAGTGTAAATTGCCTTGTAGGTTTATGCATCCGGGGGCTCAAGCTGGATTATCGACAGCGGATGCACAAACCACATGACGGGGGAGAAGAAGATGTTCACCTCCTACGTCAAGAACAAGGATTCCCAGGATACGATCATCTTTGGAGATGGGAACCAAGGCAAGGTCAAAGTCTTGGGCAAGATAGCCATCACCAACGAGCACTCCATTTCAAACGTATTTCTAGTAGAGTCGCTTGGATATAATCTCCTATCTGTAAGTCAATTGTGCCACATGGGCTACAATTCTTTGTTTACAAATGTTGATGTTTCTGTCTTTAGAAGGAGTGATGGTTCATTAGCATTTAAGGGTGTATTAGACGACAAACTCTACTTAGTTGATTTTTCAAAAGAGGAGGTCAATCTAGATGCATGCTTAATAGCTAAGACTAGCATGGGCTGGCTGTGGCATCGTCGTCTAGCACATGTTGGGATGAAGAACCTTCATAAACTTCTAAAGGGAGAACATGTGTTAGGACTAACTAATGTCTGCTTCAAAAAAGATAGACCTTGTGCAGCTTGTCAGGCAGGAAAACAGGTGGGAAACACTCATCACAACAAGAATGTGATGACAACATCAAGACCACTTGAGCTACTACATATGGACCTCTTCAGACTGGTTGCCTACCTTAGCATCGGGGGAAGTTGAGAGCACCTAGAGGGGGGGTGAATAGGTGATCCTATGAAACTTGAAAACTTAAGCCACAAAACTTGGTTAATCGTTAGCACAATAATTGCCAAGTGGCTAGAGAGGAATTCTCAACAAAACACAATAACCAACAAGGATCAATCACAGAGATGGCACGGTGGTTATCCCGTGGTTCGGCCAAGACCAACGCTTGCCTACTCCACGTTGTGGCGTCCCAACGGACGAGGGTTGCAATCAACCCCTCTCAAGCGGTCCAAAGACCCACTTGAATACCACGGTGTTTTGCTTGCTTTTTCTCAATCCCGTTTGCGAGGAATCTCCACAACTTGGAGCCTCTCGCCCATACACTTGAAATTCACAAAGAACACGGAGCAAGGGAGGGATTAGCAACGCACACAAGACACAAGAATCAGAGTGTCAACATGCACACAAATCGCAACAAGAGCTCGCAACACAACTCAATGAGTTTACAACTCCACTAGAGCTCTATATGCTATCACAATGAAAAGAATGCGCAAAATCGATGTCTTGGTGCTTAGGAATGTTGTAGGAATGCTTGGTGTGCTCCTTCATGCGCCTAGGGGTCCCTTTTATAGCCCCAAGGCAGCTAGGAGCCGTTGAGAGCAATCAAGGAAGGCTGATCTTGCCTTCTGTCGACTGGCGCACCGGACAGTCCGGTGCACACCGGTCACTGTCCGGTGCCTGATTTCTTTCCATAAATGGCGCAGTTGACCGTTGGCAGCCTGAGAGCCGTTGGCGCACCGGACATGTCCGGTGCACACCGGACAGTCCGGTGCCTTCTTCTAGCCGTTGGCTCGGCCACGTGTCCCGCGCAGATCGCGCGGCCGACCGTTGGCCTGGCCGACCGTTGACTCACCGGACAGTCCGGTGCACACCGGACAGTCCGGTGAATTATAGCCGTACGTCGCCGGTGAAATCCCGAGAGCGGCCACTTCACTCGTGCCAGCCTGGCGCACCGGACACTGTCCGGTGAGCCACCGGACAGTCCGGTGCACCCAGACTGAGCAAAGTCTTGACTGCTCGAGCCAAGACATTTCCAATCGGATTTTTCCTGTTTCAAACACTTAGACACAATACATTAGTCTCTAAAACAATGTACTAAGTCCGAGAAACATACCTTTATCCTTGATTTGCACTTTGTCCACCTTTTTACACTAATGCACTTGTGTTGGACACTAAATCACCAAAATACTTAGAAATGGCCTAAGGGCACATTTCCCTTTCAATCTCCCCCTTTTTGGTGATTTATGTCAACACAACATAAAGCAAGTAGAACAAATATAAAATCAATTCAAACAAGAACTCAAATTGTTTTGATTCAATTTTGACATATATGGATCACTCTATGCCACCACTTGGTTTGTTTTTGCAAATCAAACTCAAATTCCTATCTCTAAGTCAAATCCACTTGGAGAGACATAAAGAGAGGTTTTCCAAAGAAACTTGATCAAGAATTTCAAAAACTCCCCTTCTTTCCCATAATCAGCACTTCTCCCCACAAGAGGCCAACATTTGACAAGAGAGACAATAAAAGAGTTTTGACAAACCAAAAAGCTCTAATCTACTATTTTCAAAATTTCTCAAGTGGTAGCTGATCCATCTATTGCTTTGGCCTTTATTTTCTCCCCCTTTGGCATCAAGCACCAAAACGGGATCAATCTTGGCCCTTTAACCCCATTGCCTCACCAAAATCTTCAAATAAGAGTACAAAGGCAATAAGAGTATAAAGATGAACTTGGAAAAGTTACTCTTATCATCGGAGAGCAGTGGAAGTCTTGCATGGTCCAAGTCCACCTTTTCCCTTTCAAATCTCCTTTGAGACTAAAACAAACAAACTCAAGCATATGGTTAGTCTCAAAGGATCAAGTTGTAGCACAGCTTCCCCTAAAAATGTGCATTACTTGCAAAAAGGACTTGGGAGGTCCAGGGAGTGTTTGTACAACTTGAGCACCACAATAAGCAACAAAATGCAGAATGAACATGATCAATGGCATAAACACACGTATGCTACAATTGAATCCAAGTTCCGCGAATCTGAGATATTGAGCTCACTACGCAGCCTGCAAAAGGCCTTCTTATCTAGAGGCTTGGTAAAGATATCGGCTAGCTGGTTTTCGGTGCTAACATGAAACACTTCGATATCTCCCTTTTGCTGGTGGTCTCTCAAAAAGTGATGCCGGATGTCAATGTGCTTTGTGCGGCTGTGCTCAACAGGATTTTCCGCTATTCGGATAACACTCTCATTATCACATAGGAGTGGGACTTTGCTTAGATTGTAGCCAAAGTCCCGGAGGGTTTGCCTCATCCAAAGTAGTTGCGCACAACACTGTCCTGCGGCAACATACTCGGCCTCAGCGGTGGATAGGGCAACGGAAGTTTGTTTCTTAGAGTTCCACGACACCAGGGACCTTCCTAAGAATTGGCACGTCCCCGATGTACTCTTCCTATCGACCTTACATCCAGCATAGTCGGAATCTGAATATCCAATCAAGTCAAAGTTAGACCCCTTTGGATACCAGATCCCGAAGCAAGGCGTAGCGACTAAATATCTAAGAATTCGCTTCACAGCCACTAAGTGACACTCCTTAGGATCGGATTGAAATCTAGCACACATGCATACGCTAAGCATAATATCCGGTCTACTAGCACACAAATAAAGTAAAGACCCTATCATAGACCGGTATGCTTTTTGATCAACGGACTTACCTCCTTTGTTGAGGTCGGTGTGTCCGTCGGTTCCCATCGGCGTCTTTGCGGGCTTGGCGTCCTTCATCCCAAACCGCTTTAGCAGGTCTTGCGTGTACTTCGTTTGGGAGATGAAGGTGCCGTCCTTGAGTTGCTTCACTTGGAATCCGAGGAAGTAGGTCAACTCGCCCATCATCGACATCTCGAATTTCTGCGTCATTACCCTGCTAAACTCTTCACAAGACTTTTGGTTAGTAGAACCAAATATTATGTCATCGACATAAATTTGGCACACAAAAAGATCACCATCGCAAGTCTTAGTAAAAAGAGTTGGATCGGCTTTCCCAACCTTGAAAGCATTAGCAATTAAAAAGTCCCTAAGGCATTCATACCATGCTCTTGGGGCTTGCTTAAGTCCATAGAGCGCCTTAGAGAGCTTACACACGTGGTCGGGGTACCGTTCATCCTCGAAGCCAGGGGGTTGCTCCACGTACACCTCCTCCTTAATCGGCCCATTGAGGAAAGCGCTCTTGACATCCATTTGGTACAACCTGAAAGAATGGTGAGCGGTATATGCTAGCAAGATACGAATTGATTCTAGCCTAGCCACAGGAGCAAAAGTCTCCTCAAAGTCCAAACCTGCGACTTGGGCATAACCTTTTGCCACAAGTCGAGCCTTATTCCTTGTCACCACCCCGTGCTCGTCCTGTTTGTTGCGGAACACCCACTTGGTTCCCACAACATTTTGCTTGGGACGAGGCACCAGTGTCCAAACTTCATTGCGCTTGAAGTTGTTGAGTTCCTCCTGCATGGCCAACACCCAGTCCGGATCTAGCAAGGCCTCTTCTACCCTGAAAGGCTCAATAGAAGAGACAAAAGAGTAATGCTCACAAAAATTAACTAATCTTGAATGAGTAGTTACTCCCTTGCTAATATCACCCAAAATTTGGTCGACGGGGTGATCCCTTTGGATCGTCGCTCGAACTTGGGTTGGAGGTGCCGGAGGTGCTTCTTCCTCTTCAACTCGAACATCCTGTGCTCCCCCTTGATCATGCGCCTCCACTTGAGGTACTTGTTCATCATCTTGGGTTAGGGGATGCACCATAGTTGAGGAAGACGGTTGATCCTGCTCCAATTGTTCCTGAGGCCGTACATTTCCAATCGCCATGGTGCGAATCGCGGCCGTTGGAACGTCTTCTTCATCTACATCATCAAGATCAACAACTTGCTCTCTTGGAGAGCCGTTAGTCTCATCAAATACAACATCGCTAGAGACTTCAACCAAACCCGATGATTTGTTGAAGACCCTATACGCCTTTGTATTTGAATCATAACCTAATAAAAACCCTTCTACAGCTTTGGGAGCAAATTTGGAATTCCTACCCTTCTTCACTAGAATGTAGCATTTACTCCCAAATACACGAAAGTACGATACATTGGGTTTGTTACCAGTTAGCAGCTCGTATGATGTCTTCTTGAGGAGGCGGTGAAGATAGTCCCTGTTGATGGCGTGGCAAGCCGTGTTCACGGCTTCCGACCAGAAACACTCGGGGGTCTTGAACTCTCCAAGCATAGTCCTCGCCATATCAATGAGCGTCCTGTTCTTCCTCTCTACCACACCATTTTGCTGAGGTGTGTAGGGAGCGGAGAACTCGTGCTTGATCCCCTCCTCCTCAAGGAACTCCTTCACTTGAAGATTCTTGAATTCGGACCCGTTATCGCTCCTTATCTTCTTCACCTTGAGCTCAAACTCATTGAGCTCTCCTGAGGAAGCGCTTGAGGGTCCCTTGGGTTTCAGACTTATCCTGCAAAAAGAACACCCAAGTGAAGCGGGAAAAGTCATCAACAATAACTAGACCATACTTACTTCCTCCTATGCTCAGATAGGCGACGGGTCCGAAGAGGTCCATATGCAGCAGCTCCAGAGGTCTTGACGTGGTCATCACATGCTTGCTGTGATGTGCTCCTCCCACTTGTTTACCTGCTTGACAAGCTGCACAAGGTCTATCTTTTTTGAAATGAACATTGGTTAGACCTACCATGTGTTCTCCCTTTAGAAGCTTGTGGAGGTTCTTCATTTCCACATGTGCTAAGCGGCGATGCCACAACCAGCCCATGTAAGTCTTAGCCATTAAGCATGCATCTAGACCGGCTTCTTCTTTTGCAAAATCAACTAAGTAAAGTTTGCCGTCTAGTACACCCTTAAAAGCTAGTGAACCATCACATCTTCTAAAGACAGACACATCTACATTTGTAAATAAACAGTTATATCCCATATTGCATAATTGACTAATAGATAGTAAATTATATCTAAGACTCTCCACTAAAAACACATTAGAGATAGAATGCTCATTTGATATTGCAATCTTGCCTAGACCTTTCACCTTGCCATGGTTCCCATCATCGAATATGATTGAATCTTGGGAATCCTTATTCTTGACGTAGGAGGTGAACATCTTCTTCTCCCCCGTCATATGGTTTGTGCATCCGCTGTCGATGATCCAGCTTGAACCCCCGGATGCATAAACCTGCAAGGCAAATTTAGGCTTGGGTCTTAGGTACCCAACTCTTGTTGGGTCCTACAAGGTTAGTCAAAATTTCCTTAAGGACCCAAATGCAAGTTTTATCACCCTTGCATTTTGCCCCTAACTTCCTAGCCATTACCTTCTTACCCTTTCTACAAATGGCAAATGAAGCATTGCACGCATGATATATTGTAGATGGTTCATTAACTTTTCTAGGAACATGAACAGCATTTCTCCTAGGCATATTATGAATAACATTTCTCCTACCAATATTTCTATCATGCACATAGGAAGAACTAGAAGCGAACATGGCATGAGAATCGAAAGCATTATATGCATTATAACTCCTAGAAGCATTTCTATATTGTTTCTTGTCATGATACATAAAAGCATGGTTCTTTTTAGCACTACTAGCCATAGGGGCCTTCCCTTTCTCCTTGGTGGAAATGGGAGCCTTATGGCTGGTTAAGTCCTTGGCTTCCCTCTTGAAGCCAAGTCTATCCTTAATTGAGGGGTGTCTACCAATCGTGTAGGCATCCCTTGCAAATTTTAGCTTTTCGAAATCACTTTTGCTAGCCTTAAGTTGGGCATTGAGACTAGCTATTTCATTGTTTAATTTTGCAATAGAAGTTATGTGTTCACTACAAGCATCAATATCAAAATCTTTACATCTATTGCAAATAACAACATTTTCTACACAAGTTGTTGATTTCCTAGCTATTTCTAACTTAGCATTCAAATCATCATTAGTGCTTCTTAAGCTAGAAATTGTCTCATAGCAAGAAGATAACTCACAAGAAAGCATTTCATTTTCTTTTAACTTCTAAAGCATGAGATTTTTGTGCTTCTACAAATTTGTCATGTTCTTCAAACAACAAATCTTCTTGTTTTTCTAGAAGCATATTCTTATCATTCAAGGCATCAATTAATTCATTAATTTTATCTACCTTGGTTCTATCTAGGCCCTTAAATAGACATGAATAATCTATTTCATCCTCATCACTAGATTCGTCCTCACTTGAAGAAGCATAAGTAGAGTCTCGAGTACATACCTTCTTCTCCCTTGCCATGAGGCATGTGTGACGCTCGTTGGGGAAGAGGGATGACTTGTGGGCGGTGGCGACGAGTCCTTCATTATCGGAGTCGGACGAGGAGCAATCCGAATCCCACTCCTTGCCAAGATGTGCCTCGCCTTTTGCCTTCTTATAGTTTTTCTTCTTCTCCCTCTTGTTCCTTTGACCCTGATCACTATCATTGTCGGGACAGTTAGCAATAAAATGACCAAGCTTACCGCATTTGAAGCATGAGCGCTTCCCCTTGGCTTTGGTCTTGCTTGGCTGTCCCTTGCGACCTTTGAGCGCCGTCTTGAATCTTTTGATGATGAGGGCCATCTCTTCATCATTAAGTCCGGCTGTCTCAATTTGTGCCACCTTACTAGGTAGCGCCTCCTTGCTTCTTGTTGCCTTGAGAGCAAGGGGTTGCGGCTCGTTGATCGGACCATTCAAGGCGTCATCCACGTACCTCGCCTCCTTGATCATCATCCGCCCGCTAACGAATTTTCCAAGGACTTCTTCGGGCGACATTTTGGTGTACCTGGGATTCTCACGAATATTATTTACCAAATGAGGATCAAGAACGGTAAAGGACCTTAGCATCAGTCGGACGACGTCGTGGTCCGTCCATCGAGTGCTTCCGTAGCTCCTTATTTTGTTGATAAGGGTCTTGAGCCGGTTGTACGTTTGTGTCGGCTCCTCGCCCCTTATCATCGCGAACCGTCCAAGCTCGCCCTCCACCAACTCCATCTTGGTGAGCAAGGTGATGTCGTTCCCCTCATGAGAAATCTTGAGGGTGTCCCAGATCTGCTTGGCGTTATCCAAGCCGCTCACTTTGTGATATTCATCCCTGCACAATGAAGCTAGAAGAACAGTAGTAGCTTGTGCATTCTTATGAATTTGCTCATTAATGAACATGGGACTATCCGAACTATCAAAGTGCATTCCACTCTCTACAATCTCCCATATACTAGGATGGAGAGAGAATAAGTGACTACGCATTTTGTGGCTCCAAAACCCGTAGTCCTCCCCATCAAAGTGTGGAGGCTTGCCGAGTGGAATGGATAATAAATGAGCATTTGCACTTTGAGGAATACGAGAGTAGTCAAAAGAAAAGTTCGAATTAACCGGTTTCCTTCTCTCGTAGTCGTTGTGGTCGTCGTCCTTTTGGGAGGAAGTAGACTCATCGCTGTCGTAGTAGACGATCTCCTTGATGCGTCTCGTCTTCTTCTTCCCTTCTTTCCGTCTATGGCCCGAGCCGGAGTCGGTGGGCTTGTCGTCCTTTGGCTCGTTGACGAAAGATTCCTTCTCTTTATCGTTGATCATGATACCCTTCCCCTTAGGATCCATCTCTTCGGGTGGTTAGTCCCTTTGTGAAGAGAACGGCTCTGATACCAATTGAGAGCACCTAGAGGGGGGTGAATAGGTGATCCTGTGAAACTTGAAAACTTAAGCCACAAAACTTGGTTAATCGTTAGCACAATAATTGCCAAGTGGCTAGAGAGGAATTCTCAACAAAACACAATAACCAACAAGGATCAATCACAGAGATGGCACGGTGGTTATCCCGTGGTTCGGCCAAGACCAACGCTTGCCTACTCCACGTTGTGGCGTCCCAACGGACGAGGGTTGCAATCAACCCCTCTCAAGCGGTCCAAAGACCCACTTGAATACCACGGTGTTTTGCTTGCTTTTTCTCAATCCCGTTTGCGAGGAATCTCCACAACTTGGAGCCTCTCGCCCTTACACTTGAAATTCACAAAGAACACGGAGCAAGGGAGGGATTAGCAACGCACACAAGACACAAGAATCAGATTGTCAACATGCACACAAATCGCAACAAGAGCTCGCAACACAACTCAATGAGTTTACAACTCCACTAGAGCTCTATATGCTATCACAATGAAAAGAATGCGCGAAATCGATGTCTTGGTGCTTAGGAATGTTGTAGGAATGCTTGGTGTGCTCCTTCATGCGCCTAGGGGTCCCTTTTATAGCCCCAAGGCAGCTAGGAGCCGTTGAGAGCAATCAAGGAAGGCTGATCTTGCCTTCTGTCGACTGGCGCACCGGACAGTCCGGTGCACACCGGACACTGTCCGGTGCCCGATTTCTTTCCATAAATGGCGCAGTTGACCGTTGGCAGCGTGAGAGCCGTTGGCGCACCGGACATGTCCGGTGCACACCGGACAGTCCGGTGCCTTCTTCTAGCCGTTGGCTCGGCCACGTGTCCCGCGCAGATCGCGCGGCCAACCGTTGGCCCGATCGACCTTTGACTCACCGGACAGTCCGGTGCACACCGGACAGTCCGGTGAATTATAGCCGTACGTCGCCGGTGAAATCCCGAGAGCGGCCACTTCGCTCGTGCCAGCCTGGCGCACCGGACACTGTCCGGTGAGCCACCGGACAGTCCGGTGCACCCAGACTGAGCAAAGTCTTGACTGCTCGAGCCAAGACATTTCCAATCGGATTTTTCCTGTTTCAAGCACTTAGACACAATACATTAGTCTCTAAAACAATGTACTAAGTCCGAGAAACATACCTTTATCCTTGATTTGCACTTTGTCCACCTTTTTACACTAATGCACTTGTGTTGGACACTAAATCACCAAAATACTTAGAAATGGCCTCAGGGCACATTTCCCTTTCAATCTCCCCCTTTTTGGTGATTTATGCCAACACAACATAAAGCAAGTAGAACAAATATAAAATCAATTCAAACAAGAACTCAAATTGTTTTGATTCAATTTTGACATATATGGATCACTCTATGCCACCACTTGGTTTGTTTTTGCAAATCGAACTCAAATTCCTATCTCTAAGTCAAATCCACTTGGAGAGACATAAAGAGAGGTTTTCCAAAGAAACTTGATCAAGAATTTCAAAAACTCCCCTTCTTTCCCATAATCAGCACTTCTCCCCACAAGAGGCCAACATTTGACAAGAGAGACAATAAAAGAGTTTTGACAAACCAAAAAGCTCTAATCTACTATTTTCAAAATTTCTCAAGTGGTAGCTGATCCATCTATTGCTTTGGCCTTTATTTTCTCCCCCTTTGGCATCAAGCACCAAAACGGGATCAATCTTGGCCCTTTAACCCCATTGCCTCACCAAAATCTTCAAATAAGAGTACAAAGGCAATAAGAGTATAAAGATGAACTTGGAAAAGTTACTCTTATCATCGGAGAGCAGTGGAAGTCTTGCATGGTCCAAGTCCACCTTTTCCCTTTCAAATCTCCTTTGAGACTAAAACAAACAAACTCAAGCATATGGTTAGTCTCAAAGGATCAAGTTGTAGCACAGCTTCCCCTAAAAATGTGCATTACTTGCAAAAAGGACTTGTGAGGTCCAGGGAGTGTTTGTACAACTTGAGCACCACAATAAGCAACAAAATGCAGAATGAACATGATCAAAGGCATAAACACACGTATGCTATAATTCAATCCAAGTTCCGCGAATCTGAGATATTGAGCTCACTACGCAGCCTGCAAAAGGTCTTCTCATCTAGAGGCTTGGTAAAGATATCGGCTAGCTGGTTTTCGGTGCTAACATGAAACACTTCGATATCTCCCTTTTGCTGGTGGTCTCTCAAAAAGTGATGCCGGATGTCAATGTGCTTTGTGCGGCTGTGCTCAACAGGATTTTCCGCTATTCGGATAGCACTCTCATTATCACATAGGAGTGGGACTTTGCTTAGATTGTAGCCAAAGTCCCGGAGGGTTTGCCTCATCCAAAGTAGTTGCGCACAACACTGTCCTGCGGCAACATACTCGGCCTCAGCGGTGGATAGGGCAACGGAAGTTTGTTTCTTAGAGTTCCACGACACCAGGGACCTTCCTAAGAATTGGCACGTCCCCGATGTACTCTTCCTATCGACCTTACATCCAGCATAGTCGGAATCTGAATATCCAATCAAGTCAAAGTTAGACCCCTTTGGATACCAGATCCCGAAGCAAGGCGTAGCGACTAAATATCTAAGAATTCGCTTCACAGCCACTAAGTGACACTCCTTAGGATCGGATTGAAATCTAGCACACATGCATACGCTAAGCATAATATCCGGTCTACTAGCACACAAATAAAGTAAAGACCATATCATAGACCGGTATGCTTTTTGATCAACGGACTTACCTCCTTTGTTGAGGTCGGTGTGTCCGTCGGTTCCCAGCGGCGTCTTTGCGGGCTTGGCGTCCTTCATCCCAAACCGCTTTAGCAGGTCTTGCGTGTACTTCGTTTGGGAGATGAAGGTGCCGTCCTTGAGTTGCTTCACTTGGAATCCGAGGAAGTAGGTCAACTCGCCCATCATCGACATCTCGAATTTCTGCGTCATTACCCTGCTAAACTCTTCACAAGACTTTTGGTTAGTAGAACCAAATATTATGTCATCGACATAAATTTGGCACACAAAAAGATCACCATCGCAAGTCTTAGTAAAAAGAGTTGGATCGGCTTTCCCAACCTTGAAAGCATTAGCAATTAAAAAGTCCCTAAGGCATTCATACCATGCTCTTGGGGCTTGCTTAAGTCCATAGAGCGCCTTAGAGAGCTTACACACGTGGTCGGGGTACCGTTCATCCTCGAAGCCAGGGGGTTGCTCCACGTACACCTCCTCCTTAATCTGCCCGTTGAGGAAAGCGCTCTTGACATCCATTTGGTACAACCTGAAAGAATGGTGAGCGGCATATGCTAGCAAGATACGAATTGATTCTAGCCTAGCCACAGGAGCAAAAGTCTCCTCAAAGTCCAAACCTGCGACTTGGGCATAACCTTTTGCCACAAGTCGAGCCTTATTCCTTGTCACCACCCCGTGCTCGTCATGTTTGTTGCGGAACACCCACTTGGTTCCCACAACATTTTGCTTGGGACGAGGCACCAGTGTCCAAACTTCATTGCGCTTGAAGTTGTTGAGTTCCTCCTGCATGGCCAACACCCAGTCCGGATCTAGCAAGGCCTCTTCTACCCTGAAAGGCTCAATAGAAGAGACAAAAGAGTAATGCTCACAAAAATTAACTAATCTTGAACGAGTAGTTACTCCCTTGCTAATATCACCCAAAATTTGGTCGACGGGGTGATCCCTTT
Source organism: Zea luxurians (assembly GCA_029449295.1). Taxonomy (NCBI): domain Eukaryota; kingdom Viridiplantae; phylum Streptophyta; class Magnoliopsida; order Poales; family Poaceae; genus Zea; species Zea luxurians. The sequence continues at coordinate 82,983,991 of JAOPSE010000016.1, read as the reverse complement.
GGATCGTCGCCCGAACTTGGGTTGGAGGTGCCGGAGGTGCTTCTTCCTCTTCAACTGAACATCCTGTGCTCCCCCTTGATCATGCGCCTCCACTTGAGGTACCTGTTCATCATCTTGGGTTAGGGGATGCACCATAGTTGAGGAAGACGGTTGATCCTGCTCCAATTGTTCCTGAGGCCGTACATTTCCAATCGCCATGGTGCGAATCGCGGCCGTTGGAACGTCTTCTTCATCTACATCATCAAGATCAACAACTTGCTCTCTTGGAGAGCCGTTAGTCTCATCAAATACAACATCGCTAGAGACTTCAACCAAACCCGATGATTTGTTGAAGACCCTATACGCCTTTGTATTTGAATCATAACCTAATAAAAACCCTTCTACAGCTTTGGGAGCAAATTTGGAATTCCTACCCTTCTTCACTAGAATGTAGCATTTACTCCCAAATACACGAAAGTACGATACATTGGGTTTGTTACCAGTTAGCAGCTCGTATGATGTCTTCTTGAGGAGGCGGTGAAGATAGACCCTGTTGATGGCGTGGCAAGCCGTGGTCACGGCTTCCGACCAGAAACACTCGGGGGTCTTGAACTCTCCAAGCATAGTCCTCGCCATATCAATGAGCGTCCTGTTCTTCCTCTCTACCACACCATTTTGCTGAGGTGTGTAGGGAGCGGAGAACTCGTGCTTGATCCCCTCCTCCTCAAGGAACTCCTTCACTTGAAGATTCTTGAATTCGGACCCGTTATCGCTCCTTATCTTCTTCACCTTGAGCTCAAACTCATTGAGCTCTCCTGAGGAAGCGCTTGAGGGTCCCTTGGGTTTCAGACTTATCCTGCAAAAAGAACACCCAAGTGAAGCGGGAAAAGTCATCAACAATAACTAGACCATACTTACTTCCTCCTATGCTCAGATAGGCGACGGGTCCGAAGAGGTCCATATGCAGCAGCTCTAGAGGTCTTGACGTGGTCATCACATTCTTGCTGTGATGTGCTCCTCCCACTTGTTTACCTGCTTGACAAGCTGCACAAGGTCTATCTTTTTCGAAATGAACATTGGTTAGACCTACCACGTGTTCTCCCTTTAGAAGCTTGTGGAGGTTCTTCATTCCCACATGTGCTAAGCGGCGATGCCACAACCAGCCCATGCAAGTCTTAGCCATTAAGCATGCATCTAGACCGGCTTCTTCTTTTGCAAAATCAACTAAGTAAAGTTTGCCGTCTAGTACACCCTTAAAAGCTAGTGAACCATCACATCTTCTAAAGACAGACACATCTACATTTGTAAATAAACAGTTATATCCCATATTGCATAATTGACAAACAGATAGTAAATTATATCCAAGACTCTCCACTAAAAACACATAAGAGATAGAATGCTCATTTGATATTGCAATCTTGCCTAGACCTTTCACCTTGCCATGGTTCCCATCATCGAATATGATTGAATCTTGGGAATCCTTATTCTTGACGTAGGAGGTGAACATCTTCTTCTCCCCCGTCATGTGGTTTGTGCATCCGCTGTCGATGATCCAGCTTGAACCCCCAGATGCATAAACCTGCAAGGCAAATTTAGGTTTGGGTCTTAGGTACCCAACTCTTGTTGGGTCCTACAAGGTTAGTCAAAATTTCCTTAGGGACCCAAATGCAAGTTTTATCACCCTTGCATTTTGCCCCTAACTTCCTAGCCATTACCTTCTTACCCTTTCTACAAATGGCAAATGAAGCATTGCACGCATGATATATTGTAGATGGTTCATTAACTTTTCTAGGAACATGAACAACATTTATCCTAGGCATATTATGAATAACATTTCTCCTACCAATATTTCTATCATGCACATAGGAAGAACTAGAAGCGAACATGGCATGAGAATCGAAAGCATTATATGCATTATAACTCCTAGAAGCATTTCTATATTGTTTCTTGTCATGATACATAAAAGCATGGTTCTTTTTAGCACTACTAGCCATAGGGGCCTTCCCTTTCTCCTTGGTGGAAATGGGAGCCTTATGGCTGGTTAAGTCCTTGGCTTCCCTCTTGAAGCCAAGTCCATCCTTAATTGAGGGGTGTCTACCAATCGTGTAGGCATCCCTTGCAAATTTTAGCTTTTCGAAATCACTTTTGCTAGCCTTAAGTTGGGCATTGAGACTAGCTATTTCATTGTTTAATTTTGCAATAGAAGCTATGTGTTCATTACAAGCATCAATATCAAAATCTTTACATCTATTGCAAATAACAACATTTTCTACACAAGTTGTTGATTTCCTAGCTATTTCTAACTTAGCATTCAAATCATCATTAGTGCTTCTTAAGCTAGAAATTGTCTCATAGCAAGAAGATAACTCATAAGAAAGCATTTCATTTCTTTTAACTTCTAAAGCATGAGATTTTTGTGCTTCTACAAATTTGTCATGTTCTTCAAACAACAAATCTTCTTGTTTTTCTAGAAGCATATTCTTATCATTCAAGGCATCAATTAATTCATTAATTTTATCTACCTTGGTTCTATCTAGGCCCTTAAATAGACATAAATAATCTATTTCATCCTCATCACTAGATTCGTCCTCACTTGAAGCATAAGTAGAGTCTCGAGTACATACCTTCTTCTCCCTTGCCATGAGGCATGTGTGACGCTCGTTGGGGAAGAGGGATGACTTGTGGGCGGTGGCGACGAGTCCTTCATTGTCGGAGTCGGACGAGGAGCAATCCGAATCCCACTCCTTGCCAAGATGTGCCTCGCCTTTTGCCTTCTTATAGTTTTTCTTCTTCTCCCTCTTGTTCCCTTGACCCTGATCACTATCATTGTCGGGACAGTTAGCAATAAAATGACCAAGCTTACCGCATTTGAAGCATGAGCGCTTCCCCTTGGCTTTGGTCTTGCTTGGCTGTCCCTTGCGACCTTTGAGCGTCGTCTTGAATCTTTTGATGATGAGGGCCATCTCTTCATCATTAAGTACGGCTGCCTCAATTTGTGCCACCTTACTAGGTAGCGCCTCCTTGCTTCTTGTTGCCTTGAGAGCAAGGGGTTGCGGCTCGTTGATCGGACCATTCAAGGCGTTGTCCACGTACCTCGCCTCCTTGATCATCATCCGCCCGCTAACGAATTTTCCAAGGACTTTTTCGGGCGACATTTTGGTGTACCTGGGATTCTCACGAATATTATTTACCAAATGAGGATCAAGAACGGTAAAGGACCTTAGCATCAGTCGGACGACGTCGTGGTCCATCCATCGAGTGCTTCCGTAGCTCCTTATTTTGTTGATAAGGGTCTTGAGCCGGTTGTACGTTTGTGTCGGCTCCTCGCCCCTTATCATCGCGAACCGTCCAAGCTCGCCCTCCACCAACTCCATCTTGGTGAGCAAGGTGACGTCGTTCCCCTCATGAGAAATCTTGAGGGTGTCCCAGATCTGCTTGGCGTTATCCAAGCCGCTCACTTTGTGATATTCATCCCTGCACAATGAAGCTAGAAGAACAGTAGTAGCTTGTGCATTCTTATGGATTTGCTCATTAATGAACATGGGACTATCCGAACTATCAAAGTGCATTCCACTCTCTACAATCTCCCACATACTAGGATGGAGAGAGAATAAGTGACTACGCATTTTGTGGCTCCAAAACCCGTAGTCCTCCCCATCAAAGTGTGGAGGCTTGCCGAGTGGAATGGATAATAAATGAGCATTTGCACTTTGAGGAATACGAGAGTAGTCAAAAGAAAAGTTCGAATTAACCGGTTTCCTTCTCTCGTAGTCGTTGTGGTCGTCGTCCTTTTGGGAGGAAGTAGACTCATCGCTGTCGTAGTAGACGATCTCCTTGATGCGTCTCGTCTTCTTCTTCCCTTCTTTCCGTCTATGGCCCGAGCCGGAGTCGGTGGGCTTGTCGTCCTTTGGCTCGTTGACGAAAGATTCCTTCTCTTTATCGTTGATCACGATACCCTTCCCCTTAGGATCCATCTCTTCGGGTGGTTAGTCCCTTTGTGAAGAGAACGGCTCTGATACCAATTGAGAGCACCTAGAGGGGGGTGAATAGGTGATCCTGTGAAACTTGAAAACTCAAGCCACAAAACTTGGTTAATCGTTAGCACAATAATTGCCAAGTGGCTAGAGAGGAATTCTCAACAAAACACAATAACCAACAAGGATCAATCACAGAGATGGCACGGTGGTTATCCCGTGGTTCGGCCAAGACCAACGCTTGCCTACTCCACGTTGTGGCGTCCCAACGGACGAGGGTTGCAATCAACCCCTCTCAAGCGGTCCAAAGACCCACTTGAATACCACGGTGTTTTGCTTGCTTTTTCTCAATCCCGTTTGCGAGGAATCTCCACAACTTGGAGCCTCTCGCCTTACACTTGAAATTCACAAAGAACACGGAGCAAGGGAGGGATTAGCAACGCACACAAGACACAAGAATCAGAGTGTCAACACGCACACAAATCGCAACAAGAGCTCGCAACACAACTCAATGAGTTTACAACTCCACTAGAGCTCTATATGCTATCACAATGAAAAGAATGCGCGAAATCGATGTCTTGGTGCTTAGGAATGTTGTAGGAATGCTTGGTGTGCTCCTTCATGCGCCTAGGGGTCCCTTTTATAGCCCCAAGGCAGCTAGGAGCCATTGAGAGCAATCAAGGAAGGCTGATCTTGCCTTCTGTCGACTGGCGCACCGAACAGTCCGGTGCACACCGGACACTGTCCGGTGCCCGATTTCTTTTCATAAATGGCGCAGTTGACCGTTGGCAGCCTGAGAGCCGTTGGCGCACCGGACATGTCCGGTGCACATCGGACAGTCTGGTGCCTTCTTCTAGCCGTTGGCTCGGCCACGTGTCCCGCGCAGATCGCGCGGCCGACCGTTGGCCCGGCCGACCGTTGACTCACCGGACAGTCCGGTGCACACCGGACAGTCCGGTGAATTATAGCCGTACATCACCGGTGAAATCCCGAGAGCGGCCACTTCGCTCGTGCCAGCCTGGCGCACCGGACACTGTCCGGTGAGCCACCGGACAGTCCGGTGCACCCAGACTGAGCAAAGTCTTGACTGCTCGAGCCAAGACATTTCCAATCGGATTTTTCCTGTTTCAAGCACTTAGAAACAATACATTAGTCTCTAAAACAATGTACTAAGTCCGAGAAACATACCTTTATCCTTGATTTGCACTTTGTCCACCTTTTTACACTAATGCACTTGTGTTGGACACTAAATCACCAAAATACTTAGAAATGGCCCAAGGGCACATTTCCCTTTCAGAAGTAAGTATGGTCTTGTTATTGTTGATGATTTTTCCCGCTTCACTTGGGTGTTCTTTTTGCAGGATAAATCAGAAACCCAAGGGACCCTCAAGCGCTTTCTAAGGCGGGCTCAAAACGAATTTGAGCTCAAGGTGAAAAAGATTAGAAGCGACAACGGGTCCGAGTTCAAGAATCTGCAAGTGGAGGAGTATCTTGAGGAGGAAGGCATCAAGCACGAGTTCTCCGCTCCCTACACACCACATCAAAATGGTGTGGTAGAGAGGAAGAACAGGATGCTTATCGACATGGCGAGGACGATGCTTGGAGAGTTCAAGACGCCCGAGCGGTTTTGGTCGGAAGCTGTGAACACAGCTTGCTACGCCATAAACTAGCTCTATCTACATCGCCTCCTCAAGAAGACCTCGTATGAACTTCTTACCGATAACAAACCTAATGTCTCATACTTTCGTGTATTTGAGAGTAAATGTTACATTCTAGTGAAGAAAGGTAGAAATTCTAAATTTGCTCCCAAGGCAGTAGAAGGGTTTTTACTAGGGTATGACTCAAATATAAGGGCGTATAGAGTCTTCAACAAATCATCGGGTTTGGTTGAAGTCTCTAGCGACGTTGTATTTGATGAGACTAACGGCTCTCCAAGAGAGCAAGTTGATCTTGACGATGTAGATGAAGATGATGTTCCAACGGCCGCAATATGCATGATGGCGATAGGTGATGTGCGACCACAGGAACAACAAGAGCAGGATCAACCTTCTTCCTCAATAATGGTGCATCCTCCAACTCAAGATGATGAACAGGTCCCTCAAGAAGAGGCGCGTGATCAAGGGGGTGCACAAGAAGAACAAGTTATGGAGGAAGAAGCACCACTGGCCCCTCCAACTCAAGTCCGAGCGACGATTCAAAGGAATCACCCCGTTGACCAGATTCTGGGTGACATAAGAAAGAGAGTAACTACTCGCTCAAGATTAGCTAACTTTTGTGAGCATTACTCGTTTGTCTCTTCTATTGAGCCTTTCAGGGTATAAGAGGCCTTGCAAGATCCGGACTGGGTGTTGGCCATGCAGGAAGAACTCAACAACTTCAAGCGAAATGAAGTTTGGAGCCTGGTGCCATGTCCCAAGCAAAACGTTGTGGGAACCAAGTGGGTGTTCCGCAACAAGCAAGACGAGCACGGGGTGGTGACAAGAAACAAGGCTCAACTTGTGGCAAAAGGTTATGCCCAAGTCGCAGGTTTGGATTTCAAGGAGACTTTTGCTCTTGTGGCTAGGCTAGAGTCTATTCGCATTCTATTAGCCTATGCCACTCACCATTCCTTCAGGTTGTTTCAAATGGATGTGAAGAGCGCTTTCCTCAACGGGCCAATCAAGGAGGAGGTGTATGTGGAACAACCCCCTGGCTTTGAGGATGACAGGTATCTCGACCACGTTTTTAAGCTCTCTAAGACGCTCTATGGACTTAAGCAAGCCCCAAGAGCATGGTATGAATGCCTTAGAGATTTCTTAATTGCTAATGCTTTCAAGGTTGGGAAAGCCGATCCCACTCTTTTCACTAAGACTTGTGATGGTGACCTTTTTCTGTGCCAAATTTATGTCGATGACATAATATTTGGTTCTACTAACCAAAAGTCTTGTGAGGAGTTTAGCAGGGTGATAACTCAAAAGTTTGAGATGTCGATGATGGGCGAGTTGAACTACTTCCTTGGGTTCCAAGTGAAGCAACTCAAGGACGGCACCTTCATCTCCCAAACGAAGTACACTCAAGATCTTCTCAAGCGGTTTGGGATGAAGGACGCCAAGCTCGCGAAGACACCAATGGGAACCGACGGACAAGTCGACCTCAACAAAGAAGGTAAGTCCGTTGATCAAAGGCATACCGGTCTATGATAGGGTCATTACTTTATTTATGTGCTAGTAGACCGGATATTATGCTTAGTGTATGCATGTGTGCTAGATTTCAATCCGACCCAAGGGAATGTCACCTTGTGGCCGTTAAGCAGATTCTTAGATATTTAGTTGCTATGCCTTGCTTCGGGATCTAGTATCCAAAGGGGTCTACCTTTGACTTAATTAGACATTCAGACTCCGATTATGCTAGATGCAAGGTTGATAGGAAGAGTACATCAGGGACGTGCCAATTCCTAGGAAGGTCCCTGGTGTCTTGGAGTTCAAAGAAACAAACCTCTGTTGCCCTATCCACCGCTGAGGCCGAGTATGTTGCCGCAGGACAGTGTTGCGTGCAGCTACTTTGGATGAGGCAAACCCTCAGGAACTTTGGCTACAATCTGAGCAAAGTCCCACTCCTATGTGACAATGAGAGTGCAATCCGCATGGTGGATAATCCTATTGAACACAGCCGCACTAAGCACATAGACATCTGGCATCACTTTTTGAGAGACCACCAGCAAAAGGGAGATATCAAGGTGTTCCATATTAGCACCGAGAACCAGCTAGTCGATATCTTTACCAAGCCATTAGATGAGAAAACCTTTTGTAGGTTGCGTAGTGAGCTAAATGTCTTAGATTCGCGTAACTTGGATTGATCTATAGCATACATGTGTTTTATGCCTTTGATCATGTTACTCATACATTTATGCAATTTGTTGCTTATTTATGGTGCTCAAGTTGTGCAAGGGATCCCCGGACCTCACAAGTCCATGTGTGAATGATGCACATATTTAGGGGGAGAAGTGCTACAACTTGACCCTTTGAGACTAATCCTTGTGTTTGAGTTGCTTGATGTAGTCTCAAAGGTGCATTGAAAGGGAAAGGTGAACTTGGACCATGCAAAGACTTCCACTACACTCCAGTATTAGTGTACTCGCCTCCAATTTCATTCTTATGCTCTTATTTCCTTTAGCTCTTAATTGACAATTTTTCGTGAGGTAATGGGGAAGGGCCAAAAATGATCCCGTTTTGGTGCTTAATGCCAAAGGGGGAGAATTTAAGGCCAAAGTAAATGGATCAGCTACCACTTGAGAATTTTGAAAATAGTAGAGTTAGAATTTTTGATTTGTCCAAAATGCTCTTATTGCAAAATTCTGTCTCTTGTGGGGGAGAATTTATGATTATGGGAAAAAGGGAGAGTTTTTGGCACTCGATCAATTTTTCCATTAGAATATCTCTCTTTGTGCCCAAACAAGTGAGTTTGACTTAGAGATAGGAAAATGACTTTGATTTGCAAAAACAAACCAAGTGGTGGCAAAGAATGATCCAAATATGCCAAATAAGAGTCAAAAACAATTTGGTCCTTATTTGCATCGATGTTGCACTTATTTATGTTGCTTTTTGATGTGTTGGCATAAATCACCAAAAAGGGGGAGATTGAAAGGGAAATGTGCCTTTGGGCCATTTCTATAATGTTTTGGTGATTAAGTGTCCAACACATATTAAGTGAGCTTATTATGTGCCAAACTAGCAAGAAGTGCAAATTATGTAACAAGGTATGTTTCTAGACTTAGTACATTGTTTTGAGTACTAACATATATTGTCTAAGTGCTAGAAACAGGAAAAGAAAGGATTGCAAGACTTGGCTATGTACAGCCAAAGTCCAGCTCGGTCTGGCACACCGGACTGTCCGGTGGTGCACCAGACAGTGTCCGGTGCGCCAGGCTAAACTCTGGTGAATAGGCCGCTCTCGGGAAAAGTTTGGCGGTGTACAGCGATAATTCACCGGACTGTCCGGTGGTGCACCGAACTATCCGGTGAGCCAACGGTCGACTGCGCAACGGTCGGCCACGTAATCCGCGGGCGGCGCGTGGCCCGTGCCAACGATCGGCAGGGGGCACCAGACTGTCCGGTGTGCACAGGACAGTGTCTGGTGCGCCAACTGTCACGAATCTGCAACGGTCGTCTGCGCCAGAATAGGAAAGAAATCGGCATAGGACCGTCTACAGTGACTGTCCGGTGGCGCACCGGACTGTCCGGTGCGCCACCCGACAGAAGGCAAGGATAGCCTTCCTTGTTGGCCTCCAACGGCTCCTAGCTGCCTTGGGGCTATAAAAGGGACCCCTAAGCGCATGGAGGAGTCACCCAAACATTTAAGAAACATTCTAAGACTTCTAGACTCCAACTTCGCGCATTTGATTCTTTGAGATAGTGACTTGAGATCCATTTGAGTTGAGAACTCCGTGCGTTGTGTTTTGAGCTTGAGTTGTGACTTATATGCGTGATTGTGCTGTGATTTGAGTCTTGTGTGCGTTGCTCTCCCTTCCCTTACTTCTGTACTTCTTTTGTGATCATCATTGTAAGGGCGAGAGGCTCCAAGTTGTGGAGATTCCTCGCAAACGGGAGAAAGACAAAGAAAAGAAAAACCATGGTATTCAAGTTGATCATTGGATCACTTGAAAGGGGTTGAGTGCAACCCTCGTCCATTGGGACACCACAACGTGGAAGTAGGCAAGTATTACTTGGCCGAACCATGGGATAAAAATCAAGTGTCTCTTGTGTGCTTTACCTTTGATTATCTGTGGTCACAAGAACTCACTTCAAGCTACTTAGCCATTCTAACTTGCATAACAAAGTTTTGTGGCTATTAGTGTTGAATTTTACAGGATCACCTATTCACCTCCCCCTCTAAGTGCTTTCAACTGTCCGGTGCGCCACTCGATAGAAGGCAAGGATAGCCTTCCATGTTGATCTCCAACGGCTCCTAGCTGCCTTGGGAAAAGGGACCCTTAGGTGCATGGAGCAGCAGACCAAGCATTCTCTAAGCATACTAAGACATCCAGACTCCGCTCCCACACATTTGATTCATCATGTTAGTGATTTGAGCTCCATTCGAGTTGTGAACTCCCCGTGTTGTCATTTGTGCTCAAGTCTTCACTTGTGTGCGTGTGTGTGCTGTGGATTGAATCTTGTGTGTGTTGCTTTTCCCTCCCTTACTTCTGTGTTTCTTTTGTGATCATCACTATAAGGGCGATAGACTCCAATTTGTGGAGATTTCTCGCAAACGGGAGAAAGACTATAAGGAAGAAAGTCGTGGTATTCAAGTTGATCATTGGATCACTTGAAAGGGGTTGAGTGCAACCCTCGTCCATTGGGACACCACAACGTGAAAGTAGGCAGGTGTTACTTGGCCGAACCACGAGATAAAAATCGCGTGTCTCGTGTGTTGCTCCTTGTGATTGCTTTGTTCGCACGAGCGTGCTTCATAGCCACTTGATTACACTAACTCCTTTACAATAAAGTTTGTGGCTATTTAGTGTTTAATTTTATAGGATCACCTATTCACCCCCCTCTAGGTGCTCTCAATTGGTATCAGAGTCGTACTATTCACTTAAGGGACTAACCGCCTGAAGAGATGGATCCTAAGGGCAAGGGGATGGTGATTAACGACAAGGAGAAGGAGTCTCTCTTCAACGAGCCAAGGGACGACAAGCCTACCGACTCAGGCTCAAGTCATAAGAAGAGAGACGGGAAGAAGAAGAGACGCATCAAGAAGATCATCTACTATGACAGCGATGCATCTTCTTCTTCACCAAGGGACGACGACGACTCTTCATCAAAGAAGAAAACGGTTAATCAAAACTATTCATTTGATTATTCCCATATTCCGTTCAATTTAAATGCTCACTTGCTATCAATTCCACTTGGGAAACCTCCACACTTTTATGGAGAAGACTACTCTTTCTGGAGTCATAAAGTGCATAGTCATTTATTTTCCCTCCATCCTAGTATCTGGGATATTGTTGAAAACGGAATGCATTTTGATAGTACTAACAATCCCGTTTTCATAAATGAGCAAATTCACAAAAATGCCCAAGCTACTACTGTCTTGCTAGCTTCACTTTGCAGGGATGAATATAATAAGGTGAGTGGCTTGGACAACGCCAAGCAAATCTGGGACACCCTCAAGATATCTCATGAGGGAAATGATGCCACTATGATCACAAAGATGGAACTAGTGGAAGGTGAGCTGGGGAGGTTTGCGATGATCAGGGGAGAGGAGCCAACACAAACCTACAACAGGCTCAAGACCCTAGTCAACAAGATACAAAGCTACGGAAGCACAAGATAGACGGATCATGATGTCGTCCGACTCATGCTAAGGTCTTTTACTGTAATTGACCCCTATCTTGTCAATCTTATTCATGAGAATCCCAGGTACACCAAAATGACACCCGAGGAGATCCTCGGAAAATTCATAAGCGGGCGCATGATGGTGAAGGAGGCTTGATACATGGACGATGCTCTAAATGGTCCACTACCCGTCTACGAGCCACAGCCCGTTGCTCTCAAGGCAACTAGTAGCAAGGAGACGCTACCAAGCAAGGTAGCACAAGTGGAGACTGCTGAGCTAAATGAAGATGAGATGGCGCTTATCATCAAGCGCTTCAAGACCGCACTCAAATGACGCAAGGAGTACCCCCAACATGAATAAAACAAGGGGTAAATGCTCCTGCTTCAAATGTTGTAAGACTGGTCACTTTATTGCTCAATGTCCCGATAATGATAATGACAGGGACTGAAAGTTCCCTTTGCTCGGGAACAGGATCTGGATGTCGCCTAGAGGGGGGGGTGAATAGGCGAATAAAAATTATCACTTTAAAACTTCAGTTCTTACCCTACTCAAAGACCAGATTGCAGTGGAATGAAAGATCCTTCGAGTAGGTTGCAGCAGAATAGAAGATCATGTCTCAAAATGCCCTGCACTTCAAATATAACTTGTACCACAGATAAGTGTTGAAGTGCAGATATAAAAAGTGAGTAAGACAGAGAGTCAGCACACAATACAGAGCGAAGCACACAGACGCAAGAATTTATCCCGAGGTTCGGCCAAGCCTGAAATGCTTGCCTAGTCCTCATTGGAGTTAGCCACACCTGGGCTTGGAGTCTATTTCAACTCCTTCCTCCATTTGCTCAGATCTGTCAGTATGACAGATAGAGCCTTCCACTATATTGAGTTGGGTTACAACAAAGCTGCGGCTGCTTACAGTCTTCTTGACAGCACTTCGGTAGAGTAACAATGCGCTCAAGACTATGCTCTAGCTCTTAGCAGCACTTCTCCACTCTCTAAAGGCTTATAGCTTTGCCTTCTACACAAACTAGAGAGATTCATATAAGAGGGAGAGTGAGAATTGATCCGAGTGATGTATACTATTGTTGGCTGCTCTATTTTTTGTTGGAGGCGCCTAAGAGTCCCTTTTATAGATCCAAGGGGCCTAGGAGCCGTTGGAATCCCATTTGGAAGGCAATACTTGCTTTCTGTCGGGTGGCGCACCGGACAGTCCGGTGCACCACCGGACAGGTCCTGTAGCTTGTCCGGTGCGCGATCTCCTTCCAAATCGGGCTCAGCTGACCGTTGGAGCAACGGTCGTCTTGGCTCACCGGACACTGTCCGGTGCACACCGGACAGTCCAGTGTGCCAACTATCCGTTGGCCCAAGCCACGTGTTGCCCGCTGATCGTGCTGCCGACGGTTGGAGCAGTTGACCGTTGGCTCACCGGACAGTCCGGTGAATTATAGTCGTACGTCGCCAACCTTCTCCCGAGAGCGGCCTATTCACCGGAGTTCAGTCTGGCGCAACGGACATTGTCTGGTGCACCACCGAACAGTCCGGTGTGTCAGACTGAGCTGAGTCCTGGCTGTAACACAGCCAAACCTTTTGCTTCTCTTTTCTTTTCTTCTTTTCTTTGTTTCTAATACTTAGACAAATATATTAGTACACAAAAACCAATGTACTAAGTCTAGAAACATACCTTCTCTTTGATTTTCACTTCTTTAGCATTTGGCATGCTTGAGATTGATGTTGGACTCATAAATCCTCAAGTCAGCTTGACTTGATCTAGATTGACATTTCTGAGCTCCAACATCCTGCAAAGGTCGCATAGAATATATCCAAACGTAGGAACAACCCAAACTAAAGGTCAAGGTGCACTTAGCTCTTTTGGGCTGCTTCCAGTTCTAGTTTCGACATTGGTTCTCTTTCAAGTGACCTTGTTCACTTCTTGAGCTTGATCTTGAGCATTATGACTTACACCACATAATTGTATATGTTACCTCATTGGTTGTAAGTCATGTCCTTATGTGGTGTTCCTTGATGCACCATAACTCTTCTTAACTCGATCAACCTTGACTTTGCAAGTCTTCTTCTTCACCCCTGGCTTTGGGTTCCTGGTGTCCTTGACCTTCTCCCGTGCACTCGGTACCTCGAAGCTCTTCTTGCCTCCATCCTTGGCTTGATCGGTTGTCTCTGAGTTACGCACACCGAGTCTCACTTAAGCAATGTCCATCTTACTTGTGATGTCCATTATCTATAGATAATCCAGTCTTTGGACCATCACACTTGTTCACTTGTGTTGAACCCTGTTAGCTTTGCATTAAGCACCTGTTCAACACTTAGCACACTTGTTAGTCTTTTAATTGGGTTGTCATCCAAACCACCAAAACCCACAAGAGAGCTTTCAATCTCCCCCTTTTTGGTGATTGATGGCAACACAATTAAAGCTTACACAATAATAAGATTTAAAGCACAAATTTTGAATTCTAAGTTTATAGAATGCCCCCCCTAAATATGTGCTTACATTGAAATCTTAACTTTGGCCTTAAATGCCAAAATGCACATACTTAGGCTAATTCGAAGCATTGCTACACCTTAGAACCTGTGGGATGCATTGTGTCAAGAATCAAACCATGATGCGTATAACACACAAACGCATAGAATCAGAGTTAAACACCAATTAAATGGATATACCATAGGAATATCAACCTACCACTATTCACCAATAAGATACCGATTTAAAGCGCCAGAACCACATGAATATCTATCACAGGATAAACACAATAGATACCAATTGATTCATATCAACGGAAGCACTAATTTTGCATTATCACCATATAATACAACAAGAAGCATATGATAAGTATTATCAACAAACTAACACATTTTTCCTTAAGATCAAAGAAACCCCTTTAGGATAATCTTTCCTCTCAGGTTGAGATAAGCTTTAATGCACAATTTCTCCCCCTTTGACATCAAACACCAAAACCATATTCAAGCAAGAACATAGAATGATGTCAAGGGACAACAGGGTATTGAGCAGGTAAATTTTAACACACTAACATTACTCCCCTTACACATTGAACATATGCAACACAAGCATTTGGAGGAAAGTTAAGATACATATACGCAAAAGATCAATACTTTCTTTTGTACCTTTACCATGTTGTGGTGTACTTTCATCTTGAAAGTTTAATCTCTAGGGAGCTTCTCCACACTTGTGCCTCACCCTTTATCCTAATCTTTTCTTGTTGCTAAGACACCAAGCTTAGAGCAAGTTATAGTATTGTGGCACAAGATGAAGCTTCTATTCTAGTGATTACCAAAAGATATCAATTGAAGCAAACTACCATGACTAGCAATTGAAAAATCATTATTATTATAGATCCATGATATTTAAAGATAAGCATCTAGTATCGCCTAAATATTATAGAGCATGAGCAATCTATAAGGATGTAATTACTCACAACTTAAGATACCAAATACTTGTCTTACGGAGATACCCAAGTCCTGATTGCTTCATTTCCTGCTCATCTTCCTTTTTCCACCTTGAGACTATACAAGATCACTCAAGAAATAATTAGTCTCAAAAGACACAAGTTATGTCTGCTCCCCCTAAAGCTGTGCATCAAGTATTTGAATGGCTTGCACTTTGCATATTCTAGCTTCCTCAGAACTAGAGGGGATCACAACATATCTTGGTCAAGGCATACTCTATCAATTTCATCACAAAGAGATACCAATTGAATAGTTGACTTAATACAACGATGCATGCCTCAAGGAGTATAACATTTTACAAGCAACCTAGGCATGCTTCATACATGATAATCATTGCACCACATATACCAATTGAAAACGACAAGATCATGCATATAAAGCGCAATGTCTAAGTACACCATGATTAAGAAGGTTCCTTGGGTACAACAAAAGAAACAACATTTTAAAGTAAGGAGCACCTAAGCCAAGATACTACCAATTCAGAGGCAAGAACATAGTTGTGATCACAATCAATGGAACTTCAAGATATGAGATTGCATAGTTCCATTCTCCATACCTTTGCCTTTTACCTGAATACCATGAGATCCATTCTTTTAGGTAGTGTAGAGTGAGAGCACCTGTTGTCACCAATTTAGGGCTCCTTTTGCTCATGCACCTCATAACTCAAGAAGGTGCATTAGTGGCACAACATGGATTTGGTATACACACAGTATCAAAATTGGGTAATTATGTGAACATGGACTAAACAAGATGTCATGCTTGCACATAGGTTAATCATTAAAGACAATAGCATGTCTTACAAAAGGATATAGGTTTATCCATTAACACAAAAAGAGTTAATCATAGTGAATATATCGATTGAAAAGCTACCCATTGAATGATTCAAAAGATATAACATATAGAACACACACTCATGATTAAGCAAGCATCATTATGAACCATTGATAACACAGGCAATCTCAAAAGCATAACTACTCCGAGGTTAGGTAGCACAACAAACCAACTTAAGAGCAATACTGATTTGCAATAATGTACTTAAGATACCCAGGTACCGTCCTTTGGAGAGCAAGTTGCATATTCTCATAAAGGTCCTTTGCTTGATTCACCAATAATGATTCAAGACCTCTACAACTTATTTAACTTGAGATGAACATGGGATTAGAATTGCACAATCATTCAACCTTGGGTCAATGAATAGACAATAAAAATCAACAGCTTAAGCATAGAGTTTGAATTAACCATCTTAAGCTCTCCCATGGTCTCCAGTCCATCTCGAGGCACCTGCATGGTCTAGTTGGCACAGTTTGGTACCCATCTCGGGATGGGTCCATAACGATCATCCAAAAGAGCCTTTGGTACCCAAATAGCAATTGTGCTAGTTCTAGGTGATCTCATTACTGATCTAGCACAAGTGTATGGTTTGGGTCTCCTAAGCGAATAAGATTAAGACAAATTTACTTGCTTAGGAACCTTACCTTTATTACATACCTCAGGTGGATGACCATGCTCACCACACATGTAGTAGAAACGTCGCTCAACCCGACATGACGCTTGCTGTTTATCATTTTCCTTGGTGAGGATCATCTTGGAGGGTGCACGTCCTTGATTCTTTATGGCCGGACATGAGGTGATCATGTGGTCCTTTTCATTGCATCCAAAACATCTCCTTATCCCTTCGTCCTTGTCTTTGTATGGACAAGAAGCAATGAGGTGACCTAATCTCTTGCACTTGAAGCACCTCCTTTTTCCTCTTCTCTTTTTGCTTTTGGATGACATAGAGAGATTATTAGTGCAAATAATATGACTAATTGAATCATTACCTTTTTCTTGTCTCTTGTTGATTGCTTCACTTATTGCTTTAGGAACATCTTTCTCAAGGAGTTTGACCCTTGCTGTGGTTTCTCCTTCCTCAAGCTTCTTCACCACGTGTTCGTAGATATCTTGAGGAAGTCGAGCAAGGCGTCTTCTCCTTAATTGTCTTTGTTTCTTGTTTCCAAGCAATTTCCTTTTTGACCCTACAACTTGTTACTCATTCAAACATTCGCTTCCTTTTGAGCGACAGGGGTTAGCACATGGTGATATATTATCCAAATGTGCACTTGTGCAAGAATGAGGTTCACATGAATTTAAGTTTGTAATTACAACCTCATGAGCAACATCAAGCATGATATGGTCATCAACTAGTTTACTATGAGAATACGACAACATATCATACTTTTCTCCTAGAGCAAGTTTTTCTAAATTTATCATTTCTACTTGACTCCTAAGCATAGAATTTTCAGTTTTAAGTTGAGCAACATTAGATAATACATCATGATTATTTCTTTGCTCAATTAAAACAGATTCATACCGTTGGACCAAATTCCCATGAGAGTACTTTAGCTCCTCATGTTCTTTGGTCATCTTCTCCAGGCTGTCGTTGGTTTTGATGAGAGTCTCCTCTAGCCTGAGAAGCGTTTCGCCTTGTTCCTCGTTCCTTCTCAACAGCTTAACCAAGAGCACTTTGTTTTCTTTGTTGAGATGGGTGTAGAGCCGGTGAATCTCTTCTTCTTTCACATCATCGGTCTCATTTTCCCTGTCATTATTATCAGTGGACGCAAAACAGGAAAATGTACCTTGTGGTGATGAGGACTCATCCTCGCTATCCTCCTCATATTCCTCCTCATCATCGCTTTCATCTCCACCATCATTGTTAGCGATAAGACATTTATTACCAGTAGAAGAGAAACTTGCCGGTGATGTGGATTCATCGTTTGGTAGCCATCGTTTTTCTTCTCCCTTTGAAAGGTTAGTATCACAAGCAATATAGGGAGTTGAAGCAGTACAATTTGACTCAGAATATTTTATTCTAATTTTATTCCATAGATCATGAGCATCAACAAATAAATCACTATCACTACTCATGATGGCAAAATAGGCACCTCTAGAAAGAGAGTCAACTAAGATGTTGCAAGCATGGTGATTGAGAGATAGACATCATAGTTCATCATTAGAAGGATTTTGACTAATATTAGAGGGAAAAATACTTCTGCTAAAGATCTGTCTCAAATTAGGATCAACATTCATGAAAGCATTATAAATAGAGACAGACCAAGATTTATAATTAGAACCATCGCCTAGTAGAAGTTCTACAGTTACCTCTTGTGACGACATCGTCATCTCCGGATGGCTAAGCCCATACTGGAGAGCCCTAGCTCTGATACCAATTGAAAGTTCCCTTTGCCCAGGAATAGGATCTAGATGTCGCCTAGAGGGGGGTGAATAGGCGAATAAAAATTATCACTTTAAAACTTTAGTTCTTACTCTACTCAAAGACCAGATCGTAGTGGAATGAAAGATCCTTCGAGTAGATTGCAGCGGAATAGAAGATACTGTCTCAAAATGCCCTGCACTTCAAATATAACTTGTACCACAGATAAGTGTTGAAGTGCAGATATAAAAAGTGAGTAAGACAGAGAGTCAGCACACGATACAGAGCGAAGCACACAGACGCAAGAATTTATCCCAAGGTTCGGCCAAGCCTGAAATGCTTGCCTAGTCCTCGTTGGAGTTAGCCACACCTAGGCTTGGAGTCTATTTCAACTCCTTCCTCCGTTTTCTCAGATCTGTCAGTATGACAGATAGAGCCTTCCACTATGTTGAGTTGGGTTACAACAAAGTTGTGGCTGCTTACAGTCTTCTTGACAGCACTCCGGCAGAGTAACAATGCGCTCAAGACTATGCTCTAGCTCTTAGCAGCACTTCTCCACTCTCTAAAGGCTTATAGCTTTGCCTTCTACACAAACTAGAGAGATTCATACAAGAGGGAGGGTGAGAATTGATCCGAGTGATGTATACTATTGTTGCCTGCTCTATTTTTTTTGTTGGAGGCGCCTAGGAGTCCCTTTTATAGATCCAAGGGGCCTAGGAGCCGTTGGAATCCCATTTGGAAGGCAATACTTGCTTTCTGTCGGGTGGCGCACCGGACAGTCCGGTGCACCACCGGACAGGTCCTGTAGCTTGTCCGGTGCGCGATCTCCTTCCAAATCGGGCTCAGCTGACCGTTGGAGCAACGGTCGTCTTGGCTCACCGGACACTGTCCGGTGCACACCGGACAGTCCGGTGTGCCAACTATCGGTTGGCCCAAGCCACGCGTCGCCCGCTGATCGCGCTGCCGACCGTTGGAGCAGTCGACCGTTGGCTCACCGGACAGTCCGGTGCACCACCGGACAGTCCGTTGAATTATAGCCATATGTCACCAACCTTCTCCCAAGAGCGGCCTTTTCACCGGAGTTCAGTCTGGCGCACTGGACACTGTCCGGTGCACCACCGGACAGTCCGGTGTGTCAGATTGAGCCGAGTCTTGGTTGTAACACAGCCAAACCTTTTGCTTCTCTTTTCTTTTCTTCTTTTCTCTGTTTCTAATACTTAGACAAATATATTAGTACACAAAAACCAATGTACTAAGTCTAGAAACATACCTTCTCTTTGATTTTCACTTCTTTAGCATTTGGCATGCTTGAGATTGATGTTGGACTCATAAATCCTCAAGTCAGCTTGACTTGATCTAGATTGACATTTTTGAGCTCCAACATCCTGCAAAGGTCGCATAGAATATATCCAAACGTAGGAACAACCCAAACTGAAGGTCAAGGTGCACTTAGCTCTTTTGGGCTGCTTCCAGTTCTGGTTTCAACATTGGTTCTCCTTCCAGTGACCTTGTTCACTTCTTGAGCTTGATCTTGAGCCTTATGACTTACACCACATAATTGTAAATGTTACCTCATTGGTTGTAAGTCATGTCCTTATGTAGTGTTCCTTGATGCACCATAACTCTTCTTAACTCGATCAACCTTGACTTTGCAAGTCTTCTTCTTCACCCCTGGCTTTGGGTTCCTGGTGTCCTTGACCTTCTCCCGTGCACTCGGTACCTCGAAGCTCTTCTTGCCTCCATCCTTGGCTTGATCGGTTGTCTCTGAGTTACGCACACCGAGTCTCACTTAAGCAATGTCCATCTTACTTGTGATGTCCATTATCTATAGATAATCCAGTATTTGGACCATCACACTTGTTCACTTGTGTTGAACCCTGTTAGCTTTGCATTAAGCACCTGTTCAACACTTAGCACACTTGTTAGTCTTTTAATTGGGTTGTCATCCAAACCACCAAAACCCACAAGTGAGCTTTCAGGGACAAGAAAAGAGCGAGAAGAAGGAGAAAAATAAGAACTACAGGAAGGCAAAGGGCGAGGCGCACCTTGGAAAGGAATGGGACTCGGACTGCTCCTCTTCCGACTCCGACGACGAAGGACTTGCTGCCTCGGCCTTCGACAAATCCTTACTCTTCCCCAACAAACGCCATACATGTCTTATGGCCAAGGAGAAAAAGGTACGTATTCGCGACACACCCAAGTACACTTCATCCAGTGATGAAGAATATTCCGATGATGAAATAGACTACACTGATCTATTTAAAGGACTAGATAGAGCCAAGGTAGACAAAATTAATGAATTGATTGATGCTCTAAATGAAAAGGATAAATTGTTAGAAAAGCAAGAGGACATTTTGTATGAGGAACATGACAAATTTGTTAGTGTGCAAAAATCTCTTGCTTTAGAAACTAAGAGAAATGAAATGCTATCTTCTGAGTTATCTGCTTGCCATGAATTGATCTCTAGTTTAAAAAGTTTAAATGATGAAATAAATGCTAAGCTAGAAGAAGTCAATGAAATCAGTTCATGTGTAGAGCATGTCATTATTTGTAATAGATGTAAAGACTTTGATGTTGATGCTTGTAATGAACATCTTACTTCTATTGCTCAACTAAACGATGAGGTGGCAAGTCTTAATGCTCAACTTAAGACTTGCAAGGTTGATTTTGATAAACTAAAATTTGCTAGGGATGCCTACACTGTTGGTAGACACCCCTCAATTAAAGATGGACTTGGTTTTCGAAAGGAAACCAAGAACTTAACAAGCCAAAGGACTCCCGTTCTCAACAAGGAGAAAGAGAAGGCCCTATGGCTAGTAGTCCTCAAAGGAACCATGCATTTATGTATGATAGGAAAATTGCTAGTCATTCTCATTACAATAGGAATTATGATCATGCTGCTTATAATTCACATGCTATGTTTGCCTCTAGTTCTACTTTTGTTCATGGTAGAAGTAGGCCTAGGAAAATCATGTTGTGCCTCATGTACCTAGGAGAATGTGCAAAGAACCTTCCACTATTTATCATGCCTACAATACTTCGTTTGTACTTTCATGTAAAAATGCAAAAGTAGTTGCTAGGAAGTTGGGATCCAAATGCAAGGGAGACAAAACCTGTATTTGGGTTCCAAAAGTAATTGTGACTAACCTTGTAGGACCCAACAAGAGTTGGGTACCTAAAACCCAAACTTAATTCCTTGCAGGTTTATGCATCCGGGGGCTCTAGCTGGATAATCGACAGCGGATGCACAAACCACATGACAGGGGAGAAGAAGATGTTCACCTCCTACTTGAAGAACAAGGATTCCCAGGATACGATCATCTTTGGAGATGGGAACCAAGGCAAGGTCAAAGGCTTGGGCAAGATTACCATCACTAACGAGCACTCAATTTCGAATGTATTTTTAGTAGAGTCGCTCGGGTACAACCTTCTGTCTGTAAGTCAATTGTGCCACATGGGCTACAATTGTTTGTTTACAAATGTTGATGTATCTGTCTTTAGAAGGAGTGATGGTTCATTAGCTTTTAAGGGTGCATTAGATGGCAAGCTCTATTTAGTTGATTTTTCGAAAGAGAATGCCGATCTAGATGCATGCTTAATAGCTAAGACTAGTATGGGCTGGCTTTGGCATCGTCGTCTAGCACATGTTGGGATGAAGAACCTTCATAAACTTCTAAAGGGAGAACATGTGTTAGGACTAACTAATGTCTGTTTTGAGAAAGATAGACCCTGTGCAGCATGTCAGGCAGGGAAATAGGTGAGAAGCACTCATCACACAAGAATGTGATGACAACATCAAGACTATTGGAGCTTCTTCACATGGACCTCTTTGGACCCGTTGCCTACTTTAGAATTGGGGGAAGTAACTATGGTCTTGTAATTGTTGATGACTTTTCCCGCTTCACTTGGGTGTTCTTTTTGCAGGATAAATAAAAAACCCAAGGGACCCTAAAGCGCTTTCTAAGGAGGGCTCAAAATAAATTTGAGCTAAAGGTGAAAAAGATAAGGAGCGACAACGGGTCCAAGTTCAAGAATCTGCAAGTTGAGGAATATCTTGAGGAGGAAGGCATCAAGCACGAGTTCTCCGCTCCCTACACACCACAGCAAAACGGTGTAGTAGAGAGGAAGAACAGGACGCTAATCGACTTGGCGAGAATGATGCTTGGAGAGTTCAAGATGCCCAAGCGGTTTTGGTCAGAAGTTGTGAACACAGTCTGCCACGCCATAAACCAGCTCTACCTGCATCGCCTCCTAAAGAAGACCTCCTACGAACTCCTTACCGGTAACAAACCCAATGTCTCTTACTTTCCTGTATTTGGGAGCAAATGCTACATTCTGGTGAAGAAAGGTAGACATTCTAAATTTGCTCCCAAGGCAGTAGAAGGGTTTTTACCAGGGTATGACTCAAATACAAAGGCGTATAGGGTCTTCAACAAATCATCAGGATTGGTTGAAGTCTCTAGCGATGTTGTATTTGATGAGACTAATGGCTCTCCAAGAGAGCAAGTTGATCTTGATGACATAGATGAAGATGATGTTCCGACGGCCGCAATGCGCACGATGGCGATCGGTGATGTGCGACCACAGGAACAACAGGAGCAAGATCAGCCATCTTCCTCCACAATGGTGCATTCCCCAACTCAATACAATGAACAGGTATCGCAAGAATGGCATGATCAAGGGGGAGCACAAGAAGATCAAGCAATGGAGGAAGAAGCACCATGGGTCCCTCCAACTCAAGTACAAGCAACGATCCAAAGAAATCACCCCGTCGATCAGATTCTGGGTGACATTAGCAAGGGAGTAACTACTCGCTCACGCTTAGCTAATTTTTGTGAGCATTACTCGTTTGTCTCTTCTATTGAGCCTTTCAGGGTAGAAGAGGCCTTGCAGGATCCAGACTGGGTGTTGGCCATGCAGGAAGAGCTCAACAACTTCAAAAGAAATAAAGTTTGGAGCTTGGTGCCACGTCCAAAGTAAAACGTTGTGGGAACCAAGTGGGTGTTCCGCAACAAGCAAGACGAGCACGGAGTGGTAACAAGAAACAAGGCTCGACTTGTAGCAAAAGGTTATGCCCAAGTCACAGGTTTAGATTTCGAGGAGACTTTTGCTCCTGTGGCTAGGCTAGAGTCTATTCGAATATTATTAGCCTATGCCGCTCACCACTCTTTTAGGCTGTTCCAAATGGACGTAAAGAGTTCTTTCCTCAACAGGCCAATCAAGAAGGAGGTATACGTGGAACAACCCCCTGGCTTTGAGGATGATAGGTATCCTGACCACGTGTATAAGCTCTCTAAGGCGCTCTATGGACTTAAGCAAGCCCCAAGAGCATGATATGAATGCCTTAGAGATTTCTTAATTGCTAATGCTTTCAGGGTTGGGAAAGCTGATCCCACTCTTTTTACAAAGACTTGTGATGGTGATCTCTTCGTGTGCCAAATTTATGTCGACGACATAATATTTGGTTCTACTAATCAAAAGTCTTGTGAGGAGTTTAGCAGGGTGATGACACAAAAATTCGAGATGTCGATGATGGGCGAGTTGCCCTACTTCCTTGGGTTCCAAGTGAAGCAACTCAAGGATGTCACTTTCATCTCCCAAACGAAGTACACACAAGATCTTCTCAAGCGGTTTGGGATGAAGGATGCCAAGCCCGCGAAGACACCGATGGGAACCGACGGGCATGTTGACCTCAACAAAGGAGGTAAGTCAGTTGATCAAAAGGCATACCGGTCCATGATAGGTTCATTACTTAATTTATGTGCTAGTGGACCAGACATTATGCTTAGTGTATGCATGTGTGCTAGATATCAATCCGACCCCAAGGAATGTCACCTTGTGGCCGTTAAGCGAATTCTTAGGTATTTAGTTTCTACGCCTTGCTTCGGGATCTAGTATCCAAAGGGGTCTACCTTTGACTTGATTGGATACTCAGAATCATATTATGCCGGGTGCAAGGTTGATAGGAAGAGCACATCAGGGACGTGCCAATTTCTAAGAAGGTCCCTGGTGTCCTAGAGTTTAAAGAAACAAACATCTGTTGCCCTATCCACTGCTGAGGCTGAGTATGTTGCCGCAGGACAGTGTTGCGTGCAACTACTTTGGATGAGGCAAACCCTCTGGGACTTTGGCTACAATCTGAGCAAAGTCCCACTCCTATGTGACAATGAGAGTGCAATCCGCATGGTGGATAATCCTGTTGAACACAGCCACACTAAGCACATAGACATCCGGCATCACTTCCTGAGAGACCACCAGCAAAAGGGAGATATCGAGGTGTACCATATTAGCACCGAGGACCAGCTAGCCGATATCTTCACTAAGCCTTTAGATGAGAAAAGGTTTTGCTGGTTGTGTAGTGAGCTAAATGTCTTAGATTCGCGTAACTTGGATTGATCTATAGCATACATGTGTTCTATGCCTTTGATCATGTTACTTTGTGCATTTTAATCAATTATTGTTATTTATGGTGCTCAAGTTGTACAAGTGATCCCTGGACCTCACAAGTCCATATGCGAATGATGCACATATTAAGGGGGAGATGTGCTACAACTTGACCCTTTGAGACTAACTTGTTTGTTTGAGTACACTTGATGTAGTCTCAAAGGTGCATTGAAAGGGAAAAGTGAACTTGGATAATGAAAAGACTTCCACTGCACTCCGGTATTAGTGTACTTACTTCCAAGTTCATACTTGCAATCTCATTGCCTTTTGCTCTTAATTGACATTTTTTGTGAGGCAATGGGGTTAGAAGGCCAAAAATGACCCCGTTTTGGTGCTTAATGCCAAAGGGGGAGAAATTAAGGCCAAAGCAAATGGATCAGCCAACCACTTGTGAATTTTGAAAATAATAGAGTTAGAACTTTTGATTTGTCCAAAATACTCTTATTGCAAAATTTGGTCTCTTATGGGGGAGAATTTTGATTATGGGAAAAGGGGGAGTTTTTGGCACTTGATCATTTTTTCTCTTGGAATGTCTCTCGATTTGCCCAAACAAGTGTGTCTGACTTAGAGATAGGAAAAAGAATTTGATTTGCAAAAACAAACCAAGTGGTGGCAAAGAGTGATCCAAATATGCCAAATCATAAGCAAAAATATTTTGATCTTCAATTGCATTGATGTTGCACTCTTTTTGTTGCTTTTGATGTGTTGGCATAAATCACCAAAAAGGGGAGATTGAAAGGGAAATGTGCCCTTGGTCCATTTCTATAATTGTTTTGGTGATTAAGTGTCCAACACAAATGTTTTGAACTCTTATGTGCTAAACAAGCAAAAGGTGCAAGTCAAAGACAAGGTATGATTCTAGACTTAGTAAATTGTTTTTGAGTACTAACATGGTTATCTAAGTGCTAGAAACAGTGCCAAGGAGAGAAGAAATGAATTGAAAAAGAGTTCAGCTCGGCCTGGCACACCGGACTGTCTGGTGGTGCACCGGATAGTGTCTGGTGCCCCAGGCGAGCCTCCGGTGAACTACCTACTCACTACAGGAAAACACTTAATTCCCGTTGGCCAGGAACCGACGAGAATAAGCATTAAACCGACGGGAATTAGTAATTCCCATCGGTTTAGGGCTTATTCCCATCGGTTGTCAGCCGACAGGCGTCAGGTGTCAGGGATAAGGTTATTCCCGTCGGCCGCTGACGGGAATAATTAATCCCCGTCGGTCACTAACTAGCCGATGGGAGTTATGGTTAATTCCCATCGGTCAGGTCAGCCGATGGGGATTAACTATTAACTCCCGTCGGCCAGGTCAGCCGACGGGGATTAACTATTAACTTCCGTCGGCCAAGTCAGCCGACGGGGATTAACTGGGCCGACGGGAGTTAACCTATAATTCTGCAACAACAAACCAAATTAGATATTTCTCCACAATTGCACACATAACACATCACAAACATATGACAAACATATCACATGAACATACACATCACAAACGCATTGATATGATTCACACATCACAAACACATTGATATGATTCACACATCACAAACTTAAGATCTAGTGTTTACACAAACATTTCAGATACGAGTTACGATCAAGTGTTTACACAAACATAACGTCCACGAGTTAAAAAACATAACGAGCACGAGTTCAAGTGTTTAGAGATAACCACCACTTGGGTGGTTAGAGCTTTGACCGTTGCTGCCACCACCACTAGGAGGAGGGAACGCGAAGAGGGAGTCAACAAATCCAGTCCCTGCTACGGGATCAGACCCACTACCACCCGCTTCGAGCGTAACCTATGCAAGTTAGCAAATATCAACACGTTAAATGCAAATATCAAAAAGTATACAAGTGTATAAATTAATCGACAGTTATCAAACATACCCTATCTCCAGGTGCAGGTATATGTGTCGGAGGGGTGTTGAACTGTGGTGGCGGAGCTGGTGTGTTTGCAAACTGGCTCCATTGTGGTGGCGGTGGAAAATTTGTTGCCATGCCCTGTTGCTGCATTAACTGTTAAACATATGTGTTAATATTGAAGATGTTGTATTGAAATATAATAATTTAGAGTTTGGATTATGTGTACTCACTTGATACATCGCTTGGTTATGTGCATTGCAAGCCTCCATAAATTCGCGTTGTTGTCTCATCTGTTCACGCATCCTCATAATCTCCAACTCCTGCTCGTTCGATCGACGAGAGCATGAGCTACGGGAAGACGAACCCGTCCTCTAAGATATCACCGACGATGAGTCAATGAATCCATCGAAGAGTGTGTATCTATAAGTGATGCAAAAAATTTGATTACTGCATAATCAATTGTGTCAACCATATAATTTCATAAGTTAGAGCTTACCGTCCATGCACTTTGCCACCACCACTTGCGTACACCACCGAGGGATCCACCGGTTCATGGCGCCAGTTGAAGTCAGGGCCATGGCGATGAACCATCTCCTCCCCATATGCTGCTTATACATCATTCACAACCTTACAAATGCAGGAATTTCTATACTTTAAATGTTTGTACTTTTTGGCCAAAACTCACCAGCCGATCCGTGGCTATCTGGCTGCGGAGCTGGTCAGGGTTGTTCGGGTCTGGTCCTTTGTGGCCCTCCTGGTAGACCTCAATGTCACTAGGCTTTTGGCCACTCGTAGCTTCCTGTATAAACAAAAAACATTCATAAGCAATTGTACTATTTGCTGATCGACATAGATAGATCAAACTTACCATTCTTTTAGCTTTTCGTATCATGTCGTCACCGCCAAACTTGTGGTTAGGATTGGTTCCTCGACATTGTCTATGATGCGCTGACGCTTTCTGGAAGCCCAATATCGACACCAAGCATAGTACGCATCAGGCACGGGCGCCATCCATGGAACCATCACCTGCACACACAATGTTACATATTATATTTATCACAACAATCAATATAAAGGGTAAAACAAATTGAATACTAACCTCATGATATTGATCCTCAGTCAAATATATCTTTGAGGACCCTTCCTTTTTATTCAAGGGGTCTGCTTCTTCCGGATGCTTTTGAAAATACAGGTTTGTAGCCTGAATTCTCGCATAGTATATGGCATCCTTCACCAGCTTCTTTGCATTGTTTTGGAAGACACGTTCAGCGTGCCCCATGTAATCCTCTCCGTTAGGCAATCGATATCGAAGCTATAATATAAAGAATACAAATACAATGGTATAAGTCATAGATTTACAATATTAAGAAACATAACAAAAATAATAAAGAATTCTTACCCAAAAGTCATTACGCACAAGTCCCTGTCTATCGGTGTGGTTTCGTTCCTTTTTAAACTTGTACTCGCCCTAGGTACTGACGAGCACCTCATCCTCGGTATCACCGTTTGACACCTTCACTATACCAGGGTAGTGAAGGTGGCAAAGAGAACCCAACGTAAGGTTAACCTGAGTGTGGTGTCCCTTGCCGTCAAAGGACAGGTCCTCCCAATTCCTGCATTACACAAAAATATTAACAATACACATAATAGTTATATGAGATAAGTTAATATATTACACTCACCGATCTCCATGTGGCATGATTAAAGTCCTATCAGCCTCTCGCTCTATCACGTGACGAGGCTTTACTGAGTGGCTTTTTCTTGAGCGACGTGTGCGTGTCGCTGAAGAGCCTCCCGAGCCATCATCCATCGGGTTGTCAGCCGGTTCGCCCTGTTGGCCCCACTGGTCCCACGCCTGTTGCTGCTCTCTCTGGTGGTCCCACTGGTCCCATGGGTGGTGATGCTGTGCGGCCTGGTCCCATGTCACGTGCTCCACCTCCTCATTGTGCTCCACCTCCTCATTGTGTTGCTCAGCCTCATTGTGCTGCTCCTCAGTGTGCTGCTCATCCTGGTACATACAACTTAAGATTTATTTGTAAATATGTAAACAAATTTATTTGTACAAGATATGTTACCTCATCTCCATGTACCGCGCTCAACAGCTCTCGACGTCTGCTGCTGCTCGAAGAACTGCCCTGAAAAAGGCCCAGGCCCTTGAACAGCCCCTTCACTGACTTCTTTAATTTTGGCGGCATCCTGCATCAAAAATAAGAAATTATTCATTAGTGCATCAAAAATGACATAATCCTTAAAAAATAGAAAAAAATGAAATAACAAAACAACTTTACTTGTTAAATATCATCAAAATCAGGATCTATTTGTTCTCTTCTATGCAGAGGTCCCCATGTAACTTTTCTCCTAACAGGTTGTCTTCTCCGTCTCTCGGAAAAAGTTAAGTTGTTAACGTCTGCAACTAGTGAATCTAATGCCGGTGCAGGGTCAATATGAAAACTAGTTGGCAACTCTTCTTCTTGAAACACCTTATCAACCTGCTCAAGGTGAC
Source organism: Zea luxurians (assembly GCA_029449295.1). Classification (NCBI taxonomy): domain Eukaryota; kingdom Viridiplantae; phylum Streptophyta; class Magnoliopsida; order Poales; family Poaceae; genus Zea; species Zea luxurians. Next base: position 82,955,250 of record JAOPSE010000016.1, on the reverse strand, counting down.
CAATTTGATATTCGTCCTCACCAGGAGTGTATAGGCGTTCATGGGGATTTACATTGTACACAACCCTCCATTTAGACAACTTTTTGCATGGATATGTCGAGAAATAAACTTGGTCTACTTGATGGGCAAGGATATACGTGTCTTGAAGCAATTTTTTAGGTTGGATCTGTGTCATCCCAAATTCGGTCCTATAATACTTCGGGTCATACCATATACACTCAAAGAAAACTAGCGCTAAAGGATTATTTCCAGCAAATGTAATCTCGATTATATTTTTGATTTTCCCGTAATAGCAGGCTTCGTGTCCTTCCATGTCGATTGCCCTAGTAACGACTCCACTATTTTGAGTGGCGGCCATAGGATGACTTGATCCGAAAATGCTTGAACGAAAGTGATATCCATTGACGTCGTAACGTCCATAGCTTTTGGCAGTTACGCTTCCAATAGATAACTGACGTAAGTCATCATTCAAATTCATTTCCTCCCCAAACTGTCAATTATGCCACAAAGCATTAGCAAATTCTGTAATATTAGTTAACTGAAATTAGGTCTTGGAGCCACATAATTAAGACTTACACGGTCCCAAAGCCACATAATGAAATTAGGTCGCCCTTGCATACCATCGCGTCGCAATTTGTCTATGTCTCTCGCTGTTGGCCTACCGAGACACCTCATGTTTTGTTCATCAAACTCGCTGTCAAATATTATTGTATGACATGAGATATTTGATAACATAAACTAATTCACATATGAACAGTTTAAGAAAATAAGTCTTACACAAAGTATTTCTCCACCTCAGGCATATTCATGAACATGTACAGTAAAGCAGACTTCCGTTCTTCCATACTGAGGTGATATGCCTTGGGTGGACCAACGGCTTTGCCGTTTGTCTGAAAAATCGAAAGATCACTACACGGAGGCATCTCTCGTTCATCATCATGGTACCTTTTCTTTCGAGCAAATACATTATGTTCTTCTGCAAAGTAACAACTTGTGAAGTGTGCTGCCTCCTTTAGTTTAAATTGTTCCATAATACATCTTTCAACTCTTGCCTTATTGCCCACCATTGCTCTAAGCTTCTTTAATGCTCTTTCTATATGAAACATCCACCTATACTGAACAGGACCACCGACCTTAGCCTCATATGGAAGATGTATAAAGAGATGCTGCATAGGATTGAAGAAACCCGGTGGAAATATTTTTCCAATTTGCACAAAAGCACCGGTGCCTCTTTCTCCAGCTGTTCCATCACATCTCTTCTGATTTCTTTAGCACACAACTATCTGTAGAAATAGCTAACTTTAGCTAACATTTTCCACACAGCTTCGGAAATGTACCCATGAAACATTATAGGCATGAGCCTCTCCATAACTATGTGTAAGTCATGGCTCTTCAGTCCATTCATCTTCATTGTCTTCAAGTTCACAGATCTTCTAAAACCAGCGGCATAACCATCGGGGAATTTAATATCCTTCATCCACTTCATCACTTCTTTTCGTTGCTTAGATTTCAGACAATAGTCAGCTTTAGGTTTGCCTCCGTTTTCTCTAAGCACTTGGGTTGGACGATCACATATCACTGCTAAGTCCATGCGTGCCTTGTCATTGTCTTTCGTTTTATTAGGGAAATCCATGCATGTATTTATGAGGGCTTGGCAAAAGTTACTCTCTTGATGCATGACGTCGACGTTGTGCATCAAAATCAATGACTTAGCATAAGGAAGCTCCCACAAGCCACATATGTGAGTCCAGTTATGCTCCTCACCAAAACCTTGATACCTTTTCCCACTCTCGTCTAGGATAAGTTTCATATGCACTTCTGTAATTTCTATCCCACTACGTTGCTTGGGCGGTCCCTTCGTGACGATGGTGCCCTTCCTAAATTCCTTTCTCTGCCTTCTGAAGGGGTGATTGAAGGGTAGAAAACATCTATGGCAATCAAAGTAACATATCTTGCCACCAGCACTAAGACGAAAACAATCTGTATCTTTAGCACAATAAGGACACGTCAATCTACCATGCACGTTCCATCCAGAGAAAATACCATACGCCATAAAATCATGAACAGAGAACAGATATGCAACACGAAGATTGAATTTCTGCTTCTTGAAGTAGTCATAGGCTTCCACACCTTGCCATAGCTTCTTTAACTCTTCAATCAGTGGTTGAAGCATCACATTGAGGCGTACACCAGGATGCTCAGGCCTAGGTATAACAAGACATAGGAACATAAACTCATATTTCATGTAAAGAGCAGGTGGAAGGTTGTACGGTATGGCAATGACAGGCCAACATGAATACGACACAACGGTCATATTGAATGGCGTGAAACCATCAGTTGTCAAGCCGATACGAACGTTTCTTGCATTGCTGGCAAAATCTAGATCAAATTTGTCAAGAGCCTTCCATGCATCACCATCTGACGGGTGCACCATTAACCCATCTTGTCTGTCCGTACAATCTTTATGCCACCTCATGTGCATAGCAGTCTTCCTCGAGAGAAACAAACGTTTCACTCTAGGAGTGAGAGGCATGTACCGAAGTTGTTTATGTGCAACCTTTGTCACCACCTTCTCCCCATCTTCATTTACAAGCTCCACGTACCTCGACTTCCCACATTTTAAGCATTTCTGCTCTCTGCCATGTTCCTTCCAAAAAAGCATATAGTTGTCCTGGCAAACATCAATCTTCTCATACTCCATACCAAGACCTTCAAATAATTTCTTGGACCGGTACATGTCTTTGGGCATCTTGTGACCCGTAGGAAGAACCTCGCTAATCAAAACCACAAGCTCCTTGTAACAATTAATTGAGAATGCAAACTTGGACTTGATTTACATCAGCCGGGTCATGAATTCGAGGACGGTCACGTCAGTGTGCCCGTGAAGAGGCTCTTCTGACGCTTTGAGTAGGTCGAAGAACTTCTGAACCTCCGGTGTAGGTGAATCATGATGATCTGGTGCCAGTTCAGGCTGCAGATCCTCAAGCATCTGGTCCATCCTATCAACATCATCTTCATCGTCGCATATACATCTATAGGTAAGTAGTTAAACTATATATATACATAACATAACTTCATCACATTAACATGATTAATACTTGCATAACATCAAATTCATTAAATAATAATATTTGAAATAACTACTATTTGTATAACACATCACATTCATCATCCAATTCATTAACTAATAACATTAAACAACACATTTTATATTTGCAACATAAAATTAAAAATAGCAACTACAATGTATAAAGTCATATGAAAACTACTAACACTGTTAATTAACAAATTTAAACAAACTCTAATCACATAACAGTTAACTTTCGTCGGCCACAAAAAACCGATGAAAATAAAACATTACAATATATATAATATACCTCGCTTTACGTGGACGACGGTGGTGGACGATGACGGTGGACGACAGTGATGGACGACGGCGATGTGGGGAGGCCGCGGCTACCATGGACGGCGGCGGGCGACGGCGGTGGGTGACGGGCGTGCGGCCGTGAGCAGGCGGCGGCGGTCGTGGGCGGGTTGGTAGGCGGCGGAGGTCGTGGGCGGGCCTCGGTGGGCGCGTGGGGCGTGCGTGGGGCGGTGGCCGTGCGCGCGGTGCGTGGGGCGGGCGCGGGGTCGGGCGCGGGGCGGCGTGGGCGGCGGCTACCGGCGGCGTGGGGCGGGCGCGGGGCACGGGGCGCGGGTGGCACGGCGGCGTGGGCGGCGCGGCTGTTCGGTAGAGATAGAAGAAAGAGGCTCCCCGACGTCGGTTATTTCGAATAACTCCCGTCGGCCAGGCGGCGCGGCCGACGGGAGTTACTTAATCGCCGTCGGCTAGGGTTTTGGCCGACAGGAATTAATTAATCTCCGTCGGCCCCGTTGACTGGCCGACAGGAATTAATTAATCCCTGTCGGCCCACGCACGGGCCGACGGGAATTAAGTTAGCCGACAGGAATGCTTTGGATTGCTGTAGTGACTCTCAGGAATCGATAGAGTCGTACGGCTATAATTCATTGGATTGTTCGGTGGTGCACCGGACTGTCCGGTGAGCCAACGGCGCCCGCGCCAACGGTCGTCCGCGCGATCAAAGCGCGACACGTGGCTGCTCCAACGATCGGCTAGGTGCACCGGACTGTCCGGTGTGCACTGGACAGTGTCCAGTGCGCCATCTGACCCGCGGGAGCAATGGTCGATTGTGCCCGATTTGGAAGGAATCGCGCACCAGACAAGCTACAGTAGTTGTCCGGTGGCGCACCGGACTGTCCAGTGCGCCACTCGATAGAAGGCAGGGATAGCCTTCTATGTTGATCTCCAACGGCTTCTAGCTGCCTTGGGGCTATAAAAGGGACCCCTAGGCGCATGGAGCAGCAGACCAAGCATTTTATAAGTATACTAAGACATCCAGACTCCGCTCCCACACATTTGATTCATCGTGTTAGTGATTTAAGCTCCATTCGAGTTGTGAACTCCCCGTATTATCATTTGAGCTCAAGTCTTCACTTGTGTGCGTGTGTGTGCTGCGGATTGAATCTTGTGTGTGTTGCTTTTCCCTCCCTTACTTCTGTGTTTCTTTTGTGATCATCACTGTAAGGGCGAGAGACTCCAATTTGTGGAGATTCCTCACAAACGAGAGAAAGACTATAAGAAAGAAAGTCAATGTATTCAAGTTGATCATCGGATCACTTGAAAGGGGTTGAGTGCAACCCTCGTCCATTCGGACGCCACAACGTGGAAGTAGGCAAGTGTTACTTGGCCGAACCACGGGATAAAAATCGCGTGTCTCGTGTGTTGCTCCTTGTGATTGCTTTGTTCGCACGAGCGTGCTTCATAGCCACTTGATTACACTAACTCCTTTACAATAAAGTTTGTGGCTATTTAGTGTTTAATTTTACAGGATCACCTATTCACCCCCCTCTAGGTGCTTTCAAATATATTTTTAAGTGTCTCAAATAAATAGATTTTGCTTTATGAAAAAAAGAAAATGCTCAAAAACATGGAAATTTATCGAATACTTCTATGAGATATATTAGCATGTTTAAGCATATTTTACACTTAGAAACACTATGAAATGCCATGAATGCAACACTTAGTTTAATCTTATGATTCATTTTAATTGGTTTATAATAAAGATATATATATATATAACTATAATTTTTATTCCAAACCACTCAAAACTTATCAAAGTGAACTTATTTTTTTAAAAAATGTCACTTCAAAAAATAGGGTGTTACATAGAGGCCCACTAGTATGGGCTTCAGTGAATATCAATCCCATTATTCCTTGTTTGGACTGTGAAGGCATCTCGGTAGGGCTCAAAAGTATGGTCTTCCCCCAGCATTGAGAACCTTTATGTTAAAAGGCTATTAGTAAGAGTACATATAAATAGCAAGTGCCTGCCGATCTAGAGCTTGGGCGAGAGTGTCTGTCGACCGTAGTCGCGCCATGGTGTAGATGGAGGGCAACCCAGTCGGACAACAACGTGCCGCTTGCCAATCTAGAGCCTAGGTATGGGCATTTGTCAACCGTAGTCGTGCCATGGAGTAGATCGAGGGTAACCACCAGTCAGACAACAATGTGTCGATGACTAACAAATACCTTGGATGTGGGACATCAGATGACTAAGGTTAGGACACATAATAGGACAAGGTCGCTGTCATGGTGCACGTGTGCTAGATAAGGATAATTAATCTCATGTTGTCTTTACGCACCAGTCACTAACAATTGAGTCCTTAATATGGCATTTTATGTGACATCCCTCGTAAAAACGACAAAAAATTAGATTGTCATGTTAGATGCGGATATAACTGATACGCAACGACTTACAGAGTGGAACATTTAAGTTAGTCTAAAAATATACAACTATCTTTAACACGCGGCGGTTGGGCGGGCTGTAGCCCCGACAGCCCCCTTTGAGTCCGCCCTAAGGTCAGGAGTGTATGTGAACGTATTGCTTCTATTGGTACGCAAGGGCAGAAAACTACTACATTACCACACTTTTCTTGCACTGCATGCATAAGTCTAGTGGTGACGATTCATGATCACTTAAACCATGTTCTAAACCCTAAAACTAATAGTTAGTCACTAAAACTAGCTAAGAGATTTAAAACAAGTCATTTAATACACCAACTAATTGTTAGTTGTATCTCTTAAATATCTACTTAGTTGCTAACTACCTCAACTCTGTTAATAATTTATTAGCTAGCTAACAATTAGCTTTACGCCCCATTTGGATCATTGGAATTGAATTTCATTCTAATAATAGAAATTCAGGTATATATCAATTAAGTTAATTAGGTTTTATGAAAAATATATTTGTATACTATTATTATCAAGATGTCGGAGATATTTATGTGTTACATTTTTACTACAGAGGAGTGAGACGAAGAGTGTCATGTAAGTTACAGAGTAGAAACAAATTCTACTAATGCATAAAATCATTTCCCATCCTATACCCCATGAATTTGGGGTAGGCTTATATCTGGACTTTAGAAAGTGGTGGAATATCAAATTCCAAACTAAATAAGTTACTTTATTGAGTGAATTCCAATTCCTCTAAAATGAAGGGATCCAAACGCCCTGTTAGAGATTTAGGGCATCTCCAGCAATTCTTAATATTGAATGCCTAAGCTATATTTTAGGGGATAAAGGGAAACAAAGCTCCAATACCTCTCTATGGGCCTATTTGGTTCGGCTTTTTTCTGAATAGCTTTTCTAAAAAGCTGGCTGTGGGGAAAAGCCGGTGGTTAGAATGTCAGCTCCCAATCGAGTCGCATAAGAGAACCCAGCTCGTTGCTGCGAATATTTGCGCCAACGCCGTTGCTCCCAATCGCCACGATTTTTCTTTTTCCCGCGCCCTCCTCCTGCCTTCGCGCCTCCGGTCGATTTGGTGCGCGTGCTTGTTAGCGTTGTGGCAGGCTACTGGAGAACGAGCAGAAAGAGAGACCGAGGAGACAGAATGGACAAGACGTGAGGTAGAAGAAAGAGAGATGTAGCAGTCAATTGTAATCTGTATTATGTTCTTTTGATGATCTTTCCTCTGCTACAAGGTAGCACATAAGTACACGGACGCAGGCACTCCCCACCGCACACACCGTGTCCTGGGCTCGCGCACGCAGGCGCACTTGTCACACACATTACACCCATTCGGGCCCAGCAGACGAGCGTTGGGCTGGCGCACACGCCCAGTCCGGGTCCCTAACATTCCCCCCTCCTTAAGCTTCGGCTTGCCCCCAAGCCGATTAAGAACGGGATACCACAACTTTGCTTCCTGAATATTCCTCTTCAGATTGGCATTGTAGCACCTGTTCAAGTAGTGAGTCATGTTCTGAGTTGAGACGCAGCTGCGAGATGCTTGCTGTTGGAGGTCGGTCCTTGCTGTTGGAGTAGACAAATTCCTGCGCCTTTGGAGAGTCCCGTTTGTGTCCATCTGACAGGTACCACCGAGATCATGAGTGACAAAAATTACCCAAGGCAAGATTAAGACCAGATTGCCTGTTAGGAGCACCACAGACATGTTATCCTGATCATGTGTGCCGTGAACTGGCCCGTTAGGAGCACCACACGGACGTTGATGTTTTTCCTCTTGATCTGTAGGTGGAGATAGGGACGTCCAGAAGGTGTCACAATACCAAACTGCAGTACCTACACTCATGATGGTGAAAGACGACCATGGCATAGGCCGAAGACTAGTATTCCCACATTGAACCTCGACTGATTTGTTGTAGCTGACCACAGCTATTTGTAGCCAAACCATCTCGTCATGTCTACCAAATGGCCAACCAATACCATCTTGCTGGTCCAGTGAATCTGTTGCACAAACTCCATTTCTAGTTTCAGATGCAGCGACATTCAGAAATTGCGAAAAAAAATATGTGAACTCTGAAAGAAGATATCCAATCAGCATGCTGCAGCTTAAGGGAACGCCCTTTTGAGTCAGCCCAGCCATATAGATCAGAAACACCTATTCTCATTGGTGATGCCGAAGATGTTGCCACAGTCGTAAGAATGAGAGCACCATGGTATGCATCAGCAGTATCCTTCATGGCACTGATTTTGTTCTGCCCATCCTTCATCTTGACCTGAATGTAGGGCTTGCCATCCTTGTTAATATCCTTGTACGCACCAACACTGAATCCATGACCAATCCTTGACAAGGATAAGGACCTGATGGCCGAGGTTTGCCCCTTGAAGCTGTTGGATGTAGCAGCATGGTTAGTGCCGTTGTTGGCCACCCGCAGCTCAGCTTGTAATCCTGGCTTATATTGATAGATCCAAAGTGAAATAAGCCTGGAGGATTTGGTCGAGCAGCACCCTTGCTCACGTTCATCCTTGGCGGATTGACCAACCTCTGCACAAATACAGTCTGCACCACCTTCACGCAGACTTTGAAGGTCCTCCTCAATCTCACTTGGATCCACTTCTGCATATTGTAAGGAAGCACTTTTGGTACTGGAGCTGTAATCAACTCTGAACAAATTGTCTGGATCAGACGCCAACCAAGGGGGCTTTGGTGGAATGTCACCGGCCACTTGATCCAGTGATTTAATCAACCACACCAAGCCTGCATAACAAGATGGCCAGGGTACTGGTCTTAGCTGAATACCAGTGGCCAACTGTACAGGTGGTGGCCATGGTGGTCTTTGCTGCGTAGCAACCCAATCCATAATGAAACAATTCCATAAAACGAAGCGCAACTCAATGGTGGCTGTCATCAAAGTGCGATGTTCCCTTGGTTGCATTTCACCGAACACCACTTGAGCATCAATCAAAGTAGATGAAGGTGTGCCTGCAATAATCACCACGACTACCAGACTGGGCTTGACAATGTTGTGTAGTGCTTGGCTGGGACATTTGGTCGAACACCCGAGGGAAGAGCTGCTACTGCTGCCCATCTCCGGCTTGATGATGATGGAGTAGATGGTCATGACGGCAGCATTATGGAACTCGTCGCAGTAGTTGGTGGCGGGGAATACGGTGACGAGTTGGTGATCTACGAAGAACTCGTATCCGTCCTCCACCACTTGGTGCGCCCTGCACACGAGGTCCATGTCGTGCGCGCGGAGGAAGTCCGCCACGACGTCGGCGCCGAAGGTGCAGGACACGCTGCAGTCTTGGTTGTCCGCCCACCCTCTGCCCTCCATGGACAAAGGGACGGAACAGAGCAGGTTGTAGAGAAGGCCTCGATCGGGCACTTCGCAGGGCCTGGGTAGGCGTCGCGGAACACGATGGAGCCAGCCACCGCCGCCGCAGTCATTGATACCTTGAGCAGCTGATGCTGAAGAACATGTTGATGCAGCAGGCTTCGCTGATGTAGCTGACGCTGCCGCCTTGATGACGGCCGTAGGTGTCGGAGTGAGAATGAGTGTCGAACACCTTGTGGGCATGGTGTTGGTGATGTCGTCCTCGGCATAGGGGTCGAGCAGCAAGAGCTGGTCGAGCTGCCCGGGGTCTCCCGCGCCCGCGACCATGGCCTCCTCGGCAGCGGAAGTCTGGTTGTCGTGCGGTTGCGAGTAGTTCCCGACGAAGCTGAGCATCGGGGTTCGACGCCGGGTTGCGGCCTCCACTAGAACTAGGACTGCGCCCACATCACCGAGGCCGCCTACGGCCACATCTCCATGGGCTGGCTCGAGGGGCCCTTCGCCGGCGTGGGTGGGGATGCTGTCGGCGCCTGAGCCGAGCGGCGTGTCGGGGTCAGTGGAGGTGACGAGCGCCTTGGTAGGGACGTCGCCCAAGTCGCCGTTGCAGGGGAAGGAAGTGCTTCCGCGTGTGGGTTGCTGCAGCCTGGCGAAGAGTCGATCGAAGCGAGCGTCGGCCTCGTCGAACTTTCTGCTGATCTCGTCGAGGAGGAACTTTACGGCAGCGGGATCCATAGAGCTAGAGCGAGAATCGACTCCTCTGATACCAATTGTTAGCGTTGTGGCAGGCTACTGGAGAACGAGCAGAAAGAGAGACCGAGGAGACAGAATGGACAAGACGTGAGGTAGAAGAAAGAGAGATGTAGCAGTCAATTGTAATCTGTATTATGTTCTTTTGATGATCTTTCCTCTGCTACAAGGTAGCACATAAGTACACGGACGCAGGCGCTCCCCACCGCATACACCGTGTCCTGGGCTCGCGCACGCAGGCGCACTTGTCACACACATTACACCCATTCGGGCCCAGCAGACGAGCGTTGGGCTGGCGCACACGCCCAGTCCGGGTCCCTAACAGTGCTGTGGCGGAGAGCCGGCGACCTCTGCTGCTTGCCGCTACGCTATCCTCCACTGCGACATGAATCCCAGAAACAGCGCATCTCTAACGGATGGAACAAGGTCGCCGACGACAGGAAATCACTCCGCGGCGGACGGAGATGTAGAGGTACGTGAATCGAGTTCCGTGTAAACTCCAGTTCTTGGCTGCATCTTCCTTGTGTGCGAACCCTAGTTCTTTTCTGGATCTTGATTGCAAATCAGAATGCATCTTGAATCAGACTGAAGCTTGAGTGTGAACTCTATTTCTTGATCTCTGATGCAAGTTGCAGTTTCACACCTGAAGTGGAAAGATTGCCCACATTGGTGGAGCGTCAAAATGCTGCTGCACACTATTTTCATTATATTTCCAATTTATCAGAGTGCAGTGCAATACAGTAATGGATGGGAACACACCGTCATATAGCTATACTGAGAAGGAACACCAAATTCCAAGTTTGGTTTACTAGGCATAATTTGGATACACAATCCAATCAACCCTAGTTCTTGCATAACCTGCATTGAAGTTTTCATTATTAATTAATCTGTACTGAGAAGGAAGGCAAGAAAAAACACATCATGTTGCTGTTTTTTTTATAATAGAGTGTCTTTTATAATATGTACTAATAAGTAAGGCAAGAAAAACATATGAACACATTACGTATGTAGGATAAAAAACTATCAAATCATCACCACATTCATTGACTAGTCATTTTCAAAATACCTGTGGTCACCCTTAACACATGTTGAATATATAAAAAATAAATGGAGCATCTGCAATGAGGAGAAAGGAAGAATGAGAGTTGATGATTTATACAATGAGGAGCATCTGTACGATAGTATTTCAGATAATGATTTGCAGTTTGCAACTAGGAGAGCGAGGTTTCACAGTTAGTTCATGTTTATTAAACTCTGTTTTTTTTTGTAAACACAGCAGCAAAGTTTGAGTCCATGATCAAATATACTTGCAGCTATTTAGGTGAACATATACAAACTGAAAATGAGTGACTAAATTACAATGTATCAGTAAATCACACATTAGAAAACTGCATTTGTTACTTCATCAAACTTGAAAACACACTAGACAACAGGGCTCCAACAAAAGCAACACAAATATAATTACCACCTAACTTTCATTAGGTTCAGGAATTTCTTGAGTTTTGTGACTCCCAGCAGACAATATGGAGATATGTTAGAGGATAGTCCACCAGAAGTTGAAGCTCCTAAGAGGCCAAGTGGAATTTTTTAAAAAAAAAACTAAAGAAGCATTGCGAAGAGGTGGAAAAGATTCTTACTTGGAGGCTTCAAAACATTTCTGAGAAAGAGAAGAAGGAGGTTGTTGCAGAGAAAGAAAAGAAAAATGAGGAAAAAGGTTCAATCTTTCATATGAACTAGAGAAGAGAGGCTTCAGGTTGATCATATTAGGGCTGCAAATGAGGCAAAAAAAATATATAGAGGTAAAGGAAAGCGAGATACAGATGAAAAGAATGTTAGAGGAAGAGAGGATTATGACAATGGACATCAGTTCAATCTTTCATATGAACTAGAGAAATATATATATAGGGCTGCAAATGTTGCGTGTGGAGTCGAACTTTCATGTTTTTTTTTCCAGACTCGCTCTCTGTTGTGTGTGCATGTCTGTGCGAGGTGGAGTTAGATGTGCATGTGTTTATACATTACAGTATGAATCAGAGCTTGTGCTGTTGTCTCGTGTGCTGAACTTCAAATATAATTTCCACTTGTGTTGTTGCCAGCAAATAGAAAGAAGAAATGTAGCAGGTAATATTGAATACTTGTATGTTCTAAATACTAATGCTAGCAGCTACCGCTACCAGTATGTCTGGAGTGGACTCGCAAATAACATAGCTAGCAGTTCAAGCTCGCGACCTAGAACAGAAGGAACCAGATCTACGAAGGTTTGCATGTGATGTACTGTGGCCGCGCGACATGTAAAGTTAACAGATTTTGACATGGTTTTTTTTTAAAAAAAAACTTTAGGGAGCTGTTGGAACATTGTTTTTTTCCCTGGATTTATTCTTTTCAAGAAGATCTAGATTTACATGTTTTTGGAGTTATATTTTTGGGAATTGTTGGGCCTTTAGCCATATTTACGTGATAGGTATAATGATGCGTAGCGTGCCCGTTCTTTCTACAGCTGGTTGGTTATGTGCCATGATGGCATGATCAGATCATTGTAATAAGCATCCGCGCGCATCACCATCACAGCAGCGGCAGGAGGGTAGTAGCCGAAAGGAAAACCACCAACAGCGACGGCGACGGCGACGGCGAGAGGTCAAAGGAATTCAGGCGACAGGATGAAGGGCTGGTTTCACCAACCGCCCGCCTAGCTCCTTCCGGTGCGCATATGCACCACACCAATGTGGACAAACGATGCATCGCTCAGGCGTCGTCATCTCTCGCCCGTCGGCCGTCGCCATGCTAGCAGAGCGATCGAGCGAGGAGAGGCACGCCAACGATGGATCGTCGTCCACAGATGTGAAGCGGAGGTGGGACCGTGGGAGACGATCGACGGCGACCTCGCTCTCGTCTCCTTCGTCGGCTGGGCCTAAGGGCAATCTCGGCCACCTGCTACACACTCACATTTTTTTTAGAAAAGGGAATATATAATTACATCCGCTGCATGTAAATATGTATGAAGCTGTCCAACAAACCAGGATTAAAAAAGATACTCCCAACAGCAGTAACAAAACAAGGATACTGCTAACAGCACAAACATAATATGCGAGTCCAAAGCAGAGACAAAACAAAACACAAGCTACTATAATGTAATCCTGCTAGAACAGTTCCATCCATTGGAACTAAAATTTGCATCATGGTCGTTTCAAGCAGACGACATCCCATCTTTATTTGTGGTTCGTCTCCTCCCTTTAGCAGTATTGCTCACTCCCTCATCCAGTACGTTCCCCCTGACGACTAACTGCAAAGGAGTAGACACTTGTGCATTGTTAAAAATAACATCATTTATGCATAACCAAATTGCCCAGCAAATGGCACAAGTTCCAAACCAAATCTTGTTCCTAAGGTTCCCCTCTACCCCTTCCATCCACCTTCCAAACATATGATATATGCTTCTAGGTGGTAAGATATTAAAGGAGACCTACACACCGCCATACACATCTAGCAATATAGCAATAAAAAGGTGTTGAATGGATTCATCCAAAATACATGCAACACACTAACTTCCTTTCCATTGCTTTTTTGCTAGCTGTCTTTGGTAAGAACTATGTTCTTGATAAGATACCACATAAAAACCTTAATCCTTAGAGGAATCCTAAGTTTCCATATAAGATGTCTTCTAGTTGCAATATGCGGCATTATAAGGGCTCGGTACATTGATCGGACCGTGAACCGACCAGTCAGATGTAGAGATCACTCGAATGTGTCTCTCTGATCAATTAGTTGAGTATTCATAATCGTGGTTGTAAGTTGTAGCCACGCCACTAAGTTATTACCAATCAAAGACCTTCGAAAAGCCACATTTAGCGGTGTAGTTCTGAAAACATCCGAAACAGTCGCTTTCTTCTTTCTTACAATGGCGTAAAGGTTAGGATATAAGTATTTGAAAGCTATATTACTGAAAGGGAAATGTGCCCTTGGGCCATTTCTAAGTATTTTGGTGATTGAGTACCAACACAAAGTGCTTAAATGTGAATTTATGTCCATGGATGAACAAAGTGCAAATCATGAAGTAAAGGTATGTTTCTAAGCCTTAGTACATTGGTTTTGTGTACTAATATACTTGTCTAAGTGTTAGAAACAGAAAGAAGAAGAAAAGAAGAAAGGTGCAAAAGACTTGGCTGTGTACAGCCAAGATTCAGCTCGGTCTGGCACACCGGACTGTCCGGTGTGCACCGGACAGTGTCCGGTGCGCCAGGCTGGCTCAGCGCGAAGTGGCTGTTCTCGGGAATTCATCGGCGACGTACGGCTAAAATTCACCGGACTGTCCGGTGTGCACCGGACTGTCCGGTGAGCCAACGGTCGGCCGGGCCAACGGTCGGCCGCGCAATCTGCGCGGGACACGTGGCCGAGCCAACGGCTAGAAGACGGCACCGGACTGTCCGGTGTGCACCGGACATGTCCGGTGCGCCAACGGCTCCCAGATCTGCAACAGTCTACAACGGTCGGCAGTGCTGTTTAAGGAAAGAAATCGGGCACCGGACAGTGTCCGGTGTGCACCGGACTGTCCGGTGCCCCCGACGACAGAAGGCAAGATTGGCCTTCCAGATTTGCTCTCAACGGCTCCTAGCTGCCTTGGGGCTATAAAAGGGGCCCCTAGGCGCATGGAGGAGACACCCAAGCAACCTTAGAACATTCTTGATCATCCACACTCATTCTTTGCGCATTCGTTTGTGTTTCTAAGTGATTCGAGCTCCATTCTAGTGAGAACTTTGAGATAGTCATTCGAGCTCGATTCTTGGCCGTGTGTGTGCGCATTTCGCTGTGGATTTGTGTGTGTTGCTTCCCTCCCTTACTCTGTGCTTCTTTGTGATCATATACTTGTAAGGGCAAGAGACTCCAATTTGTGGAGATTCCTTGCAAACGGGATAAAGAAAAGAAAACAAAACACCGTGGTATTCAAGTGGGTCTTTGGACCGCTTGAGAGGGGTTGATTGCAACCCTCGTCCGTTGGGACGCCACAACGTGGAGTAGGCAAGCGTTGGTCTTGGCCGAACCACGGGATAAACCACTGTGCCATCTCTGTGATTGATCTTCTGTGGTTATTGTGTTTTGTTGAGACTCCTCTCTAGCCACTTGGCATTATCTGTGCTAACACTTAACCAAGTTTTGTGGCTTAAGTTTGAAGTTTTACAGGATCACCTATTCACCCCCCCCCCCTCTAGGTGCTCTCAATTGGTATCAGAGCCGTACTCTTCAAGAGGGGACTAATCGCCCGAAGAGATGGATCCTAAGGGAAAGGGGATGGTGGTCAACAACAACGAGAAGGAGTCTATCTTCAACGAGCCGAGGGATGACAAGCCTACCGACTCGGGCTCGGGCCACAAGCGCAGGGATGGGAAGAAGAAGAAGACAAGGCGCATCAAGGAGATCATCTACTACGACGATAGTGATGAGTCTACTTCTTCCCAAAAGGACGACGACAACGACTACAAAAAGACGGTCAATTCGAACTTTTCATTTGATTATTCTCGTATTCAACATAGTTCGAATTCGCATTTGCTTTCCATTCCTCTTGGCAAACCTCCACACTTCGATGGGGAGGACTACGGATTTTGGAGTCACAAAATGCGTAGTCACTTATTCTCTCTCCATCCAAGCATTTGGGAGATTGTAGAGAATGGAATGAAGTTTGATAGCTCGGATAACTCTATGCTCATAAATGAACAAATCCATAGAAATGCACAAGCTACTACTGTTCTCTTAGCGTCCTTGTGCAGGGAAGAGTACAACAAGGTGAGCGGCTTGGACAACGCCAAGCAAATATGGGACACCCTCAAGATCTCTCACGAGGGGAATGACATCACCATGCTCACCAAAATGGAGTTGGTGGAGGGTGAGCTTGGACGATTCGCCATGATAAGGGGAGAGGAGCCAACCCAAACGTACAACCGGCTCAAGACCCTCATCAACAAAATAAGGAGCTACGGAAGCACACGATGGACGGACCACGACGTCGTCCGCCTAATGCTAAGGTCTTTTACCGTTCTTGATCCTCATCTCGTAAACAATATTCGTGAGAATCCCAGGTACACGATGATGACGCCCGAGGAGGTACTCGGAAAATTCGTAAGCGGGCGGATGATGATCAAGGAGGCAAGATACGTCGACGACGCGTTGAATGGTCCACTCCACGAGCCTCAACCCATTGCTCTAAAGGCAACGAGGAGCAAGGAGTCGCTACCTAGCAAGGTGGCACAAGTTGAGGCGGCCGGGCTCAATGATGAAGAGATGGCTCTCATCATCAAGAGATTCAAGACGGCGCTAAATGGTCGCAAGGGGCAGCCAAGCAAGACCAAGACAAAGGGGAAGCGCTCGTGCTTCAAATGTGGTAAGATTGGTCATTTCATTGCTAACTGTCCCGATAATGAAAGTGACCAGGAAAAGGGGAACAAAAGGGAGAAGAAGAAGAACTATAAGAAGGCAAAGGGCGAGGCTCATCTTGGCAAGGAGTGGGATTCGGACTGCTCTTCGTTCGACTCCGACAATGAAGGACTCGCCGCCACTGCCTTCAACAAATCGGCTCTCTTCCCCAACGAGCATCACACTTGCCTCATGGCAAGGGAAAAGAAGGTAATCACTCGTAATGCTAATACTTATGATTCTTCTAGTGATGATGAATCTAGTGATGAAGAAATAGATTACTCTAGTTTATTCAAAGGATTGGATAGAACTAAAATAGCTAAGATTAATGAATTGATTGATGCCTTGAATGAAAAGGATAGAATCTTAGAAAAACAAGAAGACCTTTTATATGAAGAGCATGATAAATTTGTTACTGCACAAAACTCACTTGCTCTAGAAGTGAAAAGAAATGGAATGCTGTCTTGTGAACTTTCTACTTGTAATGAAACCATTTCTTCTTTAAAAGGTGAAATTAATGATTTAAATGCTAAACTAGAGGTAGCAAATAAATCTAACTCTTGTGTTGAACATGTTTGCACTAGGTGTAAAGATTTTGACATTAGTGCTTGTAGTGAACACTTAGTTTCAATTTCAAAACTAAATGATGAAGTGGCTAGTCTTAATGCCCAACTTAAGACTAGCAAGAGTGAAGTTGATAAAATAAAATTTGTAAGGGATGCCTACACGATTGGTAGACACCCCTCAATTAAGGATGATCTTGGCTTCAAGAGAGAGACCAAGAACTTAACAAGCCATAAGGCTCCCATTCCCGCCAAGGAGAAAGGGAAGGCCCCTATGGCCAGTAGCGCTAAAAAGAACCATGCTTTTATGTATAATGATAGGAGACATGCTAGAAATGCTTATAATGATTTTGATTCACATGTTTATGATTCTCATGCCATGTTTGCTTCTAGTTCTTCCTATAAGCATGATAGAGATATGTGTAGGAGAAATGTTGTGCATATGCCTAGGAGAAATTTTGCTCATGTTCCTAGAAAAGTTGTGAACAAACCTTCTACCATTTATTATGCTTGCAATGCTCCCTTTGCTATTTGTAGAAAGGGTAAGAAGGTAATTGCTAGGAAGTTAGGGGCAAGATGCAAGGGAGATAAAACTTGCATTTGGGTCCCTAAGGATATATGTGCTAACCTTGTAGGACCCAACATGAGTTGGGTACCTAAGACCCAAGCCTAAATTTGCCTTGCAGGTTTATGCATCCGGGGGTTCAAGCTGGATTATCGACAGCGGATGCACAAACCATATGACGGGGGAGAAGAAGATGTTCACCTCCTACGTCAAAAATAAGGATTCCCAAGATTCAATTATATTCGGTGATGAGAATCAAGGCAAGGTAAAAGGGTTAGGTAAAATTGCAATTTCTAATGAACACTCAATCTCCAATGTGTTTTTAGTTGAGTCTCTTGGTTACAATTTGCTATCTGTTAGTCAACTATGTAATATGGGATATAATTGTCTTTTTACAAATGTAGATGTGTCTGTCATTAGAAGAAGTGATGGTTCACTAGCCTTTAAGGGTGTACTAGACGGCAAGCTTTACTTAGTTGATTTTGCAAAAGAAGAGGCCGGTCTAGATGCATGCTTAATGGCTAAGACTTGCATGGGCTGGCTGTGGCATCGCCGCTTAGCACATGTGGGGATGAAGAACCTCCACAAGCTTCTAAAGGGAGAACACGTGATAGGTCTAACCAATGTTTATTTCGAAAAAGATAGACCTTGTGCAGCTTGTCAAGCAGGTAAACAAGTGGGAGGAGCACATCACAGCAAGAACGTGATGACCACGTCAAGACCTCTGGAGCTGCTGCATATGGATCTCTTCGGACCCGTCGCCTATCTAAGCATAGGAGGAAGTAAGTATGGTCTAGTTATTGTTGATGACTTTTCCCGCTTCACTTGGGTGTTCTTTTTGCAGGATAAGTCTGAAACCCAAGGGACCCTCAAGCGCTTCCTAAGGAGAGCTCAAAATGAGTTTAAGCTCAAGGTGAAAAAGATAAGGAGCGACAACGGGTCCGAATTCAAGAACCTTCAAGTGGAGGAGTTCCTTGAGGAGGAAGGGATCAAGCACGAGTTCTCCGCTCCCTACACACCACAGCAAAATGGTGTGGTAGAGAGGAAGAACAGGACGCTAATCGATATGGCGAGGACGATGCTTGGAGAATTCAAGACCCCCGAGCGTTTTTGGTCGGAAGCCGTGAACACGGCTTGCCACGCCATCAATAGGGTCTACCTTCATCGCCTCCTCAAGAAGACGTCGTATGAGCTACTAACCGGTAACAAACCCAATGTATCTTACTTTCGTGTATTTGGGAGCAAGTGCTACATTCTAGTGAAGAAGGGTAGAAATTCTAAATTTGCTCCCAAAGCTGTAGAAGGGTTTTTATTAGGTTATGATTCAAATACAAAGGCGTATAGGGTCTTCAACAAATCATCGGGTTTGGTTGAAGTCTCTAGCGACGTTGTATTTGATGAGACTAATGGCTCTCCAAGAGAGCAAGTTGTTGATTGTGATGATGTAGATGAAGAAGATGTTCCGACGGCCGCTATACGAACCATGGCGATTGGAGACGTTCGGCCACAGGAACAAGATGAACGAGATCAACCTTCTTCCTCAACAACGGTGCATCCCCCAACTCAAGACGATGAACAGGTTCATCAAAAGGAGGCGTGTGATCAAGGGGGAGCACAAGATGATCACGTGATGGAGGAAGAAGCGCAACCGGCACCTCCAACCCAAGTTCGAGCGGTGATTCAAAGGGATCATCCTGTCGACCAAATTTTGGGTGACATTAGCAAGGGAGTAACTACTCGATCTTGATTAGTTAATTTTTGTGAGCATTACTCCTTTGTCTCTTCTATTGAGCCTTTCAGGGTAGAGGAGGCCTTGCTAGATCCGGATTGGGTATTGGCCATGCAGGAGGAACTCAACAACTTCAAGCGCAATGAAGTTTGGACACTGGTGCCTCGTCCCAAGCAAAATGTTGTGGGAACCAAGTGGGTGTTCCGCAACAAACAGGACGAGCACGGGGTGGTGACGAGGAACAAGGCTCGACTTGTGGCAAAAGGTTATGCCCAAGTCGCAGGTTTGGACTTTGAGGAGACTTTTGCTCCTGTGGCTAGGCTAGAATCAATTCGTATCTTGCTAGCATATGCCGCTCACCATTCTTTCAGGTTGTACCAAATGGATGTGAAGAGCGCTTTCCTCAACGGGCCGATCAAAGAGGAGGTGTACGTGGAGCAGCCCCCTGGCTTCGAGGATGAACGGTACCCCGACCATGTGTGTAAGCTCTCTAAGGCGCTCTATGGACTTAAGCAAGCCCCAAGAGCATGGTATGAATGCCTTAGAGACTTCTTAATTGCTAATGCTTTCAAGGTTGGGAAAGCCGATCCAACTCTTTTTACTAAGACTTGCGATGGTGATCTTTTTGTGTGCCAAATTTATGTCGACGACATAATATTTGGTTCTACTAACCAAAAGTCTTGTGAAGAGTTTAGCAGGGTTATGATGCAGAAATTCGAGATGTCGATGATGGGCGAGTTGAACTACTTCCTTGGGTTCCAAGTGAAGCAACTCAAGGACGGCACCTTCATCTCCCAAACAAAGTACACGCAAGACTTGCTGAAGCGGTTTGGGATGAAGGACGCCAAGACCGCAAAGACTCCGATGGGGACCGACGGACACACCGACCTCAACAAAGGAGGTAAGTCCGTTGATCAAAAAGCATACCGGTCCATGATAGGTTCTCTGCTTTATTTATGTGCTAGTAGACCGGATATTATGCTTAGCGTATGCATGTGTGCTAGATTTCAATCTGATCCGAAGGAGTGTCACTTAGTGGCTGTGAAGCGAATTCTTCGATATTTAGTCGCTACGCCTTGCTTCGGGATCTGGTATCCAAAGGTGTCTAACTTTGACTTGATTGGGTACTCAGATTCCGACTATGCTGGATGTAAGGTCGATAGGAAGAGTACATCGGGGACGTGCCAATTCTTAGGAAGGTCCCTGGTGTCATGGAACTCTAAGAAACAAACCTCCGTTGCCCTATCCACCGCTGAGGCCGAGTACGTTGCCGCAGGACAGTGTTGCGCGCAACTACTTTGGATGAGGCAAACCCTCAGGGACTTTGGCTACAATCTGAGCAAAGTCCCACTCCTATGTGATAATGAGAGTGCTATCCGAATAGCGGAAAATCCTGTTGAGCACAGCCGCACAAAGCACATTGACATCCGGCATCACTTTTTGAGAGACCACCAGCAAAAGGGAGATATCGAAGTGTTTCATGTTAGCACCGAGAACCAGCTAGCCGATATCTTTACCAAGCCTCTAGATGAGAAGACCTTTTGCAGGCTGCGTAGTGAGCTCAATATCTTAGATTCGCGGAACTTGGATTAAAATGTAGCATACATGTGTTTATGCCTTTGATCATGTTCATTCTGCATTTTATTGCTTATTGTGGTGCTCGAGTTGTACAAACACTCCCTGGACCTCACAAGTCCGTTGCAAAGTGATGCACAGTTTTAGGGGGAGATGTGTTACAACTTGACCCTTTGAGACTAACCATATGCTTGAGTTTGCTTGTTTTAGTCTCAAAGGAGAATTGAAAGGGAAAAGGTGGACTTGGACCATGAAAGACTTCCACTGCACTCCGATGAGAGGGTAACGTATTCCAAGTTCATCTCATGAACTCTTATTGCCATTTGCTCTTAATTCAAGATTTTGGTGAGGCAATGGGGTTATAGAGCCAAGATTAATCCCGTTTTGGTGTTTGATGCCAAAGGGAGAGAAAATAAAGGCCAAAGCGATAAATGGATCAGCTACCACTTGAGAGATTTTGAAAATAGTAGAATAGAGCTTTTGGTTTGTCAAAACTCTTTTGTTGTCTCTCTTATCAAAAGTTGGCTTCTTGCAGGGAGAAGTAGTGATTATGGGAAAAAGGGGGAGTTTTTGAAATCTTTCATCAATTTCTTTTGGAATGACTCTCTTTATGCTTCAACATGTGTGTTTGACTTAGAGATAGAGATTTGAGTTTGATTTGCAAAAACAAACCAAGTGGTGGCAAAGGATGATCCATATATGCCAAAATTGAATCAAAATAAATTTGAGTTTTATTTGAAGTGAGTTTGCACTTGTTCTAGTTGCTTTATGTTGTGTTGGCATAAATCACCAAAAAGGGGGAGATTGAAAGGGAAATGTGCCCTTGGGCCATTTCTAAGTATTTTGGTGATTGAGTACCAACACAAAGTGCTTAAATGTGAATTTATGTCCATGGATGAACAAAGTGCAAATCATGAAGTAAAGGTATGTTTCTAAGCCTTAGTACATTGGTTTTGTGTACTAATATAATTGTCTAAGTGTTAGAAACAGAAAGAAGAAGAAAAGAAGAAAGGTGCAAAAGACTTGGCTGTGTACAGCCAAGATTCAGCTCGGTCTGGCACACCGGACTGTCCGGTGTGCACCGGACAGTGTCCGGTGCGCCAGGCTGGCTCAGCGCGAAGTGGCTGTTCTCGGGAATTCATCGGCGACGTACGGCTAAAATTCACCGGACTGTCCGGTGTGCACCGGACTGTCCGGTGAGCCAACGGTCGGCCGGGCCAACGGTCGGCCGCGCAATCTGCGCGGAACACGTGGCCGAGCCAACGGCTAGAAGACGGCACCGGACTGTCCGGCGTGCACCGGACATGTCCGGTGCGCCAACGGCTCCCAGATCTGCAACAGTCTACAACGGTCGGCAGTGCTGTTTAAGGAAAGGAATCGGGCACCGGACAGTGTCCGGTGTGCACCGGACTGTCCGGTGCCCCCGACGACAGAAGGCAAGATTGGCCTTCCAGATTTGCTGTCAATGGCTCCTAGCTGCCTTGGGGCTATAAAAGGGGCCCCTAGGCGCATGGAGGAGACACCCAAGCAACCTTAGAACATTCTTGATCATCCACACTCATTCTTTGCGCATTTGTTTGTGTTTCTAAGTGATTCGAGCTCCATTCTAGTGAGAACTTTGAGATAGTCATTCGAGCTCGATTCTTGGCCGTGTGTGTGCGCATTTCGCTGTGGATTTGTGTGTGTTGCTTCCCTCCCTTACTCTGTGCTTCTTTGTGATCATATACTTGTAAGGGCAAGAGACTCCAATTTGTGGAGATTCCTTGCAAACGGGATAAAGAAAAGAAAACAAAACACCGTGGTATTCAAGTGGGTCTTTGGACCGCTTGAGAGGGGTTGATTGCAACCCTCGTCCGTTGGGACGCCACAACGTGGAGTAGGCAAGCGTTGGTCTTGGCCGAACCACGGGATAAACCACTGTGTCATCTCTGTGATTGATCTTCTGTGGTTATTGTGTTTTGTTGAGACTCCTCTCTAGCCACTTGGCATTATCTGTGCTAACACTTAACCAAGTTTTGTGGCTTAAGTTTGAAGTTTTACAGGATCACCTATTCACCCCCCCTCTAGGTGCTCTCAATTACCACACCATCTATCTTCCCAAAATCTAATTTGCGTCCCATCCGCAAGCTTGATACACCCTAAACCCAAGAACATATGTTTAACCTTCATTAGACCTGCCCAAAAGTGAGAATCACCATGCATATGTTCTACTTGGTAAAGGTTTTTCCTCTCATATATTTATTTCCCAGGATTGTCTGCCATAGGCCATCCTCGTTAATCAGCTTAAAAATCTATTTACTCAATAAGCACTTATTCTGGAGGTCAAGATATATGACCCCCAAGTCTTTTGGGGAGCAGACTATGTTCCACTTTGTAAGTTTGTATTTCCTTTTATGCCCCTCCCAGTTCCAAATAAAACGGGATCTAATTTTATCCAGTCTGGCGAGTACCTCTCTAGACACCTCAAAAAAGGATAGCATAAACATCGTAAGACTCATCAAGATCAAATTAACAAGGACCAAACGCCACCCAGTGGACAAAAGTTTTCATTTCCAACCATTTAGTCTTTTCTTAAACCTTTCCTTAATTATCAACCAGTCTGCGTTGTTAAGCTTTCTATGATGCATTGGAATTCCAAGGCACTTAAAAGGAAGTTGTCCCTTGTCGCACCCAATTTTTTTTGAATACTCTATTATTAAGTCGTTTGCTGAATCGTAGCAAAATATTTCACTCTTATTAAAATTAACTAGGTCTATGCACGTGCGTTGCTACGGGTGCATTAAAATGCATAACAATGTTAGTGCCAATATGCCATTATATAGGAACTAATCCTTAGTAATATTGCACTCTTCTAACCGAAGTATCATCAGACCAATACAAGCGAGTAAACTTAATAGTCGCCCAAAGCGAAACAGCAAATTTGCCGCAAGCTGCCTACTGCTGGGCGCACTGTACCCTCTGCCCACCCGCCTGACACATCATCATCCTCGTCGTAGGCCTCCTGGTGCTGCTGCTGCCGCCTCTGCATCTCCTCTTCGATGTTCACGTCGTAGGGCATCGTCTCCTCGCACTCGTCCAGCTCCATGTCAGTGTACTGTGATACTGGCTTGGGCGGAGAGCCCGGGAACTCCACCGAGAAGTGGATGTACAGCTTGCCCTTCATGAAGGGCCTCTGATACATGGGCATGCCTTCATCGTTGATTGCCTTGAAAGAATCTGCACAAATTTAAAATAAACATAATCATACGTCAGAATCAAAGCCATGAGAATGGAATTGGACTGTTGACAACTGACATGGTACCACCAAGACACCAACAACATTTTTAGATATTAAATTTTGTTACAACATAAAAGGAATTGCAGATTTCCAATAAAAGTGTGACCATCAAAGACAATAGCTTTAACTAACAAATCAACACCATCTATATCAACTAAAAAATAGGTTGTCTACACACCTAAAATTGATTGCATAAAAAAATTAGGTGCTCACTTGGCAAAAATCATCACAGATCACATCTTAACAATCAGCAATATAGTTTAGTACCCCATTGGTTGTATAGACCAATAAATAATATAATCAGTACATATACCAAAAGGTAACAAAATGCAGCCAAATCCCCCATTGTCAATAACTAAACGCCCCTGACGAACTACCAACACCTACTTGTTGAACTCGGAAGAGTCTATGCAATGCAACCGGTTCAGGTGGTAGTGTAGCCGGCTGATCACTGGCACAAACACAAATACTGTCAAATTCAAACCGCAAGCAGCCCTGAACACAATGAATCGGATTCCTCACCAGGCTTCACAACTTCGCCAGGGTTCACAACTTCGCCAGGGTTCGATTTGATCAGCAGCTGCCTGTTATCCAAGTGAGTCAGAACAAACTGGAAGCCACACAGAGATTCAGTCAAGGTCAGTGTGTGCTCATAGAAGAGGTCATCGCCCTTTCTCTTGAACTTGGGATGCTCCTTCTACTGGAGAACAAAGATGATATCTCCAGTGGCAGTATCAGGCTGCACACGAGCACAAGGTAGTTAGAACCCAAGGTTGCACACATTAGTTAGAACAGAAGTTTAGTTTGTGCCAGAGGAATAACTTTAGAACGGAGGACTAAGGAGTCATTACCGCTTCATCAGCTTTGCCAGGGAATGTGATCTTCTGCCCGTTCTGCATACCTTTCTGAACTACCACTTCAAGAACTTTCTTCTCTGGCACAACTTTAACACCTTTGCATTGTGGGCATCTATCCTTATCGCTGATGGTCTCTCCAGAACCCTTGCACTCATTGCAAGGATGTTGCATTTGCTGAATCATTCCATGTCCCAACTGCCGGATTTGGACCTTGAAGCCAGAACCTTGACAACCAGCACACCTCGACGAAGCTCCAGACTTGGAATTTTCATTGCAATTCATCACCATCAATCAGTCTAGCCAACCAGAACAACCATGGCTCATACATGGCTCATGAGTTGCTTCCAAGTTCCTCCACCACTCTTCAACCTCTAAATCAAATCATCAAGAACGAATTCCTCTTATATTCTGCTAAGATTAAGCATATCAATGCAATTCCTGCAACACATGTATCCTTTTTATACAGTTTCCTCCGCGCTACCACACCACGCAGCACTCGAACCCACACCCCCTTGCTCCAAACATTTGGGGGTAACCACCATACCGCACATACCTTAGTGTTTATAAATAAACAATAATTATATTTGAATAAATATCTCAATACCTATTTATCTATACTACTCTATTAAGAACCTAATGTGGGCACCTGATGCTACCACAACTTCACCCCCATGCTGACACTATGGGCCCGCCCCACTCGCCCCGACTGGTTCTCCCGTCCCTCTCTCAGCTACTGCCATGTGGACACGCTGACACTCTAGGCCCGCCCCACACTCTCTGACTGGTTCTCCCACCCCTCTCTCAGCTACTACCCTGTGGACCCCATCGCCTACGCAGCCAGCTACTGCGCCTGCTCAGCACCGACACCACCTTACCACACTGCGCAAAAAAGTGCACAGCGAGCACTCGAACCCACAACCCCAGCTCCGAAAATTTGGGGCTAACCACCAGACCACACGTATCTTAGTGTTTAAAAATAAACAATAATTATATTTGAATAAATATCTTAAGACCTATTTATATGATATATAAAAACCATAGCAAAGCACGGGCAACTGGCTGGTACAAGATTGATGGCTGAAGGTGTCCAAATCTGTTTTTAGCCTTGCAAGTTGTAACTAATATATACATAATCTAATAGTAACAAGCTAAAATAGCACTCCTGATTATTAGAAACTCAAACCGAGTATCAATAAGAAAATAAGCTTAATTTAGCCTATGTAGCATGGATGCCCCATAGTTTACCATCATTCAAGAATGAGGTCATGGAAATACTGCAGAACAGAAAAAATAAGAACACACCTTCATTGACAAGTCTAGAGACTTCCTGTACAGCTCATTTGCAGGTTCCTACAAACAGCAGGTCTGAACTTAAGTTTCCAGTCAAACCAAATTGGACACGACATTGCAGAAGAAACATAAATTTTTAAGGAAAAAGGCAAAATCTTAGTTCTTTCATGGAATATTCTTCCAGATGCTTGCTGACAACCTGACTGCATGTGGCTCAAGCCCCATGGGCAGAGGTCTGCAGGTCAGCCATTGTCACCAGGAACATGGTACAGAGCCATGTTCCGTGTCCTAGGAATGCAGGAACAAAAGGAAAAACTTTCTCAAAGAGTGTACTGCATTCCTTGGTCCCTATATTCCACAAACAAAACGTACCAGGAATTTTGTGACAATTGGTCAGCCTAGATAAAAGGAACGATGTAAATGTGTTTGAAATTAGCTAACACAATAGCGGCCTGCACATACCACATCAACAGCCTTCTGGAAACATCCGATTGCCTTTGTAAAGAACTCATTAGCTATTGCATTGTCTGGAGTGAAGAATCCATGAGAGGTCTGAGCATTTCCCAAGCACCAGAGTGCATCGGACTTGTTGGGATCAATTTGAAGTGCCTCCTCCAGTTTGGCTTCCGCATCTGCACCAAAACTCACTCAATTAGTACCACTTTCACTGTTCATTAACATCTACAAAGTGGCATAAACCTAGACATACTCGCAGCACAATGTAATCCTATATGCGAACTCTGAATAGTAATAAAATTTAAACATACAACACCTTGAAATGTGAAAACCTGCATTCATGGAATCCTATACTCACAGCAGAACGCAGCAGGCATTCATGAAATATGAAAATCTGCATCTCGCATATAACTAAATATGGCTAACAAGTGTTCGATCAAAATAACACTTTGCAGCAACAAACCATAACAAATATGATGTTACAATATGCTTCAGCAATCAGCATTCACAGTACCAAACAAGCAACCAACAAAAAAACGAGAAGCAACAAACCGGTCCCCAGATGATACATAAGCAATATAAGTCACTTAAATTGTCAGTAACAGCTGGCTGCTGATTATTAAAAAATGCCACAGATTTTTGTCGACAGGGTGCAACACACCCAACACAAATAAATTCCAGTTACAGTTTCAATATGCTATCAGGATTTTTCTAGCCAATACCCATGACACTGATGAATCAAAAGAACACTGAATAAGAGCAAAGCACATGATACAGAAAAGGAAGCTACCAAAAATAACACAAACAAAAAACATCCTTTGCTCTAGAACGGTTCTTTGGAACTGTTCGGCTTATTTGTATTAACATTGATCTCCTTGAATAGTTCCTAGCCTCAACCGTGGAAAACGAACTATGCCTTAATTGAGAAAAACAGCACCAGCGCAGAAACATTTTTCTGAGCATAATAGCAGTTGAGCCAACAAATTTCTTAAATGTCTGGGTCAGCAACACAGTGAAACGTTAAGTGGGGTGAACAATCCCGCCACATAAGGGCCTAACATACGATGACGGCACGGAATGAACTACAGATTTATGAATTCGTAAAACTCATTGAGATCCTAAGATCATTAGCCGGTACTGCAACAGTAATAAATCCTACGAAAAAAAACTACAAGTAGTACATCGAAACACCCAACCTAAAACAAGACGAAACCTCTAATCTGAGAAAGCAATACCTTCAAGAAGCTTGAGGCTGTCGGGGCCGGTTCGCACCTGCGACAGCTCCAGCAGCGCGCCGCCCCACCGCGTCAGGTTCTGCGCGCACACAAGAAACACACAACCGGATTACATCGTTAAGGGTATGATCCAAGCGGCGGGAAAGCGACCGGGGAGAGGAGAGCTCGAGATGCATCGTACGTCGGCGTCGTTGGGGTTCTGCTCGTACGCGACCTCGGAGTTCTTGCAGGCCATCTCGAAGAAGAACAGCCGCTCCGCATCGCTCATCCCTCCCATCTCCATGACGGCCGGGGCGGGGTTCCGCGCTCCGGCGGCGGGATCCGATTCGGGGGGTTAGGGTTTTAGGCTCTCCTCTTCCAGTGCCCCGTCTCGCTTAGAATTGGGGAGAGCCTGGAATCGCGGCTGGGTGGTTGCGGGCGCGAGCGTTGGGCGGGGAATCCCGGCTGGGTGCATGCTGGCGACGGGATCCGCGGGAGGCAGGGGAGAGCGGGGGCAGTCTACAGATGACTCTTAATAGTTGTAGAGATTTTTAATCTTGAGAGCTGCTCAAAAGCCGCAAACAGTAATTTCAGGTTCTTAGCTCCTTCCAGATCATTATCCAGAAAAATGATAGTATCATCATATCCAGAAAAATGATAGTATCATCCGCAAAATGAAAGAGGCCAGCATCCTTAGCTCTACTAATTTTTATGGCCCGCATTTACACAACTATATTAAAAAAGGATAGGCGAAAGGGGTCACCTTGCCTCGCTCCTTTTCTAGTTTGGAAGTAGTGGCTGTAATCCTCATTTAGCTTAACTGAAACACTCCCATTTGAAACTATTTTTTGAATCCAAGAGCACCAGGTATTCAGAAAACCTTTCATCCTAAGAACCTGTTGTATAAACGGCCATTTAATTTTGTCATAAACTTTCTCAAAATCTAATTTTAAGATTATTCCATCTCCCTTCTTCTTATGCATCTCATGCAGAGTTTCATGTAAAGAAGAATGCCTTCCAAAATAAACCGCCCCGGCGAAAGTCTAATTACTTTAACAACAACTCTAGAGATACGATTTGTAAGTACTTTTGTGAAGATTTTGAAGCTTACATTCAACAAACAAATTGGCCGAAACTGTTGTATCCTTGTAGCCTCATTTTTTTTGGAACTACGGTAATGAATCCAAAGTTAGGACTATGGATGTTTAAAATTCCACCTGCCTGCCTGCCCCCTGCCCTGTTAAGCATGGATCGCCGGATCGGGATGATGACCGTGAACCTCGGCGGCATTTGATGAGATCGCATTCGCCATTCTCTCCGCTGCTACCGTCACTGTAGTACGCCAACCACCAAACAACAACCACTGCTCCCCTCCTCTCCTGTTGACCCGGCGGCTTCCTTCCCTGTCCCTGTTGACCCGGCGGCTCTCACCTTGTGGTAGACTGGACGGAAATGCCGCCTCTGACCGACTGATCTCGTCAACAACAACCTGCGTGCTTCTTCTCCTTCCATCTCTCTTTCTTTTCCCATTCAACGCTCCAACCTGCGTGCTTCTTCTCCTTCCATCTCTCTTCCTTTTCCCATTCAACTCTCCAGGGGAGAAGTTCAAACTGGTGCCACATCCTGCTTGGTGCTGTGCATCCACCATCACCGGGAAGAAGTTTCTTTCCCCTTTTTTTATCCCATTAATTGAGGGTCACAGTCTACACGAATGAATTCGAATCCTCTCTTGTGTTTCGTCTCGACGACGCGTGGAATCATCAGAGCAAGAATCATGAATGTACATTCACCATGAACAAAACGTGTGACAGAATCACACACCTCGCAACGAGGAATGAAGAATGAACGGCAATGAATTCGACCACCCTCCCTTCGCCATGGGCGGCGGTTGATGCATGAACGAAAACCGGAAAAGAATGGACTCATCCATCCGTCCGTCCGTCAGGCTCAGCTCAGGCCAGGGCTCCCGACCGGTCCATGGACGTGACGGAGAGGCTGGCGCTGGAGGAGCTGTTCCCGAACGCGCCGGTCCCGCGGTCGCGGTCGCCGCCGGCGCTTCCCTCGCAGAGCGCGAAGGCCGTCTCCAGGTTGGCCACGATGTCGGCCATGGCGGGGCGGTCCTTGCCCTCCAGCTGGACGCAGTGCACGGCGGTGTACGCCACCAGCTCCACCGCCTCGGCCTCGTGCGCCGCGGGCTCCGGCGCGCGCGGGTCCAGCACCTTCCCGAGCTCCCCGCCCATGATGCTGGGCACCGCGTAGTCCACCACGCTCACGGGGCTCCCGCCCTCCGCCTCCTTGAAGATGGCGCGCCGCCCCGTCAGCGACTCCAGCATCACCACACCAAACCCGTACACGTCGCTCTTCACCGTCAGGTGGTGCAGCCCGTAGTACTCCGGGTCCATGTACCCCACCGTGCCGGCGGCCTTCGTCGTCACCGCCAGCTGCTGCGACCGCGACTCCTCCGACGATGGCTCCGGGGACCCCGTCAGCGACAGCCCGAAGTCCGACACGCGCGCCGTCCACCCGCCGTCCAGCAGGATGTTGGACGACTTGATGTCGCGGTGGATGATGGGCGGCACGGCGTAGGAGTGCAGGTACTCGATGCCGCGGGACGCGTCCAGCAGGATCTTGATGCGCAGCTTCCACGACGACGCCACGGGCGACGGCGACGCCGCCGAGGCCTTGGGGTGCAGGTGGTCGTAGAGCGCGCCGTTCTTCATGTACTCGTACACCAGCAGCCGCTCATCCGCTTCCTCGCAGTAGCCCACCAGGCCCACGAGGTGCTTGTGGTGGAGCCGGGACAGGAACACCAGCTCCGACCGGAACGCGCTCTCCTTCTCCTGGAACCGGCGCGCGCGGGGGCCTGACTCGCCGCGCTTGATGGCCACCTCGCGCCCGTCGGGGAGCTTGCCCCGGTACACGGTGCCGAAGCTGCCCTCCCCGATCTTCGCCTCCAGCGCGAACCCTTTGGTGGCCGCCTCCAGCTGCGCGAAGGTGAACTCCTCGGCGGGGTCCTTGAACGACGATGGCCCGCTGCGCTGCCGCGTCATCGCGCGCGACAGCTGCCGCCGGAACAGGCCGCGCGCCCGCGACCCGTTCGGCGACCCGTAGGGGCTCCCGGAGGCTGCGGCACCCCCGCCGCCGCCGTTGTTGTCGGCACCCGTGCCGGCGGCGGCGGCACTGATGTTGGGCTGCACCGAGTTGTGCACCCGCTTGTTGCTGCAGAAGCCGAAGACGAGGCAGTAGACGATGGAGCAGAGCCCCGCGAAACCACCCACCGCGCCGACCACGCAGAACGCGATCCAGGCCTTGGACACGCGTCTACTCGACGATGGCGGCGGAGAAGGGGGTGCGGGAGCAGGCGGCGGCGGCGAATCGTCGCAGAGGGCGTCGCAGATCCCGCCGGAGCCTCCGCAGAACATCTGCGACTGCGACATGAAGCCGCACCCGCGGCAGGAGCTGTCGTCGCTGACGCAGACGCCCGGGCGGATCCTCGGGAGCGGCACCGGCGCGGCCACGGCGCCCGCGGACCAGCAGTACACGCTGAAGTCGCTGGACGCGACGCCGCAGGTGAAGTTGCCGCCGGCGACGAGGAAGCCGAAGGAGATCCCCAGGGCCGGCTCGTACAGGGTGGTGGTGGGTCCCCCGAGGCTCCAGCAAACCGCGGTGTGGTCGGGCCGGCGGAGCGCGCACGCGTGGGAGTCGCCGACGGCGAGGCCGTAGCCGAAGAGGTCCCGCGGCAGGGCGCCGGCGGAGGCGTCCGAGCCCGAGCAGAGCGCGGCGCCGGAGGCCAGAACGGCGCAGGCGCGGGCGCCCCCCGCGGCGAGGTACGGGGCGGCGGATGCGTTGGCGAGGCCCGCCTGCACGGCGCTACCCTGCGGGCCCCAGCAGCGGACGGCGGCGGACGCGTTGGCCTGGACGGCGCAGGAGAAGCCGTCCCCGGAGACGAGGGAGCGGAACGCGCCGTCGGCCCGCGCGGGGAACCGGCCCCCGCCGCGCCACCATAGGACCGCCTTCCCGGAGGCGTCGTAGGCCGCGACGTGGTCGCCGCCGACGGCGAGGTCCGCGAGCGGGGCGGGCCCGTTGTAGAGCCGCCGGAGCTGGCCCCACTGCGGCGCCGGCGTGGACGGCCAGCAGAAGAGCGCGGCGCCCCCCGCCTGCAGGCCGCACACGAAGCCTCGCCCCGCCGAGAGCTCCGCGAAGGCGATGGCGGACGGCGCGACGGGGCTGGCGGAGGAGGAGTTGGAGTTGGAGGGCCCCGGGAGCGGCGCGCAGTAGACGGTGCCGTTGGGCTCGGCGACGCCGCAGACGGTGGGGGAGGTGGAGGAGGCCGAGACGGCGAGCGTGGACGCGGCGGAGGCGGCGGGCAAGGCAATGGCGAGGAGGAGCAGGAGGAGGCGCGGCCGCGGGGTCATTGGGTGGAGGTGGAGGAGGAGCGCGCCCCTGCGGCGGCCGCCGACATCTGCGAGGCGAGGCGCGGCGCGTGGAGACGAGGGAGACGGAGCGAGCGGACGAAATGGACTAAAAGCGCGCGGAAAAAAAGGTGGAGAGAACACGCGGACGCGGCGGGTGCTGCTGTTGAATTGTCGGGGGTGGGCACGACCTGGACGCCGTCTCCGCTTCCGCGTGGGCTTTTCGTTTGGTGCCGTGCCGTGCTCTGCTCTGCTCTGCTCTGTTCCTAACAGTAACTGCTCCTATGTGTCCGTCAATGGCTTTTCCTCCTCCCGTTCGTCGGCATGTAGTTGTACGGGTTAGCAAGGCGTGTTTCTTCATGGTTTTTACGGCTGTCGTCTTCTTCACCCAATAAATATACGGCGAAGGGGCAGAGGAAATCTGCAGCATGTACAACAATGAGAAAGTTTAACTACAGAAAGACGTAGTTTCCTGCTAACCAGAAATGTTATTATTGCATCAATGAGCTAAAGAAATAGGCTAGGGTCATTTCGAAGTCTGGCTCGCGATCTTCACCTTGATAATTATTATTGTATTATACAATAACTTAATAGTATGTAAATGTAAAATGTATAATTGTCATTCAACATTAGGACATGTAGGTGCTATACATTCATAATCTAGAGGTTGTATTAATTATAGCGCTTGCAGCTTCGCTGCTTTAGCGCGTGTGTATTATTCCGATATATATTTATTAGCTGCAGAACGAAGACCGACGGTCGTAATAAACCACGAAGAAACACGCATTGCTAACCCCATCGTGGTATATATATATATATATATATATATATATATATATATATATATATATATATATATATATATATATATATATATATATATATATATACGGACGAGCTAATGGAAGCCCAGGGCTTTCATTAGTACGGGAAGCCCCAGCCAGGTATACCTACGCGTAGGTAGGCGTGCATCCGACCGCGCACGGTTCTGGCTCAGGCAGATTTTAGCGTAAATCGTGAACCAAACCAGCGTAAATGAGTACGAATTTTAGTGTAAATCGTAGATCTGTTTCATAACGACGAATGGGCCCAACCATTACGGCGTAAAAATCGTGCGCGGGTTCTGGATCGGGCGAATTTTTGCGTAAAACGTGAACCAAAACTGCGTAAATGGGTATGAATTTTAGCGTAAATCATAGATCTGTTTCGTAACGATGAATGGGACCCAAAAATTACGGCGTAAAAATCGTGCGTGTCCGATCGTGTGCGGGTTCTGGCTCGGACGGATTTTTGCGTAAAACGTAAACCAAAACAACGTAAATGGGTACAAATTTTAGCGTAATCGTAAATTTGTTTCATAACGACGAATGTGGCCCAAAAAATGCGCCGTAAAAATCGCGCGCGTCCGATCGTGCGCGGGTTATGGCTCGGACGGATTTTTGCGTAAAATGTGATCCAAAATAGCGTAAATGGGTGTGAATTTTAGCATAAATCGTTGATGTGTTTCACAACGAATTACAGAGTTTAAATCGCACATGTTTAGCGTTAGTTTACGTGCATGTCACATAGAAGTTTTTGAACGTAAAACGCATCGACTGGACCCTTTATTATGTAACAACCAAAAGGCAACACATGGTTCAGATCTCAAAAATAAGAAACCTGTCATTTCATATCCGTGAACCCATAAATGATATACAAAATACGATAATGAGCGACACAATGATGGTCAGGATGTTAAAAAAATCCATCATTCATGTCGCACACATCAATCAAGAACGATGTCATAAATATAACAAAGATGGCAGATGCCAGGCCATATATCATGTCAATATATGTGCATGCTGCACCAATAATAGAAAACACAATTGAAAAAACAAAATCATCAGAACACTTGGCTTCTGCTATAAAAATGCTTCTTATGCTTCTTTGTAGCCTATACATAGTTCCTCCATATGCTTTTATGATTCCTGAAAGAAATTGGATAAGTGAGATAAAAATGAAAGAATACAGTCCAAAACTTTAGTAACTTCTTTATCATCTAGCATTTCCTTAGAACAATTTGAAAGTCGCCTAGAGGGGGGGTGAATAGGGCGAAACTGAAAATCACAAAATAATCACAACTACAAGCCGGGTTAGCGTTAGAATTAAAATAGAGTCCGCGAGAGAGGGCGCAAAACAAATCGCAATCAAATGAAGAGTGTGACACGCGGATTTGTTTTACCGAGGTTCGGTTCTCGCAAACCTACTCCACGTTGAGGAGGCCACAAAGGCCGGGTCTCTTTCAACCCTTCCCTCTCTCAAACGGTCCCTCGGACCGAGTGAGCTTTCTTCTTCTCAATCAAACGGGAACAAAACTTCCCCGCAAGGGCCACCACACAATTGGTGCCTCTTGCCTTGGTTACAATTGAGTTTTGATCACAAGAACAAGTGAGAAAGAAAGAAAGCGATCCAAGCGCAAGAGCTCAAAAGAACACGACAAATCTCTCTCGCTAGTCACTAAAGGCTTGAGTGGAATTGGAGAGGATTTGATCTCTTTGGTGTGTCTAGAATTGAATGCCTAGCTCTTGTAAGTGGTTGGAAGTTGGAAAACTTGGATGCAATGAATGGTGGGGTGGTTGGGGTATTTATAGCCCCAACCACCAAACTTGACCGTTGGCTGGAGGCTTCTATTCGATGACGCACCGGACAGTCCGGTGCCCCTGCCACGTCATCACTGCCGTTGGATTCTGACCGTTGGAGCTTCTGACTTCTGGGCCCTCCTGGGTGTCCGGTGCACACCGGACAACAACTGTTCATTGTCCGGTGCGCCGGTATGGGCGTGCCTGATGTCTGCGCGCGCTGCGCGCGCATTAAATGCACCGCAGGTAGCCGTTGGCGCCGAAATAGCCGTTGCTCCGCTGGCACACCGGACAGTCCGGTGCACACCGGACAGTCCGGTGAATTTTAGCGGAGCGGCTGCCGCGCGAACCCGAGGCTGGCGAGTTCCGGAGACCACGCTTCCTTGGAGCACCGGACATGTCCGGTGCACACCGGACAGTCCGGTGAATTATAGCGCGCCGGCTTCCGAGAATTCCCGAGGGCGAAGAGTTTGAAGTCGGAGTCCTCTGGGCGCACCGGACACTGTCCGGTGCACACCGGACAGTCCGGTGCCTCCAGCCAGAGGTGCCCTCGGTTGCCTCATTGCTCCTTAGTTGAATCCAAAACTTGATCTTTTTATTGGCTAAGTGTGAACCTTTTGCACCTGTATAACTTATTCACTAGAGCAAACTAGTTAGTCCAATATTTGTGTTGGGCAATTCAACCACCAAAATTATTTAGGAACTAGGTGTAAGCCTAATTCCCTTTCAATCTCCCCCTTTTTGGTGATTGATGCCAACACAAACCAAAGCAAATATAGAAGTGCATAATTGAACTAGTTTGCATAATGTAAGTGCAAAGGTTGCTTGGAATTGAGCCAATATAAATACTTATATGATGCGCATGGATTGTTTTCTTTTGTTTTTGACATATTGGACCATATTTGCACCATAAGTTTTGTTTTTGCAAACTCTTTTGTAAATTCTTTTCAAAGTCTTTTTGCAAGATAGTCAAAGGTAAATGAATAAGATTTGCAAAGCATTTTCAAGTTTTGAAGTTTTCTTCCTTTAACTAAACAAAACTCCCCCTCAAATAAGGTCTCCTCTTAGTGTTCAAGAGGGTTTTCCATCAATTTTGAAAATACTACTTGCTCCCCCTTTAGAACACAAAGAGATACCAATTTTGAAATTTACCATTGAAAATCATCAAATTTAAAAATAGGGTGGTGGTGCGGTCCTTTTGCTTTGGGCTCATATTTTCTCCCCCTTTGGCATGAATCGCCAAAAACGGAAGCATTAGAGCCCACAGAAGTACTTTTTCCTCCTTTGGTCATAGAATAAATGAGTGAAGATTGTACCAAAGTTGGAGAGATGATGCGGAGCGACGGCGAAGGATGAGTAGTAGAGTGGAGTGGAAGCCTTGTCTTCGCCGAAGACTCCAATTCCCTTTCAATACACCTATGACTTGGTTTGAAATACACTTGAGAACACATAAGTCATAGCATACATAAAAGAGACATGATCAAAGGTATATTTATGAGCTATGTGTGCAAGACTTAGCAAAAGAAATTCCTAGAATCAAGAATATTGAGCTCATGCCTAAGTCTGGTAAAAGATTGTTCATCAAGTGGCTTGGTAAAGATATCGGCTAATTGATCTTTAGTGTTAATGTATGAAATCTCGATATCCCCCTTTTGTTGGTGATCTCGAAGAAAATGATACCGAATGGCTATGTGCTTTGTGCGGCTGTGCTCGACAGGATTGTCGGCCATTTTGATTGCACTCTCATTGTCACATAGCAAAGGGACTTTGATTAATTTGTAACCGTAGTCCCGCAGGGTTTGCCTCATCCAAAGTAATTGCGCGCAACAATGGCCTGCGGCAATATACTCGGCTTCGGCAGTGGAAAGAGCGACCGAATTTTGCTTCTTTGAAGCCCATGACACCAAGGATCTTCCCAAGAACTGGCAAGTCCCCGATGTGCTCTTCCTGTTAATCTTACACCCCGCCCAATCGGCATCCGAATAACCAATCAAATCAAATGTGGATCCCCGAGGGTACCAAAGCCCAAACTTAGGAGTATAAGCCAAATATCTCAAGATTCGTTTTACGGCCGTAAGGTGTGATTCCTTAGGGTCGGCTTGGAATCTTGCACACATGCATACGGAAAGCATAATGTCCGGTCGAGATGCACATAAATAAAGCAATGAACCAATCATCGACCGGTATACCTTTTGATCCACGGACTTACCTCCCGTGTCGAGGTCGAGATGCCCATTGGTTCCCATGGGTGTCTTGATGGGCTTGGCATCCTTCATTCCAAACTTGCTTAGAATGTCTTGAGTATACTTTGTTTGGCTAATGAAGGTGCCCTCTTGGAGTTGCTTGACTTGGAATCCTAGAAAATACTTCAACTCCCCCATCATCGACATCTCGAATTTTTGTGTCATGATCCTACTAAATTCTTCACATGTAGATTTGTTAGTAGACCCAAATATGATATCATCAACATAAATTTGGCATACAAACAAATCATTGTCAAGAGTCTTAGTGAATAAAGTAGGATCGGCCTTGCTGACTTTGAAGCCATTTGCAATAAGGAAATCTCTAAGGCATTCATACCATGCTCTTGGGGCTTGCTTGAGCCCATAAAGCGCCTTAGAGAGCCTATAAACATGGTTAGGGTACTCACTGTCTTCAAAGCCGGGAGGTTGCTCAACATAGACCTCCTCCTTGATTGGTCCATTGAGGAAGGCACTCTTCACGTCCATTTGATAAAGCTTGAAGCCATGGTAAGTAGCATAGGCCAATAATATACGAATTGACTCAAGCCTAGCTACGGGTGCATAGGTTTCACCAAAATCCAAACCTTCGACTTGTGAATACCCCTTGGCCACGAGTCGAGCTTTGTTCCTAGTCACCACACCATGCTCGTCTTGCTTGTTGCGGAAGACCCACTTGGTTCCTACAACATTTTGGTTAGGACGTGGAACTAAGTGCCATACCTCGTTCCTCGTGAAATTGTTGAGCTCCTCTTGCATCGCCATCACCCAATCCGAATCTTGAAGAGCTTCCTCTACCCTGTGTGGCTCAATAGAGGAAACAAAAGAGTAATGTTCACAAAAATGAGCAACACGAGATCGAGTAGTTACCCCCTTATGAATATCGCCGAGGATGGTGTCGACGGGGTGATCTCGTTGTATTGCTTGGTGGACTCTTGGGTGTGGCGGCCTTGGTTGATTATCCTCCTTGTCCTCATTATTTGCATCTCCCCCTTGATCGTTGCCGTCATTTTGAGGTGGCTCATCTCCTTGATCTTCTTGTTCAACATCTTGAGCCTCATCCTCAATTTGAGTTGGTGGAGATGCTTGCATGGAGGAGGATGGTTGATCTTGTGCATGTGGAGGCTCTTCGGATTCCTTAGGACACACATCCCCAATGGACATGTTCCTTAGCGCTATGCATGGAGCCTGTTCTTCACCTATCTCATCAAGATCAACATGCTCTACTTGAGAGCCGTTAGTCTCATCAAACACAACGTCACAAGAAACTTCAACAAGTCCTGAGGACTTGTTAAAGACTCTATATGCCCTTGTGTTTGAGTCATATCCTAGTAAAAAGCCTTCTACAGTTTTAGGAGCAAATTTAGATTTTCTACCTCTTTTGACAAGAATAAAACATTTGCTACCAAAAACTCTAAAATATGAAATATTGGGCTTTTTACTGGTTAGGAGTTCATAGGATGTCTTCTTGAGGATTCGGTGAAGATATAACCGGTTGATGGCGTAGCAAGCGGTGTTGACCGCTTCGGCCCAAAACCGATCCGGTGTCTTATACTCATCAAGCATGGTTCTTGCCATGTCCAATAGAGTTCGATTCTTCCTCTCCACTACACCATTTTGTTGTGGAGTGTAGGGAGAAGAGAACTCATGCTTGATGCCCTCCTCCTCAAGGAAGCCTTCAATTTGAGAATTCTTGAACTCCGTCCCATTGTCGCTTCTAATTTTCTTGATCCTTAATCCGAACTCATTTTGAGCTCGTCTCAAGAATCCCTTTAAGATCTCTTGGGTATGAGATTTGTCCTGCAAAAAGAACACCCAAGTGAAGCGAGAATAATCATCCACAATTACAAGACAATACTTACTACCGCCGATGCTTATGTAAGCGATCGGGGCGAATAAGTCCATGTGTAGGAGCTCCAGTGGCCTGTCGGTAGTCATGATGTTTTTGTGTGGATGATGAGTGCCAACTTGCTTCCCGGCTTGGCATGCGCTACAAATCCTGTCTTTCTCAAAATGAACATTTGTTAGTCCTAAAATGTGTTCCCCCTTTAGAAGCTTATGAAGATTCTTCATTCCAACATGGGCTAGTCGGCGGTGCCAAAGCCAACCCAAGTTAGTCTTAGCAATCAAACAAGTGTCGAGTTCAGCTCTATCAAAATCTACCAAGTATAGCTGACCCTCTAACACTCCCTTAAATGCTATTGAATCATCACTTCTTCTAAAGACAGTAACACCTATATCAGTAAAAAGACAGTTGTAGCCCATTTGACATAATTGGGATACGGAAAGCAAATTGTAATCTAAATAATCTACAAGAAAAACATTGGAAATAGAATGGTCAGGAGATATAGCAATTTTACCCAAACCTTTGACCAAACCTTGATTTCCATCCCCGAATGTGATAGCTCGTTGGGGATCTTGGTTTTTCTCGTATGAGGAGAACATCTTTTTCTCCCCTGTCATGTGGTTTGTGCACCCGCTGTCGAGTATCCAACTTGAGCCCCCGGATGCATAAACCTACAAAACAATTTTAGTTCTTGACTTTAGGTACCCAAACGGTTTTGGGTCCTTTGGCATTAGATACAAGAACTTTGGGTACCCAAACACAAGTCTTGGAGCCCTTGTGTTTGCCCCCAACAACTTTGGCAACTACCTTGCCGGATTTGTTAGTTAACACATAAGATGCATCAAAAGTTTTAAATGAAATGGCATGATCATTTGATGCATTAGTAGTTTTCTTTCTAGGCAACTTGGCACGGGTTGGTTGCCTAGAACTAGATGTCTCACCCTTATACATAAAAGCATGGTTAGGGCCAGAGTGAGACTTCCTAGAATGAATTTTTCTAATCTTGCTCTCAGGATAGCCGGCAGGGTACAAAATGTAACCCTCGTTATCCTGAGGCATGGGAGCCTTGCCCTTAACAAAGTTAGATAAGTTCTTTGGAGGGGCATTAATTTTAACATTGTCTCCCTTTTGGAAGCCAATGTCGTCCTTAATGCCAGGGCGTCTCCCATTAAAGAGCATGCTTCTAGCAAATTTAAATTTTTCATTTTCTAAGTCATGCTCACTGATCTTAGCATTAAGTTGTGCTATCTGATCATTTTGTTTTTTAATTAAAGCTAGGTGATCATGAATAGCATCAACATTAATATCTCTACATCTAGTACAAATGGAAATATGCTCAGTAGATGTAGATGGTTTGCAAGATTTTAATTCAATGACCTTAGCATGCAATAAATCATTTTTGGTTCTAAGGTCGGAAATAGTAGCATTGCAAACATCAAAATCCTTAGCCTTAGCAATTAATTTCTCATTCTCATTTCTAAGGCTAGCAATAGAAAAGTTCAATTCTTCAATCCTAGCAAGCAAGTCATCATTATTATTTCTAGAATTTGGAATTGAAACATTGCAAATATGAGAATCAACCTTAGCTAACAAATTAGCATTCTCATTTCTAAGGTTGTCTATAGTCTCATGGCAAGTACTTAGCTCACTAGACAATTTTTCACATTTTTCCATTTCTAGAGCATAAGCATTTTTAACCTTAACATGCTTCTTATTTTCTTTAATAAGGAAGTCCTCTTGAGAATCCAAGAGATCATCCTTCTCATGTATAGCACTAATCAATTCATTTAATTTTTCTTTTTGTTGCATGTTGAGGTTAGCAAAAAGAATGCGCAAGTTGTCCTCCTCATTTTTATCTTCATCCTCATCACTAGATGTTTCATATTTAGTGGAGGACCTTGATTTTACCTTCTTTTTGCCGTCCTTGGCCATGAGACATTTGTGGCCGACGTTGGGGAAGAGGAGGCCTTCGGTGACGGCGATGTTGGCGGCGTCCTCGTCGTCGGAGGAGTCGCTTGAGCTTTCGTCGGAGTCCCACTCCCGACAAACATGGGCATCACCGCCCTTCTTCTTGTAGTACTTCTTCTTTTCTCTCTTCTTTCCCTTCTTGTCGTCGCCCCTGTCACTGTCACTAGACATAGGACATTTTGCAATAAAATGACCGGGCTTACCACACTTGTAGCAAACCTTCTTGGAACGGGATTTGTAGTCTTTCCCCTTCCGTTGCTTGAGGATTTGCCGAAAGCTTTTGATGATTAGGGCCATCTCCTCATTGTCGAGCTTGGAGGCGTCAATTGGTTGTCTACTTGGTGTAGACTCCTCCTTCTTCTCCTCCGTTGCCTTGAAGGCCACCGGTTGTGCCTCGGATGTGGAAGGTTCGTCAAGCTCGTTGATCTTCTTTGAGCCCTTAATCATGCATTCAAAACTAACAAAATTCCCGATAACTTCCTCGGGGGTCATTAGTGGATATCTAGGATTACCACGAATTAATTGAACTTGAGTGGGGTTAAGGAAAATAAGTGCTCTTAAAATAACCTTAACCACCTCGTGGTCATCCCACTTTTTGCTCCCGAGGTTGCGCACTTGGTTCACCAAGGTCTTGAGCCGGTTGTACATATCTTGTGGCTCCTCTCCTTGGCGAAGACGGAAGCGACCGAGCTCCCCCTCGATCGTTTCCCGCTTGGTGATCTTGGTGAGTTCATCACCCTCGTGCGCCGTCTTGAGTAGGTCCCAAATCTCTTTTGCGTTCTTCAACCCTTGTACTTTGTTGTATTCCTCCTTGCTTAGGGAGGCAAGGAGAATGGTTGCGGCTTGGGAATTGAAGTGCTCGATTTGGGCCACTTCGTCGGTGTCATAGTCCTCATCCCCTATAGATGGTACCTGTACACCATACTCAACAACATCCCATATACTTTTGTGGAGAGAGGTTAGATGAAATCGCATTAAATTACTCCACATAGCATAATCTTCAC
Source organism: Zea luxurians (assembly GCA_029449295.1). Taxonomy (NCBI): domain Eukaryota; kingdom Viridiplantae; phylum Streptophyta; class Magnoliopsida; order Poales; family Poaceae; genus Zea; species Zea luxurians. Next base: position 82,913,355 of record JAOPSE010000016.1, on the reverse strand, counting down.
CATTAAAAGTTGGTGGTTTGCCTAATGGGACGGAAAGTAAAGGTGTATGTTTAGGAATGCGAGGGTAACGTAGGGGGATCTTACTATACTTCTTACGCTCTTGGCGTTTAGAAGTGACGGACGCCGCGTCGGAGCCGGAGGTAGATGTCGATGAAGTGTCGGTCTCGTAGTAGACCACCTTCCTCATCCTCTTATGCTTGTCCCCACTCCGATGCGGCTTGTGAGAAGAAGATTTTTCCTTCTTCTCCTTGTGGTGAGAAGAGGAAGATCTTTTCTCCTTCCGCTTGGAGGAGTTCTTCTTCTTCTCTCTTCTCTTGGTGCGGGACTCTTCCGATGAAGTGCTCCCTTGGCTTGTAGTGGGCTTGTTATCGCCGGTCTCCATCTCCCTCTTGGTGTGATCTCCCGACATCACTTCGAGCGGTTAGGCTCTAATGAAGCACCGGGCTCTGATACTAATTGAAAGTCGCCTAGAGGGGGGGTGAATAGGGCGAAACTGAAAATCACAAAATAATCACAACTACAAGCCGGGTTAGCGTTAGAATTAAAATAGAGTCCGCGAGAGAGGGCGCAAAACAAATCGCAATCAAATGAAGAGTGTGACACGCGGATTTGTTTTACCGAGGTTCGGTTCTCGCAAACCTACTCCCCGTTGAGGAGGCCACAAAGGCCGGGTCTCTTTCAACCCTTCCCTCTCTCAAACGGTCCCTCGGACCGAGTGAGCTTTCTTCTTCTCAATCAAACGGGAACAAAACTTCCCCGCAAGGGCCACCACACAATTGGTGCCTCTTGCCTTGGTTACAATTGAGTTTTGATCACAAGAACAAGTGAGAAAGAAAGAAAGCGATCCAAGCGCAAGAGCTCAAAAGAACACGACAAATCTCTCTCGCTAGTCACTAAAGGCTTGAGTGGAATTGGAGAGGATTTGATCTCTTTGGTGTGTCTAGAATTGAATGCCTAGCTCTTGTAAGTGGTTGGAAGTTGGAAAACTTGGATGCAATGAATGGTGGGGTGGTTGGGGTATTTATAGCCCCAACCACCAAACTTGACCGTTGGCTGGAGGCTTCTATTCGATGACGCACCGGACAGTCCGGTGCCCCTGCCACGTCATCACTGCCGTTGGATTCTGGCCGTTGGAGCTTCTGACTTCTGGGCCCTCCTGGGTGTCCGGTGCACACCGGACAACAACTGTTCATTGTCCGGTGCGCCGGTATGGGCGTGCCTGACGTCTGCGCGCGCATTAAATGCACCGCAGGTAGCCGTTGGCGCCGAAATAGCCGTTGCTCCGCTGGCACACCGGACAGTCCGGTGCACACCGGACAGTCCGGTGAATTTTAGCGGAGCGGCTGCCGCGCGAACCCGAGGCTGGCGAGTTCCGGAGACCACGCTTCCTTGGAGCACCGGACATGTCCGGTGCACACCGGACAGTCCGGTGAATTATAGCGCGCCGGCTTCCGAGAATTCCCGAGGGCGAAGAGTTTGAAGTCGGAGTCCTCTGGGCGCACCGGACACTGTCCGGTGCACACCGGACAGTCCGGTGCCTCCAGCCAGAGGTGCCCTCGGTTGCCTCATTGCTCCTTAGTTGAATCCAAAACTTGATCTTTTTATTGGCTAAGTGTGAACCTTTTGCACCTGTATAACTTATTCACTAGAGCAAACTAGTTAGTCCAATATTTGTGTTGGGCAATTCAACCACCAAAATTATTTAGGAACTAGGTGTAAGCCTAATTCCCTTTCACAATTATTATACATTTCTTGTACCACAATCGAGCCATACAAAAATTTTAAAGCCCAATGTTTTCCTGTTTACCCCATGAAAAGGAAGGACACGATGCCCAAATAAGCACACACACACACAATGGATAGAAACTTGACTGAGTTCAGCTACATGCATCTCCATGGATACCCTCAATTCCATTTCTGCTATAAATTGCAAAGTACCAAATGCCACACCAGGAAATGCATAGAGGAAATGAAAGTGCATGGTAGCTGCTCAAGTATATAATAAACCATTATGTTGCTAGCATTTCAGATAGAAGATAAAAGAAAATATCTAATATCATGATAATGCAAACCATTACAATATGTTATATAATGCATGATGAGCGACGAAGAAGGCTATTCCAGCTAGAACACAAGCTTCAATTGCTTGTGGATAGATGATGCCAGCAACATAAATCATATATAACAAGTGTTTGTTAACCAACAAAGTTGCATATCACCCATTCGCAGGTATCGGTTCTCAATAAAAATCAAATCAAATTTCTTACACAGCATAATCTAAAGGATCTCATCCCACAACACCATCCAGCACCCACAAAACCCCCATACCCATTCAACAAAGAATTAGAATTAACAAATTTACCACTTCAGATAGCAAGAAAAATCTTAGCGCACATTCTTAGTTAGTTCTTACTGTTGTTAATAAGGGCCATCAGGCGGAGGTAATGAATGGTCAATTGATCATAAAGCAACACACTATACAAACCTGAAGGATCCAAGACGAGCAGTCTATGTACGTTGCTTGCCTTAGCAAACCAGCGGACAAACCCTGCCAACGAAAAGTGTAGGAATTGTTAAGATATATTTAATCTAAAATACCAATTAATTGTAAATGCCATATGAACACTATTATGCAGGCTTAATGTCCTTAAATGTGAAAGATAAGAGTAAAATCACCATATGTTGTATTCAGGGCCGGGCCAGAGAAATTTGAGGCCCTGTGCTAAATCTAAAGCAGTAAATTTGAGGCCCTGTGTCAAATCTAAATCAGTGTAATTTATGTTTTTATAAAAAATTAGTAATAACAATCTGTAAATTATAGTAATATATATTGCAATAAAATATCTAAAGAAACATTTCTATTTTATTTGAATAACATCGTTCTTTTGGTGGGTTTTAAAAAAATCTTGTATAATATGCTTATATTTCGATCTTGTCCAAAGCTTCACTCTCCAGTGCTATTGTGGCTAAATAATACATCTTTTTTATCATAGTAAAACACAAATATGAATTTAGTAGCTTTAATTTAGAGAACTTCGTTCATGCGGACAGATGTGTTAAGATTCCATGAAGATTTATTCTTTAGTGCAGTACTCGGTAATTTCGCTTCAGCACATCGGTATGATAGGGAGGAAAATATGTGCTACATATTAACATTAATATGTGTAGAAGATCATAAAACTAGTACATATACATCTGCTAAGTTTTGGGGCCCTCAATTTTTGGAGGCCCTGTGCGAGCGTACGGCCCGCACATGCCTTGGGCCCGGCCCTGGTTGTATTGCATTTATGGTCAAGCAAATATCCTAGTGTTGCAATATGCAGCATCATGTGCTGGATTGAAAAAGTTAGTATTGCGTTAGATAAATATCTAAGAAGAAAAAAGGCACTCACAAAGGCCAAATACTCGAACTTAATATATGGTTCAGTTTCTCTAGACTAAAATAAGTCAAGTGCAATAGCATTGGGTTAGTAACAAAGTTACAAGTATTAGAACATTATACAAGGAAAAGTTACGGAACACCCAGGAAAACAAAACAAACCTTGTAGAATGAAGGGACACCCTAATTTGCATCATGTTCCTGACCAGCAGAGCCCTCACCCCAACTGGGCCATCACCTGGAACCAAAACAATAATAAGAATTGTTCAGTTATGGCATAAAGTGCATCTGGAATGATATCATCTAACCATTTCATAGCACGAACCATTATCATTCTATATTATCAGAACAAAAAATCATCATATTTGATACTCCCTAGCATAAAGAAGCAGAGACAAAAATCTTTGTACAACCATGTCACACGTGAAGAAATACCACAATATAAAAGCTGATACAAAATTAAGAAAAATGACCATTTAAGAATTTTTTGCATAAATATGCAGAAAGTGTAAAAACAAGTAACATGCCTCCTTCATGAAAACGACAACATAAACACTAGTGCTATTACCCTTAAGGCCTTAACAACATTAGCAATCACATAAATTAAATAGATTTGCATAGTAGAATAGAATCATACTGTTGTATTTCGACTCATGGCCAACCACATTGTTGTGCTCATCCACAAAAATGCATTTGTGAAAAAGATCAAGCAAGCATTGTTGTGAAAATTGTCAGTGAATGACTTGAATATGATAAAACGATCATGTACAATATCACAAGAAAAATGGAAGGAATTGATCCACAAATTCTAAAAGTTTCTCTTTAATCCATGTTCACCCACATGAATTTCCACACTCCACTCAAAACTGTGTACTATAATAACTTGCTAAAAGTACACTTTGTAAGCATAATATTGCCCTGACTTTCAAACACCATCCAAAATTTACAAAAACAAAATTTGCATCAATTATACACTCAAATACTTAATTGATTCATAAAGAATTACTCATCTATCATCATCAATTATACAGACAGTACATCCATATCCAGATCATTCTTTTTTTAATTACATACTGAACCTGAATTCTGGATGCAAAAACAACTTAGTTACAGTACATAACTCCTTACTCATGTACAGACGGTCCAATAGCAGTGGGGAAAAATTGGAGCTAGTCATCAGCAAAAAAGCAAGACCAGTCCTCAAATAGGATTGATATTCCAACCTAAGAACTAAATATTGTCATGGATGAAGAATACAGTAGTACCAATTATGATTCAGTTCTAATAAATAGTCTGTAAAAACTTGATGGCTTGATATACTATTAAAATTAGAATAGGTAAGCGTAAATATTTCATTATGTCCTGGTTACTGAATTAACTTTGACACCTAATTTATATATGTAATGAAATAAAAACTCATGATCAAACATTTTTCATCAGAATTGTAGGTCCTCCCTTCTTATATTATCACTGATGGACTCCTTACATAGTTGATCAGGTCATAAATTTTGCTTGTTGTATAACATTCATGACTGGACCAAAAACAAAACACAAAGTGTACATGTAGATAACCCCAATTTGTCTAATTTGTGAGACAAAGCTTATTGGATAAAGGACACTGAATACGAAAACAAATATGTACTGGGGGTGCATTGTTCTGAAAAAGACCAATTCAAATCATCGTAAAAGCATAAAAGTAAGAACAAAAACAATGTAGGAGAATTGGTCTACGTGTTTACAACGCGGAGCGTACACGAGATTTGATAATTGAGCATAATAACACATTCAAATTAGCAGGAATAAGAATCACGTCGGTGGTTGTAAGGAAAATGGACCCCGGGCCTTTTGGCTAATTGAGTTTTGGTGTTTGATGAACAACACAATCCGTGAACTAATAAGTTTTCTAGTGTTTGTGTTTGTAGTTCACAGGATGCGAAGAGAATTGGACCAAGGCAATGAGGATGCAACACCTCAAAAGAAGACATAAAAAGATGCATAGGAGTCCAATACTCAAGAACAAAGAAGCCCGAAGAAATCAGCGAAGAAATCCAAAGATAAGGGCTGTCAGCCAGCGCCTGGTGGCGCACCGGACATCGGTGTCCGGTGTGCACCGGACTGTCCGGTGTGGCACCAGACAGTCTGCGCAGAGAGGCCGCAGACAGGCGCTCTCTGGCTGTTGCACCGGACTGTCCGGTGTGCACCGGACTGTCCGGTGTGCCAACGGGCAGACGGCAACGGTCGAATCCAACGGTCGGATCCAACGGTCGACTGCTACAGGCGCCAACGGTCGGCTGACGTGGCGTGCACCGGACATCTACTGTGCACTGTCCGGTGTGCACCGGACTGTCCGGTGCACCCGACGACAGAAAGCTGCTGCTTTCTGTCCAACGGCTAGTTGGGGGTGTGGAGGCTATAAATACCACCCCAACCGGCCATTCTCAAGTGTGAGAGCCCAAGCAACATACCAATACACATAGTGCATATTTCCAAGAGCTCAAACACCCAAGTGCTTAATAGAATCACTCGGTGATTAGCGTAGGTGCTTTGCGAAGTGCTTAGGTTAGTTAGACCGCTTTAGCGCTTGCTCTAGGTGAATCCTAGTTAGTTGAGTGAGTTTTGTAAAACCACACAACCCCTCGGCTCTTGCGTGAGCTGTTGTAATTGTACCGAGTGGGGCGAGAGTCTTGCGAGACCGTGACAACCGCGTTTGTGTCACGGCCGCCACCGTGTACCGGAGGGAACGAGGCCCGCGGCGTTTCGGCCGGAAGCTCGATAGTGGAGACGGCGGGGAGCGTCCGAGAGGAGCCGGAAGCGGAGCACCACTTGCGCGTGGAGAAGGCCCGCGGCTCTCTACGGAGTTACTCGACCGTGGTGCTTGGCCCTCGCGTGGGCTTCCCTTTGCGTAGGGGCACCAACGAGGATTAGTCGGGACCTTGCGTGGTTCCGGATACCTCGGTAAAAATACCGGCGTCATCCACGAGAGTTTGCTTCTCTACTTAGCTCTTTACATTCCGCATTTATATTAAGCATTTAAGTTTCAATCTTGTTGTCATACTTATTTAGTGTAGATTGAAACTTAGTCTTTGCGGTAGAGATAGCAACACTTAGACAAAACCTAGTTTGCACATTCTAGTTTTGATTATTTGCATAGGTTTTGCTCTAGGGTTTTAATTGTGGCCTAGTTTAGTAAAAGTTTTAGAAGTCCTAATTCACCCCCCCCTCTTAGGCGTCACCCGTTTCCTACAAGTGGTATCAAAGCCCGGTTTGGCTCATTTGAAACGCTTTAGCTTCACCGCTAAAAGAGCCGACGCTTTTTAGAGGAAGGGATGGATACCCATAGGCCACCACACTTCGACGGCACTAACTTCCCATATTATAGTGTTAGAATGGCTTGTTACCTAGAGGCCGTTGATCTAGGTGTTTGGAGAGTCACTCGTGACGGGATGAAACCCCTCAAGAATCCCGAGAAACCCACCACGAGTGAGGAAAAAGAAATTCATTTAAATGCTAGAGCCAAAAATTGCTTGTATGAATCTCTTAGCATGGATATTTTTAATCAAGTATTTACCTTGAAAACTGCTAATGAGATTTGGCTAAAATTGCATGAGCTCCATGACGGCACATCCAATGTCCGTGAGCAAAAACATTGCCTAGTTTTAAATGAGTATAATTCTTTTGCCATGAAAGATGATGAGCTTGTTAGAGACATGTATTCTCGTTTGAATCTAATAATCAATGAGCTCAATTCTATTGGCATTAATAAGCTAGGTGATGCGGACATTGTGAGGAAGATTATCTCCCTGCTACCACAACAAAGATATGGGAGCATCATCACCATCCTTCACAATATGGAGGACTTGAGCAACATAACCCCAACCATCGTGATTGGGAAAATCGCGGCCTTTGAGATGTCGCGAAAAATGAGTCGGGGAGATGAGCCAACTTCCTCAAGACCATATGCTTTTGCATGTGATGAAAGGAAGGGCAAAAAGAAGGCTCCCACTCCAAGTTCCTCAAGTGAAGAAGAGGAAGAAGAAGAAAGTGATGATGATGAAGATAATCAACCATGCACATCATCCTCCGAGGACGAAGAGACAATCCGACGCGTCGGAAAGGTAATGAGGATGATCCGCAAGATTAATCTAATGGGTGTGCCCCTGCAGGTCGAGGATCTTCTCTTTAACATTGACAGGAAAAAGCAAAGGAAGAGAGGATGCTTCGCATGTGGGGAGAAGGGCCACTTCAGGGACAACTGTCCAAGTATGGCCAAACCCAAAAATGAGAGGAGCAAAGGCAAGGCGCTCACAAGTGTTAGAACTTGGGATGATTCTTCAAGTGAAGATGAACCTCCAAGGACGCGCAGCCACCGGTCCTCGTCTCGATCATCACGGTCATCACACAAATGCCTTATGGCAAGAGGTAACAAAAGCATTCCATCCTCTAGTGATGAAAGTAGTAGTGATGATGAAGGTGAGGGAAAGGCCTCTCTAGAAGAGCTTGCGGAAGCCGTAAATTTTTTTCAGGATGTTTGCACTAAGCAAAAAGCTCAACTTAAAACTTTGAAAAATAAGTTGGTTAGCTCTCAAAATGATTACAAAGGTTTGCTAGAAAAATTTGAAACTTTTGCAAACTTAAATAGTGAGCTATCAACTAAAATTGAGCTATTAGAATCTAGTGCTCCATCCACTGCTACCGATGATAGCCTTATTAAAAAGAATGAAAAACTTAAGGCTAAGTTAGCTAACTCCCAAGAAGCTATTGAAATTTTGCTAGAGAAAATGGAAATTCTTAGCATACACAATAATGAGCTAACTACTAAGCTAGAAAACATTGGTAGCACCCCAGCAGCATCTTTAATTGAAATGCCTGAAATAATTAAGAAAGATGCTTCTACTTCCTGCTTTGATTTAATTGATGATTCTAACCCCTGCAACCAAGTCGTTGTTGAGAATATTGTTGTAGAGACATGTACGGATGAGGTTGCAAAGGAAAATGAACAATTAAAGCAAGAAGTGGCTCGCCTTGGCAAGGCTTTGTATGACAAGAAAGGGAAAGCCAAACAAATCCGACCTCCACAGGATAACACCACTGCGGGAGTGAACAAGCCTGTAGAGGGAGAAACTGTGATTTGTAGGCTATGCCACAAGGAAGGTCACAAGTCTTTCCAATGCAAGGCGATGACCGGGGATAAACAAAGGCAAAAGCTCAAGCAAAAGCCATCAAGCAAAATCTCCAACACCTACATCAAAAAGGTGAACAAAAAGGATGCTACACCATATTTGATCAAGAAGAAAAAGAACGGAAAGGTGATAGCAATCAAGGCCAACAAGCAAGCCAACAAAGGAAAAGGGGCCAAACGCATTTGGGTGCCAAAGGAAATAATTTCAACCATGAAAAGCACCAAAAAGGTTTGGATCCCGAAAGGGAAGTAAGTGGACCGAAGGTCCTCGGGAAATTTGGAGACTTGGCAAAGTTGGGATGTATATCATGGGGTACATCATATTGGATCAAGTTTATTGCCAAGTGGGTTAGTAAAAACTTTGGACCCAAATTTCCCACCCATGACTAAGGTAACTAGTTTTATTATATTTCTCGTTTTTAGATATGCGTATCTATTTATCTTTTATCTAGTTTACCTTTCTTGCCTAGTATTACATTTGTTATGTACTTTTGTTTAACATCATGCATACTAGGTAAATCATATGGTAGGATTGCTTGTTCTTAATTCATATACTTAAGCAAACCTACATGGCTTAAAATGTTTATTTAAGCACGGCACATAGCTTTTATATCACTCCATAGTAAATGATGCATCAATTGAAAATTTTTGATTTCCACAAGTGTATCATTTAACTTATATGTGCCAAAGTTTGGATTATGGATAATTTGCCCCTCTTGATATCAAATCCAAGTGCATGTCTCCTACAAGTATTCAAAACTTGTATGCACACCTTTAGGGGGAGGTTACTCTATAATCTAACACTTTGAGACTAACACCTTTTCAAGTCTATTTCATGTGATAGTCTCATTGTAAGGAAAATGAAGTCCCCGGAGAAAGACAACAATCTTCCACTGCAAAATCTCCAAGAACTCTTATGTCTCTCAAGCTCACCATTGACTTTCAATTGGTATCTTTTGAGACTACATTCAGTATCCTTTACATGTCTTCTCCAATATTTGATTAGACTATATTTCATATCATATGCTTCCATGTTGCAAAATTGCATAAGTAGTTAACTCATATTCTGTTACCTTTGCATAAGGGAAGTTAGTCTTTTCAAATCATGTCTTGCACCTCTAATTTTCACATGCTTTTTCCTAAGTAGAGGATCTCTGTCAGGGGGAGTATTTCTTCATCTCTAAAAAGGGGGAGAAAACTTCCTTCTAAAGAGAATACTCATTTAGGGGGAGTAATCTTTTGAGGACTCCTACAAGTGGTATCATTCATGGCTTAATTTAATATCCTTCTAGTGATATCATTTGATACAATTCTTGATGAGGGCAAGCTTTTATTTACTTCCTACATGCTTTTAATGTCTTCCTTTTCGGTGGTTGATGCCAAAGGGGGAGAAGTTTAGGGACCAAAGCAATGAAAACTATATCAAACACCAAACACCACCAATTTACAATTTTATATCTACAAATGGCTTTTCAAGTGGTTTTGGTTATTTGGTCCAAAAATAGGAAGTAAGTGAATTATGGAGTTAGGGGGAGGCTTAAGTCCATAATTTCACATTGTGGGGACAATCATGCATCTTAGCAAGTAGATTGCATATTTTCATTCAAATACTTGTATTATTTGCTTGCTTTGGTTGTGTTGTCATCAATCACCAAAAAGAGGGAGATTGTAAGGAAAATGGACCCCGGGCCTTTTGGCTAATTGAGTTTTGGTGTTTGATGAACAACACAATCCGTGAACTAATAAGTTTTCTAGTGTTTGTGTTTGTAGTTCACAGGATGCGAAGAGAATTGGACCAAGGCAATGAGGATGCAACACCTCAAAAGAAGACATAAAAAGATGCATAGGAGTCCAATACTCAAGAACAAAGAAGCCCGAAGAAATCAGCGAAGAAATCCAAAGATAAGGGCTGTCAGCCAGCGCCTGGTGGCGCACCGGACATCGGTGTCCGGTGTGCACCGGACTGTCCGGTGTGGCACCAGACAGTCTGCGCAGAGAGGCCGCAGACAGGCGCTCTCTGGCTGTTGCACCGGACTGTCCGGTGTGCACCGGACTGTCCGGTGTGCCAACGGGCAGACGGCAACGGTCGAATCCAACGGTCGGATCCAACGGTCGACTGCTACAGGCGCCAACGGTCGGCTGACGTGGCGTGCACCGGACATCTACTGTGCACTGTCCGGTGTGCACCGGACTGTCCGGTGCACCCGACGACAGAAAGCTGCTGCTTTCTGTCCAACGGCTAGTTGGGGGTGTGGAGGCTATAAATACCACCCCAACCGGCCATTCTCAAGTGTGAGAGCCCAAGCAACATACCAATACACATAGTGCATATTTCCAAGAGCTCAAACACCCAAGTGCTTAATAGAATCACTCGGTGATTAGCGTAGGTGCTTTGCGAAGTGCTTAGGTTAGTTAGACCGCTTTAGCGCTTGCTCTAGGTGAATCCTAGTTAGTTGAGTGAGTTTTGTAAAACCACACAACCCCTCGGCTCTTGCGTGAGCTGTTGTAATTGTACCGAGTGGGGCGAGAGTCTTGCGAGACCGTGACAACCGCGTTTGTGTCACGGCCGCCACCGTGTACCGGAGGGAACGAGGCCCGCGGCGTTTCGGCCGGAAGCTCGATAGTGGAGACGGCGGGGAGCGTCCGAGAGGAGCCGGAAGCGGAGCACCACTTGCGCGTGGAGAAGGCCCGCGGCTCTCTACGGAGTTACTCGACCGTGGTGCTTGGCCCTCGCGTGGGCTTCCCTTTGCGTAGGGGCACCAACGAGGATTAGTCGGGACCTTGCGTGGTTCCGGATACCTCGGTAAAAATACCGGCGTCATCCACGAGAGTTTGCTTCTCTACTTAGCTCTTTACATTCCGCATTTATATTAAGCATTTAAGTTTCAATCTTGTTGTCATACTTATTTAGTGTAGATTGAAACTTAGTCTTTGCGGTAGAGATAGCAACACTTAGACAAAACCTAGTTTGCACATTCTAGTTTTGATTATTTGCATAGGTTTTGCTCTAGGGTTTTAATTGTGGCCTAGTTTAGTAAAAGTTTTAGAAGTCCTAATTCACCCCCCCTCTTAGGCGTCACCTGTTTCCTACAGTGGTTAATGTGTGCTTGTTATAGTAAGTAGAGCTAGATGACTGACCTGCTAATGCATATTCATGGAAGGAAGTAGAAGCTTTAGATGAGTCTCAATCATTGGGTACTGATGCATGATTATGTGAGGACCAATTCAACTCAATATAAAAGCATAAAAGGAAGAACATAAAAAATGTACAATTTGGTGGTCTACGTGTTTACAAAGCGGAGCATACGCGCGATCTAGTAATTGGGCATAATAGCGTATTCAAATTAGCATAAAAAGACATATTTAGGAAATAAAAATTACAGAGGTGGATCATGCATGCTGGTTACAGTAAGTAGGGCTAGATGGCTGACTTACTGATGCATGCTTATGTAAGGAAGCAGAAGCATCAGATGAGTCTGAATCATTGGGTACTGATGCATGATGATGTGAGGACAAATTCAAATCAGCATAAAAGGAAGAACATAAGAAATGTAGAAAAGTCTGACTATATGCACAAAATAGTACTAAAACACTAATCATGAAAACTTCACAAATTAAGTGTAAATTTTGTGATTCTTGTCTTGGTTCGCATAAATAGATCAACTATATTAACATTCCCCTAATTTTTGATCGGTAGGGTACATCAAAAGTGACACCTCACCAAACCCTTCGGATGCAACCCATGACAAATTGGGTGTGCTGCTTCTACTGCTACCGACCGGAAAGATTTTGAACTTTTGGTAAGCATCTATATGTAAAAAAATTCATTGCCACACTAGAAACATATCAACAGCATAAATAGTTCAGATGTATGCATAAATGGTGCCATGAGTAGTCGTAACAAACAAGAGCTGCATAAAAATCATTGCTAATCCAGGGCTGGATTGGTGTAAAAAACAAGGCCTAAACTGCCGTCGCCTGTTTCTAGCCCCTAAAATAAATTACCAGGTCTTCTAGAAGGTTTGCGCTTGGCTCAGGATTTCTCTGCCAAGTATTACCACTGGAAGGAAAAGCATGATTGAAGCTTGCCAGGTCCACAACGTGACATGATAGATGAAGCAAAAATACAATGAAAAGAACACAATGAAAAGGGTATTGTAAGAAATAACTTGTTTCAAAAAGGAACATAATATATCTCTGCACTTTGCTTGTGTAGTTAATATGTGATTGCTGACTGGAAATATAATTGGACTTTAGAAGTGAAGCCATTTAAATTGTGAGACTCTGGATAATGAGGTTCTTGTTGAACGGCCTGTCTTACAGGTTACAGCCATCAATACCTACACAATAGAATCAAGTATAAAAAATATTTGTTAAGGATAGGCACTAAGGCCTTAGGTAGCAGATTATGCAATATAGATATATTTATGATTTCCATGAAGGTGCAGCAGCGACCATAGTCATCAGGATCTCTAGGAAAGGGCAGCAGCGGTTGTCCACCATCGGGATCCTTGTGGTCGGGGCCCTGCCATGGGGATCATACCGCACGCTGACTAAACAATTCATATCATTTTGAGAAAAAAACAACTAGAAAATTATATGGAGAATGATGCATGGTACTATAACAGGCACAACGATGGAGTGAACAATCAGTAAGGATAAATAGCAAAATAAAGTCACTGAAGATTCAGAGACATGTCTGATACAATAAAGCAAAAGGAGCAGTAAAACTTTACTTTTCTTAAAATGACAAAGATTTCAGGTAGTTATAACTTAGAACAATCTGATACATGAAAAAACTAACAAGAATTGCTCTTTGAATGACACAACTACGTGGGAACCTAGCTCAATATACAGTTAGAATATCAGTGTACCATCTGCATTACACCAGAGTGCACTATTTTATAGCCTAGAATAACAAAATCCTATATATACATGAGGTAGACAAAAGAAATTAATTGGTAGAAAGATCTGGTATGTGAAAACAATAGTACAAGAGCTTGAAGCCATGCCAACAAATTCCAGTAAGAACCGATTGAACCAAGGATGAAACCTGGCATTCACTTGATCTGGATTTTGAGCTGGAACTTGAGATCTGGTGACTGGGTACGAGGTTGGCGGCCACCGTACGCCTCAAGACAGTAGCCGTCAGGCTGAGGAACATGTCGAGGTGCGCGACCAAGGGCGGGATGCGCAGGGGCAGAAGCGGAAGTCCTTCACGCGGAGCAGGGCTAGGCAACAGGCTGCACAACTGGTACACGAGCTAGAGCGTCGGGAATAGAGCAGCAAGGGATGCATACCGATGCGTGCACCCGTCAGCCGTGGCCCATGGAGGAGCACTGGTGACCGGGCGGTGGAGCACTGTAGGCCGAAGGGGGAAGGTTGGAGCCGGTGAACCGCCATGGCGCCGCCGAGCCGTCAGCTCAGTCGTGGAGGTGGAGGCGTCAGGTAGGGGTGGATTCTTGGAGGTGCGGTGGAGGAGAGGAAGCAAGCCGCCGCCCGCCGCCAACGTGAATGCTCTTAGGCGGCGAGCGCGTGAGAATTGGGTCGGCCGGTTAGGGTTTGTTTTGGGGAAATAATATATCCTAGATTTTAGGTGACAGTTTACTGAATGGATGGAAAAAATATATGTGCAAGCGTGAGGGATTGTGGTTGGGTTGGCCGGTTGTGGTTGGGCTGAACCGGAATAGACTTTTTGGATTAGGGCTTCCTTGTTTTACTCGAAGCCTAGGGCTCCAAATAGATAAACTATATATATATATATATATGTGTTTTTCCTGGTACCCTGGAATTAAACGGACGAGCATTCTGGAAAAAAAAATGGAATAGTTTACGAGTCCGGCCGGCGATTGTTACAACGGGAAGGTAACTTGCTTCTTCACTACTCTCTGATGCACTGCACATCGTTGTGATTCTATATTTAGATATATATCCCAATACAAAACAAATACTCTACGTGTTTAGAGATATATTTATTTATTTATTTATGATACCAGATATTCCGACGTCACGGAAGTAGATGTTCACACTGCAGATGCGGACGTAGGGTGTGTGGTTTGTTGGTTTGGCACCTGCTGCTTCAATTCGCTTCCCTTTCGACCCGCCCTGTTTCCATCGTCCACACTGCTGCTCTCAAGGCAACATGATGACATGAACAACACACTCGTAGCTTAAGCTTCTCTCCGGGAGGGAGAAAATATTAAAGTAGCATGATGATTTCGTATCTGCTGCCATCATGCATGCTCTTCAATGCCGGAAGGAAAAGGTTGTGAGTTTGAACGGCGACGTGGTGCTGCTAATCATGGGGGCCGCCAAGGCAGCAGCATGATGGAGCAGCAATGAGAGTATGGTGCGGAAAAGGAGGAGCAGGATGGAGCTGGATCTCTCACGCTCGCCCTGATTCCGGTCCCGATCCCGATCCCAACACGTTCGTTGCCTGTCCATTCGTTTCTTTCCTATGCGTATCGTATTGACCACTTGCTTGCTAGGGTTGCCACGCACCGGTAGATTTTGATGCCTGTGTTCGCACAGGTGAAGTTACCACTAGCTAAGAAGCCGATGATGGAGATGGACTGTCTGAAACCGTCAAAATCCAGGGAGAGAGAGAGACACACACAGGCATCGTCGTCGATTCCATTCCATGCCACGGATTGGACGCTAATAACGGTATCTGACCGGTCTGATTGGAACTTGACCTTCAACTTTTATTATCTGTACTTCTCTCTCTATCTCTTTCTTTCCCTAAAATAATAATAAAAACAATACAAAGGTTGGTTGCATAAAAAAAAGTAGCTATATATAGCGTTGAATAAGACCACAGCTTGTTTCCAGACTAGTTCCCAGCAGAAAATTAGGGTTATTGGCTTCGAATTAAAGACACATTTGTGTCAGACTGAGTGAATTAAAGATCAGATATTAAATGTGTTCGGTTGTATTCATGAGTGTATACAAGTGATACAAATAAATACTCCCTCTGTCCGTTTGAATTGGACGTTTTAGGTCATCTAGCTTGTCCACAAATTTTGTCATGCTCGAAACCCAAGACCACTGTCCACTCTCTACCATCATGTCAGGCATCATAGCATTTAGTAGATGCAATTCATTTCCCGTCTTTTGGTTGGAGCGGCAAGCAGCGCTGGTTGGGTGACGCTTTGGGCAAGACACAAGCTTGCTTCTACTAGCTTTTATTTGCATTGTAACTAACGCTTAATTAAGAGAAATGAGGGTTACATGTGTCATTTCAGCTCTCCCATAATCTGTCCTAAAAAAACTAGAACGTCCAAATCAAGCGGACGGAGGGAGTAAGTAGGTAAAACTAACCTTTCAAATTTATATATGGCAAGTAGCAAGTAGTGTGATCTAATGTTGATCTACGTACCCCCTTCCCCCCCCCCCCCCCCCCAACTTTGCTCGGCACTAAATTGTTTTGTTGTTTTGCTCCTAATAAAAGGAGTACAATTCGAGGATAAATTTACTTTAAATCTGGCTTAAGCTTTATATCAAATTTTATGATACAGAATACA
The DNA here is from genome assembly GCA_029449295.1 of Zea luxurians. Taxonomy (NCBI): domain Eukaryota; kingdom Viridiplantae; phylum Streptophyta; class Magnoliopsida; order Poales; family Poaceae; genus Zea; species Zea luxurians. The sequence goes on along the minus strand of JAOPSE010000016.1, from coordinate 82,897,274 downwards.
TGTACGTGGTTTTAGTTTTTATATTTGAAAGAACCTCACGAAAGCTAGAGCAAGAAGTATTAGACTCACTCCAACAAGAAGAAACTCTACACCGTTCTGTACTCTAAATCTGCTGAACTCAGTCTCCTCTGTAGCGTCCAACAATGAACTTTAAAACTTCATGTAAAACAGCGGATGGTACCTTCGCACGCTACTCCCTAGTGGATCACTGTGTACTAAATTGATTTAGGTACACGTAAATGACATTTTTACATGTAATTGAGAATTCATTTTTGCCAAACCAAGAAAAAGTATTTGTTAGAGTTAACCAACATGAATTGATATATACACAATAATCATGGATAATTGATTTCCTAGTTAATATAGGTTCGCAAAATTGTCCAAGTGTCATTTTTGCATTAGTTAATTACGTCACGTTCAAATTATATGTAAAAGAGTGAATAAATATGGTACTTTATAGATTATGTTAACACTTGTAGACATAGATGATGTAATTTAGAGGATATTGGTGGAGATGAAAAATATAGAGAGTAGAATCTTTTAGAAGATGGTCTAAAGTAGAAGTAATATTTCTATTGAACTAACTCCGTGTCGGGTACAAGTAATATTTCTATAGAAGATACTCGTACCGTATTCTCCTTTTTTGCATTATTTACTACTGTACAAGTTTTCACGGGTCATACGCTGTAGTACCTACCAACGTGTGACTTGTCCCAGTCTCCTTTTCTTTTGACCTCTGTGTGGTCAGGTCTTCGGACGTCAGGACGGCAAACCGGCGTGTCGTGAGGTCACCACCGTACCCGCGCCTCCCGGTTTTTTTTTTCTACGGTACTGAGTATGCCTGCCGACCAAAATGGTGCGTGCTCCGGCCGGCCTCCGGGCCCGGCGGTGCACAGCCACGGCCAGTCCGGTGGCCGGCGACTCGTGGCCAATTTTTGTTCTATTAAAAGTAACGAGCCAATTTTGTTTCTAAGAAGTAATCGAAAGCAAATCTATTTCCCAAGGTCTTCTAACGAAGTTTTGCACACTTTTTTTCTCTCTCTCTCGTTTATACGGGAATGACACATCCCTTTGAAGGAGGGTGATGTCAGGTTCTTAGATGACAAGATCGAGAAAATGAAGATCTGGCTGCTGGAGTATTGAAAGCGAACGGCTAACCTGGAGGCTTTGAAGAAATTCTGTGCTGTTGCTGGATTTTTAGGGAATCTATGTTTTGTTTATCTTGTTTCAGGCTGTCTTCAGCAACAAACACTAAATGGTCTTGTACTCTAAATTTAGAGGATGAGGCGTTCGCTATCGGCTCCAGCAGCAACCTGTAAATAAAACTGTAAAATAGCAGATGACTTTGACGAACGCTAAAGCCAGAGTATACTTGTTCATCCTATCCTGCTCTCACATGCAGTCCGGCCTCTTCCTCTCTCTACTTTTTCTCCTACGCAGTTGTCAGATGTCATGTAGATGCCGTGCAAATTTGTCTGCTATTGCTTGGTTGTAGTCGGTTTTAAAAATTAATTAGTCTCTAATTAATTCTTGGATCACATGAATGATTTTTTCCTTTCCGTGCGTGTGATAGGAAATACATAATACATTTTTTGGTAAATAATATGATCGATGAGTAATTTGTATATAAAATGAAAATGTATTGTAAGAAGTATTTTTATTTCGCAACATACGTTAATTAATTTTTCTATAAGTGACATGTAAAAACAATGTGTATTATAAAATCTAGTACAATATAGATATAGAGGACCGAATTTAGGGGACGTTGCTGGAGATAGCCTCAAGCTTAGATGTCTCTATAGGGCATAGGAGTGAGTTGTGTCGAATATATATATATATATATATATATATGGTTGCCCGTACGCTGCGACGCCTCACAACAATATCCACATATACTATCCACCATAAAGATCTCAAGATTTTTTTTATTTATTGTCTCCGCTCTCCACATATATTTTTTATTTAACTAACCGAGTCGACATTGTGGCAAATGAAAGACCATGTAGACAGGCGATGCCGAACCATCGAATAGGTACCATAGTCCGTAGGCAGCAAATCAGGGACCCTCATCCCTCGCATCCCCCACTTCCAAGGTTTCGTAGAGCAGGAAGGGAAGGGAAGAGGCATTATACCTGTTCGTTGCCGAAGAAGGACACGACGAAGACCTGGATATCTGGAGGCAACATAGGTAGAGAAAGAAGCCCGACTGAAGAAGCTCCAAACTGAGAGGCACCCGCACTAGGCGTCAGTCCAAAAAGGGTGAGAGAATACGAGTGCCTTCCCAGCCCTGGACCCGCCGAGGTGACACAACATCACCACCAGCTCCGTAGCATATGCCGACTACTGCCGCGCTACGGGCCTTGGTTGTCCAATATCTAAGATATGGACTCGTCATCGCTAAGATAACCTAAGTGTGGCAGGCGTCATCGTGTCCTCCTCGGTGGCACACACGAAGAAAAGTCAGGAGCAAGACCGACTCGCCCGTACCCACGTCGACGAGCGTCGGTCGGCTCGTGGCTGCGACCATGGGCGAGGGGCAGCAGGTTGGGGAGGAAGAACAGGGCGAAGGCCAGGAAGACGAACGGGACGTACGACGATGGCAAAAACAATGGTGCGTGCATGCTGTGAAACATCCTCGTAGACATGTAATAACCACTGCGCGGGTCGGTGTCGGGGCTGGTGTCGAACGAATACGAGGAGGGGGCGCCTGCTCCCACGCCCTCTGCCGATAATGGGTGGCGCGGAGGCGGAGGCATCAGGGGAGAGAGAAAAGAAGCAGGATGACGAACGAGGTGGCAGTAACTGAGGCGAAGACCATCATTATCGTGCGGGGTATAGATGGCCAAATAGGTCGTGTCTGGCGGGCTGGTCCGGGGCATGACCCATTTAATAGTGTCTGGGCCAGCCCGACACGAGCGTCATGTCGTGCTTGGGCCATAGCCTCGGTCCGTAGTGCTGACCCGACCCGGCACGATTATATATTTTTATTTTACAAAAAATTGTATATACATATATAATTTATATTCAATATTTAAAGCACTTTATCATGATGTTCTACTGGTTAGACGTCTTCACTCACTGTCTCCCGCCCTTCTTCCATCAGGGCTTTGGTTCAAACCCCACCTCCTGTACCACCTTTTTAACATTCTACGCTAATTTAACTAAATGGCCCGACTGACTAACGGGGTGTGGAGGTTGTATGCATGGAGGGATGCAGCAGATTAATTTGAGATAGATGTGAGGGGTTATTTGTAAAAATATGACGTAGGATGACCGTTGAAACTGGTGCTTTAATATAATAAAGATTTATGCTAATTTAACCAAATGGCCCAACTGGCTAACGGGCCAGATGTGGAGGTTGTGTGCATGGAGGGATACATCGGGTTAATTTGAGATAAATGTGAGGCATTATTTGTAAAAATATAATGTGGGACAACCATTGAAACTGGTATTTTAATATAGTAAAGATAAAGATATAAAAAACGATCATGATTCATGAGAAAGCTCATATGCAAACTAATTAGCAAAGATACGTATAGAAAGGGGTAGCGTGATACTGGTACTCGTCTGGGCCGTATTGTCGCCGCCTCTTTCCGGGCTGAAAACATCTAGGCATTCAGTGGTTTCGGTGATTAAGATAAACATAAGAACTTGAAGTTATAGGTCGCAACTATAAAGATTTTTTAGGCGACCTTTGGATTTCATGCCTCTCATTATTGATTTTATTTTGTTTTTTTAAAGTATGGAAGACAAGATTAAGGACGAACTAATTCTAACCTTTTAAGTTATTTGTGATAGTCATTTTAAGTTATTTTTGTAGGTGACAATCACCTAGGGTGACGAATAGCGCTATCATATATATAGTATATGCATATAGAGCACTGAGCTTCTAATAGCTCGGCGAAAGCCCTGACCCAATGTTGCCAACTGGTTCAGCCGCACTAGGTCCGAAGCTTCTATAAAAAGAAGCTCCAGATCGCTAGGGTGAAGTTTTAGCGACGCTGACAGTTATGCCCCCACCCCCGAGCGCACGCACAACGATAGATCTAAGGGACACGCTCGCGACGATAGATCCGAGGGACACGCTCGCGGCGGCGGATCCCTGAGGCGCGCACGGCTGCAACATTGGATCCCGAGGGCACGCACGCGACGGCGGCCCCATGAGGTGCGCATGACGGCGAGGTGGCAGCGGGCGCGACGGTGGATCCCGGGGAGCACGAGCGTAGCAGCGTCTCCCTGAGGTGCATGCGACAGTGACCTCTAAGCGCGTACGACTGCGATACCATCCAAGGTGGGAGCAGCGATGGCGGACTTCCCTAGGCGCGAGCGACGACGACAGCCTCCCTAGGCACGAAGTGGTGGCACATCTTAGATGCGAGGCGACGGTTCCGCAGGCCGGCGGTCCTATTTTTATGCTATTTTGTATACATATTTATGCCAATGTCAATAGAATTTTATGACCTATATTTCAGTTCATGGCTCCGCTTCCATTTATTTGTTTGTTTATGATATTTCTATTCACATTTTACGCAAACGATTTATTGGTTTTATGCATTATCTCCTTTACTTAATCAAGTGTGTATTGGATTCGTACCATTTATGCCATATGTATAAGATATATTTACGACCCACACATTTACACAACAAAATAGAAATTTAGAAAAGGTAACCGCTCTAAGAAATGAGGTCATTCGCCACGATTCCATAAATATCGCTTACACCGATCCATTTTCTTTTCAACTCACATTCTTGACATCCTAAATTTGTGCACATGTAGTAGAAAATATATTTTTTACGCAATCTACCATAGTGCATAAATAACTTTACCGTGTAGTATAATTAGCATCAGTATATATCATAAACTGGTTCTAACGAGCCTTAATGCATGGATGTTGGAGAGATCCTATATTTATAGAGGAAATAATGAATTTAAATAAGATTTTTTTGTTTCCATACATGTTTTCGTTATGAAATAGATTGATAATTTACACTAAAATTCATACCCATTTATGCTGTTTTGGTTTTATGTTTTATGCTGAAATCCGCCTAAGCTCCCACGCACGATTGCCTCCATATCTTCTGTTCCGATATATACGGTAACTTCCAGCTTCGTGGGTGCGCTAATCACGGTGGTGTGTGGACCCACCTGAACGAACCAATAAAAGATTTGTTGTCGCTCTCCTGTTATGCATGTCTGAACCATTAAATATGCTAGCATAGATACGAGTAGGAACCAACTACCCAACCGGCGAACACGACGCTGGCCCACCTTCGTCCATCCCAACTTGACCCCACCACGTGCGCATCTTCTGTTTACGCAAAACATAACACATTTTTACATATGCATAAACGTGTCCCACAATCGCGCGTACGCATGCGCCTCACTGGCCCAACCTGACCACTACCGTGGCTGGGGCTTCCCATGCCTATCGAAAGCCCTGAGTTTCCATTACCAACAGTATATATATATATATATATATATATATATATATATATATATATATATATATATATATATATATATATATATATATATATATATATATATATATATATATAAACCACAAGTTTCAACTTTTGCAAAACCCACACAACAATTTCACTCCCACACCCGTAACCCCCCCCCCCTAAGTCCACCAAACGAATTGTATCCGCACACAACACACTCTCAAAATCAACGGTTCAAGTTGTTAAATAACCCTTCTCTATTCTACTCACTCAAATCAAATGACCAATATTATTTGAATCATTATCCCTCCCTCCCTCGTACATACGCAGCAACCCTTGCCTCCTCCGTCCTCTCCTCACTCGTGCTGCCGCTACCGGTCCCTCACTCTCTCTCTCTCTGGGACTGTTGTGTTAGCGCGGGTATTAGACTAGTGCGTATACATACATAGCAACGGTGGATCCCTGTCCCTGTGAGAACAGAACTGAATAATCTCCCGTGCTCGTGTGTGCGATGTACCGTGTGGACGCATGCAGACTTGTACGCTTCCCTGGAGCATCAACAAGCTTTCCACTGCCCTGTCTGTTCCCATCGTCCACACCACACCACACCCGTAGCTCCTCCGATCCGTGCCATGGCTCCAGTTGTCCCACCACCGCACAGTTTCAGAATTGAAGCAGCATGCTTTCGGGCCTGTTTGTTTACCCCCAAGATTATATAATCTAGATTAAATAATTCTAAGAGGCAAACAAACAGTCCAGTTTATTTGCCGAGATTATATAATCTAACCTCTTGGATTATGATAATCCATAAGCAAGTGAGGAGGTGCTTATTTCAGATTTTTTTTCCCACTTCCCCACTACCCTTTCAAGTTTCCTAGAAATTACCCACTATTGCCATTATTTATGTAATAAATTATGAATACTCAGAAACGTTTGTTACATTGTTCATCTCATATATGAGTTTCAACCTAGTACAAATATAGAGGACATTCTTGTCTTCTTCGTACAAAAGAATCCTATTAACAACTCAAATAATCTGGGTAAACAAACAGGACTACTCAGATTATATAATCCATAGAGGGAAACAAACCGGGCCTTCATCGTGTGAATGAGAAGTATCTGCTTCTTCGCATAATCGCATTTCAAGGAAAGGTCAGTTTGAATGAGAAAGTACGTATTTGGCAGCAATGATTCCGATCCCTCCGTCCCTGCGCGTTGCCTGTTCCTTTTTCCGATCCCTCCCCGCATCGTCTGGTCTCTCACAGGGACAAGACGGCTGTCCGCCCCGCGGGAAGCGCGCGCGGACGTCAATCAAACTGACTGATGAAGCGTAGGAATCAGAACCAGTAGGAATGGAACCACAGGACAGGAATCGTCAAATCCAGAATCCAGGCGAGAGACACCGTCGTCAAACCAAAGCTTCCATTTAATTTCCCATGCCATGGATAGGCCGACCTTGTCCATGCTGGTTTATTCCACGCCACACGCCAGCATGCCATGTCTGACTCGACTCAACACGAACAGGTCAATGGTGATTGGCACCTAATATGTAATTTCCATGCTCTTAAATCTAGGAGACAAAAAAAATAGTCAAACGAACGTACTTCCTCCATCCTAGAAAGAATAGCGTTCCAGTTTTCCTTTTCATCAATTCATCTCAAATTCAGCAAAATTTATACAAAAAGCTATTGATTTCTATGATGCCAATTTTTTTTTTACGTTAGATACATCATGAAATGTATTCTCATATTATATTTGTTTGAAGTAATAGATGCTGATACTATTTTTCATAAACTTAGTAGAGTTTTGACTGGTGCAAACCTAAAATTACATTTCTTTAGGGATGGAGGTAGTACCATGTTAACAGGAAGGAATACTTCGTTATTTAGATGACAGGGAGTCTAAGTTCTGGCCTCTGTGCACTTGCTAGGGATGCACACGACCACTAAAGTCACAAGCATCTAAATAGGTGAACACCTGTAAAATCACAACCATACTGACCAGAACTAGAGAAGCATCCCTCTGCCTTTGCAGTTGTTGTGCGCATTTATCTACAGTTTCAGTAGGCTGGAACATACTGATTTTACAACCACCTTGCTATTAGTTTATCAAAGATTATGTGACCGTTTTTGGTTCTTCTACGGTGATTTTAATATCAAAATAGTCATGTGTATTCGGATCATTTTTTTTTGAAATACACATTACACTTGTATTATACTGTTATAGAAAAAAAACATGGTGGATGTCGAACTGTTTTATAAGTACACTAGCGATCACAGTATCAGCTTATGCTTGTCAAGAGTTGTAGCGGTCTCAATGTGAGCTTTGGATACCACTGTGATTCTTATCAGAGCTTGTCTCCTGAAAATGATCATGGGGATGACAAGACATTTCTCCTAAGAAGAACATGATATGTTTGGGACTAATACCATGATGGGGTCACGAAATGGCTCATTTACTTGTTTGTCCGGTGCTGCTATTAGTGCAAATTACACACTGGCAAATACAAATATTTGCAATGGTCTTATTGGCGAAGAAATTTTACCAGAACTAGGTTCTCCAAACTCCTTCAGAAAAAAATGCTTTATTCTCCATCAATGTCAAGACTGGACTCGTTCTCCACTTCACAAGGCAGTCCTCCTATGTAAATTGAGAGCTCTATATTTGATATCAGTAAAGATCTTTGGATGTCCAGTGCCCCCAACAACTGTATCATCCAATTTTCTGACTGATACGAAGGTGAAAATGGCTAGAGGGGGCTGCTGGAGAGGATAGAGTCCAGGCTGTGTGATCAGAGAAAAAAATGGATGGCTGATTTTGTGGGATATATGATGGGTTCAATGGTAGGGATGCAGCTGATTTTTCTTGTGGTAACTCTATATGATACTATAGTATATTACTTATACCTGCTGGAGAATTGAATAAAGCAACAAAATGGTTTGAACAATTTATCAGAAAGCTCTCTTAATGGTCCTTAAAAGCGAGTTAAACACTAGCCATGAGAAATTCACAAAATGAAGACATAAAGATTTTCTGAAACATTTCGAGCTGGTGTACTGAAATGCCTTTCTACTGCTGTTGAGCAGGCTGAGAATGACTTTTTATGCGTGGTTAAACAGGAGATGGATGATAGAAAATGGTGCTCTGAAGGGTACTCAGCTGACAGAGACCCACTCGCTTGAAAAACCTTTGGAGTAACAAAAACTTTAGCTGATCATCCCAATGATTCTTCAATTGTCTAGGGTAAAAAATAAAATAAAATAAAAGGAAAGTTGTAATACCCTTTTTCAACTGCTACGGCAAGTTGCCTTTGGAACCTGTAAAGGTTGCACCACCTATTTAAACTTACCCACCGGGTTGCCTGCAAAATATGTATTTTCATGCTTGTAAGGTAGTTGTGTATGCAGTCCCGTACGACCTGCTAATATATATGGCGCCAACATTATGTACAATGTGTTTTAAGTTTGGACAAAACCATATAGGTTGGTGACCATGATGCTATTAACTACGACCTGCTAAGACCATGCCAATATACAATGTGTTTGTGTAGTCCAAGTTCGGACAAAGCCATATGGTAGTACTATTGCTATTGTGCCCGTTACTGCCTGAAACCTGCGTGCCATACTTCCATTCACTCGCTGCATGTCTGCATCCTCTGCTATTTTGAGCCGTTGCAGCATGCCTGAATAGTCTGTCATTTTGCTCCGCGCGCCTCCTGTGCTAGTAATACAAAGGTTGCATAAGAAAGTAGCTCTAGCATTGCACAAGGCCGTAACTTGTTCTTTTGGCAGGATGACTTTGTTAGGTTCTTCAATGCACATATAGCAAGCTGCGCCCATGCAGAAAAGGGCCTTACACCAGGCTGTGGGAGAACGAAGCGAGCGGCCGTATCTCCGCGTACAGACGCCCTGGATGCAGGCTAGAAAGAACGAAACGAGCGGCCGTATCTCCGCGTACAGAAAGAGCTTGGCTCTCCACGTACAGGGCCAGCTCGGCTAGGCTGCACAACCAAACATTTGAATCCGTGGCCTCTCCACGCGCAAATCTGTGCGACACCGAGCGCCCCAAGCCTTCCCCTTTCATATGTTCCCGCGCGAGAATTCCTTTCCCACGAATTCTTCCTTGTTCCGCGCGCGGGGGAAGAGAAGCTGATGTGAGAGTGAGACGAGCCCTCTGCTACTGCTAGCAAGACGAGATCTCGAATCTTCCAGTTCCATCTCGTTGCCCTTCTCCTGAGCACCCGAAATAAGAGCATCGGCAGCCACCAACTCTCGCTCTCCACTCGGGCTCTCCCTTCGTCGATGCAATGAGCCACACTCCCGCTCGCGCTCGGGCTCTCCCTCGTCGCCCTCTTCGCGGGCCAACTCCTTGTTCCACGGCGGAGGCGAGGGGCTCTATGCGTCCGACCCCTCATCCAACTCGTCCGCTTCCTTCATCAGGTATGCGCCCGCCACAGCATCCGCGCCCGGTCCTCACTCCCTCGCCTCGCCTCGCCTTTCCTCGCGCCCTAGGTTTTGTGTTACCTCATAAGCATCAAGGGGTGCTGGTGGGCAAGATCAGATGATACTGTTGAATGCGGCGCATTTCGTTGATCCATCATCCATGGTGTGTACGACAAGTTTTGGTTGGGACGAGAGGAACTTCTGCACGGCAAGTAAAAAGGCCCATGTAGGCTTAAGTTGTTCTTTTTTAATTTGGACCAATTTTCATATTTTCAGCACTTGTTTAAAGGGAGTTGTTGGAGTATACAGGTTAAGAGCACTCCTAAATACTTTTAGCCTATTCTAGTAATCATTTTTAGGAGAAAATTTTAGCATGCTTTTGAAATTGCTCTAAAGATTAGTGCGGCTACGTAACCGTTCGGGAGGGCTTCCAGACAGCTCCGGCTCCTTGCTGGGCCCTCCACGTCCCGGTAAACAGCTCCGCGTAGGGAGCGGGAGCCGATTTACACGACGCTGCTGGAGCCTAGGACAATTGGCTCCGCACCGCTCCGTGCTCTCTCTCAGGCGCAGTTCGCCGCTGTTCCTCGCCATAGTAAACAGCAAACAGTTTGGTTTTGTTGAATGAAGTTTCAGCAAGTAAGTAGTAAGCAGTTTCAGCAAGCAACAAGCAAGTAGGAAGTAGCAGTTCGCTGAACGCAGAAAATAGCTGAAAGTAGCAGTTTTGTTGAATGCAGCAAGTAGGAAGTAGGAAAATTTCAGTTTAGCTGAAAGTTTTGTTGTTTAGCTCAAATTATCGTTTAGCTGAAAGTAGCCGTTTTGCTGTTTGGCTGAAATGCAACGGACTCATCATGTCCATACTCTAATAATCGTACGATGGATAACTTTTATCATGACATCGCAAGAGTGATCTTTCTTTCTAGATAATCCTTCAAGTGATGTATGACTTATGTATTAATTGTGAATCATGACTTATGAATGCTTTCCTAATATTACTCTATAATTTTTTTCGCCACAATATTCTTTTGTTGTAATTGATTCTATAAAATATTTTTTCACCATAACCTTTTGCCTCATACACATAACCTTTTGGCCTCATACACAAAATAAAAAAAATGCACGTAAAGAGTCATTTTGCTAAACGATTTACAAAAAGGCACGGCTCCCGTGGAGGAGCTGCTCCTTCAGAGGTGCTAGAACCCTCTGAAGTGATGGGACGAAGGCGGAGAATTGTTGGAGGAGTGCAGACGGTTTCTGTGGAGTGGATCGAATAAGGAGGAGGCCGAGCAATTTGTTGAGTGATGAGTTGCATTGAAGGATGATCCAATAAAGAATGACCATCGGATGCGATTAAGAGAGTGTAGACAAATGAAATAATCTGGAATATTGTCTTTGATAGTGGATTTTGTGTGGGTTAAATTGATGGGTGGATTTAGTAGGGGACATGAGTGTGTGTGGGTTGTTTATGGGGTGTACTTAGCATTGTTTCAACTGATGGTTTATAAGGGGTAGGGATAGGGATAGGGAAGATAGAGAAAATTAATTGGTTCTCCGAATGATTGCGAGTCCCTTTGTATTGCTTTGTTTTTGTGGGGCGTGTGGAGTGGAGTTCATGTGTGTAACTGGATCTAGGATCTTTTGCGCAAGAAACTCTAAAGCGGCCCCCCTGTTATCCAATATGCGCGTGCCTCATGCATAAGGAGGCGTAGGAAGGCAAGCCCAAACTTGAAACATGGCTGATGCCCTTTGATGCCCACAGTGATAGCTTGGGCCGAGTGTAGCCCATGATGAAAGAATCCCTGACGCCCCCAAACGAAGAGTGAATCGGGTTTTTTTTTTCTAAAAATTGTTGCGTACTAGATTAGATTCTAATTGTAAATCTAACTGCACTTGAATGTCTAATAGTATGTGACAAAGAGTTTTTCACTCCAATATTCAACCCTACAATAACATGGCTAACAATGTAAATGCTTGAATTGAATTCTATCAATGTTAACTATAGCTGTTTTTTTTTTCATGAGAGGTGTTGCATGTTTAATGATGTATATAAAAAAAAATAAACTTCATGCGTTCACAAAACACTAGTGTGCACAGGACTAGCGTTTTTTTACTTATTAACAACATACAGAAACCTTGAATGTATCATGTATGGAAGATCCCCTCAGATAATAATCTAGCATACCGTAGATTTGGAAGGACATCCGTGTTTTTCTTTGTAATGAATCAATGCGTAGGAAAGTATCGCCAAGGACGGACTCGCTACCCAAGCAGAGCAGGCCACTGCCTGGGCTGCCTTGTTCGGTTACAAGTGCATGTCAAGTTTAAATATATGTCTTTTATATCAAATTAGTTATAGTTATTAGCATTTCATAATTTTGCATAGGCTGCCTATGCTCGTTGGTGGTTGACTATCCAAGTACTCCGTATCTTTCTACGCGGGTCCTGAGCAAATATCGAGCAACATCGAGAGACTCTGTATATTATTTCTAATCTATATAAATATAAATAGAGATTTTTTAAAGAAATATTTTCCAACAACTTATCTAAATAGCTATTTGAATATAGCTATATTCTATTCTGGGTTTCTCGCCGGCCAAATATAGAAAATATGAATGGCTATCTAGATTGTAAACAAGATTTAGAAAGTTTGTTGGAGATTGAAAAGTTATAGAAAAAGTGATTTCTATGTAAATGACTCTCAAACGATAATTTAGAGAGTAAAATTTAGACCATGTTTGTTACCGTCTAAATTATATAATCCAGCTTAAATAAGTTAAGATGCAAATAAACAATGTTTATTATTAGTTGGATTATATAATCTAGATAATAATTCATAAGTAGGTCATTAGATGCTTGTATAATCTATAAGCTAGATTATATAATCATAGAAGGAAACAAATAGAGTCGTAGAAAGACTCTTCATTTTTGGCTTTCTAGTTGACTTTCTGAAAGTCGCCTAGAGGGGGGGTGAATAGGGCGAAACTGAAAATCTCAAAAATAATCACAACTACAGGCCGGGTTAGCGTTAGAAATATAATAGAGTCCGCGAGAGAGGGCGCAAAAACAAATCGCAAGCAAATAATAAAGTGAGACACACGGATTTGTTTTACCGAGGTTCGGTTCTCTCAAACCTACTCCCCGTTGAGGAGGCCACAAAGGCCGGGTCTCTTTCAACCCTTCCCTCTCTCAAACGGTCCCTCGGACCGAGTGAGCTTCTCTTTCTTAAATCACTTGGGAATCAAACTTCCCGCAAGGACCACCACACAATTGGTGTCTCTTGCCTCAATTACAAGTGGGTGTTTGATCACAAGAAAGAATGCCAAAGAAAAAGAAGCGATCCAAGCGCAAGAGCTCAAATGAACACAACAAATCACTCTCTCTAGTCACTAGGGCTTTGTGTGGAGTTGGGAGAGGATTTGATCTCTTTTGGTGTGCTTTGCAATGAATGCTAGCTCTTGTATAGTGGTTGGAAGTTGGAAAACTTGGATGCCATGAATGGTGGGGTGGTTGGGGTATTTATAGCCCCAACCACCAAACATGACCGTTGGTGGAGGCTGTCTGTTCGATGGCGCACCGGACAGTCCGGTGCACACCGGACATGTCCGGTGCCCCCGCCACGTCATCAATGCCGTTGGATTCTGACCGTTGGAGCTTCTGACTTCTGGGCCCGCCTGGATGTCCGGTGCACACCGGACATCAACTGTTCATTGTCCGGTGCGCCGGTATGGGCGCGCCTGACGTCTGCGCGCGCAGAGCGCGCATTAATTGCGCTGCAGGGAGCCGTTGGCGCCGAAATAGCCGTTGCTCCGGGGTTACACCGGACAGTCCGGTGCACACCGGACATGTCCGGTGAATTATAGCGGAGCGGCTGGTGCGCGAACCCGAGGCTGGCGAGTTGAGGAGGCCGCGCTTCCATGGAGCACCGGACACTGTCCGGTGTACACCGGACAGTCCGGTGAATTATAGTGGAGCGGTCTGAGAAATTCCCGAAGGTGGCCAGTTCGAGTTGGAGTCCTCTGGTGGCGCACCGGACAGTCCGGTGCCTCCAGACCAGAGGTGCCTTCGGTTGCCTCTTTGCTCCTTTGTTGAATCCAAAACTTGATCTATTCAATTGGTTGAGTGTGAACCTTTTGCACCTGTATAACTTACACACTAGAGCAAACTAGTTAGTCCAATATTTGTGTTGGGCAATTCAACCACCAAAATTATTTAGGGACTAGGTGTAAGCCTAATTCCCTTTCAATCTCCCCCTTTTTGGTGATTGATGCCAACACAAACCAAAGCAAATCTAGAAGTGCATAATTGAACTAGTTTGCATAATGTAAGTGCAAGGGTTGCTTGGAATTTGAGCCCATATAAATGTTTACATGATGCGCATGGATTGTTTTCTTTGTTTTTGACATATTGGACCATATTTGCACCAAAAATTTTGTTTTTGCAAACTCTTTTGTAAATTCTTTTCAAAGTCCTTTTGCAAGATAGTCAAGGGTAAATGAATGAGATTTTGCAAGGCATTTTCAAGTTTTGAAATTTTCTTCCTTTGTTCAAAATGCTTTCCCTTTGACTAAACAAAACTCCCCCTCAAATAAAGTCTCCTCTTAGTGTTCAAGAGGGTTTTAAGACATCAATTTTGAAAATACTACTTGCTCCCCCTTTAGAACACAAAGAGATACCAATTTGAAATTTTTCAATTGAAAACCATTAATTTTAAAATTAGGGTGGTGGTGCGGTCCTTTTGCTTTGGGCCAATACTTTTTTTCAATTGAAAACCATTAATTTTAAAATTAGGGTGGTGGTGCGGTCCTTTTGCTTTGGGCCAATACTTTCTCCTCCTTTGGTCATAAAATAAATGAGTGAAGATTATACCAAAGATGGAGAGTGATGCGGAGCGACGGCGAAGGATGAGTAGTAGAGTGGAGTGGAAGCCTTTGTCTTCGCCGAAGACTCCAATTCCCTTTCAATATACCTATGACTTGGTTTGGAATATACTTGAAAACACATTAGTCATAGTATATAAAAGAGACATGATCAAAGGTATTATTATGAGCTATGTGTGCAAGTTTAGCAAAAGAAATTCCTAGAATCAAGAATATTAAGCTCATGCCTAAGTCTGGTAAAAGATTGTTCATCAAGTGGTTTGGTAAAGATATCGGCTAATTGATCTTTAGTGTTAATGTATGAAATCTCGATATCCCCTTTTTGTTGGTGATCCCGAAGAAAATGATACCGAATGGCTATGTGTTTAGTGCGGCTATGCTCAACGGGATTATCCGCCATGCGGATTGCACTCTCATTATCACATAGAAGAGGAACTTTGGTTAATTTGTAACCGTAGTCCCGCAGGGTTTGCCTCATCCAAAGCAATTGCGCGCAACAGTGGCCTGCGGCAATATACTCGGCTTCGGCGGTAGAAAGAGCGACCGAATTTTGCTTCTTTGAAGCCCAAGACACCAAGGATCTTCCCAAGAACTGGCAAGTCCCCGATGTGCTCTTTCTATTAATCTTACACCCCGCCCAATCGGCATCCGAATAACCAATCAAATCAAAAGTGGATCCCCGAGGGTACCAAAGCCCAAACTTAGGAGTATAAGCCAAATATCTCAAGATTCGTTTTACGGCCGTAAGGTGTGATTCCTTAGGGTCGGCTTGGAATCTTGCACACATGCAAACGGAAAGCATAATGTCCGGTCGAGATGCACATAAATAAAGCAATGAACCAATCATCGACCGGTATACCTTTTGATCCACGGACTTACCTCCCGTGTCGAGGTCGAGATGCCCATTTGTTCCCATGGGAGTCTTGATGGGCTTGGCATCCTTCATTCCAAACTTGCTTAGAATGTCTTGAGTATACTTCGTTTGGCTAATGAAGGTGCCCTCTTGGAGTTGCTTGACTTGAAATCCTAAGAAATATTTCAACTCCCCCATCATAGACATCTCGAATTTCTGTGTCATGATCCTACTAAATTCTTCACATGTAGATTTGTTAGTAGACCCAAATATAATATCATCAACATAAATTTGGCATACGAACAAATCATTGTCAAGAGTTTTAGTGAATAAAGTAGGATCGGCTTTGCCGACTTTGAAGCCATTTGCAATAAGGAAATCTCTAAGGCATTCATACCATGCTCTTGGGGCTTGCTTGAGCCCATAAAGCGCCTTAGAGAGCCTATAAACATGGTTAGGATACTCACTGTCTTCAAAGCCGGGAGGTTGCTCAACATAGACCTCCTCCTTGATTGGTCCATTGAGGAAGGCACTCTTCACGTCCATTTGATAAAGCTTGAAGCCATGGTAAGTAGCATAGGCTAATAATATGCGAATTGATTCAAGCCTAGCTACGGGTGCATAGGTTTCACCAAAATCCAAACCTTCGACTTGTGAATACCCCTTGGCCACGAGTCGAGCTTTGTTCCTTATCACCACACCATGCTCGTCTTGCTTGTTGCGGAAAACCCACTTGGTTCCTACAACATTTTGATTAGGACGTGGAACTAAGTGCCATACCTCGTTCCTCGTGAAATTGTTGAGCTCCTCTTGCATCGCCATCACCCAATCCGAATCTTGAAGTGCTTCCTCTACCCTGTGTGGCTCAATAGAGGAAACAAACGAGTAATGTTCACAAAAATGTGCAACACGAGATCGAGTAGTTACCCCCTTATGAATGTCGCCGAGGATGGTATCGACGGGGTGATCTCGTTGTATTGCTTGGTGGACTCTTGGGTGTGGCGGCCTTGGTTGTTCATCCTCCTTGTCTTCATCATTTGCATCTCCCCCTTGATCGTTGCCGTCATTTTGAGGTGGCTCATCTTCTTGATCTTCTTGTTCAACATCTTGAGCCTCATCATCAATTTGAGTTGGTGGAGATGCTTGCATGGAGGAGGATGGTTGATCTTGTGCATGTGGAGGCTCTTCGGATTCCTTAGGACACACATCCCCAATGGACATGTTCCTTAGCGCTGTGCATGGAGCCTGTTCTTCACCTATCTCATCAAGATCAACTTGCTCTACTTGAGAGCCGTTAGTCTCATCAAACACAACGTCACAAGAAACTTCAACAAGTCCTGAGGACTTGTTAAAGACTCTATATGCCCTTGTGTTTGAGTCATATCCTAGTAAAAAGCCTTCTACAGTTTTAGGAGCAAATTTAGATTTTCTACCTCTTTTGACAAGAATAAAACATTTGCTACCAAAAACTCTAAAATATGAAATATTGGGCTTTTTACCGGTTAGGAGTTCATAAGATGTCTTCTTGAGGATTCGGTGAAGATATAACCGGTTGATGGCGTAGCAAGCGGTGTTGACCGCTTCGGCCCAAAACCGATCCGGTGTCTTGTACTCATCAAGCATGGTTCTTGCCATGTCCAAAAGAGTTCGATTCTTCCTCTCCACTACACCATTTTGTTGTGGAGTGTAGGGAGAAGAGAACTCATGCTTGATGCCCTCCTCCTCAAGGAAGCCTTCAATTTGAGAGTTCTTGAACTCCGTCCCATTGTCGCTTCTAATTTTCTTGATCCTTAAGCCGAACTCATTTTGAGCCCGTCTCAAGAATCCCTTTAGGGTCTCTTGGGTATGAGATTTGTCCTGCAAAAAGAACACCCAAGTGAAGCGAGAATAATCATCCACAATAACTAGACAGTACTTACTCCCGCCGATGCTTATGTAAGCGATCGGGCCGAATAGGTCCATGTGTAGGAGCTCCAGTGGCCTGTCACTAGTCATGATGTTCTTGTGTGGATGATGAGTGCCAACTTGCTTCCCGGCTTGACATGCGCTACAAATCCTGTCTTTCTCAAAATGAACATTGGTTAGTCCTAAAATGTGTTCCCCCTTTAGAAGCTTATGAAGATTCTTCATTCCAACATGGGCTAGTCGGCGGTGCCAGAGCCAACCCAAGTTAGTCTTAGCAACTAAGCAAGTGTCGAGTTCAGCGCTATCAAAATCTACCAAGTATAGCTGACCCTCTAACTGTAAGACCCAAAATTGGTAGAAAAAATAAATAAATAAATATATGGATAAATAAGTAAATATATAAGTGGATGTTTCGGGGATTCCTTGATTGCCTTTTTATACTCAGCTAATGACATTAAATTATGCAAATAACAAATAACCAAATAAAGAAATGTGCACCCCATGCTGATGTTATGTGATGCATCTTATTGAATCAAGGAAACATAATTTAAATTGACCTCAAAAGAAAATATAAAACATAGGGGAGAAAGGAAAATTTTAATAAAGTTATTCTTTTCTTCCATATCTACACAATATAGAGAATAATAAATAAATAATTTCAGTGCAGGTAATAGAATAATTAGAATTTGATTTGATGTTTGAAATCTGGAAATTAAAAACCATAATTTGAATTTAGTTTGAAGTTTTGATTTGGAAATAAAACAGAAATTATAAAAGAAAAAGAAAACAAAAATGAAAAACGCACCTGGGCCAAATCTCCTTTGCTTCGGCCCACCTTCCCTTTTCCACTGCGCGGCCCATCGTGCATCCGCAGGCGCGCGCCGACATCATGGGCCCACTGGCCAGCCTCTCCCTCACGCCAGTCACTTCCGTGCGGGCCACCCTCGTCAGCGCTTCCTCTACCGCGCTCGCTACTCCTCACTATCTCTGGCGCGTGGACCACCGGTGTCAGCATCTTCTTCGTAACAACCACGCCCACCCCGCGACTTCTTCGCCGGTGACCTCGGCGTCCGTGCAACGACCGTGGGGCGTTACTGGAGTATAAGTACGAGGCCTCAGACTCTCTCCTTCCCTATCTCCCTACTATCGCGACCACTGCCGTAGCTGAGTGTCACCGTGCCGCCGCGAAAGATCGGGAGTCGTGGGCATCTGGGGCCGCCGCCGTCACCTCGCTCCGTTCGTGGCTCTGGATCATCGACGGGTCATCACGGAAGCTCTGGTGCACGTAATTGGAGAATCGGGGCGGTCTTGCCTCGGTAATTGCTCGCCGGAGCGACATCGCCGCCGCGGACCCGCCATTCTTCGTGGCTAGGCTCGCCTGCGCAATAATCCGTGGTGAGTATGCCCTCAAACTACTCGCCCTACTCTCCGCTACGTATAGCACCGTTTGTAGCGTATCCTGGGTCCCTATTTCGCATAGTCGGTGTGCGCCGGTGGCTCTGCCGTCGTCCGCTCGGGCGGCGCCACCGTGGGCTGGCCGACTCTGGCGCGCGATGGCGCGGGATGGCTCGCGACCGTCGATCCGATCATTGACGGATAAGATTAGATCGGGGTACCGATTCGACCACGTCCGCCCGTGACCGTAGATTGGAGATCCGATGGTGGGAATCGGATCTGGGCTTCATTAAACCTTGGCCGTTGATCTTGAATCGTGCGGATCCTACTCCGTACCGGTTCGGGGTGGATGTGGATGTAATCTGGGCGCCTCATTTCAGATCGGACGGCCGAGATCTTACGATACCCCTTCGCGTTGGCACTTTTGTTAAAGAGCCCCTGCCTTTTTATTTATTCAACCCGCCGTCCCTCGCTACTGTACTCTGAGTCTCGGGTTTCTTGCGCTGAGGCCCCTGACTTCTCCAGGATTTGGCGCGCAGTCCAGATAACAGAGAAACTAGATAATTAATATTAAAAAATGATTTTTAGTATAAAAATAAATCTTAAAACTTGTATAATTCATATTTAATTCATTTTAACTCCAAATTGAGTCATTCCAGTTGCAATAATTTTATTTTAATATTGTATATCAACTAGTAACACTGTTTAGCCATGAAACTTGAAGCAAAATTGTTCATTTGAATTACTCTGTTCTAGGTGCTTAATAACTTCAGAAATTCATAACTAAATAACTATAACTCCAAATTTAGTGATTCTTGTTCCTACGATCTCGTAGCAACGCGTAGATTATTATTATTCAGTTTGTACTTATGTTTGGTGTAATGTTAATTTTACCTATACAATGTCTGTTTGTATTGCTACGACTAGAGCGAGGTCACGTGTCATCTGAAGAGCAAGTTGGTACCTGGATTCTCAAGGCCCAGGCAAGTTGTGCCCTTGATCACTTCTTTTTACCCAGCCATGTTCTGATTAATCATAATGATCTGCATAGGTTAATTTTGATGGGACCCAATAGGTTACCCTAGTTTGTCTATCTTTATACCTTGTTTACCACTGAACTTTTTGGGTAGTACTTGCTAGTGCTTTATGTGGTTTTGGGTATGAAGGTACATTATTCATGATCACACTTTTATTATCTGTTTATTATTATTGTTCATGTTAAGATCATTATGTTAATTGGAACATGGAGAACCACCCGGGAAAACAGTGCTACCACAAGGGAGGAATGGGACCCCTTGGCTGATTAATTAGGAAAGCTAGTGGAAGACTACCTTACCCGAAAGGGGCAAGGGCAGTAGGGGAGTGGTCAGTGTAGGGAGGCCCTCGGGAGGATTTTGCTGCGATGGCGGTCCTGCAAGGGATTCCTGCATTGGAACTTCCTATAAACTGTAGCGGGTTTTCTAAAGCTAGTGGAACTTTGTAAAGGCCTCGTAGTGTTACCCTGCCTCGCCTCCTCGGTAGAGGTGTATGGGAAGTCGCGATCCTTTGGCAGATGGGTAACATGACTTGTGGGTAAAGATGTGCAACCTCTGCAGAGTGTAAAACTGGTATACTAGCCGTGCTCACGGTCATGAGCAGCTCGGACACTCACATGATTAAATTATGGAACTTAAACTCAATTTGTCATATGCATTGCATCGCAGGTGAAGTTGTTACTTTTGTTCTACTATTTAATTGGGTTTGGTATTTACTTATACTTAGTAATTGCTAATAAAATTTTGATCAACTTTAAAAGCAATGCTCAGCTCTAACCATCTCCTTTGGTAAGCCTTACACATCACGTGAGCTCCCACCTTTGGCGAGTTCATACATATTATTCCCCACAACTTGTTGAGCAATGAACGTATGTGAGCTCACTCTTGCTGTCTCACACCCCCCCACAGGTCAAGAACAGGTACCGCAGGATGAAGCGCATGGAGGATGCTGCGATGTGTTCGTGAGAGGTCTAGGTCGTCGTCTCCCAGTCAACTTTGGGTTGCTGGACCGTTGTCTCCTTACAATGTAATTATTTATTTTGTATAGAACTCCTGTTATATATAAAGATGTGACATTCGATCCTGTGCCACTATACATCATATGTGTGAGACTTGGTCCCAGCATACCTGGTGTTTATGTTCGCGCCCGGGTCTTGGTGCCCTAAAACCCGGGTGTGACAGAAGTGGTATCAGAGGAATGTTGACTGTAGGACGAAGCCTAGGTAGAACTAGACAACCATTCTTTACTTACCTTACTCTGATTCTTTTCTAAACTCACCTTAATCTTTTCTCGTCTATTTCCGCTTTACTCTGATTATTCTTATCTTTTTTTTCTAAAAGGCAAATGTGGATTTTACACTTTGAAATCCTGTGACTGAAGTAACCTTTAGGAATAGGAGACCTAATCCTAGGAACAAAAACAAAACTATTTTTATAAGTGTCTATGTATTTGAATGATTGTTCTTATGATACTTGGTTGATTTGGATCTTTGATTGAGTGTGATTAGTTATGGAGTAATGTCCACAACTACATCTGCATATACAACTAGGCATAAAGGATAGCATTTGTAAAATAACTAGACAAACTAAATTATCCCTCAATAAAGTATCTAGCCTAACAATACCCATCTTATCTTAAAGATTCTCCCTTATCTTAAATAGATCCATCTCATCTTAAAAGATACTCATCCTATCTTGAAAAGATTGTATCTCATCCTAATAGATCTAACTGGTCTCAAAAGATTCTATCTTATCTTTATGGATCCATCTTATCCTAATGAGCATACTTATTCACCCTAGTTTAAACAACCATGATCTAATGCAAATTAATTATATCTTATCTAGTCAAACTAGTCATACCGGTCTAATCTAGATCCCATCTAATCTAATATGATCTAATCTAATGTGGTCTACTTAAACATATTAGTGATACTGGTAGAAGTGATTAAACCCTACTAGCCATGTAATAACCTAACCTAGAACCATGATGAATGGTATAACCTTTCTATTCCCACCTAACAACAAACAAACTTGTAACCTACATTTTGTAGTCTATCTCACCCATACATATCCCTCATCTTGACAGATTCTATCCTACCCTTAGATATTCACCTTATACGACTGGTTACCTCAATCTGAACATAAAACAAAAATTAAGCCCTACTAAAGAATCTTCAGATTAAAACCAGCTACTAGCTTATTTATTCCGCTTATTGAATAATTTCCTTTGCAAAACTATTACCATATGCCTCTAACTTTCATGGTCAATACCAGGAAAGGAAAGATTATCACGTAACAGCAAACAGAAATGAATCCTCCAAATCCTCCACCTGTTGAAATCGATCAAGTGGTTGCTGCCCAAAGACTGGTAATACAACAATTAACAGACCTGGTGACCGAGATGCAAAATCAGATAAGACAAGAACGCGAGGAAATACGTCAGGTCCGCCAAGAAATAAGGCAAGCACGGTTGGAGAGACAACAACAACAACAACCTCCACCATCACCACCAACTCCACCAAGCTACATAAATATAAATTATGATGATTTGTAAGATCTAGATGTTACTTTAGTTAGTAGATGATATGATATTATTTTAGAAGGAACAATAAGGTCTATTGACCCTATGTTTTGTTAAAGAATTATGCCTCATGCCGAGATTTCTTTGTTTGTGCATATGTTTCGAGAACAATATGAGTAGACATCCCTTTTATTACTAATCTCGAGGACGAGATTATTTTTAAGGGGGGTAGGATTTGTAATACCCAAAATTGGTAGGAAAAAAAATAAATAAATATATGGATAAATAAGTAAATATATAAGTGGATGTTTCGGGGATTCCTTGATTGCCTTTTTATACTCAGCTAATGACATTAAATTATGCAAATAACAAATAACCAAATAAAGAAATGTGCACCCCATGCTGATGTTATGTGATGCATCTTATTGAATCAAGGAAACATAATTTAAATTGACCTCAAAAGAAAATATAAAACATAGGGGAGAAAGGAAATTTTAATAAAGTTATTCTTTTCTTCCATATCTACACAATATAGAGAATAATAAATAAATAATTTCAGTGCAGGTAATAGAATAATTAGAATTTGATTTGATGTTTGAAATCTGGAAATTAAAAACCATAATTTGAATTTAGTTTGAAGTTTTGATTTGGAAATAAAACAGAAATTATAAAAGAAAAAGAAAACAAAAATGAAAAACGCACCTGGGCCAAATCTCCTTTGCTTCGGCCCACCTTCCCTTTTCCACTGCGCGGCCCATCGTGCATCCGCAGGCGCGCGCCGACATCATGGGCCCACTGGCCAGCCTCTCCCTCACGCCAGTCACTTCCGTGCGGGCCACCCTCGTCAGCGCTTCCTCTACCGCGCTCGCTACTCCTCACTATCTCTGGCGCGTGGACCACCGGTGTTAGCATCTTCTTCGTAACAACCACGCCCACCCCGCGACTTCTTCGCCGGTGACCTCGGCGTCCGTGCAACGACCGTGGGGCGTTACTGGAGTATAAGTACGAGGCCTCAGACTCTCTCCTTCCCTATCTCCCTACTATCGCGACCACTGCCGTAGCTGAGTGTCACCGTGCTGCCGCGAAAGATCGGGAGTCGTGGGCATCTGGGGCCGCCGCCGTCACCTCGCTCCGTTCGTGGCTCTGGATCATCGGTGGGTCGTCACGGAAGCTCTGGTGCACGTAATTGGAGAATCGGGGCGGTCTTGCCTCGGTAATTGCTCGCCGGAGCGACATCGCCGCCGCGGACCCGCCATTCTTCGTGGCTAGGCTCGCCTGCGCAATAATCCGTGGTGAGTATGCCCTCAAACTACTCGTCCTACTCTCCGCTACGTATAGCACCGTTTGTAGCGTATCCTGGGTCCCTATTTCGCGTAGTCGGTGTGCGCCGGTGGCTCTGCCGTCGTCCGCTCGGGCGGTGCCGCCGTGGGCTGGCCGACTCTGGCGCACGATGGCGCGGGATGGCTCGCGACCGTCGATCCAATCATTGACGGATAAGATTAGATCGGGGTACCGATTCGACCACGTCCGCCCGTGACCGTAGATTGGAGATCCGATGGTGGGAATCGGATCTGGGCTTCATTAAACCTTGGCCGTTGATCTTGAATCGTGCGGATCCTACTCCGTACCGGTTCGGGGTGGATGTGGATGTAATCTGGGCGCCTCGTTTCAGATCGGACGGCCGAGATCTTACGATACCCCTTCGCGTTGGCACTTTTGTTAAAGAGCCCCTGCCTTTTTATTTATTCAACCCGCCGTCCCTCGCTACTGTACTCTGAGTCTCGGGTTTCTTGCGCTGAGGCCCCTGACTTCTCCAGGATTTGGCGCGCAGTCCAGATAACAGAGAAACTAGATAATTAATATTAGAAAATGATTTTTAGTATAAAAATAAATCTTAAAACTTGTATAATTCATATTTAATTCATTTTAACTCCAAATTGAGTCATTCCAGTTGCAATAATTTTATTTTAATATTGTATATCAACTAGTAACACTGTTTAGCCATGAAACTTGAAGCAAAATTGTTCATTTGAATTACTCTGTTCTAGGTGCTTAATAACTTCAGAAATTCATAACTAAATAACTATAACTCCAAATTTAGTGATTCTTGTTCCTACGATCTCGTAGCAACGCGTAGATTATTATTATTCAGTTTGTACTTATGTTTGGTGTAATGTTAATTTTACCTATACAATGTCTGTTTGTATTGCTACGACTAGAGCGAGGTCACGTGTCATCTGAAGAGCAAGTTGGTACCTGGATTCTCAAGGCCCAGGCAAGTTGTGCCCTTGATCACTTCTTTTTACCCAGCCATGTTCTGATTAATCATAATGATCTGCATAGGTTAATTTTGATGGGACCCAATAGGTTACCCTAGTTTGTCTATCTTTATACCTTGTTTACCACTGAACTTTTTGGGTAGTACTTGCTAGTGCTTTATGTGGTTTTGGGTATGAAGGTACATTATTCATGATCACACTTTTATTATCTGTTTATTATTATTGTTCATGTTAAGATCATTATGTTAATTGGAACATGGAGAACCACCCGGGAAAACAGTGCTACCACAAGGGAGGAATGGGACCCCTTGGCTGATTAATTAGGAAAGCTAGTGGAAGACTACCTTACCCGAAAGGGGCAAGGACAGTAGGGGAGTGGTCAGTGTAGGGAGGCCCTCGGGAGGATTTTGCTGCGATGGCGGTCCTGCAAGGGATTCCTGCATTGGAACTTCCTATAAACTGTAGCGGGTTTTCTAAAGCTAGTGGAACTTTGTAAAGGCCTCGTAGTGTTACCCTGCCTCGCCTCCTCGGTAGAGGTGTATGGGAAGTCGCGATCCTTTGGCAGATGGGTAACATGACTTGTGGGTAAAGATGCGCAACCTCTGCAGAGTGTAAAACTGGTATACTAGCCGTGCTCACGGTCATGAGCAGCTCGGACACTCACATGATTAAATTATGGAACTTAAACTCAATTTGTCATATGCATTGCATCGCAGGTGAAGTTGTTACTTTTGTTCTACTATTTAATTGGGTTTGGTATTTACTTATACTTAGTAATTGCTAATAAAATTTTGATCAACTTTAAAAGCAATGCTCAGCTCTAACCATCTCCTTTGGTAAGCCTTACACATCACGTGAGCTCCCACCTTTGGCGAGTTCATACATATTATTCCCCACAACTTGTTGAGCAATGAACGTATGTGAGCTCACTCTTGCTGTCTCACACCCCCCCACAGGTCAAGAACAGGTACCGCAGGATGAAGCGCATGGAGGATGCTGCGATGTGTTCGTGAGAGGTCTAGGTCGTCGTCTCCCAGTCAACTTTGGGTTGCTGGACCGTTGTCTCCTTACAATGTAATTATTTATTTTGTATAGAACTCCTGTTATATATAAAGATGTGACATTCGATCCTGTGCCACTATACATCATATGTGTGAGACTTGGTCCCAGCATACCTGGTGTTTATGTTCGCGCCCGGGTCTTGGTGCCCTAAAACCCGGGTGTGACACTAACACTCCCTTAAATGCTGTTGAATCATCACTTCTTCTAAAGACAGTAACACCTACATCAGTAAATAGACAGTTGTAGCCCATTTGACATAATTGGGATACGGAAAGCAAATTGTAATCTAGAGAATCTACAAGAAAAACATTGGAAATAGTATGGTCAGGTGATATAGCAATTTTACCCAAACCTTTGACCAAACCTTGATTTCCATCCCCGAATGTGATTGCTCGTTGGGGATCTTGGTTTTTCTCATATGAGGAGAACATCTTTTTCTCCCCTGTCATGTGGTTTGTGCACCCGCTGTCGAGTATCCAACTTGAGCCCCCGGATGCATAAACCTACAAAACAATTTTAGTTCTTGACTTTAGGTACCCAAATGGTTTTGGGTCCTTTGGCATTAGAAACAAGAACTTTGGGTACCCAAACACAAGTCTTGGAGCCCTTGTGTTTGCCCCCAACAATCTTGGCAACTACCTTGCCGGATTTGCTAGTAAGCACATAAGAAGCATCAAAAGTTTTAAAAGAAATAGCATGATCATTTGATGCATTAGGAATTTTCTTTCTAGGCAACTTAGCACGGGTTGGTTGCCTAGAACTAGATGTCTCACCCTTATACATAAAAGCATGGTTAGGGCCAGAGTGAAACTTCCTAGAATGAATTCTCCTAATTTTGCTCTCAGGATAGCCGGCAGGGTACAAAATGTAACCCTCGTTATCCTGAGGCATGGGAGCCTTGCCCTTAACAAAGTTAGACAAGTTCTTAGGAGGGGCATTAAGTTTGACATCGTCTCCCCTTTGGAAGCCAATGCCATCCTTGATGCCAGGGCGTCTCCCATTATAGAGCATACTTCTAGCAAATTTAAACTTTTCATTTTCTAAGTTATGCTCGGCAATTTTAGCGTCTAATAATGCTATATGATCATTTTGTTGTTTAATTAAAGCCATGTGATCATGAATAGCATTGACATCAACATCTCTACATCTAGTACAAATAGAAATATGCTCAACATTAGATGTAGATGGTTTGCAAGATTTTAATTCAATAACCTTAGCATGTAATAAATCATTTTTAGTTCTAAGGTCGGAAATAGTGGCATTGCAAACATCAAAATCCTTAGCCTTAGCAAGCAATTTTTCATTCTCAATCTTAAGGCTAGCAAGAGAAACATTCAACTCATCAATCCTAGCAAGCAAATCAACATTATCATTTCTAGGATAGGAAGTTGAATCAATACAAACATGAGAATCAACCTTAGCAATTAATTTAGCATTTTCATTTCTAAGGTTGGCAATAGTGTCATGGCATGTGCTTAGCTCACTAGATAATTTGTCACATTTTTCTACCTCTAGAGCATAAGCATTCTTAACCTTAACATGTTTCTTATTTTCCTTGATTAGGAAGTCCTCTTGGGAGTCCAAGAGATCATCCTTTTCATGGATGGCACTAATTAGCTCATTCAATTTTTCCTTTTGTTCCATGTTAAGGTTAGCAAAAAGAACGCGCAAGTTATCCTCCTCATTTTTATCATTATCCTCATCACTAGATGTTTCATATTTAGTGGAGGACCTTGATTTTACCTTCTTTTTGCCGTCCTTTGCCATGAGGCACTTGTGGCCGACGTTGGGGAAGAGGAGTCCCTTGGTGACGGCGATGTTGGCGGCGTCCTCGTCGGAGGAGGACTCGGTGGAGCTCTCGTCGGAGTCCCATTCCTGGCAAACATGGGCATCGCCGCCCTTCTTCTTGTAGTACTTCTTCTTTTCTCTCCTCTTTCCCTTCTTGTCGTCGCCCCTGTCACTGTCACTAGACATAGGACATTTTGCAATAAAATGACCGGGCTTACCACATTTGTAGCAAACCTTCTTGGAACGGGATTTGTAGTCCTTCCCCTTCCGTTGCTTGAGGATTTGCCGAAAGCTTTTGATGATTAGGGCCATCTCCTCATTGTCGAGCTTGGAGGCGTCAATTGGTTGTCTACTTGGTGTAGACTCCTCCTTCTTCTCCTCTGTTGCCTTGAAGGCCACCGGTTGCGCCTCGGATGTGGAGGGTTCGTCAAGCTCGTTGATCTTCTTTGAGCCCTTAATCATGCATTCAAAGCTCACAAAATTCCCGATAACTTCCTCGGGGGTCATTAGTGGATATCTAGGATTACCACGAATTAATTGAACTTGAGTGGGATTAAGGAAAATAAGAGCTCTTAAAATAACCTTAACCACCTCGTGGTCATCCCACTTTTTGCTCCCGAGGTTGCGCACTTGGTTCACCAAGGTTTTGAGCCGATTGTACATATCTTGTGGCTCCTCCCCTTGGCGAAGACGGAAGCGACCGAGCTCCCCCTCGATCGTTTCCCGCTTGGTGATCTTGGTGAGTTCATCACTCTCGTGCGCCGTCTTGAGTAGGTCCCAAATCTCCTTTGCGTTCTTCAACCCTTGCACTTTGTTGTATTCCTCCTTGCTTAGAGAGGCAAGGAGAATGGTTGCAGCTTGGGAGTTGAAATGCTCGATTTGGGCCACTTCGTCCGTGTCATAATCCTCATCCCCTATTGATGGTACCTGTGCTCCAAACTCAACAACATTCCATATACTTTTGTGGAGTGAGGTTAGATGAAATTTCATTAAATCACTCCACCTAGCATAATCTTCGCCGTCAAAAGTTGGCGGTTTGCCTAATGGAACGGAAAGTAATGGAGTATGTCTAGATGTACGGGGATAGTGTAAGGGGATCTTACTAAACTTCTTGCGCTCTTGGCGCTTAGAAGTTACGGACGGTGCATCGGAGTCGGAGGTGGATGTTGATGAAGTGTCGGTCTCGTAGTAGACCACCTTCCTCATCCTCTTGTGCTTGTCCCCACTCCGATGCGGCTTGTGAGAAGAAGATTTTTCCTTCTTCTCCTTGTGGTGAGAAGAGGAAGATCTTTTCTCCTTCCGCTTGGAGGAGTTCTTCTTCTTCTCCCTTCTCTTGGTGCGGGACTCTTCCGATGAAGTGCTCCCTTGGCTTGTAGTGGGCTTGTCGCCGGTCTCCATCTCCCTCTTGGTGTGATCTCCCGACATCACTTCGAGCGGTTAGGCTCTAATGAAGCACCGGGCTCTGATACCAATTGAAAGTCGTCTAGAGGGGGGGGGTGTGAATAGGGCGAAACTGAAAATCTCAAAAATAATCACAACTACAGGCCGGGTTAGCGTTAGAAATATAATAGAGTCCGCGAGAGAGGGCGTAAAAACAAATCGCAAGCAAATAATAAAGTGAGACACACGGATTTGTTTTACCGAGGTTCGGTTCTCTCAAACCTACTCCCCGTTGAGGAGGCCACAAAGGCCGGGTCTCTTTCAACCCTTCCCTCTCTCAAACGGTCCCTCGGACCGAGTGAGCTTCTCTTTCTCAAATCACTTGGGAATCAAACTTCCCGCAAGGACCACCACACAATTGGTGTCTCTTGCCTCAATTACAAGTGGGTGTTTGATCACAAGAAAGAATGCCAAAGAAAAAGAAGCGATCCAAGCGCAAGAGCTCAAATGAACACAACAAATCACTCTCTCTAGTCACTAGGGCTTTGTGTGGAGTTGGGAGAGGATTTGATCTCTTTTGGTGTGCTTTGCAATGAATGCTAGCTCTTGTATAGTGGTTGGAAGTTGGAAAACTTGGATGCCATGAATGGTGGGGTGGTTGGGGTATTTATAGCCCCAACCACCAAACATGACCGTTGGTGGAGGCTGTCTGTTCGATGGCGCACCGGACAGTCCGGTGCACACCGGACATGTCCGGTGCCCCCGCCACGTCATCAATGCCGTTGGATTCTGACCGTTGGAGCTTCTGACTTCTGGACCCGCCTGGATGTCCGGTGCACACCGGACATCAACTGTTCATTGTCCGGTGCGCCGGTATGGGCGCGCCTGACGTCTGCGCGCGCAGAGCGCGCATTAATTGCGCTGCAGGGAGCCGTTGGCGCCGAAATAGCCGTTGCTCCGGGGTTACACCGGACAGTCCGGTGCACACCGGACATGTCCGGTGAATTATAGCGGAGCGGCTGGTGCGCGAACCCGAGGCTGGCGAGTTGAGGAGGTCGCGCTTCCATGGAGCACCGGACACTGTCCGGTGTACACCGGACAGTCCGGTGAATTATAGTGGAGCGGCCTGAGAAATTCCCGAAGGTGGCCAGTTCGAGTTGGAGTCCTCTGGTGGCGCACCGGACACTGTCCGGTGCACACCGGACAGTCCGGTGCCTCCAGACCAGAGGTGCCTTCGGTTGCCTCTTTGCTCCTTTGTTGAATCCAAAACTTGATCTATTCAATTGGTTGAGTGTGAACCTTTTGCACCTGTATAACTTAAACACTAGAGCAAACTAGTTAGTCCAATATTTGTGTTGGACAATTCAACCACCAAAAT
This sequence comes from Zea luxurians, assembly GCA_029449295.1. Classification (NCBI taxonomy): domain Eukaryota; kingdom Viridiplantae; phylum Streptophyta; class Magnoliopsida; order Poales; family Poaceae; genus Zea; species Zea luxurians. The sequence continues at coordinate 82,866,915 of JAOPSE010000016.1, read as the reverse complement.
TATTTAGGGACTAGGTGTAAGCCTAATTCCCTTTCACTTTCTATTTACCTTTCCATAAAAATTACATTATATATGGCATCTCACTCCAACAAACTATCTATTTAGTTTGGCTAGTTAGAGTGGCTAGCCAAGCTTGACTAGTAAGGGTGAAATTTAAAGAGTCTTGATAATTTGACGAGTTAGATAGCTAGTCTGTTGGAGAGTTATTTTACTGTTGAGTAGCTCAAATTTAGTTTGACGAGCCATTTAGCTAGTCTCTTAGAGATGATCTACCAGCTTATCTAAATAGCTATCAAATATAGATATCTTCTATTTTAGGTTTCTCGCAAAAATGTGAATGACTCTTTAAAGTGCAAACAAGATATAAAAAGGATGTTGAAGATTGAAAAAATATAGGAAATGATTTCTATTCAAATAATAATCTAGTGAAATTTAGAAAGAGTCTTAGAGATGCTCTCAGTTTTACTATCAGCGTTGACTCATGGACACAAGAAGAAGAACAAAAAAACAGTAGTGTTGTTCTGTACAGGAGTACGTCACGTTTATATATCTCTGCCGAAATTTCCCAAAGAGCAAAACAGATAGTAATGACAGGTCCAATGCTAGGACGGCGACGGGACCACCGACGGCGGCAATCGATCGCCGGAGGCGTAGAGGAGCTGAGTGAGCGCGCGCCGGGTGGCGGCGCATCTTCTTGGCTGGCGGACGCTGACTGCGTTGGTTGGAACGTGGGCAAGTCTGGCACCCCGGCCACCGCCCCACCTCATGCATGGACGGACGACGCCGCTGCCACACCGTGCGCGGCCCACGTCATCGTTATCCACCTCCATCCCCGCGCGGTCGGCGCAGACCCACGGCCTCATCACCTACCCCGCCACAGCCACACCTCCTTCCTTCCCGGCAGTTGCAGCTGCAATTTCTCCTTCAGCTGCCAACTGCCAAGCCCTCCTCCCCTACACCTGCGTATAAAGTATACTAGCCAGTCTCTCGTCAGCAGAACGCAACAAGGATCGGAGCATCAGCATCGCGACCTGTCTCTGCCGTGAACTTGCCTGCCTGCCAAGTGCCAAGGCCAGCAACACAAGGCAGCGAGCGACGGACATGGACGAGAAGCACGCGCCATCGCCGTCGCCGTCACCCGTCCAGAGGAGCCTCTCCGCCGTCACCTACTGGTATGACAGCCGATAAGCATTACTATTACTGCGCACTCCGCTCCCTTCCTCCTCTCTTCTTCTCCGGTCGTCTTGCGTTGCGTGGCTGACGAGTCGAGGACGCGCATGCAGCTGCGGCGCGTGCGGGTACGACCTGCGCCTGCGGTCGTCCGACCGCAACACGGCGGGGATCGTGGGCGCCGGCGGCGCGGCGTACGGGCGCGCGGCCCGGCGCGGGGTCGTGGCGTTCGACGCCATCGACGACGCGCGGTTCGGGCACGCCGACGAGTTCCGCTGCGTCGACCTGCGCGCGCGTCGCCTCTTCGTGCGCCGCACCCGCCTGCTCTGCCGCAAGTGCGGCGCCGGCCTCGGCTTCGGCTACGACGACCGCGGCCAGGACGGCGCCAGGCCCCCGCGCTACGACATCAAGATCCGCGCGCTCCAGCCCCTGGCAGCAGACGACGACCACCACGGCGACGCGGCCGCACCGCCGACGTCGGATGCATGATCCTTCCTTCTTCCGTTCCGTCCTCGGTGGGCGTGTGCTTGCTTCCCTGACGCGTTAGCTGCTGTTTTTTTTTCTGTCTGTCTGTCTGCAAGAAAGTCACTCGCTTGCATCTCAAGAAATGTACAAACTGAAGGGTGTCACTTTCTTCCCTGGTTTTCCTTTGTGATTTTTTATTCAGTTCAAGACAGAAAAGAAAATAGAGTGTACGAGACTAGTGCTGTGAATATAGAACGGTTTTTTTAGCACGAGCACAAACTAAAAATAGTAGTGCAAAGCATGGCTCAATATAAAATAATATGAGTCGGACTAGTATGGACTGAAGACGGGTCTAAATCTGATCTCAAATTTCGGCCCATCAGACCCTGACACGGTCTAATGAAGCCTATATTGTTTAATTTCTTTAATTTAGTAAACTATAGGCTTTATATTGTTGTGATATTTAAACTTTATTTAGTTAAATTTTATTTAGTTAAATGATGTTAGAATTGTTTAATATCTTTAATTTAGTAAGATAGTAAGATATGTGGTTGTAATATTTTGACTTTATATTGTTAAATATATGAACTAGGCTTAGACTGACACGGACCAACAATGACACAACGTGATTTAGAGTCAAACTAGGTCATAATTTTTATACTTCAGACTAGCCTGACATGATCTAAAAGTTGTTTAGGTTTTCTTGGTCCAAACCTGTGGCATGAAGCATGATGCGCTCGGGCCAGACCTTCCCAGCACTATATGAAACAAACGCGTGCGTTGTTGGATTGGATGGTTAACCTACTGACCGTGTATGAGTATGACCAGCCTGGCAGACAAACAGCAGGCTCCCCCCTATTTATAAAAGTCAAAAGCTTCATGTGCCACTCTAGCTGAAGTTGCTAATTTTCAAATGTTGCAACTTGAGCCATGGAACAACTCGGCTGACTGACTCCTGATTTGCACGCACCCGCCATCGGTTTATGTACCTGTTGACCGGCTGCAAATCACAAAGAACGAATCCACAAAACTACGAATCAAGGTAAACGCTTATCAGCTCATGGGTACATGCCCTGCATTGCCTCTTAACACGGAAACTTTTCTCTGCTCGCTGCCAAAACTACTGTCCAGATTATGCCGAAATACCAACTCTTTGTAGTCATGTTGAACATGGCACCTTTCCACAGCAACCTTTTCACTTCCCTAGCATTTTCTGGTTCTCGCATATGTGATATATTCCATTCCATCTGAATTCTGAAAATCAACAGTAATGTCTTCAAAATATAAAGTGACGTTTGCAGCCAAAACTTGAATAACCGAGCAGCCAAAAAAAATATATAATCTAGTTGATTTGTGATCTGAGAAGCAGAAAACGAAAAGCAACCCCGTTCTAAGCTACTACCTCCGTCCTCGAATATTTGTTGTCCACTAGTTCATTTTTGAATTAAAACGCGATAAATAAAAGAGAACGGAGAGAGTATTATACAGTGTATTTAAAAGAAAATTGTTCCCTCCACGTGCATGAACGAATATCAGACATGCATTATCCAGGCCTACCAGCAAACTCGTGGCATTCTTAAGTGTGGTTCTTTCTGTTTGTATCAATGTACATATAAAGATATGTCATAAAGTTGTCATGACCACTGAAGATCAGTCTTGCAGGATTTCTACAGCTATTAGAACTGTTTCAACGTATATGAGAAAAAATAAGATAAAGAATATGTTCACCAATTTAAATGCTGTTATGCAGGCCTCATAAAAAAATAGATGGTATTTCGGAAGCTAGTTTTGGTCTTTACATGTTTCCCATCCTCAAGATAACATTGTCACTACTCACTGTTGATTTTTTATTGGCAGTAATGTCAGAGAAATAAGTGTGCAACTTATTAAGTTGCATGCACCGACCAATTTAATTCAAAAAAATAAGCTTATGACGTTACATTAAGTTGCATGTACTGATCAGTTTAACAAAAAAAAAATTAGCTTATGGAGGGAGATGGACAATTTACTTATATTCTAACATAACTAAAAAAGTCCAACCATGGTTAAGAAAAAAATTAAACATTATATGTATATGGAACTAAAGCAATAATTAAATTGGATTGGAGAGAGAGGACTGTTAGAATGTTAGATGACCAATTTTATCCGTGTTACATATACACACTAAAATTTTAAAAAACTCCTCATAAAACAAGTACTATTTCCATGCAACCACAGTTGAACATGTCTAGGTGTATGCTAGTGTCTAGGTTCATATTCTCATCTTTAGCTTAGCAGTAATAGGCTGATTAAGTGTGTAATATTCTGCATTTACTAGGAGGATATCACAACCTAAAATGTAGCTCACGGGTCACGGCTGCCTATATATAAGAGAGAAATTAGAAAATGCTAAGTAATGAATTCTCCAAATTCGGAGTTATGTTTAAGGAGTTATGATTTTCTGAATATTTAGGTGTTAAACATAAAACAAAATAAGTGCTTGATTTTAACCACATGTTACATAATAGAATAAGGTTACTAAATGATAAACAATATTAATATGAGTCCAATGCAACTATAATTGATTAATTTGGAGTTAAAATGGTTAAGTTATGATTATTCTAGAATTTATATACTTATTTTACATCTATAAAGGATTATCAACTAATTTTGTAATTGTTTATTTGGTTTATTACAGAATTCGGATGACGGGCATAAAAAACCAGGAATCATAGGGGTTGTTTCATAAAACCGCAGGGCCCGATGGTAAATAATTTACACTAACAGTGGATGGCGGGTTTATTACCACAAAACATATGGTCTCTTTTATAATTTTGCGGGCTCGAAAGGGTACGGGCCAATATGAGCCGTCCGATTTGAAACCACGGCTCGGATTAGACGCTGGTCAGACTGAAACGATGTACTATGGTGACCGCAGGATCTAGAATTTATGACCGCGATTTAATGGATCGGGACTCCATCCTGGCCGCCCATTATAGATCTACGTCCTAGATCATCCTAACGTGAAACGTTCCCCCAGATCTAATCTAGACCGTTGCCACGGAGACAAACGGTATCCGCTATCCCGACGTCGCCCCAACGCCCGAGCTCGCTGGACCGAGGCGGCGCCACTCGCTTCCACAGCGGAGACAACTCCAGCGCACATGGAATCACCCCCAGGTGCTCCCTTACCCGATCTAGACCTTGCAGCGAGATGCGGTGAACAACCCGAACACATTCCCCGCCATATTACCTTGGATATTGTGCACTATCGTGCTCCACCGACGAGTACAGGGGTATGTGAGTGATCATTGGGTGAGTGATAGGCAGGCCCGTGGGCCGAGCCCCACGAGCGCATACCAAATCATAACCTGGTCAGGACCTTCGCCTCGCTAAGTTGCTCGACAGGGACTTGGTCGCCTGCTCTGCCTCGAAGGTTTGCTCAGCTAGGGCTTGGTTGTTTGCCCCGCCTCGCTAAGTTTTTTGGTAAGGACTTGGTCATCCGCTCCGCCTCGTAGGTTGCTTGGCTGGGACTTGGTCATACGCTCCGCCTCGCAGGGTTGCTCGACTGGGACTTGGTCGTTTGCTCCGCCTCGTAGGGTTCCTCGGTTGGGACTTGGTTGGCTTAGATGGGTCGTTTAAGGATCATGGGCTTACTTTAGGTACCTCGTTCCTGGGTATCCATGAACATGCCACATTTGTGGAACTGAAACCTTATCTTGAAGATTTTAGAACTACCATATCTTTTTTGAACTCATCTAACCAAAGAATTGCTGCATACAAAAGCTTTTGTGTTGTTATGAGATTAAGACCTCGTAAGTTTGGTTTAGACATGGAAGTAAGATGGAACTCTACCTATTTTATGCTAAAACATCTCATGCCTTACAAGAGCATATTCTTATGTTTATCCAGACCCACTATCACCCTAGAGAAGAGGGTGCTACACTCTTAACTGATGCACATTGGTATGTTGGTGAAAAATATTGGAGTTCCTTGAAAGGTTATATGATTGTACTATTGTGATGTATGGTGTGTACTATCCTACATCACCTTTAATGTTGCACCACATTATGCATATCTATAAGCACATGAACACGTATGAGAATGATAACTTGCTTAGACATGTAGTTGTCCTAATGAAAGACAAAATATTGAAGTACTGAAGAACAATTCCTTTCCTATATGCATTTGCATTTATACTTGACCCTAGAGCTAAAATGAGAGGTTTTCAACAATGTGCATATGCTGATGTCTCAACTTACTCATTCTGATTACTTTGGTTATCTAACTTCTGTGAGGGCTGAGTTGTCTAAATTATTTAATAAATATGATGACAATTTTGGTTCTATGACATTGCAGAGGACTTCAAATGCTACCCCTAGTGAAGGTAAGAGAAAATATGCTTGGGATTTGGTGTTTGATGGTGGTGCAGATGGCATTGGTACCAGTTCTTCAATGGGAGTTGGTGCTGATCTTGGTGGCTTTGGTGCCATTTCTTCCATGGGTTTTGGTGTTGGTTTTGGGCTTGGTCTTGAACTCTCAAGAAGAACATATGCTAGTGCTTTACTTCATGCAATAACTACTCCTAGAATTTCTGTTTCTAAACTAGCTGCTTATCTGGATAGTGACACTGTCTAGAAGATTAATGATGACTTCAATCTCCTATACTGATGGCATGATCATAAACTCATTTATCTAGTACTTTCAATCTTAGCTAAAGATATCATTTTCATTCCTCTCTATTGAGTTCAAAATCAACATTTAGTCTCGTAAGTAGGGTCATCGAGGAGTGGCGATGTCGACTTGGCTCAGGAATGGTGGAGATACTTTCCTTGCTAAAGGACTAGGATGCAACAGATGCAACGATGCAACACACAATAGAAGATAAATCCCTAGAGGACTCCTTTAAAGATTTGTTCCTTGATTAATATGTTTTGTGCTTGTGTTTGTGACATGTGGATGTGGATATGTAACTTAAGTCTGCATTATGAAGTCTATGATGAACTAAGAGATGAAAGAATTAAATTGATGAGCTGGGTTATACTCTTTTCCTATATAGCGTTTCTCATGAAAGTTTTACCCGGACAAGATTTTAACGAGACAACCATTACACTAACTCAAACTTATTAATTTGAGATCTATTTATTATGATTTGTGATTGTAATATGTGAAGTGTGAATTGGTCTATGATGTGTTATCTAATATTTTTATTATGATATGTGATTTTAACTATGAACTGCTTTGTTATATGTGTATATCGGCTATGAAACAATTTGTGAACTGTGCGGGCTATCTGGCTGGCATGACACTGACCTGTCATCGGGCCAATGGCCCAGCATAGCACGCTTAAGAACCAGTCGTGCCATGCTTGGGCCTAGAGTCAGGCACGTCGGGTGGCCTAGCCCAGCACGATTAAGTAGATGAGTCTAGCGTGCTCGTGCCTACCGTGTCGCCCTAGATCGAGCTCATGTCGTGTCGGGTTGTGCCACCCATTTGGTCATCTATATAGTTTGTGACCTAGTGAAGCCCCCACGTGGCCGCCTTGGTCAGCAACGATATATGGTCAACCCCCTTTTTCACTTCTATTAAAGGGAAGTGTTTTTTACAATTTACTAATGAAAAATAAAAGCAAAATTACCATCACCCTGTGTCCTAAAAGTTAAGATCATTGGGCGCACCTGTTGAACACCAGATTTGGCACCTGGTAATGGCCACACCGTTTGGCCATATGGCTGAGACGGTTCGCGCCTCATACGGTCCACGGGTGTAGCCTAGACAGTCTACGATTAGATTGACTTATGCAAAACACCCTTTCTCGTGCATGCTTATCCGGTTAATCACGTAGGTGGTAAGCACCTAGGAACTAGTGCAGACCTCTCACAATAAATATAAAGGGGTACAACCGATTGAGGACAACATAATCAATCTATTATCATTATCTTTACATTTCTTTCCATAGGAATAGTAGTAATTTAGTCTAGATTAGTCTTTCTCATCTTCAATCTTCACCTCTCCTCCACTCTACGTCGTTTAGAGGTGTCTTGGGTGGTGAAAGTCACCTAGAGGGGGGGGGGGTGAATAGGTGGAATCTGAAATTTACAACTTTAAACACACACTACAAGCTGGGGTTAGCGTTAGAACTAAAATCAAGTCTGGGAAAGAGGGGAAAACAAATCAAATGAGAATCAAGCGAATAAACACGGTGATTTGTTTTACCGAGGTTGGGTTCCAAAGAACCAAGTCCCCGTTGAGGAGGTCATAAAGACCGGGTCTATTTCAACCCTTTCCCTCTCTCAAATGGTAACTTAGACTGAGTGAGGCTTCTTCCTTAATCTCACGGGTCACTAAGACTCCGTAAGTACCACCACACACTTGGTATCTCTTGTCTCGCTTACAAAGCACTTGAGAGTAAAATTAGGAAAAGAAGAAAAGGCAATCCAAACGACAAGAACTCAAATGAACACAAAAATCTCTCTCTCACAAGCCACTAAGTGTTTGGAGTGAATTTGGGACTCAGAGAGGATTTGATCTTTTGTATTGTGTCTTGGAGTGAATGCTAGAGCTCTTGTATTGAATGTTAATCTTCAGAAAACTTGGATGCTTGAAGTTGTGGTGGTTGGGGGTATTTATAGCCCTCAACCACCAAAGTAGCCATTGGGGAGGCTGTCACACCAGGTTTTAGAGGTAAACTGAATGCGAACCATGTACGTACCAGGATCAGTAATTCACGTACACAACGATTACATAAATGAATCATCATAGCACAATGCTTCGAATTACAATAAAGAGTAAGTAATAATATTACATACTAGAGCCATTTACATAATATAAATCAAAGTACACAGAATCAAAACGTAGCCAACGTAAACAACCCACCACAGGCAGCTGACTGGGGGAGGTCGCTAGCCTAATCCTCGAACTCGTCGAAGTCTTGGAACTCCTGGAGATCCACCTCGATGCCTTCTTCTCTTTCTTTACCTGAGCATAGATTGCATCAAAGGCAACCTGGTGTTTTGTGAAAGCAAGGGTGAGTACACATCAACATACTCAGCAAATATCCCGTTTGCTGAAGTGGACTAGCTTTATGTGGGGTTAGGGTCAAGCAGTTGCTTTTAGTTGATTAGGTAATTATTACTAGTAGTGTCGGCGTTTTGGACCCGCGAGGACCCTCAACCGACCAGTGAATTTGATGCTGCGTGTCCCTGCCCAGATGGGTTGATGCAAGATGGAACACAAGAGGGGGGATGAGGCTTATATTATCTTGCACCAGGGGTGCTTGCAGTAGGGGTTACAAGCTTCGCGAGAGCGAGAGAGAGAGAGAGAGAGGGTCCGGCATTGAGTTGTCTGAGTTAGCCTCCTCCGCGTCTCTCCCACTCTGCCTGCCTCTGCTCGCCTCCCCTTAGGAAGGCCTGAAAGGGAAATGTGCCCTTGGGCCATTTCTAAGTATTTTGGTGATTTAGTGCCCAACACAGGTGCCTAATCGTAAAATGGTGGACAAAGTACAAATCAAGGATAAAGGTATGTTTCTCAGACTTAGTACATTGTTTTATGGACTAATGTATTGTGTCTTAGTGCTGGAAACAGAAAAAATCGAGTTGGAGAAGAGATGGCTCGAGCAGCCAAAGTCTGCCCAGTCTGGGTGCACCGGACAGTGTCCGGTGCGCTAGGCTGGCTTGGGTAAAGAGGCTGCTCTCGGGACTTCGACGGCGGTGTACGGCTAAAATTCACCGGACTATCCGGTGTGCACCGGACTGTCCGGTGGGCCGCTCACAGGCGAACTCGTCGCTCTCGGGAAACCATCAACGGCGTACGGCTAAAATTCACCGGACTGTCCGGTGAGCCAACGGTCGGCCGGGCCAATGGTCGGCCGCGCAATCTGCGCTGGACACGTGGCCGAGCCAACGGCTAGAAGGGGGCACCGGACTGTCCGGTGTGCACCGGACATGTCCGGTGCGCCAACGGCTCTCAGGCTACCAACGGTCGACTGCGCCATTTTTGGAAGGAAATCGGTCACCGGACAGTGTCCGGTGTGCAGCGGACTGTCTAGTGCGCCAGTCGACAGAAGGCAAGATCAGCCTTCCAAGATTGCTCTCAACGGCTCCTAGCTGCCTTGGGGCTATAAAAGGGACCCCTAGGCGCATGGAGGAGAACATCAAGCATCTCCTAAGCATTCCTAAGCACCAAGACATCGATTCCGCGCCTTTGATTCTTTGCAATAGCGATTAGAGCTCTAGTTGAGTGGTGAACTCATTGAGTTGTGTTGTGAGCTCTCGTTGCGACTTGTGTGCGTGGTGTTGCTGTGATTTCTTGTCTTGAGTGCGTTGCTAATCCCTCCCTTGCTCCGTGTTCTTTGTGAATTTCAAGTGTAAGGGCGAGAGGCTCCAAATTTGTGGAGATTCCTTGCAAACGGGATTGAGTAAAGCAAACAAAACACCGTGGTATTCAAGTGGGTCTTTGGACTGCTTGAGAGGGGTTGATTGCAACCCTCGTCCGTTGGGACGCCACAACGTGGAGTAGGCAAGCGTTGGTCTTGGCCGAACCACGGGATAACCACCGTGCCATCTCTGTGATTGATCCTTGTTGGTTATTGTGTTTTGTTGAGGATTCCTCTTTAGCCACTTGGCAATTATTGTGCTAACGATTAACCAAGTTTTGTGGCTTAAGTTTTTAAGTTTCAAAGGATCACCTATTCACCCCCCCCTCTAGGTGCTCTCAATTGGTATCAGAGCCGTTCTCTTCACAAAGGGACTAACCGCCCGAAGAGATGGATCCTAAGGGGAAGGGTATCGTGATCAACGACAAAGAGAAGGAATCCTTCGTCAACGAGCCGAAGGACGACAAGCCTACCGACTCCGGCTCGGGTCATAGACGGAAGGAAGGGAAGAAGAAGAAGACAAGGCGCATCAAGGAGATCGTCTACTACGACGACAGCGATGAATCTACTTCTTCCCAAAAGGACGATGACCACAACGACTACGAGAGAAGGAAACCGGTTAATTCGAACTTTTCTTTTGACTACTCTCGTATTCCGCAAAGTTCAAATTCACATTTACTCTCCATTCCACTCGGCAAGCCCCCACACTTTGATGGGGAGGACTACGGATTTGGAGCCACAAAATGCGTAGTCACCTATTCTCTCTCCATCCTAGTATATGGGAGATTGTGGAGAGTGGAATGCACTTTGATAGTTTGGATAGTCCCATGTTCATTAATGAGCAAATCCATAAGAATGCACAAGCTACTACTGTTCTTCTAGCTTCACTGTGCAGGGATGAATATCACAAAGTGAGCGGCTTGGATAACGCCAAGCAGATCTGGGACACCCTCAAGATTTCTCATGAGGGGAACGACGTCACCTTGCTCACCAAAATGGAGTTGGTGGAGGGCGAGCTTGGACGGTTCGCGATGATAAGGGGCGAGGAGCCAACTCAAACATACAACCGGCTCAAGACTCTTATCAACAAAATAAGGAGCTACGGAAGCACGCGATGGACGAACCACGACGTCGTCCGACTGATGCTAAGGTCCTTTACCGTTCTTGATCCTCATTTGGTGAATAATATCCGTGAGAATCCCAGGTACACCAAAATGTCGCCCGAAGAAGTCCTAGGAAAATTCGTCAGCGGGCAAATGATGATCAAGGAGGCGAGGTACGTGGACGACGCTTTGAATGGTCCAATCAACGAACCACAACCCCTTGCTCTCAAGGCAACAAGAAGCAAGGAGGCGCTACCTAGCAAGGTGGCACAAATTGAGGCGGCCGGACTTAATGATGAAGAGATGGCCCTCATCATCAAAAGATTCAAGACGGCGCTTAAGGGTCGCAAGGGACAGCCAAGCAAGACCAAAGCCAAGGGGAAGCGCTCATGCTTCAAATGCGGTAAGCTTGGTCATTTTATTGCTAACTGTCCCGACAATGATAGTGATCAGGATCAAGGGAACAAGAGGGAGAAGAAGAAAAACTATAAGAAGGCAAAGGGCGAGGCAAATCTTGGCAAGGAGTGGGATTCGGATTGCTCCTCGTCCGACTTCGACAATGAAGGACTCACCGCCACCGCCTTCAACAAGTCATCCCTCTTCCCCAACGAGCGTCACACATGCCTCATGGCAAGGGGGAAGAAGGTATGTACTCGAGACTCTACTTATGCTTCTTCAAGTGAAGACGAAACTAGTGATGAGGAAATAGATTACTCTAGCTTGTTCAAGGGATTGGATAGAAATAAAATTGATAAAATCAATGAATTGATTGATGCCTTGAACGAAAAGGATAGGCTTTTAGAAAAGCAAGAGGATTTGTTGTATGATGAACATGACAAGTTTGTAGAGGCACAAAAATCCTATGCTTTAGAAGTTAAAAGAAATGAAATGCTTTCTTATGAACTATCTACGTGTCATGAAACCATTTCTACTTTACAAAGTGTTAACAATGATTTAAATGCTAAATTAGAAGTAGCAAATAAATCTAATTCTTGTGTAGAACATGTTATGATTTGCACTAGGTGTAAGGACATTGATATTGACGCCTGTAATGAACACCTAGTTTCAATTTTGAGATTAAATGATGAAGTAGCTAGTCTTAATGCCCAACTTAAGACTAGCAAAAGTGATTTTGATAAGCTAAAATTTGCAAGGGATGCCTACACGATTGGTAGACACCCCTCAATTAAGGATGGACTTGGCTTCAAGAGGGAAGCCAAGGACTTAACAAGCCATAAGGCTCCCATCTCCGCCAAGGAGAAAGGGAAGGCCCCTATGGAAGTAGTACTAAAAAGAACCATGCCTTTATGTACATGATAGAAGACAGTCTCATAGGAATTGTAATGCTTTTGACTCGCATGCCAATGACTCTTATGCTATGTTTGCCCCCAGCTCTTCCTATATGCATGGTAGAAATATGCCTAGGAAAAATATTCATCATGTGCCTAGGAAAAATATTCATCATGTTCCTAGAAAAGTTATGAATGGTCCCTCTACAATTTATCATGCTTTGAATGCTTCCTTTGCTATTTGTAGAAAGGATAGGAAGATAGTTGCTAGAAAATTAGGGGCAAAATGCAAGGGTGATAAAACTTGCATTTGGGTCCCTAAGGAAATTGTGACTAACCTTGTAGGACCCAACAAGAGTTGGGTACCTAAGACCCAAGCCTAAATTTGCCTTGCAGGTTTATGCATCCGGGGGTTCAAGCTGGATTATCGACAGTGGATGCATAAACCATATGACGGGGGAGAAGAAGATGTTCACCTCCTACGTCAAGAATAAGGATTCCCAAGATTCAATCATATTCGGTGATGGGAACCAAGGCAAGGTGAAAGGTTTAGGCAAAATTGCAATATCAAATGAGCATTCTATCTCTAATGTGTTTTTAGTGGAGAGTCTTGGATATAATTTACTATCTGTTAGTCAATTATGTAATATGGGATATAACTGTTTATTTACAAATGTAGATGTGTCTGTCTTTAGAAGATGTGATGGTTCACTAGCTTTTAAGGGTGTACTAGACGACAAACTTTACTTAGTTGATTTTGCAAAAGAAGAGGCCGGTCTAGATGCATGCTTAATGGCTAAGACTTGCATGGGCTGGTTGTGGCATCGCCGCTTAGCACATGTGGGGATGAAGAACCTTCACAAGCTTCTAAAGGGAGAACACGTGATAGGTCTAACCAATGTTCATTTCGAAAAAGATAGACCTTGTGCAGCTTGTCAAGCAGGTAAACAAGTGGGAGGAGCACATCACAGCAAGAATGTGATGACCACGTCAAGACCTCTGGAGCTGCTACATATGGACCTCTTCGGACTCGTCGCCTATCTGAGCATAGGAGGAAGTAAGTATGGTCTAGTTATTGTTGATGACTTTTCCCGCTTCACTTGGGTGTTCTTTTTGCAGGATAAGTCTGAAACCCAAGGGACCCTCAAGCTTTTCCTAAGGAGAGCTCAAAATGAGTTTGAGCTCAAGGTGAAGAAGATAAGGAGCGACAACGGGTCCGAATTCAAGAATCTTCAAGTGGAGGAGTTCCTTGAGGAGGAGGGGATCAAGCACGAGTTCTCCGCTCCCTACACACCTCAGCAAAATGGTGTGGTAGAGAGGAAGAACAGGACGCTCATAGATATGGCGAGGACTATGCTTGGAGAATTCAAGACCCCCGAGTGCTTTTGGTCGGAAGCCGTGAACACGGCTTGCCACGCCATCAACAGGGTCTACCTTCACCGCCTCCTCAAGAAGACTTCATATGAGCTGCTAACTGGTAACAAACCCAATGTATCGTACTTTCGTGTATTTGGGAGTAAATGCTACATTCTAGTGAAGAAGGGTAGGAATTCCAAATTTGCTCCCAAAGCCGTAGAAGGGTTTTTATTAGGTTATGATTCAAATACAAAGGCGTATAGGGTCTTCAACAAATCATCGGGTTTGGTTGAAGTCTCTAGCGATATTGTATTTGATGAGACTAATGGCTCTCCAAGAGAGCAAGTTGTTGATCTTGATGATGTAGATGAAGAAGACGTTCCAACGGCCGCGATACGCACCATGGCGATTGGAGATGTACGGCCTCAGGAACATTTGGAGCAAGATCAACCGTCTTCCTCAACTATGGTGCATCCCCCAACCCAAGATGACGAACAGGTACCTCAAGTGGAGGCGCATGATCAAGGGGGAGCACAGGATGTTCAAGTTGAAGAGGAAGAAGCACCTCAGGCACCTCCAACCCAAGTTCGAGCGACGATTCAAAGGGATCATCCCGTCGACCAGATATTGGGTGATATTAGCAAGGGAGTAACTACTCGTTCAAGATTAGTAAATTTTTGTGAGCATTACTCTTTTGTCTCTTCTATTGAGCCTTTCAGGGTAGAAGAGGCCTTGCTAGATCCGGACTGGGTGTTGGCCATGCAGGAGGAACTCAACAATTTCAAGCGCAATGAAGTTTGGACACTGGTGCCTCGCCCCAAGCAAAATGTTGTGGGAACCAAGTGGGTGTTCCGCAACAAACAGGACGAGCACGGGGTGGTGACAAGGAACAAGGCTCGGCTTGTGGCAAAAGGTTATGCCCAAGTCACAGGTTTGGACTTTGAGGAGACATTCGCTCCTATGGCTAGGCTAGAATCAATTCGTATCTTGCTAGCATATGCCGCTCACCATTCTTTCAGGTTGTACCAAATGGATGTGAAGAGCGCTTTCCTCAACGGGCCGATCAAAGAGGAGGTGTACGTGGAGCAACCCCCTGGCTTCGAGGATGAACGGTACCCCGACCACGTGTGTAAGCTCTCTAAGACGCTCTATGGACTTAAGCAAGCCCCAAGAGCATGGTATGAATGCCTTAGAGACTTTTTAATTGCTAATGCTTTCAAGGTTGGGAAAGCCGATCCAACTCTTTTTACTAAGACTTGCAATGGTGATCTTTTTGTATGCCAAATTTATGTCGATGACATAATATTTGGTTCTACTAATCAAAAGTCTTGTGAAGAGTTTAGCAGGGTGATGACGCAGAAATTCGAGATGTCGATGATGGGCGAGTTGAACTACTTCCTTGGGTTCCAAGTGAAGCAACTCAAGGACGGCACCTTTATCTCCCAAACAAAGTACACGCAAGATTTGCTAAAGAGATTTGGGATGAAGGACGCCAAGCCCGCAAAGACGCTGATGGGAACCGACGGACACACCGACCTCAACAAAGGTGGTAAGTCCGTTGATCAAAAAGCATACCGGTCCATGATAGGTTCTTTGCTTTATTTATGTGCTAGTAGACCAGATATTATGCTTAGCGTATGCATGTGTGCTAGATTTCAATCCGATCCTAAGGAGTGTCACTTAGTGGCTGTGAAGCGAATTCTTCGATATTTAGTTGCTACGCCTTGCTTCGGGATCTGGTATCCAAAGGGGTCTAACTTTGACTTGATTGGGTGCTCAGATTCCGACTATGCTGGATGTAAGGTCGATAGGAAGAGTACATCAGGGACGTGCCAATTCTTAGGAAGGTCCCTGGTGTCATGGAACTCTAAGAAACAAACCTCCGTTGCCCTATCCACCGCTGAGGCCGAGTACGTTGCCGCAGGACAGTGTTGCGCGCAACTGCTTTGGATGAGGCAAACCCTCCGGGACTTTGGCTACAATATGAGCAAAGTCCCACTCCTATGTGACAATGAGAGTGCTATCCGAATAGCGGAAAATCCTGTTGAGCACAGCCGCACAAAGCACATTGACATCCGGCATCACTTTTTGAGAGACCACCAGCAAAAGGGAGATATCGAAGTGTTTCATGTTAGCACCGAGAACCAGCTAGCCGATATCTTTACCAAGCCTCTAGATGAGAAGACCTTTTGCAGGCTGCGTAGTGAGCTCAATATCTTAGATTCGCGGAACTTGGATTGAAATGTAGCATACATGTGTTTATGCCTTTGATCATGTTCATTCTGCATTTTGTTGCTTATTGTGGTGCTCAAGTTGTACAAACACTCCCTGGACCTCACAAGTCCTGTTTGCAAGTAATGCACATATTTAGGGGGAGCTGTGCTACAACTTGACCCTTTGAGACTAACCATGTACTTGAGTTTGGTTGTTTTAGTCTCCAAGGAAAATTGAAAGGGAAAAGGTGGACTTGGACCATGCAAGACTTCCACTGCACTCCGATGAAAAGAGTAACTTTTCCAAGTTCATCTTTATACTCTTATTGCCTTTGTGTTCTTATTTGAAGATTTTGGTGAGGCAATGGGGTTAAAGGGCCAAGATTGATCCCATTTTGGTGCTTGATGCCAAAGGGGGAGAAAATAAAGGCCAAAGCAATAGATGGATCAGCTACCACTTGAGAAATTTTGAAAATAGTAGATTAGAGCTTTTGGTTTGTCAAAACTCTTTTATTGTCTCTTATGTCAAAAGTTGGCCTCTTGTGGGGAGAAGTGTTGATTATGGGAAAAAGGGGGAGTTTTTGAAATCCTTGATCAAATTTCTTTGGAAAACCTCTATTTATGTCTCTACAAGTGGTTTTGACTTAGAGATAGGAATTTGAGTTTGATTTGCAAAAACAAACCAAGTGGTGGCATAGAGTGATTCATATATGTCAAATTTGAATCAAAACAACTTTGAGTTCTTAGTTGAATTGATTTTGTACTTGTTCTACTTGCTTTATGTTGTGTTGGCATAAATCACCAAAAAGGGGGAGATTGAAAGGGAAATGTGCCCTTGGGCCATTTCTAAGTATTTTGGTGATTTAGTGCCCAACACAGGTGCCTAATCGTAAAATGGTGGACAAAGTACAAATCAAGGATAAAGGTATGTTTCTCAGACTTAGTACATTGTTTTATGGACTAATGTATTGTGTCTAAGTGCTGGAAACAGAAAAAATCGAGTTGGAGAAGAGATGGCTCGAGCAGCCAAAGTCTGCCCAGTCTGGGTGCACCGGACTGTCCGGTGGTGCACCGGACAGTGTCCGGTGCGCCAGGCTGGCTTGGGTAAAGTGGCTGCTCTCGGGACTTCGACGGCGGTGTACGGCTAAAATTCACCGGACTGTCCGGTGTGCACCGGACTGTCCGGTGGGCCGCTCACAGGCGAACTCGTCGCTCTCGGAAAACCATCAACGGCGTACGGCTAAAATTCACCGGACTGTCCGGTGTGCACCGGACTGTCCGGTGAGCCAACGGTCGACTGGGCCAACGGTCGGCCGCGCAATCTGCGCGGGACACGTGGCCGAGCCAACGGCTAGAAGGGGGCACCGGACTGTCCGGTGTGCACCGGACATGTCCGGTGCGCCAACGGCTCTCAGGCTACCAACGGTCGACTGCGCCATTTTTGGAAGGAAATCGGTCACCGGACAGTGTCTGGTGTGCACCGGACTGTCCGGTGCGCCAGTCGACAGAAGGCAAGATCAGCCTTCCAAGATTGCTCTCAACGGCTCCTAGCTGCCTTGGGGCTATAAAAGGGACCCCTAGGCGCATGGAGGAGAACATCAAGCATCTCCTAAGCATTCCTAAGCACCAAGACATCGATTCCACGCCTTTGATTCTTTGCAATAGCGATTAGAGCTCTAGTTGAGTGGTGAACTCATTGAGTTGTGTTGTGAGCTCTCGTTGCGACTTGTGTGCGTGGTGTTGCTGTGATTTCTTGTCTTGAGTGCGTTGCTAATCCCTCCCTTGCTCCGTGTTCTTTGTGAATTTCAAGTGTAAGGGCGAGAGGCTCCAAATTTGTGGAGATTCCTCGCAAACGGGATTGAGTAAAGCAAACAAAACACCGTGGTATTCAAGTGGGTCTTTGGACCGCTTGAGAGGGGTTGATTGCAACCCTCGTCCGTTGGGACGCCACAACGTGGAGTAGGCAAGCGTTGGTCTTGGCCGAACCACGGGATAACCACCGTGCCATCTCTGTGATTGATCCTTGTTGGTTATTGTGTTTTGTTGAGGATTCCTCTTTTGCCACTTGGCAATTATTGTGCTAACGATTAACCAAGTTTTGTGGCTTAAGTTTTTAAGTTTCACAGGATCACCTATTCACCCCCCTCTAGGTGCTCTCAAGGCCCTGGACATCCCTTTTTATAGACACAAGGAGATGGTCCAGCTGTACAATGGGGGTGTAGCTATGTGCTAACATGGCCGACGAAGAAGTGCTTGAGTCCTGTAGAAGCGCAGCTGGCGGTGCGGCATGGATCCTGCTGACGTTTCCTTGCTTCCGTAGGGAGTTGAGAACCATCGACATCATGGACACACGCGGGGAACCATCATTACCTGTTATTGGAATAGTTTGATGTGACTCCGGTCTTGTTCCTTCGTAGCATGGTGTGGCTAGCTAGCGGTAGGGTAATGATGTATCTCCTGTAGCGTAGTCGGTTCGAGGCCAAGGTCGGCGAGGCGGCGACTTCTCCCGAGGCCGAGGCTAAGGTCGGGCGCGGATGTGACTCCTCCTGAGGCCGATGTTGGGTGAGGCAGAGAATTTCCCCCGAGGCTGAGGATGAGACCGAGGCCTGGGGTCGGGCGAGGCGGAGCTCCCTGTTGTGCCCGAGGCTAAACTCGGGATAGGCCATGACTTACTGTTGTTAGTCTTACCCTGGTGGTTGGCACAGTAGCCGGAGCGGGGCAAACAGTGCTGTTTTCCTATCAGAACGGTCAGTGAAAGGGCGAAGTGACTGCGGTCACTTCGACCTTGCCGACTGAGGCGCGCGTGTCAGGATAAGGTGTCAGGCGATCCCCGCATTAAATGCGCATGCGATACGGTCGGTTGGTAAGGCGATTTGGCCGAGGTCGCTGCACGACAAAGTTTGTCCGAGCTTGGCTTCGGGCGAGCTGAGGGTGCGCCCACTGCCTGTAGAGGCCCTCGGGCGAGGCGTGAATCCGCCCAGGACTACTGTTCCCGCCCGAGGCCGGGCTCGGGCAAGGCGAGATTGCGTCCCTTGGTAGACGTGGCCTTGACTTGAACCGTGCTTATCAGTATTTATGGTTTGTTCTGAAGACGTTTTCCAGCCGTGTTTAGGAGTGTTGGGGGTACCCCTAATTACGGTACCCGACAGTAGCCCCCGAGCCTCGAAGGGAGTGTAGGTACTCGCTTGGAGGTTCTGCCAGAATTTTTGCAAGGGGACCAGCCTTTCTCGATTATATTTTATTTCGATGGGTGCGCGCGAGCGCACCCGTCGGGTGTAGCCCCCGAGGCCTCGGAGGAGTGGTTTGACTCCTCTAAGGTCTTAATTCTTTTTGTGATGCCTCGGTCGGCCTTGTTGTTTCCTCATGCGGCCTGGCCGCAGCCCTAGTGCATGGTCAGGCTCCGAGTTTTCAAGCTATTTTGTCGATGTGGTTGAAAGGGAAATGTGCCCTTGGGCCATTTCTAAGTATTTTGGTGATTTAGTGCCCAACACAGGTGCCTAATTGTAAAATGGTGGACAAAGTACAAATCAAGGATAAAGGTATGTTTCTCAGACTTAGTACATTGTTTTATGGACTAATGTATTGTGTCTAAGTGCTGGAAACAGAAAAAATCGAGTTGGAGGAGAAATGGCTCGAGCAGCCAAAGTCTGCCCAGTCTGGGTGCACCGGACTGTCCGGTGGTGCACCGGACAGTGTCCGGTGCGCCAGGCTGGCTCGGCGTGAAGTGGCCGCTCTCGGGAATTCGCCGACGGCGTACGGCTAAAATTCACCGGACTGTCCGGTGTGCACCGGACTGTCCGGTGAGCCAACGGTCGGCCGGGCCAACGGTCGGCCGCGGAATCTGCGCGCGACACGTGGCCGGGCCAACGGTCGGAAGGGGGCACCGGACTGTCCGGTGTGCACCGGACATGTCCGGTGCGCCAACGTCTCCCAGATCTGCAACGGTCGGCAGCGCCATTTTAGGAAGGAAATCGGGCACCGGACAGTGTCCGGTGTGCACCGGACTGTCCGGTGCTCCCGACGACAGAAGGCAAGATTGGCCTTCCAGATTTGCTCTCAACGGCTCCTAGCTGCCTTGGGGCTATAAAAGGGACCCCTAGGCGCATGGAGGAGTACACCAAGCAACCTTAGAGCATTCTTGATCATCCACACTAAGTCTTTGCGCATTCGTTTGTCATTCTTAGTGATTCGAGCTCCGTTCTAGTGAGAACTTTGAGATAGTCTTTTGAGCTCGATTCTTGGCTGTGTGTGTGTGCGCATTTTGCTGTGGATTTGTGTGTGTTGCTTTCCTCCCTTACTCCGTATTTCTTGTGAATCTCAAGTGTAAGGGCGAGAGGCTCCAAGTTGTGGAGAATCCTCGCAAACGGGATATTGAAAGGCAAAACAAAACACCATGGTATTCAAGTTGGTCTTGGACCGCTTGAGAGGGGTTGATTGCAACCCTCGTCCGTTGGGACGCCACAACGTGGAGTAGGCAAGCGTTGGTCTTGGCCGAACCACGGGATAAACCACTGTGTCATCTCTGTGTTTGATCTCTTGTGGTATTGTGTTTTGTTGAGACTCCTCTCTAGCCACTTGGCGATTATTGTGCTAACACTTAACAAGTTTTTGTGGCTATAAGTTAAGTTTTCACAGGATCACCTATTCACCCCCCCTCTAGGTGCTCTCAATTGGTATCAGAGCCGTTCTCTTCACAAAGGGACTAACCGCCCGAAGAGATGGATCCTAAGGGGAAGGGTATCGTGATCAACGACAAAGAGAAGGAATCCTTCGTCAACGAGCCGAAGGACGACAAGACTACCGACTCAGGCTCGGGGCACAGACGCAAAGAAAGGAAGAAGAAGAAGACAAGACGCATCAAGGAGATCATCTACTACGACAGCGACGAATCTTCCTCTTCCCAAAAGGACGACGACAACGACTACAAAAAGACGGTCAATTCGAACTTTTCATTTGATTATTCTCGTATTCAACATAGTTCGAATTCGCATTTGCTTTCCATTCCTCTTGGCAAACCTCCACACTTCGATGGGGAGGACTACGGATTTTGGAGTCACAAAATGCGTAGTCACTTATTCTCTCTCCATCCAAGCATTTGGGAGATTGTAGAGAATGGAATGAAGTTTGATAGCTCGAATAACTCTATGCTCATAAATGAACAAATCCATAGAAATGCACAAGCTACTACTGTTCTCTTAGTGTCCTTGTGCAGGGAAGAGTACAACAAGGTGAGCGGCTTGGACAATGCCAAGCAAATATGGGACACCCTCAAGATCTCTCACGAGGGGAATGACATCACCATGCTCACCAAAATGGAGTTGGTGGAGGGCGAGCTTGGACGATTCGCGATGATAAGGGGCGAGGAACCGACTCAAACCTACAACCGGCTCAAGACCCTTATCAACAAAATAAGGAGCTACGGAAGCACACGATGGACGGACCACGACGTCGTCCGCCTAATGCTAAGGTCTTTTACCGTTCTTGATCCTCATCTCGTAAACAATATTCGTGAGAATCCCAGGTACACGATGATGACGCCCGAAGAGGTACTCGGAAAATTCGTAAGCGGGCGGATGATGATCAAGGAGGCGAGATATGTGGACGACGCTCTAAACGGTCCAATCAATGAACCTCAACCTGTTGCTCTCAAGGCAACGAGGAGCAAGGAGGCGCTACCGAGCAAGGTGGCGCAAGTTGAGGCGGTCGGGCTAAATAATGAGGAGATGGCCCTCATCATTAAGCGCTTCAAGACGGCGCTTAAGGGTCACAAGGGACAGCCAAGCAAGACCAAGACAAAGGAGAAGCGCTCGTGCTTCAAATGTGGTAAGATTGGTCATTTCATTGCTAACTGTCCCGATAATGAAAGTGACCAGGAAAAGGGGAACAAAAGGGAGAAGAAGAAGCATTACAAGAAGGCCAAGGGCGAGGCGCATATCGGAAAGGAGTGGGATTCGGATTGCTCCTCCTCCGACTCCGACAATGAAGGACTCGCCGCCACTGCCTTCAACAAATCGGCCCTCTTCCCAAACGAGCATCACACTTGCCTCATGGCAAGGGAGAAGAAGGTAATCAATCATAATGCTAATACTTATGATTCTTCTAGTGATGATGAGTCTAGTGAGGATGAAATAGATTACTCCAGTTTATTCAAGGGATTGGATAGAACTAAGATAGCTAAGATTAATGAATTGATTGATGCCTTGAATGAAAAGGATAGAATCTTAGAGAAACAAGAAGATCTTTTATATGAAGAGCATGATAAATTTGTTAGTGCACAAAATTCACTTGCTCTAGAAGTTAAAAGAAATGGAATGCTTTCTTGTGAACTTTCTACTTGTAACGAAACCATTTCTTCTTTAAAAGGTGAAATTAATGATTTAAATGCTAAGCTAGAAGTAGCAAGTAAATCTAACTCTTGTGTTGAACATGTTGAAATTTGCACTAAGTGTAAGGATGTTGATATTAATGCTTGTTGTGAACACTTAGTTTCAATTTCAAAACTAAATGATGAAGTGGCTAGTCTTAGTGCCCAACTTAAGACTAGCAAGAATGAATTTGATAAGCTGAAATTTGCAAGGGATGCCTACACGATTGGTAGACACCCCTCAATTAAGGATGGACTTGGCTACAAGAGGGAAGCCAAGGACTTGACAAGCCATAAGGCTCCCATCTCTGCCAAGGAGAAAGGGAAGGCCCCTATGGCAACTAGTGCTAAAAAGAACCATGCCTTTATGTACCATGGTAGGAGACAAACTAGAAATGCTTATAGGAGCTATAATGCTTATGATGTTTTTGATTCTCATGCCATGTTTGCTTCTAGTTCTTCTTATATGCATGGTAGAAATATGTCTAGGAGAAATGCTATTCATCATGTGCCTAGAAAGAATATTATTCATGCTCCTAGGAAAGTAGTGAATGAACCTTCTACAATTTATTGTGCTTTAAATGCTTCCTTTGCTATTTGTAGAAAGGATAGGAAAATAGTTGCTAGGAAGTTAGGGGCAAAATGCAAGGGAGACAAAACTTGCATTTGGGTCCCTAAGGATATTTGCACTAACCTTATAGGACCCAACATGAGTTGGGTACCTAAGACCCAAGCCTAAATTTGCCTTGCAGGTTTATGCATCCGAGGGTTCAAGCTGGATTATCGACAGCGGATGCACAAACCATATGACGGGGGAGAAGAAGATGTTCACCTCCTACGTCAAAAATAAGGATTCCCAAGATTCAATTATATTCGGTGATGGGAATCAAGGCAAGGTAAAAGGGTTAGGTAAAATTGCAATTTCTAATGAACACTCAATCTCCAATGTGTTTTTAGTTGAGTCTCTTGGTTACAATTTGCTATTTGTTAGTCAACTATGCAATATGGGATATAACTGCTTATTTACAAATGTAGATGTGTCTGTCTTTAGAAGATGTGATGGTTCACTAGCTTTTAAGGGTGTACTAGACGGCAAGCTTTACTTAGTTGATTTTGCAAAAGAAGAGGCCGGTCTAGATGCATGCTTAATGGCTAAGACTTGCATGGGCTGGCTGTGGCATCGCCGCTTAGCACATGTGGGGATGAAGAACCTCCACAAGCTTCTAAAGGGAGAACACGTGATAGGTTTGACTAACGTACAATTCGAAAAAGATAGACCTTGTGCAGCTTGTCAGGCAGGTAAACAGGTGGGAGGAGCGCATCACAGCAAGAATGTGATGACCACATCAAGACCCCTGGAGCTGCTACATATGGATCTCTTCGGACCCGTCGCCTATCTAAGCATAGGAGGAAGTAAGTATGGTTTAGTTATTGTTGATGACTTTTCTCGCTTCACTTGGGTGTTCTTTTTGCAGGATAAGTCTGAAACCCAAGGGACCCTCAAGCGCTTCCTCAGGAGAGCTCAAAATGAGTTTGAGCTCAAAGTGAAGAAGATAAGGAGCGACAACGGGTCTGAATTCAAGAACCTTCAAGTGGAGGAGTTTCTTGAGGAGGAAGGGATCAAGCACGAGTTCTCCGCTCCCTACACACCTTAGCAAAATGGTGTGGTAGAGAGGAAGAACAGGACGCTCATAGATATGGCGAGGACTATGCTTGGAGAATTCAAGACCCCCGAGTGTTTTTGGTCGGAAGCCGTGAACACGGCTTGCCACGCCATCAACAGGGTCTACCTTCACCGCCTCCTCAAGAAGACGTCGTATGAGCTGCTAACTGGTAACAAACCCAATGTGTCTTATTTTCGTGTATTTGGGAGCAAATGTTATATTCTTGTGAAGAAAGGTAGAACCTCCAAATTTGCTCCCAAAGCCGTAGAAGGGTTTTTGTTAGGTTATGATTCAAATACAAAGGCGTATAGGGTCTTCAACAAATCATCGGGTTTGGTTGAAGTCTCTAGCGACGTTGTATTTGATGAGACTAATGGCTCTCCAAGAGAGCAAGTTGTTGATTGTGATGATGTAGATGAAGAAGATGTTCCGACGGCCGCTATACGAACCATGGCGATTGGAGAAGTGCGGCCACAGGAACAAGATGAACGAGATCAACCTTCTTCCTCAACTATGGTGCATCCCCCAACTCAAGATGATGAACAGATACCTCAAGTGGAGGCGCATGATCAAGGGGGAGCACAGGATAATCAAGTTGAAGAGGAAGAAGCACCTCAGGCACCTCCAACCCAAGTTCGAGCGACAATTCAAAGGGATCATCCCGTCGATTAGATATTGGGTGATATTAGCAAGGGAGTAACTACTCGCTCAAGATTAGTTAATTTTTGTGAGCATTACTCTTTTGTCTCTTCTATTGAGCCTTTCAGGGTAGAAGAGGCCTTGCTAGATCCGGACTGGGTGTTGGCCATGCAGGAGGAACTCAACAACTTCAAGCGCAACGAAGTTTGGACACTGGTGCCTCGTCCCAAGCAAAATGTTGTGGGAACCAAGTGGGTGTTCCGCAACAAACAGGACGAGCACGGGGTGGTGACGAGGAACAAGGCTCGACTTGTGGCAAAAGGTTATGCCCAAGTCGCAGGTTTGGACTTTGAGGAGACTTTTGCTCCTGTGGCTAGGCTAGAATCAATTCGTATCTTGCTAGCATATGCCGCTCACCATTCTTTTAGGTTGTACCAAATGGATGTGAAGAGCGCTTTCCTCAACGGGCCGATCAAAGAGGAGGTGTACGTGGAGCAGCCCCCTGGCTTCGAGGATGAACGGTACCCCGACCACGTGTGTAAGCTCTCTAAGGCGCTCTATGGACTTAAGCAAGCCCCAAGAGCATGGTATGAATGCCTTAGAGACTTTTTAATTGCTAATGCTTTCAAGGTTGGGAAAGCCGATCCAACTCTTTTTACTAAGACTTGCGATGGTGATCTTTTTGTGTGCCAAATTTATGTCGACGACATAATATTTGGTTCCACTAACCAAAAGTCTTGTGAAGAGTTTAGCAGGGTGATGACGCAGAAATTCGAGATGTCGATGATGGGCAAGTTGACCTACTTCCTTGGGTTCCAAGTGAAGCAACTCAAGGACGGCACCTTCATCTCCCAAACGAAGTACACACAAGATTTGCTAAAGAGGTTTGGGATGAAGGACGCCAAGCCTGCAAAGACGCCGATGGGAACCGACGGACACACCGACCTCAACAAAGGAGGTAAGTCCGTTGATCAAAAAGCATACCGGTCCATGATAGGTTCTTTGCTTTATTTATGTGCTAGTAGACCGGATATTATGCTTAGCGTATGCATGTGTGCTAGATTTCAATCCGATCTGAAGGAGTGTCACTTAGTGGCTGTGAAGCGAATTCTTCGATATTTGGTCGCTACGCCTTGCTTCGGGATCTGGTATCCAAAGGGGTCTAACTTTGACTTGATTGGGTACTCAGATTCCGACTATGCTGGATGTAAGGTCGATAGGAAGAGTACATCGGGGACGTGCCAATTCTTAGGAAGGTCCCTGGTGTCATGGAACTCTAAGAAACAAACCTCCGTTGCCCTATCCACCGCTGAGGCCGAGTACGTTGTCGCAGGACAGTGTTGCGCGCAACTACTTTGGATGAGGCAAACCCTCAGGGACTTTGGCTACAATCTGAGCAAAGTCCCACTCCTATGTGACAATGAGAGTGCTATCCGAATAGCGGAAAATCCTATTGAGCACAGCCGCACAAAGCACATTGACATCCGGCATCACTTTTTGAGAGACCACCAGCAAAAGGGAGATATCGAAGTGTTTCATGTTAGCACCGAGAACCAGCTAGCCGATATCTTTACCAAGCCTCTAGATGAGAAGACCTTTTGCAGGTTGCGTAGTGAGCTCAATATCTTAGATTCGCGGAACTTGGATTGAAATGTAGCATACATGTGTTTATGCCTTTGATCATGTTCATTCTGCATTTTGTTGTTTATTGTGGTGCTCGAGTTGTACAAACACTCCCTGGACCTCACAAGTCCGTTGCAAAGTGATGCACAGTTTTAGGGGGAGATGTGTTACAACTTGACCCTTTGAAACTAACCATATGCTTGAGTTTGCTTGTTTTAGTCTCAAAGGAGAATTGAAAGGGAAAAGGTGGACTTGGACCATGAAAGACTTCCACTGCACTCCGATGAGAGGGTAACCTATTCCAAGTTCATCTAATGAACTCTTATTGCCATTTGCTCTTAATTGAAGATTTTGGTGAGGCAATGGGGTTATAGGGCCAAGATTGATCCCGTTTTGGTGCTTGATGCCAAAGGGGGAGAAAATAAAGGCCAAAGCAATAAATGGATCAGCTACCACTTGAGAAATTTTGAAAATAGTAGATTAGAGCTTTTGGTTTGTCAAAACTCTTTTGTTGTCTCTCTTGTCAAAAGTTGGCTTCTTGTGGGGAGAAGTGTTGATTATGGGAAAAAGGGGGAGTTTTTGAAATCCGTGATCAAATTTCTTTGGAAAACCTCTCTTTATGTCTCTACAAGTGGTTTTGACTTAGAAATAGGAATTTGAGTTTGATTTGCAAAAACAAACCAAGTGGTGGCATAGAGTGATCCATATATGTCAAAAATGAATCAAAACAATTTTGAGTTCTTATTTGATTTGATTTTGTACTTGTTCTACTTGCTTTATGTTGTGTTGGCATAAATCACCAAAAAGGGGGAGATTGAAAGGGAAATGTGCCCTTGGGCCATTTCTAAGTATTTTGGTGATTTAGTGCCCAACACAGGTGCCTAATTGTAAAATGGTGGACAAAGTACAAATCAAGGATAAAGGTATGTTTCTCAGACTTAGTACATTGTTTTATGGACTAATGTATTGTGTCTAAGTGCTGGAAACAGAAAAAATCGAGTTGGAGGAGAAATGGCTCGAGCAGCCAAAGTCTGCCCAGTCTGGGTGCACCGGACTGTCCGGTGCGCCAGGCTGGCTCGGCGTGAAGTGGCCGCTCTCGGGAATTCGCCGACGGCGTACGGCTAAAATTCACCGGACTGTCCGGTGTGCACCGGACTGTCCGGTGAGCCAACGGTCGGCCGGGCCAACGGTCGGCCGCGGAATCTGCGCGCGACACGTGGCCGGGCCAATGGTCGGAAGGGGGCACCGGACTGTCCGGTGTGCACCGGATATGTCCGGTGCGCCAACGTCTCCCAGATCTGCAACGGTCGGCAGCGCCATTTTAGGAAGGAAATCGGGCACCGGACAGTGTCCGGTGTGCACCGGACTGTCCGGTGCTCCCGACGACAGAAGGCAAGATTGGCCTTCCAGATTTGCTCTCAACGGCTCCTAGCTGCCTTGGGGCTATAAAAGGGACCCCTAGGCGCATGGAGGAGTACACCAAGCAACCTTAGAGCATTCTTGATCATCCACACTAAGTCTTTGCGCATTCGTTTGTCATTCTCAGTGATTCGAGCTCCGTTCTAGTGAGAACTTTGAGATAGTCTTTTGAGCTCGATTCTTGGCTGTGTGTGTGCGCATTTTGCTGTGGATTTGTGTGTGTTGCTTTCCTCCCTTACTCCGTATTTCTTGTGAATCTCAAGTGTAAGGGCGAGAGGCTCCAAGTTGTGGAGAATCCTCGCAAACGGGATATTGAAAGGCAAAACAAAACACCGTGGTATTCAAGTTGGTCTTTGGACCGCTTGAGAGGGGTTGATTGCAACCCTCGTCCGTTGGGACGCCACAACGTGGAGTAGGCAAGCGTTGGTCTTGGCCGAACCACGGGATAAACCACTGTGTCATCTCTGTGTTTGATCTCTTGTGGTATTGTGTTTTGTTGAGACTCCTCTCTAGCCACTTGGCGATTATTGTGCTAACACTTAACAAGTTTTTGTGGCTATAAGTTAAGTTTTCACAGGATCACCTATTCACCCCCCCTCTAGGTGCTCTCAGTGGTCGACAATTTGGTTATAGCTTGGTGCGAGAGCAGCCTCCGAGCCTCTGTACGGAGCGAGAGGACGATCAAGGACCGTCTCGACTTTTATTGTACGCCCCTTCATCGCCTTTCTGCAAGGAGGAAGGGGGGGAGTGCCATGTTACCCTCGGAGGGCACCGAACACGGTGTTTCCAGTGAGTTGCTATCAGGTGATCCGAGTGGACGCCTGAGCCCCGTTCGATAAGGGTCGGCTAGTGGCCCAAAGGCACGCTCCAAAAGTACATGCAGGTGATTTGCTGGACCCGGACCCATTTGGTAGGGTCCGAGGGCTCGGTGCCTCCCTCCGGTGGGATTCCATTACAAATCGTTCCCGTTGGTCTCGGAAATGTCCTAGGGTACCTCGGGAGCGTAGCTCGAGCCTCGGCCATGTAACAGACGTACCCAGGGTCATCCCTGACTCTGCGTGCTCTGGGGCGGCTGTCGAACCCTTCCGAGGGGCCAGCTTTCGAACCCCTGATCAGTAAAGGGCTCGGAGCCCAAGTGCTCTGGGGCGGTTGCCGAACCCCGCAGGGCGCAACCTTCGAACCCCTGATCAGTAGGAGGGCTCGAGGCCCGTTTCCTTCGCTGAGAAGGATCCTTTTCCGAAATATCCCCTTTCCTGATCCCTGTGGCAAGAGAGAGAGAGAGAGAGGAAAAGGAAAAGGATATGAATTTAAATAATGCGGCGCACCTTTTTTGACGCGGTCATCATGACGGAGGTGAAACGGCGCCCGCTTCGCCTGCCAGAGGTGTCGCTTGCCCTGCCAGGGAGTTAATGTGATGGGACGGGCGATTCATGTGGCATCTGTTGCGTGTGCGCGAGTCATTCGAGGAATGGATCACGGGTGCGTCGTCTTTATGCCGTGGGAGAGGGCTCCCCTGCCGTTTCAGGAGAGGATGCGAGCCTGTAGGTGATTGGACCGCCGCTTCCGCACGTCTGTTGCTGCAATTACTGCCGGTCCGCCTTTGGTCATATCAACTGTCGCGCCTATCCCCGCGGCTGACCGACCCATGATCGTCACACTTAATTGGCACTGTTGGGTCACGCGCGGGGCTACCTCGAGTCGCTACACTGGTTCTGCAGTCGGGGAGATGCGGTATTGGCACAAGTGGCGGTGCGGTTTCTTTGCACATAGTAACCGGTGCGCTGGTTACATGACATGTGGGACCTAGCCCCCATGCTGGACCGTCGGCTGCAACGAAGCTGAAAGGGTGCACGACCGCGGTGCGGTTGCACGCTTCTTGCATGGCGGTCCGGCTTTTCGACCGCTGGTTTCGGCAAGGATGAGAGGGCGTATAACCGCGGGGCGATTACATGCTTCGTGTGTGGCGGTTTGCCTTCTCCGCGTTTTGGGTCAGCTCGTATGACATGTGGGACCCAGCCCCCGTGTCGTAGGGTGGGAACCCTGGAGCACGTCGGTGGAGACTTTGCCCGTGACACTTGGGGGTGCGAGTGGGGAGATCCATCTTTATAAAGGGATTGATCTCCCGAGCAGTAGCCATGCCTTCGCACTCCTCGCATTCATCGCGTCTTTCCACCTTCCGAGCCCCCAG
Source organism: Zea luxurians (assembly GCA_029449295.1). NCBI lineage: Eukaryota > Viridiplantae > Streptophyta > Magnoliopsida > Poales > Poaceae > Zea > Zea luxurians. The sequence continues at coordinate 82,837,069 of JAOPSE010000016.1, read as the reverse complement.
ATGGGGTGCACCTGTGTTGCCTTCTTCTTGCTGCTGTTGGAGGAGCGCGACCTCGTGGGGTTGGCGCTCTTCAGCCATCGCTCGACTTCAAGGATTTTCATCATGCAGCCCGGCTGCAGTCCCCCGTCGGCAGTCACCCAGGAAGATGACCGCCAGCCTTGTGGTGGGGAAGAGCGAGCTAGGCCGTGGCCTCTCCCTTGCCCTCAGCTTCAAGGATGTTCATCATCCATGCTGGGGAGGAAGGTGCGCCGAGTTGGGTCGCTTGGAGTTTGTTATCCTGCAGCCCCTCTGGTGTGGAGGTAGTTCATTCCTGCGGGAATGGAGCTGGAGTCCCGTTAATAAGGGAATGTAAGAGCAAAATGTAATCGCTCCAAGTACCAAGATATCTGCTGCAGGTCGGGAAAGCCACTGAGGTGCTGCCGACGTCTACGTAGCATAGTTATCCCAAGTACGTGTGTCTATTTTCTGTGGCTGCCGAGGCCTAAACATTTGGGTATTTGTGTGTAAGACCGTGTTTCTTTCCTCTTATTTCGAGCATTAAGACTTGTTCGTCGGTAGCAGAATCACTTATCCGAGCGTGAGTTACCTTTCGCGGAAGGTGACGAGTAAGGTATCTGTATCCCGGAGGCGTAGGAGTCCCTTGGCTCGGTCGGCCTTGCCGTTCAAGGTCTCTCTTGTCGTTTTTAGGATTCCGCCATCGATGCAGTCGAAAGGCACGAAAGTCGTTTTGGTAGAAAACCTTTCCGAGGAAAGTTTTGGCGTAGAGGGGGTTCCCCCCTTCTAGACCCCGAGGCGACCGCTCGGGCCGGGACCCTTGCGGAGGGCCTGGCCGTGGCCGTCGGGTCTGCCCAGTCCGCCCAGGCCGTGGCCTCGCAGCAGTGTGCCCGGGCCGAAGGTATGTTTTGCCCGCTTTGTGACTTTGTTTTTGTCTTCATTCTTCTCCTCGTGTTTGAAGAACATTGTCCGGCTATCTGCAGGGTTCGAGACGGATCTTAACGAGTCCGTTAAGAACTACAAGGCGCTTGCTCAGGCGGCTGAGCAGAAGGAGGCCGACCGCGTGGCCATGTCCGAGGCTATCTCGGCCTTTTGCTGGGCCTTTGGCCTCGACGACATCCCCTCGGGTAGCTCCCCCCAGAGTCACCTGCGGGCCTTGGGCGACCATGTGTGCAGCAGACTCCACGGGGCGCTGCACCATGGCGTTAGGCGGGCCTTCGCCGTCCTCGCCTCCCACTACGATGTGGATCTGGAGGGGGTCAGCGAGGGGTACTGCTTACCTGATGAAGAGGAGGCTGCCTTAGCCGAGGTCCAGAGGCTTGACACGGCTGTCGAGGGCCCAAGCGCGGTGCTGGCTTCCTCTTTCGAGGTGGAGGTCCTTCCGCCTGTGTCGCCATCTGAGGCCGGGCCAGATTCTGTCGAGGGCGGAAACGATGCCGAGGGTGCTGCTCCTCCCCCTACCGATACCTAAGCCTGTAGGAACAATTTGTTTTAAGTATGCGTATGTTTCTTGCGGCCGCTGAGGCCTAAACATTTTTAATGTTAGAGCATAAAGCTGCGTTTTATTTCCTCTTGCTTCGAGCGTTAGGACTTGTTCGGTAGCAGAATCACTTATCCGAGCGGGAGCTACCCTTCGCGGAAGGTGACGAGTGAGGTATCCATATCCCGGAGGCGTAGGAGTCCCTTGGCTCGGTCGGCCTTGCCGTTCAAGGTCTCTCTCGCTCGTTTTTAGGATTCTGTTATCGACATGGTCGAAAAGGCACGAAAGCTGTTTTCTACCCGAGCGTTAGGACTTGTTCGGTAGCAGAATCACTTATCCGAGCGTGAGCTACCTTTCGTGGAAGGTGACGAGTGAGGTATCCGTATCTCGGAGGCGTAGGAGTCCCTCGGCTCGGTCGGCCTTGCCGTTCAAGGTCTCTCTTGCTCGTTTTTAGGATTCTGTTATCGATATAGTCGGAAGTCGTTTTGGTAGAAAACTTTTCCGAGAAAAATTTTGACGCAGAGGGGGTTCCCCCCTTTTTAGCCCCTGAGGGAGGGTCGGTTTTTGCTGAGGCAAGGCCGATCCTTCCTTGACAGCTAGACCTTTTAATTGTACATGTAAAGAGACCAAGGTATATGAACGACTTGAAACACTTTAAGGGTAAAAGCGACGTAGCTGTTGGATGTTCCAAGCGTTGCGGTAGACCTCGCCTTGATCGTTGGCCAGCTTGTATGTCTCAGGCTTCAAAACTTTGGCGATGATGAACGGCCCTTCCCAGGGAGGAGTAAGCTTGTGGCGCCCTTGGGTGTCTTGTCATAGCCGAAGCACCAAATCTCCCACTTGGAAGCCTCGGGGCCGAATCCTTCGGGCGTGGTAGCGTCGCAGAGACTGCTGATACCGCGCCGAGTGTAGTAAGGCTATGTCCTGAGCCTCTTCCAGCTGGTCCAGTGAATCTTCTTGGCTGGCCTGGTTGCCTTGGTCGTCGTAAGCCTTTGTCCTCGAGAAACCGTATTCCAAGTCCGTGGGTAAGATGGCCTCGGCCCCATAGACTAGGAAAAACGGCGAGAAGCCCGTGGCCCGGCTCGGCGTCGTCCTTAGACTCCAAACCACCGAGGGCAGTTCTTTTATCCACCTCTTGCCAAACTTGTTGTGGTCATTGTAGATCCTCGACTTTAGTCCCTGCAAAATCATGCTATTGGCACGCTCCACCTGCCCGTTTGTCATCGGGTGAGCAACGACGACCCAGTCCACTTGGATGTGGTGGCCTTCGCAGAAGTCTAGGAACTTTTCCCAGTGAACTGCGTGCCATTGTCGGTGATGATGGAGTTTGGGACCCCAAAGCGGTGGATGATATTTGTGAAGAACGTCACCGCCTGCTCGGACCTGATGATGGTTAAGGGTCGGACCTCGATCCACTTGGAGAATTTGTCGACGGCGACCAGCAAGTGCGTGAAGCCCCGGGTGCTTTCTGCAAGGGACCGACGAGGTCCAGACCCCACACGGCGAACGACCAAGTGATAGGTATCATCAGGAGGGCCTGAGCGGGCAGGTGCATCTGTCTTGCGTAGAATTGACACCCTCGGCAGGAGCGTACAATCCTAGTGGCATCGGCCACTGCGGTCGACCAGTAGAAACCTTGTCGGAAAGCGTTTCCCACGAGGGCCTGAGGCGCTGCATGGTGACCGCAAGCCCCCGAGTGTATTTCTTGTAACAGCTCTTGTCCTTGGGCGATGGATATGCATCGTTAGAGAATGCCCGAGGGGCTGCGGTGATACAACTCCTTTTCATCACCCAGTAAAACGAACGACTTGGCGCGCCGAGCCAGTCGCCGAGCTTTGGCCTTGTCGAGGGGCAGCTCTCCTCGGAGGAGATATTCCAGGTATGGGGTCTGCCAGTTCAGGTTTGGCGTAACCCCATCCTGCTCTCCCTCGACGCGCAGGGCCCCACCCTCGGCGGCCGAGGGTACCTCGGGCTGGGCCGAGGTCTCCTCGGGTTCGGGTGCGTCGTCGATTTTGACGGATGGCTGATATATATACCTGGAGAAGACATTCGGGGGAACCGTCGTTCGCCCTGAGGCTACTTTCGCCAGCTCATCCGTGGTCTCGTTGTACCGTCGAGCAACATGGTTGAGCTCCAGCCCATAGAAATTATTTCCAAGCACCGAACTTTGTCGCAGTAGGCCTCCATTTTCCGATCGCGATAGTGAGAGTTCTTCATGACTTGGTCAATAACGAGATGCGAGTCGCCACGAGCGTCGAGGCGCCGAACCCCTAGCTCGACGGCGATGCGCAGTCCATTAACCAAGGCCTCGTACTCGACCACGTTGTTTGACGCCGAAAAATGGAGGTGCAGTACGTAGCGCACATGTTTCCCGAGGGGTGAGATGAAGAGCAAGCCAGCACCTGCTCCTGTTTTCATAAGCGACCCATCAAAGCACATGGTGCAAAGTTCGGGCTGTACTGGTGAAAGTCGCCTAGAGGGGGGGGGGGGTGAATAGGGCGAAACTGAAAATCACAAAAATAATCACAACTACAAGCCGGGTTAGCGTTAGAAATGTAATAGAGTCCGCGAGAGAGGGCGCAAAACAAATCGCAAGCGAATAATGAAGTGAGACACGCGGATTTGTTTTACCGAGGTTCGGTTCTCTCAAACCTACTCCCCGTTGAGGAGGCCACAAAGGCCGGGTCTCTTTCAACCCTTCCCTCTCTCAAACGGTCCCTCGGACCGAGTGAGCTTCTCTTTCTCAAATCACTTGGGAATCAAACTTCCCGCAAGGACCACCACACAATTGGTGTCTCTTGCCTCAATTACAAGTGAGTGTTTGATCAAAAGAAAGAATGCCAAAGAAAAAGAAGCGATCCAAGCGCAAGAGCTCAAATGAACACAACAAATCACTCTCTCTAGTCACTAGGGCTTTGTGTGGAGTTGGGAGAGGATTTGATCTCTTTTGGTGTGCTTTGCAATGAATGCTAGCTCTTGTATAGTGGTTGGAAGTTGGAAAACCGTGATACAATGAATGGTGGGGTGGTTGGGGTATTTATAGCCCAACCACCAAACTTGACCGTTGGTGGAGGCTGTCTGTCGATGGCGCACCGGACAGTCCGGTGCACACCGGACATGTCCGGTGCCCCCGCCACGTCATCAGTGCCGTTGGATTCTGACCGTTGGAGCTTCTGACTTCTGGGCCCACCGGACATCACCTGTTCATTGTCCGGTGCACCAGTATGGGCGCGCCTGACTTCTGCGCGCGCAGAGCGCGCATTAAATGCGCCGCAGGTAGCCGTTGGCGCCGAAATAGCCGTTGCTCCGAGGTTACACCGGACAGTCCGGTGCACACCGGACATGTCCGGTGAATTATAGCGGAGCGGCTGCTGCCCGAACCCGAGGCTGGCGAGTTGAGGAGGCCGCGCTTCCTTGGGGCACCGGACACTGTCCGGTGTACACCGGACAGTCCGGTGAATTATAGCGAAGCGGCCTGAGAAATTCCCGAAGGTGGCGAGTTCGAGTTGGAGTCCTCTGGCGCACCGGACACTGTCCGGTGCCTCCAGACCAGAGGTGCCTTCGGTTTCCTCTTTGCTCCTTTGTTGAATCCAAAACTTGATCTTTTTATTGGCTGAGTGTGAACCTTTTGCACCTGTATACCTTATACACTAGAGCAAACTAGTTAGTCCAATATTTGTGTTGGGCAATTCAACCACCAAAATTATTTAGGGACTAGGTGTAAGCCTAATTCCCTTTCAATCTCCCCCTTTTTGGTGATTGATGCCAACACAAACCAAAGCAAGTCTAGAAGTGCATAATTGAACTAGTTTGCATAATGTAAGTGCAAAGGTTGCTTGGAATTGAGCCAATAAGTACTTACATGATGCGTATGGATTGTTTTCTTTGTTTTTGACATATTGGACCATGTTTGCACCAAGAGTTTTGTTTTTGCAAATTCTTTTGTAAATTCCTTTCAAAGTCCTTTTGCAAGATAGTCAAAGGTAAATGAATAAGATTTTTCAAAGCATTTTCAAGTTTGAAATTTTCTCCCCTTGTTTCAAATGCTTTTCCTTTGACTAAACAAAACTCCCCCTCAAATAAGGTCTCCTCTTAGTGTTCAAGAGGGTTTTAAGACATCAATTTTGAAAATACTACTTGCTTCCCCTTAAGAACACGAAGAGATATCAATTTGAAATTTTCCAATTGAAACTCATTAATTTTTAAAATTAGGGTGGTGGTGCGGTCCTTTTGCTTTGGGCCAATACTTTCTCCCCCTTTGGCATGAATCGCCAAAAACGGATACTTAGAAGGAAATATAGGCCCTTTGACGTACTTTTTCCTCCTTTGGTCATAAAATAAATGAGTGAAGATTATACCAATGTTGGAGAGTGATGCGGAGCGACGGCGAAGGATGAGTAGTAGAGTGGAGTGGAAGCCTTGTCTTCGCCGAAGACTCCAATTCCCTTTCAATATACCTATGACTTGGTTTGGAATACACTTGAAAACACATTAGTCATAGCATATAAAAGAGACATGATCAAAGGTATTATTATGAGCTATGTGTGCAAGATTAGCAAAAGAAATTCCTAGAATCAAGAATATTAAGCTCATGCCTAAGTCTGGTAAAAGATTGTTCATCAAGTGGCTTGGTAAAGATATCGGCTAATTGATCTTTAGTGTTAATGTAAGAAATCTCGATATCCCCCTTTTGTTGGTGATCCCGAAGAAAATGATACCGAATGGCTATGTGTTTAGTGCGGCTATGCTCAACGGGATTATCCGCCATGCGGATTGCACTCTCATTATCACATAGAAGAGGAACTTTGGTTAATTTGTAACCGTAGTCCCGCAGGGTTTGCCTCATCCAAAGCAATTGCGCGCAACAATGGCCTGCGGCAATATACTCGGCTTCGGCGGTAGAAAGAGCGACCAAATTTTGCTTCTTTGAAGCCCAAGACACCAAGGATCTTCCCAAGAACTGGCAAGTCCCCGATGTGCTCTTCCTATTAATCTTACACCCCGCCCAATCGACATCCGAATAACCAATCAAATCAAAAGTGGATCCCCGAGGGTACCAAAGCCCAAACTTAGGAGTATAAGCCAAATATCTCAAGATTCGTTTTACGGCCGTAAGGTGTGATTCCTTAGGGTCGGCTTGGAATCTTGCACACATGCATACGGAAAGCATAATGTCCGGTCGAGATGCACATAAATAAAGCAATGAACCAATCATCGACCGGTATACCTTTTGATCCACGGACTTACCTCCCGTGTCGAGGTCGAGATGCCCATTTGTTCCCATGGGAGTCTTGATGGGCTTGGCATCCTTCATTCCAAACTTACTTAGAATGTCTTGAGTATACTTCGTTTGGCTAATGAAAGTGCCCTCTTGGAGTTGCTTGACTTGAAATCCTAAGAAATATTTCAACTCCCCCATCATAGACATCTCGAATTTCTGTGTCATGATCCTACTAAATTCTTCACATGTAGATTTGTTAGTAGACCTAAATATAATATCATCAACGTAAATTTGGCATACAAACAAATCATTATCAAGTGTTTTGGTGAATAAGGTAGGATCGGCTTTGCCGACTTTGAAGCCATTTGCAATAAGGAAATCTCTAAGGCATTCATACCATGCTCTTGGGGCTTGCTTGAGCCCATAAAGCGCCTTAGAGAGCCTATAAACATGGTTAGGGTACTCACTATCTTCAAAGCCGGGAGGTTGCTCAACATAGACCTCCTCCTTGATTGGTCCATTGAGGAAGGCACTCTTCACGTCCATTTGATAAAGCTTGAAGCCATGGTAAGTAGCATAGGCTAATAATATGCGAATTGACTCAAGCCTAGCTACGGGTGCATAGGTTTCACCAAAATCCAAACCTTCGACTTGTGAATATCCCTTGGCCACGAGTCGAGCTTTGTTCCTTGTCACCACACCATGCTCGTCTTGCTTGTTGCGGAAGACCCACTTGGTTCCTACAACATTTTGATTAGGACGTGGAACTAGATGCCATACCTCATTCCTTGTGAAATTGTTGAGCTCCTCTTGCATCGCCATCACCCAATCCGCATCTTGAAGTGCTTCCTCTACCCTGTGTGGCTCAATAGAGGAAACAAAAGAGTAATGTTCACAAAAATGTGCAACACGAGATCGAGTAGTTACCCCCTTATGAATGTCGCCGAGGATGGTGTCGACGGGGTGATCTCGTTGTATTGCTTGGTGGACTCTTGGGTGTGGCGGCCTTGGTTGTTCATCCTCCTTGTCTTCACCATTTGTATCTCCCCCTTGATCGTTGCCGTCATTTTGAGGTGGCTCATCTTCTTGATCTTCTTGTTCAACATCTTGAGCCTCATCCTCAATTTGAGTTGGTGGAGATGCTTGCATGGAGGAGGATGGTTGATCTTGTGTATGTGGAGGCTCTTCGGATTCCTTAGGACACACATCCCCAATGGACATGTTCCTTAGCGCTATGCATGGAGCCTGTTCTTCACCTATTTCATCAAGATCAACTTGCTCTACTTGAGAGCCGTTAGTCTCATCAAACACAACGTCACAAGAAACTTCAACAAGTCCTGAGGACTTGTTAAAGACTCTATATGCCCTTGTGTTTGAGTCATATCCTAGTAAAAAGCCTTCTACAGTTTTAGGAGCAAATTTAGATTTTCTACCTCTTTTAACAAGTATAAAACATTTGCTACCAAAAACTCTAAAATATGAAATATTTGGCCTTTTACCGGTTAGGAGTTCATAGGATGTCTTCTTGAGGATTCGTTGAAGATATAATCGGTTGATGGCGTAGCAAGCGGTGTTGACCGCTTCGGCCCAAAACCGATCCGGTGTCTTGTACTCATCAAGCATGGTTCTTGCCATGTCCAATAGAGTTCGATTCTTCCTCTCCACTACACCATTTTGTTGTGGAGTGTAGGGAGAAGAGAACTCATGCTTGACGCTCTCCTCCTCAAGGAAGCCTTCAATTTGAGAGTTCTTGAACTCCGTCCCATTGTCGCTTCTAATTTTCTTGATCCTTAAGCCGAACTCATTTTGAGCCCGTCTCAAGAATCCCTTTAAGGTCTCTTGGGTATGAGATTTGTCCTGCAAAAAGAACACCCAAGTGAAGCGAGAATAATCATCCACAATAACTAGACAGTACTTACTCCCGCCGATGCTTATGTAAGCGATCGGGCCGAATAGGTCCACGTGTAGGAGCTCCAGTGGCCTGTCACTAGTCATGATGTTCTTGTGTGGATGGTGAGTGCCAACTTGCTTCCCGGCTTGGCATGCGCTACAAATCCTGTCTTTCTCAAAATGAACATTGGTTAGTCCTAAAATGTGTTCTCCCTTTAGAAGCTTGTGAAGATTCTTCATTCCAACATGGGCTAGTCGGCGGTGCCATAGCCAACCCAAGTTAGTCTTAGCAACCAAGCAAGTGTCGAGTTCAGCTCTATCAAAATCTACCAAGTATAGCTGACCCTCTAACACTCCCTTGAATGCTATTGAATCATCACTTCTTCTAAAGACAGTAACACCTATATCAGTAAATAGACAGTTGTAGCCCATTTGACATAATTGGGATACGGAAAGCAAATTGTAATCTAGAGAATCTACAAGAAAAACATTGGAAATAGTATGGTCAGGTGATATAGCAATTTTACCCAATCCTTTGACCAAACCATGATTTCCATCCCCGAATGTGATAGCTCATTGGGGATCTTGGTTTTTCTCATATGAGGAGAACATCTTTTTCTCCCCTGTCATGTGGTTTGTGCACCCGCTGTCGAGTATCCAACTTGAGCCCCCGGATGCATAAACCTACAAAACAATTTTAGTTCTTGACTTTAGGTACCCAAACGGTTTTGGGTCCTTTGGCATTAGAAACAAGAACTTTGGGTACCCAAACACAAGTCTTGGAGCCCTTGTGTTTGCCCCCAATAATCTTGGCAACTACCTTGCCGGATTTGCTAGTAAGCACATAAGAAGCATCAAAAGTTTTAAATGAAATAGCTTGATCATTTGATGCATTGGGAGTTTTCTTTCTAGGCAACTTGGCACGGGTTGGTTGCCTAGAACTAGATGTCTCACCCTTATACATAAAAGCATGGTTAGGGCCAGAGTGAGACTTCCTAGAATGAATTTTCTTGATTTTTCTCTCGGGATAACCGGCAGGGTACAAAATGTAACCCTCGTTATCCTGAGGCATGGGAGCCTTGCCCTTAACAAAGTTAGATAAGTTCTTAGGAGGGGCATTAAGTTTGACATTGTCTCCCCTTTGGAAGCCAATGCCATCCTTGATGCCAGGGCGTCTCCCATTATAGAGCATACTTCTAGCAAATTTAAACTTTTCATTTTCTAAGTTATGCTCGGCAATTTTAGCGTCTAATAATGCTATATGATCATTTTGTTGTTTAATTAAAGCCATGTGATCATGAATAGCATTGACATCAACATCTCTACATCTAGTACAAATAGAAACATGCTCAACATTAGATGTAGAGGGTTTGCAAGATTTTAATTCAATAACCTTAGCATGTAATAAATCATTTTTAGTTCTAAGGTCGGAAATAGTGGCATTGCAAACATCAAAATCCTCAGCCTTAGCAAGCAATTTTTCATTCTCAATCTTAAGGCTAGCAAGAGAAACATTCAACTCATCAATCCTAGCAAGCAAATCAACATTATCATTTCTAGGATAGGAAGTTGAATCAATACAAACATGAGAATCAACCTTAGCAATTAATTTAGCATTTTCATTTCTAAGGTTGGCAATAGTGTCATGGCATGTGCTTAGCTCACTAGATAATTTGTCACATTTTTCTACCTCTAGAGCATAAGCATTCTTAACCTTAACATGTTTCTTATTTTCCTTGATTAGGAAGTCCTCTTGGGAGTCCAAGAGATCATCCTTTTCATGGATGGCACTAATTAGCTCATTCAATTTTTCCTTTTGTTCCATGTTAAGGTTAGCAAAAAGAACGCGCAAGTTATCCTCCTTATTTTTATCATTATCCTCATCACTAGATGTTTCATATTTAGTGGAGGACCTTGATTTTACCTTCTTTTTGCCGTCCTTTGCCATGAGGCACTTGTGGCCGACGTTGGGGAAGAGGAGTCCCTTGGTGACGGCGATGTTGGCGGCGTCCTCGTCGGAGGAGGACTCGGTGGAGCTCTCGTCGGAGTCCCATTCCCGGCAAACATGGGCATCGCCGCCCTTCTTCTTGTAATACTTCTTCTTTTCTCTCCTCTTTCCCTTCTTGTCGTCGCCCCTGTCACTGTCACTGGACATAGGACATTTTGCAATAAAATGACCGGGCTTACCACATTTGTAGCAAACCTTCTTGGAGCGGGATTTGTAGTCCTTCCCCTTCCGTTGCTTGAGGATTTGCCGAAAGCTTTTGATGATTAAGGCCATCTCCTCATTGTCGAGCTTGGAGGCGTCAATTGGTTGTCTACTTGGTGTAGACTCCTCCTTCTTCTCCTCCGTTGCCTTGAAGGCCACCTGTCGGCGTTCCGAGACCGGGGGGTCCCCGAGCCGACGAGTGAGAGTGCCGCGTGCCCCAGCCCAGATGGGTCGAGCGCGTGGAGCGAGCGCGAAGGGGGGAACAGAGAGGGAGAGAGTCGGTGGCCGGAGCCGGGTCATGAGGGAGTCGGAGGAATTCCCACGGCCTTCGTGTTCGTCCCGCGCCCAGGTCGGGTGCGCTTGCAGTAGGGGGTTACAAGCGTCCGCACGAGGTGAAGGGGGAGAGCGGCCCCGAGAGAGCGCCTGCCTCTGCCTTTCGTCCTCGCGAGGCCAACCTTCTCTAAGAAGGCCCTGGCCCTTCCTTTTATAGTCGTAAGGAGAGGGTCCAGGTGTACAAGATGGGGGTGTAGCAAGGTGCTACGTGTCTAGCGAGGGAGAGCTAGCGCCCTATGTACATGCCCAGGTGGCAGCCGGAGAGATCGTGGCACCCTGTTGGTGTGGCGTCGTGGCTGTTGGAGGAGTAACGGAGCCGGACGGGGGGACAGCTGTCGAGGTGGCTGGGTCCTTGCTGACGTTCTCCTGCTTTCGTAAGGGAGCTGGGAGCCGCCGTCGTCATGATCTAGCGGGGCGCCATCATGTCCTATCTGGCATAGCTGGCCAGATGGGACGCCGGTCTTGTTCTCTGCGACCCAAGTCGGCTCAGGGCAGGGTGATGATGACGCTTCCTGTTGACGTGGCGGTCTCGTGTCCTAGGTCGGGCGTCGTGGAGGCTCCTCCGAGGCTGAGGCCGAGTCCATCCTGCAAGACAGAGACAGAGTCCGAGCCCTGGGTCGGGCGAGGCGGAGATTACTCGGCAGAGGCCGAGGCGGAGTCCGAGCCCTGGGTCGGGCGAGGCGGAGGTCGCCGTCTTCCGGGGCCTTAGCCCGAGTCCGAGCCCTGGGTCGGGCGGAGCGGAGTTCGCCGTCTTCCGAGGCCTTAGCCTGAGTCCGAGCCCTGGGTCGGGCGGAGCGGAGTTCGCCGTCTTCCGGGGCCTTAGCCCGAGTCCGAGCCCTGGGTCGGGCGGAGCGGAGTTCGCCGTCTTCCGGGGCCTTAGCCCGAGTCCGAGCCCTGGGTCGGGCGGAGCGGAGTTCGCCGTCTTCCGGGGCCTTAGCCCGAGTCCGAGCCCTGGGTCGGGCGGAGTCTCCTATGGCACCTCTGGCGAAGTCTGGTCGCCCGTTGGTCTTACCTTTTGCGTTAAACGCCCCGGTGACTCGGTCGGTTGGCGCGGTGATTTAGTCAGGGTTTCTCCTTATCGGAGGCGGGGCCTAGGGCGAGCCGGAGATGCGTCTGCCGTGAAAGAGGAGACCTCAGACGAGACGGAGTCATCTTAGGGTCGGCTGCCCTCGCCCGAGGCTAGGCTCGGGCGTGGCGTGGTCAAGTCACTCGTACGGACTGATCCCTGACTTAATCAAACCCATCAGGCCTTTGCAGCTTTATGCTGATGGGGGTTACCAGCTGAGAATTAGGCGCCTTGAGGGTACCCCTAATTATGGTCCCCGACAGTAGCCCCCGAGCCTCGAAGAGAGTGTTAACACTCGCTTGGAGGCTTGCATCGCACTTTTTTGCAAGGGGACCAGCCTTTCTCGGAGGTACTTTGTTCCGGTGGGTGCGCGCGAGCGCACCCGCCGGGTGTAGCCCCCGAGGCCTCGGAGGAGTGGTTTCACTCCTTCGAGGTCTTAATGCCTTGCGCAATGCTTCGGCTGGTCTGGCGGTTCCCTCATGCGAGCAGGGCGTAACCCAGGTGCACTGTCGGGGCCCAAGTTCTCGGGCTGGTATGTTGACGCTGTCAACGGTTCGGCCGGAGCCGGGTTTGCGAGAGCAGCCCCCGAGCCTTCGCACGGAGCGAGAGGACGATCAGGGACAGACTCGTCTTTTTATATACGCCCCTACGTCGCCTTTCCGCAAGGAGGAGGGGGGGAGTGCGCCATGTTACCCTCGATGGGCACCGAACATGGTGTCTCCGGTGAGCTGCAATCGGGTAATCCGAGTGGACGTCCGTGCCCCGTTCGTTGGGGGTCGGCTAGGGGCCCGGAGGCACGCCCAAAAGTACCTGCGGGTGATCTGCCGGACCCGGTCCCCTAGCGACGGGGTCCGAGGGCTCGTTGCCTCCCTCCGATGGGATTCCATTACAGAGTCGTTCCCGCCGGTCTCGGAAATGTCCTAGGGTACCTCGGGAGCGCAGCCCGAGCCTTGGTTATGTATCGAACGTACCCCTGGTCATCCCTCGCTCGGCGTCTGAGGCGGCTGTGAACCCTTCGACAGGCCAGCCTTCGAACCCCTGATCAGTAGGGGGCACGGAGCCCGAGTAGCCTGAGGCGGTCGTGGAACCTTTCGAGGGCCGACCTTCGAACCCCTGACCAGTAGTGGGTGTCGGGCCCACGCGATCTGAGGCGGCTGTTGAACCCTTCGGGGGGCCAGCCTTCGAACCCCTGATCAGTAGGGAGGCTCGGAGCCTAGTTCCTTCACGGGGAAGGATCCCTTTGGGGTTATCCCCCTTCTCGGTCCCTGTTGCAAGAGATAGAGAAAGAAGGAAAAGGGAAAAAGGATTCGAAATTGAACTTCGTGGCGTACCTTTTTCGGCGTGGCCGTTTTGGCGGAGGCGAAGCGTCGCCAGCTGCCCCTGCCAGAAACGTCACCTATTTTGCCGCGGAGTTAATGCGCCGGGGTAAGCGGTCGGTGAGGTTGCCGTTGCGTGCGCGAGCCGTTCGAGGAACGGCTGTTTCGCTTCGCGTTTTTTGAACCCCGCGTCCGGTTCGGGTGGTGCGTTGGAACCGTCTCGTCCTTGGTCCTTTATGTACCCCTGAGAGGGCCCAGTGACGGTTCTCGACTCCACTTCTCGCCTCCTTCTCAGGTTTTTTGCAACCTGAGAGATCCAGCCAGGAAAAGGAAACCGCCCTCCCCTGTTCTTCACGCCGCCACCCCTTCTGCCTTGACGATGGCCGACCGGGTGACCATCCTCTCGCCGCGCGACCCGTGGCCCTTCTCCACGGTGACGGCGGGTGACCTGGAGGACCTCATCGGCGAGGGTTTGCTCCGCCCCCTCGCCGATAAGGAGCGGCCAGAATGGATCCCTCCCTCGGGCGGAGTCGCTCCATCCCCTCCGCCGGGGTATGTCGTGAGCTTCATCTCCTTTCATGAGCGGGGATTTGGGATGCCGTCGAGCCGCTTCATGCGGGCCATCCTGTTCCACTACGGGGTGGAACTACACAACCTTACCCCCAACTCCATCGCACAAGCCGCTATCTTTGTAGCGGTGTGCGAGGGGTATCTGGGGATCGCCCCCCATTGGGATTTGTGGACTCACCTCTTCTTTGCCGAGCTTTTTGCTTCGTCGACGAGGGAGAGGAAGGTCCGTGCGGCGGTGCGGGCCGGCGGCTGCACCCTCTTGCTGAGGCAGTCACGGGCGTTGCAGTATATCCCTGCCGTCCTTTCGTCCTCAAACAAGGGTTGGCAGCGCCGGTGGTTCTATCTCCGGAATGACGGAGAGTCGCTCCCGCCGTTCTCTCAGCGGGTCATCACCGCCGCCCCCGACGCCTGGCGTCACGGGACTCCACACGAGAGGCAGAAGAAACTCGAACCTCTTCTCCAGGCTCTGAAGGTGTTGCGGGAGGAAGGGCTCACCGTCGCGGGAGTGGTTGCCGCCATCCACCGCCGGAGGGTGCTCCCCCTGGCAGAGCGGCGGTTGTCGCTTTGGGAGATGACCCAGGAGGCCGACTGGGAGGGGTCACGGATGTCCCCTGATCCTCTTCCCCACGACGCCCTCTATCGACGGGTGTCGGTCGCGATGGGGAAGCCGGACCCCCATGCCCTCTCCCAGCCTCGAATGCGCCCCGACCAGGGGTGCGTCGCTCTGGTGAGTGTTCGTCCTTTCCTTCTTCATATACCGGGTCGCTCCCAATTCTCACTATCGACTTTCTTTCTCCTCCCTTTTTAGGAGGTGGGGCGGCACAAACCCTCCCTGCCGCCGGTCCCGGAGGACGCGGTGGGTCGTGCGGCGAGGCGGGTCGCCGCGGAGGAGGAGAAGAAGAAGAAGGACGCGGAGAAGGCTCAGGCCCGCAGGCGGAGGCGGGCTCGGGACGCCCTGGAGAAACGCCGCCGTCAGCAGGAGAGGGAAGGGCTTCCCAGGGAGCTGTCGCCGGAGACGTCCGATGATGACGACGACGTCGACGATGAAGAGGAGGAGGACGACATGGCCGCACGTCTCGGCCTCAGCCCCGGCTTGGGATGTGGCCGGGGGTCGTCGAGCCAGCCCCCGAGCGGGACTACATCGTCGGTCCCTGGAGCTGAGGTGCCGGATCCCCAACCTGAGGAGCAGGGGCAACCCGAGAGGGTTCTCGTCTCCCCGGCTGGGGGAGCTGACGCCACTTCAGGGAGCCGAGCCGAGGGGTCCGTTCCTCGGGAACCGTCGCCCGCGCCGGCGGAATGCGGGAGCGGTCCTCAGGTTGCCATGGCGGCGCCTGGGCAGTCCGCCTCCCGGGCCTCAGGGGCGTCCGAGGCGAGGGCGGCGCCGGGGCTGTTGGTGAAGCGGACCACGGCGGTGGTTCCAGGAAGCGGGAGCCAAGAGATCTCCCCCCAGACACCGTGGATCATGATCCGGAGCGGGTAGGTACCTTGGAATCTTTCCGTCCCGGCGCTTCATTCATATGTCCGGGCCGTAATTTTCCCTTTCTTGTTTTCTTCAGCAAACGGAGCCATGGCCCTACCGACCTGGCGCCTCGGAAGGCCCTCAAGACGGCGTTTGTCCAGGCAGCTGGCGCCACCTCGGGCCCTGCCGCTCAGCCGACCCTTTCGCAGGGTGCTCCGCCGCACGGGGCTCAGGCGTCGCATGTTTCGGGGGAGCAGGTCCCCGAGGTGGGCTCCTCTGCCGAGGTGGCCATCGTGATCGGGGAGGCGGCCAGCGCCGATGCGGTCCCGAGCTCGCCAGCCATGTTGGCCATGCCGGCGTCTGCCGCTACCGCAGCTGGCACCGTCCCGGTCGGAGAGCGCCCGGTCGCCGCCGACGTCGGGACGGCCGCGGCGTCGGCGCCCGAAGCCTCGGAAGAGGTGGGCGCGGACGCGCAGCGTTCCCAGGCGGGCGGCAGCCTTGTCGTTGTGGGGCGGAGCCCCGAGGCCCGGGGCCAGTTGCTCCGATTCCGGACCCGTGAGGCTTCGGGCCCTATCTTCGTTCTTGACGACGAAGAGGAGGACCAGTCCTGGGACGAGCTCCGCAAGCGTGCGGAGGCGACAGTGGGGTTGCTCCGATCGTCGCTGGAGGTTCTCTGCGGGGACGTCCCCAAAATCCTTCAGGTAATGGTTTCAGATGTACCTTCTTGCTTCTGTGAGCGAGGCGTTCGTCGTGAAATCTTGTTTTCCTTTCCAGGACCTGACGGACCGGAGCGCTGCCAAGTCGTCGTTCATTCGCCGCGAGGCCGTCGTCTGGGGCTCGCTGCGGTCCCTGAGGACTTCGCTCGCCGGGGCTACCGCGCGCCTCTCTCAGCAAGACGCTAAGATAGCGGACCTCCAGTTGCTCTGTGCTGACCTGAAGGCCGAGGCGGCGGCAGCGCGCACGGAGCTTGCCCAGGTTGCCGAGGAGCGGGACCAAACTCGGGGCCAAGCTGCCGAAGCTGAGAGCCGGGCCAAGATCCTTGCGGCCGATCTGGCCGCAGCCCAAGTCGCAGCCTCGGAGCAGCACGTCCGAGCCAGAGGTATGGCTCGACCGTCCTCGGTTCTCAATCTTGTCCGTTTCTTCCGCTTGGGTTTGAGATCTTTCTTCTGGTTGTTCGCAGAGCTCGAGTCTGCCCTCGACGAGTCTGCCAAGGCGCTTGCCGAGGCGCTCGACGGGGCTGCTGAGCAAAGGGAGGCCGATCTTGCGGCTATGTCCGAGGCCGTCTCGGAGGTCTATCGGAAACTCGGTCCCGGCGACGTCCCTTCAGGGAGCTCTCCCCAAAGCCGTCTTCAAGCCCTTGGCGATTACGCGCGCGGTAAAGTCCGCGGGGCGCTGCACCACGGCGTCAGGCGGGCCTTCGCCGTGCTCGCTTCCCACTACGTCGTGGACTTGGAGCGGGTCAGCGAGGGGTACTGCCTGCCTGACGAAGACGAGGCAGCCCTGGCGGAGATTCAGCGGCTCGACGCGGTCGCTGCGGGTCCGAGCGCGTCACTGGCGACCGTCTTCGAAGCGGAGATTCTTCCTCCTGCGCCGCCGCCGGAAGCGGAAGTGGACTTTACCGACGGCGGGGGCGGAGTTGAGGGCGCGGCTCCTGCCCGAGGCGACGCTTGATTTTAGTTGGGACAATTTCTGATGGATGTGTGATTTGCCGCGGCCACTGGGGCCTGAACATTTTACTTCTTCTTCCGTGAAGTCATGCTTCTTTTCGTTTCGATTTTCGCGCCTGGCTCGTAGTGTCGACAACAGGGTGATTTCCCGAGCTGGGTCCTTTTTCGCGGGAGGCGACGAGCGAGGTGTCCCTAGCCCGGAAGCATAGGTGTTCCCCAGCTCAGTCGGTCTCGCTACTTACTCGTACCAGGTTCGCTCCTTAGGACTCTGCTTCTGATGCATCCGGGAGAACGCAGAAAACCCTTCTTGACCGAAAAAAGGGTTTTTCTGACGCGGAACGGTACGTCCGAACTCGATGAGAGGGGTTCCCCTTTTTTAGCCCCCGAGGGAGGGTCGGGCTCTGCCGGGGCGAGGCCGACCCTTCCTTGATAATTGATTCGTATGTATGAGTAGGGAAAGGGCGCAGCCCCCGGGCGTCGTTCGCGCAGAGGCCATTTGGCGAGTCAGGCTCCTGCCCAGATATGTGGCGAGTGCTTGGTGACATCCCCCGGCATGGCGGGCATGCCCGAGGGACCCTACGCAAAAATGTCGACGTCTGCGCGAGGGAAGTCGCCGAGCACTTCTTCCTATCTGGGGCCGAGCCCAGAGCCGATCCGGACACGCTTGGAGGCGTCGCCACTGGGGTCGAGAGGGGCGGCCTTAACCTTGCCCGCTGGCTCGAAGTTGCCGGCATGCCGCTTCACGTCCGGTACCTCTCGGGAGAGGCTTTCCAGGTCGGCAGTGAGGGCCTCGGACTCGGCGAGGGCCTCGGCGTACTCCACGCACTCCACATCGCATTCGAATGCGTGTTCGTACGTGGGGCCGACGGTGATGACCCCGTTGGGTCCCGGCATCTTGAGCTTCAGGTAGGTGTAGTTGGGGATGGCCATGAACTTCGCGTAGCATGGCCTTCCCAACACTGCGTGGTAGGTTCCTCGGAACCCGACCACCTCGAACGTCAAAGTCTCCCTTCGGAAGTTGGAGGGTGTTCCGAAGCAGACAGGGAGGTCGAGCTGTCCGAGGGGCTGGACGCGCCTCCCGGGAATGATCCCGTGGAAGGGCGCAGCGCCTGCTCGGACAGACGACAGGTCGACGCGCAGGAGCCTGAGGGTCTCGGCGTAGATGATGTTGAGGCAGCTGCCTCCATCCATCAGGACCTTGGTGAGCCTGACGTCGCCGATGACGGGATCGACGACGAGCGGGTACTTCCCCGGGCTCGGCACGTGGTCGGGGTGGTCGTCTTGGTCGAAGGTGATGGGCTTGTCGGACCAGTCTAGGTAGACTGGTGCCGCCACCTTCACCGAGCAGACCTCCCGACGCTCTTGCTTACGATGCCGAGCCGAGGCGTTTGCCGTATGCCCTCCGTAGATCATGAAGCAGTCGCGGACCTCTGGGAACTCTCCTGCATGGCGATCCTCCCTTTTGTCGTCGTCGTGAGCCCTGCCACCCTCTGCGGGTGGCCCGGCCCGATGGAAGTGACGCCGAAGCATGACGCACTCTTCGAGAGTATGCTTGACGGGCCCCTGATGGTAGGGGCACGTCTCCTTGAGTGCCTTGTCGAAGAGGTTTGCACCTCCGGGGGGCTTCCGAGGGTTCTTGCGCTCGGCGGCGGCGACAAGGTCTGCATCGGGAACGTCGCGTTTCGCTTGCGACTTCCTCCTGCCTCTCTTCTTGGCGCCGCGCGGAGTGGACGCCTCGGGAGCATCTTCCGACGGGCGGCCCTGGGCTGCTTGTCCTTTCGGAAGATGGCCTCTACCGCCTCCTGGCCGGAGGCGAACTTGGTGGCGATGTCCATCAGCTCGCTCGCCCTGGTGGGGGTCTTGCGGCCCAGCTTGCTCACCAGGTCGCGGCAGGTGGTGCCGGCGAGGAACGCGCCGATGACATCGGAGTCGGTGATGTTGGGCAGCTCGGTGCGCTGCTTCGAGAACCGCCGGATGTAGTCCCGAAGGGACTCTCCCGGCAGTTGCCGACAGCTTCGGAGGTCCCAGGAATTCCCGGGGCGCACGTACGTGCCCTGGAAATTCCCGGCGAAAGCCTGGACCAGATCCTCCCAGTTGGAAATCTGCCCCGGGGGCAGGTGCTCCAACCAGGCACGAGCGGTGTCGGAGAGGAACAGGGGGAGGTTTCGGATGATGAGGTTGTCATCGTCCGTCCCACCCAGCTGACAGGCCAGGCGGTAGTCTGCAAGCCACAATTCTGGCCTCGTTTCCCCTGAGTACTTCGTGATAGTAGTCGGGGGTCGGAATCGGGGCGGAAACGGCGCCCGCCGAATGGCTCGGCTAAAGACCTGCGGACCGGGTGGTTCGGGCGAGGGACTCCGATCCTCCCCGCTGTCGTAACGTCCCCCACGCCTGGGGTGGTAGCCTCGGCGCACCCTTTCGTCGAGGCGTGCCCGACGGTCGCGATGAGGGTGCTCGACGCCGAGGTGGCCCGGGGCCGCAGGCGCGGTGGTGCGCGTGCGCCCGGTGAAGGCCGAGGCTTCCTGCGTGAGTCGGGAAGTCGCGGCACGAGGTTCCGAGGGGTATCCTTGCCTGCGGGAGGCAGAGCTCTCGGCCCGCCGGGCCGCAGCGC
The DNA here is from genome assembly GCA_029449295.1 of Zea luxurians. Taxonomy (NCBI): domain Eukaryota; kingdom Viridiplantae; phylum Streptophyta; class Magnoliopsida; order Poales; family Poaceae; genus Zea; species Zea luxurians. The sequence continues at coordinate 82,817,253 of JAOPSE010000016.1, read as the reverse complement.
CTTCCAGGAGATGCTTGAGTTCTCCCTGGATTCGCCGACCCTCGGTGGTTGATGACTCCGGCATCGCGCGGAGGAGCATTGCTGCAGCGACCAGGTCCTGGCCAGTCCCGCCGGATGCGGGTGGCGGTTTGTCCCTGGCATCGTTGGCGATGCGGTGCTGGAGACCTTGGGGCAGGTGACGTATTCCTCCGGCCGGGGGTTGGCTCGCCCATACCTGCCCGATGTTCTGGCGGATTGCCTCGAGCGCTCCTGCTCCTTCATCGAACCCGGCCTGCGCCCCGCGGACTTGCTCGAGCTGTGGGTCGTGACCCCCCGCCGGAACGGGGACCACAGCTAGCTCCCGCGGGATGTCGGCGCGAGGCGCTGGCCTAGGGGGATCACCATCCTCCGGCATGCCGAGACAGCCGCCTCCGGAGGGATCCCCTAGCTCGATGTGGAAACATTCGTGACTCGGGCCGCAGTCCTTGTCGCCAAGGCTGCGGCTGCCGCCGGAACAGTCGGAGAGGCAGTAGTCACATGCGGTCATAAAGTCCCGCATGGCACTAGGGTTGCCAGATCCGGAGAAATCCCAGCAGATGCTAGGGTCGTCATCTTCCTCGGACCCAGAGGGTCCGTAGGTCGAGACGCTCGTCAATCGGTCCCAAGGCGACCGCACACGAAACCCCAGAGAGGTTGCACTCGCCTCAATGTGAGCGCCCGCCAAAGCGAGGTCGCCAGGCGGGCTGAGGCCGAGTCGAAATAACGAAAGATGGGGAGCAGTCGGTACCTTTTTGTCGACGAGGAGCGATGAAGTCGTGTCGGGGGCTGACCGCGTCGTCGTCTTGGGTACGAGGGCGACGTCCTGCAGGCCCTCCGTGAGCGTGCTGGCGTCGTCCACTTGCTCGGGGTCGACGTGTTGCGGGGGGATGGCGCTCGCGTTTGCCTCGAACGCGAGGGCGACGCTTGGCGTGTCCTCCGCTGGGGCGCCGGGGATGTCGATTTGCTCGACAGCCGTCGGAGCGCGGCCTCCCGCTCGGCCCCGGTTGCCCCGCCTCCTCCTCCTCCGATGGCGAGGGAGAGGATGGGGCGAGCTCGAACGTTGTCCTTCCCCAACGCGGGAAAGACGTCGTCGATTCCGCCGCCGGCGGGCGGGCTGTCCGCCACCAATGTCGTCGTCGCGCGGCGGTGGAAGGAGTATCATGTCGTAGTCGCCATCGAGAGACATGAACTCGAGGTTCCCGAAACGGAGCACCATCCCGGGTTGAAGAGGTTGTTGGAGACTGCCCATCTGGAGCTTGACGGGAAATCGAACGTCAACACGCAGCGTGCCCCTACCAGGCGCGCCAACTGTCGGCGTTCCGAGACCGGGGGGTCCCCGAGCCGACGAGTGAGAGTGCCGCGTGCCCCAGCCCAGATGGGTCGAGCGCGTGGAGCGAGCGCGAAGGGGGGAACAGAGAGGGAGAGAGTCGGTGGCCGGAGCCGGGTCGTGAGGGAGTCGGAGGAATTCCCACGGCCTTCGTGTTCGTCCCGCGCCCAGGTCGGGTGCGCTTGCAGTAGGGGGTTACAAGCGTCCGCACGAGGTGAAGGGGGAGAGCGGCCCCGAGAGAGCGCCTGCCTCTGCCTTTCGTCCTCGCGAGGCCAACCTTCTCTAAGAAGGCCCTGGCCCTTCCTTTTATAGTCGTAAGGAGAGGGTCCAGGTGTACAAGATGGGGGTGTAGCAAGGTGCTACGTGTCTAGCGAGGGAGAGCTAGCGCCCTATGTACATGCCCAGGTGGCAGCCGGAGAGATCGTGGCACCCTGTTGGTGTGGCGTCGTGGCTGTTGGAGGAGTAACGGAGCCGGACGGGGGGACAGCTGTCGAGGTGGCTGGGTCCTTGCTGACGTTCTCCTGCTTTCGTAAGGGAGCTGGGAGCCGCCGTCGTCATGATCTAGCGGGGCGCCATCATGTCCTATCTGGCATAGCTGGCCAGATGGGACGCCGGTCTTGTTCTCTGCGACCCAAGTCGGCTCAGGGCAGGGTGATGATGACGCTTCCTATTGACGTGGCGGTCTCGTGTCCTAGGTCGGGCGTCGTGGAGGCTCCTCCGAGGCCGAGGCCGAGTCCGTCCTGCAAGACAGAGACAGAGTCCGAGCCCTGGGTCGGGCGAGGCGGAGATTACTCGGCAGAGGCCGAGGCGGAGTCCGAGCCCTGGGTCGGGCGAGGCGGAGGTCGCCGTCTTCCAGGGCCTTAGCCCGAGTCCGAGCCCTGGGTCGGGCGGAGCGGAGTTCGCCGTCTTCCGAGGCCTTAGCCTGAGTCCGAGCCCTGGGTCGGGTGGAGCGGAGTTCGCCGTCTTCCGGGGCCTTAGCCCGAGTCCGAGCCCTGGGTCGGGCGGAGCGGAGTTCGCCGTCTTCCGGGGCCTTAGCCCGAGTCCGAGCCCTGGGTCGGGCGGAGCGGAGTTCGCCGTCTTCCGGGGCCTTAGCCCGAGTCCGAGCCCTGGGTCGGGCAGAGCGGAGTTCGCCATCTTCCGGGGCCTTAGCCCGAGTCCAAGCCCTGGGTCGGGCGGAGTCTCCTATGGCACCTCTGGCGAAGTCTGGTCGCCCGTTGGTCTTACCTTTTGCGTTAAACGCCCCGGTGACTCGGTCGGTTGGCGCGGTGATTTAGTCAGGGTTTCTCCTTATCGGAGGCGGGGCCTAGGGCGAGCCGGAGATGCGTCTGCCGTGAAAGAGGAGACCTCAGACGAGACGGAGTCATCTTAGGGTCGGCTGCCCTCGCCCGAGGCTAGGCTCGGGCGTGGCGTGGTCAAGTCACTCGTACGGACTGATCCCTGACTTAATCAAACCCATCAGGCCTTTGCAGCTTTATGCTGATGGGGGTTACCAGCTGAGAATTAGGCGCCTTGAGGGTACCCCTAATTATGGTCCCCGACACCACCGGTTGCGCCTCGGATGTGGAAGGTTCGTCAAGCTCGTTGATCTTCTTTGAGCCCTTAATCATGCATTCAAAACTCACAAAATTCCCGATAACTTCCTCGGGGGTCATTAGTGGATATCTAGGATTACCACGAATTAATTGAACTTGAGTGGGGTTAAGGAAAATAAGAGCCCTTAAAATAACCTTAACCACCTCGTGGTCATCCCACTTTTTGCTCCCGAGGTTGCGCACTTGGTTCACCAAGGTCTTGAGCCGGTTGTACATATCTTGTGGCTCCTCCCCTTGGCGAAGACGGAAGCGACCGAGCTCCCCCTCGATCGTTTCCCGCTTGGTGATCTTGGTGAGTTCATCACCCTCGTGCGCCGTCTTGAGTAGGTCCCAAATCTCCTTTGCGTTCTTCAACCCTTGCACTTTGTTGTATTCCTCCTTGCTTAGAGAGGCAAGGAGAATGGTTGCGGCTTGGGAGTTGAAGTGCTCGATTTGGGCCACTTCGTCCGTGTCATAATCCTCATCCCCTATTGATGGTACCTGTGCTCCAAACTCAACAACATTCCATATACTTTTGTGGAGTAAGGTTAGATGAAATTTCATTAAATCACTCCACCTAGCATAATCTTCGCCGTCAAAAGTTGGCGGTTTGCCTAATGGAACGGAAAGTAATGGAGTATGTCTAGATGTACGGGGATAGTGTAAGGGAATCTTACTAAACTTCTTGCGCTCTTGGCGCTTAGAAGTTACGGACGGTGCATCGGAGTCGGAGGTGGATGTTGATGAAGTGTCGGTCTCGTAGTAGACCACCTTCCTCATCTTCTTGTGCTTGTCCCCACTCCGATGTGGTTTGTGAGAAGAGGATTTTTCCTTCTTCTCCTTGTGGTGAGAAGAGGAAGATCTTTTCTCCTTCCGCTTGGAGGAGTTCTTCTTCTTCTCCCTTCTCTTGGTGCGGGACTCTTCCGATGAAGTGCTCCCTTGGCTTGTAGTGGGCTTGTCGCCGGTCTCCATCTCCCTCTTGGTGTGATCTCCCGACATCACTTCGAGCGGTTAGGCTCTTAATGAAGCACCGGGCTCTGATACCAATTGAAAGTCGCCTAGAGGGGGGGGGGTGAATAGGGCGAAACTGAAAATCACAAAAATAATCACAACTACAAGCCGGGTTAGCGTTAGAAATGTAATAGAGTCCACGAGAGAGGGCGCAAAACAAATCGCAAGCGAATAATGAAGTGAGACACGCGGATTTGTTTTACCGAGGTTCGGTTCTCTCAAACCTACTCCCCGTTGAGGAGGCCACAAAGGCCGGGTCTCTTTCAACCCTTCCCTCTCTCAAACGGTCCCTCGGACCGAGTGAGCTTCTCTTTCTCAAATCACTTGGGAATCAAACTTCCCGCAAGGACCACCACACAATTGGTGTCTCTTGCCTCAATTACAAGTGAGTGTTTGATCAAAAGAAAGAATGCCAAAGAAAAAGAAGCGATCCAAGCGCAAGAGCTCAAATGAACACAACAAATCACTCTCTCTAGTCACTAGGGCTTTGTGTGGAGTTGGGAGAGAATTTGATCTCTTTTGGTGTGCTTTGCAATGAATGCTAGCTCTTGTATAGTGGTTGGAAGTTAGAAAACCGTGATACAATGAATGGTGGGGTGGTTGGGGTATTTATAGCCCCAACCACCAAACTTGACCGTTGGTGGAGGCTGTCTGTCGATGGCGCACCGGACAGTCCGGTGCACACCGGACATGTCCGGTGCCCCTGCCACGTCATCAGTGCCGTTGGATTCTGACCGTTGGAGCTTCTGACTTCTGGGCCCGCCTGGATGTCCGGTGCACACCGGACATCACCTGTTCATTGTCCGGTGCGCCAGTATGGGCGCGCCTGACTTCTGCGCGCGCAGAGCGCGCATTAAATGCGCCGCAGGTAGCCGTTGGCGCTGAAATAGCCGTTGCTCCGAGGTTACACCGGACAGTCCGGTGCACACCGGACATGTCCGGTGAATTATAGCAGAGCGGCTGCTGCCCGAACCCGAGGCTGGCGAGTTGAGGAGGCCGCGCTTCCTTGGGGCACCGGACACTGTCCGGTGTACACCGGACAGTCCGATGAATTATAGCGAAGCGGCCTGAGAAATTCCCGAAGGTGGCGAGTTCGAGTTGGAGTCCTCTGGCGCACCGGACACTGTCCGGTGTACACCGGACAGTCCGGTGCCTCCAGACCAGAGGTGCCTTCGGTTTCCTCTTTGCTCCTTTGTTGAATCCAAAACTTGATCTTTTTATTGGCTGAGTGTGAACCTTTTGCACCTGTATAACTTATACACTAGAGCAAACTAGTTAGTCCAATATTTGTGTTGGGCAATTCAACCACCAAAATTATTTAGGGACTAGGTGTAAGCCTAATTCCCTTTCAACTGGAGCTGTCGGCAGTTGGGTGTCGACCCATTCAGCCAGGAAGTCTGCCAAGACTTGGGATTTTATGGCCTTCCGAGGGGAGAATGAGAGTGTTTCCCCCATGAGTTCCACTACCCATTTTGTTATCCTACCCAAGGCCTCTCGGCACTGGATGATCTCCCCTAGGGGGAAGGATGACACCACAGTCACCGGATGAGACTCAAAGTAGTGTCGCAACTTTCGTCGTGTTAGAATTACTGCGTACAGTAGCTTCTGGACTTGCGGGTAGCGGATCTTGGTCTCGGAAAGCACCTCGCTGATGAAGTAGACTGGCCTCTAGACGAGCAGTGCATGCCCTTCTTCTTGTCTCTCGACTACGACCACGGCACTGACCACCTGAGTGGTTGCGGCTACGTAAATCAAGAGAGCTTCTCCTACAGCGGGGGGCACCAAGATGGGCGCATTAGTAAGAAGCGCCTTTAAGTTTCCGAGGGCTTCCCCGGCCTCAGGAGTCCAAGTGAGGCGCTCGGCCTTCCTTAAGAGGCGGTACAAGGGCAATCCTTTCTCGCCGAGGCGCGAGATGAAGTGGCTTAGAGCCACAAGGCATCCCATGACCCTTTGTACTCCTTTCAAATCTTTGATTGGCCCCATGTTGGTGCTGGCCGCGATTTTCTCCGGGTTAGCCTCGATGCCTCGTTCGGAGACGATGAACCCTAGGAGCATGCCTCGGGGGACTCCGAGGACACACTTCTCGGGATTGAGTTTTATGCCCTTCGCTTTTAGGCACCTGAATGTCACTTCAAGGTCAGAGATGAGGTCGGAGGCTTTCCTTGTTTTAACAACGATGTCATCAACGTAAGCCTAGACCGTTCTACCGATGTGCTCTCCGAACACGTGGTTCATGCACCTTTGGTATGTTGCACCTGCATTCCTCAAGCCAAATGGCATAGTAGTATAACAATACATGCCAAAAGGTGTGATAAAAGAAGTCGCGAGCTGGTCGGACTCTTTCATCTTGATTTGGTGATAGCTTGAATAGGCACCGAGGAAAGATAGGGTTTCGCACCCAGCAGTGGAGTCCACAATTTGATCGATGCGGGGCAGAGGGTAGGGAACCTTTGGACATGCTTTGTTTAACCCAGTGTAGTCTACGCACATCCTCCATTTCCCACCTTTTTTCTTTACAAGCACAGGGTTAGCTAACCATTCAGGATGGAATACCTCTTTGATGAACCCTGTAGCCATTAGCTTGTGGACCTCCTCGCCTATGGCCCTGCGCTTTTCTTCATCAAAGCGGCGTAGGGGCTGCTTCACGGGTCGGGCACCGGCTCGGATGTCCAGTGAGTGCTCGGCGACATCCCTCGGTATGCCGGGCATGTCTGAGGGACTCCACGCAAAAATTTCGGCGTTTGCGTGGAGAAAGTCGACGAGCACTGCTTCCTATTTAGGGTCGAGCTCGGAGCCGATCCTGACTTTCTTGCTGGCGTCGTTGCTGGGGTCGAGAGGGACGAACATAACCGCCTCGACTGGTTCAAAGTTGCCGGCGTGCCGCTTCGCGTCGGGCGCTTGTTTGGAGAGGCAATCCAGGTTGGCGATGAGGGCTTCGGACTTGGTGAGGGCTTCAGTGTACTCCACACATTCCACGTCGCACTCGTAAGCGTGGGGGTATGTGGATCAGACGGTGATGGTTCCGTTGGGCCCGACATCTTGAGCTTGAGGTACGTGTAGTTGGGGATGGCCATGAACTTGGCGTAGCACGGTCTTCCCAACACCGTGTGATAGGTCCCTCGGAACCCAACTACCTCAAAAGTGAGGGTTTCCTTTCGGAAGTTGGAGTTCCGAAACAGACGGGCAAATTGAGTTGCCCAAGGAGTAGGACACGCTTGTCGAGGACAATCCCGTGGAAAGGTGCTGCACCGGCCCAGATTGCGGACAGATCGGTCCCCAAGAGCCCTAGGGTCTCAGCGTAGATGATGTTGAGGTTGCTGCCTCCGTCCATGAGGACCTTAGAGAGCCTAGCGTTGCCGATGACAGGGTCGACGATGAGCGGGTACCTTCCTGGGCTCGGTACGCAGTCGGGATGGTCGCCTTGGTCGAAGGTAATGGGCTTGTCGGACCAGTCTAGGTAGACCGGCGCCGCTACCTTCACCGAGCAGACCTCCCAGCGTTTCTGCTTGCGGTGCCGAGCCGAGGCGTTCGCCACCTGTCCGCCGTAGATCATGAAGCAGTTGTGGACCTCCAGGAACTCCTCTTCCTTGTTGCCCCACTTCTTGTTGTTGCCTTGGTCCTTGCCACCTTCCGCCGTGGGTCCTGCCTTGTTGAAGTAGCGCCGGAGCATGTCACACTCTTCAAGGGTGTGCTTGATGGGACCCCTGTGATAGGGGCACGACTCCCTGAGCATCTTGTCGAACATGTTGGCCCCTCGGGGAGGCTTCCGAGGATTCCTGTGCTCGGCAGCAGCGACGAGATCCACGTCAATGGCGTCGCGTTTTGCTTGCGCCTTCTTCCTGGTTTTCTTCTTCGTGCCACGCTGGGTGGACGCCCTAGGGACGTCTTCCTTCTGCCTTCCCTGAGGCTGCTTGTCCTTCCGGAAGATGGCTTCAACCGCCTCCTGACTAGAGGCGAACTTGGTAGCTATGTCCATCAATTCACTCGCCTTGGCGGGAGTCTTGCGTCCCAGTTTGCTCACCAGGTCCCGGAAAGTGGTGCCAGCGAGGAAAGCCCCGATGACGTCCGAGTCGGTGATGTTGGGCAACTCGGTGCGCTGCTTTGAAAACCGCCAGATGTACTCTCGCAGGGATTCCCCTGGCTGCTGGCGGCAGCTTCGGAGATCCCATAAGTTCCCAGGGCGCATGTACGTACCTTGGAAATTTCCCGTGAAGGCCTTGACTAGGTCGTCCCAGCCGAAGATCTACGCAGGAGGCAGATGCTCCAGCCAGGCCCAGGCAGCGTCAGAGAGGAAGAGGGGAAGGTTGCGGATGATGAGGTTGTCGTCGTCCGTCCCTCCCAACTGGCATGCCAGCCGGTAATCCGCGAGCCACAACTCCGGCCTTGTCTCCCCTGAGTACTTGGTGATGGTAGTCGGGGCTCGGAACCGGGCCGGGAACGGCGCCCGTCGTATGGCCTGGCTGAAGACTTGCGGACCTGGTGGCTCGGGCGAGGGACTCTGATCCTCCTCACTGTCGTAGCGTCCCCCGCACCTGGGGTGGTAGCCTCGGTGCACCTTCTCCTCGAGGCGGGCTCGACGGTCGCGGTGGTGTTGCTCGTTGCCGAGGCGATCCTGGGCGGTGGGTGTCCTGTCTCCTGCATGCTTGGTGCGGACCGAGGCCTCGCATATGGTTGGGAGGACGCTGCGCGATGCTCCGAGGGGTCTCCTCGCCTCCGGGAGGCAGAGCTCTCGGCTTGTCGGATAGCGGCGTCTTCCAGGAGGCCCTTGAGCTCGCCCTGGATACATCGCCCCTTGGTGGTGGATGGCTCCGGCATTGTCCGAAGTAACATTGCTACTGCAGCTAGGTTCTGGCCGGCCCCGCTAAAGGCTGGGGGCAGCCCTGCCCTGACATCGTCGATGATACGGCGCTGGATGTCTCGGGCCCGATGACGCGCTCCTCCGGCGAGTGCTCGGCCTGCCCACTCCTGCTCGATGTCCTGTTGGAGCTGCACAAGTCGCCCCGTTTCTTCGTCGAGCTTGGCCTGCATCTCGCAGAGTTGCTCGAGCTGTGAGCCCTGACCCCCCATAGGGACCTGGGCCACAGCTAGCTCCCGCGGGATCTCAACGCGAGACGTAGGTGCAAGGGCGCCGTCATTTCCTAGCATGCTGAGGTGGGTTTTCTCCGTCGTGATCTTCCTGATCGATGTGGTAGCACTCGCGAGTTGGGTCGCAACCCTCGTCGTCAAGGCTGTGGCCATCATCAGAGCAGCCGGAAAGGCAGTGGTCACATGCGGACATGAAGCCTCGCATGGCACTTGGATCACTGAGTCCGGAGAAATCCCGACTGAAGTCGGGGTCGTCCTCTTCCTCGGAACCCGTGGGTCCGGAGGTCTAGACGGCCGTCAGTCGGTCCCAAGTTGACCACATATGGTACCCTGGAGGGTCAGGATATTCCCTTGCAAAAGCACTCACCGAAGCGGGATTGCTCAGTGGATTGAAGCTGAATCTAAAGGGAACAGGGTAGAAAACGGATGGTACCCCTTGGTTGATGGACGGTGGTGAAGTCGCACCGGGGACGGAATGCTCCATTATCTCAGGTACGAGGCTAACGCCCAACAAGTCCTTCGTGAGGGTGCTGGCATCATCAGTCCGCTTGGGGTTGGCACGTTGCTGGGAAGCGACACCCGTCGTTGTCTCAGGTGCGAGGACAACACCCGACCTGTCCCCCGCAGGGGTGCCGGCGTCGTCGACTCGCTCTGATCCGATAGCCGATGAGGTGCCGCCTCCTGCCTAGCCACGGTTGCCCCGTCTCCTCCTCCTCCAGCGAGGAGGGTGGCGGGGCAAACCCGGGTGTTCCTCTTCCACCACGGGGGGAAGTCGTCGTCGAGTTCGCCTCCGCCGGGTGAGCTGACGACCATCGTTGTTGTCGTGCTGCGAGGGGAGGAGTACCATGTCGTAGCTGCTGTCGCGGGACATGAACTCGAGACTCCCGAAGCGGAGCACCGTTCCGGGCTGAAGAGGCTACCGAAGATTGTCCATCTAGAACTCAACGGGAAAGTATTGCCAACACGCAGCGAGCCCCTACCTGGCGCGCCAACTGTCGGCGTTTCGGACCCGCGAGGACCCTCAACCGACCAGTGAATTTGATGCTGCGTGTCCCTGCCCAGATGGGTTGATGCAAGATGGAACACAGAGGGGGGATGAAGCTTATATTATCTTGCACCGGGGGTGCTTGCAGTAGGGGTTACAAGCTTCACGAGAGCGAGCGAGAGAGAGAGAGGGTCCGGCCTTGAGTTGTCTGAGTTAGCCTCCTCTGCATCTCTCCCACTCTGCCTGCCTCTGCTCACCTCCCCTTAGGAAGGCCCTGGACATCCCCTTTTATAGATACAAGGAGATGGTCCAGCTGTACAATGGGGGTGTAGCTATGTGCTAACGTGGCCGACGGAGAAGTGCTTGAGCCCTGTAGAAGCGCAGCTGGTGGTGCGGCATGGATCCTGCTGACGTTTCCTTACTTCCGTAGGGAGCTGAGAACCATCGACGTCATGGACGCACGCGGGGAACCATCATTACCTGTTATTGGAGCAGTTTGATGTGACTCCAGTCTTGTTCCTTCGTAGCATGGGGTGGCTAGCTAGCGGTAGGGTAATGATGTATCTCCTGTAGCGTAGTCGGTCTGAGGCCAAGGTCGGGCAAGGCGGCGACTCCTCCCGAGGCCGAGGCTGAGGTCGGGCGTGGATGTGACTCCTCCCGAGGCCGAGGTCGGGCGAGGCGGAGAATTTCCCCCGAGGCCGAGGCTGAGACCGAGGTCTGGGGTCGGGCGAGGCGGAGCTCCCTGTTGTGCCCGAGGCTGAACTCGGGAGAGGCCATGACTTACTGTTGTTAGTCTTACCCTAGTGGTTGGCACAGTAGCCGGAGCGGGGCGAACAGTGCTTTGTTCCTGTCAGAACGGTCAGTGAAAGGGCGAAGTGACTGCGGTCACTTCAACCTTGCCGACTGAGGCGCGCGTGTCAGGATAAGGTGTCAGGCGATCCCCGCATTAAATGCACATGCGATACGGTCGGTTGGTAAGGCGATTTGGCCGAGGTTGCTGCACGACAAAGTTTTCCCGAGCTTGGCTTCGGGCGAGCCGAGGGTGCGCCCACTGCCTGTGGAGGCCCTCGGGCGAGGCGTGAATCCACCCGGGACTACTGTTCCCACCCAAGACCGGGCTCGGGCGAGGCGAGATCGCGTCCCTTGGCAGACGAGGCCTTGACTTGAACCGTGCGTATCAGTCTTTACGGTTTGTTCTGAAGATGTTTTCCAGCCGTGTATAGGAGTGTTGGGGGTACCCCTAATTACGGTACCCGACAAGTAGAGAGCCAAGTTTTAACATTAACCCAAGTTGTTAACCCAAAAGTAACCTTTCCAAACGAAAAGAATACCAGGAACCATAATCATAATCATAATCACAATAGAAACCAACATTATCCTCATCATCATCTGTAAACAAAGCATCTCTGATCAATGTGTCTCTAATCAATGGAGCTCCCTTGGCCGGTCATAACCGCGAGCACGGCTGATATATCAGTTTCATAACACTCTGCAGAGGTTGCACACTTTACCCACAAGTCGTGATTCCCTCTCTAGCCCGGGCTTGCAAGACCCTTGTTCACTCCCGAGGTGAATGGCCAGGGATTCACTACGAAGCCTTTACAAAGATTCTCTGAGGCTGTAGCCGCCTGTTAGGTTTCCTAAATGCACCACACTCCTCCCTAAAGGGCGAACCAACCTTGGCAGAGCGAGCCGCATACACCGAGCCCCATTAACGGCGCGACGGCGAAGTGAACTACACCCCAGTTCCTCTAATTATTCAGCTAAGGGCGTCTCATTCCACCCTCATGGTTGCACTGTTTTCTCGGGTGGTCATCCAACGAACCAGTCCTTACGGAGAGGCACTCGAGAAATAGCTTGAGTCCCCTTAAATGCCACAAGTATATCATCATATCCAGAATAAAACCATAGTATCATCATTATATCTCATCATGTTCATTGATTAAAGTAAAGCGTTAGCATGAAGCTAACCATAGTAACCCAAAAGGTAATCAAGGACAAGGTAAATAGAAAGCTAGTAAATCCTTAGGTTGTTCATAGTATGCGGGACAGTGAATTATACAGTAAATGTGACATAATGGATCAGAGGACACTTGCCTTCACCAAACAGATGCTCAGGATCTTCAGCCTTGTAGAACTCGAAGAGCTTGATCTCGGACCAGTGGTTCACCAAATCTTGATCATCGATTCCTCGAAGCTCAGGAACAGATCGCAATCTATTCGCGACGCGAAGCGAAGACGAATAGGCACAAGCAAAGAAACATATACATATGCATAAGAACATTACACCATACAAGATAAAATGTTATAAAAGTGAGCAATATAAAATAGAGAGCGCATCTATGGTTACGCGAGGAAAAGAACCACGATAGTCAAAGCTACGGTCGAGGGGTTAGCGTGTTTACACTAAGCAAATATTAATTAGAATATTTAATCCGACATTTCTATATTAATTGATATTAATCAAATGTAAATTAATACTACTAAGTAGTTTTGACTAACTTACTATTTTAATAGTTGATGATTAAATAAATAACTAATTAATTTACATGAGTAATTATAAGCGAACGGTTTAATCCCGCGTGCGGACAACGCGCGATACGCGCGGCAAGGCGCGCGACACACGTGAACGGCGCGCGACACACGCGAACGGCGCGCGGCAACGTGTGCGAACAACACGTGCGACACTCGCAAACGACTCGCGACGACGCGCGCGAAACAGCACCGCGGCACGCGCACGGTACACGCGGATCGACATGCGAAACTAATAAATAAACAACATAATCAAACTAAACAATTACTGATGAGAAACATTTCAGTTAAGTTTAATCATGTTGGTGACAAATTATAAATGCGCAAATCAAATTTCTAAATTAGATTTTAAAATTGAATTATCGTTACAGTAGCCATTGGTTAAACAAACATTTAAATAAAATAAATAAAATATGCAACAGTGGGGATAAATATTTCTAAATTAAGATGATTTTAATACGAATCTAACGCAACTTAAATGGATCGAATCGGGTTTAAAACGTAAAAGTTATGAATGTTTTCAATTTCTATAAATGTTTTGGCACCCAATGAACTCAAAAAACATAATTATAATTTCTAAAAACATTTTTAAGTTCCTCAAATAAATAGATTTTGGTTTCTGGAAAATTGAAAAATATTCCGAAAAATATGAAAATTTACCGAGCGCTTCTATAAGATATGTTAACATGTTTCAAACACATTTTGCATTTAGATACACCATACAACGACATGAATGCAACAACCAAAGTGCCTCTAGGGCTCATTCCACTAGGTTTACGCTATTATAAAACAAAATAATTCTCCATTTTTAGGAAAAAGAGAAAGGAAAGCGAAGAACTGAGAGAGTAACACCTGCATTTTGGTGGATATTAGCAAAGAAATTTTATACCCCAAATTCAGGGTGTTATAAATCTAACTCCCTTAACAGAATCTCGTCCTCGAGATTCAAGAAGAGGCTAGCAAGAAAATGAGATTGGTTCATTAGTCTTTCATAGCTTCTTCTAACTCAACTTTGACTCCGCCGGTTTGACTTGTGGATTGGTTGCTTTGACCATCAGATGCTTGAGACCGATTGATGCAATTCTTGAGGATCTCCTGGACCTATGGGTTAGGACACACACACGCTTTCGCCCGCCACTCTGATCTTGTTGGTTGATGTTGATCGCATTGTCTTCATTGGAGTTAGCGGCTACCCCCCTTAATAGGAGCGTTGATATGCACTTGGTGAAGATGCCGCCGACTCTGATCTTGACTAATTTGGAGGAGTTGGAGGTTGCCAAATGGACAGGTGCAAGAGGAAAGAATAGCGAGAAAAGGTAAGTATAGATGGATTAGAGAGAGCAGGGGGAGAACCCAACTACTTAACTCTATGGCACTCACCTAGTAAACAGATTCTATTGCGGACCAAGGGCCACAACACATCAACACTCATTCCAAAGAAGCAAATCAGTCATAGCAGAAGGATAAACATCATGAGCACACAACAACAAATATCTCGTTGCGATACGTTCCTTTTAATTAAATGGTGGTCTTTCCTTAAAAAGGGAAACTACTCTAAGGCCAACAAAAGGCAAGGAGAATAATAAGACATGGAGGGTAGGGGCGTGAGCATAATAAAGGATGGAGCTAAAGCAAGGATTGTAACTGACAAGGGAGAGAATGCAACCAAGGTCAGGATAGGTAAAACACCATTCTCAAATCGAGATGGAAAAGATGATATTTCAAAAGGTAGGCATAAGATAACATCATGGAAAGATCTAGAGATTACAAAGTTAAGGGAGATGAAAGGCAAAAACACACCAAAAGATAGAGTTAGGACAAGACTTGCAACGCGACAGAGGAAAAAGGGAACAAACAAGAGCGGGATAGGTAAGACATCACTCTTGAAATGAAATGGGAGAGGAGGCTTTAAAATGCAGGTGCAAGATAAGCATCATGGTAAAGATCAAGGGATGACAAGGGTTAAGGTGATAACAGACAAACACAACCAAGGATGTATTTTAGACAAAACTTGTGAGGCATCAAAGAAGGGGAAGCAATCAATGGTGAAGTAGGTGAGGCATTATCCTAAAACAGCGATGAAAAAGAGGTGGCTTTAAAGGGTAGGTTCAAAGTAGGCATGTGGCAAGGGCATAGGTATCAAAAGGGTTTAAAGGTGATAAAAAACAAGTATGTAGGAGAGGAGGTAAATGTGCATAAGAACCAAGAATATAAATACCACAAAGGATGGAGTTAAGACAAGAACTGCAAATGGAAAAGGAGGGGGTATGTCCATGGGCCAGATAGGTAAACTGCCACTCTCAAATTGAGGTGGAAGAGAGAAGATTTTTAGAAAGCAGGCATAAAGATAAGTATCAAGGTAAGGTCAATGATTGACAACAGTAATGGTGACAACAAACCGAAACAAGTCAAATGATGGAATTAAGACAAAACTTGTACGATGATGAAGAGGGGAAGCGATCAAGGGAGAGATAGGTAACTCACCGCTCTCAAATCGGGTCGAAAGAAAGGGGAGGCTTTTAAAGGATAAGTTCAAGGTAATAATTTAGGTAGAAGACATAAATATCACAAGGGTCAAAGGCGATAATAGACAAGGGCATAAGGGAAAAGACGAAGGCACAGAAGAGCCAGTGGTATAAGTACAACAAAGAATGGAGGTATGTCAAGGCTTACACGCGATAAAGAAGATAATATTGTCAAGGATAAGATAAGTATTGTTGGGGACTTGTTCTCAAATGCTAAGAGTTAAGAACAAGGCAACATAGAAAGTGTTAAATGTTAAGCTCCTTCGTCCTTAAAAACATTATATCCCTTCGGATATAATGAATCTTGGACGAAGGTTGCAAAGGAAAAGATTTTCATAAGATTGATTAGCGATAAAAAAGGACGCATATATAAAATACAAACAATGGCTCGAGTATTATCATCAACTTATCTTTATCGCCAAACTCATAAAAACAAATTACAAGTGTACCTTCGGATTGTTGGAAAGTAAGGATGCAGACGTAACATGAAAAAGCATATGACAAGTCAGCGTGAACAGTACGGGAGTGCTGTTCATCTATTGATAGGCACGGGACGCAGCCCGTGTAAAATTACATTGATGCCCTTTACATTTGATAATAACTTTATGGCAATCCTTCGAGGTTTAACTTGACTTTTCATCCTTAGGTCGATTCCTCCTTTCCTTCGTCATGCCGAAGCTTTTCTGTACGTAGCTTCGTGATCGTCCTATCTTTCGTCGTGATCGCTTTACACCCCAGTCAAGCTTCGTCCTGACCATGCTCTTGTACACCCGCAACCTGACTCCAAAGATACCTGTTCACATGTTTCACTCGGAAAATATTGTCAAATCATGTTTTTGAGGAGCTTCAGAAGCCGAAGGCCCCCAACAAGTATAACACTATGGGGGACAGATATCCCCCGGGTGCACTAGAAGGTTAGAAGGCCTCGCGAAAGACTTTGGGCCCATTACTTCGCAAGGCCATCCCTTTGTGGGCTAGGGGAGGAACCGCTGGTGGAATGGATTGACGCAAAACTAGATAAACTCGAGCCCAGACGGCTCATTGGGTTTAAGCATTATCCGCAACATTGATCCGATTGTCTCGCACAGCGCCCTCAGACGTTGGAACTAAATGAGGATAAATCGGCATGATTACAGGAAGATAAGTTCAGTCGGTTCACTATTACTTAGGTGCACGTTGTTATCATATCCGCATGTTACACCCCACGGTCGAGTATATAAGGCCTAGGGGGCATCCCATCAAAGGACAGGTCACTCATTAGCCATCTACCCCATTCTCTAGCATCTATCATGCTAGAGAACCCCTCTGTAACCCACCACATAAAGGATCCACACCAGGAAGTAGGGTATTACGCCTCTCTAAGCGGTCCGAACAAGTATAAAATTATCTACCATCTCTCGTGCGCCTAGCACGAACCATCGAGCTACAGTCGGTAACACCGTCCTACCCAAAAGCACCTCAAGGGATAACCCCGGGTGCGCGGTCGGGTCCCAAACACCGACAGCTGGCGCGCCGGGTAGGGGGTGTGTCGTTGATTCAAGCTAGCTCAATGGCCATCGTCTTCCAACACAAGATTGCCCTTCGACCTGGATCCATGTTCTACTTCGGAACCATCTCATCCATAGCAGACGAAGAAGGAATTCTGCATCGCATAGCGGATCCACCAGAGAAGAAGCATTCCTCAAAAATCTCCGAAAAAGCTGGAACGGAGCAGGAAAAAGCGCAACCTCCAGCGCCCCGGGCAAAGACTACCTCCTACAAGCCAGGAGCAAAGAATTTGTTTACCCGAAGAACTCTGTTGTCCACCTCATCCATAGAAATATGGACGCGGATTACAAGGAAAAAAGAAGCAAACGAGATAAAGGCCCATCAAGCTGCTCTTCTGGCACCTCCGCCCTCAAAGGAGAATAGAGAGAAGCTTGTCATCACGGCAACTCCATTCTACCCCGACGTCCTCTTCATCGGGGGAAGAGCGAAATCGTCCCCCATCTCCGACGATGAGCCAACCGTGCCTGGGGAAGAACCTCCTCAGCGAGAAGCTCGCCGGCGAAGGAACTGACGCCGGAATGCTCGGCTACATCGTGAAGCCGGAGAACAAGACCCGACACAGCCTGTATCACGAGATGAGATCTCGGAGGTGGGAGAAACTCCTGATGAACAAGTCTTCAGGGAAAGGAGGAATTCCCGCCGACGTGATCGTCGGCAAGCTCAAGAGCAAGCCGAGCAGGAGGCAAGACAACACCAAGAGAACCCTCTCTTCGGACGAAACCTGAACCCCGACTTCGCCCGAGCTATGAACACACCGAGCGAGGTCAGTGGAGTGTTGGCCCGGATAGCCGACGGCCTCCCCCGGACTCCAGACGTTGAGGGCTATCGGCGGCTGCTCACTCGGGCAGCTAATCATCTTCTGTCTCTCGCTCATCCTCCGAGCGATTACGGCATGCCATCAATAGTTGGTGGGACGCACGGAGCTCCATCAATGCTTTGTGCGAACGGCGACATGAGAATGAGATCCGGCGCCGAGAAGAGTATGATCGGGATCATGGCATCCCTGCACGAAGTCAGGCCACTAGAGTTGAGTCGGCAACGGCTTCAACTGGCGGCACAACCCTAGGACGGTCGAGGTAGCACATCGGCAACTCCCCTCCCTGGGACCGACACCACAATCGTGGACAGGAGGACATGTGTGGAGTATCTGCGCTCACTCCGCGTCTCAGGGCCATTGAATGGCCCCCAAACTTCAAGGTCTCCAACTTTGACAAATACGAGCCCAAGCAGGACCCGGGAGGCTGGTTGGCCGTCTATACCACTGCCACCCGGGCCACTGGGGCAACTGAAGATGTGATGACTGCGTACTTACCCATCATCCTTGGGCAAGACGCACTGCAATGGCTACGACACCTACCCCGACACTGCATCGATGATTGGAGCAACTTCAGTCGGCATTTTATCGCCAACTTCCAATCCCTCTCCGACAAGCCGACACAACCATGGGAGCTCAAATTCATCAGGCACCGCAGGGATGAGAATCTTCGGTCGTACCTCAAAAGGTTTTAGACCATGAGAAATCGTATTCCCGAGGTCACTGAAGCAACAGTGATCGAGGACTTCTACCGGGGATCTAATGACTCGGCCTTCGTCCGAGCCATACTACAAAAGGCGCCGACCACTTCCGAGCAGCTGTTCAGGGAGGTAGACCTCTACATCACTGCTGATGAGCGTGCCCAGGACCTCATCACGGGAATGAAGCCTGCTCCATCTGCACCACAGCGTGACGCAAACCAGTAGACCGACAAATGCTGGGAGAAGAGGCCTCGTGAAGAAGTCCATGCCGCTGGACCACCCGTCTCTCGTGCCCGAGGGGAACCCCGCGGAGGCAAACGAACATTGGACGACATCCTCGATGCTCAGTGCCCATACCACAAAGATATGCGCCACACCCTCCGGAACTGCAGAGACTTCAAGCACTCCGTCGGGAATTGCTGACCCTTCCAACCTCTACCACCTCCCCCACCACGAGGAGGACCCAGAGAACCTTGACAACCTCAGCAGCAGGAAGGGGGAGGAGGTAGAGCGTTCCCACGCGTCAATGGAGAAGTCAATGTCATCTTTGGCGGGCACGAGTCACAAGAAAACAAAAGACAACAGAAGCTCAACGATCGACAGATACTGGTGGCGGCCACCAGTACTCCCGCCCCGTATCGATGGTCAGAACTCCCGATCACCTTTACTTGGGCGGATCAATGGCTCAACTTCGATCATCCGGGCAAGTACCCGCACCTCGTCGATCCGGTGATCCGAGAGAGCAGGGTAAAGAAGGTGTTGGTGGATGGGGGAAGCAACATCAACGTCACTTTCCCCTGGACACTCTTAGGCTTGGGAGTCGCACTCAAAGAGCTCCACGAGTCAGACACTCCTTTTTTCGGCATTGTGCCGACCGAAGGAGAATACCCACTTGCGCACATCTACATGCATGTCACCTTTGGAACTTCAGAAAACTACAGAACCGAGTTCCTGAGGTTTGAGGTAGCAAGCTTCGACTGCGGATACAACGCCATCATCAGCAGGCTAGGGTTGGCAAAATTCATGGCCATTCCACACTATTCGTACATGATATTGAAGATTCCAGGACCACAAGGAATCATCACCATGCGCGCTAACTTCCAAGGCGCCACGGAATGTTTTCAAGTGGCCATTCAGGCGCCCTCACCACCGAACCACCGACAACTTTCTCTGTGCAAGCGAACTCAAAGCCTGAGGAAGACCTCGCGATACCTACGAATGAAGCTCAAGCCATGACCTCTATGCGGCTGACTAAGGAGACAAAGAGAATCAACCTCGCGTTCGCTGATGAACGCAAGACTACCATCATCAGCTCTAGCCTAGACGACAAATAGGAAGGCGCGCTCATCCAGTTTCTGCAAGATAACCAAGACGTATTCGCATGGCAGCCTGCAGATATGCCAGGAGTCCCGAGAGAGCTGGCCGAGCACAAACTGAAGGTCTATCCCCAGGCAAGGC
This sequence comes from Zea luxurians, assembly GCA_029449295.1. NCBI lineage: Eukaryota > Viridiplantae > Streptophyta > Magnoliopsida > Poales > Poaceae > Zea > Zea luxurians. The sequence continues at coordinate 82,797,678 of JAOPSE010000016.1, read as the reverse complement.
CGATCCGACAAGAATTGCGTCGTTTCACGCCTGACAAAAGAGAGGCTACGCACCGAGTTAGCTCGCTTAGTCGCAGCAGGGTTCATTAGAGAAGTACTACATCCTGAGTGGCTAGCAAATCCTGTTCTTGTACTCAAAAAGAATAAAGTGGATTGGCGCATGTGCGTCGACTATACGGATCTCAACAAACATTGTCCGAAGGATCCCTTCGGACTTCCTAGAATAGATCAGGTGGTAGATTCGACCGCCGGATGTTCTATGTTGTCTTTCCTGGACTGCTACTCTGGATACCATCAGATCAGCCTGGCAAAAGAGGATGAAGAAAAGACAGCATTCATTACCCTGTTTGGAGCTTTTTGCTATACCTCCATGCCGTTTGGCCTCGAGAACGCTGGAGCGACTTACCAGAGAGCTATTCAAACATGCTTAGCCGATCACTGGGGCAAGCGGGTAGAAGCTTATGTTGATGATGTGGTGATCAAAATAGAAAATTCAGAAAACTTCATTGAAGATTCGCAGGTAGTGTTCAACAGCCTGAGACGATACCGGTGGAAACTCAATCTAGAAAAATGTGTCTTTGGAGTACCAGCAGGGAAGTTGCTCGGATTCATTGTCAGTCACCGAGGAATTGAAGCTAACCCAGAAAAAATCGAGGCTATCATGAGAATGGAAGCACCACGATCACAGAAGAAAGTACAAAGGCTTACTGGATGCATGGCAGCCTTGAGCAGGTTCATATCAAGGCTAGGAGAAAAAAGGCCTACCGTTCTACAAATTGCTCAAGAAGCTAGACAAGTTCCAGTGGACCACAGAAGCACAGGAAGCTTTCGATGCACTAAAGAAGTTCTTGACCACGCCACCAGTACTAAAGCCGCCACGCCGAGCCATGCCAGATCAGCCGACAGAAGATCTGCTGTTATACATCTCCTGCACGACTCACGTGGTAAGCACCACGTTAGTAGTCGAGAAGACAGAGGAAGGGCACGCATATCCAGTACAACATCTGGTCTACTTCATCAGTGAAGTTCTGGGACCCTCTAAAAAGAAGTATCCTTAAGTTCAAAAACTATTGTACGCAGTACTTCTAACTGCTCGTAAGCTCCATCACTACTTTGACGACCACAAAGTCATAGTAGTCACCGGGTTTCCAATAGGGGATATTCTTCACAAGAAAGAAGCCATTGGAAGAATAGCCAAGTGGGCCTGCGAGCTGGGAGCTCACGATATTGAGTTTCGGCCTCGCACAGTAATAAGGACTCAAGCACTAGTTGACTTCGTATCAGAATGGACTGAGCAACAAGTACCAGACAACCCGGAGGCTACAGAAGTATGGCGAATGTATTTCGATGGCTCGCTGAAGCTGCAGGGAGCAGGCGCAGAAATCCTCTTCATTGCCCCTGGAGGTGAACAACTCACTGGGCATTAAGAGGTTGATGGTATACGAAGATTCACTGGTAGTCATAAGTCAGATAAATAAAGACTGGGATTGCTCGACTGATTCTATGGGCAAGTACTGTACAACCGTCTGAAAATTAGAAGACAAATTTGAAGGGCTAGAATTTCATCACGTGGAAAGAGATCGCAATGCAGCAGCAGACATGTTGTCAAAACTAGGATCCAGTCGAGCTCAGGTCCCATCCAGAGTTTTCATCCAGGAAGTGTCACGCCCAAGTATTCCCTCAGATCAGGCGGAAGAGTGCAATGCTTTGAGCCAGCCAGAGTCAGACTCTAATGATTGGAGAGAGCCTATCATCAGGTATATAAAGAATAAAGAAGAACCGGATGATAAGGCCACAACAGAAGCATCGCAAGACAGTCGACCCACTACACCCTCATAGGGGACACACTGTACAGAAGGGGTGCAACAGGAGTCCTCATGAAGTGCATTTCCTCGGTTACTGGGAGACAACTACTAGATGAGATTCACGTCGGACAGTGTGGAATACACGCATCATCCAGAACTCTAGTTGGGAAAGTCTTCAGATCTGGTTTCTATTGGCCAACAACAAAGAGTGATGCAGCCGAGTTAGTCCAGAGATATGAAGCTTGTCAATTCTTGTCGAAGCAACAGCATTTACCAGCACAGCAACTGCAAACCATACCTGTAACATGGCCATTTGCGTGCTGGGGACTGGACATGATTGGACCCTTCAAGAAAGCTCAAGGAGGCTATACTCACGTGCTGGTCGCCATCGATAAATTCACTAAATGGATAGAATACAAGCCCATTGCTTCTCTAACCTCAGTCAAGGTAGTAGAATTCATACAAGATATAATATTCAGGTTTGGGGTACCAAATAACATCATAACCGACCTAGGATCCAACTTCACTAGCTCTGAATTCTTTGATTTCTACGAACAACGGAGCATCCAAATCAAATATGCATCAGTAGCACACCCAAGAGCTAATGGTCAGGTGGAAAGGGCTAATGGAATGATACTAGAAGCACTCAGGAAGAAAGTCTTCGACAAGAATGAAAAGTTCACAGGGAAGTGGATCAGAGAGTTACCTTATGTGGTTTGGAGCCTAAGAACTCAACCCAGCCGAGCTCTGCATGGGAACACCCTCTTCTTCATGGTCTATGGTTTGGAGGCAGTGCTACCTGCCAACCTTAGGTTTGGGGCGCCAAGGCTGGTCTTCGAAAGCATAGCTAAAGCAGAAGCTACCAGGCTAGAAGATATTCACGTACTGGAAGAAGATCGATTGAATACAATAATTCAGTCAGCTAGATACTAGGAGACCCTAAGGCGCTATCATGATAAGGCTATACGACATCGATCCTTTGTAGTGGGAGACTTGGTCCTTCACCGAATTCTAACGGGAGAAGGATGGCACAAATTATCACCGCTATGGGAAGGGCCATTCATGGTATCGGAGGTCACTCGGCCAGGATCATATCGGCTTACTCAAATGGATGGTACGGAAGTGGGGAATTCATGGAATATAGAGCATCTCAGGAAGTTTTATCCTTAGCAATACTTCAAATGCTATCGGAGCAACGTTGTACTCTGTAATTGGAAAATATGTCATAAATAAAGGATTTCATTCTCAAAAGCATTCAAACTGTCGGTTATCAATTGATTTCAAGTTGGTTAAACTTGGAATCAACACGCTCACGCTTACTCGACTTAGGGTGACCACTATACCCTACCAACGGAGCAATCGGCTTAAGTCGGCGATGACTTAAGACGGTGCGACATGCTCACGCATACTCGACTTAGGGTGACCACTATACCCTACTAATGGAGCAATCGGCTTAATTCGGCGATGACTTAAGACGGTGCAACATGCTCACGCTTACTCAACTTAGGGTGACCACTATACCCTACTAACGAAGCAATTGGCTTAAGTCGGCGATGACTTAAGACGGTGTAACATGCTCACGCTTAATCGACTTAGGGTGACCACTATACCCTACTAATGGAGCAATCGGCTTAAGTCGGCGATGACTTAAGACGGTGCGACATGCTCATGCTTAATCGACTTAGGGTGACCACTATACCCTACTAACGGAGCAATCGGCTTAAGTCGGTGATGACTTAAGACGGTGCGACATGATCACGCTTACTCGACTTAGAGTGACCACTATACCCTACTTAGGGAGAAATCGGCTTAAATCGGCAACGACCTAAGACGATGCGACATGCTCACGTCTACTCGTCCTAGGGCGACCACTATGCCTTACCAGCCAAGCAATTGGCATAAGTCAGGAAAAAAACTCCAAAACCAGCATGCTGCATTTACTTCAGCAATCGTTCAGGATGACTGTTAAATCTTAACAACAGAAACAAAATGTTATAGTTATCAGCACCAAGGACACATTCTAGTGCCCTATCCACCGAGTATCCGAACACAATGATCACACACACATAGAATTCACAAATACATTCAGTATTTTCTAAAAACATCACTACGACAAAACGTCTCTATTTGGTAATGTCTTTCGCAGGGGCAATTAAAGAAGAAGGGCAACTCGAGGCATCAGACGTAGCCTTGACGTCGACAACAATGTCATCTGGAACAACTACACCGGGCCTTCTCATCAAGATCCGCCCCGCGCGAATGGCTTTGTCCATAACCTTGTCGCGCTGAGCTTTTAGAATGGCGCAATTGTCCTCCGAAACTTTGGTAGCCAGTCGAGCAGCCTCTAGCTCCTAGGCGACTGACTTCTTGGAGGCACGCAGATCCTTGACGATGGAATCCTTGCTTGACACCAACTGTCTAAGCCGCAGAACCTCATCTTAGGACACTTGCAGTTCATGACGATGATGATCCAGATCTGACATAGTAAAGCGATGGCTCCTTTCCAAGATGGTTAAGGAATTACTAGCGTCACGATACAACCTATCTAGATTGTCATGAGAAGCGGCAAGTGCTCGTCTCTTCTCCTACAGACAAGAATCAACTTTCAGCATTCAATAAACAGAAAGCATGGCAGAGCCAGTTAAGGAAGTTTACCTTGTATGCTGCCTTCTCGGAGTTAAGCTGAGTATTGAGAGAAAAATTCAAAGAATGTGCATCGTCTAGAGAAGTGGAAACACGAGCTAGGTCGGTCTGACCTTGAGAATACTTCTCTTCAAGATCAGAGTACCATCGGGTTGAGTCGGCTTGATACTGAAGATGTTTCTCCTCAAGCTCAGAGCACTGCTGAGCCATATCTGACAAGGCAGTCGAAGAAAGATGCTTGGTTAAAATCAAATTGAACAATCAGTCAAGTTAGAAACAAAGTTACTAACCAGCGTTTGATGCCTTCAAATCAGCTATCTATTTCTGAAGCAGCAATGGGTTCCACTGCGTCAGAGACAGAGCCCCTTCTGGGATAGTGGGACCATTTGATCTCAACTGAGCGGACATTCCGTCAACCAAAGCATGTGATCAAAGGCAAATGAGTATAGGGAAGATGATTTACCAGGAGGAACAATAAAACGAAAAGAGCTGAGTTACCTGAAGATTGGAAAAGAATGAGGGTAATCCCAAGTCATGAGAAGCTGCGTTGTAGCTCGACGAAGGAAGATCAACCGGAACATTTTGAAGAACATTGTTAGGGGTTGACTCAGCCCCACTAACAGATATCATAATTCTTGCATCTGGCTCGTCGACCTCCAAGGCGACTTGCTTGCTCGAAGTTAAAGAAGCATGCATCGCCATCACTCCATCAGATCGTGGTGGAGACGACCTGACATGGACATCCATGGAGGTGTGGGAAGGAGAGCTCACTTGGACACCCTCGAGGGCTAGGTTGTAGCTCGCGCCACCCACCAGAGCCGGATCATTACCGGCAATACCCTCGGGGGCTGGGTTGCAGCTCGCGCTACCCACCAGAGCCGGATCACTACTGGTGACACCCTCGGGGGCTGGATAACTGCCAGCACCACCCTCGGGGGCTGGGTTTTCTGCAACAACCACCTCTAAGGCTGAAGGATCCTTAGTCACCTCCATGGGAGTCGGGCAATCCTGACCAACTTCTTGACATTGAAGACTACCTTCCAAAGTTGACGATGCGCGAGACACTGCTCGGGATACCTCTAATCCCACGTCTGGAATTTTAGAGCAAACATCCATCATATCGCCAACAGTCGGCTCCGACAGCATATCTTCAGGAATGACATCCTCAAGGGCCTGATCAAAATCTGCTATGGACAACTCTTGAAGGCTGACAAGAGCAGACAGATCTGGAGAAGGAATATCACTATCCCCCCTACTACCTCTGTAACGCCGACTATTCCTACGAATTAGCGGAACTTCTCCTTCATCTTCTTCGTCCTCATAAAAAATACGGACAATAGCCGGTGCACGGACACACCCATTGGGTTTAGCTTCTGCACGGTCACACCCATTGGGATCAACTTCTGCACGGTCACACCCATTGGGTTCAGCTTCTGCATGGTTACACCCATTGGGTTCAGCTTCAACAAGGTCACACCCATTGGGGACAGCTGGTGCATGGTCACACCCATTGGGGTCAGCTTCAACGTGTACCCCACCATTGGGATCAACCTTAGGAAGAACCTCTGCTGGTACTTCTTCACAAACAGGAACAGAAGGGGCAGCATCCTGGTCCAAGCATGATAGTCGCCGAAGCCGCTTCTTCTTCTCCTTAATAGGCGTAGTTGGACGGCTAACTTGGTGAGGATGTTTTGGGCGAGTACCCTCAGGCATAACAGCCATCATATTGAGTACAACAATGGGTGTCCCCTTTTTTGTAAACCTCTTGTCCAACCATAACAGCCATCAGTTCAGCAGGAGCCGAGTCAGAAGATTCTCCAGCCAACATATTGAGTACAACATCTAATTCTGCATCATCTGGACTTGCAGGCATCTCAAAGTGAACTTGCCTCTCATCATTGGGAAGATCACGAAGAGGAGCAACCAGAGCCTCAATGTCTTCAGGAGAGGGTCGCACTCTAACACCCAGACCACTATCATTGCTAGGAGGGTTGAACATGAAATTGAAAAATGACCTAGGAGGTGGCAGATTCCAAGCAGAATAAGCAACAGGAGCACCAACATTTGATACCTTGCCCCTCAGGATCATGTCTAGTCGGCTCACCAGATCCTCAGTAGGAATTTTCCTGTTGGTAACTCGAGTTGAATCAGTAATACCACTGTACAAGTAAGCTGGACACGCCCTGTCTTTCAAAGGCTGAATATTCTTGAAAACGAAGTCAGCAACCATAGCTTCGGCAGTCAGACCTCTTTCCTTCAGCAGACAGATCTCAGCAAGCAGAACCCTAGCTTCTGTCACCTCCAAGGCAGTAGGAGACTCAACCCAACTCGGAGTGCGTACATCTAGTTGTCTCCCCGACCGAGGGGGAGGGACTTGCCATGGGTTTCCACAATAAACCATTCAAGGCGCCACCCTTTAATGCTGTCCTTGAGAGGAATGTCAAGGTATTCTGTCTTCCTCCCGCGGCGCATCTCCAGACTTGCACCACCAACGAGCTGGTGCTGCCCCCCAGCCAACCCAGGCCAACAGTGATACAAATACTTCCATAACCCGAAATGAGGAAGAATTCCGAGGTAGGCCTCACACAGATGCATGAAGATAGAAATTTGCAAGATGGAATTGGGATTCAGATGGGTCAGGTTTAGATTGTAAAAATCAAGGAGACTGCGGAAGAAGGGAGAAATGGGAAGAGCAAGACAGCGGATGAGAAAAGGAATGTAGACAACGGACTCGTGGGTATCTTCTGTCGGAACAGTGACCCCACGACAAATCCGCCAAGAGTAGAGTTCTTTTGGAGGAAGAACTCCAACATCAACAAGGTGGAGGAGATCCAATTCCGAAACAACAGACATATGGTTACCTGCAAACAACATTTGGCTATTGGGATCGAGGGGAGGAATGACCACCGCAGTAGAATTCTGGTTCTTCCGCTTAGGCGCCATCGCAATCTCACCGGCGGGTTGACCAAGGGCGAAATCAGAGGGAAACAGAGGAGTGGTTTGAGGCGGAAATGTGAAGTTAGGGCTCAGAACTCAGAAGCGTGCGGTGACGTGATATAAATGGGGTTGTCCCGGGTTGGGCACCGTTTCTAAAAAGTGCCAAGTCATCACTCGGGAAAACGAGATTTCCGACATAGCTCGGCTGTTACCTCTAAAAACGCCGACGTCATCAAGCACCACTCGGTTGTTACCTCTAAAACGCCGACAGTGTCTGTCCTAACTCAGCAGTTACCTCTAAAAAACGCCGACAATGTCTGCCATAACTCGGCTGTTATCTCTAAAAAACACCGATGGGGCCAAGCGTAACTCGGTCGTTACCTCTAAAACGCCGACGTCATCAAGCACCACCCGGCTGTTACCTCTAAAACGCCGACAGGGTCTATCTTAACTCGGTCGTTTTCTCTAAAATAATGCCAGCAGAACCAAACACGACTCAGCAGTTACCAGTTATTACTTGGTCATTATTTCTAAAACGCCAGCAGCGCTAAGTGTGAAGACAAACTATCAATTGACTATAAAGGAAGAACGATGGAAAAGTGAAAGGCTGCTCGGAACAAGCTGAAATTTTCTTCAATATATGGAGGAGGGAAGTTTTCCACAAACTTAAAGACCAACTCATTATGAGTCGGCCTTTTTTCCCTTTTTTTACTACATTACATTACTATATCACTACACTACTCATACTACACTATACTACTAACTACTACTACATTATTCTGCTACTACAACTACTACTACTAATTACCTATACTAATATTTAAACCAGTGGCGCTTTGCCACTGGCCTTGCTGCTGCCACGCTGCCCTTGCCGTCGCCATCGCCCTTGCCGCCGTTGTCGTCGCCCTTGCCGCTGTTGCCTCCGTCGCCCCTGTCGTCGTCGTCGCCATCATCGCCGCCATCACCTCCATCGCCGCCATCGCCCTCGTCATCGCCGTCACCGCCGCTCCCCTCCTCAGACGAGTCGGAGGAGTTCTCCTCGTCCGAAGAGATCTCCGACTCATCCAAGCCCTCGAGCCCGGAGCGCTCAACAGCCCGGATGTACATCCACACCTCGGCGGCGATCCCCTAGGAATCGTCCGAGTCATCGGACGACACCGGGGGAGAGGCGTAGACGGGCGCCCCCTCGGACTCGGAGGAAAATTCCTCCTCTGAGTACTTGGAGTCCCCAAAGTCCTCCGAGGGGGGACTCGGCTCGCGCTTCCGTTTATCGCCGGAGTGGTGCGACGAACTTCCACCTTTCTTGTTCTTGCCCATGGTTGATCGGAAGAGAAGAGAAAAGTGGGAAAATAAGCAACAAACGACCAGGAGATGTGCGAAGACACCAGCGAGGCAGGCGGTCTATTTATAGAGGCCGGAAGCAACCGCTCATCTGTCACACCCGCCTTTAAGGAACAAAGCCAGGTGCATCTCATACATGCGTCAAGAAGACAACATATATAATAACAGAGTGTATAGAGATAAATGTCACAATAACATCAAAGTATCTATTACATAGCGGAAGTCTTATTACAAAATAAAATATAAATATAAAACGAACTAAGGATCATCCTTGGCACAGAAGTCAACTGGGAAACGCCACCTAGATCAGATCTAGGGGTGAAAACGGGTCGGGTATACCCGCCGGGTACCGGATACGGATAGTGTAAATACCTGTTTTTTCGGATACGAATTCGGGTATTTTTATATTCGGGACGGATACCGGTAATACCCGGATAGTGCAGCTTCAGATTCAGGTCAAACACGGAGCGAGTACTACCCGGTAAATACCCGGATATTCGGGTCGGATACGGGTACCCGGAATTCGGGTAACCATTTTTTCTTTTTCTGCATAATAATATAGTTATAAAATCATAACTTTTACATATGAAATCGGATAAAGATAAAGTTTATATGAAAATTATAGAGCTCGAAGAGATCTATAACTTTATAGTACGTCATATTTTTGTTTAAACATATCTTTAGGCCAAAATCATTGAAATAATGTCTAAATTTATATCAAAATAATAGACTTTATCATTTTCATGTGGGACTTAAGATTATCTCCATGTGGGAACTTAAGATTATCTTTTTATAAACTATTTATTAATATTGGTAACTTATTTGCAATTTTCGATCGACGCTACAATATTTTTATGAATTTAATTGCATTTTGATGATTTTCTACAACAAGAAATTAATAATACACCAAATAGCCTAAAAAATTCATGAAATTTTATGGGGACACAACATATATCCACATATAGTTCTCAAAAACATTTGGACTATAAAATCCACAAGATGTTGGTGTTTCTTCCATTCCACTCACACTTATTGCATGAGTTACACGTGAAATAATTTTATGTATCGAAGTTTCAACATAATCAATATTTCACTTATCATTTTCATGTGGGGACTCGAGGTTATATTTGAATAGAATGTTTATTTGTTTTGGTAAGTTTTTTGCAATTTTGGGTCAAAACTAGTGTATTTTATGATTTTTAGTTATATTTTGATGGTTTTACGTAGAAAGAAATCAATAATGTACAAATAACCTTAGAAATCCATGAAATTATACGAAGGCATATAGTCATCAAAAATAATGGAACCATAAAATCCACAGGATGTCAACGTTTCTTCTATTTTATTTCCATTTATTGCGTGAGTTACACATAAAATCACTCTAAGTATCCAAGTTTCAACATAATCAATACTTCACTTTACCATTTTTATGTGGGAACTTGAGATTATCTTCTATTAAATGTTTATTAGTATTGATAATTTACTTGCAATTTCATGGTCGAACAAGAATATTTTATGATAACCAATTAATGCATTATCCGATAAGTATCCGATATCCGATCAAATAATATCCGTATCCGTCACTTATCCGCCCGGATAAATATTCGGTCCCTATATCCGTGTCCGTCCTATTTCTAACTATCTGTATCCGATCCCGAATCCATTTTAAATACATTAGGGTAGGATACAGGATGAGCTACTATCCGTCCGTATCCGCCCGTTTTCACCCCTGATCAGATCAAACTCCTCGCCTTGTGGCTCCTCCTGAACCACCTGCTCTTCTCCTATGGGGGGGGTGTGAGACAGCAAGGGTGAGCTCACACATGATCATAGCTCAACAAGTTGTGGGAAACCAGTGGGCATGAACTCACAAAGGTGGGAGTTCATGTGATGTGTAAGGCTAATCAACAACAGGGGTTAAAGCTGAGCATTGCTTTTAATTAGTTGGTCAAAATTTCATTAGCAGTTACTAAGTGTAAGTAAATACCAAACCTTAAATAAAGTAATAGAACAAAATTAATAATAATCCCATGCAATGCAAATGCTAAAATTGAATTTAAGTTTCATAAATTAATCATGCGAGAGTCCTGAGCTGCTCATGACCGTGAGCTCGGCTAGTATACCAGTTTTACACTCTGCAAAGGTTGTACCCTTTACCCACAAGTCATGTTACCCATCTACTAAGGGATCGCGACTCCCATACACCTCTACCTAAAAAGCGAGGCAGGGCAACACTACGAGGCCTTTACAAAGTTCCACTAGCTTCCAAAAACCCGCTATAGTTTATGGGAAGAGCACTTGCAAGAATCCCCCGTCTGACCGCCATCGCAGCAAAATCAACCCGAGAACCTCCTTGCATGCAACTCCCCTATTGCCCTTGCCCCTTTCGGGTAAGATAGTCTTCCACTAGCTTTCCTAATTAGTCAGCCAAGGGCGTCCCATTAAACCCTTGTGGTGGCACGTGTTTCTCAAGTTAAGCTCCATGTTCCAATTAACATTAATGATCTTGACATGAACATAAATAGAATAACAAAATAACTAGAACATGGATATAATAAATGATTATCCTAAAACCATGTAAAGCAATAGCAAACTACCCAAGTGATTCAGGGGTAAACAAGGTAATGAGATAAACAATCTAGGGTGACCTATCGGGTTCCATCAAAATTAAACCTATGCATGAATAAGTGACATAAAGAACATTATTGGGTAAAAAGTGGTCAAGGGCACAACTTGCCTTCAATGAGCTCCTGCTCAGCTACTTCTATCTGCTGGTCACCAGGATCCTCAGTCACAGGTTCTTCTACTCGCCGCAATACAAACAAGCACAGTATATAGAGAAAATTAACATCACACCAAACACGTAAACAAAATACATAATAATAATCTACACATTAAAATGGAAACCTAGGAACAGAAATCATTAATTTTGGAGTTATAGATTTTAAGATATGAATTTTCAAAGGTTTTATGTGCTTAAAATAGGATTAAGTGAGAGATTATTTTTCTTACTGTTTTCATGACAAAACAGAGACTCTAGGTGGTAGAGAATAATATTACAAAATTTTAGAAACTGGAATGGGTTAATTTGGAGTTCATATGAATTTTCTATGATTTATTAAAGTCCTAGCACTTATTTTTGTGTTAAAAAGTAATTTCTAAAATTCAATAACTTAATTTACAGAGCTATGGACTGGGCGCACTAAAAGTCGCCTAGAGGGGGGGTGAATAGGCGGAATCTGAAAATTATAAACTTAAGCACACACTACAAGCCGGGGTTAGCGTTAGAATTAAAATCGAGTCCGAGAGAGAGGGCGAAAAACAAATCAAGAACAAATGAAGCGGATGGCACAGTGATTTGTTTTACCGAGGTTCGGTTCTTGCAAACCTACTCCCCATTGAGGTGGTCACAAAGACCGGGTCTCTTTCAACCCTTTCCCTCTCTCAAACGGTCACCTAGACCGAGTGAGCTTTTCTCCTTAATCAAACGGGTCACTTAGACCTCTACAAGGACCACCACAACTTGGTGTCTCTTGCTTTGATTACAAGTTTCTTGAGAACAAGAATAGAGAAAGAAGAAAAGCGATCCAAGCGATAAGAACTCAAATGAACACAAATGTCTCTCTCTTACAAGCCACTAAGTCTTTGGAATGAGTTTGGGACATGGAGAGGATTTGATCTTTTGTTTTGTGTCTTGGAGTGAAGTCTAGAGCTCTTGTATTGAATGCAAATTGCTGGAAACTTGGATGCCTTGAATGGTGGTGGTTGGGGGTATTTATAGCCCCAACCACCAAACCAACCGTTGGGGAAGGATGTCTGTCGATGGGCGCATCGGACAGTCCGGTGCGCCACCGGACAGTATCTGGTGTGCCAGTTACGTCACCCAACCGTTAGGGTTCTGACGGTTTCGACCGTTGGAGCTCTGTCTTCTTGGTGCACCGGACTGTCCGGTGTAGGACAGTCTGGTGCTGCACCGGACAGGCACTCTTCACTGTCCGGTGCGCCTTCTGGCGCTGCTCTGACTCTGCACGAACTGTTCACACACTGTTCACGCCACTGTTCACCTTTGCAGACGACCGTTGGTGCAGTAGCCGTTGCTCCGCTTAGCACACCGGACAGTCTGGTGCTACACCGGATAGTCCGGTGAATTATAGCAGAGTGGCTTTCCAGAAAACCCGAAGCTGAGGAGTTTGGAGTTGTTCTCCCTGGTGCACCAGACACTGTCCGGTGGCACACCGGACAGTCTGGTGCGCCAGACCAGGGCAGCCTTCGGTTTCTTTTGCTCCTTTCTTTTTGAACCCTAACTTGTTATTTTTATTGGTTTGTGTTGTACCTATGGCACCTGTAGAACATATTATCTAGAGCAAACTAGTTAGTCCAATTGTTTGTATTGCGCAATTCAACCACCAAAATTATATTTAGGAAAAGCTTTGACCCTTATTTCCCTTTCAATCTACCCCTTTTTGGTGATTGATGCCAACACAAACCAAAGTAAATATATAAGTGCAGAATTGAACTAGTTTGCATATGGTAAGTGCATAGGTTGCTTGGAATTAAACCAATATTTTATTTCTACTAGATATGCATGGATTGCTTTCTTCTATTTTAACATTTTGGACCACGCTTGCACCACTTGCTTGTTTTGTTTTTGCAAATTCTTTGGAAAATTCTTTTCAAAATCCTTTTGCAAATAGTCAAAGGTATATAAATAAGATTGAAAGAAGCATTTTCAAGATTTGAATTTTTCTCCCCCTGTTTCAAATGCTTTTCATTTGACTTAAACAAAACTCCCCCTAAATGAAATTCTCCTCTTAGCTTTCAAGAGGGTTTTGGGATATACCAATTGAGATACTCTCATTAGAGGAATACCAATTTGAAAGATACTAATACCAATAAAATTTTTCAAAACTCAATTAAAAATTAGGTGGTGGTGCGGTCCTTTTGCTTTGGGCTAATACTCTCTCCCCCTTTGGCATTAATCACCAAAAACGGAGACTTTGTGAGCCCTTTTAAATTCTCTCTCCCTTTGGCAAACAATATATGAGTGAAGATTATTCCAATGTGGAGAGATGGCGGAATACCGGCAAAGAGTAAATAATACCGATGGAGTTGAGTGGAAGCGTCATCTTTGCCGAATACTCCATTTCACTTTCAATTCTATGACTAAGCATAAGAATATACTTGAGCACACATTAGTCATAGACATAAAAGAGATATGATCAAAGGTATATAAATGAGCTATGTGTGCAAAGTATCAATCAAAATTCCGAGAATCAAGAATGTTTAGCTCATTCCTAAGTTTGGTAAAGGTTTTCTCATCTAATGGCTTGGTAAAGATATCGGCTAATTATTCTTTGGTGTTAATATAGGCTGTCTCGATATCCCCCCTTTGTTGGTGATCTCTCAAAAGTGATACCGAATGGCTATGTGCTTAGTGCGGCTGTGTTCAACGGGATTATCCGCCATGCGGATTGCACTCTCATTATCACATAGGAGAGGGACTTTGCTAAATTTGTAGCCATAGTCCCTGAGGGTTTGCCTCATCCAAAGCAATTGCGCACAACAATGACCTACGGCAATATACTCGGCTTCGGTGGTAGAAAGAGCTACTGAGTTTTGTTTCTTTGAAGCCCAAGACACCAGGGATCTCCCCAGAAACTGACAAGTCCCTGATGTGCTCTTCCTATCAATTTTACACCCTGCCCAATCAGCATCTGAATATCCTAATAAATCAAAGAGGATCCCTTGGGGTACCAAAGACCAAACTTAGGAGTATAAACTAAATATCTCAAGATTCTTTTCACGGCCCTAAGGTGAACTTCCTTAAGATCGGCTTGGAACCTTGCACACATGCATACGGAAAGCATAACATCCGATCGAGATGCACATAAATAGAGTAAAGATCCTATCATCGACCGGTATACCTTTTGATCTACGGATTTACCTCCCGTGTCGAGGTCGAGATGCCCAATTGTTCCCATGAGTGTCTTGATGGGTTTGGCATCCTTCATTCCAAACTTCTTAAGAATGTCTTGAATATACTTCATTTGGCTGATGAAGGTGTGAAAGGGAAATAGGGTCAAACCTTTTCCTAAATAATTTTGGTGGTTGAATTGCCCAACACAAATAATTGGACTAACTAGTTTGCTCTAGATTATAAGTTCTACAGGTGCCAAAGGTTCAACACAAACCAATAAAAAGTCCAAGAAAGGGTTCAAATACAAAGGAGCAAAATCAACCGAAGGCTGGATTGGTCTAGCGCACCGGACTGTCTGGTGTGCCACCAGACAATGTCCGGTGCACCAGGGAGATTTCACTCTGAACTCATCAGCTTTGGGTTTCTGGAAAATGCTCTCCTCTATAATTCACCGGACTGTCTGGTGTAGCACCGGACTGTCCGGTGTGCCAGCTAAGCAACGGCTAGCGCGCCAACGATCGTCTACAAAAGTGAACAGTGAACAGTGCGGACTGCGTGCGCAGAGTCACAGCAGGCGCCAGAAGGCGCACCGGACAGTGAACAGTGACTGTCCGGTGCACCACCGGACTGTCCGGTGGCCCAGTTGTCAGAAGCTCCAACGGTCGAACCCTAACGGTTGGGTGACGTGGCTGGCGCACCGGACAGTGTCCGGTGGCGCACCAGACTGTCCGGTGCGCCCGTCGACAGCAGCCTCCACCAACGGCCATTTTGGTGGTTGGGGCTATAAATACCCCCAACCACCACACTTCAAGGTATCCAAGTTTTCAGCCATTTGCATTCAATACAAGAGCTCTAGACTTCACTCCAAGACACAAACAAGAGATCAAATCGTCTCCCAAGTCCAAAGATCACTCCAAACAATTAGTGACTAGTGAGAGAGAGATATTTGTGTTCATTTGAGTTCTTGCGCTTGGATCGCTTTTCTTCTTCCTCTTTCTTGTTCTCAAGTCATTTATAATCAAGGCAAGAGACACCAATTATGTGGTGGTCCTTGTGGGGACTAAGTGACCCAATTGATTGAGAAGAGAAGCTCACTCGGTCTAGGTGATCGTTTGAGAGAGGGAAAGGGTTGAAAGAGACCCGGTCTTTGTGACCACCTCAACGGGGAGTAGGTTTGCAAGAACCGAACCTCAGTAAAACAAATCACCATGTCACACTCTTCATTTGCTTGTGATTTGTTTTTTGCCCTCTCTTTCTGTCGGGGACCATAATTAGGGGTACCCTCAAGACCCCTAAATCTCAGCTGGTAACCCCCATCAGCACAAAGCTGCAAAGGCCTGATGGGTGCGATTAAATCAAGGATCGGTCCATTCAAGGGACACGATCGTGCCTCGCCCGAGCCTAGCCTCGGGCAAGGGAAGCCGACCCCGGAGAACCTACGTCTCGCCCGAGGACCCCCCTCCAGCAACGGGCACACTGTCAGCTCGCCCGAGGCCCAGTCTTCACCGAGAAGCAACCTTGGCCATATCGCCACGCCGACCGACCAAATCGCAGGGGCATTTAATGCAAAGGTGGCCTGACACCTTTATCCTGACGCACGCCCACCAGTCGACAGCGCCGATGTAACCGCAGTCACTTCGCCACTCTACTGACCGGACTGACAAGAGGACAGCGCCGCCTGCGCCGCTCCGACTGCTGAGCCACCCGACAGAGTGAGGCTGACAGCAGCCAAGGCCAGCCTCGGGCGTCTTAGGAAACTCCGCCTCGCCCGACCTAGGGCTCGGACTCGGGCTCAGCCCCGGAAGACGGCGAACTCCACTCCGCCCGACCCAGGGCTCGGACTCGGGCTCAGCCCCGGAAGACGGCGAACTCCGCTCCGCCCGACCCAGGGCTCGGACTCGGGCTCAGCCCCGGAAGACGGTGAACTCCACTCCGCCCGACCCAGGGCTCGGACTCGGGCTCAGCCCCAGAAGACGGCGAACTCTGCCTCGCCCGACCCCAGGGCTCAGACATGGGCTCAGCCCCGGAAGACGACGAACTCTGCCTCGCCCGACCCGAGGGCTCGACATCAACCTCGACCACGAAGGAGCCTCCACCTCGCCCAGCCTAGGGCATGGACCGACCACGTCAACAGGAAGCGCCATCATTACCCTACCCCGAGCTGACTCGGGCTACGGGGAACCAGACCAGCGTCCCATCTGGCTCGCTCCACCATGCGAGTAATGATGGCGCCCCGCATGCCCTGTGACGACGGCGGCTCTCAGCCCCCTTACGGAAGCAAGAGGACGTCAGCAAGGACTCGACAGCCCCAACAGCTGTCCTCCTGCCAGGCTTCAGCACTCCTCCGACAGCCACGACACCATGCGAGCTGGGTGCCAAGACCTCTCCGGCTGCCACGATGGCATGTACTTAGGGCGCTAGCTCTCCACCGCTAGACACGTTAGCACATTGCTACACTCCCCATTGTACACCTGGATCCTCTCCTTACGCCTATAAAAGGGAGGACCAGGGCCCTCTTATAGGGGGTTGGTTGGCCCGCGCGAAGAAGGACGGGACGACGCTCGCGCAAGGCTGCTCGCTCCCACTCCCGCGTGGACGCTTGTATCCCCCTACTGCAAGCGCACCTGACTCAGGCGCGGGGCTAACACGAAGGCCGCGGGATCCACCCTCTCACGTCTGCCTCCCTCCGGCTGCATCCTTTCCCCCCTTCACGTTCCGCCTCGCGTCGACCCATCTGGGCTGGGGCACGCGGCGATGATTCACTCGTCGGTCTAGGGACCCCCCGGGTTTCGAAACACCGACAGTTGGCGCGCCAGGTAGGGGCCTGCTGCGTGTTGACGAACAGCTTCCCGTCAAGCTCCAGATGGGCAGTCTCCAGCAACCTTTCCGGCCCGGGACGGTGCTCCGTTTCGGGAATCTTGAGTTCATGTCCCTCGACGGCAGCTACGACATGAAACTCCTTCCCCCGCCGCGCGACAGCGACAATGGCGGTCGACAACCCGCTCGCCAGCGGGGAAATCGACGATGCCTTCCCCACGTGGTGGAAGGACGACATTCGGGCTTGTCCTGTCCCCTCCCCCGTCGATGGAGGAGGAGGCGGGGCAACCAAGGCCAAGCGGGAAGTGGCACCTCGTTGGCTGTCAAGCGAGTCGACGGCGCCGGCGCCCCAACGGAGGGCGCGTCGGGCATCGATCTCGCGTCTGAGACGAAGACGAGCGCCGCCTCTCCGCAACACTCCAATCTCAAGCAAAGGCACGACGCCAGCACGCTCGCGAAGGACTTGCTGGGTGTCACCCTCGTACCTGAGACAACGGTGCAGTCGGTCCCAGACGCGACCTCGTCACCGCCCGTCGACCAAAAGGTACCGACCGATTCCCATCTCGCGTCTTTTGGATTCGGCCTCGACCCACCAAGCGACCCCGCTTCAGTGAGCACTCTCATAGAGACGAGTCCAAACCCTCTGGGGTATCGTGTGCGGTCACCCTGGGACCGACTGACGGCCGACTCGACCTATGAGCCCTCGGGGTCCGAGGAAGATGGCGAGCTTGACCTCTGTTGGGATTTCTCCAGACTTGGTAACCCTAGTGCCGTGCGGGACTTCATGACCGCATGTGACTACTGCCTTTCCGACTATTCCGACGGCAGCCGCGGCCTCGACAACGAGGACCGCGACCCAAGTTGTGAATGTTTCCACGTCGATCTAGGGGGTCCCAGCGAAGGCAACCATCTTGGTATGCCGGAAAACGGTGATCCCCCTAGGCCCGTGCCTCGCGTTGACATCCTTCGGGAGCTAGCTGTGGTCCCCGTCCCGGCAGGGGGTCCTGACCCACAGCTCGAGCAAATCTGCGAGAGGCAGGCCAGGCTCGACGAGGGAGCAGGAACGCTTGTGCCGATCCGCCGGGACATCGGGCAGGAATGGGCGGTCCAACCCCCGGCCGGAGAAGCGCGTCATCTCCCCCAGGACATCTAGCACCGCATCGCCGACGACGTTAGGGTGAGGCCACCGCCGGATTCCAGCGGAGTCGGCCAGAACCTGGTTGCAGCGGCTATACTCCTCCGCGCGATGCCGGAGCCATCAACCACCGAGGGGCGACGTATCCAGGGAGAGCTCAAGAATCTCCTGGAGGACGCCGCGGTCCGACGGGCCAAAAGCTCTGCCTCCCGAAGGTAGGGGTTCCCCTCGGAACATCACGCCGCGACTTCCCGATTCATGCGGGAAGCCTCGGTCCACTCCAGGCGCACGAGCAACACAGCGCCTGCAGTCCCGGGTCGCCTCGGCAACGAGCGTCATCATCACAGCCGTCGGGCCCACCTCGACGACAGGGCGCGCCGAGGCTACCACCCGAGGCGTGGGGGACGCTACGACAGCGGGGAGGATCGGAGTCCTTCGCCCGAACCACCCGGTCCGCAAGCTTTCAACCGCGCCATACGACGGGCACCATTCCCGACCCGGTTCCGAACCCCGACTACTATCACAAAGTACTCGAGGGAGACGAGACCGGAACTGTGGCTCGCGGACTATCGGCTAGCCTGCCAACTGGGTGGAACGGACGACGATAACCTCATCATCCGCAACCCCCCCTGTTCCTCTTCGACACCACTCGAGCCTGGCTAGAGCACCTGCCCCCGGGGCAGATCTCCAACTGGGACGACCTGGTCCAAGCCTTCGCCGGCAATTTCCAGGGCACGTACGTGCGCCCTGGAAACTCCTGGGATCTCCGAAGCTGCCGCCAGCAGCCGAGAGAGTCTCTCCGGGACTACATCAGGCGATTCTCGAAGCAGCGCACAGAGCTGCCCAACGTCACCGATTCAGATGTTATCGGCGCGTTCCTCGCCGGCACCACCTGCCGCGACCTGGTGAGCAAGCTGGGTCGCAAGACCCCCACAAAGGCGAGCGAGCTGATGGACATCGCCACCAAGTTCGCCTCTGGCCAGGAGGCGGTTGAGGCCATTTTCCGGAAGGACAAGCAGCCCCAGGGCCACCCACCGGAAGATGCTCCCGAGGCGTCAACTCAGCGCGGTGCCAAGAAGAAAGGCAAGAAGAAGTCGCAAGCGAAACGCGACGCCGCCGACGCGGACCTTGTCGCCGCCACCGAATACAAGAACCCTCGGAAACCTCCCGGAGGTGCCAACCTCTTCGACAAGATGCTCAAGGAGCCGTGCCCCTATCATCAGGGGCCCGTTAAGCACACCCTCGAGGAGTGTGCCATGCTTCAACGACACTTCCACAAGGCCGGGCCACCCGCGGAGGGTGGCAAGGCCCTCGACGACGCAAAGGAGGAAGATCACAAGGCAGGAGGTGTCGGGGACCATAATTAGGGGTACCCTCAAGACCCCTAAATCTCAGCTGGTAACCCCCATCAGCACAAAGCTGCAAAGGCCTGATGGGTGCGATTAAATGAAGGATCGGTCCATTCAAGGGACACGATCGTGCCTCACCCGAGCCTAGCCTCGGGCAAGGGAAGCCGACCCCAGAGAACCTACGTCTCGCCCGAGGACCCCCCTCCAGCAACGGGCACACTGTCAGCTCGCCCGAGGCCCAGTCTTCATCGAGAAGCAACCTTGGCCACATCGCCACGCCGACCGACCAAATCGCAGGGGCATTTAATGCAAAGGTGGCCTGACACCTTTATCCTGACGCACGCCCACCAGTCGACAGAGCCGAAAGTGACCGCAGTCACTTCGCCGCTCTACTGACCGGTCTGACAAGAGGACAGCGCCGCCTGCGCCGCTCCGACTGCTGAGCCACCCGACAGAGTGAGGTTGACAGCAGCCAAGGCCGGCCTCGGGCGTCTTAGGAAACTCCGCCTCGCCCGACCCAGGGCTCGGACTCGGGCTCAGCCCCGGAAGACGGCGAACTCCGCTCCGCCCGACCCAGGGCTCGGACTCGGGCTCAGCCCCGGAAGACGACGAACTCCACTCCGCCCGACCCAGGGCTCGGACTCGGGCTCAGCCCCGGAAGACGGCGAACTCCGCTCCGCCCGACCCAGGGCTCGGACTCAGGCTCAGCCCCGGAAGACGGCAAACTCCGCCTCGCCCGACCCCAGGGCTCGGACTCGGGCTCAGCCTCGGAAGATGGCAAACTCCGCCTCGCCCGACCCCAGGGCTCGGACATGGGCTCAGCCCCGGAAGACGACGAACTCCGCCTCGCCCGACCCGGGGGGCTCGACCTCGACCTCGGAGGAGCCTCCACCTCGCCCAGCTTAGGGCATGGACCGACCACGTCAACAGGAAGCGCCATCATTACCCTACCCCGAGCTGACTCGGGCTACGAGGAACCAGACCGGCGTCCCATCTGGCTCGCTCCACCATGCGAGTAATGATGGCGCCCCGCATGCCCTGTGACGACGGCGGCTCTCAGCCCCCTTACGGAAGCAAGAGGACGTCAGCAAGGACTCGACAGCCCCAACAGTTGTCCTCCCGCCAGGCTCCAGCACTCCTCCGACAGCCACGATACCACGCGAACTGGGTGCCAAGACCTCTCCGGCTGCCACGATGGCATGTACTTAGGGCGCTAGCTCTCCATCGCTAGACACGTTAGCACATTGCTACACTCCCCATTGTACACCTGGATCCTCTCCTTACGCCTATAAAAGGGAGGACCAGGGCCCTCTTACAGGAGGTTGGTTGGCCCGCGCGGAGAAGGACGGGACGGCGCTCGCGCAAGGCCGCTCGCTCCCACTCCCGCGTGGACGCTTGTATCCCCCTACTGCAAGCGCACCCGACTCAGGCGCGGGGCTAACACGAAGGCCGCGGGATCCACTCTCTCATGCCTGCCTCCCTCCGGCTGCATCCTTTCCCCCCTTCGCGTTCCACCTCGCGTCGACCCATCTGGGCTGGGGCACGCGGCGACGATTCACTCGTCGGTCCAGGGACTCCTCGGGTTTCGAAACACCTACAGTTGGCGCACCAGGTAGGGGCCTGCTGCGTGTTGACGAACAGCTTCCCGTCAAGCTCCAGATGGGCAGTCTCCAGCAACCTTTCCGGCCCGGGACAGTGCTCCGTTTCGGGAATCTTGAGTTCATGTCCCTCGACGGCAGCTGCGACATGATACTCCTTCTCCCACCGTGCGACAGCGACAATGGCGGTCGACAACCCGCTCGCCGGCGGGGAAATCGACGACGCCTTCCCCACGTGGTGGAAGGACGACATTTGGGCTTGTCCCGTCCCCTCCCCCGTCGACGGAGGAGGAGGCGGGGCAACCAAGGCCAAGCGGGAAGCGGCACCTCGTTGGCTGTCAAGCGAGTCGACGGCGCCGGCGTCCCAACGGAGGGCGCGTCGGGCATCGATCTCGTGTCTGAGACGAAGACGAGCGCCGCCTCTCCGCAACACGCCAATCTCAAGCAAACGCACGACGCCAGCACGCTCGCGAAGGACTTGCTGGGCGTCACCCTCGTACCTGAGACAACGGTGCAGTCAGTCCCAGACGCGACCTCGTCATCGCCCGTCGACCAAAAGGTACCGACCGATTCCCATCTCGCGTCTTTTGGATTCGGCCTCGACCCACCAAGCGACCCTGCTTCAGTGAGCACTCTCATAGAGACGAGTCCAAACCCTCTGGGGTATCGTGTGCGGTCACCCTGGGACCGACTGACGGCCGACTCGACCTATGAGCCCTCGGGGTCCGAGGAAGATGGCGAGCCCGACCTCTGTTGGGATTTCTCCGGAATTGGTAACCCCAGTGCCATGCGAGACTTCATGACCGCATGTGACAACTGCCGTTCCGACTGTTCCGATGGTAGCCGCGGCCTCGACAACGAGGACCGCGGCCCAAGTCGTGAATGTTTCCACGTCGATCAAGGGGGTCCTGACGAAGGCAACCATCTTGGTATGCCGGAAAACGGTGATCCCCCTAGGCCCGTGCCTCGCGTTGACATCCTTCGGGAGCTAGCTGTGGTCCCCGTCCCGGCGGGGGGTCCTAACCCACAACTCGAGCAAATCCGCGAGAGGCAGGCCAGGCTCGACGAGGGAGCAGGAACGCTTGTGCCGGTCCGCCGGGACATCGGGCAGGAATGGGCGGTCCAACCCCCGGCCGGAGAAACGCGTCATCTCCCCCAGGACATCCAGCACCGCATCGCCGACGGCGTCAGGGTGAGGCCGCCGCTGGATTCCAGCGGAGTCGGCCAGAACCTGGCTGCAGCGGCAATACTCCTCCGCGCAATGCCGGAGCCATCAACCACTGAGGGGCGACGTATCCAGGGAGAGCTCAAGAATCTCCTGGAGGACGCCGCGGTCCAACGGGCCGAAAGCTCTGCCTCCCGAAGGCAGGGGTTCCCCTCGGAACATCGCGCCGCGACTTCCCGATTCATGCGGGAAGCCTCGGTCCACTCCGGGCGCACGCGCAACACAGCGCCTGCAGTCCCGGGTCGCCTCGGCAACGAGCGTCATCATCACAGCCGTCGGGCCCACCTCGACGACAGGGCACGCCGAGGCTACCACCCCAGGCGTGGGGGACGCTACGACAGCGGGGAGGATCGGAGTCCTTCGCCCGAACCACCCAGTCCACAGGCTTTCAGCCGCGCCATACGACGGGCACCGTTCCCGACCCGGTTCCGAACCCCGACTACTATCACAAAGTACTCGGGGGAGATGAGACCGGAACTGTGGCTCGCGGACTATCGGCTGGCCTGCCAACTGGGTGGAACGGACGACGATAACCTCATCATCCGCAACCTCCCCCTGTTCCTCTCCGACACCGCTCGAGCCTAGCTGGAGCACCTGCCCCTGGGGCAGATCTCCAACTGGGACGACCTGGTCCAAGCCTTCACCGGCAATTTCTAGGGCACGTACGTGCGCCCTGGAAACTCCTGGGATCTCTGAAGCTGCCGCCAGCAGCCGGGAGAGTCTCTCCGGGACTACATCCGGCGATTCTCGAAGCAGCGCACAGAGCTACCCAACGTCACTGATTCAGATGTCATCGGCGCGTTCCTCGCCGGCACCACCTGCCGCGACCTGGTGAGCAAGCTAGGTCGCAAGACCCCCACCAGGGCGAGCGAGCTGATGGACATCGCCACCAAGTTCGCCTCTGGCCAGGAGGCGGTTGAGGCCATTTTCCGGAAGGACAAGCAGCCCCAGGGCCACCCACCGGAAGATGCTCCCGAGGCGTCAACTCAGCGCGGCGCCAAGAAGAAGGGCAAGAAGAAGTCGTAAGCGAAACGCGATGTCGCCGACGCGGACCTTGTCGCCGCCGCCGAGTACAAGAACCCTCGGAAACCTCCCGGAGGTGCCAACCTCTTCGACAAGATGCTCAAGGAGCCGTGCCCCTATCATCAGGGGCCCGTCAAGCACACCCTCGAGGAGTGTGCCATGCTTCGACGACACTTCCACACGGCCGGGCCACCCGCGGAGGGTGGCAAGGCCCTCGACGACGCAAAGGAGGAAGATCACAAGGCAGGAGGGTTCCCCGAGGTCCACGACTGCTTCATGATCTACGGCGGGCAAGTGGCGAATGCCTCGGCTCGGCACCACAAGCAAGAGCGTCGGGAGGTCTGCTCGGTAAAGGTGGCGGCGCCAGTCTACCTAGACTGGTCCGACAAGCCCATCACCTTCGACCGGGCCGACCATCCAGACTACGTGCCGAGCCCGGGGAGATACCCACTCGTTGTCGACCCCATCATCGGCAACGTCAGGCTCACCAAGGTCCTCATGGACAGAGGCAGCGACCTCAACATCGTCTACGCCGAGACCCTCGGGCTCCTACGGATCAATCTGTCCTCGGTCCGGACGGGCGCTGCGCCTTTCCACAGGATCGTCCCCGGGAAGCGCGTTCAACCCCTCGGACAACTCGACCTACCCGTCTGCTTCAGGACGCCCTCCAACTTTCGAAAGGAGACCCTCACGTTTGAAGTGGTCGGGTTTCGAGGAACCTACCACGCAGTGCTGGGGAGGCCATGCTACGCCAAGTTCATGGCCATCCCCAACTACACCTACCTCAAGCTCAAGATGTCGGGCCCCAACGGGGTCATCACCGTTGGGCCCACGTACCGACACGCGTACGAATGCGATGTGGAGTGCGTGGAGTACACCGAGGCCCTCGCCGAATCCGAGGCCCTCATCGCTGACCTGGAGAGCCTCTCTAGGGAGGCGCCCAACGTGAAGCGCCACGCCGGCAACTTCGAACCAGCGGAGACGGTCAAGTCCGTCCCTCTCGACCCCTGCAACGACGCCTCCAAGCAAATCCGGATCGGTTCCGAGCTCGACCCCAAATAGGAAGCAGTGCTCGTCGACTTTCTCCGCGCAAACGCTGACGTTTTCGCGTGGAGTCCCTCGGACATGCCCGGCATACCGAGGGAAGTCGCCGAGCACTCTCTGGATATCTGAGCTGGGGCCCGACCCGTGAAGCAACCTCTGTGCCGATTCGACGAAGAAAAGCGCAGAGCCATAGGCGAGGAGATCCACAAGCTACTGGCGGCAGGGTTCATCAAAGAGGTATTCCATCCCGAATGGCTTGCCAACCCTGTGCTTGTGAGAAAGAAAGGGGGGAAATGGCGGATGTGTGTAGACTACACTGGTCTAAACAAAGCATGTCCGAAGGTTCCCTACCCTCTGCCTCGCATCGATCAGATCGTGGATTCCACTGCTGGGTGTGAAATCCTGTCTTTCCTCGATGCCTACTCAGGGTATCATCAGATCAGGATGAAAGAGTCCGACCAGCTCGCGACTTCATTCATCACACCCTTCGGCATGTACTGCTATGTTACAATGCCGTTTGGTTTGAGGAATGCGGGGGCAACGTACCAGCGATGCATGAACCATGTGTTTGGCGAACACATCGGCCGAACGGTCGAGGCCTACGTCGATGACATCGTAGTCAAGACGAGGAAAGCCTCCGACCTCCTTTCCAACCTTGATGCGACATTCCGATGTCTCAAGGCGAAAGGCGTGAAGCTTAATACCGAAAAGTGTGTCTTCGGGGTCCCCCGAGGCATGCTCTTGGGGTTCATCGTCTCCGAGCGGGGCATCGAAGCCAACCCGGAGAAGATTGCAGCCATCACCAGCATGGGGCCAATCAAGGACTTGAAAGGCGTACAGAGGGTCATGGGATGTCTCGCGGCTCTGAGCCGCTTCATCTCCCGCCTCGGCGAAAGAGGTCTGCCTCTGTACCGCCTCTTAAGGAAAGCTGAGTGCTTCGCTTGGACCCCCGAGGCCGAGGAAGCCCTCGGGAACCTGAAGGCGCTCCTCACGAACGCGCCCATCTTGGTGCCCCCGCTGCCGGAGAAGCCCTCTTGATCTACGTCGCCGCAACCATCCAGGTGGTTAGCGCCACGATCGTGGTTGAGAGATGAGAAGAAGGGCATGCATTGCCCGTCCAGAGGCTAGTCTACTTCATCAGTGAGGTACTATCCGAGACCAAGATCCGCTACCCGCAAATCCAGAAACTGCTGTACGCGGTGATCCTGACACGGCGGAAGTTGCGGCACTACTTCGAGTCTCATCCGATGACTGTGGTGTCATCCTTCCCCCTAGGAGAGATCATCCAGTCCCGAGAGGCCTCGGGTAGAATTGCGAAGTGGGCGGTGGAGATCATGGGCGAGACAATCTCGTTCGCCCCTCGGAAGGCCATCAAGTCCTAGGTCTTGGCGGACTTCATGGCTGAATGGGCCGACACCCAGCTCCCGACGGCTCCGATCCAACCGGAGCTCTGGACCATGTTTTTCAACGGGTCGTTGATGAAGATGGGGGCCGGCACAGGCCTCCTCTTCGTCTCGCCCCTCGGGAAGCACCTACGCTACGTGCTACGCCTCCACTTCCCGGTGTCCAACAACGTGGCTGAGTACGAGGCTCTGGTAAACGGGTTGCGAATCGCCATCGAGCTAGGGGTCCGATGCCTCGACGCTCGCGGTGACTCGCAGCTCGTCATCGACCAAGTCATGAAGAACTCAAACTGCCACGACCCGAAGATGGAAGCCTACTGCGATGAGGTTCGGCGCCTGGAAGGCAAGTTCTACGGGCTCGAGCTCAACCACATCGCCCGACGCTACAACGAGACTGCGGACGAGCTGGCTAAAATAGCCTCGGGACGAACAACAGTTCCCCCGGACGTATTCTCCTGAGACCTGCATCGACCCTCCGTCAAGACCGAGGACACGCCTGAGCCCGAGGCACCTTCGGCTCCGCCCGAGGCACCTTCGGCTGAGTCCAAGGTATCCTCGGCTCAATCCGAGGTACCCTCGGCCCAGTCCGAGGTACCCTCGGCACGGTCCAAGGTACCCTCGGCTCAGCCCGAGGTACCCTCGGCCCCCGAGGGTGAGGCACTGTGCGTCGAGGGGGAACCGAGCGAGGTCACGCCTAATCAAAGCTGGCAGACCCCGTACCTGCAATATCTCCACCGAGGGGAGCTGCTCCTCGACCAAGCCGAAGCTCGGCGGTTGGCGCGGCGCGCCAAGTCTTTCGTCTTGCTGGGAGATGGGAAGGAGCTCTACCACCGCAGCCCCTCAGGCATCCTCCAGCGATGCATTTCCATCGCCGAAGGCCAGGAGCTCTTGCAAGAGATACACTCAGGGGCTTGCGGCCATCACGCAGCACCTCGAACCCTCATTGGAAATGCCTTCCGACAAGGATTCTACTGGCCGACGGCGGTGGCCGACGCTACTAGAATTGTCCGCACCTGCGAAGGGTGTCAGTTCTACGCGAGGCAGACCCACCTGCCCGCTCAGGCTCTGCAGACCATACCCATCACCTGGCCGTTTGCTGTGTGGGGTCTGGACCTCGTTGGCCCCTTGCAGAAGGCACCCGGGGGCTACACGCACCTGTTGGTCGCCATCGACAAATTCTCCAAGTGGATCGAGGTCCGACCCCTAAACAGCATTAGGTTCGAACAGGCGGTGGCGTTCTTCACCAACATCATCCATCGCTTTGGGGTCCCGAACTCCATCATCACTGACAACGGTACCTAGTTCACCGGCAGAAAGTTCCTGGACTTCTGCGAGGATCACCACATCTGGGTGGACTGGGCTGTCGTGGCTCACCCCATGACGAATGGGCAAGTGGAGCGGGCTAACGGCATGATCCTGCAAGGACTCAAGCCTCGGATCTACAACGACCTCAACAAGTTCAGCAAGCGGTGGATGAAGGAACTCCCCTCGGTGGTCTGGAGTCTGAGGACAACGCCGAGCCGAGCCACGGGCTTCACACCGTTCTTTCTAGTCTATGGGGCCGAGGCCATCTTGCCCACAGACCTAGAGTACGGTTCCCCGAGGGCGAGGGCCTACACCGACCAAAGCAACCGAGCCAACCGAGAAGACTCACTGGACCAGCTGGAGGAGGCTCGGGACATGGCCTTACTACACTCGGCGCGGTATCAACAGTCCCTGCGACGCTACCACGCCCGAGGGGTTCGGTCCCGAGACCTCCAGGTGGGCGACCTGGTGCTTCGGCTGCGGCAAGATGCCCGAGGGAGGCACAAACTCACGCCTCCCTGGGAAGGGCCATTCGTCATCGCCAAGGTTCTGAAGCTCGGAACATACAAGCTAGCCAACAGTCAAGGCGAGGTCTACAACAACGCTTGGAACATCCAACAGCTACGTCGCTTCTACCCTTAAGATGCTTTCAAATTGCTCGTATACCTCATTCACGCACCAAGTCTGGTCATCAAGGAAGGGTCAGCCTTGCCTCGGCAAAGCCCGACCCTCCCTCGGGGGCTAGAAGGGGGCAACCCCCTCTGTGTCAAAATTTTCCTCGAAAAAAGAAAAAAATCTTTTCTGCTAGAATGCCTTTCGTGCTCTTCGACTACTTCAAAAGTGGATCCTAAAAACGACGGAGTACACGTAAGCAGCCAAGGCTGACCGAGCCGAGGGACTCCTACGCCTCCGGGATACGGATACCTCACTCATCACCTTCTGCGATAAGTAACTCGCGCTCGGATAAGTGACTCCACGGACCAAACAAGTCTTCATGCTCGAGAGCTCCTCTGCCGAAATGATTTTTTGGGCCTTCTCGACTACGTCGGTAACAGAACCCTATGGACGAGTAAGAGCGCGCGTAAGTGGCAAGGCCGACCGAGCCGAGGGATTCCTACGCCTCCGGGATACGGATACCTCACTCATCACCTTCCGTGAAAAGCAACTCTCGCCCGCACAAACAATTCTGTTACCGACAAATGAGTCCGGGTACTTGAAATAATAGGAAAAGGAACGCAGCTTTACAACACGACGACAGTGTGTTTAGGCCTCGGCGGCCGCAGAAAACATACACACACTACAAGATAACCTGATCCTGCAGGCTCGGACGTCGACAGCCGAAGGGGGCAGCAGCACCCTCGCATCAACTACACCTTCGGTAGGGTCTGACCTAGCCTCGGACGGCAACGCGGTCGGAGGGCCCCCACTCTGAAGGACGGCATCAACACCACGCCCGGGCCATCGCCGCTAGGGTCTTCTTCGAGAATCCGGCCCGAGCAGGCGGCTCGGCCGACCACCCTGAGGCCTCGACCAGCTGTCCCCCAAAGACATCAGCTCGGCTTGTGGCCTCGGCAGCTCAACCCCAGCGTCGGTTCCACCAGTGGACGACCCGGCCAGGCTCTGGCCAACCACACCTCCTTTTCGAAGCCAACTCTGCCTCCGTCCGTGCTGACACCGCTACCTCCAGCTTCGGATCATCGAAGGGCGGCCGAGGGGTTCCTTTAACTAAGCAAGAGGGGCCTCGGACAGCAAGGCCGACCGAGCCAAGGGACTCCTACTCCTCTGGGATACGGATACGTCACTTGTCACCTTTGCACGAGGCAACTCACGCTCGGTGAAGCGGTTCAGATAATCGACAAGGCGAGTCCTAGTGCTCGAAACGAAGAAAAAACACGGCTCCGTGCCGAAAATACATACACGTTCAGGCCTCGACAGCCGCATTGAACAAAACACCGGCGCTCAAGGTGCCATTACAAACGGAACTCCGGTTCCGACCCCACAGCAGCAGCCATGATCCCAGTACGGGCACGGCCACCGGAAGGCTTTCGTTCGCGTCCCTACTCAAGGGACGCGAAACAGACATCAAAGCCAAAGAGCCGGGGGCCGGCCCGTGGGCGGCGCCGACGGCCTCAATGAGGGGGGAGCTTCCTTCGGCTGCCACCACATCAGCACGGATGGCGGCGTCCGCCTCTCCACCAACGCCGACGGTTGGCAAGGCGTGCCGGCAGGTCCTCACTCCCGTCCTCACCGCGAAAGCCAGGAGGAGGACGGAATGTTGCATCCTAGCTGGACAGCAACAGTTCGCCTTCCCCGGCATGGCTGGAGGATGCCTCCTCCGCAAGGCTGGAGGATGGTTTCCACCACCAAAAGCTGAAAGAGGAGGTGACCAGCCGGCCCGCGCGGGAGGTAGAGCTCCGGCTCAGCCTGGCCTCCGCCCCAGCGAGGATGATGAACATGCTTGAAGCTGAGGGCGGAACCAAGATCGCAGCCTGGCTTGCTCCTCCCCACCCAGAGGCTGGTGGTCACCGTCTTGGGTGACCACCGGCGAGGGGATGCAGCCAGGCTGCATGATGAAAATCCTTGAAGCCGAACGATGGCTGAAAGGTACCAACTTCCACGAAGTTGCGTTCCTCCGACGACAAGACGGAAGGGTTCCGGGTGTCCCCCGCCCGGGGGCTCGGAAGGTGGGAAGACACGATGCATGAGGGGAGCGCGAAGACATGGTTGCCCTCCAAAGGGGTCGCCCCCCTTTTAAAGGCGACTCTCCCCACTTGCGCCCTCAACCGTTGCATGTCGAGTCTTCTCCAACACGCTCCAAGATTCTCCCCCCATGGCGCAGGGGCTGGGTCCCACACGTCATGCAAGCCGGTCCAGGGGAGAAGAAGCCAAACCGCCACGCGCGCGCGGTGCATGCAACCACCCGGCGGTTACAAGCACTCCTCCACTTTCGCCCAGACCAGCGGGTGAAAGGGCGGACAGCCATGCAGGCGGCATGCAACCATGCCAAGTGGGCGCGCCCCTTCGACTCCAACGAGCCCAGCATGGAGGTCCAGGCCCACGCATCATGCAACCGGCGCGCCGGTTGCTACGTGTGAGCAACTGCACCGCCACTCGCGCCACTAGCGTGCCTCCTCGACTGCGGAGTCAATACCACGACTCGAGGCAACCCTGCAGTGCCAGCCAAGCGCGACGGTCAAATGCGGTCAAAAATGGGCCGGCAGTAATGGCGGTGATAGGTGGGTAGAAGCAGCGGTCACGTCGTCAGCCAAGCTCACATCCCATCCAGGGGCAGCGAGGGAGCCCTCTCTCGCGGCGTGAAGACGGCGCGCCCGTGATCTGTTCCTCGAACGGCGCGCACACGCGCAACGACCGCCTCGCAAACCACTCGCCCCGTCGCATTAACTCCGCGACGGGATAGGCGGCGCCTCAGGCGGGAGAAGCAAACGACGCTTCGCCCTCACCATAATGACCGCGTCGAAAGAGGTACGCCATGTCATTCGACTTCGTATCCTTTTCCTCTTTCTCTCTCTTACAACAGGGACCGGGAAAGGGGGATACCCCGAAAAGGACCCTTCGTGAAGGAAACAGGCTCTGAGCCTCCCTACTGATCAGAGGTTCGAAGGCTGGCCCCTCGGGGGGGGGGGGGGGTTCAACGGCCGCCTCAGATCGATTGGGTTCTGCGCCCACTACTGGTCAGAGGTTCGATGGCCGGCCCCTCGAAGGGTTCAACGGCCGCCTCAGGCCACTCGGGCTCCGCGCCCATTACTGATCAGGGGTTCGTGGGCTGGCCCTCGAAGGGTTCACAGTCGCCTCAGACACAGAGCGAGGGATGACCCTGGGTACGTTCGATACATAACCAAGGCTTGGGCTACGCTCCCGAGGTACCCTAGGACATTTCCGAGACCAGCAGGAGCGATCTTGTAACGGAATCCCATCAGAGGGAGGCATCAAGCCCTCGGACCCCGTCAAAGGGGACCGGGTCCGGCAGATCACCCGTAGGTACTTTTGGAGCGCACCTCCGGGCCTCTAGCTGACCCCTAGCAAATGGGGCACGGGCGTCCGCTCGGATTACCCGCCAGCAGCTCACCGGAAACACCATGTTCGGCGCCCTCCGAGGGCAACATGGCGCTTTCCCCCCCTCCTCCTTGCAGAAAGGCGACGCAGGGGCGTATGTAAAAAAGACGAGTCTGTCCTTGACCGTCCTCTCGCCCTGTGCAGAGGCTCGGGGGCTGCTCTCGCAAACCCGGCTCCGGCCAAACCGTTGACAGCGTCAACATACCAGCCCGAGAACTTGGGACCCGACCGTGCACTCGGGCTACGGCCAGCTCGCATGAGGGAACAACTAGACCAGCCGAAGTGTTGCGAAACGCACTAAGACCTCGAAGGAGTAAAACTACTCCTCCGAGGCCTCGGGGGCTACACCCGGCGGGTGCGCTCGCGCGCACCCACCGGAACAGAATGCAACCGAAAAAGGCTGGTCCCCTTGCAAAAAAGTGCGGCAAAAGCCTCCAAGCGAGTATTAGTACTCCCTTGGAGGCTCGGGGGCTACTGCCGGGGACCATAATTAGGGGTACCCTCAAGACCCCTAAATCTCAGCTAGTAACCCCCATCAGCACAAAGCTGCAAAGGCCTGATGGGTGCGATTAAATCAAGGATCGGTCCATTCAAGGGACACGATCGTGCCTCGCCCGAGCCTAGCCTCGGGCAAGGGAAGCCGACCCCGGAGAACCTACATCTCGCCCGAGGACCCCCCTCCAGCAATGGGCACACTGTCAGCTCGCCCGAGGCCCAGTCTTCACCGAGAAGCAACCTTGGCCACATCG
This sequence comes from Zea luxurians, assembly GCA_029449295.1. Taxonomy (NCBI): domain Eukaryota; kingdom Viridiplantae; phylum Streptophyta; class Magnoliopsida; order Poales; family Poaceae; genus Zea; species Zea luxurians. The sequence goes on along the minus strand of JAOPSE010000016.1, from coordinate 82,765,314 downwards.
CCACGCCGACCGACCAAATCGCAGGGGCATTTAATGCAAAGGTGGCCTGACACCTTTATCTTGACGCACGCCCACCAGTCAACAGAGCCGAAAGTGACCGCAGTCACTTCGCCGCTCTACTGACCGGTCTGACAAGAGGACAACGCCGCCTGCGCCGCTCCGACTGCTGAGCCACCCGACAGAGTGAGGTTGACAGCAGCCAAGACCGGCCTCAGGCTTCTTAGGAAACTTCGCCTCGCCCAACCAAGGGCTCGGACTCGGGCTCAGCCCCGGAAGACGGCGAACTCCGCTCCGCTCGACCCAGGGCTCGGACTCGGGCTCAGCCCCGTAAGACGGTGAACTCCGCTCCGCCCGACCCAGGGCTCGGACTCGGGCTCAGCCCCAGAAGACGGCAAACTCCGCCTCGCCCGACCCAGGGCTCGGACTCAGGCTCAGCCCTGGAAGACGGCAAACTCCGCCTCACCCGACCCTAGGGCTCGGACATGGGCTCAGCCCCGGAAGACGACGAACTCCGCCTCGCCCGACCCGGGGGCTCGACCTCGACCTCGGAGGAGCCTCCACCTCGCCCAACTTATGGCATGGACCGACCACGTCAACAGGAAGCGCCATCATTACCCTACCCCGAGCTGACTCAGGCTACGGGGAACCAGACCGGCGTCCCATCTGGCTCGCTCCACCATGCGAGTAATGATGGCGCCCCGCATGCCCTGTGACGACGGCGGCTCTCAGCCCCCTTACGGAAGCAAGAGGACGTCAGCAAGGACTCAACAGCCCCAACAGCTATCCTCCCGCCAGGCTCCAGCACTCCTCCGACAGCCACGACCCCACGCGAACTGGGTGCCAAGACCTCTCCGGCTGCCACGATGGCATGTACTTAGGGCGCTAGCTCTCCACCGCTAGACACGTTAGCACATTGCTACACTCCCCATTGTACACCTGGATCCTCTCCTTACGCCTATAAAAGGGAGGACCAGGGCCCTCTTACAGGAGGTTGGTTGGCCCGCGCGGAGAAGGACGGGACGGCGCTCGCGCAAGGCAGCTCGCTCCCACTCCCGTGTGGACGCTTGTATCCCCCTACTGCAAGCGCACCCGACTCAGGCGCGGGGCTAACACGAAGGTCGCGGGATCCACTCTCTCACGCCTGCCTCCCTCCGGCTGCATCCTTTCCCCCCTTCGCGTTCTGCCTCGCGTCGACCCATCTGGGCTGGGGCACACGGCGACGATTCACCCGTCGGTCCAGGGAGCCCCCAGGTTTCGAAACACCGACAGGGTTCCCCGAGGTCCACAACTGCTTCATGATCTATGGCGGGTAAGTGGCGCACGCCTCGGCTCGGCACCGCAAGCAAGAGCGTCGGGAGGTCTGCTCGGTAAAGGTGGCGACGCTAGTCTACCTAGACTGGTTCGACAAGCCCATCACCTTCGACCGGGCCGACCATCCAGAACACGTGCCGAGCCCAGGGAGATACCCACTCGTTGTCGACGCCATCATCGGCAACGTCAGGCTCACCAAGGTCCTCATGGACGGAGGCAGCGGCCTCAACATCGTCTACGCTGAGACCCTCGGGCTCCTACGGATCAATCTATCCTCGGTCTGGACGGGCGCTGCGCCTTTCCACGGGATCGTCCCCGGGAAGCGCGTTCAACCCCTCGGACAACTCGACCTACCCGTCTACTTCGGGACGCCCTCCAACTTTCGAAAGGAGACCCTCACGTTTGAAGTGGTCGGGTTTCGAGGAACCTACCACGCAGTGCTGGGGAGGCCATGCTACGCCAAGTTCATGGCCGTCCCCAACTACACCTACCTCAAGCTCAAGATGCCGGGCCCCAACGGGGTCATCACCGTCGGGCCCACGTACCGACACGCGTACGAATGCGATGTGGAGTGCGTGGAGTACGCCGAGGCCCTCGCCGAATCTGAGGCCCTCATCGCTGACCTGGAGAGCCTCTCTAGGGAGGCGCCCGACGTGAAGCGCCACGCCGGCAACTTTGAACCGGCGGAGACGGTCAAGTCCGTCCCTCTCGATCCCTGCAACGACGCCTCCAAGCAGATCTGGATCGGTTCCGAGCTCGACCCCAAATAGGAGGCAGTGCTCGTCGACTTTCTCCGCGTGAACACCGACGTTTTCGCGTGGAGTCCCTCGGACATGCCCGACATACCGAGGGAAGTCGCCGAGCACTCTCTGGATATTCGAGATGGGGCCCGACCCGTGAAGCAACCTCTGTGCCGATTTGACGAAGAAAAGCGCAGAGCCATAGGCGAGGAGATCCACAAGCTACTGGCGGCAGGGTTCATCAAAGAGGTATTCCATCCCGAATGGCTTGCCAACCCTGTGCTTGTGAGAAAGAAAGGGGGGAAATGGCAGATGTGTGTAGACTACACTGGTCTAAACAAAGCATGTCCGAAGGTTCCCTACCCTCTGCCTCGCATCAATCAGATCGTGGATTCCACTGCTGGGTGCGAAACCCAATCTTTCCTCGATGCCTACTCAGGGTATCATCAGATCAGGATGAAAGAGTCCGACCAGCTCGCGACTTCATTCATCACACCCTTCGGCATGTACTGCTATGTTACAATGCCGTTTGGTTTGAGGAATGCGGGGGCAACGTACCAGAGATGCATGAACCATGTGTTTGGCGAACACATCGGCCGAACGGTCGAGGCCTATGTCGATGACATCGTAGTCAAGACGAGGAAAGCCTCCGACCTCCTTTCCGACCTTGAAGCGACATTCCGATGTCTCAAGGCGAAAGGCGTGAAGCTTAATCCCGAAAAGTGTGTCTTCGGGGTCCCCCGAGGCATGCTCTTGGGGTTCATCGTCTCCGAGCGGGGCATCGAAGCCAACCCGGAGAAGATTGCAGCCATCACCAGCATGGGGCCAATCAAGGACTTGAAAGGCGTACAGAGGGTCATGGGATGTCTCGCGGCTCTGAGCCGCTTCATCTCCCGCCTCGGCGAAAGAGGTCTGCCTCTGTACCGCCTCTTAAGGAAAGCTGAGTGCTTCGCTTGGACCCTCGAGGCCGAGGAAGCCCTCGGGAACCTGAAGGCGCTCCTCACAAATGCGCCCATCTTGGTGCCCCCCGCTGCCGGAGAAGCCCTCTTGATCTACGTCGCCGCAACCACCCAGGTGGTTAGCGCCGCGATCGTGGTTGAGAGACAAGAAGAAGGGCATGCATTGCCCGTCCAGAGGCCAGTCTACTTCATCAGTGAGGTACTGTCCGAGACCAAGATCCGCTACCCGCAAATCCAGAAACTGCTGTACGCGGTGATCCTGACACGGCGGAAGTTGCGGCACTACTTCGAGTCTCATCCGGTGACTGTGGTGTCATCCTTCCTCCTGGGAGAGATCATCCAGTCCCGAGAGGCCTCAGGTAGAATTGCGAAGTGGGCGGTGGAGATCATGGGCGAGACGATCTCGTTCGCCCCTCGGAAGGCCATCAAGTCCCAGGTCTTGGCGGACTTTGTGGCTGAATGGGCCGACACCCAGCTCCCGATGGCTCCGATCCAACCGGAGCTCTGGACCATGTTTTTCGACGGGTCGCTGATGAAGACGGGGGCCGACGTAGGCCTCCTCTTCGTCTCGCCCCTCGGGAAGCACCTACGCTACGTGCTACGCCTCCACTTCCCGGCGTCCAACAACGTGGCTGAGTACGAGGCTCTGGTAAACGGGTTGCGAATCGCCATCGAGCTAGGGGTCCGACGCCTCGACGCTCGCGGTGACTCGCAGCTCGTCATCGACCAAGTCATGAAGAACTCCCACTGCTGCGACCCGAAGATGGAAGCCTACCGCAATGAGGTTCGGTGCCTGGAAGACAAGTTCTACGGGCTCGAGCTCAACCACATCGCCCGACGCTACAACGAGACTGCGGACGAGCCGGCTAAAATAGCCTCGGGACGAACAACAGTTCCCCCGGACGTTTTCTCCCGAGACCTGCATCAACCCTCCGTCAAGACCGAGGACACGCCCGAGCCCGAGGCACCTTCGGCTCTGCCCGAGGCACCCTCGGCTCAGTCTGAGGTACCCTCGGCCCAGGCCGAGGTACCCTCGGCACGGTCCGAGGTGCCCTCGGCTCAGCCCAAGGTACCCTCGGCCCCCGAGGGTGAGGCACTGCGCGTCGAGGGGGAACCGAGCGAGGTCACGCCTAATCAAAGCTGGCAGACCCCGTACCTGCAATATCTCCACCGAGGGGAGCTGCCCCTCGACCAAGCCGAAGCTCGGCGGTTGGCGCGGCACGCCAAGTCTTTTGTCTTGCTGGGAGATGGGAAGGAGCTCTACCACCACAGCCCCTCAGGCATCCTCCAGCGATGCATTTCCATCGCCGAAGGCCAGGAGCTCTTGCAAGAGATACACTCGAGGGCTTGCGGCCATCACGCAGCACCTCGAACCCTCGTTGGAAACGCCTTCCGACAAGGATTCTACTGGCCGACGGCGGTGGCCGACGCTACTAGAATTGTCCGCACCTGCGAAGGGTGTCAGTTCTACGCGAGGCAGACCCACCTGCCCGCTCAGGCTCTGCAGACCATACCCATCACCTGGCCGTTTGCTGTGTGGGGTCTGGACCTCGTTGGCCCCTTGCAGAAGGCACCCGGGGGCTACACGCACCTGTTGGTCGCCATCGACAAATTCTCCAAGTGGATCGAGGTCCGACCCCTAAACAGCATCAGGTCCGAACAGGCGATGACGTTCCTCACCAATGTCCCCGTTCACACACAAAGTCTGGTCGATAAGGAAGGGTCAGCCTTGCCTCAACAAAGCCCGACCCTCCCTCGGGGGCTAAAAGGGGGGAACCCCCTCTGCGTCAAAATTTTCAACCAAAAAGGCTTCCGCGCTCCCCCGGCTATGTCGGTAGCGGGACCCCAAGAAGCGAACATGGGTGCATGTAAGTGGCAAGGCCGACCGAGCCGAGAGACTCCTACACCCCTTGGTTATGGATACCTCACTCGTCACCTACCACGAAAAATGACCCCTACTTGGGCAAGCCACCCTGCTACTGGCGAACGGGGCCAGACACGCAAAAATGGAAGAGAAAGAGCCACGACTTTATACTACGATAATAAAAGTGTTCAGGCCTCAGCGGCCGCAAAAGACAGAAGCACATTCAAAAGGAACTGCTCCGGCAGAGTTTGGCGTCGCCTGGGGAAGGAGCCGCGCCTTCGGCCTCGTCCACACCTTCGGCAAAGCTCACCCCAGCTTCGGGCAACGACGCAGGTGGGAGGATCTCTGCCTCGAAGGTGGTCGCCAGGACTGCGCTCGGGCCTGCGGCGGCTGCGTCGAGCCTCTGGACTTCAGCCATGGCGGCTTCGTCTTCATCAGGGAGGCAATACCCCTCGCTGACCCACTCCAGATCAACGACGTAGTGGGAAGCAAGCACAGCGAAGGCCCGCCTGACGCCGTGGTGCAGCACCTCGCGGAGTCTGCCGCGCACATGGTGACCCAAGGCCTGCAGGCGACTCTGAGGGGAGCTCCCTGAGGGGACGTCGCTGAAGCCAAAGACCCGGCAGAAGTCCGAGATGGCCTCGGACATGGCCGCGTGGTCGGCCTCCCTCTGCTCGGCTGCTTGGGCAAGGGCACTCGAGCTCTGCGAACAGCCAGAGCACAAGGCCTCAAACACGAGTGGAGAAAACAAGCTGAAGCGAAAGCCGAAAACAGCCAGGACATACCTCCAGCTCGGGCACGCTGCTCCGAGGCTGCGGCTTGGGCTACGGCCAGGTCCGCTGCAAGGGTTCTGGCCCGGCTTTCGGCCTCGGCAGCCCGGCCCCAAGATTGATCTCGCTCATCGACGACCCGATCGAACTCCGACTGTCGACGCTGTACCTCTACACGCGCCGCTGCTGCCTCTGCTCCCAGATCGGCGCAGAGCAACCGAAGGTCCGCTACCTCGGCGCCCTGCTGGGAGAGGCGCGCGGTAGCCCCGGCGATCGAGGTCCTCAGGGATTGCAGCGAGCCCTAGACGTCGACCTCGCGATGGATAAACGACGACTTGGCGGCGCTCAGATCCATCAGATCCTGAGGGAAGGAAGCGGGGCGTTACAAAGGACGCCTGGATCACAAAAAAGGTATGCTTGAAATCATTACCTGGAGGATCTTGGGGACGTCCCTGCAGAAGACCTCCAAGGATGACTGGAGCGACCCCACCGTCGCTTCGGCACACTCGCGGAGCTCGTCCCAAGACTGCTCCTCCCGCTCATCGTCGAGGACGAAGAAGGGATCCGAGGCCTCACGGGTCCAGAACCGGAGCAACGGATGCCGCCCCTCGAAGCCCCGCTGCACAGGGACAAGGCCGCCGCTCAGTGGGACGAGCCGCGGTTCCACGCCCCCCTCCTCCGAGGCACCAAGCGCCGATGCCTCGACCATCTCAGCATCGGCGGTGACAGGTCGCTCCCCGACCGGGACGACAACGGCTTCGGCAGCAGCTGGCGCCAGCGCCGGTGGCACGTCTGGCGAACCCGAGGTCACGTCCGCGCCAGCCGCCTCCCCCAGCGCGGCGGCCACCTTGACAGAAGAGCCGACCTCAGGAACTCGCTCCACGGCGACTGGTGCCGCCTAAGCCTCCCACTGTAGGGCGCCTTGCGAGAAGGACAGCTGGACGGCGGGCCCGGGAGCGGCGCCGGCTGCGGAAGCCGACGCCGTCTGTGGCAGAACCACCCGAATTATTCCAGCTTAAGTGCCCATGTCACGCCTCAGGGGCCGTAACACACTTAAATCGGAATAACCCGTCAGTCCTTCAGATCTAGTCTGATAGAGCCACTTAACCAGGATCAAATTCCACAATCTCATTCGAAGGCGAGTCACAGAAGAAATACAATAAAACAGGAAACCTCAAATTAAGTATGGAGTTATTACATAAATCGGAGTTTTTGAGTAGCAATAAAGTTCACAAAATAAAGTGTAGCGGATAATCGATGTCGTCGGTATCGAGGAATTGGGCAAGGCCTAGCCCACTACTCCTCGTGCTCCTCTCCTGCCGGAGCAACATCCCACTCGACCGTCCAACCCGGTGGCAGGGTGGTAGGCCAAGTCACGCCATCAACCATTTCCTGAATGGTACCTGCAAAAAATTGTGCCACAAGCAAGGCTGAGTATACTAATACTCAGCTAGACTTAACCGGTGTGAGGAGTCTACTCCTCTACCTCTAGACTATGCAGCTGTTTGGCTGAGGGGTTTGATTTGCCAAAAGCACTAGCTGTTTCTAAAAGCAAATTTTAGCCTTTCAAATTCCATCATCATTAACTTAGCTAGATTGCTCCTTCTAAGCATACATGGTAACAAGCATTTAGTTTAATCAACAAATTATCTCATGTAACCTCATTTCACTTCTTACTCGATGCAGTACAAGGAATCAAGCAGTCTCATTAGCTGCGAGAAGCAGACGATTCGAATCGAGTTTTAACCTTGCAAGGTAAACCTAAACACACGGCATGTCAGGGTACTCCGACCCCACACATGACAACCGTCCCCATCGATTCCCCGTTCGCGTCCAGGCCTGACCGCCTTGGCATACAATGCTCCACTGACCCCGGCTGCCGCCGTGCAGTGACCGCACTTGTACCCACCATAGCTAGCATGGGAGACCCAGTCTCAGGTCGCATGAGGGATAAAGTCCGCGCCCGGCTTCACTCAGGTACAAGGTTTACCGGTTACCATTTTTCCCGGCATGTGCTTAGTACGTTCAAAAGCTTGACTCAGGTATCCACACATTAATCCTTAATTCTTTTTCCCGTCTCATAGACAAGGCATCCTCCCTGGATCCAAGTCCATAGACTAACATATATCTCGTTATCAAGATGAATACAATCAATTCCTGACCTCACGCGAGTGCTAGAAAAATCACTCGACTTCTACCGAGATCCTGATTAGCAAGCAGCTACTCGACCTAGTATGCTAGTATTCATCTCAAAAAGGGATCCTAAGTTCATGCAAACTAGAGGTTTCAAGCAACTCCTACACTTAAGTGCACATTGCAATCCTACAAGCATTAAGTGTAGTAAAGTAGCATATAATAATAGGTTATGCATATAAACCGGGGCTTGCCTTCAATTGTTGGGGCTGCGGGGAGATCCTCAATAGCAGCCTCTGAAGCCTGCTCCTGGTCCTCCTCTTGGACAGGTCCTTGTTCGGGGATGAGCACGTACTCTCCGTCGGCAAGATTACAATCTAATGAATGCAATGCGTAAGATATAAGCATGATATGATATGTGTTTTTAGAAATCACCACTTTAAAGGTGTATGATCTTTTTGAGTTTAAACAAGTTAACTTTACTTATGTAAGACCCTTTAGGGGTATACTTGGTAAATTGGGTTAAACTCAGCTAAGGTAAGTGGTAGACTAAATTTTTGGGGTTCCACTGAATTCCTTTTAAGTCCTAGGGAGAATTGATAAGTTCTCAAGTTAGACTTATTGGGGTGAGGTTTATTTCTTCTTCCCTTTTCTTTTATTCTCTTTAAGGTTTTGGGGTAGGTTTGGACTACAAGTTGCTTTTATAAAATTCTAAAAATTCTGCAAAAATTACAGTGGCTGGGTACTGGTGTATGATTCTCTGTCTCAAAATTTGGGAATCAGAAAGTGAATAGTTTTCTCTGGATAAAATTATTAAATTCTAGGGCAGAAGGGGTGCTTTGAACTACAACTATTATTTAACAGTGGGTAATTCTTTGAAACTCATTTTTGCTGGCTTTTAGGTGTTATAACATGATTTGATACAAATTTCTAGTCATTAATACCTTTTAATTATTTTTCTATGGTTTTCTCAAGTTTCTAGCCAAGTGGGTGCTTTCTACTACCACTATATTTGAAAAACATCAAACAACAGAGTTCTTATTTTTCTTGGTTATTATTTTGTGCAAGAGTAATTATTCTGAAGTTTGGCCTCTATTTGCTTAAGGGAAGGGGTGGTATGCGTTATTTGAATTAAGTGGCCTTTCTTTTAAATTATTAGCAATAGGTATGAGTTTGCTTCTTTTTCATGGGTTTGCATTTTTCTCTGGTAGTTCATCACATTATGATCTTAGAAAAATTTTGGTTGCCCATTATTGCATCATTAGGGGTTATCCAAGAATTATTTGGAAAATGCATTATTATCACTTTATATTTATTTTCCTTACTTAAAAAGTTGGGATGAGGTGCTCTTTATTTTTGTAGTGGGGCTCTGGGGGTTGTAAGTCCACTGGATTTTTATTAATCATTTTGGTTATAGTTTTGCTATTCTAATAATTGATTTTCAGTCTATATAAGGCTAAATAAATCATCTTAATTTAAAACTGGTCCAAATTAATGGTCTCTGTATTTTTCCTAGGTTCTCTGTTACATAAGTAAACTAGGAAAAATAATCTTAATCATTGTTCATTAATTTCTAATGCCTTTCTAATTTTCTCTAAGTTTTGGACAAATTAGCTTTAAATGAATAACTACATCATAATTTCCAATGCTGGGGTTCCTACCTTTTTTAAACAGTGTCTAATTGAGGTTTAAACATCTACAAATTTTCTTAAGTTCAGCACAGAAGAAAAACTAATTTTCCTTAATTAAACAAGGTTTGGTGGGTTTCTGTTTTTAATTTTAAACTCTAAAATTTAGAACAGAAAGCATAGGGTTTATTATTTTTAAATGATAGTTCATAATATTCAGGAGCTAGCAAAATTGGTTTGACAACTTTTTATGAAGAATTCAGCAAGTTATGGATTTTCTAAGTTCTCTGGTCATTTTAAAAAGATTAACAGAAATGGTTTAATGGAAATCCACTTTGCACTGGGGTCCCTGGCGGGTTTTTAAGTTTTCCTCGCGAATCAGTCCTTAAGCTACTATTCATATGAGTCACTGACGTTACAAAAAACCCCTCGGGTTCTACAGATCCTAACCCGAGGTCCTTCTTCTACCCCAAACAGTAACCGCGGCGGAAGAAAGGGCGGAGGGGCTTACCGGTGGCGAGATTGCTCCGGTGAAGTGGTCGAGGACGTAGGGGAGGTCTTGGGGATCACAACGGTGTGCGGGTCGCCGTCGGAGATGGCCGGAGTCGGTCGGTCCACGCGCGCAGGCGGGGATGCTCGTCGGCGGCGAGGAGTCCGGCCTGGTCACGGCGAGATAGAGCAATTGGATGGGTCAGAGAGGTTCACGGGATGCCAGAGAAGATATGGGTGCAAGGAATTGGTCGGAGACTCACTGGATAGCTCGGTCCACGCGCGGCGGCGGAAGACCAAAGTCCGGTGAGGTCGATCTCGGGCCTCCGGTGAAGTCCGGCCGGGTCCGAGGGCTTGGCAAGCTTCACGGGCTACTGGCGGAGCTAGCCGAAGCACTGGCTTGCCCAGAGGATGGCTGGAGTGGGCTGGCCACGATGGCCGAAGCTCTGGCGGCAATGGCGGGCGGAATTGAGCTCGCCGGAGCTAAGGGAAAGTGGTTGGCCGGTGAGGGTGAGTGCGGGGCAAAGTGGGGCGTGCCTGGGAAGGCTTTATAGGCACGGCGCGGTGCACGGGCGGTCGTGGACCGGCGGGTGCGCGCGGGCGTGCACTGGGAGGTGCGGTGCGCGAATGGGCGTGAACCGGGGGTGTCAGCCACGGTCGAACACGTGTTCCCGATGCTTCTGCCCGAGTTCAAGCGCTGATTGGGAGCAAATCTTCGCGAATTTGGGCAAGATCGCTGTGAAGGATTTGTTCACCTGACCAAGCTTTGTCTTTTGTGTATGGACGTTGCGTGGTTTTAGGCTAGGGACAGGGAGTTGTAGCGTCACCAAGGTGCCAGTGTCAGAATGCCTGGTCCCGAGGTCAAACTGCGCCAAAACCGTGTCAAATGAATTTGGTTTGAGTTCAAACTTTTCCAGGATGTGTTCAATGGAATTTGGCACAACTTTGATATTTGGATCTCCTGGCTTTGAGTTTCGAAAAACAGAGAACGCAGATGATCTTTGGGAAGAGGTCTGAAATTCAGAAATTCAGAAATCTGAATTTCCCTAAGGGTTCATAGTTCAAGGGCTGATTTGGGGATTTATTTGAGTTATTTTGGCTAAGCTTTCTCAACCTTTCTTGTTGCTCATTAAATATACTTTAATTTTTATAATTGGCTCAAGTCAAAATTTTAAACTTTTCATCCTCTTTTTCTTATTTTCTTGCATTTTGCTTAAAGGGCTCACTTAGAGTTTTCATTAGGGTTGCACCTTCTTACTCTTTTTAAAAGACTCAATTGTTTTGATCATGATACTTTGAAGTATATACTTGGTGGATTCTTTATTACTTGAGTTATTTTGATGCTCATGCTTACTTTGATTCAAATGAAATAATGGTTCTAGGTTTGGCATTTGAGAGAAACCCTAGGTGACACTGGGGTGTCACAGCCTTCCCCCCTTAAAGGAATCTCGTCCCGAGATTCGGGCCAGAGTCCTCCCAGGGTGAAGCGAAGGGTGAGACTTATAGGAAATAGGTGATTATTGTTATTATTAGGGTAAAACTGCTCTTCGAATGTCATTCTCTTTGCAACTTCAGAAGGAAGTCCTTTATGTTTTTTACTTCATAGTTGCTTCATTCTGAATTAAGATCATATTTTTGGAAATTGGATTCGAAGGGCAGGAGGAGGGGTTGGGGGTGATTACGTACCATTTTCCTTAGGTAGGCAATCAGGAAAGTTGGATCTCAAGAATTCCTCGGTTTCCCAAGTAGCTTCCTCCTCTGAGTGATTATTCCACTGGACCTTGTACATCTTGATCGATTTAGCCCGAGTTGATCTTTCTTTACAATCCAGAATCTTGGAGGGGTACTCTTGGTACGATAGATCTGGCTCTATCTCCAATTCTAGCTCTATTAAGATCTCAGTCGGCAACCGAACACACTTCTTCAGCTGAGATACATGGAAAACACTGTGAATGGCAGACATCTTTGAAGGTAACTTCAGCTTGTATGCCACGGGTCCACATGCTTCTATGATCTCATAAGGTCCAATGTAACGAGGGGCTAGCTTGCCTTTGATCCCAAACCTCTGCACTCCCTTGGTGGGGGATACCTTGAGGTATACAAAACTTCCCACCTTGAACTAGAGAGGTTTCCTTCTTTTATCATGATAACTCTTCTGCCTGGCCTGGGCAGCTTCTAGATTCTTCCTGATTAGCTTGACCTTCCTTTCGGCTTCAGTCACTAGATCAGGTCCAAAAACTTCTCTTTCACCAGGTTGAGACCAATTGAGTGGTGTCCTGCACCTTCTTCCATAGAGAGCTTCAAAAGGTGCCATCTTTAGGCTGGATTGATAACTATTGTTATAAGCAAACTCTGCCAAGGAGAGGTGCTTATCCCAGTTCTTGCCACTATCGATTGCACAAGCTCTCAGCATATCCTCCAGAATTTGGTTTACCCTTTCCGTCTGACCATCAGTCTGTGGGTGGTAAGTTGAACTCCTGATTAGCTTGGTTCCCAAAGACTCCTGCAATTGTTCCCAAAATCTGGCAACAAATTGGGCTCCTCGGTCAGAAACAATGGTCCGAGGTAATCCGTGCAAACACACGATCCGGTCAATATACAATTCTGCATATTTCTGAGCCTTATCAGTGGTGTGCACAGGAAGAAAATGTGCCACTTTCGTCAATCGGTCCACAATAACCCAAATCGAATCATGATGACGAGAGGTGTTGGGCAGACCCACAATGAAATCCATGCTGATGTCATCCCACTTCCACGAAGGTACGGACAGTGGTTGCAAGGTGCCAGCTGACTTCAAGTGGCTTGCCTTTATCCTCTGACAGGTGTCACATTCTGATACGTACTGGGCTATCTCCCTCTTCATTCTGGTCCACCAGTACAAAGGCTTCAGATCATGGTACATCTTGGTGCTTCCCGGATGCATAGAGAATCCTCATCCAAAATTTTTCTCTTGAGGTCCTGGTCTTTAGGAATCACCAATCTGCTTTTGAACCATAGCACACCTTTTTCATCCTGGCGGAAACAATTATACTTCTCAACCCTCTGATGGAGATTCTTCTTGATAATCTGCACTCCCTTGTCACTGAGCTGGGCCATGATAATCTGGTCTTGCAAAGCTGGCTCAATAGAAACGTGAGACAAAGAACCAGAATGAATCACTTCGATTTGCATCTTGCTCAACTCATCACACAAGGTGTTAATGCGAGAATCCATCAGAACACAATTGCATTGCAACTTCCGACTCAAGGCATCTGCTACCACATTAGCTTTTCCTAGGTGATAATGTACCTCCAGGTCATAATCCTTGATCAGCTCTAGCCATCTTCTTTGCCTCATGTTTAGATCAGCCTGAGTAAAAATGTACTTAAGGCTCTTATGATCAGTGAAGATGTTGCAGTGGGTTCCCATTAGATAGTGCCTCCACATCTTCAATGCATGAACCACTATTGCTAACTCGAGGTCATGAGTGGGATAGTTTTGCTCATGAGGCCTGAGTGCTCTTGAGGCATAAGCAATGACTCGGTTGTCTTGCATCAAGACACAACCTAGCCCGGTGCCAGAGGCATCGCAATACACATCAAAAGGCTTGCTGCTGTCGGGTTGCGCCAAAACTGGTGCTGTGGTCAGATGCTGCCTTAATGCATGGAAGGCATCTTCGCACTTCTGACTCCACACAAACTTGACTTCTTTCTTCAGCAACTCAGTAATAGGCTTCGCAATTCGAGAGAAATCCGGAATAAATCTTCGGTAATAACCAGCTAATCCCAGAAAACTCCGAATCTGGCGAACAGTTGTGGGTGGCTTCCAGTTCATCACCTCTTGCACTTTATCAGGATCAATAGCTATTCCAGCCTGAGAGATAGTGTGACCCAAGAATTTGATTTCCTTTAGCCAAAAATCACACTTGGATAACTTGGCATAAAGGTGGTGCTCTCGCAGACGTTGAAGCACTACATGAAAATGCCCGGCATGTTCTTCTTCGTTCTTTGAGTACACCAAAATGTCATCAATGAAAACCACCACGAACTTGTCCAATTTCGGCATGAAAACAGAATTCATCAGATACATGAAATATGCTGGTGCATTTGTCAGCCCGAATGACATCACCAAAAATTCATATAGCCCATATCTGGTTGAGAATGCCGTCTTCGGAATATCGCTTGCTCGTATCTTGATCTGATGGTAGCCAGAGCGAAGGTCTATCTTGGAAAACACCTTGGCCCCGACCAACTGGTCAAAAAGAACATCAATACGAGGCAAAGGATACTTGTTCTTGATAGTTACCGCATTAAGAGGGCGGTAATCTATACATAGCCTCAAGCTTTCATCCTTCTTCTTCACAAATAGTGCTGGACACCCCCAAGGCGAAGTGCTTGGGCGAATAAAACCCTTATCCAGCAACTCTTGCAACTGCTTCTTCAACTCTGCCAACTCAGCGGGTGGCATTCGGTAGGGCCTCTTGGAAATTGGGGCCGTTCCCGGTTGCAACTCGATGGCGAATTCAATATCCCTGTCTGGTGGCATTCCTGGCAATTCATCAGGGAAGACATCTGCATACTCACAGACCACTGGGATCTTCTTCAGAGGTAGCTCCGACATAGAGAAAGCACATGACTGAGAAGAACCCTGACTAGGCAGAATTAAAGTGAAATTCCCGCAGAACGGAGAATTAACTTCCACGGTACGACTGGCTACATCAAGCACAACTTGGTGCAAGGTCATCCAATTTGCTCCTAGAATAATGTCCACATTTTCCAATCCCAACACAAGAAGAGTGGTTTTGACAATGTGGCTTCCCAGTTGAATAGGCACACTTTGGTTTAATTGATTAGTTGCAATTTTACCCCCAGGTGTGACTATCATGAATGACCCTTTTGAGTGAGAGAATGGCAGTTTACAATTAGCACTGAACTTTTGGCTAATGAAACTATGAGATGCACCAGAATCAAACAGAATTAAAGCAGGTTGATTATAAACTGAAAAGATACCGGTCATGATAGGAGCTCCTTCAGGTACATCCTCCAGAGTAGTGAAGTTGAGCTTCCCTTGCCTAACTTGCACCTTCTGCTTTCTTCCCTTGTCTTGATTTGGTGCTGGCATCTGCTTCTGCTGGTTCCTGGGACAATTCTTGGCATAGTGGCCCACATTGCCACAAGTGAAACACTTGTTCCCATTGCCCTGGCGGAACTGCTGCTGCTGCGGAGGCTGATTGTTCCTTGGGGCGGGAGCTGGGTAGCGGTTGGGTGCCGGCTACTGCTGCTGCTGAGGTGGCCTGATCACCCATCTGCCTGCCTGCTGCTGAAAACCCCTGCTCTGATTGTGAGAAACAATCCGGAACCTCTGAGCCTGAGCGGATGGTGCAGCCATTGGTGCCTTCCTCTTCTTCTCTGCCCGGTGAGCAACAATGCAATCCTCCTGGGAGATGGCCATGTTGACCAACTCATTGAAGCTATCAGCCCGGACAGTGTTGAGTCGTTCCCGCAGCTTGGTGTTAAGACCCCTGCGGAAGCGGTCTCTCTTCTTTTCATCAGAATCAGCATGGTACCCTGCATACTGGCATAAGTCGTTGAAGGCTTGCGCATACTGTAGTACCGTGCGGGTTCCTTGAGTAAGGGCCAGAAATTCATTCAACTTTCGACCAAGAATGCCAGCTGGGATGTGGTGTCCTCTGAAGGCAGTCTTGAATTCCTCCCAAGATACCTCACGATCAGCGGGGAGCATAGCACAGAAGTGGTCCCACCAAGTCCGAGTAGGGCCGCGAAGCTGCTGTGCGGCGAAGCGAGCCTTGGCTTCATCAGGGCAGTCTCCCGTGAGGAGGGGAAACTTGGACTCGACGACGCGAAGCCATACGTCGGCGTCCAATGGATCCTCTGCCTTGGTGAACAAGGGTGGCTGCGTGCTTAGAAACTCCTGGTAAGTTGCCATTGCCGGAGGTCGCTGATGCTGGCCTCCACCATGCTGCTGAGGGTGGGGCTGGCGCTGCAAGAGCTATCGCAGAATCTCATTCTGCTGGGCCATCAGCTCCTGCACTGTGGGAGCCGGAGGAGGTGGCGGGGGAACCTGCTCGTTCTGCCCGCGACGCTGCCTAGCTACCATCTGAAAACAGAGATTGTCGCCATTGTTATCCCAACTCACAGTTTCGAACGACAAGATATCATCTCATATGGAAGGAAAAATGCCATAATCATAATATTAGGTTCGAAATGAAGATAACATGGTGACAAAGATCCCACAGATTTCAAAAGTTTACAGGGTTACATCAATCAGGGGAAAGTACCCATAAGCCTAGTCCAAAATGTGATATTACTAAGCTCGCATAGGTTTCTATCTGCCTAAAAGTGTCGAAGTGACTGCTTAACCCTGAGCGGTGGAAGCGACACTGGATACGGGTGAAGGGGGCATCGCGGAGGTAGTCCCATTGGCACCAGGGGCTGGTCCTAGCTCCTCGGGAGCCTCTTCTCCCTCGCTTCCTGCTTCATTGGCCTCCATCTCCAGGTGGTGCATGTCCAAATGGTCATTCACTTCTTCGAGTTCCCTCTGCACATCGTGAAGCTGGTTCTCCAAGACATCAATAGTGTTGTCTCGGATTTCCACCTGCTGCTCCAAGGTGGCAATGCGCTGGCTCAGCCTCTCCACCTGCAGATCCTTCTCTACCAACTCCGTGGATAGGTCGACCACAAAATCTTCCCGACTGTCGAGAGTGAGCTTGGTAGTCTGAGCGGTGTTGGCAAGAAGTGCCATAGCATCGCGCTGAAGGGCCTGCAGATGGTACAGCGCACTCATGCACTGAACGGTGACCCTCCCAACCAAGTCAGGATACATTGCCCACACATCCTTTACATGGCTCACGCGGTTACACCACATGGGATCATCCTTCTTCTCAGCAGGGAAGAGTCCCAAGGGATGCATCACCATCTCCAGGGGATGGTAGCCATAGAAAGTCGTCAGAGTCTTCATGGCTGCTGCCTCAACGGTGTCGTCCGTCCTGAGTCCAATCGTCTCAGAATCAAGAGAACACCAACCCGGCTGAAGGGGATGAGCCTCCAAATTCAGCCAGACCCGACAACGAGGTACCCGATGCTCCTCATACAACTGCACCGTGTACAAAGGGGGCGTAGGGTAACCGGCGGAGTTAAGCACTTCCCACACGATGGAAGGAAAGCCATCGCGAGAAAGGAAGTCAGAGCTGAAATGAGAGTCTCCTCCACTGGCGGGGGTGGGTGAATTCATCTGCGGAAGGGAATCAAAGATAAAGATTATGGTGGAAGGAAAAAGAACAAGAGAGCCCGGATGATTTTAAGAAAAGGGGTTAGCTCAAATTTTAATTCCTCTTTGTGTTTTATAATGCATGCATGCTGGAAGTAACGTTGCCTCTCAAAGAAAATAGGGTGCTTTTTAGGGCATCCTTAAAAATATAAGTACTGGCCCACGGGGCCTAATTAGTTAGCCACCTATTTCTCCCTAGGTCTAGTGGTCTAGTCCTGACGATCCTTAGCAGTTTCTAGGCAAGTTTTAGATTTTGAAAATTGGTATTCATGATTTATTGTCCTTCTCTGTGGTGGAATTTGCTCCGATACCAGCTGTGGCAGAACCACCCGAATTATTCCAGCTTAAGTGCCCATGTCACGCCTCAGGGGCCGTAACACACTTAAATCAGAATAACCCGTCAGTCCTTCAGATCTAGTCTGATAGAGCCACTTAACCAGGATCAAATTCCACAATCTCACTCGAAGGCGAGTCACAGAAGAAATACAATAAAACAGGAAACCTCAAATTAAGTACGGAGTTATTACATAAATCGGAGTTTTTGAGTAGCAATAAAGTTCACAAAATAAAGTGCAGCGGATAATCGATGTCGTCGGTATCGAGGAATTGGGCAAGGCCTAGCCCACTACTCCTCGTGCTCCTCTCCTGCCGGAGCAACATCCCACTCGACCGTCCAACCCGGTGGCAGGGTGGTAGGCCAAGTCATGCCATCAACCATTTCCTGAATGGTACCTGCAAAAAATTGTGCCACAAGCAAGGCTGAGTATACTAATACTCAGCTAGACTTAACCGGTGTGAGGAGTCTACACCTCTACCTCTAGACTATGCAGCTGTTTGGCTGAGGGGTTTGATTTGCCAAAAGCACTAGCTGTTTCTAAAAGCAAATTTTAGCCTTTCAAATTCCATCATCATTAACTTAGCTAGATTGCTCCTTCTAAGCATACATGGTAACAAGCATTTAGTTCAATCAACAAATTATCTCACGTAACCTCATTTCACTTCTTACTCGATGCAGTACAAGAAATCAAGCAGTCTCATTAGCTGCGAGAAGCAGACGATTCGAATCGAGTTTTAACCTTGCAAGGTAAACCTAAACACACGGCATGTCAGGGTACTCCGACCCCACACATGACAACCGTCCCCATCGATTCCCCGTTCGCGTCCAGGCCTCACCGCCTTGGCATACAATGCTCCACTGACCCCGGCTGCCGCCGTGCAGTGACCGCACTTGTACCCACCATAGCTAGCATGGGAGACCCAGTCTCAGGTTGCATGAGGGATAAAGTCTGCGCCCGGCTTCACTCAGGTACTAGGTTTACCGGTTACCATTTTTCCCGGCATGTGCTTAGTACGTTCAAAAGCTTGACTCAGGTATCCACACATTAATCCTTAATTCTTTTTCCCGCCTCATAGACAAGGCATCCTCCCTGGATCCAAGTCCATAGACTAACATATATCTCGTTATCAAGATGAATACAATCAATTCCTGACCTCGCGCGAGTGCTAGAAAAATCACTCGACTTCTACCGAGATCCTGATTAGCAAGCAGCTACTCGACCTAGTATGCTAGTATTCATCTCAAAAAGGAATCCTAAGTTCATGCAAACTAGAGGTTTCAAGCAACTCCTACACTTAAGTGCACATTGCAATCCTACAAGCATTAAGTGTAGTAAAGTAGCATATAATAATAGGTTATGCATATAAACCGGGGCTTGCCTTCAATTGCTGGGGCTGCGGGGAGATCCTCAATAGCAGCCTCTGAAGCCTGCTCCTGGTCCTCCTCTTGGACAGGTCCTTGTTCGGGGATGAGCACGTACTCTCCGTCGGCAAGATTACAATCTAATGAATGCAATGTGTAAGATATAAGCATGATATGATATGTGTTTTTAGAAATCACCACTTTAAAGGTGTATGATCTTTTTGAGTTTAAACAAGTTAACTTTACTTATGTAAGACCCTTTAGGGGTATACTTGGTAAATTGGGTTAAACTCAGCTAAGGTAAGTGGTAGATTAAATTTTTGGGGTTCCACTGAATTCCTTTTAAGTCCTAGGGAGAATTGATAAGTTCTCAAGTTAGACTTATTGGGGTGAGGTTTATTTCTTCTTCCCTTTTCTTTTATTCTCTTTAAGGTTTTGGGGTAGGTTTGGACTACAAGTTGCTTTTATAAATTTCTAAAAATTCTGCAAAAATTACAGTGGCTGGGTACTGGTGTATGTTTCTCTGTCTCAAAATTTGGGAATCAGAAAGTGAATAGTTTTCTCTGGATAAAATTATTAAATTCTAGGGCAGAAGGGGTGCTTTGAACTACAACTATTATTTAACAGTGGGTAATTCTTTGAAACTCATTTTTGCTGGCTTTTAGGTGTTATAACATGATTTGATACAAATTTCTAGTCATTAATACCTTTTAATTATTTTTCTATGGTTTTCTCAAGTTTCTAGCCAAGTGGGTGCTTTCTACTACCACTATATTTGAAAAACATCAAACAACAGAGTTCTTATTTTTCTTGGTTATTATTTTGTGCAAGAGCAATTATTCTGAAGTTTGGCCTCTATTTGCTTAAGGGAAGGGGTGGTATGCGTTATTTGAATTAAGTGGCCTTTCTTTTAAATTATTAGCAATAGGTATGAGTTTGCTTCTTTTTCATGGGTTTGCATTTTTCTCTGGTAGTTCATCACATTATGATCTTAGAAAAATTTTGGTTGCCCATTATTGCATCATTAGGGGTTATCCAAGAATTATTTGGAAAATGCCTTATTATCACTTTATATTTATTTTCCTTATGTAAAAAGTTGGGCTGAGGTGCTCTTTATTTTTGTAGTGGGGCTCTGGGGGTTGTAAGTCCACTGGATTTTTATTAATCATTTTGGTTATAGTTTTGCCATTCTAATAATTGATTTTCAGTCTATATAAGGCTAAATAAATCATCTTAATTTAAAACTAGTTCAAATTAATGGTCTCTGTATTTTTCCTAGGTTCTCTGTTACATAAGTAAACTAGAAAAAATAATCTTAATCATTGTTCATTAATTTCTAATGCCTTTCTGATTTTCTCTAAGTTTTGGACAAATTAGCTTTAAATGAATAACTACATCATAATTTCCAATGCTGGGGTTCCTACCTTTTTTAAACAGTGTCTAAATGAGGTTTAAACATCTACAAATTTTCTTAAGTTCAGCACAGAAGAAAAACTAATTTTCCTTAATTAAACAAGGTTTGGTGGGTTTCTGTTTTTAATTTTAAACTCTAAAATTTAGAACAGAAAGCATAGGGTTTATCATTTTTAAATGATAGTTCATAATATTCAGGAGCTAGCAAAATTGGTTTGACAACTTTTTATGAAGAATTCAGCAAGTTATGGATTTTCTAAGTTCTCTGGTCATTTTAAAAAGATTAACAGAAATGGTTTAATGGAAATCCACTTTGCACTGGGGTCCCTGGCGGGGTTTTAAGTTTTCCTCGCGAATCAGTCCTTAAGCTACTATTCATATGAGTCACTGACGTTACAAAAAACCCCTCGGGTTCTACAGATCCTAACCCGAGGTCCTTCTTCTACCCCAAACAGTAACCGCGGCGGAAGAAAGTGCGGAGGGGCTTACCGGCGGCGAGATTGCTCCGGTGAAGTGGTCGAGGACGTAGGGGAGGTCATGGGGATCACAACGGTGTGCGGGTCGCCGTCGGAGATGGCCGGAGTCGGTCGGTCCACGCGCGCAGGCGGGGATGCTCGTCGGCGGCGAGGAGTCCGGCCTGGTCACGGCGAGATAGAGCAATTGGATGGGTCAGAGAGGTTCACGGGATGCCAGAGAAGATATGGGTGCAAGGAATTGGTCGGAGACTCACTGGATAGCTCGGTCCACGCGCGGCGGCGGAAGACCAAAGTCCGGTGAGGTCGATCTCAGGCCTCCGGTGAAGTCTGGCCGGGTCCGAGGGCTTGGCAAGCTTCACGGGCTACTGGCGGAGCTAGCCGAAGCACTGGCTTGCCCAGAGGATGGCTAGAGTGGGCTAGCCACGATGGCCGAAGCTCTTGCGGCAATGGCGGGCGGAATTGAGCTCGCCGGAGCTAAGGGAAAGTGGTTGGCCGGTGAGGGTGAGTGCGGGGCGAAGTGGGGTGCGCCTGGGAAGGCTTTATAGGCATGGCGCGGTGCACGGGCGGTCGTGGACCGGCGGGTGCGCGCGGGCATGCACTGGGAGGCGCAGTGCGCGAACGGGCGTGAACCGGGGGTGTCAGCCACGGTCGAACATGTGTTCCCGATGCTTCTGCCCGAGTTCAAGCGCTGATTGGGAGAAAATCTTCGCGAATTTGGGCAAGATCGCTGTGAAGGATTTGTTCACCTGACCAAGCTTTATCTTTTGTGTATGGACGTCGCGTGGTTTTAGGCTAGGGACAGGGAGTTGTAGCGTCACCAAGGTGCCAGTGTCAGAATGCCTGGTCCCGAGGTCAAACTGCGCCAAAACCGTGTCAAATGAATTTGGTTTGAGTTCAAACTTTTCCAGGATGTGTTCAATGGAATTTGGCACAACTTTGATATTTGGATCTCCTAGCTTTGAGTTTCGAAAAACAGAGAACGCAGATGATCTTTGGGAAGAGGTCTGAAATTCAGAAATTCAGAAATCTGAATTTCCCTAAGGGTTCATAGTTCAAGGGCTGATTTGGGAATTTATTTGAGTTATTTTGGCTAAGCTTTCTCAACCTTTCTTGTTGCTCATTAAATATACTTTAATTTTTATAATTGGCTCAAGTCAAAATTTTAAACTTTTCATCCTCTTTTTCTTATTTTCTTGCATTTTGCTTAAAGGGCTCACTTAGAGTTTTCATTAGGGTTGCACCTTCTTACTCTTTTTAAAAGACTCAATTGTTTTGATCATGATACTTTGAAGTATATACTTGGTGGATTCTTTATTACTTGAGTTATTTTGATGCTCATGCTTACTTTGATTCAAATGAAATAATGGTTCTAGGTTTGGCATTTGAGAGAAACCCTAGGTGACACTGGGGTGTCAAACCGTCTTAAGGGCTTTCCGGGGAGCCAGATCGGTCAGGCCATGGCTTCGCTTGCTGAGGAGGAGAGGAAAGTCACGGTCTGGATGTGCAAACGAGGAGTCAAGACGAAGACGTTCTGAGGTACTTACCCGCTGCGGGCCATGATCAACCGCGCCTGAGGAGAGGTCTCCTGGATCCCGACCCCCGAAGATACCGCCGAGGTCCGCCTCGCCGCCAGCTTCGGTACCGTCCTCACCTTGGGCGCCTCGGACGCCTGGGGGACGGACTGCCCAGGCGCTGCCACGGCGATCTGAGGGTCACTCCCCTGCGCTGCAGGCATGGGCAATGGCCCTCGGGGAACAGGCGCCTCGGCCTGACTCCCCGGCGGCACCTCAACTCCCCCAGCCGAGGGGTCGAGTACCCCCTCGGTCTGCCCCCACTCTTCGGGCCGGGACCTTGGCGTCCCGACCTCGGGAACTGACGGCACCGGCCCGCTTGGAGGCTGGCTTGACGACTCCTGGCCTAGCCTCAAACCCGGGCTGAAGCCAAGGCGGGCAGCCATATCGTCATCCTCGTCATCGTCTTCATCGTCGTCGTCATCAGGCGTCTCCGGCGATGGCTCCCTCGGGAGTCCATCCCTCTCCTGCCAGCGATGGAGCTTTTCCAAGGCGTGCCGAGCCCGCGTCCGCTCGCGGGCCCGAGCCTTCTTCGCATCCATTTTCTTCTTATTCTCCTCCGCGGCGACCCGCCGCGCTGCCCGGTCCACCACGTCCTCCGGGACTCGTGGCCGGGAAGGCTTGTGCCACCCTACCTCCTGGAGGCCGATGAAAAGTCTCGACCGTAAGGATCAAGGAGAAGGGCAATCCGGCACAAAAAAGAAAGAAGGAGCGGACACTCACCAGAGACACGCACCCGCAGTCGGGGCGCATCAAGGGCTGGGAGAAGGCGCTGGCGTCCGGCTTTCCCAACGCGGCGGCCACCCGCCCGAAGAGAACATCGATGGGAAGGGGGTCCGAGGACATCCGCGAGCCCTCCACATCAGCCTCTGGCGTCATCTCCCAGAGCGGCAATCGCCGCTCCACCAAAGGAAGCACCCTCCGGCGATGAATGGCGGCTATCACCCCCGCGGCGGTAAGCCCTCCTTTCCGCAACACCTCCAGGGCCTTGAGAAGGGGCTCGAGATTTTTCTGCCTGTCGTGCGGGGTCCCGTAGCGCTAGGCATCGGCGGCGACGGTAACCACTCGCTGAGAAAACGATGGAAGCCTCCCGTCGTCATTCCAGAGATAGAACCACCTGCGCTGCCACCCTTTATTCGAAGATGCAAGGACAGCGGGAATATACTGCGGCGCCCGCGACTGCCTCAGCTGGAGGATACAGCCGCCGGCCCGCACTGCCGCATGGACCCTCCTCTCTCCCGTCGGTGAAGTGAAAAGCTCCGCGGAGAAGAGATGGGTCCACAAGTCCCAGTGGGGATCGATCCCCAAGTATCCTTCGCACACCGCTACAAAGATGGCGGCTTGCGAGATGGAGTTGGGGCTGAGGTTGTGCAACTCCACCCTGTAGTGATGCAGGATAGCCCGCATGAAGCGGCTTGCCGGCATGCCGAATCCCCGCTCATGGAAGGAGACGAAGCTTACAACGTACCCCGACGGCGGGGACGGGGCGGCTCCATTCGAGGGAGGAATCCACTCCGGCTGCCTCTCATCAGAGAGAGGGTGAAGCAAACCTTCGGCAACGAGGTCCTCCAAGTCACCCGCCGTGACTGTTGAGGAAGGCCATGGGTCGCGTGGCGAAACGATGGTCACCTGGTCAGCCATCACCGAGCAGAAGGGGCGGTGGCGGAAAGGGCTGGGCGAGCGGTTTCCTTTTCTCTGGCTAAAATCTCTCAGGTTGCGAAAACCTAAGAAGAAGGCAAGAGGCAGAGCAAAAAACCGTCACCAGGCCCTCCCCCAGGTATATAAGGACCAAAACGAGACCCGTTCAACGCGCCGCCCAAACCCGCCGCGGGTTTCCAAGACTCAAAGGCGAAACGACCGTTCCTCGAACGGCCTGCGCAACAACCGCCTCGCGAACCGCTCGCCCTATCGCATTAACTCCGCGGCGGGACATGCGGCGCCTCAGGCGGGAGAAGCAAACGACGCTTCGCCCTCACCATAATGACCGCGTCGAAAGAGGTACGCCACGTCATTCGACTTCGTATCCTTTTCCTTTTCCTCTTTCTCTCTCTTACAACAGGGACCGGGAAAGGGGGATACCCCGGAAAGGACCCTTCTCCGTGAAGGAAACAGGCTCCGAGCCTCCCTACTGATCAGAGGTTCGAAGGCTGGCCCCTCGGGGGGGTTCAACGGCCGCCTCAGATTGATTGGGTTCTGCGCCCACTACTGGTCAGAGGTTCGATGGCCGGCCCCTCGAAGGGTTCAACGGCCGCCTCAGGCCACTCGGGCTCCGCGCCCATTACTGATCAGGGGTTCGTAGGCTGGCCCTCGAAGGGTTCACAGTCGCCTCAGACACAGAGCGAGGGATGACCCTGGGTACGTTCGATACATAACCAAGGCTCGGGCTACGCTCCTGAGGTACCCTAGGACATTTCCGAGACCAGCGGGAGCGATCTTGTAATGGAATCCCATCAGAGGGAGGCATCGAGCCCTCGGACCCCGTCAAAGGGGACCGGGTCCGGCAGATCACCCGCAGGTACTTTTGGAGCGCGCCTCTGGGCCTCTAGCCGACCCCTAGCAAATGGGGCACTGGCGTCCGCTCGGATTACCCGCCAGCAGCTCACCGGAAACACCATGTTCGACGCCCTCCGAGGGCAACATGGCGCTTTCCCCCCGCCTCTTTGCAGAAAGGCGACGCAGGGGCGTATGTAAAAAAGACGAGTCTGTCTTTGACCGTCCTCTCGCCCTGTGTAGAGGCTCGGGGGCTGCTCTCGCAAACCCGGCTCCGGCCAAACCGTTGACAGCGTCAACATACCAGCCCGAGAACTTGGGACCCGACCGTGCACTCGGGCTACGGCCAGCTCGCATGAGGGAACAACTAGACCAGCCGAAGTGTTGCGAAACGCACTAAGACCTCAAAGGAGTAAAACTACTCCTCCGAGGCCTCGGGGGCTACACCTGGCGGGTGCGCTCGCGCGCACCCACCAGAACAGAATGCAACCGAAAAAGGCTGGTCCCCTTGCAAAAAAGTGCGGCAAAAGCCTCCAAGCGAGTATTAGTACTCCCTTGGAGGCTTGGGGGCTACTGTCGGGGACCATAATTAGGGGTACCCTCAAGACCCCTAAATCTCAGCTGGTAACCCCCATCAGCACAAAGCTGCAAAGGCCTGATGGGTGCGATTAAATCAAGGATCGGTCCATTCAAGGGACACGATCGTGCCTCGCCCGAGCCTAGCCTCAGGCAAGGGAAGCCGACCCCGGAGAACCTACGTCTCGGCCGAGGACCCCCCTCCAGCAACGGGCACACTGTCAGCTCACCCGAGGCCCAGTCTTCACCGAGAAGCAACCTTGGCCATATCGCCACGCCGACCGACCAAATCGTAGGGGCATTTAATGCAAAGGTGGCCTGACACCTTTATCCTGACGCACGCCCACCAGTCGACAGCGCCGAAGTAACCGCAGTCACTTCACCGCTCTACTGACCGGACTGACAAGAGGACAGCGTCGCCTGCGCCGCTCCGACTGCTGAGCCACCCAATAGAGTGAGGCTGACAGCAGCCAAGGCCGGCCTCGGGCGTCTTAGGAAACTCCGCCTTGCCCGACCCAGGGCTCGGACTCGGGCTCAGCCCCAGAAGACGGCGAACTCCACTCCGCCCGACCTAGGGCTCGGACTCAGGCTCAGCTCCGGAAGACGGCGAACTCCGCTCCGCCCGACCCAGGGCTCGGACTCGGGCTCAGCCCCGGAAGACGGCGAACTCCGCTTCGCCCGACCCAGGACTCGGACTCGGGCTCAGCCCCGGAAGACGGCGAACTCCGCCTCGCCCGACCCCAGGGCTCGGACATGGGCTCAGCCCCGGAAGACGACGAACTCCGCCTCGCCCGACCCGGGGGCTCGACCTCGACCTCGACCTCGGAGGAGCCTCCACCTCGCCCAGCCTAGGGCATGGACCGACCACGTCAACAAGAAGCACCATCATTACCCTACCCCGAGCTGACTCGGGCTACGGGGAACCAGACCGGCGTCCCATCTGGCTCGCTCCACCATGCGAGTAATGATGGCGCCCCGCATGCCCTGTGACGACGGCGGCTCTCAGCCCCGTTACGGAAGCAAGAGGACGTCAGCAAGGACTTGACAGCCCCAACAGCTGTCCTCCCGCCAGGCTCCAGCACTCCTCCGACAGCCACGACACCACGCGAACTGGGTGCCAAGACCTCTCCGGCTGCCACGATGGCATGTACTTAGGGCGCTAGCTCTCCACCGCTAGACACGTTAGCACATTGCTACACTCCCCATTGTACACCTAGATCCTCTCCTTACGCCTATAAAAGGGAGGACCAGGGCCCTCTTACAGGGGGTTGGTTGGCCCGCGCGGAGAAGGACGGGACGGCGCTCGCGCAAGGCCGCTCGCTCCCACTCCCGCGTGGACGCTTGTATCCCCCTACTGCAAGCACACCCGACTCAGGCGCGGGGCTAACACGAAGGCCGCGGGATCCACTCTCTCACGCTTGCCTCCCTCCGGCTGCATCCTTTCCCCCCTTCGCGTTCCGCCTCGCGTCGACCCATCTGGGCTGGGGCACGCGGCGACGATTCACTCGTCGGTCCAGGGACCCCCCGGGTTTCGAAACACCGACACTTTCAGACTCGATTTTAATTCTAACGCTGACCCCGGCTTGTAGTGTGTGCTTAAGTTTATAATTTTCAGATTCCGCCTATTCACCCCCCTCTAGGCGACTTTTAATTAGTATCAGAGCCCGATACTTCTTTAGAGCTTAACCGCTCGATGTGATGTCGGGAGATCACGCCAAGAAGGAGGTCGTGATCGGCGAGAAGCCTGCCACAAGCCACGGGAAGGCTCCATAAGGGGAGTCCGGCAACAAGGGGAAGGGATCCCCTTCACACACCAAGTCGCATCGCAGCAGTGACAAGAAAAAGAAGATGAAGAAGGTGGTCTACTATGAGACCGACTCTTCGTCGCCATCTACATCCGGCTCCGACACGTCGTCCATTACTTCTAAGCGCCATGAGCGCAAGAAGTTTAGTAAGATCCCCCTACGCTATTGTAAGGTACCATAATTAGGGGTACTCCCAACGCTCCTAATCATGGCTGGTAAACACCCTCAGACCAACTGATGGGTACGGTTCAAGCCAAGACTTCGTCTACCCGAAGGATGCGATCTCACCTGAGCCCAGCCTCGGGTTGGAACAGTGGTCCCAGACGACTTCACGCCTCGCCCGAGGCCCTCCTCAGGCAGCGAGCGCCCCCTCAGCTCTCCCGAGGCCCGGCTCGGGCAGGCTTCGTTGTGAAGCAACCTTGGCCATACCGCCTCACCAACTGACCGCTTCGCAGGCGCATTAAATGCAGGGGATGCCTGACGCCGTATCCTGACACACGCGCCTCAGTCGGCCAGGCCGAAGTGACTGCAGTCACTTCGCCCCTCTTCTTTACTGTCTGATATGACAGGAAGACAGCGTCGCTTGCTTCGCTCCAACTACCGTGTCAGCCACCCCGGCAACAACTGACAACAAGTCACGATCAACCACCGAGTTCAAGCCTCGGGCGCAACAGGAAGCTCCGCCTCGCCCGACCTCATGCTCCGGCCTCAGGAGGAGGTCTCCGCCTCGCCTGACCTCAGGCTCCGGCCTCGGGAGGAGGTCTCCGCCTCGCCCGACCCCGGCGTCGGCCTCAAGAGAAGTCTCCTCCTCGACCGACCCTGGGCTCGGACCAACCGCGCTAACAGGGGATACATCATTTCTCTATTCCTAGCCTGCTCAGGCTAGGAAGAACAAGACCGGCGTCCCATCTGGCTTACCCCGGCGATGGGTAATGATGGTGCCCCACGTGCGCCATGACGCCGGTGGCTCTTAGCCCCTTACGACAGCAAGGAGACATCAGCAGGGTCCTCGCCGCGCTGCCAGCTGTGCTCCTACAGGACTCAGGTGCTCCTCCGGCGGCCACGCCATCACATGTACAGCGCCCAAGCTCTCCCCCAACGGCCACGTTGACATGTACACAGGGCTTAGGCACTCCACTGCCGGACACGTTAGCGCATAGCTACGCCCCCCGTTGTACACCTGGACTCTCTCCTTGCCTCTATAAAAGGGAAGTCTAGGGCCACCCTGAGGGAGGTTCGCACGAGGGAAGCGGCGGACGAGCTCTGTGTCCCCCTCTCTCTCTTTCCCTCACGCGACACGCTTGTAACCCCTACTGCGAGCGGCACCCCTGGTGCAGGATAATACAAGGCTTGACCCACATCTTGTGTTCCATCCCGTGCCAACCCATCTGGGCAGGGACAAGCAGCGATAATTCACTCGTCTGTCCAGGGACCCCTCGGGGTCGAAACGCTGACAGTTGGCGTGCCAGGTAGGGGCCTGCTGCGTGTTAACGAACATCTTCCCGTTGAGTTCCAGATGGGGAGTCTTCAGCAACCTCTCCAGCCCGGGACGGTGCTCCGCTTCGAGAGTCTCGAGTTCATGTCCCTCGACGGCAGCTACGACATGGTACTCCTCCCCCCGCGGCGTAACAACAACGACGGTCTTCGACTCGCCAGGTAGCGGCGAGCTCTACGACAGCATCTCCCCGCGGCAGAAGAGGAGCACTCCGGTCGTCCCCGCCACCCTCCTCGTCGGAGGAGGCGGAGACGAGGCAACCATGGCCACGCAGGAGGCCGCACCTTGTCAGCTGTCGCACCAGAGCGAGTCGACGACGCCGGCACTCCCCCGGGGGACATGTCGGACATTGCCCTCGCACCTGAGGCGACGGCGGGTGTCACTTCCCCGCGACATGTCAGCCCCAAGTGGACTGATTACGCCAGCACCCTCGCAAAGGACCTGCTGGGCGTTACCCTCGTACCTGAGATGACGGTGTGCTCCGCCCCCGACGCGACTTCACCACCGTCCAACGACCAAGAGGTACCGTCCGTTTTCCATCCCGTACCTTTTTGGTTCAGCTTTGATCCACCTAGCGACC
Organism: Zea luxurians; assembly: GCA_029449295.1. NCBI lineage: Eukaryota > Viridiplantae > Streptophyta > Magnoliopsida > Poales > Poaceae > Zea > Zea luxurians. Next base: position 82,736,049 of record JAOPSE010000016.1, on the reverse strand, counting down.
CCACTATGGTGAGCGCCTTCGTAAAGGTGTATCCAAACCTTCCGGGGTACCACATGTGGTCGACCTGGGACTGAACTAACAGCCGTCTCAACCTTCGGACCAGCGGGCTCTGAGGAAGAGGACGACCCCGACACCGGTTGGGATTTCTCTGCCCTCAATGACCCTAGTGCCATGAGGGGCTTTATGTCCGCATGTGACCACTGCCTCTCCGGTTGTTCTGATGATGGCCATGACCTTGACGACGAGGGTTACGGCCCAAGTCGTGAATGTTTCCACGTCGATCAGGGAGATCACAACGAAGGCAACCACCTCGGTATGCCAGAGGTTGACGATCCCCCTGGGCCCGCATCTCGCGTTGACATCCCGCGGGAGCTAGCTATCGTGCCAGTCCCTGTGGGGGGTTAGGACATACAGCTCAAGCAAATCCGTGAGATGTAGGCCCGGGTCAATGGGGAAGCAGGCCGGCTTGTATAGCTTTGACAGAACATCGAACAGGAGTGGGCAGGCTGATCACTCGCCGGAGAAGCCTATCATCGGGCCCAAGACATCCGACGCCGCATCGTCGACAATGCCAGGGCAGCGCTGCCTCCGGCCGTCAGCAGGTCTGGCCAGGACCTATCTGCGGCGGCGATGCTGCTTTGAGCCATGACAGAGCCATCCACCATCGAGGGACGACACATCCAGGGCGAACTCAAGAATCTCCTAGAAGGCGCTGCGTTCGACGAGCCGAGAGCTCCGCCTCCCGCAGGCAAGCTGACCCCTCGGAGCATCACGCGGTGTCCTCCCGGCGCATTCGGGAAGCCTCGGTCCATCCCGAGCGTACACGGGACGAGGCGCCCGCCGCCCGGGAACGCCTCAGCAACGAGCACCACCATCTCGACCATCGAGCCCGCCTCGACGAGAAGATGCACCGAGGCTACCATCCTAGGCGCGGGGGACGCTACAACAGTGAGGAGGATCGCAGTCCTTCGCCCGAACCACCCGGTCCACGAGTCTTCAGCCGGGCCATACGACGAGCACCGTTCCCTGCCCGTTTCCGAGCCCCGACTACTATCACCAAGTACTCGGGGGAGACGAGGCCGGAGCTGTGGCTCGCGGACTACCGACTGGCATGCCAGTTGGGAGGGGCGGATGATGACAACCTCATCATCCGTAATCTTCCCCTTTTCCTCTCCGACGCCGCCTGAGCCTGGCTAGAGCATCTGCCTCCTGCGCAGATCTCTGACTGGGACGATCTGGTCAAAGCTTTCGCGGGAAACTTCCAAGGCACGTACGTGCGCCCTGGGAACTCGTGGGACCTCCGAAGCTGCCGCGAGCAGCCAGGGGAGTCCCTCCGAGAGTACATCTGGCAGTTTTCAAAGCAGCGCACTGAGCTGCCCAACGTTACCGACTCGGATGTCATCAGGGCTTTCCTTGCCGGCACCACTTTCCGAGACTTGGTGAGCAAACTGGGGCGCAAGACTCCCACCCGTGCGAGCGAACTGATGGACGTCGCCACCAAGTTCGCCTCGAGTCAAGAGGCGGTCGAAGCCATCTTCCGAAAGGACAAGTAGCCTCAGGGGGAGCCGAAGACAGACGCCCCTGAGGCGTCCGCCCAGCGGGGCACGAAGAAGACGGCTAAAAACAAGTCGCGAGCGAAGCGCGATGCCGCAGACGCGGATCTCGTCGCTGCGGCCGAGCACAAGAACCCTCGGAAACCTCCTAGGGGGCCGGCGCATTCGACAAGATGCTCAAAGAGCCGTGCCCCTATCACCAGGGGCCCGTCAAGCACACCCTCGAAGAATGTGTCATGCTCCGACGCTACTTCCATTAGACCGGGCCCCCGGCGGAGGATGGCAAGGGCCATGACAACGACAAGAAGGAGGGCGGCAAGGAAGAGGGATTCCTCGAAGTCCATAACTGCTTCATGATCTACGGCGGGCAGGCGGCGAACGCCTCGGCTCGGCACCACAAGCAGGAGCGCCGGGAAGTCTGCTTGGTGAAGGTGGCGGCACCAGTCTACCTAGACTGGTCCGACAAGCCTATCACCTTCGACCAAGGCGACCACCCCGACTTCGTGCCGAGCCTGGGAAGGTACCCACTCGTCGTCGGTCCGATCATCGGCAATGTTAGGCTGTCCAAGGTCCTCATGAACGGAGGTAGCAGCCTTAACATCATCTACACTGAGACCCTGGAACTCTTAGAGGTTGATCGGTCCGAAGTCCGGGCCGGTGCGGCACCCTTCCACGGGATCGCGCCTGGGAAGCGAATCCTACCCCTCGGACAGATCGACTTACCCATCTGCTTCGGAACTCCCTCTAACTTCCGAAAGGAAGCTCTCACCTTTGAGGTCGTCGGGTTCCGAGGAACCTACCATGCGGTGTTGGGAAGACCATGCTACGCAAAGTTCATGGCCGTCCCCAACTACACCTACCTCAAGCTCAAGATGCCGGGCCCGAATGGGATCATCACCGTTGGATCCACGTGCCGCCACGCGTACGAATGCAACATGGAGTGTGTGGAGTACGCCGAGGCTCTCACCGAGTCCGAGGCCCTCATCGCCGACCTGGAACGCCTCTCCAAGGAGGCACCCGACGCGAAGCGGCACGCCGACAACTCCGATCCAGCCCGAGCTCTAGACCATGTACTTCGATGGGTCACTCATGAAAATAGGAGTGGGCGCTGGCCTGCTCTTCGTTTCACCCCTCGGAAAGCATCTTCGCTACGTCATTCGCCTCCATTTTCCGGCATCAAACAACGTGGCCAAGTACGAAGCACTGGTTAACGGGCTACGCATCGCCATCGAGCTAGGGGTCCGACGCCTCGACGCTCGAGGCGACTCGCAGCTTGTCATTGACCAAGTCATGAAGAACTCCCACTGCTGTGACCGGAGGATGGAAGCCTACTGCGACGAAGTCCGGCGCCTGGAAAACAAGTTCCACGGGCTGGAGCTCAACCACATCGCCCGACGGTACAACGAGACTGCGGACGAGTTGGCGAAAATAGCCTCGGGGCAAACGACGGTTCCCCCGGACGTCTTCTCCAGAGACCTACATCAACCATCCGTCAAGATCGACGACGCGCCCGAGCCTGAGGAAGCCTCGGTCGAGCCCGAGGTACCCTCGGCCGAGCCCGAGGTACCCTCGGCCGCACCCGAGACACCCTCGGCCATCGAGGAAGAGGCCTTGCCCGTCGAAGAGGAACAGAATGGGGTCACGCCAGATTCGAACTGGCAGACCCCGTACCTAGAATATCTCCTCCGAGGAGAGCTTCCAATCGACAAGACCAAAGCTCGACGGCTGGCTCGGCGCGCCAAGTCATTCGTCTTGCTGGGTGATGAGAAAGAGCTCTATCACCACAGCCCCTCGGGCATCCTTCAATGATGCATATCTATCCCCCAAGGACAAGAGCTGTTGCAAGAAATACACTCGGGGGCTTGCGGCCACCATACAGCACCTCGAGCCCTCGTGGGGAATGCCTTCCGATAAGGTTTCTACTGGCCAACCGCGGTGGTCGACGCCACTAGGATTGTGCGCTCCTGCCGGGGGTGTCAATTCTACGCAAAGCAGATGCATCTGCCTGCTCAGGCCTTGCAGACGATACCCATCACCTGGTCATTTGTTGTGTGGGGTCTAGACCTTGTCGGTCCCTTGCAGAAGGCACCCAGGGGCTTCATGCACCTACTGGTCGCTATCGACAAATTCTCCAAGTGGATCGAGGTTCGACCCCTAAACAACATCAGGTCCGAGCAGGCGGTGGCATTCTTCACCAACATTATTCATCGGTTCGGGGTCCCAAACTCAATCATCACCGACAATGGCACGCAGTTCACCGGAAAAAAGTTCCTGGACTTCTGCGACGACCACCACATCCGTGTGGACTGGGCCACCGTAGCTCATCCCATGACGAATGGGCAGGTGGAGCGTGCCAACGGTATGATTCTGCAGGGGCTCAAACCAAGGATCTACAACGACCTCAACAAGTTCGGCAAGCAGTGGATGAAAGAGCTACCCTCGGTAGTCTGGAGTCTGAGGACGACACCGAGCCGCGCCATGGGTTTTACGCCGTTCTTTCTAGTCTATGGGGCCGAGGCCATCCTCCCCACGGACTTAGAATACGGGTCCTCGAGGATCAAGGCATACGACAACCAAAGTAACCAGACCAGCCGAGAAGACTCGCTGGACCAACTCGAGGAGGCTCGGGACGTTGCCCTACTACATTCGGCATGGTACCAGCAGTCGTTGCGGCGCTACCATGCCCGAAGCGTTCGGTCCCGAGGCTTCCAAATGGGGGACTTGGTGCTTCGCCTGCGACAGGACGCCCAAGGGCGCCACAAGCTCACTCCTCCCTGGGAAGGGCCCTTCATCATCGCTAAGATCTTGAAGCCCAGAACATACAAGCTGGCCAACAACCAAGGCGAGGTCTACAGCAACGCTTGGAACATGCAACAGCTACGTCGCTTCTACCCTTAAGATGTTTTAAGTCGTTCATGTACCTCATTTACATACACAAAGTCTAACCGTCAAGGAAGGGTTGGCCTTGCCTCAGCAAAGCCCGACCCTCCCTCGGGGGCTAGAAGGGGGGAACCCCCTCTGCGTCAAAATTTTCCTCGGAAAAATTTTCTACCAAAACAACCTTCGTGCTTTCGACTTCCGTATCAATAGCGGGGTCCTGAGAACGATGAGAGTACACGTAAGCGGCAAGGCCGACCGAGCCGAGGAACTCCTACGCCTTCGGGATACGGATACCTCACTCATCACCTTCCGCGAGAAGTAACTCATGCTCGGATAAGCGATCCTGCTACCGAACAAGTCCTAACAATCGGGTAGAAAATGACTTTCGCGCCTTCTTGACTGTCCCAATAATGGAATCCTTCGACCAAATGAGAGCGCACGTAAGCGGCAAGGCCGACCGAGCCGAGGGACTCCTACGCCTCCGGGATACGGATACCTCACTCATCACCTTCCGTGATAAGGAACTCTCGTTCGGATAAATGATTCTGCTATTGACAGACAAGTCGTGATGCTCGAAACAAGAGGAGAGAAGATGCAGCTTTTTAAACACGACGACAAAGTGTTTAGGCCTCGGCGACCGCGAAAAAACATGCGCATGCTACAGACAAACTGTTCCTGCGGGTTCTGGCATCGGCAGGGGGAGCAGCAGCACCCTCGGCGTTGTTCCCACCCTCGGTGGAACCAGGCCCGGCCTCGGACGGTGACTCGGGCAAAAGGACCTCCACCTAAGGGAGGACGCCAGCACCGCGCCGGCAGATGTCTTGGCCAAGCTCCAGCGGCTGCTACCACATCTTCCTCGGCCTGGGAAGCCGCCATCTCCCTGGCCGATGAAGTCTCTTTCCGAGTCGACTCCGCGTCTGTCCGCGCTAACACCGCTGCCTTCAGCTCCGGCTCATCGTAGAGCAGCCGAGGGTTCCGAAAACTGAGCAAGGAAGGCCTAGAACGGCAAGGCCGACAAAGCTGAGGGACTCCTATGCCTCCGGGATACGGACACCTCATTCGTCACCTTCCACGAAAGGCAACCGACGCTCGGTTAAGTGGTTCGGTTGGCCAACAGACAAGTCCTAGCGCTCGGAACGAGGAAGACACACAACTGCACTCTCGAACACCCAAACGTTCAGGCCTCGACAGCCACAATGAACATACACTGGCACACAAGGTGCCTTTACAAATGGGACTCCGGTTCCGTTCCCGCGGGTACGAACAACCCCCCACATCGGAGGGCCTGCGGGACGACAAACTTCGGGTGGCTCGCCGGCGACCCATGACAGCAGCGACAACGACCCCCGCTTCAGGCGGCTAAACAGCAGCAGCGATGACCTCAGGGCCGACGCTGCTGTGATGAGGCCCTCGCCCGTGTCTCCGCTCGAGGGGCGAGGACAAGCCATCAAAGCCAAAGAGTCGGGGGTCCGGCCGCGGCTGGCGCCGATGGTCTCGTCGGCGGAGAAACCTTCTCCGGCTGCCACCACCTCAGCACCGACGATAGTGGCCACCTGCGTGCCAGCGCCACGCCGACGAATGGCGGACACCCCAGCCTGCACCGGTAGATCCCCACTCAGGTCCTCGCGGACGGGCAGGCCCCGACCTCAGCGCGGAGGCGTTGTGCCGGAAGTGAGGACAAGACAATCCAAGAACACGAACGCTGCCCATGCGGTGTACAGCGTCTTGGACGGTCCACCAGTGCGCACAGCGCAACAGACGCCCAAGCCCGGATCAAGCAGCAGGAGGCAGCGTTGGAGGCCGAGATAGAGCCAGCTGAGCCAGCGAGCCAGGCACGCTGGAGCTGACAACGCTTGCGGCCGATCGGTCCTGCGTTGCCGAAGTTCACCCCTCCGCAAGGTCGGTGAGCGCCTTCTCCCCTGAATGCTGAAGGAGGAGACGGCCTGCCGGCCCATGCGGGAGGTAGAACCCCGGCTCAGCTCTCCCTCCGCCTCAGCAAGGATGACGAAGATCCTTGAAACTGAGGGCGGAGCGGAGGCCGCAGCCCGGCTTGCTTTTCCCCACCAAACTACCCATTGGTGAGGGAATGCAGCCGGGCTGCACGACGAAAATCCTTGAAGCCGAGCGATGGCTGAAAGGTGCCGATCTCCACAAGACCGCGCTCCTCCAACGACAGCAAGAGCAAGGCGACGCTGGGGCACCCCATCCGGGGGCTCAAAAGGTGGAGGGGCGCAAGGCATGAGGGGAGGACGAAGGCATGGCCACTGCCCAGGGGATCGATCCCCCTTTTATAGGCAGACCTCCTCGCTTGCACCCCTTAGCGTCACGGGCGAAGTCCCCACTGACATCCTCCAGGGTTCTCCCCCTACGACACGGGGGCTGGGACCCACACGTCATACGAGCTGATCCGAAGCACGAAGAAGGCGAACCGCCGCACGCGAGGCATGTAACCGTCCCGCGGTTACAAGCGCTCTCCCATCTTCGCAGAAACCGGTGGTCGAAAGGGTGGACTGCCACGCGACGGGCATCCAACTGCACCGCAACTGTGCGCCCCTTCGACTCCATCCACATCAGGTGGACCAGCGCAAAGGAAGCGGGCCCGCATGTCATGAAACCGGCGCGCCGGTTACGACGTGCAAGAAGCTACACCGCCACTCACGCCAATGCTGCACCTCCTCGACTACGGGACCAGTACCGTGACTCGAGGTACCCCTGCGCATGACCCAACAGTGCCAATTAAAGGCGACGGCCACGGGTCAGTCTGCCGCGGGGTAGGCACGACGGTTGGCATGGTCAAAAGTGGGCCAGCAGTAACCGCAGCGGCAGACGAGCAAAGGCAGCAGTCAAGTCGCCTGCAGGCTCGTGTCCCCTCCTGAAGCGACGGGAGAGCCCTCTCCCACGGCGTGAAGACAATGCGCCCGTGCCCCGTTCCTCGAACGGCTCGCACGCGCAACGGGCGCCACGCGAATCGCCCGTCCCGTCACATTAACTCCCCGACGGAGCAGGCAACACCTCTGGCAGGCGAGGCGGGCGTCGCTTCGCCTTCGCCACTTTATTTAAAATTCATATCCTTCCCCTCCTTCTCTCTCTCTTGCTACAGGGACCGGGAAAGGGGACGTTGTGGAAAGGATCCTTCCCGGCGAAGGAAGTGGGCCTCGAGCCCTCCTACTGATCAGGGGTTCAAAGGCTAGCCCCTCGGAAGGGTTTCGACAGCCGCCCCAGAGCACTCGGACTTCAAGCCCATTACTGATCAGGGGTTCGAAGGCTGGCTCCTCGGAAGAGTTCGACAGCTGCCCAGAGCGCCCGGGCTCCGTGCCCACTACTGATCAGGGGTTCGTAGGCTGGCCCCTTGGAAGGGTTCGACTGTCGCCCCAGAGCATGCAGAGTGAGGGATGACTCTGGGTACGTTCGATACATAACCAAGGCTTAGGCTACGCTCCCGAGGTACCCTAGGACATTTTCGAGACCGGCGGGAACAATTTGTAATGGAATCCCACCGGAGGGAGGCATCGAGCCCTCGGACCCTGTCGAAGGGGTCTGGGTCCGGCGAATCACTCGCAGGTACTTTTGGAGCGCGCCTCTGGGCCACAGCCGACCCCTAACGAACGGGGCACGGGCGTCCACTCGGATCACCCATTAGCAGCTCACTGGAAACACCATGTTCGGCGCCCTCCGAGGGCAACATGGCGCCTTCCCCCCCTCCTCCTTGCGGAAAGGCGACGCAGGGGCGTATAATAAAAGTCGGGAAAGTCCTTGATCGTCCTCTCGCTCCGTGCAGAGGCTCCAGGGCTGCTCTCGCACCTGGCTACGGCCAAAACTGTTGACAGCGTCAACAAACCAGCTTGATAACTTGGAACCTGACCGCGCACCTGGGCTACTGCCGGGCCGCATGAGGGAACGATCAGACCGGCCGAAGCACCACGAAAAGCATTCAGACCTCAGAGGAGTCAAACCACTCCTCCAAGGCCTCGGGGGCTACACACGGCGGGTGCGCTCGCGCGCACCCACCAGAACAAGGCAAAAACCGAGAAAGGCCGGTCCCCTCACCGAAAACGCAGCAAAAGCCTCCAAGCGAGTACCATCACTCCCTTTGAGGCTTAGGGGCTACTGTCGGGTACCATAATTAGGGGTACCCCCAACGCTCCTAATCATGGCTGGTAAACACCCTCAGACCAACTGACGGGTACGGTTCAAGCCAAGACTTCGTCTACCCGAAGGACGCGATCTCACCCAAGCCCAGCCTCGGGTTGGAACAGTGGTCCCAGACGAGTTCACGCCTCGCCCGAGGCCCTCCTCAGGCAGCGGGCGCCCCCTCGGCTCTCCCGAGGCCTGGCTCGGGCAGGCTTCGTTGTGAAGCAACCTTGGCCATACCGCCTCACCAACCGACCGCTTCACAGGCGCATTAAATGAAGGGGATGCCTGATGCCGTATCCTGACACACGCGCCTCAGTCGGCCAGGCCGAAGTGACCGCAATCACTTCGCCCCTCTTCTTTACTATCCGATATGACAGGAAGACAGCGCCGCTCGCTCCGCTCCGACTGTCGTGTCAGCCACCCCGGCAACAACTGACAACAAGTCACGATCAACCACCGAGTTCAAGCCTCGGGCGCAACAGGAAGCTCCACCTCGCCCGACCTCACGCTCCGGCCTCAGGAGGAGGTCTCCGCCTCGCCCGACCTCAGGCTCCAGCCTTGGGAGGAGGTCTCCGCCTCGCCCAACCCCCGGACTCGGCCTTGACCCCGGTCTCGGGAGGAATTGCGTCCTCGCCCGACCCCGGCCTCGGCCTCAAGAGAAGTCTCCGCCTCGATCGACCCTGGGCTCGGACCGATAGCGCTAACAGGGGATACATCATTTCCCTATTCCTAGCCTGCTCGGGCTAGGAAGAACAAGACCAGCGTCCCATCTGGCTTACCCCGGCGATGGGTAATGATGGTGCCCCGCGTGCGCCATGACGCCGGTGGCTCTCAGCCCCTTACAACAGCAAGGAGACATCAGCAGGGTCCTCGCCGCGCTGCCAGCTGTGCTCCTATAGGACTCAGGCGCTCCTCTGGTGGCCACGCCATCACATGTACAGCGCCCAAGCTCTCCCCCAATGGCCACGTTGACATGTACACAGGGCTTAGGCACTCCACTGCCGGAGACGTTAGCGCATAGCTACGCCCCCCCGTTGTACACCTGGACTCTCTCCTTGCCTCTATAAAAGGGAAGTCCAGGGCCACCCTGAGGGAGGTTCGCGCGAGGGAAGCGGCGTACGAGCTCTGTGTCCCCCTCTCTCTCTTTCCCTCACGCGACGCGCTTGTAACCCCTACTGCGAGCGGCACCCCTGGTGCAAGATAATACAAGGCTTGACCCACATCTTGTGTTCCATCCCGCGCCAACCCATCTGGGCAGGGACATGCAGCGACAATTCACTCGTCGGTCCAGGGACCCCCCCGGGGTCAAAACACCGACAGCTATCCTCGCATTTCAAAACACACTCCTTTACTTTCCGTCCCACTAGGCAAACCACCCATTTTTGAGGGTGAAGATTATAACTTGTGGAGTGATAAAATGAGGCATCACCTAACCTCACTCCACGCTAGTATTTGGGACGTTGTTGAGTTTGGAGTGCAGGTACCATCGCCGGGGGATGAAGATTATGACTCAGACGAGGTTGCCCAAATCCGGCACTTCAACTCCCAAGCCACTACTATACTCCTCGCCTCTCTAAGTCGAGAGGAGTATAATAAGGTGCAAGGGTTGAAGAGCGCCAAAGAAATTTGGGACGTGCTCAAGACCACGCACAAGGGAGATGAGGTGACCAAGATCACCAAGAGGGAGACGATCGAGGGGGAGCTCGGTCGTTTTATGCTCAACCAAGGAGAGGAGACACAAGCTATGTACAACCGACTCAAGACCTTGGTGAACCAAGTGCGCAACCTCGGGAGCACCAAATGGGATGACCATGAAATGGTCAAGGTTATTCTTAGATCACTCGTTTTTCTTAATCCTACTCAAGTTCAATTAATTCATGGTGATCCTAGATATAAGCTAATGTCTCCCGAGGAAGTGATAGGAAAGTTTGTGAGCTTTGAGTTGATGATCAAAGGCTCCAAACAAATCATCGAGCGAGGCACCACCTCCACACCCGAGGTACAACCCGTTGCCTTCAAGGCAACAGAGGAGAAGAAAGAAGAGTCTACATCAAGTAGGCTCCCCATCGACGCCTCCAAGCTCGACAATGAGGAGATGGCGCTCATCATCAAGAGCTTTCGCCAAATCCTCAAGCAAAGGAGGGGGAAGGATTACAAGCCTCGCTCCAAGAAAGTTTGCTACAAGTGTGGTAAGCCTGGTCACTTTATAGCAAAATGTCCTATTTCTAGTGACAGTGACAGGGGCAACACAAGAAGGGAAGAAGGAAGGAAAAGAAGAAGTACTACAAGAAGAAGGGCGGCGATGCCCACGTGTGTCGGGAGTGGGACTCCGATGATAGCTCCACCGACTCCTCCGACGACGAGGATGCCGCCAACATCGCCATCAACAAAGGCCTCCTCTTCCCCAACGTCGGCCACACGTGCCTCATGGAAAAGGACGGCAAAAAGAAGGTAAAATCTAGAGCCTCCACTAAATATGCTACATCTAGTGATGAGGATAACTCTAGTGATGATGAAGAAAATTTGTTTGCTCTTTTTGCCAACCTAAACATGCAACAAAAGGAACAATTAAATGAATTGATAAGTGCTATTCATGAGAAGGATGAACTCTTGGATAGCCAAAAGGACTTCCTTATTAAGGAAAACAAGAAGCATGTTAAGGTTAAAAATGCTTATGCTCTAGAGGTAGAAAAATGTGAAAAATTGACTAGTGAGCTAAGCACTTGCCATGACACTATCTCTAACCTTAGAAATGAAAATGCCAAATTAATTGCTAAGGTTGAGAAATTAAATGTTTGTGATGACTCTCTTGTCAAACTTAAAAATAATAATGCTAGTTTGATTGCTAAAATTGACAAGTTGAATGAATCACTTTCTAGCCTTAAGATTGAGAATGATAAATTAATTTCTAAGGCTAAAGATTTAAATGTTTGCAATGTTTCCATTTCCAATCTTAGAAATGAGAATGCTAGTTTACATGCTAAGATTGATGAATTAAATGCTTGCAAACCCTCTACATCTACTGTTAGTCATGTCTCTATTTGCACTAGATGTAGAGATGTTAATATTGATGCTATCCATGATCACATTGCTATGATTAAACAACAAAATGATCATATAGCAAAATTAGATGCTAAAATTACCGAGCATGAATTAGAGAATGAAAAATTTAAATTTGCTCGTAGTATGCTTTATAGTGGGAGATGTCCTAGCATTAAGGATGGCATTGGCTTCCAACAGGGAGGCAATGTCAAGCTTAATGCCCCTAAGAGATTGTCTAATTTTGTTAAGGGCAAGGCTCCCATGCCTTAGGATAACGAGGGCTATATTTTATATCCTGCTAGTTATCCTGAGGATAAGATTAGGAGAATTCATGCTAAGAAGACTCATTCTATTTCTCACCATGCTCTTATTTATAAGAATGAGGCTTCTAGCTCTAGGCATTCTACCCATGTTAAAATGCCTAAAAAGAAATCTCCTATTGCATCAAATGAACCTAATATTTCATTCAAGACTTTTGATGCTTCTTATGTTTTAACTAACAAATCAGGCAAAGTTGTTGCCAAATATGTTGGGGGCAAACACAAGGGGTCAAAGACTTGTGTTTGGGTACCCAAGGTGCTTGTTTCTAATGTCAAAGGACCCAAGACTGTTTGGGTACCCAAGAACAAGGCCTAAACTTGTTTTGTAGGTTTATGCATCCGGGGGCTCAAGTTGGATCATTGATAGCGGGTGCACAAACCACATGACTGGGGAGAAAAGAATGTTCTCCTCCTATGAGAAAAACCAAGATCCCCAAAGAGCCATCACATTCGGGGATGGAAATCAAGGTTTGGTCAAAGGACTTGGTAAAATTGCTATATCACCTGACCATTCTAGTTCCAATGTTTTTCTTGTAGATTCTTTAGATTACAACTTGCTTTCAGTTTCTCAATTATGCAAAATGGGCTACAATTGTCTTTTTACGGATATAGGTGTTACTGTCTTTAGAAGAAGTGATGATTCAGTAGCATTTAAGGGAGTGTTAGAGGGTCAGCTATACTTAGTTGATTTTAATAGAGCTGAACTCGACACTTGCTTAATTGTTAAGACTAACATGGGTTGGCTCTGGCATCGCCGACTAGCCCATGTTGGAATGAAGAATCTTCATACGCTTCTAAAGGGAGAGCACATTTTGGGACTAACCAATGTTCATTTTGAGAAAGACAGGGTTTGTAGTGCATGTCAAGTAGGGAAGCAAGTTGGTGTTCATCATCCACACAAGAACATCATGACGACCGACAGGCCGCTTGAACTACTCCACATGGATCTATTCGGCCCGATCGATTACATAAGCATCGGCGGGAGTAAGTATTGTCTTGTAATTGTGGATGATTATTCTCGCTTCACTTGGGTGTTCTTTTTGCAGGAAAAATCACAAACCCAAGAGACCTTAAAGGGATTCTTGAGAAGAGCTCAAAATGAGTTCGGCTTAAGGATCAAAAAGATTAGAAGTGATAATGGGACGGAGTTCAAGAACTCTCAAATTGAAGGCTTTCTTGAGGAGGAGGGCATCAAGCATGAGTTCTCTTCTCCCTACACACCTCAACAAAATGGTGTAGTGGAGAGGAAGAATAGAACTCTAGTTGACATGGCAAGGACCATGCTTGATGTGACGGAACCTCCCAAGTCATTAGGCCCACCTACAGTTGTCCTTGTCTTACAGACATCAGACAACCCTGTAGATGTTCCTAAATCACTTGACAAGTTCGGTATCTTTTCTTACCTTTCCAGGAACGTTTCACCCGTCTTGTAGGTATTACAGAACATCGGAGATATCGAAATGCGGAAGTGATTACATAAACTTACATTTATTTAAAAAGTAAGATTAAGTTGCTTATACAGACCAGAAACTATAAACGAGTGCAGAGTGATATTATTACATAACCAAGGGGGGCAAAAACTTCCCCCCGATGAGTTTTACATAAAAGTTTTCCTATGGAGGACCAAGTCCTCCCGCATAGCGATGAAAACGGGACGGATACAGCCGGATACAGGGTCATCCCGTATCCTACCCTAATGTATTTATCTCGGATACGGGACCGGATACGGGTACTTCAGATTCGGGACGGATACAGGATGGGACCGGGAAATAATACGGGCGGATAAGAAACGGATAACGGATACTAATCGGGTTGGTACCGGATAGTTGTCGGGTAGTTCGTACCGATGGCATTAATTGCCCAACCATCCAACAAACACATAAATTAAGCAATACATAATCATGTATATGATAGATCAAATGTGGAACCAACAGCACAATATTAAAAAAAATTCGACAGCATGTCCCCTCTTTTAGGCATAATCCACAAGTATATAACAGATAGATAGTAGATAAATGACATCATTTAACATGTTCAAGTGTTCAACACTTCACATCACAAAATGAAACAACACAAATCACAATAGATAGTCATTTGATCATGTCCAGTTCAGAACAACATAACAAGTGAAGAAGTGCAAACAAGACAATATAGTTCCACAGCATTACAACAATAAATATTAAATAACAAGTTCAACATCATCCATTCCATGGTAACTTGAAGTCGAACATCTCAAGTCCCAATTGCAAAATCATCCTCCAAGTCAACTCCATCCATAGCTTCAGTTAAGGTTTTAATTTCATTCTCCAAATCTGAAATTAATAGAAAACATGTTATTGATCATGATGATGATGTGAATCATTACGCTATAAATATAACAATACCTTTCTCTGAAGCAATCTTCCAATCTTTACAACAAACCAATGCCTCAATAATTTCTGGTTTGAGCCTTGAACGGAATGCATCAACAATGCGTCCACCAGAGCTAAATGCAGACTCTGAAGCAACAGTAGAAACTTGCATAGACAAAACATCACGAGCAAGGGTTGAAAGAATAGGAAAATTTGTGACTTGCCCTTTCCACCATGATAGGACATCAAATGTTGTTTCATTGTCATTGACCTTCACTAGGTCCTCACTCATGTACAAATCCAACTCTGACACCTTCTTGTCATTGCTTGTTATTACATACAACTCATCAAGATCAACCTCATCATCATCCTCATCCACCAAAGTATTTTTATGTCGAACAAACTCACTCTCTTTTGAAGTAGCACCTTTTGAGGTTTTTGTGGTTGATTTTGTAGTGATGACTGATGAATAATATGTAAATAATTCATTGATAACATTCATGAATACCAACTTCTCTAACTCAGCTTTATCAATGTCATACATCTTAGATATATATAGCTCAACCATCCTATGTTTGTATCTAGGATCAAGAAATGCTCCCACTGCCAAAGCTACATTATTCATTTCCCAATATTTATCAAACTTCTGTCTCATAGAAAATGCCATTGTGCAAATTGTTAGATCACTGCTATCACACCATCTTGCAATAGCCATCTTAATCTCAGAAAACTTGCGAAAGAAATGATTTGCAGTAGGATATGAAGTGCCAGAAAAAAGCAATGTGACATCATAGAATTTTTTCAAACACTTGCTAATATTTGCAGCATTCAACCACTCAGTGCTTGAAGGATTGATATGACCATATTTGTCCTTATCTTTTTTAGCAAGACGATCAAAAGCATTCTTATAGTAAATGGCATCTCTAATCATGATGTATGTGGAGTTCCATCTAGTGGCAACATCTAAGGAAAGAGCCTTTTTAGGGTCCAGATCACATTCTTTAGCACACTTCTCAAATGCCTCCAATTGCAAAGGTGATCTTTTGATAATTGTTACAAACTGCCTAATATTTCCAATGACACTTCCAGTGCATGATAACCCATCTCTAGCAACTAGGTTCAGTATATGATTTGCACATCTAACATGAAAAAATTTTCCATCACAGACAAGCAGCTCTTTGCAATTTTGAGTCACTATCTCAACTGCTACCTTGCTTGCAGCAGCATTGTCCAAAGAAAGAGCAAACATTTTCTTATCAAGGTTCCAATTCAACACATTTGCATAAAAGGTATCACTCAATTTTATTCCTCCATGGCTACCTTCTACATGCATAAAGTTGATAATCCTTTTTTGCATATTTCAATTATCATCAATCCAATGTGCAGTAACACACAAATATGACTTGTTCTGAATAGATGTCCATGTATCCATCGTAAAACTAACACGACATGCAAGTCTACTAAATTGTCCATACAATTGATTCTTTTCCTCCTTATAAAGATCCATGACCTCTTTGTGAACAGTAACACGATTCTTCATAGGAAATGATGGTCTTAATGATTTGATGAATTTCACAAAGTACTTGTGCTGAGCAATACTGAAAGGATATTCATGCATGATGATGGCATAATATAGAAGTCTCACACTGACATTCTCATCATATTTATATGTTCCTATGGAATTTCCACTCTGACTAAGGATTTGCTGACCTTTCAAGATTTGATGCTTCAACTTTAAATGGTTACTAAAAGCCTTTGTACCATTAGCACTTTCTGCCCTAGCTTTATGTGTACATCTATTGCATTTAGCCCATGGTTGCTTAATAATCGAACCATCAGATTGTTGAACCTCTAACTCATACCTTGTGAAGTGACCCCAAACCCATGAAGTGAGTTTTTTTCCAATCTTGACATCATTTTCTTCTTCTTCATTGTCTCCAATACTTCCTTGAGCAGTTGCACTTGCATTTGCGCATTGGCTACCACTTGGAGTGCTTGCACTTGCATTTGCGCTTTGACTTGCACTTGCATTTGCGCTTTGCACAGCTGTAACAAGTACAAAATAATGTTAATATACAATTACTAGTTGCATAGAGCCTGCGAAACTAATTTGTGCAAATTGAAAAATATACAAACCTTTTGCAAATGATGGCACTAAAACAATAGCTCTATCCTTGTTTGATCCTACTGACTTGGATGCCTTAAGCTTGCTCACAGGAGTAGTGGTTCGCTGTTTGACTGCACGATTCTCTACACCCATGAATTTCTTCTTCTTTCCAACAAGAGGGGTAGCAGCAGCATTAGCACCATCAGAAGGTTCACCAGCAACTTGGTCATCGCTACGAGCATTGCCATCATCTATAATTGGGGCTTGCACTTCATTCTCATTAGACCCATTCTCAATATAAACTCTAACATCCACATCCATAGCACTGCAAATCACAAATGAGTACAAAAATTCAGTCCTTGGTGTCGTGTACTCGTGTTTGGCTGTTTGCTACCTCTACCTGGATGGTTGGATATCACAGATGAAGTGAAGTACCTGGCTGGCTACTCTGCTATGATGGTGTGCCCGGCCGCTACGAGGCAGTGAGGTGGGGGGCCGACGGCGAGGCAGTGAGGTGGGGCCGTGGGGGCGGTGGTGTCGACGGCCTTCCCTTCTAGAAGCTGCTCGAGCTCGACTGCCCACGCACCCTGTGCCAGCGCCCAGCGCAGCGGTGAGCCGGTGACCGCGCGTGGCGGCGTTCGTGCTCGAGCTCGACTGCTTGTCCACCAGAGCGTTCGTGGCGGGCGGCGGCGGCCGGGAGCACGGGAGATGGGACGGCGTTCGTGGCGGGCGCCGGCGGCCGGGAGCACAGGACAGCGTCACGGTGGTCGGCTGGCTGGTTGTGGCTCGGGCGCTCGGCGGCTGGATGCCTGGATCACTGGATGTGGATCAGCGCTAAACCCTAAACACCTGATGCTTGATGGGCCAGCCGATCAAGCAGCCCAACAGCCAACGCCCAACAGGAAGTAGGCCCAAGCCAAATCCAGAAACCGGGTACCCGCCCGAATAGTACCCGTATCCTACCCGGGATTTTCGGGTACTGACCGGGTATTAGTGATTCCGTATCCTACCCGTATCCGAGAGCCAATATCCGGGTAGTACCTTTATCCGTCCCGACAAATAAAATACCCGTTTCCGTATCCAAAAATTCGTCCCGTTTTGGTACCCGTATCCGGTACCCGTTCCGGGTACCCGTCCCGTTTTCATCCCTACTCCCGCATCTTTACTCTTGCTTTTCCTCCTGAGGAACCACCTTGGTACAGAAGCAATAGAAATATGATACTTCCTCACCTAAAAACAACGAGGGAATAAACCCTGAGTATGGAATTACTCAGCAAGTCTTACCCGACTAAAGAAAAGACTCTCAAGGGTATGCTGGCTAGAGGGATTCAAGGTATGTCTTATCAAGAATCAAAGACTCTGTTTTGCAGAAAAGCTTACTAGGAGTGGATCCTTAAAATCCAATTTTATTGTCAGGTTAGGTAAAATTACCTGCATCTAGAGTTCTTTCTAACCTAGTTCAAACACTTATCCTGAACTAGCCAAGTTCTTAATTCTTCCTTCATCTTCACTGGATTGCTACGTGTAGGGCAGTGACCAAGTCTTCATAACCGCGAAGGTACGGCGATCCGAATCGATTATACCCAGCTAAGGATCTCCGATCACACGACATATGTAGCACTTAACCCTTGCATATGTCAACCCGCCACTGGGGTTCTTAAGACCAGATCAGGTTCACGCAAACCGAGAGCACAGATACACCACCGTCCAGCCTCTTGCCACGGAGGGTACACGCTACTCTCGCCACCGCTCCACGCCCATTTCGTGTTATCTTATTCTGGCCTTAGTCTGCCCGAGGCAAGGCTTACCCATGACGAGGCATGTGACCAGTTAAAGGGTCCTCGATCATCAAGCCTACATCGACAAGGTCCTTAATCGACTCAGACGGAGACACTACACCGAGACTCTCTTCTCGTGCAAGTCACCCGCCCGGTCTCAGCTTAATCATTTCAACCCCAAAAACTTGGTACCTGGCAGAGGTACATCTTTTCCGATGTTGAATCCATCACGGCCGTGATGGATTCACCATCAAGTTTTATTTTCAAAAACAAACCACCCATTTAGCCAATCATCTTTTGTAAAACAAAATCTTTTGTTTTGCTAGGGCAATACTAAGCATGGTAAAAACCTTTTGTAAAACAGGGTATCAAGGCCTGAAATCAAGATCAAGGAAGGTAATGCAGGAATTGTTTAGCACTCAACTCTTATTACTTAATGCAGCAATCAAGTGAGAAAGATTTTAAAAACATCAAGGAAGGTGGCAAATGCATCGGGGCTTGCCTTCGTTAGTAGGTGAGTCTGACTCAGGCCCGCAGATGTCAAAATAAAGACAAGATCCTGCCTGAGAGTCCGAAGGTGGTGGTGCCTTCTCTTCACTCACTTCAACTTCTTCTTCGTTTTCTAAACATAACCACATATATGTATAAGAATGAATGCCATGTAATGCTCATGAGAGTGCAAAGATAATATAAACTTATTATCTAAGTCTTGAATACAACTTTCCTTCACGGAACTCTGAGAACCTAGGGTTTTCGGAGTCAGTAAAGGAGTTCATAGAGCAGGGGTGAGGGTTTTGGGGTTCTAAGTATCAAACAAGGTCCAAATCAACCCAAATTCTACCCAAGGCTTCTAAATAATGTGTGGAGTTCATATAAAAAGTTTGAACATTTTTGGCATTACTATTAATTCTCTAAAATTCCAGAACTATTTCTTTAAGCTATTTTAAATGCCCTAAAATTCCCTGTTTAAACTAAAAATCATGAAACTGTTTTTATTAAATACTAGGGAAAATAAGGAGTCTAGGAAAATTGGTTTGACAATTTTAAGATTTTTCTACAATTTATCACAAATTTCCAAAGCTCTACTGAAAAAGAAAAAGAAAAGATTTAAATAGTGATGGGCTGATTCTGGCCCAGGCAGCCCAACTCTGAGGAGAAAGCGCGCGCGCCCGCGGTGGAATTCTTGCAGAAGGGCCCTCGAGGTTCTGGCTAACAGGAAACAGGTTCTTTTACTATTCCTATGTGTCGCTGACGGTTTACAGAAAGCCCCTTCGGTTTCTATTTCTTCGCATGGGCAAGTCCCCGACGGCGTTGAGCGCGGTCGAAGTCCGGCGAGCTCCTGGACCGGCCGATTGGGGCTATGACCGGCACTCCCGAGCGGCGGACACTAAATCGGACCCATCCTAAGCCTTTTCCCCAACTTAATTTCACAATCGATCAAGTGGTTTGTTCTGGCCACGGTGACCGAGAACGTTGCGGATGGATGAAGGTGTTCCCGGTGATCCATGGCGGCTTAGTTCAATCAAAGGGGTCAGGGAGCATGAGGAGAGCCTAGGGACGCTAGAACAGGCAACGGTGCAGCTTGAACTAACCTGAGTTGAGCTGGCCACGACGAACGGGTCTTCACGGTGGCGGAGAAAGGATTTGGGGGAAACAAGGAATTCGGGCACACTGGTGATCGATTGCTAGCAATTCTTGGTGGCTGGGTAGCTGATGACCTCGTGGAGCTAGTCACGGGCTCAATTTATAGGGAGAACGGGCGGTGGCCGCGAATTTGGACGAGACGCGCGGCGGTCGGAGGTGGAGAAGAATACTGGCACGCGTGAATTGGTGTCCCATGCCGTGGCAACCTCACCGGCGTTGATTAGACAGCAGTGGGGAGTTACGGCGACGCGGTGGAAAAGTTGAACCACGCGGCACACGGCCGGGAGGCGGCGGTCACCGGTGAGCTTATCTGCTCCAGCCGTAGGGTAGAGGGGGAAGCACGGGGGTCACCGGAGTGGAGCCCAGCTCACCGGCGGTGAAGATTCCCTTACCCCGCGACGTTATCCGTCTACCTGAACACGAATCTAGACGCCGGTGACGTGAATCGCGGCGGGGAATCGTCGGCGGTGAGGGTTACTGAAACAGATGCAGTCAGGCTACTGTACCATGAAGAGGATCTTCAGAACGCCTGACAGAGCAAGTTTAGATCAAATTTTCTCTAAATTTTCTATGGAAACATCCCCAAGTCTCTGCGTCAATGTTGTAATGCTATATACCAGCTACAAATTTGTTATAGGAATCATGCTTAAACTCGCACTGGATCTGAGTTGAATTGGCTCTCAAACTTGGATCCAAGTCACTATTAGTCTGAAATTCAGACAGTATTAGCCTGACAGCCTGACTTCAGGCTTGATTATCTCCAATATTTTCTTAACAACTATGCTCACACTTTTAAGCAAAGTTGTTCTCCTTAGTTTGGTCTACAATTTTGATGTGGTGCCCTAGGGCAAAAACCCTATATTTTAAAAGTTGCAAGGCTCCAAAGTTGAGCTCACCAATCTGAAATTCAGACTTAGGCTGAAATCACAACTAGGGGCCTTTTTGCAAATGAATCCAAATCTTAGGGTTTGGCTTCCAAATTCACACCTTAGTGAACCAAGTGACTTAAGATACTTTATTAACTTGGTTTTTGCACTTTAGTCCAAAAGTGGACTAATTTTGCACATAGGCCCCTAGGGTTTGGACTTAGGGTTTTCTAGGGCTTCATTTAGGGTTTATGGTAGCTTAGGGGTATAAATGTGATTCAAGTTTATTCCTAGGTTCATTTTATGACTTTTCCCCTAAAGCTTTTAGGTTCCTCAACTTGGGTTATGTCTTACCCCTTTAATCCCTCTTTAGGGTTAAGTTCCCTATCCAGGGTTCTATTTGCAAAACACTAGAACAATACAACTTGTTTGAAATTTTCACCTAGTGAATGCACTCTAGGTAGGTCAAACATATGTAATGCCAATGTTTATGATGCCATGCTCAAGTTTTAGTTACAGTAACACCAGAGGTGTTACATCCTTCCCCCCATAAAAGAATCTCGTCCCGAGATTAAAAGTCCTAGGGTGAGTAATGGAAAAGGAAATGTGTCACATTTTTATTCCCTTATTTCTGGTACAAGGCAGGGGGTGGTGTGGGGTTCACTCCTTTATTACAATAACTATACACACTTTACAAATTACATGAGGCTAAAAAGCCTGGGAAATTCTTATCTAAAATGTCTTGAGATTCCCATGTAGCCTCTTCTTCAGAATGTTGGTTCCACTGTATCTTATAGAACTTGAGAGTTTTTCTCCGGGTAACCCTGTCCTTTTGATCCAAGACTCGAATAGGGTGCTCAGAGTATGTCAAGTCCGGTTCAAGGACAACATCTGTTACTTCAATGGTTCAATCGGGGACCCGAAGACACTTCTTCAATTGCGATACATGGAACACATTATGTATAGCAGACAGAATTTCGGGGAGCTGCAGTCGATACGCCACTGGTCCACATTGCTCTAATACCGGGAATGGACCAATGTACCTGGGTGCAAGCTTCCCTTTAACCCCGAAACGCGATACTCCCTTCATTGGTGAAACCTTCAGGTAGACATAGTCCCCTTCATGAAAATACAGGGGCATTCGCCATTTGTCTACATAACCCTTCTGACGAGCTTGTGCTTTCTTCATATTATGAATAATTTTCTGAACCTTTTCCTCGGCCTCCTTCACTATATCAGGCCTAAAGAAGTGCCTTTCTCCAGGTTCAGACCAATTTAGCGGAGTTCAACATCGTCGCCCATATAAAGCTTCAAAAGGTGCCATCTTGATACTTTCTTGATAGCTATTATTATATGAAAACTCCGCCAAGGGCAAACATTCATCCCATTTCTGTGAGAAGTCCAGAACACATGCCCGCAGCATATCTTCGAGTATTTGGTTAACCCTCTCGGTTTGCCCACTGGTTTGTGGATGATAGGCCGAACTGTGGAGTAACTTAGTACCCAGGGACTTATGAAGTTCTTCACAAAATTTGGATACAAATTGGGATTCATGATCCGACACTATAGTCTTTGGAACACCATGCAAACTGAGAATGCGAGCAATGTATAATTCCACATAGGTGATGACAGGATATTTTACTTTAACTGGGAGGAAGTGGGCAATCTTGGTAAGTCGATCAATGATAACCCAAATAGAGTCATACCCTTTTGCGGTCCTGGGCAGTCCCACAATGAAGTCCATACATATGTCTTCCCATTTCCATGTCGGTATTGGTAGTGACTGTAATGGACCGGCAGCTTTCAAATGTATGGCTTTGACACGTCTGCAGGTGTCACATCTAGCCACATAGCGTGCAATTTCGATCTTCATCTTTGTCCACCAGTAATGTTGCTTCAAGTCTTGGTACATCTTAGTGCTTCCGGGATGAATAGAATAGCGGCTAAGATGTGCTTCATCAAGAATTTGCTGGCGGATCTCTTCATTCTTCGGCACCACTATGCGGTTATTAAACCATATAATGCCTTGATCATCTTCTTTGAAACATTTGGCTTTTCCAGCCTTTATCTTCTCACGAATGTGTTTCATACCCGCATTATCCCTTTGGGCATCAATTATCCTTTGCAAGATGACTGACTCAAGCTTTAACTGATTCAGGGTTCCTTGTTGGACCATTCCCAGGTTTAGCTTTTCCATCTCCTAACATAAGGTATTGTCAGAGGTCTTCACCGTAAGGCAGTGGCAGGAAACCTTACGGCTCAGTGCATCTGCCACAACATTGGCTTTGCCTGGGTGATAATGAATTTCTAGTTCATAGTCCTTATTAAGCTCAAGCCATCGCCTTTGTCTCATATTCAATTCTGACTAGGTGAAGATATACTTCAAGCTTTTATGATCTGTATAAATGTGACAGATATTTCCCAGCAGATAGTGACGCCAAATTTTCAGGGCATGAACCACAGCAGCTAGTTCCAGATCATGAGTTGGGTAATGCTCCTCATGTCGGTGCAACTGCCTTGAAGCATATGCAATTACTCGGTCTTCTTGCATTAATACACAGCCGAGTCCACTGCTTGATGCATCACAATATACATCAAAAGGCTTGGTGATGTCCGGTTGAGCCAATACCGGAGCAGTGGTTAATAATGTCTTCAATTGTTCAAAAGCTTCATTACACTTAGAAGACCAATTGAATTTAATATCATTCTTCAATAAACTTGTGATTGGCTTCACAAGTTTAGAAAAATCTGGTATGAATCTGCGGTAATATCCTGCCAGTCCAAGGAAACTTCGGACTTGATGAACAGTGGTTTGGGGTTTCCACTCCAAAATGTCCTTGACTTTGCTAGGGTCTACCGCAATCCCTCTGGCAGATAGAACATGTCCCAGAAATTGAATTTCCTCCAGCCAAAACGCGCATTTGCTGAACTTGGCATACAACTGATGTTCCCTCAGGCGCGTTAACACGATCCGTAAATGTTGAGCATGCTCCTCTTCATTCTTGGAATATATTAGAATATCGTCAATGAAGACCACCACAAACTTGTCTAGCTCGGGCATGAATATCGAGTTCATCAAATATGTGAAGTGGGCTGGAGCATTTGTTAACCTGAAAGACATTACCAGATATTCAAACAACTCATACCGCGTAGTGAATGCGGTTTTTGGTATATCCTCGGGCCGGATACGGATCTAATGATAGCCCGACCTGAGATCAATTTTGGAGAATACCCTCGCCCCGGTCAATTGATCAAACAGAATGTCAATCCTCGGAAGAGGGTACTTGTTCTTGATAGTGACCTCATTCACGGGTCGATAATCCACGCACATCTGTAAGGTTTGATCCTTCTTTTTGACGAATATGGCTGGACAAGCCCATGGCGACGAGCTTGGCTGGATGGATCCTTTCTCTAGGAGGTCTTGTAATTGAATCTTCAATTCCGCCAACTCATTCGGAGGCATACGGTACGATCTTCGAGAAATGGGAGCCGTACCGGGCTTTAACTCAATTACAAACTCTACATCCCTTTCAGGTGGCAATCCCGGCAAATCCTCGGGAAAGACATCGGGAAACTCGCACACTACCGGAATATCCTTGATTTCCGGTATCATGACTTCATAAATTCTGCCAGTAGTTTTGTTGGGAATGGGGATGGGCAAGAAAATTTCTTCTTGATTGTGACTCAACCTGATGGTTCTTTGATCAGTATTGAGTGTTGCTTTATGCTTGGCCAACCAATTCATACCCAAAATAACATCTATGTCTTGGCCTTTCAGAACGATCATATTGGTAGGAAAGTCCCGTCCGGCCAATGATACGGGCACTTGATAGGCCACTTCTCTAGTAAAGATTTGTCCCCCAGGTGAGTGTATTTTAAACCCCTCTTTTGATTCATGGCATGCAATGTAATGTTGCTCCACAAACTTCTTGCTAATGAACGTATGCGAAGCACCAGAATAAAAAAGAATGACTGCAGGATGATTGGCCACGAGGAACATACCTATCATTACCGGCTCTCCGTCCGGTGTAGTGGCCACTTGTGTATAATATACGCGTCCCGTCTTCTTGAGATTTTTGCCCTTAACATTTCCCTTGCTTTAAGATGAATTCCTCGATCCTTGCTGATTATTTGACTGATTCTGCTTGGGATAGGGGCAATCTTTGATGAAATGCCCAGACTTGCCACAATTGAAACACCCGGTTGAAGAGCTGGGCAAAGCAGGGAATCGAGTGCCCGGGGCACCCGGCTGATTTGGGGCAGTGGGGGCATTATTGGGACGAATAATTATTGGCTGCTTGAAAGGGAAGGATGGTGCATGTGAACGATTCTGGTTAGAAGGCCGGAGAATAAACCGTTGCCTTTTTACCGGGCCCTGACTAGGCCTGTCACCTCCAAATCCCTTAGACTTTCCGACACCTGCATACTTTGCTTCCACAGCCAAGGCTGTACTGACAGCTCTTCCATACGTAAGATCTATGCAGGTTGCCATTTTTCTCTGCAGTCGATCATTTAGACCCCTCATAAAGCAATTCTTCTTTTTCAAATCAGTGTTCACCTGATCGATTGCATATTGTGACAGATGATTGAACTTATTGAGATACTGATTAACAGTATCTCCTCCTTGCTTTAGCTACATGAATTCTTCTTGCTTCATATGCAGAACACCTTCGGGTATATAGTGCTCGCGGAAGGCCACTTTGAATTCTTCCCAGGTTATTTGGTGATTGGCCGGTTGAACGGCCACGAAATTTCCCCACCAAGTGCTGGCAGGGCTGCGTAGTTGCTGGGCTGCAAATAAAGGCTTCTGGGTCTCCGAACAACGTAGAAGTTCGAATTTTTGTTCAATCACTCGAAGCCATTCATCGGCTTCCAACGGATCTTCAGCTTTAACAAACAAAGGTGGACGTGTCTCCGAGAAGTCCAGATAAGAAGTTTCGCGGGGGCCCTGTTGATAACCCCGCCCACCTTGCTGCTGGAACTGTTGGCCCGCCATCTCTCTCAGAAAGCGGGTATTATCAGCAGTCGCGTTTACTAAGGTGGCAATCGCCTCAGCCAGCATGGGAGGAACAGGAGGTGGATTTGGTGTAGATTCCCTTCCACTAGAGGGTCCCGCTGCATCCTGGGATCGGGTCTTAGACGGCATCTGTGGCAACAAACATTTGAACACAAATATAATATGCCAAAGACAAAACCATCCAATTTACATTACCAAAAAGAGCAATGTACAAACTCGATTTTACAACAGGATACATTACTCAGTATACAATAACATTACCTATAATACAATAGTACATCCTATAATATATTATTTCTATTTCTACAACTATACTACTATTCCCGCTTCTGGTTGTTCCTGGCAGCCTCGTCGTCGGGTGTGGGAGACCATTCATCGACCAGCCTCAAAGAAGGAGGGGGCTTGAAAAGGTCTAGCTCACCACCAAGCACTTCTCCCGCAACATGCGAGGGTCCGACTTCCGACCCGACAGGATCCATAGGGGCACTGGGATGTAGTTGCGAATACAGTACATGGACTTCCTCATGTAGGGTATTGCAATATGCCTACAGGTTGTCCATGGCAGAACTCAGTTCCTCGACTCGGGCTCGAGCCTTTGCTGCCTTAGCCCAAGCCACTGAACGAGACTGTACCGCCCAGTCGAGCGCTAAATCCCGATCAGCAAGCTGATCCTGCAGACGGCGGATATAACTCCTTAATTCGTTTATCCTATCGCCATCCGCGACCCACATACTGGTCCTGCGTTGTAGTTCCGTTTGAAGTTGATTCACGCGGGCTTCGAGATCCCCAATTGGATCGTTGCTTCCGCTACTACTATCTTCATCCCGCGGGGCAAGTTGATGACGAGGTACTCCAATTGGGCCTGTTGACTTACGTGCAGTCTTCCTCGTGCGTGGCGGCATTTCTCTAGGGGGAAAATTTTATTAGTATAATTCTTAGCATGATGCATGTGTAATTACAGAATCAACCTTAGTTGATTCATACCTTCTATACATTGCACTCCTCCTATCTGGTCTTTCATAAAGATTCTTCAGATATGGGGGATAAGAATAGAAGAAATTTTTCTAGGTGAGCTTTAGAAAATCCTTTTGAAAATGCCTCATAATATCTGCGAAGAAGGGCTACGCTCCGATACCAGCTGTGACGGAACCTCCCAAGTCATTAGGCCCACCTACAGTTGTCCTTGTCTAACAGACATCAGACAACCCTGTAGATGTTCCTAATTCACTTGACAAGTTCGGTATCTTTTCTTACCTTTCCAGGAACGTTTCACCCGTCTTGTAGATATTACAGAACATCAGAGATATCGAAATGCGGAAGTGATTACATAAACTTACATCTATTTAAAAAGTAAGATTAAGTTTCTTATACAGACCAGAAACTATAAACGAGTGCAGAGTGATATTATTACATAACCAAGGGGGGCAAAAACTTCCCCCTGATGAGTTTTACATAAAAGTTTTCCTATGGAGGACCAAGTCCTCCTGCATCTTTACTCTTGCTTTTCCTCCTGAGGAACCACCTTGGTACAGAAGCAACAGAAATCTGCTACTTCCTCACCTAAAAACAACGAGGGAATAAACCCTGAATATGGAATTACTCAGCAAGTCTTACTCGACTAAAGAAAAGACTCTCAAGGGTATGCTGGCTAGAGGGATTCAAGGTATGGCTTATCAAGAATCAAAGACTCTGTTTTGCAGAAAAGCTTACTAGGAGTGGATCCTTAAAATCCAATTTTATTGTCAGGTTAGGTAAAATTACTTGCATCTAGAGTTCTTTCTAACCTAGTTCAAACACTTATCCTGAACTAGCCAAGTTCTTAATTCTTCCTTCATCTTCACTGGATTGCTACGAGTAGGGCAGTGATCAAGTCTTCATAACCGCGAAGGTACGGCGATCCGAATCGATTATACTCAGCTGAGGATCTCCGATCACACGACATATGTAGCACTTAACCCTTGCATATGTCAACCCGCCACCGGGGTTCTTAAGACCAGATCAGGTTCACGCAAACCGAGAGCACAGATACACCACCGTCCAGCCTCTTGCCACGGAGGGTACACGCTACTCTCGCCACCGCTCCACGCCCATTTCGTGTTATCTTATTCTGGCCTTCGTCTGCCCGAGGCAAGGCTTACCCATGATGAGGCATGTGACCAGTTAAAGGGTCCTCGATCATCAAGCCTACATCGACAAGGTCCTTAATCGACTCAGACGGAGACACTACACCGAGACTCTCTTCTCGTGCAAGTCACCCGCCCGGTCTCAGCTTAATCATTTCAACCCCAAAAACTTGGTACCTGGCAGAGGTACATCTTTTCCGATGTTGAATCCATCACGGCCGTGATGGATTCACCATCAAGTTTTATTTTCAAAAACAAACCACCCATTTAGCCAATCATCTTTTGTAAAACAAAATCTTTTGTTTTGCTAGGGCAATACTAAGCATGGTAAAAACCTTTTGTAAAACAGGGTATCAAGGCCTGAAATCAAGATCAAGGAAGGTAATGCAGGAATTGTTTAGCACTCAACTCCTATTACTTAATGCAGCAATCAAGTGAGAAAGATTTTAAAAACATCAAGGAAGGTGGCAAATGCACCGGGGCTTGCCTTCGTTAGTAGGTGAGTCTGACTCAGGCCCGCAGATGTCAAAATAAAGACAAGATCCTGCTTGAGAGTCCGAAGGTGGTGGTGCCTTCTCTTCACTCACTTCAACTTCTTCTTCGTTTTCTAAACATAACCACATATATGTATAAGAATGAATGCCATGTAATGCTCATGAGAGTGCAAAGATAATATAAACTTATTATCTAAGTCTTGAATACAACTTTCCTTCACGGAACTCCGAGAACCTAGGGTTTCCGGAGTCAGTAAAGGAGTTCATAGAGCAGGGGTGGGGGTTTTGGGGTTCTAAGTATCAAACAAGGTCCAAATCAACCCAAATTCTACCCAAGGCTTCTAAATAATGTGTGGAGTTCATATAAAAAGTTTGAACATTTTTGGCATTACTATTAATTCTCTAAAATTCCAGAACTATTTCTTTAAGCTATTTTAAATGCCCTAAAATTCCCTGTTTAAACTAAAAATCATGAAACTATTTTTATTAAATACTAAGTAAAATAAGGAGTCTAGGAAAATTGGTTTGACAATTTTAAGATTTTTCTACAATTTATCACAAATTTCCAAAGCTCTACTGAAAAAGAAAAAGAAAAGATTTAAATAGTGATGGGCTGATTCTGGCCCAGGCAGCCCAACTCTGAGGAGAAAGCGCGCGCGCCCGCGGTGGAATTCTTGCAGAAGGGCCCTCGGGGTTCTGGCTAACAGGAAACAGGTTCTTTTACTATTCCTATGTGTCGCTGACGGTTTACAGAAAGCCCCTTCGGTTTCTATTTCTTTGCATGGACAAGTCCCCGACGGCGTTGAGCGCAGCCGAAGTCCGGCGAGCTCCTGGACCGGCCGATTGGGGCTATGACCGGCACTCCCGAGCGGCGGACACTAAATCGGACCCATCCTAAGCCTTTTCCCCAACTTAATTTCACAATCGATCAAGTGGTTTCTTCTGGCCACGGTGACCAAGAACGTTGCGGATGGATGAAGGTGTTCCCGGTGATCCATGGCGGCTTAGTTCAATCAAAGGGGTCAGGGAGCATGAGGAGAGCCTAGGGACGCTAGAACAGGCAATGGTGCAGCTTGAACTAACCTGAGTTGAGCTAGTCGCGACGAACGGATCTTCACGGTGGCGGAGAAAGGATTTGGGGGAAACAAGGAATTCGGGCACACTGGTGATCGATTGCTAGCAATTCTTGGTGGCTGGGTAGCTGATGACCTCGCGGAGCTAGTCACAGGCTCAATTTATAGGGAGAATGGGCGGTGGCCGCGAATTTGGACGAGACGCGCGGCGGTCGGAGGTGGAGAAGAATACTGGCGCGCGTGAATTGGTGTCCCATGCCGTGGCAACCTCACCGGCGTTGATTAGACAGCAGCGGGGAGTTACGGCGACGCGGTGGAAAAGTTGAGCCACGCGGCGCACGGCCGGGAGGCGGCGGTCACCGGTGAGCTTATCTGATCCAGCTGTAGGGTAGAGGGGGAAGCACGGGGGGTCACCGGAGTGGAGCCCAGCTCACAGGCGGTGAAGATTCCCTTACCCCGCGACGTTATCCATCTACCTGAACACAAATCTGGACGCCGGTGACACGAATCGCGGTGGGGAATCGTCGGCGGTGAGGTTTACTGAAACAGATGCAGTCAGGCTACTGTACCATGAAGAGGATCTTCAGAACGCCTGACAGAGCAAGTTTAGATCAAATTTTCTCTAAATTTTCTATGGAAACATCCCCAAGTCTCTGCATCAAAGTTGTAATGCTATATACCATCTACAAATTTGTTATAGGAATCATGCTTAAACTCGCACTGGATCTGAGTTGAATTGGCTCTCAAACTTGGATCCAAGTCACTATTAGTCTGAAATTCAGACAGTATTAGCCTGACAGCCTGACTTCAGGCTTAATTATCTCCAATATTTTCTTAACAACTATGCTCACACTTTTAAGCAAAGTTGTTCTCCTTAGTTTGGTCTACAATTTTGATGTGGTGCCCTAGGGCAAAAACCCTATATTTTAAAAGTTGCAAGGCTCCAAAGTTGAGCTCACCAATCTGAAATTTAGACTTAGGCTGAAATCACAAGTAGGGGCCTTTTTGCAAATGAATCCAAATCTTAGGGTTTGGCTTCCAAATTCACACCTTAGTGAACCAAGTGACTTAAGATACTTTATTAACTTGGTTTTTGCACTTTAGTCCAAAAGTGGACTAATTTTGCACATAGGCCCCTAGGGTTGGACTTAGGGTTTTCTAGGGCTTCATTTAGGGTTTCTGGTAGCTTAGGGGTATAAATGTGATTCAAGTTTATTCCTGGGGTCATTTTATGACTTTTCCCCTAAAGCTTTTAGGTTTCCTCAACTTGGGTTATGTCTTACCCCTTTAATCCCTCTTTAGGGTTAAGTTCCCTATCTAGGGTTCTATTTGCAAAACACTAGAACAATACAACTTGTTTGAAATTTTCACCTAGTGAATGCACTCTAGGTAGGTCAAACATATGTAATGCCAATGTTTATGATGCCATCCTCAAGTTTTAGTTACAGTAACACCAGAGGTGTTACACTTGATGAGTATAAGACACCGGATCGGTTTTGGACCGAGGCGATTAACACCGCCTGCTACTCCATCAACCGGTTATATCTACACCAAATCCTCAGGAAGACATCATATGAACTCCTCACTGGTAAAAAGCCCAATGTTTCATATTTTAGAGTCTTTGGTAGCAAATGTTTTATTCTTGTTAAAAGAGGTAGAAAATCTAAATTTGCTCCTAAGGCTGTAGAAGGCTTTTTACTTGGTTATGATTCAAACACAAGGGCATATAGAGTCTTTAACAAGTCCACTAGACTAGTTGAAGTTTCTTGTGACATTGTGTTTGATGAGACTAACGGCTCTCAAGTAGAGCAAGTTGATCTTAATGAGTTAGATGATGAAGAGGCTCCGTGCGTCGCGCTAAGGAACATGTCCATTGGGGATGTGTGTCCTAAGGAATCCGAAGAGCCTCCACAAGCATAAGATCAACCATCTTCCTCCTTGCAAGCATCTCCACCAACTCAAGATGAGGATCAAGCTCAAGATGATGAAAATGAAGATCAAGAGGAGCCACCTCAAGAGGAGGACAATGATCAAGGGGGAGATGCTAATGATCAAGACAAGGAAGATGATGAGGATCCAAGACCGCCACACCCAAGAGTCCACCAGGCGATTCAAAGAGATCACCCCATGAACACCATCCTCGGCGATATTCATAAGGGGGTAACCACTCGATCTCGAGTCACTCATTTTTGTGAACATTACTCTTTTGTTTCCTCTATTGAGCCACACAGGGTAGAGGATGCACTTAAAGATTCGAATTAGGTGCTGGCAATGCAAGAGGAGCTCAACAACTTCACAAGGAATGAGGTATGGCATTTAGTTCCATGTCCTAACCAAAATGTTGTAGGTACCAAGTGGGTATTCCACAACATGCAAGATGAGCATGGTGTGGTGACAAGGAACAAAGCCCGACTTGTGGCCAAAGGGTATTCATAAGTCGAAGGTTTGGATTTTGGTGAAATCTATGCACCCGTAGCTAGGCTTGAGTCAATTCGTATATTATTTGCCTATGCTACTTACCATGGCTTTAAGATTTACCAAATGGACGTGAAGAGTGCCTTCCTCAATGGACCAATCAAGGAAGAGGTCTATGTTGAGTAACCTCTAGGCTTTGAAGATAGTGAGTACCCTAACCATGTCTATAAACTCTCTAAGGCGCTCTATGGGCTCAAGCAAGCCCCAAGAGCATGGTGTGAATGCCTTCGAGATTTTCTTATCACTAATGGCTTCAAAGTCAGCAAGGCCGATCCTACTCTCTTTACTAAAACAATTGCAAATGATTTGTTTGTATGCCAAATTTATGTTGATGATATCATATTTGGGTCTACTAACAAATCTACTTGTCAAGAGTTTAGTAGGATCATGATACAAAAATTCGAGATGTCTATGATGGGGGAGTTGAAGTATTTTCTAAGATTTCAAGTTAAGCAACTCCAAGAGGGCACCTTCATCAGCCAAACAACGTACATTCAAGATATACTCACCAAGTTTGGAATGAAGGATGCCAAGCCCATCAAGACACCCATGGGAACCAATGGGCATCTCGACCTCGACACGGGAGGTAAATCCGTAGATCAAAAGGTATACCGGTCGATGATAGGATCTCTACTCTATTTATGTGCATCTCAACCGGATATTATGCTTTCCGTATGCATGTGTGCAAGATTCCAAGCCAATCCTATGGAAGTTCACCTTAGGGCCGTGAAGAGAATCTTAAGATATTTGGTTTATACTCCTAAGTTTGGCCTTTAGTACCCCAAGGGATCCTCTTTTGATTTATTAGTATATTCAGATGCTGATTGGGCAGGGTGTAAAATTGATAGGAAGAGCACATCAGGGACTTGTCAGTTTCTAGGGAGATCCCTGGTGTCTTGGGCTTCAAAGAAACAAAACTCAGTAGCTCTTTCTATCGCCAAAGCCGAGTATATTGTCGCAGGCCATTATTGCGCGCAATTACTTTGGATGAGGCAAACCCTCAGGGACTATGGCTACAAATTTAGCAAAGTCCCTCTCCTATGTGATAATGAGAGTGCAATCCGCATGGCGGATAATCCCGTTGAACACAGCCGCACTAAGCACATAGCATTCAGTATCACTTTTTGAGAGATCACCAACAAAGGGGGGATATCGAGATAGCCTATATTAACACCAAAGATCAATTAGCTGATATCTTTACCAAGCCACTAGATGAGAAAACCTTTACCAAACTTAGGAATGAGCTAAACATTCTTGATTCTTGGAACTTTGATTGATACTTTGCACACATAGCTCATTTATATACCTTTTGATCATATCTCTTTTATGTCTATGACTAATGTGTTTTCCAGTGTATTCTCATGCTTAGTCATAGAATTGAAAGGGAAATGGAGTATTCGGCAAAGACGACGCTTCCACTCAACTCCATCGGTATTATCTACTCTTTGCCGGTATTCCACCATCTCTCCACATTGGTATAATCTTCACTCATATTTATTTGTTTGCCATTGGGGAGAAAGTAAAAGGGCTCATATTTCACTCAAAGTATCCGTTTTTGGCGATTCATGCCAAAGGGGGAGAAAGTATTGGCCCAAAGCAAAAGGACCGCACCACCATGCCAATTTCAAAAATTTTCGAAATAAGTTTAAGTTTTAAATATTTTTCAATTGGTATATTTGAAAATTCTATCTCAATTGATAAAACCCTCTTGAACACTAAGAGGATAATTTCATTAAGGGGGAGTTTTGTTTAGTCAAAGGAAAAGCATTTGAAATAGGGGGAGAAAATTTCAAATCTTGAAAATGCTTCCTTAAATCTCATTCATATACCTTTGACTATTTGCAAAAGGATTTTGAAAATAATTTCCAAAAGATTTGCAAAAACAAAACTAGTGGTGCAAGTGTGGTCCAAAATTTTAAATAAGAAGAAAATAGCCCATGCATATCTAGTAGAAATAATTATTGGTTTCACTCCAAGCAACCCTTGCACTTACCTTATGCAAACTAGTTCAATTCTGCACTTATATATTTGCTTTGGTTTGTGTTGGCATCAATCACCAAAAAGGGGGAGATTGAAAGGGAAATACGGTCAAACCTTTTCCTAAATAATTTTGGTGGTTGAATTGCCCAACACAAATAATTGGACTAACTAGTTTGCTCTAGATTATAAGTTCTACAGGTGCCAAAGGTTCAACACAAACCAATAAAAAGTCCAAGAAAGGGTTCAAATACAAAGGAGCAAAACCAACCGAATGCTGCCCTGGTCTGGCGCACCGGACAGTGTCCGGTGCACCACCGGACAGTGTCTGATGCACCAGGGAGATTTCACTCTGAACTCCTCAGCTTCGAGTTTCTGGAAAATGCTCTCCGCTATAATTCACCAGACTGTCCGGTGTAGCACCGGACTGTCCGGTGTGCCAGCGGAGCAACGGCTAGCGCGCCAACGGTCGTCTGCAAAAGTGAACAGTGAACAGTGCGGACTGCGCACGCAGAGTCAGAGCAGACGCCAGAAGGCGCACCGGACAGTGAACAGTGACTGTCCGGTGCATCACCGGACTGTCCGGTGGCCCAGTTGTCAGAAGCTCCAACGGTCGAACCCTAACGGTTGGGTGACGTGGCTGGCGCACCGGACAGTGTCCGGTGGCGCACCGGACTGTCCGGTGTGCCCGTCGACAGCAGCCTCTACCAACTGCCATTTTGGTGGTTGGGGCTATAAATACCCCCAACCACCACACTTCAAGGTATCCAAGTTTTCAGCCATTTGCATTCAATACAAGAGCTCTAGACTTCACTCCAAGACACAAACAAGAGATCAAATCCTCTCCCAAGTCCAAAGATCACTCCAAACAATTAGTGACTAGTGAGAGAGAGAGATATTTGTGTTCATTTGAGTTCTTGCGCTTGGATCGCTTTTCTTCTTCCTCTTTCTTGTTCCCAAGTCATTTGTAATCAAGGCAAGAGACACCAATTGTGTGGTGGTCCTTATGGGAACTAAGTGTCCCAATTGATTGAGAAGAGAAGCTCACTCGGTCTAGGTGACCATTTGAGAGAGGGAAAGGGTTGAAAGAGACCCGGTCTTTGTGACCACCTCAACGGGGAGTAGGTTTGCAAGAACCGAACCTCAGTAAAACAAATCACCGTGTCACACTGTAACACCCGGATTTTAGGGGTCCAAAACCCGGGGTTAACATAAACACCAGGTATGCTGGGACCAAGTCTCAAACATATGATGTATAGTGGCACAGGATCGAATGTCACAACTTTATATATAACAGGAGTTCTATACAAAATAAATAATTACATTATAAGGAGACAATAGTCCAGCAACCCAAAGTTGACTGGGAGACGACGACCTAGACCTCTCACGAACTCATCGCAGCATCCTCCATGAGCATCATCCTGCAGTACCTGGTCTTGACCTGTGGTGTATGTGAGACAGCAAGAGTGAGCTCACATACGTTCATCGCTCAACAAGTTGTGGGGAATAATGTGCCTGAACTCGCCAAAGATGGGAGCTCACGTGAAGTGTAAGGCTTACCAAAGAAGATGGTTAGAGCTGAGCATTGCTTTTAAAGTTGGTCAAAATTTTATTAGCAGTTACTAAGTATAAGTAAATACCAACCCAATTAAGTAGCAGAACAAAAGTAACATCATCACCTGCGATGCAATGCATATGACAAATTGAATTTAAGTTCCATAAATTAATCATGTGAGTGTCCGAGCTGCTCATGACCGTGAGCACGGCTAGTATACCAGTTTTACACTCTGCAGAGGTTGCGCATCTTTACCCACAAGTCGTGTTACCCATCTGCCAAGGGGTCATGAATCCCATACACCTCTACCAAGGAAGTGAGGCAGGGTAGCACTACGAGGCCTTTACAAAGTTCCACTAGCTTCCGAAAACCCGCTACAGTTTATAGGAAGATCCAGTACAGGAATCCCTTGCAGGACCGCCATCGCAGCAAAATCCTCCCGAGGGCACTTCCCGCACTGACCTCTCCCCTACTGCCCTTGCCCCTTTCGGGTAAGGTAGTCTTCCACTAGCTTTCCTAATTAATCAGCCAAGGGCATCCCATACTACCCTTGTGGTAGCACTGTTTTCCCGGGTGGTTCTCCATGTTCCAATTAACATAATGATCTTAACATGAACCATAAATAACAACTGGTAACAAAAGTATAATCATGAATAGTGTAATCTTCATACCCAAAACCACATATAGCACTAGCAAGTACTACCCAGAAAGATCAGTGGTAAACAAGGTATAAAGATAGACAAACTAGGGTAACCTATTGGGTCCCATCAAAATTAACCTATGCAGATCATTATGATTAATCAGAACATGAGTGGGTAAAAAGAAGTGATCAAGGGCACAACTTGCCTGGGCCTTGAGATTCCAGGTACCAGGATGATCCTTCAGATCCTCGTGACCTCACTGCTAGTCGTAGCAATACAAACATACATAGTATAGGCAAATTTAACATTACACCAAACATAAGAACAAAATACACAGTAATAATCTACACATTAAAATAAAACCACAGGAACTGGAATCACTAAATTTGGAGTTGTAGATTTTAAGTTATGATTTTCCTAAGGTTTAAGGTGATTTATAATATGATTAAATGATAAATAAATTTTCTGACAGAGTTCATATCAAAACAGTGATTCTAAATGGTAGAGAATATTATTACAAAATTTTAGGAATTGGAATGACTCAATTTGGAGCTAAAATGAATTAGTTATGAATTATCTAAGTTCTAGCAATTATTTTTATATTAAAAATTCATTTTCTATTTATTTTCTCTGGTTTTATAAAATCCTGGACCGGGCGTCAATTTCCAGAAAACACAGGGGTCTCGGGGTAAAAGTCTATAGACACAGCGCACAGTGCACTGGACGGCGGGTTGATTCCTAGGAAGTCCAGGGGCTCTTTAACAAATATGCCAGCGCGAAAGGGTTTTCACCGCCGAGAGCCGCACGATCACAAATGAACGGTCCTGATTAGATGATAAATCCAGCGAACCGGTACGCAGCGCGCACCGTTGGATTGGAGATCTACGGTCCAGGTTTAATGTAGCTCGAGTCACCCAGAACCGTCCGATCCGATCTAACGGCTCTGGTTCAATCCCCGAAGAGGTACGCCCTAATCTAATCGGAACCGTCCGAGCGCCATCCGACGGTCACGATTACCCTAACCCTGGATCTAATCGTACCCGTACGCGCCTGATCCAACGGCCGAGCGACATCGTCTTCCACCCGACGGCGCCGCGCCGAGACGCCACCGCGGCGAGCTCACATGCCGGCGAAGCGATTGCGCGCGCTAGAGTCGGCTAAAGTGCGATTAACTAATGCTAAACCTACTGGACAACAATGCGATCACGCGGGTGGCGTTAATACCTCGATTGAATGGCGGTAGACTCCAGCTTGCGGCGCGCAGCGGAGGACGATGTGCGGTGAGGAATTCACGTCGCCCAGGCGCCCGATCCTGCACGCTGAGGCCACGGTCA
Organism: Zea luxurians; assembly: GCA_029449295.1. Lineage (NCBI taxonomy): Eukaryota > Viridiplantae > Streptophyta > Magnoliopsida > Poales > Poaceae > Zea > Zea luxurians. The sequence continues at coordinate 82,698,685 of JAOPSE010000016.1, read as the reverse complement.
AGTCGCACACCGCAGGGCGAAGCTCCCCAATCCCAATCTGAGGCTCGAACGGCAGCACAAGCGGGGTTCCGCGGCGGCGGGCGGAGCACTATCCTGGCGGCGATGATTTTGTGCTCTGCGGGGAGAAAGAGTGGTCGGGGTTCTCGGCGACGGGGCGGGGTCTTTGCTACTTGTAGCCGCGCGACCGTTACGCGGACTCCGAGGTCACCGGCGGGCTCCCCACGCGAGTTGGCGCGGTCAGCGCGGCGAGGATCTCGCGCGATTTGTTAAGGCGAAGAAGAACGGGCTGACACGGGGGGGTCGGGTTGTCAGCGACGGGCGCGCGATACGGGATGACATGAGGGCCCCGCGGCGCAGCGGCACGGTCCGCAGATGCGCGCGCGAGGAGCGTCTGTCGAGTGGGCCCCAGTTGGCAGCGAGCGTGAGCGCGAGAGGGAGAAAGCAGTGCGCGCGGATGGACGGCTGACGTGCGGGCCCCGTGTGTCGGCGCCGGTGTGAGGGAAGGTTGGGCCGCGCAGAGAGAAAAACAGTGGTGGGCCGAAATGGAATCCGAGGCCCAGTTAGGTATAGTATCCTTTTTCTTTTTCTTTTCTATTTTCTTTTCCCCATTTTCAAATCCAATTCAAATCCAATTTGAATTCAAGTTTGAGTTCAACTTTGTGAATAACTTGTCCTCAGTTTGAAAGGTATAATTTATTAATATAAGTGTGAAGGATATTTATTTTATTTTATGTAATATTTTTCTTAGTTCTTCCCTTCTCTTTTTATTTTCTATTTTCTATTCCAAATTCAAATTTAATTTTAACTATTCAAAATCCAATTCACATTTTACTTTGAATTTCAGGTTCCTCAAATCAAATATAATCCTGAAGGGAATTTAGACTTTACTGTTTGGATCACTTATTTATTTTTAATAAGTATATAGCCTTTCCTTTTCTTTTCTATTTCTAGTTCAAATCCAAACTTATTTTTATTTTAGTTTTTTTTTCAGATTTTTCAAATGTATCAATTGAAATCCAAGGGTGAATATAAACCATACTATTTTATTATCACTAGCTTAAGTTTTATTCTCCTTGTTTATTTATTTCATAAGATGTATAAATGGTTTCCTTTAAAAGAAAAATTCTTTTTCTCCTCATTTTCTTATTTCCCAATGATACTTTGTTCAGATTTCTTCTACCAATTCCAAATTCAGAATTTGGGTGTTACACACACTCTTCATTTGCTTGTAATTTGTTTTTCGCCCTCTCTTTCGGACTCGATTTTAATTCTAACGCTAACCCCGGCTTGTAGTGTGTGCTTAAGTTTATAATTTTCAGATTCTGCCTATTCACCCCCCCTCTAGGTGACTTTCAAGGTGCCCTCTTGGAGTTGCTTGATTTGAAATCCTAAGAAGTATCTCAACTCCCCCATCATAGACATCTCAAATTTTTTAAAACCATGATCCTACTAAATTCTTCACAATTAGATTTGTTAGTAGACCCAAATATAATATCATCAACATAAATTTGGCATACGAATAAATCATTTGCAATAGTTTTAGTGAAGGGAGTAGGATCAGCTTTGCCGACTTTGAAACCATTAGTGATAAGAAAGTCTCGAAGGCGTGTAGGTTTGAACTACGACAGTGGTTTAACATTTTCCAAAAATTCTGTAAAAATTACAGTGGGTTGCCATTTGCTATTCTAGCCTGTTGTAAGAACCTGAGGCTTAAAATATGAAGGCTATGTTTTAGACAAAAATAACTAGAGTTGTGTAAAATGGGCCACTTTGTACTACAACTCTTAACTAGGAGTAGGTTCTGCACTAAGGGTTATTTTTGTTGGCATCTAACAGTAATAATAAACCTCTGTGCCAAAAATCACAAAAAGTTAATTAGTGGTTATTTAGTTGTGATTTTCTAAAGTTTTATACCAAAAAGGTGCTTATAACTAACTTGTCATTTGAAAAATATCAAACAACAGATTTTGTATTTTTCCTATGTTCATAATAACCAAACATTTGTCATCCCAAGGTTTGAGGTGTTTTCACCTTAGGGTTATTTTTGTAGGGTTTTTCTAAGCTTTCCTTGTTTTCTTAAAATAAAAGGGATCCTACTTATTTTATACCACACCAGGGTATGATAGATTTTTCTAGTGAACTATTTTAAGTAAGTATCCTAACAAAAATAGGGGTGCCCCTGGGTCATTATTTAAATCACATTTTCTATTTTTCTTAACCTTAAGCATATTGTAAAATAAGTGGTAAAAACTAACTTAATGGGGTGGACAGAGAGGTTTAGCATTTTTAATTAGGTCAGTAGGTGGACATAAACTTCTCCAAATGTTTTTAACCCTAGTCAAATAGTACAACTATTTTTCTTCCTATTATTGAGCTTTTGGCCAAAACAGCAATTAAATCAGTTGCTTAAAGTTTTCTGTAGTACATAGGGGGTTTTATATTTTTTTTTAAGTAGGTTATATTATTTAGAGTCTGACAAAATTGGTTTGACCAAATTTGGATAAACTAAACAGAAGTTATGGATTTTCAAAGTTTCTGTTCAAATTTAAAGTCAGGTTTAATAAGGTTTTCTGAAAAAGCAGTTTACACCGAGGTCCCCAGGGTCTTTCCTAATTAATCTTCGCAGTTCTACCCTTGCGCCACTATTCCTCTGTGCGACTGACAATGCGCAAAAACCCCCTGACTTTCTCTTCCTCTCCCCCGCGGTCCCTCCCAAGTGTAAACAGTAACCGCAGAGAAGAAAGGGGTGGCGCGGCTTACCGACGGCGAGATAGGTCCGGCGAGGGGTAGGGTTAGCTCGGGGAGGCTCTGGCGGTCACAGCGATGTATGGCTCGACGGCGGGGATGGCCGGAATCGCTCGGTCGACGTGCGCAGGCGGGGGTCCTCGTCGGCGGTGGGTGTGCCGGCCAAACCACGGCGACCTAGTCCAATCCAACGGCACGGTGAGCTTCCCGGGGTGGTGTAGAGGCTATCTGTGCATTGAATCGAAAAATGGCGCAGTGATTTACCCGGTCCACGTGCGCCGGCGGGGTGATGAACTCCGGCGAGCACGGTTTCGCTATTCCGGTGACGCGGGTCCTCGGTTCAAGCTTGAGTAAGCTTCACGGCCTCACAAGGAAGCTATCTGAAGGCTTGGATCGAACGGAGGAGGACGGGAAAGGGGCTGGCCACGGTGGTTGCTCTCGGGCGGCTCTGGCGGGTCGCGGGGAGGTCGCCGGAGCTAAGGGCTGGCTCGGGGGAGTTAGGCGCGGTACGGAGGAGGCAATGGGGAAGGCAGTCGAGCACTGGGACGGGCTTTATAGTCGTGGCGCGGGCGTGATCACGGGCGGCCGCGGGCGTGAGGGGGTTCGCGCACGGGCGTGCTCTGAGCGCGCCCCCGGGTGTCAGCCCGCATCGAACACGTGGGAGCTCGCTTCTGCCATGGTTCAACGGCAGATTTGAGCACCTTAGCGTGCGTATCTTGGCAAAGTCACTGTGTACGGTCTCTTCCCTGCTCCATATCCTACCTTTTTGCTGTGAGTTCCAAGTCAAGATATGGTCGGGGTAGGGAGATAGAGGGGTGAGAAGTTGGCTATGTCAGCTAGGTCCAAGCCGAGACAAAAATGGTGCCAAGTCGTGTCAAACGCCCTAGGGTAGGTGTCACCTCTTTCCAGGGCATTCTAGGGTTAATTTGGCGCCACTTTGTTAATTGGGTCGAAGTGTTTTGAATTTTGGATTAAGGTGAACATGTGGGATCTTTGTTCAAAGGTTAGTTTTTAGACTTAGGCAAATCCTGAAATTTTCTCTTGTGCTCAACCTTTGGTGAACTTTTTGGGGCTTTTCTGAAATCTTTTTGGGGTTACTTCCTTACTATTATTTGTAGGTTATGAAGTATACTACTACTTTTATATTTGGCCTAAGCCATGATCATAAGGTTTACATGACCTTTTGATCATACTTACATCTAGGGTTCCTATTGCCCAAGAGGGGTTTGCTTTAGGGTTTTGGGAAATTCTCCCCTTAGATGTGCATGACAAGCTAAGGCATGATATCCAAGAGGGGTTGCACTTGCTTAGGACCTTGAACTCCAAGTTTGATGCAGTTTGCTCAACTAACCCACATGTGATAATAGGTTAAATGGGGTAGCCCTGGGTGGACACCCTGAGTAACACCTAGGGTGTTATAGCCCTCCCCCCTTAATGGAATCTCGCCCCGAGATTTTAGGTAGAGTCCCTTGGAGGGGTGCTCGAAGGTGTGTTGGTGTGCTACTCTTTCTTTCACCCAGGTTTCTCTTGTTAACTGCTCTTCGAATGTCATCCTCTTTGCAACTTCAGAAGGAAGCCCTTTTTAAGTTAAATCCACAACTTAGACTATCCTTGTTATCTAAGTTTTTCTTATAATTGTATTCAAAGAGCAGGTGGGGGTGGGGTTTTTGGGTTACGTATCGACTCCTTTGGGTAGAAAGTCGGGGAAGCGAGAGCGTAGAAAATCCTCCGTCTCCCATGTAGCTTCTTCTGCTGAATGGTGACTCCACTGAACTTTATACATTCTGATTGACCTTGCCCGTGTTGATCTCTCTTTCTGATCTAACACTTTGACGGGGTACTCTTGATAGGACAGGTCGGGCTCTATCTCAATGTCTGGTTCCGGTAGCACTTCAGTGGGTAGGTGAACACATTTTCGCAGCTGAGATACATGGAACACATTGTGAACTGTTGACATGTGAGGTGGCAATTCCAATTGATAAGCCACAGGTCCACAACTTGCTTTTATCTCATAGGGTCCAATGTAGCGAGGAGCTAACTTGCCCTTGATTCCGAATCTCTGGACACCCTTGGTGGGTGATACCTTAAGATAAACATGATCTCCCACTTCAAACTGCAGAGGCTTCCGCCTCTTCTCATGATAGCTCTTTTGCCTGGCCTGGGCAACTTCTAGGTTCCTTGTAATAACCCTGACCTTTTCTTCTGCCTCAAGTACCAAATCTGGCCCAAATATTTCCCTTTCTCCTGCTTGAGACCAATTCAGCGGGGTCCTGCATCTTCTTCCATACAAGGCTTCAAAAGGTGCCATCTTTAGACTGGACTGATAGCTGTTATTGTAAGAAAACTCTGCCAAAGAAAGACACTTGTCCCAATCCTTTCCGTAGTGTAGTGCACATGCCCTTAACATATCTTCCAGAATCTCATTTACCCTTTCTGTCTGGCCATCTGTTTGGGGATGGTATGCTGAGCTTCGTATGACATGGGTCCCAAGTGATTCTTGGAGCTGCTCCCAAAAGCGTGCCACAAACAGTGCTCCTCTGTCGGATACAATGGTCTTCGGAATACCATGCAATCGCACTATTTGGTCAACATAAATTTCTGCATACCTCTCTGTCTTGTGGGTGGTATGCACTGGCAAGAAATGAGCAGTCTTAGTCAATCTGTCCACAATAACCCAAATGGAATCATGGTGCCTGGAGGTATTGGGCAATCCCATGATAAAGTCCATGCAAATGTCCTCCCATTTCCAAGATGGTATGGGAAGGGGTTGCAAAGGGCCTGCTGCCTTCAAGTGACTAGCTTTTATCCTCTAGCAAGTGTCACACTCGGATATGTACTTGGCAATTTCTCTCTTCATTCTGGTCCACCAGTATAAAGATCTGAGATCATGATACATCTTGTTGCTCCCAGGGTGCATGGAGAATTTTGAAAGGTGAGCTTCATCCAGTATCTTCTTTCTGAGCTCAGGGTCCTTGGGAACAACCAATCGATCTCCAAACCATAAAATTCCCTTACTGTCCTGACGGAAGCACTTGTATTTTTCTGCCTTCTACTTGATCATGTCTTTGATAACCTGAACACCTTTATCCCCAATCTGTGCCTGGACTATTTGTTCTTGCAATGTGGGCTCTACCGAGATATAGTTTAGGTCACCAGAAGAAACAATTTCCAGGTTCAGCTTGCACAATTCATCACACAGGGTGGTAACTCTTGCATCCATGCTCATATAGTTGCACTGGGCCTTTTTGTTCAAGGCATCTGCCACAACATTGGCCTTGCCTGGATGGTAACGCACTTCCAAATCATAGTCCTTGATTAACTCCAACCATCTCCTCTGCCTCATGTTCAGATCTGCCTAAGTGAAGATGTATTTGAGACTCTTGTGATCAGTGTAGATGTTACAGTGAGCTCCCATCAAGTAGTGTCTCCATATCTTAAGAGCATGAACCACAGCTGCTAATTCCAGATCATGTGTAGGGTAGTTCTGCTCATGGGGTCTGAGTGCTCGGGAAGCATAAGCAATCACTCTGTTATCTTGCATCAAGACACATCCCAATCCAGTACCGGAAGCATCACAATAGACTTCAAATGGCTTGGTGTTATCAGGTTGAGCCAGTACTGGGGCTGTTGTCAAATGCTGCCTCAAAGTATGAAAGGCATCTTCGCACTTTTGGCTCCAATCATACTTGACTCCCTTCTTTAATAGTTCAGTCATTGGTTTGGCAATCCTGGAGAAATCCGAAATAAATCATCGATAATACCCTGCCAATCCTAGAAAACTCCGAATTTGCCTCACTGTAGTCGGGGGTTTCCAATTCATCACCTCCTGCACCTTCTCAGGATCAACTGATATCCCCTCCTGAGAAATTGTGTGACCCAAGAATTTAATCTCCTTCAACCAGAATTCGCATTTAGACAACTTGGCATACAACTGATGATCACGCAGCCTCTGAAGTACAGTATGCAAATGTTTGGTGTGCTCGGCTTCATTCTTGGAATAGACCAGAATATCATCAATGAAAACGACCACGAACTTGTCCAACTCCGGCATGAATACTGAGTTCATTAGGTACATAAAATAAGCCGAGGCATTGGTCAGCCCAAAAGACATCACCAAAAAACTCATAAAGCCCATATCTGGTGGAGAAGGCCGTCTTTGGAATATCACTGGCACGGATCTTGATTTGATGGTAGCCCGAGCGAAGGTCTATCTTGGAGAATACCTTGGCTCCCACCAATTGATCAAACAAGACGTCAATACGGGGTAGTGGGTATTTGTTCTTGATAGTCACCGCATTGAGAGGGCGGTAATCAACGCACATTCTCAAGCTCTCATCCTTTTTCTTCACGAATAAGGCAGGACATCCCCAAGGTGAAGTACTTGGGCGAATGAACCCCTTGTCCAACAGTTCTTGCAGTTGTTTCTTCAGTTCTGCCAGTTCCGCGGGAGGCATCCTATAGGGTCTCTTAGAGATAGGAGCAGTCCCGGGTTGCAATTCAATTGCAAACTCAATGTCTCTGTCAGGTGGCATTCCTGGTAATTCATCCGGAAAGACATCTGGGTAGTCACAAACCACCGGGATCTTTTCCACTGGGGATTCTATCATAACGAAGGCACAAGAACGGGTGCAACCCTGATCGGGCAAATATAATGTGGTTTCACCACAGGTCGGTGAGTGCACTTCAATGGCCCTAGCTGCAATGTCAATAACTGCCCGATGCCTTGTTAACCAGTCAGTTCCCAATATGATATCCACGCTGTCCAAACCCAATATGAGGAGGGTGGTTTTAATTATTAGACTACCAAACTTTATGGGCACATGCCTGCTGATTTGATTAGTGGCAATCCTGCCTCCTGGTGTTGAAATTGTGATACCCCCATGGGTGTGATGTAAGGGAAATTGACACTTGCCACTAAATTTGGCACTAACAAAGCTATGTGATGCACCAGAATCAAAAAGAATAATAGCAGGACAATTCAAAACTGTAAAGATACCAGTCATGACGGGTGCTCCCTCTGGAATATCAGCCATGGTGGTAAAGTTCAGCTTACCCTGCCTCACTTGCACCTTCTGTCTCTTGCCTTGATTCTGATTAACATTCTGCCCCTGCCTCTGCTGGTTCCGGGGGCAATTCTTGGCATAGTGTCCGGTGTTGCCACATGTGAAACACCTGTTATCATTTGCCTGGCGGTACTGCTGCTGCTGCTGGTTGTTCCTCTGAGCTGGAAACTGGGTGCGGTTGGGTGCCTGCTGCTGCTGCTGTGGTCGGATCACCCATCTCCCTTGCTGCTGCTGGGGTCCCCTGTTCTGTGTGTCGGACACAATCCTGAAGCGCTGGGGCTGAGCTGAGGGTCCTGCCACAGGGGTCTTCCTCTTCTTTTCTGCCTGTCGAGCTGTAATGCAGTCCTCCTGGGAGATAGCCATGTTGACTAACTCATTGTAGCTGTTGGCCCTGACGGTGTTGAGACGGTCACGGAGCTTCGTGCTGAGCCCCCTTCTGAACCTGTCTCTCTTCTTCTCATCCGTATCTGCATGGTACCCAGCATACTGGCACAGGTCATTAAAAGCCTGAGCATACTGCAACACTGTCCTGTTGCCCTGAGTGAGTGCCAGAAACTCGTTGAGCTTATGGTCCATAATGCCAGCTGGGATATGGTGTCCTCTGAAAGCTACCCTGAACTCTCTCCAATCCACTTCATGGTCAGCTAGTTGCATAGCAAGATAGTGGTCCCACCACGTTCGCGCGGGTCCGCGAAGCTGCTGGGTGGCGAACCTGACCTTAGTCACCTCAGAACAAACTCCATTGAGTAGTGGGAATTTAGATTCCACTACCCTCAGCCATACATCAGCATCAAGTGGATCCTCCGCCCTGGTGAACAACGGCGGCTAAGTACTGAGGAACTCCTGGTAAGTGGCCACTGCAGGGTGACGCTGATGATCTCCACCACCATAGTGCTGAGGTGGTGGCTAACGCTGAGCTAGCTGCCTCAAGATCTCATTCTGCTGAGCCATTAGCTCCTGCAGAGTGGGAGGCGGTGGCGGCGGTGGAGGAATGCGCTCATTCTGGCCACAACGCGCTCTCCCAACCATCTGAAAAATCACATATATACTTAACACCATATTTCCAAATTCAAGGTTTAATCGCGGCGAAATAGTCAAAAGCAGATTGATAGATTCTGACATAAACCAAAAGCATAAACCTTCCATCCAAATTTAAATGTGACATCATCCATCAACCAAACTTCCAAAAGAGTTTATCACGGTTACATCAATGGTCCCAAAAAGGCTCAACTCTACCTAGCCTAGTACCCTAAGGGTGCAAAAGCTAAGCTAGCGGCGAGGAGTCCTACCATCACCAACTTCTAACGCTATCCTTGACACCTAGTGAGCGAACGAGGCAACACTCGACTCGGGGGAAGGTGGCCTCCCTGAGCCAGCAGTGTCCACACTGGAGGCAGGCTCCTCCCCTCCCTCAATGTCGACGTCCTCATTAGCCTCCACATCCTGGATCTCCTGGTGATGCATATCCAGGTGCTCATTAGCCTCAGCAAGCTGCTGCTGGGTGTTGATGAGCTGATCTTCGAGAACCTCAATGGTGTTCTCCCTGGTCCCCACCAATTCCTCCAGCTCTTGGATCTCATCGGACAACTGTTCCACTTGTAAGTCCTTTTCCACCATCTCCTGGGACAAGTCAACCACAAGCTCCTCCCTGTTGTCCAGGGTGATCTTGGTTGCCTCCAACAATGCCATCAGATGGGACATTGCCTCGCCACGCATCACTTGCAGACGGTACAAGGCATTCATGCACCGCACTGTCAAATGAGCAGTCTGTCCCGGGTAGATAGCCCAGATATCCTTGGCATGCTCCACCCGATCCTTCCACATCGGGTCGTCCCCTTCTCAGCGGGGAACAAGCCAATGGGGTGGGTGGAAAGCTCCAAGGGGTGAAATCCGCAGAAAGTAGTCAACCCGTGCAGAGCAATCGCCTCGATGGTGTCCTCGGCCCGGTATCCAAAAGACTCAGAGTCCAATGAACGCCAGCCTGGCTGTAGGGGATGAGGCTCCAGGGTCATCCTCACCCTACAGCGGGGCACTCGATGCTTCTCGAACTGCTGCACCGCGTACTGGGGAGGTGTCATGTAACCAGCTCCCTGAAGTACCTCCCACAAAATACGGGGAAAACCCTCTCGTGCAAGCCCGTCAGTGTGTGACAGTGCATTTCCTCCGTCCAAGGATCCGTGGGAAGTCATCTGTGTACGGTTAAGCGTAAGTAAAAGAAAAAGAATTATAAAAGAACAAGAAAAAATAAAACTCTGCTTCTCTCCAAAAATGGTATTAGGATACTTAGCTGGTCATCATTTTGTTTTTAAATCTTTACTCAATTATCCATTTGCTTAATTAAGAATGCATGCATGCTCGCCCTAAAAACCTCACATTAATGAAAAGGGAATAGGGAAGAACTCCCATCTTGTAAAGTGGCCTGAGGGGCCTAATAACTTAGCCACCTAGCTACCCTTCTATTATCCTAAGGCTTCACGTCCTAGGTCTATTCTGCTCGTCCTACTATCTATCCAACATTGTTTCTATCAAATTTTACTTCGAAGAAAGGATGGTATCTATATCTTATTGATTCCTCTGTGGTGGTACAAGCTCCGATACCAGCTGTGGCGGAAACTGCCCGAATTATTCCAACTTAAGTGCCTAAGCCCTGCCTTAGAGGCTAGACCACACTTAAACGGGAATAACCCGTCAATCCCTCGGATCTAGTCCGACACGGCCACTGACAGGATCAAGCACCACAATCTCACTCGATGGTGAGTCACAGAGCAAATACAATAAAGCATAAAACCATGCATGTAAGAGTATTAAATTATTACATCATCATCGGAGTTTTTTTTTGCAAAAGTAACCATCATTGTTCGAAATGCAGCGGAATAAAACTAACGGTAAATAAACAGAGAGATGGGGAAGCCTGTCCCATCACTCCTCATGCTCCTCCTCAGCCGAGGTGGGGTCCCACTCGACAGTCCAACCCGGTGGTAAGATGGACGACCAAGTCACTCCGACAACCATGTCCTCCAGAGAACCTGTAAAATTGTGCCACAAGCAAGGCTGAGTATACTAATAATCAGCTAGACTTACCCGGTGTGAGGAGTCGACTCCTCTACCTCTAGACATGCAGCTGTTTGGCCGTGGGGTTTGGTTGCCAAAAGCACTAGCTGAGTTTCTAAGTCAAGTTTTAACTTTGTCAATTCAAGTGTGACTCTCTTAAGGCTAAATGTGTACTATCTACTCATACATAGTAGCAAATATTATTAGCAATCAACATCTTATATTAGCTCATCATATTTCCACTTGTTACTCAATGCAGTACAATGGATCAAGCAGTCTCATTAGCTGCGAGAAGCAGACGATTCGAATTGAGTTTTTATCCTTGCAAGGTAAACCTAAACACACGACGTGGCGAGGCACTCCGTCCCCACACACATCAACTGTCCCCGTCGATTCCCTGGCAGCAGATCAGGGCTCACCGCCTTGGCGTACAATGCCTCACTGACCCCGACTGCCGTCGTGCAGTGACCGCACTTGTACCCACCATAACCGGAATGGGAGACCACGTCTCAGGTCGCGTGAGGGGTAAAGTCCACTGGCAGGTTCAATCAGGTACTAGGCTTACCAATTTACCATATTTCTTGGTATGTGCTTAGTACATTCAAACGCTTGACACAGGTATCCGCACGTTAATCCTTATTCCAAATTTTATCTCGTAGACCACGCATCCCCTGGGATCCGTGTCCACAGACCAACCTCACTATGATATGAAAGTGGGTACAATCAATTCCTGACCTCGCGCGAGTGCTGGAAAAATCACTCGACTTCTACCGAGATCCTTAATTAGTAAAGCAGCTACTCGACCTAGCATACTAGTATCCATCTCAAAAGGAATCCTGAGTTCATGCAACTAGGGTTTCAGTCAACTCCTACACTTAAGTGCATAGTACAAGCCTACAAACATTAAGTGTAGTAAAATAGCATATATAAACGGTTATGCATAAAACCGGGGCTTGCCTTCCAAGGCTGGGGCAGGCAGATCCTCTGGTGGAGACTCGGGTGCTGGATCCGGGGCTACCTCCTGAGCAGCTCCTTGCTCCGGCACGAGGACGTACTCTCCGTCAGCAAGGTTACAGTCTATCGAATGCAATGAACATGTATGTCATGATTAAGCAGGATTTAATAACATTATGCTAAAGAAGAAAACTGAGTTAAGGAGTAACTTAGGGTTCCTTGGTCATGCGGGGCTTTTAGTGGGTTATGTTTATCACTTTTAGGTTTAAGTTTTTATTGAGGATAAGTATAGGGAATTGGTATTGCCTTTATATACTTCAGTGGACAAGTTATAAAGAGTTTTTAGGATGACACTAATTTCCTGTTATTCACTTCTCCCTTTCTTCATTTTCTACTTATGGTTTCTAGTGTAGGTTTGAACTATGACAGTGGTTTAACATTTTCTAAAAATTCTGTAAAAATTACAGTGGGTTGCCATTTGCTATTCTAGCCTGTTGTAAGAACCTGAGGCTTAAAATATGAAGGCTATGTTTTAGACAAAAATAACTAGAGTTGTGTAAAATGGGCCACTTTGTACTACAACTCTTAACTAGGAGTAGGTTCTGCCCTAAGGGTTATTTTTGTTGGCATCTAACAGTAATAATAAACCTCTGTGCCAAAAATCACAAAAAGTTAATTGGTGGTTATTTAGTTGTGATTTTCTAAAGTTTTATGCCAAAAAGGTGCTTATAACTAACTTGTCATTTGAAAAATATCAAACAACAGATTTTGTATTTTTCCTATGTTCATAATAACCAAACATTTGTCATCCTAAGGTTTGAGGTGTTTTCACCTTAGGGTTATTTTTGTAGGGTTTTTCTAAGCTTTCCTTGTTTTCTTAAAATAAAAGGGATCCTACTTATTTTATACCACACCAGGGTATGATAGATTTTTCTAGTGAACTATTTTCAGTAAGTATCCTAACAAAAATAGGGGTGCCCCTGGGTCATTATTTAAATCACATTTTCTATTTTTCTTAACCTTAAGCATATTGTAAAATAAGTGGTAAAAACTAACTTAATGGGGTGGACAGAGAGGTTTAGCATTTTTAATTAGGTCAGTAGGTGGACATAAACTTCTCCAAATTTTTTTTAACCCTAGTCAAATAGTACAACTATTTTTCTTCCTATTATTGAGCTTTTGGCCAAAACAGCAATTAAATCAGAACCTTAAAGTTTTCTGTAGTACATAGGGGGTTTTATATTTTTCCTAAGTAGGTTATATTATTTAGAGTCTGACAAAATTGGTTTGACCAAATTTGGATGAACTAAACAGAAGTTATGGATTTTCAAAGTTTCTGTTCAAATTTAAAGTCAGGTTTAATAAGGTTTTCTGAAAAAGCAGTTTACACCGAGGTCCCCAGGGTCTTTCCTAATTAATCTTCGTAGTTCTACCCTTGCGCCACTATTCCTCTGTGCGACTGACAATGCGCAAAACCCCCTGACTTTCTCTTCCTCTCCCCCGCGGTCCCTCCCAAGTGTAAACAGTAACCGCAGAGAAGAAAGGGGTGGCGCGGCTTACCGGCGGCGAGATAGGTCCGGCGAGGGGTAGGGTTAGCTCGGGGAGGCTCTGGCGGTCACAGCGATGTACGGCTCGACGGCGGGGATGGCCGGAATCGCTCGGTCGACGTGCGCAGGCGGGGGTCCTCGTCAGCGGTGGGTGTGCCGGCCAAACCACGGCGACCTAGTCCAATCCAATGGCACGGTGAGCTTCCTGGGGTGGTGTAGAGGCTATCTGTGCATTGAATCGAAAAATGGCGCAGTGATTTACCCGGTCCACGTGCGCCGGCGGGGTGATGAACTCCGGCGAGCACGGTTTCGCTATTCCGGTGACGCGGGTCCTCGGTTCAAGCTTGAGTAAGCTTCACGGCCTCATAAGGAAGCTATCTGAAGGCTTGGATCGAATGGAGGAGGACAGGAAAGGGGCTGGCCACGGTGGTTGCTCTCGGGCGGCTCTGGCGGGTCGTGGGGAGGTCGCCGGAGCTAAGGGCTGGCTCGGAGGAGTTAGGCGCGGTACGGAGGAGGCAATGGGGAAGGCAGCCGAGCACTGGGATGGGCTTTATAGTCGTGGCGCGGGCGTGATCACGGGCGGCCGCAGGCGCGCGGGGGTTCGCGCACGGGCGTGCTCTGAGCGCGCCCCCGGGTGTCAGCCCGCGTCGAACACGTGGGAGCTCGCTTCTGCCATGGTTCAACGGCAGATTTGAGCACCTTAGCGTGCGTATCTTGGCAAAGTCACTGTGTACGGTCTCTTCCCTGCTCCATATCCTACCTTTTTGCTATGAGTTTCAAGTCAAGATATGGTCGGGGTAGGGAGATAGAGGGGGTGAGAAGTTGGCTATGTCAGCTAGGTCCAAGCCGAGACAAAAATGGTGCCAAGTCATGTCAAACGCCCTAGGGTAGGTGTCACCTCTTTCCAGGGCATTCTAGGGTTAATTTGGCGCCACTTTGTCAATTGGGTCGAAGTGTTTTGAATTTTGGATTAAGGTGAACATGTGGGATCTTTGTTCAAAGGTTAGTTTTTAGACTTAGGCAAATCCTGAAATTTTCTCTTGTGCTCAACCTTTGGTGAACTTTTTGGGGCTTTTCTGAAATCTTTTTGGGGTTACTTCCTTACTATTATTTGTAGGTTATGAAGTATACTACTACTTTTATATTTGGCCTAAGCCATGTTCATAAGGTTTACATGACCTTTTGATCATACTTACATCTAGGGTTCCTATTGCCCAAGAGGGGTTTGCTTTAGGGTTTTGGGAACTTCTCCCCTTAGATGTGCATGACAAGCTAAGGCATGATATCCAAGAGGGGTTGCACTTGCTTAGGACCTTGAACTCCAAGTTTGATGCACTTTGCTCAACTAACCCACATGTGATAATAGGTTAAATGGGGTAGCCCTGGGTGGACACCCTGAGTAACACCTAGGGTGTTACACCTAGAGGGGGGGTGAATAGGTGATCCTGTAAAATTCAACACTAATAGCACAAACTTAATTTATGAAATGTTAGTTCGGTCAAATCAAGTTGCTATAAAGCAAGCTCTTGAGATGAAGTCAATCATAGAGAAAAGCAACACAAGAGACACGGTGTTTTATCTCGTGGTTCGACCAAGTAATACTTGCATACTTCCACGTTGTGGCATCCCAGTGGACGAGGGTTGCACTCAACCCCTTTCAAGTGATCCAATAATCAACTTGAATATCATGGTCTTTTTCTTTGAGTTCTTTTCCCGTTTGTGAGGAATCTTAACAAGTTTGAGCCTCTCGCCCTTACAATATTGATCACAAAAGAATCATAAGAGTAAGGGAGGGAAAGCAACACATGCAAGACACAATATGCATCAATCACACGCACACAATCCAAGACTTGAGCACAAACACACGGCGCAGGAGTTCTCGACTCGAAAGGTGCTCAAATCTCTAACACAGCGACCCAAATGTGTGGCGGCGGAGTCTAAGTGCTTTAGATTGATCAGAGAATGCTTGGTGTGCTGCTCCATGCGCCTAGGGGTCCCTTTTATAGCCCCAAGGCAGCTAGGAGCCATTGGAGATCAAATAGGAAGGCAATTCTTGCCTTCTATCAAGTGGTGCACCGGACAGTCCGGTGCACCACCGAACATGAACAGTTCCTGTCCGGTGCTCGATCTCCTTCTTTTTCTGGTGAAGCCGACCATTGTGTCCTCGGTCTCCTTGGCGCACCGGACACTGTCCGGTGCACACCGGACAGTCTGGTGTGACCATCCGACCGTTGGCTCGGCCACATGTCGCCCGTTGATCGCGTAGACAACCGTTGGCCGTGGGCGCCGTTTGTCTCACCAGACAGTCCGGTGAATTATAGCCGAGGCGCCTTCACTTTTTCCCGAGAGCGTCGAGTTCGTCGCCGGGCCAGCCTGGGCACCTGATAGTCCGGTGCACCATAGGCTGGTGCTGGTTTGGCTTAACATAGCCAATTCTTCTCCACTTCTTTTCCTCTTTTCTTGGTGATGTCTCTAGTACTTAGATAAACATGTTAGTACCTAAAAACAATTTACTAGGGCTAGAAACATACCTTGGTTCTTGATGTGCACTTCTAAATCACTTGGCACATATAAACTTAAAACAGTGTGTTGGGCATCTAATCACCAAGACATTTATAGAAATGGCCCAAGGGCACATTTCCCTTTCAATCTCCCCCTTTTTGGTGATTTATGCCAACACATTAAAAAGCAACTAAAAGTGCAACATCATTCTCAAAAGTGCATATTTGAAGACCAAATTTTCTCACTTGAGATTTGGTATATTTGGATCACTTCTGCCACCACTTGGTTTATTTTTGCAAAACCAATTATTTTTCCTATTTCTAAGTCAAACACACTTGTTTGGGCAAATAGAGAGCTATTCCAAGAGAAAAATTTGTCAAGTGCCAAAAACTCCCCCTTTTCCCATAATCAAAATTGTCCCCCATAAGAGACCAAATTTTGCAATAAGAGTCATTTGGGCAAAATACGAATTCTAACTCTACTATTTTTGAAATTCACAAGTGGCTGGTTGATCCATTTGCTTTTGCCTTAATTTCTCCCCCTTTGGCATTAAGCACCAAAACGGGATAACTTTTGGCCCTTTAACCCCATTGCCTCACCAAAATGTCAAATAAGAGCAAAAAGGCAATGAGAACACAAAAGGAACTTAGGACAAGATACATTGTACCAGAATGCAGTGGAAGCTCTTTCGTTGTCCAAGTTCACATTTTCCTTTCAATATCCCTTCGAGACTATTTCTAGAACACTTAAACAAACAAGTTAGTCTCAAAGGAGTCAAGTTGTAGCATAGTCTCCCCCTAAACATGTGCCTCACTGGCATAGGGACTTGTGAGGTCCAGGGATGACTTGTACAACTTAAGCACCACAAATAAGCAAACGGTAAAGCTTAAATAACATGATCAAAGGCATAGAACACATGTATGCTGTAGATCAATCCAAGTTATGTGAATCTAAGACATTTAGCTCACTACGCAACCGGCAAAACCTTTTCTCATCTAAAGGCTTGGTGAAGATATCGGCTAGCTGGTTCTCGGTGCTAATATGGTAAATGTCGATATCTCCCCTTTGCTGGTGGTCTCTCAGGAAGTGATGTCAGATGTCTATGTGCTTAGTGCGGCTGTGTTCAACAGGATTATCCGCCAAGCGGATTGCACTCTCATTGTCACATAGGAGTGGGACTTTGCTCAAATTATAGCCAAAGTCTCGGAGGGTTTGCCTCATCCAAAGCAGTTGCGCGCAACACTGTCCTGCGACAACGTACTCGGCCTCAGCGCTGGATAGGGCAACAAATGTTTGTTTCTTGGAGCTCCAGGACACCAGGGACCTTCCCAGAAATTGGCACGTTCCTAATGTGCTCTTCCTATCAACCTTGCACCCGGCATAGTCAAAGTCTGAGTATCCAATTAAGTCAAATGTAGACCCCTTTGGATACTAAATCCCGAAGCAAGGCGTAGAAACTAAATACCTAAGAATTCACTTAACGGCCACAAGGTGACACTCCTTGGGGTCGGATTGAAATCTAGCACACATGCATACACTAAGCATAATGTCCGGTCTACTAGCACAAAGATAAAGTAATGAACCTATCATTGACCAGTATGCCTTTTGATCAACGGACTTACCTCCTTTGTTGAGGTCGAGATGTCCATCAGTTCCCATCGGTGTCTTCGCAGGCTTAGCATCCTTTATCCCAAACCTCTTGAGAAGGTCTTGAGTGTACTTCGTTTGGGAGATGAAGGTGCCTTCCTTGAGTTGCTTCACTTGGAATCCAAGGAAGTAGTTCAACTCGCCCATCATCGACATCTCGAACTTTTGCATCATTACCCTACTAAACTCCTCACAAGACTTTTGGTTAGTAGAACCAAATATAATGTCGTCGACATATATTTGGCAAACGAAAAGATCACCATCACAAGTCTTTGTGAAGAGAGTGGGATCAGCTTTCCCAACCTTGAAAGCATTAGCAATTAAAAAATCTCTAAGGCATTCATAACATGCTCTTGGGGCTTGCTTAAGTCCATAGAGCGCCTTAGAGAGCTTATACACATGGTCGGGATACCTGTCATCCTCAAAGCCAGGGGGTTGTTCCACGTATACCTCCTCCTTGATTGGTCCATTTAGGAAAGCGCTCTTCACGTCCATTTGGAACAACTTAAAGGAATAGTGAGCGTCATAGGCTAATAAAATCCGAATTGATTCTAACCTAGCCACAGGAGCAAAAGTCTCCTCAAAATCCAAACCTATGACTTGGGCATAACCTTTTGCCACAAGTCGAGCCTTGTTTCTTGTCACCACTCCGTGTTCGTCTTGCTTGTTGCGGAACACCCACTTGGTTCCCACAACATTTTGTTTTGGACATGGCACCAAGCTCTAGACTTCATTTCTTTTGAAGTTGTTGAGCTCTTCCTGCATGGCCAACACCTAGTCCAGATCCTGCAAGGCTTCTTCTACACCGAAAGGCTCAATAGAAGAAACAAACGAGTAGTGCTCACAAAAGTTAGCTAAACGTGAGCGAGTTGTTACTCCCTTGCTGATGTCACCCTGAATCTGATCAACAGGGTGAATTCTTTGGATCGTCACCCGGACTTGAGTTGGAGGGGCCCGTGGTGCTTCTTCCTCCATAACTTGTTCTTCCTGTGCTCCCCCTTGATCCTGTCCCTCATCTTGAGGTACATGTTCATTGTCTTGAGTTGGGGATGCACCATCGTAGAGGAAGATGGTTGATCTTGTTCCTGTAGTTCCTGTGGTCGCACATCACCTATCGCCATAGTTCATATTATGGCCATCGGAACCTCATCTTCATCTACATCATCAAGATCAACTTGCTCTCTTGGAGAGCCATTAGTCTCATCAAATACAACGTTGCTAGAGACTTCAACTAATCCTGATGATTTGTTGAAGACCCTATACACCTTTGTATTTGAGTAATACCCTAGTAAAAACCCTTCTACTGCCTTGGGAGCAAATTTCGAATGTCTACCTTTCTTCTCTAGAATGTAGCATTTGCTCCCAAATACACAGAAATAAGAAACATTGGGTTTGTTACCAGTTAGGAGTTTGTAGGAGGTTTTCTTGAGGAGACGGTACAGATAGAGCCGGTTTATGGCATGACAAGCTTTGTTCACAGCTTCCGACCAAAACTGCTCAGGCGTCTTGTACTCTCCAAGCATCATTCTTGCCATGTCAATTAGCGTCCTGTTCTTTCTCTCTACCACACCGTTTTGCTGTGGTGTGTACGGACCGGAGAACTGTAATACCCAAAAATGTATACAATGATACTATACTGGATCTCCTTAGTTTGTGTACCATATATTCATCGTAACATGAGCATACCTATAATTATGGGTGAATAATTAGAACAAATGACACTAAAAGGGAATATGCTTCATGATAAGGTTTTATTGTGTGTGCATTTTGTGATAGAATAAAAATAATGTAACAGGAAATCTATTGATACTCAAATTGGAATTTGAGTTCTAAAGGAAACCCTAGAAATTGAGAAAAGAAAGGAAAGAAATAAATATTATACAATACAAAATAGAATTATAATTACATGGCTTCACCACATTTTGTATGACCAAAATTTATAATTAGTCTGTGTACAAATGTGCCGCAAAGTTGAACTTAAATTGAGGTTTTGAATTTGCAAATAAAATTAGAGATAAAAGAGAAGTAAGAAAAGAAATAGAGGAATAAGAGACTTACATAAAATATACCTAGAAATATACTTTCAGAGTTAGTACTCTAAATGTGCAATGTAATTTGAAGACAAATTTGCCACAGTATCAAATTTTAAAGTTGAACGGAAATTTGAATTTGGAAAGAAGTCAAAAGAAAATTAAAAAAAGAGAAAAAGGGTATATTGTCGCATGGGCCAGATCTGCGCTTTTCGGCCCAGTTCCTTATCCCTTACTCGCGCGGCCCAGCCTTCTCCACGCGCGCGCCATTTTCACTGACGGGTGGGCCGCACTGTCAGCCACACCACGCATGCGCTGCGCGCGCTTGCGCTTCACTTGCCCGCGGGGCCCACTCTCCAGGGCGTTCTCCCACGCTTGCGCGGAGTCCGCGTTTCTGGCGCATGGGGCCAACCTGTCAGCCCTCGCCACGCCATGGCCGAATGGCTCATGCTCAACCACCTGCGCGACATCCCCAGGCGCCACGCACTCCAATACCGAACCAGGTGGCCTATATGACCGCGGGGCTGAGTTGAGTCCCCTCCTATCCCCTTCTCTCCACCGTTTAGTCTCAGCCGCCAACACACCGAGCTCGTCGGGGGAAACACCGGTCCGCCGCTGTCGATCACGTGAACCGAGGGCACGGGGAAATCCATGGAGCACTCCGATGTTGCGTCGTGACCCCTTGATGCTTCGGCAGCCACTAATTTCTTCGTTGGTGTCGCAACTCTAGCGCATTTGCTCGTCGGATTGGGCACTCGCCGTCGTGTCATGCAACACCATGGACCGACCACCTTGCTGCGAATTCCGGGTATGTGCTTGGTCCCCTGTGTTCGCTTATGTTCTAATTAGGGTTGGGATTGTTCGATTTAGATTGGGCCATGGGACTCGTCGATAATTTGTGTGCCGCCGTGGGTTTTCCCCGTCGAGGCACTCGGCTTGCCGAGTTGAGCGAGAGAAAGAAGATGTGCCAGGACCGTTGCTCTCATAATAAATGACCCTGGTGAGATGAAAGGGGGGACAAGTGTTTAGAACCGTTGGATTAGGTGCATGCGGGTAGGATTAGACCCGGATACCGATTCAGACGCGTTCACCTGAGACCATCGATTAGTGATCCGATGGTAGGGGTCGGATCTGGACGTTGTTAAACCTTGGCCGTTGATCTTGGATCGTGTGGATCCCATTACGTACCAATTCACGGATGCGACGATATAATCTGGCGCGTTCGTTTTGGATCAGACGGCCTAGATTGTCAGATACCTCTTCGCTGCACACGTTTTGCAGAGAGGCCCTTCTGGTTTTATAAAACCAACCCGCCGTCCGTAGAGGGGTTCGTCTGAGTCTTGGGTTTTATTGCGCCTGAGCCCCTGCGCTTTCCAGGTATTGGTGCCCAGTCCAGAAAACTTGAAAACCAGAGAAAATAAATAGAAAATAGATTTTTAATATAAAAATAAGAGCTAGAATTTGTATAAATCTTAGAAAAATCATATGAACTCCAAATTGATCCATTCGAATTTCTAAAATTTTGTAATATTATTGTTTATCACCTAGAGTCTCTGTTTTGTCATGAAAACAATAGTAAAATTTATTTCTCACTTAATCATATATCAAGCACATAAAACCTTTGGAAATTCATAATTTAAAATCCATAACTCCAAAATTAATGGTTCCTGTATCTAGGATCTTATTTTAATGTGTAGAGTATTATTATGTATTTTGTTTACATGTTTGGTGTGATGTTAATTTTATCTATATATTGTGCTTGTTGGTATTGTGGCGAGTAGAAGAGCCTGTGGCTGAGGATCCTGGTGCCCAGCAGATAGAAGTTGGTGAGCAGGAGCTCATTGAAGGCAAGTTGTGCCCTTGACCACTTTTGTTACCCAATAATGTTCTTTAATATCATTTATTCATGTATAGGTTAATTTTGATGGGACCCAATAGGTCACCCTAGTATGTTTATCCTTGTTACCTTGTTTACCCCTGAATCATTTGGGTAGTTATGCTATTTCTTTACATGGTTTTGGGTTAATATTTCATTATATCCATGTTCCTATTATTCTATTATGTCATTTATGTTCATGTTAAGATCATTATGTTAATGGTAACATGGAGAACCACCCGGGAAAAACGTGCCACCACAAGGAAGGAATGGGACCCCTTGGCTAACTAATTAGGAAAGCTAGTGAAAGACTACCTTACCCAAAAGGGGCAAGGGCAGTAGGGGAGTTGCACGTAGGGAGGTTCTTGGGTTGATTTTGCCTCGATGGCGGTCAGACGGGGGATTCTTGCAAGTGCTCTTCCCATAAACTGTAGCGGGTTTTCTGAAGCTAGTGGAACTTTGTAAAGGCCTCGTAGTGTTACCCTGCCTCGCCTCCTCGGTAGAGGTGTATGGGATTGGCCGTCTCTTGGCAGATGGGTAACATGACTTGTGGGTACAAGGTACAACCTCTGCAGAGTGTAAAACTGGTATACTAGCCGTGCTCACGGTCATGAGCGACTTGGACACTCACATGATTAATTTATGTAACTTAAATTCAATTTGTCATTTGCATTTGCATGGGGATTATTTATTAATTTTGTTCTATTATTTATTATGGTTTCGTATATACTTACACTTAGTAACTTATAATAAAATTTGACCAACTTATCGAAAGCAATGCTTAGCTTTAACCCCTACTGTTGATCAGCTTTACACATCACATGAACTCCCACCTTTGGTGAGTTCATGCCACATTATTCCCCACAACTTGTTGAGCTATGATCATTTGTGAGCTCACCCTTGCTGTCTCACACTCCCCCCACAGGAGAAGAACAGGTGGTTCCGGAGGAGCCACACAACGAGGAGTTTGATCTGATCTAGGTGGCGTCTCCCAGTTGACTTATTAGCGCCAAGGATGGATTTAGTTCGTTTTATATTTATCCTTTATTTTTGTAAGACTTCCGCTATGTAATAAGTACTCCGATGTTATTGTGACATTTATTTCTATACACTCTGTTATTATATATGTTGTCTTCTTTGCCGCATGTATGAGATGCACCCGACTTTGTTCCTTAAATCCGGGTGTGACAAGAACTCGTGCTTGATGCCTTCCTCCTCAAGATACTCTTCAACTTGTAGATTCTTGAACTCAGACCCATTGTCGCTCCTTATTGTCTTCACCTTTAGCTGAAACTCATTTTGAGCTCTCCTTAAAAAGCGTTTTAGGGTTCCTTGGGTTTCAGATTTGTCCTGCAAAAAGAATACCCAGGTGAAGCAGGAAAAATCATCAACTATCACAAGACCATACTTACTTCCCCCAATGCTGAGATAGGCAACGGGGCCAAAGAGATCCATGTGAAGGAGTTCCAGTGGTCTTGATGTCGTCATCACATTCTTGTTGTGATGAGTGCTTCCCACATGTTTCCCTGTTTGGCATGCAGCACAAGGTTTGTCTTTCTCAAAACAGACATCGGTTAGTCCTAACACATGTTCTCCCTTTAGAAGTTTATGAAGGTTCTTCATCCCAACATGTGCTAGGCGGCGATGCCAAAGCTAGCCCATACTAGTCTTAGCGATTAAGCATGCATCTAGATCGGCATTCTCCTTTGAGAAATCAACTAAATAGAGCTTGTCGTCTAATACACCCTTAAAAGCTAATGAACCATCACTCCTACTAAAGACAGATACATCAATATTTGTAAATAAACAATTGTAGCCCATATGACATAATTGACTTACAGACAATAAATTATACCTGAGCGACTCTACTAAAAACACATTTGATATCGAGTGCTCGGTCATTATGTCTATCTTGCCCAATTCTTTAACCTTGCCTTGATTCCCATCTCTAAAGATGATAGTATTCTGGGAATCCCTGTTCTTGACGTAGGAGGTGAACATTTTATTCTCCCCTGTCATGTGGTTTGTGCATCCGCTGTCTATAATCTTGCTTGAGCCCTCGGATGCATAAACCTGCAAGGAATTTAAGCTTGGGTTTTAGGTACCCAACTCTTGTTGGGTCCTACAAGGTTAGTCACAACAATTTTTGGAACCCAAATGCAAGTCTTGTCTCCCTTGCATTTAGATCCCAATTTTCTAGCAACCACTTTTGCATTTTTGCACGAGAGTATAAAAGAAGCATTACATGCATGGTAAACAGTAGTAGGACTATTGCATGTTTTCCTAGGCGCATGAGACACAACATGATTACGCCTAGGCCTATTTCTACTATAAGCATAAGTAGAGCTCGAGGCAAACATAGCATGTGAATCATGATAAATAGGTAAAGCAACATGATTATAACTTTTATCATGATGAGATACTTTCTTGACATGAGCATAAAGATAAGCATGGTTTTTTGATCATGTGAAGAATATGAACTACTAGCCATAAGAGCCTTCCCTTTCTTCTTGTTGAGACTGGAAGTCCTTTGGCTTGTTAAGTTCTTGGTTTCCTTTTGAAAACCAAGTCCATCCTTAACTGAGGGATGTCTACCAACGGTGTAGGCATCCCTAGCAAATTTTAGTTTCTCATAATCATCTTTGCAAGTCTTAAGTTGAGCAATAAGACTTGCATTCTCTTTGTTTAATTTAGCAATAGAAGTAGCATGTTCATCAAAATCAACATCTTTACACCTATTGCAAATAACAACATGATCTACACATGAACTAGTTGTATTTACTTTCTCTAGCTTAGTATTCAAATCATCATTTAAGTTCTTTAAGCTAGAGATAGATTTATGACAAGTAGACAGCTCAGAGGATAGCATTTCATTTCTCTTAATTTCTAGAGCAAGAGATTTTTGAACACTAATAAATTTATCATGCTCCTCATACTTCTTGCTTTTCAAGAAATCTATCCTTTTCATTAAGAGTGTCAATTAATTCATTTATTTTGTCTACTTTGGTTCTATCTAATCCCTTAAATAAATCAGTGTAGTCTACTTCATCATCAGATGATTCTTCATCACTAGAAGAAGTATATTTGGGAGTGTCCCGAATACATACCTTCTTCTCCTTAGCCACAAGGCACATATGGCGTTCATTGGGGAAGAGTGAAGATTCTTCGAAGGCCGAGGTAGCCAGTCCTTCATTGTCGGAGTCGGATAAAGAATAGTTAGAGTCCCATTCCTTTCCAAGGTGCGCCTCGCCCTTCGCCTTCCTATAGTTCTTCTTTTTCTCCTTCTTCCCATGCTTTTCTTGTGCCTGGTCATTATCGTTATTGGGGCATTGAGCTATAAAATGACCAGTCTTACCACATTTGAAGCCGGAGCGTTTTCCCCTTGTTTTGTTCTTGTTGGGGTATTCCTTGCATCCTTTCAAGGCGGTTTTGAAGCACTTGATAATGAGTGCCATTTCGTCCACGTTGAGCCCGGCAGCCTCCACTTGTGCTACCTTGCTAGGTAGTGCCTCCCTGCTGCTGGTTGCTTTGAGAGCAACGGGCTATGGCTCGTAGACGGGTAGTGGACCGTATAGGGCATCGTCCACGTATTGTGCTTCTTTCACCATCATACGCCCGCTTACGAATTTTCCGAGGATTTCCTTGGACGTCATCTTGGTCAACCTGGGGTTCTCACAAATAAGATTTATAAGATGGGGGTCAATAACTGTAAATGACCTAAGCATGAGTTAGACGACGTCATAATCTGTCCATCTTGTACTCCCGTAGCTTCAGATTTTATTGACCAGGGTCTTGAGCCTATTGTAGGTTTGTGTTGGCTCCTCTCCCCTGATCATTGTGAATCTCCCCAGCTCGCCTTCCACCAATTCCATCTTGGTGATCATGGTGGCGTCATTACCCTCGTGAGATATTTTGAGGGTGTCTCAAATCTGCTTGGCGTTGTCCAAGCCGCTGACCTTGTTATATTCATCCCTGCATAGAGATGCTAGCAACACAATAGTAGCTTGGGCATTTTTATAAATTTGTTCATTAATAATCACAGGATTATCAGTACTATGAAAGTGCATTCCATTTCCTACAATTTCCCAAATACTAGGATGGAGGGAAATATATATGATTACGCATTTTTTGGCTCCAAAATGAGTAACCCTCTCCATCGAAGTGTGGAGGCTTTCCAAGTGGAATAGAATGTAAATGTGCATTTGAATTGTACGGGATGCGGGAATAATCAAATGAGTAATTTTGGTTAACCGTTTTCCGTTTGGACGAGGAGTCGTCGTCGTCATCCCTTGGTGAAGAAGAGGAGGCGTCGCTGTTGTAGTAGATAATCTTCTTGATGCGCCTCTTCTTCTTCCTGTCCCTCTTCTTGTGACTCGAGCCAGAGTCAGTGGGCTTATCCTCTCTTGGCTCATTGAGGAGGGACTCCTTCTCCTTGTCGTTGATCACCATCCCCTTGCCCTTAGGATCCATCACTTTAGGCGGTAAGTCCCTTAGATGAAGAGTACGGCTCCGATACCAATTGAGAGCACCTAGAGGGGTGTGAATAGGTGATCCTGTAAAATTTAACACTAATAGCACAAACTTGATTTATGAAATGTTAGTTTGGTTAAATCAAGTTGCTATAAAGCAAGCTCTTGAGATGAAGTCAATCACAGAGAAAAGCAACACAAGAGACATGGTGTTTTATCCCGTGGTTCGGCCAAGTAATACTTGCCTACTTCCACGTTGTGGCGTCCCAATGGATGAGGATTTCACTCAACCCCTTTCAAGTGATCCAATAATCAACTTGAATACCACGGTCTTTTCTTTGAGTTCTTTTCCCGTTTGCGAGGAATCTCAACAAGTTTGAGCCTATGGCCCTTACAATATTGATCACAAAAGAAGCACAAGAGTAAGGGAGGGAAAGCAACACACGCAAGACTCAATACATAGCAATCACACGCACACAATCCAAGACTTGAGCACAAACACATGGCGCAGGAGTTCTCAACTCGAAAGGTGCTCAAATCTCTAACACATCGATCCAAATGCGTGGCGGTAGAGTCTAAGTGCTTTAGATTGATCAGAGAATGCTTGGTGTGCTGCTCCATGCGCCTAGGGGTCCCTTTTGTAGCCCCAAAGCAGCTAGGAGCCATTGGAGATCAAATAGGAAGGCAATTCTTGCCTTCTATCGGTGGTGCACCACCGGACATGAATAGTTCTTGTCCGGTGCTCGATCTCCTTCCTTTTCTGGCGAAGCAGACTGTTGCGTCGTCGGCCTCCTTGGCGCACCGGATAGTCTGGTGTGATCATCCGACCGTTGGCTCAGCCATGTGTCACCCATTGATCACGTAGACGACTGTTGGCCGTGGGCGCCGTTTGGCTCACCGGACAGTCCGGTGCACACCGGATAGTCCGGTGAATTATACCCGCGGTGCCTTCACTTTTTTCTCGAGAGCGCCGAGTTCGTCGCTGGGCCAGCCAGGGCACCGGACACTGTCCGGTGCACCACCGGACAGTCCGGTGCACCACAGGCTGGTGCTGGTTTGGCTGAACATAGCCAATTCTTCTCCTCTTCTTTTCCTCTTTTCTTGGTGATGTCTCTAGTACTTAGATAAACATGTTAGTACCCAAAAACAAATTGCTAGGGCTAGAAACATACCTTGGTTCTTGATGTGCACTTCTAAATCACTTGGCACATATTAACTTAAAACGGTGTGTTGGGCATCTAATCACCAAAACATTTATAGAAATGGCCTAAGGGCACATTTCCCTTTCAACTATACTTCTTGCGCTCTTGGCGCTTAGAAGCGACGGACGAGTTGGAGCTTGATGTGGAGGGTGATGAAGAGTCGGTCTCGTAGTAGACCACCTTCTTCATCTTCTTCTTGTCACCTCTCCTATGCGACTTGATGGAGGAAGAGGATTCCTCCTTATGCTTGTTCCGGACTACCTTGAAAGGGTCCTCCCCGAGCTTGCGAGCTTGTCGCCGGTCACGATTTCCCTCTTGGCGTGATCTCCCGACATCACTTCGAGTTGTTAGACTCTAATGAAGCACTGGGCTCCGATACCAATTGAAAGTCGCCTAGAGGGGGTGAATAGGCGGAATCTGAAATTTACAACTTTAAACACACACTACAAGCCTAGGTTAGCGTTAGAACTATAATCAAGTCCGAGAAAGAGGGGAAAACAAATCAAATGAGAATCAAGCAAATGAACACGGTGATTTGTTTTACCGAGGTTCGGTTTCATATAACCTAGTCCCCGTTGAGGAGGTCACAAAGACCGGGTCTATTTCAACCCTTTCCCTCTCTCAAATGGTAACTTAGACCGAGTGAGGCTTCTTCCTTAATCTCACGGGCCACTAAGACCCGCAAGGACCACCACACACTTAGTGTCTCTTGCCTCGCTTACAAAGCACTTAAGAGTAAAAATGGGAAAAGAAGAAAAAGGCAATCCAAGCGATAAGAACTCAAATGAACACAAAAATCTCTCTCTTACAAGCCACTAAGTGTTTGGAGTGAATTTGGGACTTGGAGAGGATTTGATCTTTTGTATTGTGTCTTGAAGTGAATGCTAGAGCTCTTGTATTGAATGTTATCTTCAGAAAACTTGGATGCTTGAAGTTGTGGTGGTTGGGGTATTTATAGCCATCAACCACCAAAGTAGCCGTTGGGGAGGCTGCCGGTGATGGGCGCACCGAACTGTTGTGAATCATCTAGGCCCCTTAGTGATGTTTTGGTAATTAATGACAACTGTTTTTGGACTAACGGTTCTTGGAGAAATAAGAATGCAGGGTTGGACCACATAGAACAGAAAATCTTGGAGATTTATAAGCATTGGTTGTGGATTAAGTGAAGGCAAAGGTATAACATAGGTTTTTGTTTTTGCTGTGGTCCAGGAGTTTAGAGAAGATATTTGACCCAATTAGTGGGCTAGATGGTCGTACTATTAAGAGGGGTCAATGACGTTTGTCTGTGTAAAACTTAGTGCCTCATAGAGCATCTAGTGGTTGCATTTGCATGAGGACTAACAGCGCTTCCAGTTTCGAGAGTTAAAAAATCTTTTCGAAAGCATGTTTGAAAAGTTGTTAAGTCTTGGGGTTAGCGGACCGTTCGGTCCAAGTGGGCGGACCGTCCGTGCTCCATCCAGTGGGGTCCGAAGTATGTTCACTTTGGACTTGTGCTGTACATTTGTACTGCAGACCGTCCGGGCCTTGGGGCCGGAACGTCCACAGTCCTGACCAGAGAAGGTTGCTCTCTGCACAGTTCCTGTATTTTTGTGCGGACCGTCTAGCCAGGGTCGGCGGACCATCCGTAGGTGCCAAATTAGTTTGGGCAGGGACTGTGCCTTTTTGGGCATTTGTACTACCGACTGTCCGGAGCGTAAGCCCGGACAGTACTGAATCCTAGGTCGCGGACCATCTGGCCTTGTAGGGCGGACAGTCTGCGTGTGTTAACTCTTCATGGTCAGAGCACTGGTGTTGGCGTTTCGACCCTAGCGGGTCCCTGGACCGACGAGTAAATTGTCGCTGCGTGTCCCAGCCCAGATGGGTCGGCGCGAGAGGGGACACAAAGGAGGGAGAACAGTAAGGGGAAACCGCGACCTTCGTGTTGTCCTGCGCCCAGGGCTGATGGATGCGCTTGCAGTAGGGGGTTACAAGCGTTCGCGTGGGAGAGAGAGAGCGAGAGCCTTATGCGTTGGCCCGTTCTCCCGCGCAGCCAACCCTCTCGTACGAGAGCCCTGGACCTTCCTTTTATAGGCGTAAGGAGAGGGTCCAGGTGTACAATGGGGGGTGTAGCAGTGTGCTAACGTGTCTAGCAGAGAGGAGCTAGAGCCCTAAGTACATGCCGTCGTGGCAGTCGGAGAGGTTTTGGCACCCTGTTCATGTGATGTCGTGGCCGTCGGAGGAGCGCTGGAGCCCTGCGGAAGTACAGCTGTCGGGGCTGTTGGATCCTTGCTGACGTCTCCTTGCTGACGTAAGGGGCTAGGAGCTGCCATCGTCATGGAGCGTGCGGGGTGTCATCATTACTTGTTTACTGGGGCGAGCCAGATGGGACGCCGGTCTTGTTCCCCATAGCCTGAGCTAGCTAGGGGCAGGGTAATGATGGCCCCCCTGGCGACGTGGCTGGTCCGAACCCGAGTTTGGGCGAGGTGGCGATTCCTCCGAGGTCGAGGTTGAGTCCGAGCCCTGGGGTCGGGCGAGGCGGAGTCCATCGTCTTCCGGAGCCGAGGCTGAGTCCGAGCCCTGGGGTCGGGCGAGGCGGAGTTCGTCGTCTTCCGGAGCCGAGGCTGAGTCCGAGCCCTGGTTGAGTCCGAGCCCTGGGGTCGGGCGAGGCGAAGTCCATCTTCCGAGACCGAGACGGGGGCCGAACCCTGGGGTCGGGCGAGGCGGAGCTTCCTATGTCGCCCGAGGCTGGACATAGCCGCTGTCGACCTCACTCTAGCGAGTGGCACGGCAGTCGGAGCGGGGCAGGCGGCGTTGTTTTCTTGTCAGGTCGGTCAGTAGAGCGGCGAAGTGACTGCGGTCACTTCGGCTCTGTCGACTGAAGAGCGCATGTTAGGATAAGGTGTCAGGCGATCCTTGTATTAAATGCTCCTGCGATATGGTCGGTTGGCATGGCGGTCTGGCCAAGGTTGCTTCTCTACGAGGACTGGGCCTCGGGCGAGCCGAAGGTGTGTCCGTTGCTTGAGGGGGCCCTCGGGCGAGACATGAATCCTCCGGGGTCGGCTGCCTTTGCCCGAGGCCGGGCTCGGGCGAGGCGAGATCGTGTCCCTTGAGTGGACTGAGCCATGACCTTAATCGCGCCCATCAGGCCTTTGCAGCTTTGTGCTGATGGGGTTACCAGCTGAGATTAGGAGTCTTGGGGGTACCCCTAATTATGGTCCCCGACAGTAGCCCCCGAGCCTCGAAGGGAGTGTTGATACTCGCTTGGAGGCTTTTGTCGCACTTTTTGCAAGGGGACCGGCCTTTACCGGTTGCATTTCGTTCCGGTGGGTGCACGCGAGCGCACCCACCGGGTGTAGCCCCCGAGGCCTCGGAGGAGTGTTTTGACTCCTTCGAGGTCTTAGTGCCTTTCGTGATGGCTCGACCGGTTTGGTTGTTCCCTCATGCGAACTGGTCGTTGCCCGGGTGCTTAGTCAGGTCCCAAGTTCTCGGGCTGGTATGTTGACGTTGTCAACGGTTTGGCCGGAGCCGGGTTTACGAGAGCAGACCTCGAGCCTCCGCATAGAGCGAGGGGACGGTCAAGGACAGACTCAGCTTTTTTCATACGCCCCTGCGTCGCCTTTCCGCAAGGAGGAGGGGGCGAAAGCGCCATGTTGCCCTCGGAGGGCGCCGAACATGGTGTCTCCAGTGAGTTGCTAACGGGTAATCCGAGTGGACGCCCGTGCCCCATTCGTTAGGGGTCGGCTAGTGGCCCGGAGGCGCGCTCCAAAAGTACATGTGGGTGATTCGTCGGACTCGGTCCCCTTTTGACGGGGTCCGAGGGCTCGATGCCTCCCTCTGGTGGGATTCCATTACAAAATCGTTCCCGTCGGTCTCGGAAATGTCCTAGGGTACCTCAGGAGCGTAGCCCGAGCCTTGGTTATGTATCGAACGTACCCAGGGTCATCCCTCGCTCTGCGTGCTCTGAGGCGGCTGTCGAACCCTTCGGGGGCCAGCCTACGAACCCCTGATCAGTAGTGGGCACGGAGCCCGAGTGGCCTGAGGCGACCGTTGAACCCTTTCGAGGGGCCAGCCTTCGAACCTCTGACCAGTAGTGGGCGCGGAGCCCGAGTTCTCTGGGGCGGCTGTTGAACCCTTCCGAGGGGCCAGCCTTCAAACCTCTGATCAGTAGGGGGGCTCGGGGCCCGCTTCCTTCGCGGAGAAGGATCCCTTTCGGAGTATCCCCTTTCCCGGTCCCTGTAGCAAGAGAGAGAAAGGAGAAGTGGAAAAGGATACGAAATCGAATAACGTGGCGCACCTTTTTTGACGCGGTCATTATGGCGGAGGTGAAGCGTCGCCCGCTTCGCCTGCCAAAGGTGTCGCCTGTCCTGCCGTAGAGTTAATGCGACGGGACGAGTGATTCGCGGGGCAGCCGTTGCGCTTGCGCGAGCCGTTCGAGGAACGGGCGTTTCGCCTTCGAGTTTTGGGTTTCGCGGCGGGTTCAGACGGAGCGTTGAACGGGTCTTGCCCGGGTCTTTATATATTCGGAGGAGGGTCTGGTGGTGGTTCTTTACTCTGCTGCTCGCCTCTGCTTAGGTTTCCACAACCTGAGGGAATAGCCAGAGAAAGAAAACCCTGCACCTTGTCCGCCCCGCCACCACCTCCTTCGCTTGGCGATGGCGGACCGGGTAACCATCGTTCCGCTGCGTGTCCCATGGCCTTCTTCCACTATCACGGCGGACGACCTGGAGGCCCTCGTTGCCAATGGCTTGCTCCGCCCCCTCTCTGATGTCCTGCGGCCAGAGTGGATGGTCCCTCCGAGCGGGGCTGACCCGAACCCGCCGCCGGGGTATGTGCTGAGTTTCGTCTCCTTCCATGAGCGGGGGTTTGGTGTGCCAGCAAGCGGTTTTATGCGGGCGCTCCTGCATCACTATGGGGTGGAGCTGCACAACCTTAGCCCCAACTCCATCGCGCAAGCGGCCATCTTCGCGGCGGTTTGCGAAGGATTTTTGGGGGTCGCCCCCCACTGGGATCTGTGGACTCATCTCTTCTCCGCGGAGCCTTTTGCCTCGGTGATGGGGGAGAAGAGGGTCCGCATGGTGGTGTGGGCTGGTGGCTGCATCCTCCAGTTGAGGCAAGCGCGTGCGCAGCAGTACATCCCCGCCATCCTTGCGTCTTCGAACAAGGGGTGGCAGCGCAGGTGGTTTTACCTCCGGAATGACGATGGGAGGCTCCCGTTGTTTTCTCAACGAGTGGTGACTGCCGCCGGCAGCCATTGGCGCTATGGGGCCCCGCGCGAGAGGCAGAAGAATCTTCAGCCTCTTCTGGAGGCCTTGGAGAAGCTGCGAAAGGGAGGGCTCACCGCCGCGGGGGTGGTTGCCGCCATCCATCGCCGGAGGGTGCTCCCCTTAACGGAGCGACGGCTGCTACTTTCAGAGATGACGCCGGGGGTCGGCTTGGAGGGTTCGCAGATGTCCTCGGTCCCCCTCTCCGCCGATGACCTCCACAGACGGGTGGCCGGTACGGTAGGGAAGCTAGACGTCGGTGCCCTCACCTAGCTCCCGATGCGTCCCGAGTGCGGGTGCATGTCCCTGGTGAGTGTCCGCTCCTCCTTCTTTCTTGTGTCGGATTGCCCCTGGTCCTCTTAGTCGAGACCTTTTGTTCGTCTCCAGGAGCTGGGGTCTCACAAGCCTTCCCTGCCACCGGTCCTGGAGGACGCGGTGGACCGAGCCACGCGGAGGGTTGCTGCGGAGAGGAAGAAGGAGAAGAAGGACGCGAAGAAGGCTCGGGCCCACGAGCGGATGCGGGCTCGGGACGCCTTGGAGAAGCGTCGTCGACGGCAGGAGAGGGACGGGCTCCCGAGGGAGCCGTCGCCGGAGACGCCTAATGATGACGACGACGACAATGATAATGAAGACGACGACATGGCCGCCCGCCTTAGCCTCAGCCCGGATCTGAGGCTGGGCCAAGGGTCGTCGAGCCAGCCCCCGAGTGGGCCGGTGCTGTCGGTATCCGAGGCGGGGGCATCAGGGTCCCGACCCGAAGAACAGGGGCAGGCCGAGGGGGTTTTTGACCCCTTGGCCCAGGTAGCTGAGGTGACCCCGGGGAGTCAGGCTGTCCCGCCTGCGCCCCAGAGCCGTTGTCCGTGCCGGCAACAGAGGACGCCGATCCTCGGGTCGCCGTGTTCGCGCCTAGGTGGACCGTCCCTTCGGCGCCTCGGGCGCCCGAGGCAGGGATGGCGCCGAAGCCGGCAGCGGGGCAAACCTCGGCGGTGCCCGCGGGGGCCGAGGCTCGAGGGGCCTCCCCGCAGGCATGATTGGCCGTGGCCCGGAGTGGGTAAGTATCTGAGGATACTTCTGTCCCGGCGCTTTCTTCGTGTGTCCTGATCCTGCCTTTTCCCTTTCTTCCCAGCAAACAGAGGCACGGTTCGACCAGTGTGGCTCCCCGAAAAGCCCTTAAGACGGCGCCAGCTTCTGCAGCTGGTGCCGCACCAGGCCTCGGCGACCGGCTGGCCTCTGCACAAGGTGCCCCCGAGCGGGGGGTTCAGTCGGCACAAGTTGCCGTGGGGCGAGCTCTTGAGGCTGACACCTCCATCGAGGCGGCCGTCGAACCGAGGGAGACCGCTGGCACGGCTGCGGCCTTGAGCCCACCAGTCGTGTAGCCGGTGCTGGCACAGGCTTCTGTTGAGGCTGCAGCTGCTCTGGCTGTGGAGCCACCCGCCGCCGCCGATGCTGAGATGGCCGAGGCACCACTACTCGAGGCCGGCGATCGGAAACCTGTCCCCTTAGCCGAGGAGGTTCCCTATGCGCGGACTGCAGGGGGTGCCGATGCCTTGGAGAAGGGGGGCGCAGAACCGCGGCCTGTCCTGGGGAGCGGCGACCTCGTCCTCGCGCGGCGCGGTCCCAGTGAGCGGCGTCAGCCGCTCCGGTTCTGGGCCCGTGGTGCTTCGAAACCCCTCTTCGTCCTTGACGATGAGAGAGAGGAGCAGTCTTGGGGCTAGCTTCGTGAGCGTGCTGAGGCAACGGTGGGGTCGCTTCGGTCGACCCTGGAGGTCCTTTCTAGGGACGTTTCCAGGATCCTCCAGGTAAGGATTTCAGGCATACCTTTCACGTGATCAAGGCATTCTTCGTGATGCCCCGCTTCCCTTCCTCAGGATCTGACGGATCTGAGAGCCGCCAAGTCATCATTCATTCACCGCGAGGTCGACGTCTGGGGTTCACTGCGGTTTCTGAGGACCGCGCTTGCCGAGGCTACCGAGTGCCTCTCCCAACGAAGCGCTAAGGCAGCGGACCTTCGTTTGCTCCGTGACGAGCTGGGGGCAGAGGCAGCGGCGGCACGCGCAGAGGCGCGGCGATGGCAGCTGGAGTTTGGCCAGACCATCGGTGAGCGGGATCAATCTCGGGGCCGGGTCGCCGAGGCTGAAAGCCGGGCTGAGGCCCTTGGGGGCCAGCTAGCCGAGGCGTCCACTCGGGCCGGAGCCCTTGCGGTGGACCTGGCCGTGGCCATCGGGTCTGCTCAGTCCGCCCAAGCCGCAGCCTCGGAGCAACGTATTCGGGCGGAAGGTATGTCTTGGTTGTTTTGAGGTTTTGATTCAGCTTCACTCTTCAGCTTGCGTTTGAAGATTTCTGCTTTGGCTGTTTGCAGAGCTCGAGTTTGCCCTCAGCGAGTCCGCCAAGGCACTTGTCCAGGCGGTTGAGCAGAAGGAGGCCGACCGCGCGGCCATGTCCGAGGCTATCTCGGCCCTTGGCTAGATCTTTGGCCTTGACGACGTCCCCTCGGGAAGCTCCCCTCAGAGTCGCCTACAGGCCTTGGGCGACCATGCGCGCGGCCGACTCCGCAAGGCGCTGCATCACGGTGTTAGGCGGGCCTTCGCCGTGCTCGCTTCCCACTATGATGTGGATCTGGAGCGGGTCAGCGAGGGGTATTGTCTTCCCGATGAAGACGAAGCTGCCCTGGCCGAAGTTCAGAGGCTTCACGCGGCCGTCGTGGGCCCGAGCGCGGTGCTGGCGTCCACCTTCGAGGTGGAGATCCTTCCGCCTGCGCCGCCGTTCGAGGCCGGGGCGGGTCTTGCCGAGGGTGGAGACGGCGCTGAGGTCGGAGATGAAGCCGAGGATGCTGCTCCTCCCCTGGGCGATGCTTGATTCTGCCGGAGCAGTTTGTGTTTGAACATGTGTGTGCCTTTCGCGGCCGCTGAGGCCTGAACACTTTGTCATCGTGATATAAAGTTGCGTCTTTTTCCTCCTGTTTTGCGTACCCGGACTTGTTCGTCAGTAGCAGGATCGCTTACCCAAGTAAGAGTTATTTTTCGTGGTAGGTGACGAGTGAGGTATCCGTATCTCGGAGGCATAGGAGTCCCTCGGCTCGGTCGGCCTTGCCACTTACATGCACTCTTATTCGCCTCTCGGGGTTCTGTTACTGACATAACCAGGAGACACGAAAGTCATTTTGGCGGAAGATTTTTTTTCGAGGAAAATTTTGACGTAGAGGGGGTTCCCCCTTCTAGCCCCCGAGGGAGGGTCGGGCTTTGCCGAGGCAAGGCTGACCCTTCCTTGAAGGTTAGACTTTGCTTATGCATGTAGAAGAGGTATATGAACGACTTGAAAACATCTTAAGGGTAGAAGCGATGTAGCTATCGGATGTTCCAAGCGTTGCTGTAGACCTCGCCTTGACTATTGGCCCGCTTGTATGTTCCGGGCTTTAGAATCTTGGCGATGATGAACGACCCTTCCTAGGGAGGCGTGAGCTTGTGGAGCCCTCGGGCGTCTTGTAGTAGCCGAAGCACCAGGTCGCCCACCTGGAGGTCTCGGGACCGAACCCCTCGGGCGTGGTAGCGTCGCAGGGACTGCTGATACCGCGCCGAGTGTAGTAAGGCCATGTCCCGAGCCTCTTCCAGCTGGTCAAGTGAGTCTTCTCGGTTTGTCTGGTTGCTTCGGGCGTTGTATGCCCTCGTCCTCGGGGAGCCGTGTTCTAAGTCTGTGGGCAAGATAGCCTCGGCCCCATAGACTAGAAAAAATGGCGTGAAGCCCGTGGCTCGGCTTGGCGTCGTCCTCAGACTCCAGACCACCGAGGGGAGTTCCTTCGTCCACCGCTTGCCGAACTTGTTGAGGTCGTTGTAGATCCTTGGGTTGAGCCCCTGTAGAATCATGCTGTTGGCACGCTCTACCTGCCCATTCCTCATGGGGTGAGCTACGGCGGCCCAGTCCACCCGGATGTGGTGGTCCTCACAGAAGTCCAGGAACTTTCTGCCGGTGAACTGGGTGCCGTTGTTGGTGATGATGGAGTTCGGGACCCCGAAGCGATGGATGATGTTGGTGAAGAACGCCACCGCTTGTTCGGGCTTGATGCTGTTTAGGGGTCGGACCTCGATCCACTTGGAGAATTTGTCGAGGGCAACCAGTAGGTGCGTGTAGCCCCCGGGTGCCTTCTGCAAGGGATCGACGAGGTCCAGACCCCACACAGCAAACGGCCAGGTGATGGGTATTGTTTGCAGAGCCTGAGTGGGTAGGTGCGTCTGCCTTGCGTAGAATTGACACCCTTGGCAGGTGAGGACAATTCTAGTGGCGTCAGCCACCGCGGTCGGCCAGTAGAAACCTTGTCGGAAAGCGTTTCCAATAAGGGCTCGAGGCGCTGCGTGATGACCGCAAGCCCCCGAGTGTATTTCTTGTAAGAGCTCCTGGCCTTCGGCGATGGATATGCATCGCTGGAGGATGTCGGAGGGGCTGTGGTGGTAGAGCTCCTCTTCATCACCCAGCAAGACGAACGACTTGGCGCGCCGCGCCAATCGCCGAGCTTTGGCTCTGTCGAGGGGTAGTTCCTCGGTGGAGATATTGCAGGTATGGGGTCTGCCAGTCTCGATTAGGCATGACCCCATTCTGCTCTTCCTTGACGCGCAAAGCCTCACCCTCGGGGGCCGAGGGTGCCTCGGGCGGGGCCGAGGCCTTCTCGGGCTCGGGCGTGTCGTCGATCTTGATGGAGGGTTGATGTAGGTCTTAGGAGAAGACGACCGGAGAAACCGTTGTCCACCCCGAGGCTATCTTAGCCAGCTCGTCTGCAGTCTTGTTGTATCGTCGAGCGACGTGGTTGAGCTCGAACCCATAGAACTTGTCCTCCAGCTCGGATATCCAGTGAGTGCTCGGCGACTTCCCTCGGTATGCCAGGCATGTCCGAGGGACTCCACGCAAAAACCTCAGCGTTCGCGCGGAGAAAGTCGATGAGCACTGCTTCCTATTTGGGGTTGAGCTCGGAGCCGATCCGGATCTGCTTGGAGGCGTCGTTGCTGGGGTCGAGAGGGACGGACTTAACCGCCTCTACTGGTTCGAAGTTGCCGGCGTGGCGCTTCGCATCTGGCACCTCCTTGGAGAGGTTTTCCATGTCGGCTTCGGCGAGGGCCTCGGCGTACTCCACGCACTCCACGTCGCATTCGTACGCGTGTCGGTACGTGGGGCCGACGGTGATGACCCCGTTGGGGCCCGGCATTTTGAGCTTGAGGTAGGTGTAGTTGGGGACGACCATGAACTTGGCGTAGCATGGCCTCCCCAGTACTGTGTGGTAGGTTCCTCGGAACCCGACCACCTCAAACATGAGGGTTTCCCTTCGGAAGTTGGAGGGAGTCCCGAAGCAGACGGGCAGATCGAGTTGTCCGTGGGGTTGGACGCGTTTCCCGGGGATGATCCCGTGAAAAGGCGCCGCGCCTGTCCGGATCGAGGACAGATCGATCTGCAGGAGCCCGAGGGTCTCGGTGTAGATGACGTTGAGGCTGCTGCCTCCATCCATGAGGACCTTGGTGAGCCTGACGTTGCTGATGACGGGGTCGACAACGAGCGGATATTTCCCTGGGCTCGGCACGCGGTCGGGGTGGTCGCCCTGGTCGAAGGTGATGGGCTTGTCGGACCAGTCTAGGTAGACTGGCTCCGCCACCTTTACCGAGCAGACCTCCCGACGCTCTTGCTTGCGGTGCCGAGCCGAGGCGTTCGCCACTTGCCCACCGTAGATCATGAAGCAGTCATGGACCTCGGGGAACTCCTCTGCCTTGTGATCCTCCTTGTCGTTGTTGTGGGCCCTGCCACCTTCCGTCGGTGGCCCGGCCTTGTGAAAGTGGCGCCGAAGCATGACGCACTCCTCAAGGGTGTGCTTGACGGGCCCCTGATGATAGGGGCACGGCTCCTTGAGCATCTTATCAAAGAGATTGGCACCTCCAGGAGGTTTCCGAGGGTTCTTGTACTCAGCGGCGGCGACAAGGTTCGCGTCGGTGGCGTCGTGTTTCGCTTGCGACTTCTTCTTGTTCTTCTTCTTGGTGCCGCGCTGAGCGGACGCCTCGAGGACGTCTTCCGGCTGGCGGCCCTGGGGCTGCTTGTCCTTTCGGAAGATGGCCTCAACTGCCTCCTGGCCAGAGGCGAACTTGGTGGCAATGTCCATCAGCTCGCTCGCCCTGGTGGGGGTCTTGCGACCCAGCTTGCTCACCAGGTCACGGCAGGTGGTGCCGGCGAGGAACGCGCCGATGACGTCCGAGTCGGTGACGTTGGGCAGCTCGGTGCGCTGCTTCGAGAATCGCCGGATGTAGTCCTAGAGAGACTCTCCTGGCTGCTGGCAGCAGCTTTGGAGATCCCAAGAGTTCCCTGGGCGCACGTACGTGCCCTGGAAGTTGCCGGCGAAGGCTTGGACCAGGTCGTCCCTGTTGGAGATCTGCCCCGAAGGCAGATGCTACAGCCAGGCTCGAGCGGTGTCGGAGAGGAACAGGGGGAGGTTGCGGATGATGAGGTTGTCATCGTCCGTTCCACCCAGCTGGCAGGCCAATCGGTAGTCCGCGAGCCACAGTTCCGGCCTCGTCACCCCCGAGTACTTTGTGATGGTAGTCGGGGTTCGGAACCAGGTCAGGAACGGCGCCCGTCGTATGGCCCGGCTGAAAGCCTGCGGACCGGGTGGTTCCGGCGAGGGGCTCCGATCCTCCCCGCTGTCGTAGCATCCCCCACGCCTGGGGTGGTAGCCTCGGCGCACCCTCTCGTCGAGGTGGGCTCGACGGTTGTGGTGGTGGTGCTCGTTGCCAAGGCGACCCGGGGCCGCAGGCGTCGTGTTGCGCGTGCGCTCGGTGTGGACCGAGGCTTCCCGCACGAATCGGGAAGTCGTGGCGCGATGCTTCGAGGGGTACCCTTGCCTTCGGGAGGCAGAGCTTTCGGCCCGTCGGACCGCGGCATCCTCCAGGAGATTCTTGAGCTCTCCCTGTATATGCCGCCCTTCGGTGGTCGATGGTTCCGGCATCGCGCGGAGTAGTATTGCTGCTGCAGCCAGGTTCTGGCCGACCCCACTAGAAGCCGGTGGCGGCCTTGCCCTGACGTCGTCGGCAATGCGGTGCTGGATGCCCTGGGGTAGATGACGCGCTTCTCTGGCCGGAGCTTGGTCTGCCCATTCCTGCCCGATGTTCCGCCGGAACTGCTCAAGTGTTCCTGCTCCCTCGTCGAGCCTGGCCTGCATCTCGCGGATTTGCTCGAGCTGTGCGTCCTGACCCCCCATAGGGACTAGGACCACAGCTAGCTCCCGAAGGATGTCAACGCGAGGCGCAGGCCTAGGGGGATCGCTGTTTTCCGGCATACCAAGATGGTTGCCTTCGCCGGGACCCCCTAGATCGACGTGGAAACATTCACGACTTGGGCCACAGTCCTCGTCGCCGAAGCTGCGGCTACCGTCGGAACAATCGGAGAGGCAGTAGTCGCATGCGGTCATGAAGTCCCACATGGCACTGGGGTTACCGAGCCCGGAGAAATCCCAACAAAAGTCGGGCTCGTCATCTTCCTCGGAACCCGAGGGTCCGTAGGTCGAGAGGGCCGTCAGTCTGTCCCAGGGCGACCGCACATGGTACCCCGGAGGGTTGGTACATGCCTCTATGAAGGCTTCCACCGAAGCGAGGTCGCTTGGTGGGTTGAAGCTGAATCCAAAAGGCACGAGATGGGAATCGGTCGGTACCTCTTGGTCGACGGGCGGTGATGAAGTCGCGTCAGGGGCGGACTGCGCCGTTGTCTCAGGTACGAGGGCGACGCCCAGCAAGTCCTTCACGAGCGTGCTGGCGTCGTTCGTCTGCTTGGGGTTGGCGTGTTGCGGGGAAACAGCGCTCGTCTTCGTCTCAGACGCAAGGTCGAAGCCCGACGTGTCCCCCGCTAGGGCGCCGGCGTCGTCGACTTGCTTGACAGCCGACGAGGTGCCACCTCCTGCTTGGCCATAGTTGCCCCGCCTCCTCCTCCGTCGGTGGGGAGGTGATTGGACAAACCCGGATGTTGTTCTTCCGCCATGTGGGGAAGACGTCATTGATTCCGCCGCCGGGGGCGGGCTGACGGCCGCCATTGACGCTGTCGCGCGGCGGGGGAAGGAGTATCATGTCGTAGCTGCCGTCGAGGGACATGAACTCAAGACTCCCGAAACGGAGCATCGTCCTGGGTTGGAAAGGTTGCTGGAGACTACCCATCTGGAGCTTGACGGAAAGCTGTTCGTCAACACGCAGTAGGCCCCTACCTGGCGCGCCAACTGTCGGCGTTTCGACCCCGGGGGGTCCCTGGACCGACGAGTAAATTGTCGCTGCGTGTCCCAGCCCAGATGGGTCGGCGCGAGACGGGACACAAAGGGGGGAGAACAGTAAGGGGAAACCGCGGCCTTCGTGTTGTCCTGCGCCCAGGGCGGATGGATGCGCTTGCAGTAGGGGGTTACAAGCGTTCGCCTGGGAGAGAGAGAGAGAGAGCCTTATGCGTCGGCCTGTTCTCCCGCGTGGCCAACCCTCTCGTACGAGAGCCCTGGACCTTCCTTTTATAGGCGTAAGGAGAGGGTCCAGGTGTACAATGGGGGGTGTATCAGTGTGCTAACGTGTCTAGCAGAGAGGAGCTAGAGCCCTAAGTACATGTCGTCGTGGCAGTCGGAGAGGTTTTGGCACCCTGTTCTTGTGATGTTGTGGCCGTCGGAGGAGCGCTGGAGCCCTGCGTGTAGCATCCCAAAAATTCAAATCCTGAAATTTTCTCAAACTCGCCCTAAATTCAAAATGAATTTCAAGTTTCATTTCAAAATGTTTGTTTGCGAGTTGATATCAACAAATAAAATATAGTGGTCTATATTATCTCCAAAATCCTCC
The DNA here is from genome assembly GCA_029449295.1 of Zea luxurians. Classification (NCBI taxonomy): domain Eukaryota; kingdom Viridiplantae; phylum Streptophyta; class Magnoliopsida; order Poales; family Poaceae; genus Zea; species Zea luxurians. The sequence goes on along the minus strand of JAOPSE010000016.1, from coordinate 82,657,537 downwards.
TCAAAATACCTACAAATATTTCCCGAGTGATCCACCTCAAAATTCTTTCCAGAAATACTGCCTAGATATTTCCTAGTGATCCCCTTCAAGTTCTTTCCAGAAATACTGCTCAACTATTCCACCGATATATCTTCGGATATTTTCCTCTTAAGAAATACCTTCAGAATCATTTTTCAAGACCCTACAAATATTTTCTTCATAACTTTCCTCATGCTCATACGTATACGTATGCCTCCAGTGTCATACGGTGAGCTCTACAAGCTAATTACACTTATACAAGACAAATACATGCTAATCTCCCACTAATCCTCTCATCCCTCCCCCCTAATCCCCCACCATGGCTATAAATAGAGGGGCAAGGGCCTCCTCTCATCCCACCCCAAGCCATTTCATGGCAACTCTCTTCCCCCCCCCACACACCCACTCCATATTCCACACAAGCACACACTAGCACAAGGATCGTTCGATCGTTCTTCGATCGTTCGTCCCCCTGTTCTTAGTTTGTTCGTTCGTTCGTCCGATCGTTCGATCGTTCGTCCGATCGTTCATGGTTCGTTCGTCCGATCGTTCGTCCGTTCGTTCGATCGTTCGTCCGATCGTTCATGGTTCATTCGTCCGATCGTTCGATCGTTCATTCGTTCGTCCAAATAATCTTTTTCCTGCCGTTATGCTGCCGAAATTCCGATCGTTCGTTTGTTCGATCATTCAATCGTTCATCGTTCGTTCATAGTCCCTATTCATAGTTCATCATTCGTTCATAGTCCCTATTCATCGTTCTTCCAGATAATCTTTGTCCTGCCGTTATGCTGCCGAAATTCCGATCGTTCGTTCGTTCGATCATTCGATCGTTCATCGTTCGTTCATAGTTCCCTATTCATCGTTCATCGTTCGTTCATAGTCCCTATTCATCGTTCATCGTTCGTTCATAGTCCCTATTCATCATTCTTCCAGATAATCTTTGTCCTGTCGTTATGCTGCCGAAATTCCGATCGTTCGTTCGTTCGATCATTCGATCTTTCATCGTTCGTTCATAGTTCCCTATTCATCGTTCATCGTTCGTTCATAGTCCCTATTCATCGTTCGTCGTTCATTCATAGTCCCTATTCATCGTTCTTCTAGATAATCTTTGTCCTGCCGTTATGCTGCCGAAATTTCGATCGTTCGTTCGTCCGATCATTCGATCGTTCGTCCGTTCGTTCGTCCAAATAATCTTTTCCTGCCGTTATGCTGCCGAAATTCCGATCGTTCGTTCGTCCGATCATTCGATCGTTCGTCCGTTCGTTCATAGTTCCTATTCATCGTTCATCGTTCGTTCATACGAACTATTCACTATCACTATTCACTGTTACTATTCATCATCACTATTCACATACACTATTCATCATCGTTAGTATTTACCATTACTATTCATCATCGTTACTATTCATCGATGATATCTATAATTACTTTTCCGTCGCCACTATTCATCATTACTAATCATCGTTACTATTCATCGGTCATCTAGTTATCCCAAATTTCAACTACTCATCCATCATGCTGTCCAGTCCACCTAAGACCAGCCAGACCAATATTTCAGTCATACGAACTCCGATGACTGTGATATTCCTTCCAGTAGGGAACTTCCCATCTGGTCACCCATCCCAGGTTTCTCCAAGTTGAGCACGCTTAACTTTGAGATTCCTTCGAACCAGGCTTCCAAACTCCGATTCCAATAATTCTTGTTTCTAAATTCTTATTGAATTATTCCCTATCCCGACCATGTCATCCCTTAAACATGGTTCATATTTCAGAAGACTCCCAAAATACTCTTGTCCCATATTCTACCTATAACTCTCCTGTTCATACTAAGTCAGACGATTCATTCGTCACTATTCTCACCAACAGTGAACTTCACTGTGCTACACCACATACACCCAGCTATAAATACACCCAGCTACCCTCTCCCTCTCCACACACACACTCAACACCTCAGCTAAGGCAAACACCCCACCCACTCAGTTACTCCGCTCTGCCGGCTACACGCATAGTGTCGCTTCGCCTCCAGTCCACCCTCCTGGTAAGCGCCTCCGCTCCACCACCAGTAATATCACAACACCACATGACACAGATTCTACTCAAGACTCTACCCATCCATATATCACTATTCTGACCACTATACTAAATATTTGTTGGTATACTTGCTTGTTTGTATGTTTGCTTATTCATGTTGCATAGTTATCGGAGCGTTCGTGTCGTCTCGTGGAGGCCAGATCTGCAAGTCTATGCCAGGCAGTGGAGCTAGAAGCCAGTTCCGCGAGCTCCCCTTCCCCCTTCGTCGAATAAGCACGACAAGCTCACTGGATCCCTTTGATGCATAAATTACCTATGTTTTACAACCACAACCCTCAGCCTGTTATTTTATGCATGATATGATTTTGAGACAAGTTATTATGGCCACCCAAGCCGCTTGCCGCAATCAATCCTTAATATATTTGTTACAAAAGATTTGAGAAAGGGTGTGAGTTTCCAAAAGAAAATGCTTTTCAAAATGTGTATGATGAAGGGTTTTCACCTTTATCACCTTGTGAGTGGGATAATCAGGGACTCCCTGGTTTAGGAGAGGGCCTAAGGTGATGGCTTAGCTGGTTTAGGCGTGAGCAGAGGGATTGTCCCCTCGTATAAGGACCGGTTTGTCATCTTTCACTACCTGTACTCATGCTAAGTACAACCACTCGAGACTGTGTGGGCAGTCACTCAATCTGAACTCGTACGGTCCAACCCCAGGGTTATGAAGGCTGGGGAGCAACGGGAGGATAAGGAGGGGGGAAGTTTTTCTGGTTTGGACATGGTGGTGGCCTGACTCCTTCCTGATAACCGTTAAGGTTAGGACGTGCGGGGAAAGAAAGAGATTCGGATTCGGGTCTCACTAGCTATGAGATCGCAGAGCCGGACTAGTGGGTAAAGTGTACACCTCTGCGTAGAGTTCAAACCTATTCGAATAGGCTGTGTCCACAGGAATGGACGAGTCTGGTATGGTATGGCAATTAATGTTTTGTTTTCCAAAAAAAGGTGCGTTTGAGAAAAGTGGTTTTTAAAAGGTTCGGCGGTTGAGCCGTGAGCTATGGTGGACGGGAAGTCCAATAGCTGTTTTTTGGAAATGAAAACTAGTGGGAAACTGCTGAGATACCTAGATGGTTTAGTCCAGGGGATTTTGTTATAATACTGAAAAACTTCCTGCTCCTTTTGGAGAGGATGCGCTTTGCGAAAGTACAAAATGTTTTTCAAAACAACCCTGCATAAAATATTGTTGTTTCTGCAAAATTTTCTGAGCTCCACATATTCCATGCATTATATCTGATTTCCCCATTCCGCGGGTGAAGGTGGGCTGCTGAGTACGTTTGTACTCACCCTTGCTTATTTGTTGTTTTTCAGAAAAAGGAGATCGGGTAAGAGTTACGACTGTTCCCAACCTTGCCTGTGGCTGTTGGACCGCTGATTTGCTTCGCTGCGTATATCGGGCTACTTCAGCCCCACTCTAATGATATGTCCCGAGTTGTGGACCAACTCTTAAAGTTGTTCGCCACCTTTGTAGGTTTGTCTCGTTTAAGCAGATTTGGTATCATCTGATGTATAAATGTGTTTACTAGCCTCCTGGGACTAGTAATTGTATCACATTTGAGTCTCAGAGGATTGGGGACGCTTCAGGTGGTATTAGAGCTGTTAGGTTGGCCGCAGAACGTAACCCTTAGCCTGATCCAAAAGTTTTTGAGTCAAAACTATTTTCTTAAAAAAAATTCTTGCTCTTATCCCTTCATTTCAAAAATGTTTTCCCCTTTCCTTCTCTCAGAAGTCAGATGGAGGTCTGCTGCCAAACTAGCTTGTGCCAAAATGAAGATGGTTTCCCCAAGTTGCTGAGAGCATGCACAGTTTGCCTCGGAATCAGGAGTCAGCCAGAGTATGATGGTCGTGAATTCGTCGAGCATGGCACAGAGAAGTGTGTCGTGACTATATACATTGGATCCAGTCCGCACCATGTGGAATGGAGTGTCACTACTGCTGGGCACAGATTCAAAGACACCTGCCAAGTCGTCGCTCGCAAGGCATTGAGGACCCTGTGTCAACTTTATGAAGAAGAAGTGGCCGACACCCCGCTTAGATTCTTTCCGCCCTTTCAGAGAGACCGTCCCGTTTGGATGGCCAGGATGCGTGCATTGGAAGGGAAGCAGATTCTTGAGGATGACCCTACAGTCACGTACCTCACTACATACCTGCTCACCCTGGATCCACAATATGATTTCTTGGCCCGGCACCACCGTCAGATGATTGCCCGAGTAGAAGATGCAGAGAAGCTCAACCGTAAGCTCCATGTGGATCTCACCACAGCTCAAGCCCGTGTAGCTACCTTGGAAAGTCGTGAAGTCATTGTTGTTGAAGCCCTGAAGCAAGCCAAGGATGAGCATGTCCAAAAGCTGATGGAGGCCTACTTGGTAACCCATAACCAACGTAGAGCCCTGCGGATCCAAGAGCCCGCTCCATCCAACCCAGTTCAACCCAGGAGAGCTGAAGATCCCCAGATTCTTGAAGGTCACCCGGTCTCTATCAGAGGAAAGAAGAAGATTTGGGAACTCCCGGAAGGAGCCATAGTCTTGGAAGGAATTCCAGTCTCCCCTCAGGCTATGGATAAGCAAGAGCACCCTGAATCCTCTCAAGATCCCCCGCCGGAGTTGTTTGAGCCCCTCACCATGAAGAAGATTCCAACACCATCCCTTGAAGTCAAGGAAGGAGCTGCAAGCACCCCGCCAGCACCACCGCCCTCTGAGGATGTAACACCCTGAATTTGGGGGTATAAAATTTCTTTGCTCATATTCACAAATTCAGGTGTTACTTCCCTTTTCTCATCCTTCCCCAATCTTCTCTTTCTCATTTCTATAGGAGAAAAGTGGTTATTTTATTTGTAACTATAGTCTATTAGCTCAAACTCCAAGGGAGTATGAATTGTTGCATCATGTTGAACCCTAGATTTCACTTTTGTTTGGTGCATAATTCTTAGAAAGTCTAATTTGAATTTGTGGCTTATTTGAATTTGAATCAAATAGAGAAAATAAAAAGAAAAGAGAAAACAAATACCAGAATAAAAGAAAAAGGGAAAGAAGCCCAACCCTGCCGCCCCCTCGGCCTTTCGGCCCAGCCGGCCCAACCCCGCGCGCGCGCCTCTCCCCCCCGCTCTCTCTGCCCTGGCGGGCCCGCCCGTCAGCGCGGCCGCCGTCTCCGCGCCCGCCTCCCTCTCTCTCTGCTCGCGGGCCCGGCCTGTCAGCCCCGTCTTCCCCGCGTAACCGCCGCCCGAGCTGCGCGTTGCCGCGGTCTCCGCGCCCACGTCGCGCGTGGAGCTCGCAACCGCCCCGCCCCCGGCCACTTGAGCCCAGAACCCCACTCGCCCTCTCCCCCTCCCTCATTTGCGCACCTGCAGGCCTCTCTCTCACCTCCCCCTCGCTGCGCGCATGCCAGAGCGCCGTCGCCACGAACCGCCGTCGTCTCGAGCTCGTTTCCCCGTCGCCGTTGGAGCTCCGCCGTGCCCTCAGCCACGGTGAGCTCCGCCCCGACGTCCGCAACCCGGGACGCGCTCCAATTTCCCCTTCCCCTCCCTATTTCCCTCTGCCCGCGCTCACCCGCCGTCCTCCGTGCAGCCGCGGAGGTCCGCCACCGCCGACCCGGGCCGTCGTCGCGCCATTGCCGCCACCGAGGAGTCCCCGGAGTCCGTCTTGAGGTAAGGGACCTCCCCTGCCCTCTCCCTTCCTCTCTATTGCTCTCTACTGCGCTTAATTGCTCGCCGGAGTCCCATAGCACCGCCGCCGAGCCGCTTCGCCGTGGACCGCCCCCCTCCGGTGCCCCTGCCCCGACCTAGCCCCCACCGGACGATTCCCCGCGCCCTCCCCAACCTTCCCAGCCGCTCGGGTCACCCCAAAGACCCGCAGAGCGCCCGCGCCCCTCGTCTCCGGTGAGTCCTCCGCCGCGGAGACGAGCGCCGCCGCCTCTGCTAGCCGTAGGAAAGGCCAAGGCCGGCCACCCGACCCCCGCCGTTCATTCCAGATCGGGCAGCCCTGATTCAATTAGCCCGGGCCCAATCCTGGCCGTCCACCGGAGATCCAACGGCCCAGGGCCGCTTCCCTCACACCCCGCGCCTGCGCTGCTCGCCCGGCCCCGCCTGTCAGCCCGCCCGCGCCCGCTCTGCCGCCCGGCCCCGCCTGTCAGCCGTCCGCCCCGCGCTGCTCGCTGGCCCCGCCTGTCAGCCGCTCAGGCTGCCGCGCGCTCGCGCGCCCGCCCGCGGATCTAATCCTGCGCGTTAATCTGAGATCCGACGGCCGTAAAAGCCCGGTACCCCTTCGCCCGCGCGTTTTCTTAAAGAGACCCCCGGCTTCCTGAAAATTAACCCGTCGTCCCTGGATTCTCGCAGTTAGGTCCTCGGACCTTTTATTTAATTCAAAATAAGTATTTAGGGTATATTTTTAATCCCTAAACTTGTAAAATTCATAAATTTGTCATATGAACTCCAAATTAGGTGCTTCAAATTGCAAAATGCTCATAGTATTTTTGTCTACCTATTTAACCAATGTTTCCCTGCTGTTTTTATGTCCCAATTAATAGTTGATCATTAGGATAAGATTAAGGTTATTGGAACCCCTATTTGAGATAAATAAAAGATAGAAGACTTTAATAAAAGTGGGAGCACCTAAGTTTATGGACTTAAAATCATGTAATGATTTAACCCCACCACTAACTTAGACCTGATTAGTGGATAATGAATCATTTTGTATAGTCCTCTACCCTAGACCTAGGGAACACCAGAGTGCCTATCCTTTTCTATTATGAACTTGTGATCCCTCTGCTGCATATGTTTGGTATATGGCTTTTGTTTGTTATTTCCCAAGTGCATAGTGTGAATGATTACTTTACGTAGACAACGAGCAGTCTGTGTTTCCCGAGGAAGTTGCAGAGGAAGTTCCTGATCAACAGTTTGGTGAAGGCAAGTGTCCTTTGACCCATTATGTCCTATTCATTTATAACTTACTACCCCGCATTACTTACTTGAAACCTAAGGATTGACTAGCTTTACACTTTACTTTATCCTTGATGACCTTATGGGCTGTTATGGTTAGCATTCTGCTATTGCCTTAACTTAATCAATGAACATGATGTGACTATTTACGATACTGTTATCCTGATGATATTGATGATCTTGTGATACTCTAGGGGACTCGGGCTGTTTTCCTGTAAGACCCAAAATTAGTAGAGGAAAAAAAAATAAACAAAGTATCATAATGCTTTGGAAATTAGGAAAATAAGAAAAATGATGAGAAAAGGGATTTTTTTCTTTTAAAGGAAACCATTTATACATCCCATGAAATGGATAACAAGGAGAATAAAACTTAAATTTGTAATATTAAAATAATATGGTTTATATTCACCTTTGGATTTCAATTGATACATTTGAAAAATCTGAAAACTAAAATAGAAGTATAAATTTGAATTTGGAATAGAAAATAGAAAATAAAAGAGAAGGGAAGAACTAAGAAAAATACTACATAAAATAAAATAAAAATCAGAATAAACATCCTTCACACTTAAATTATTAAATTATACCATTCAAACTGAGGACAAGTTATTTCACAAAGTTTGAATTTAAACTTGAACTCAAATTGGATTTGAAAATGGAGAAAAGAAAATAGAAAATAAAAAGGAAAAGAATAAAAACCTTACCTGGGCTCGCTGTACCATTTTCGGCCCACTTAGGGAATCATCACCGCGCGGCCCAATTCTCCTCCCGCGCCCTCTCACCCTGCGGCTGACGCGTGGGGCCCGGGTCGTCAGCCTGCTGGATGTTGTCCCGTGCGCCTGCTTTCGCTTGGTGTCACTTACACGTGGGGCCCCCCTGTCAGCTGCTTCTTCTATCCGACAACAGAATCGTGCGATTCCCTCGCCGCGCGCATGGCTGCCGAACCAGACGCCGCGGATTCCGCGCGCGGGCCAAGTCCGTGGCTCGCCGAAGTTCCGTGCTGAACCTCGGGGTATAAATACCAGACGCTATCCCTCCTCGCTCATCCTATCTGCTCCCAATATCGGTGTCGCGACTGGCATCTCTGAGAACACCGCCGCCTTCGTCTCCCTCGCCGCGACCGCAGACTGCCCTCTATAGAGCGATTCGGGCTCCAATCGGGACATCTGGGGATCGTTCGGGTCGCAAAGTAGCCGTTCGAGGGCGCAATCGGATCGCGGTGACCCGGGGCGACCGGAATTCATCACCGGATGGTGGTCTCCGCCGCGCTTGGTGGATAGGTGTTGGCACCGCGTTAATCAAGGTAATGGCGCCTCCACTACGTTCGTACTATTCACCATCACGTTTGGTTTCGTCGAATCGAGGTGGGGCGCTCGCTGGGGGCTCGGGCGAGTGGGCATAGGGCAATGGCGCCGCGGCGCACCGTGTACCGACTCATGTACTCGGTGTTGTCCAAAATTGGTTGTAGATTAGAGTTCAGGGAGTCCTCAGGGGTGCGAGGGACGAGTTAATTGGCAAATGGTGTACGGGGTAGCCGGTTTTGCTGCACCGGCGGTCTTGCCGCCGCACGGTCGGTCGCGCCGGCGTCGCGGTCTGGTGGAGGAAGGAGACGACGCGAGGGCCCTTGATTAGATAACCAACGGCTAGGATCGGGGCTGGGCGTAGAGCTATTGCGCGCCGTTGATTTCGGAACGACTGGTGCAGATTAGGAGTTGTCATACCCCTTCGCGCGTTTGATCGTGACCATCGATTCCATGATCGACGATCCTCGGCGCGTACCGTTACATTAAAGGCTAGATTCTATCCGGGCCGCAGGATCTGGATCGTCCGGTCCAGAATAGAAGTTACCCCTTCGCCGTGTAAATTTATTAAAGAGACCCTTACTTTTTCAGTAACTAACCCGCCGTCCACCTATCACTGTTCACTGAGTCTGGAATTTTATTCGCGCAGACCCCTGCACTTCTCTGTATTTGAGGCCCAGTCCAGAGTGTTATAAAATCAGGAAAATGAATTAGAAAATGAGTTTTTAATATAAAAATAATTCCTAGAATTTATATAATTCATAGAAAATGCATATGAACTCCAAATTAATCCATTCCACTTCCTATAATTTTGTAATATTATTGTTTATCAATTAGTGCCACTGGTTTTACATAAAAGTCACATTAAAACTGTTATCTTAATTAATCTTGTATTGAACACATAAAACATTAGAAAATCCATAACTTAAAATCTATAACTCCAAAATTAATGATTCCTGTTCCTAGAATCTTATTTTAATGTGTAGATTATTATTATGTATTTTGTTTACTTGTTTGGTGTGATGTTAAATTTTGCCTACACTATTTGTTTGTATTACTACGACTAGCAGTGAGGTCACGAGTCACCTGAAGATCATCCTGGTACCTGGATTCTCAAGGCCCAGGCAAGTTGTGCCCTTGATCACTTCTTTTTACCCAGCCATGTTCTGATTAATCATAATGATCTGCATAGGTTAATTTTGATGGGACCCAATAGGTTACCCTAGTTTGTCTATCTTTATACCTTGTTTACCACAGAACTTTTTGGGTAGTACTTGCTAGTGCTTTATGTGGTTTTGGGTATAGAGATACACATTACTATTCATGATTATACTTTTATTGTCAGTTGTTATTTACTGTTCATGTTAAGATCATTATGTTAATTGGAACATGGAGCGACCACCCGGGAAAACAGTGCTACCACAAGGGAGGAATGGGACCCCTTGGCTGATTAATTAGGAAAGCTAGTGGAAGACTACCTTACCCGAAAGGGGCAAGGGCAGTAGGGGAGTGGTCAGTGTAGGGAGGCCCTCGGGAGGATTTTGCTGCGATGGCGGTCCTGCAAGGGATTCCTGCATTGGAACTTCCTATAAACTGTAGCGGGTTTTCGGAAGCTAGTGGAACTTTGTAAAGGCCTCGTAGTGGATCCCTAGCCATTCACCTCGGTAGTGTCTAAGGGCCTTGCAAACCCTGGCGACATGGGATACACGACTTGTGGGTAAAGATGCGCAACCTCTGCAGAGTGTAAAACTGGTATACTAGCCGTGCTCACGGTCATGAGCAGCTCGGACCCTCACATGATTAAATTATGGAACTTAAACTCAATTTGTCATATGCATTGCATCGCAGGTGAAGTTGTTACTTTTGTTCTACTATTTAATTGGGCTGGTATTTACTTATACTTAGTAACTGCTAATAAAATTTTGACCGACTTTAAAAGCAATGCTCAGCTCTAACCATCTTCTTTGGTAAGCCTTACACTTCACGTGAGCTCCCACCTTTGGCGAGTTCATGCACATTATTCCCCACAACTTGTTGAGCGATGAACGTATGTGAGCTCACTCTTGCTGTCTCACACACACCACAGGTCAAGAACAGGTACCACAGGATGAGGCGCATGGAGGATGCTGCGATGAGTTCGTGAGAGGTCTAGGTCGTCGTCTCCCAGTCAACTTTGGGTTGCTGGACCGTTTTCTCCTTATAATGTAACTATTTATTTGTATAGAACTCCTGTTATATATAAAGTTGTGACATTCGATCCTGTGCCACTATACATCATATGTGTGAGACTTGGTCCCAGCATACCTGGTGTTTATGTTAACCCCGGGTTTTGGACCCCTAAAATCCGGGTGTTACATTTCCCGAGTACCTCTCCGTAAGGACCTGTTCGTTGAGAGACCACCCGGGATAACAGTGCAACCATGAGGGTGAAATGGGGCGCCCTTAGCTAATTAATTAGAGGAACTAGAGGTGTAGTTGCTTCGCCGTCGTGCCGTCAATGGGGTCCAGGCACAGTGCTTGCTCTGCCGAGGCTGAGTGCCGAGGTTCTTTCGTTTTGCTTTTTGTTAGTCACTCTCCTGCGGGGAGGGGTACTGTGTTTTTCAAACTGGAGAAACCTAACGGGCGGCTACGATCTCTAGGGAATCTTTGTAAAAGCTACGTAGTGATACCCTGCCGGACCACCTAGGTAGTGGTCAATGGGGATTAGCTCTCCCCGAGCAGAAAGGGAATCATGACTCATGGGTAAAGTGTTCGACCTCTGCAGAGGGTAGTGAAACTGATATATCAGCCATGCTCACGGTTAAGAGCAGCCTTGGGATCCTCTTTGATTAGAGATACAGATGGTTCGAGATACAAGGATTATGTTATGGTTTTGGTTCGAATATGATGATGTTGTTCCTCGATGAGGAAATGGTTCATGGGTTGGTTAATGCTAAAATCTGGCTTCTACTAATGATAAATACCTGACCAACTAAAAGCAACTGCTTGAGCCTAACCCCACATAAAGCTAGTCCACTTCAGCCAAACAGGACATTTGCTGAGTACGTTGATGTGTACTCATCCTTGCTTTACCACAAAACACTAGGTTGTCCGCATTGTAACCGCTGCTCAGGAGAAGGCGAAGCCGTGGAAGGAGACTTCCAGGAGTTCCAAGACTACGACGAATTCTAGGTGTGGGTTGGCGGCAACCCCCCAGTCAGCTGCCTGTGAAGGCCCTATCTTTACTGCGTTTCGCTAGCACTTTGATTTAACTGTTAAGTTGATGACTATGTGGATGACTATGACTCTGTGATGTAATAAGTTAATACTCTCTTAAGTTATTATTCGAGCAATGTGCATTGATGTTCATTTATGTAATCGTTGTGCACGTGAGTTTTGATCCTGGCACGTACATAGTTCGCACTTGGTTTGCCTTCCAAAACCGGGTGTGACATAAGTGGTATCAAAGCCGTGCTGACTGTAGGACCGCTGACCTAGAGTAGCACTGGTCGTACTAAGGACTATTGACCTTCCCCCCTCACCTTGACCCCTGATGTTACTTCAAAAGTCGGTCACCTCGACCAACCCTATGTTTTACTACATATATATATACTATATTATACCTTGTTAAAATTTTTATCTTATTTTGTCTATGGTTTATTCACTTGTCATATTAGTTCTGCTCTTACTCTTATGCTTACGGTGTCTTTTGTAGATGGCTCGTCTTAGACACACTGCACGTAAGTCGGTGATTCCTTTCCTACCGTCTCGACTTGCGGAGCGTCCTCTGCACTGCACCGTGTCCGGTCAGTCGAGTCACCTGGAGAGACTGCACCACCGCCTGCGTGAGGAGCAGGAACGCCGGCGCCAGCACAGAGAGCAGCAGGGCTCTTCCTCCCCACCCCAGCAAGAGGTGGAGTCCGTGAGGCCCCGTTCCTCTGTTGCCCAGCTGGAGGCGCCCCCTGCACCACCGCGGGACGCCTCGGCTATTGGAGAAGCTACCGGAGGAAGTCCTGGAGGAGACCCCGACGACGACGACTCAGACCACTGCACGGAGTCTTCTGAGCCGCAGGAGGCGGAAGGATGGGTCACCCGACCCATCACCCGTGACGCCGCTCGTGGTTGTCACTTCCACGACGCACTCGACACCTTGCTACGCCAGGCTTTTGACCGGCATACCTGGTCGATCGAGTATCGTTGTGTAGTCTACCAGCACAGTCGCGGGAGGTACCCGGACCGCTGGGAGGCTACCTGCCTAGTTCGCCGTCCAGAGGACAACCTCCGGGGTGCGGAGGCCGTTTCGGAGCACTATTCCATCTCCGAGAGGGACACTGCAGAGGCGGCTATGCAGGATGCAGCACGACGTGCACTCTCCCAGTACTGTTCTTTGTTCGGTGGGGTGGCCGACGGTCTTAACCTTCGGTACTACCCCCGCCGCCCTACTGGCAGCACAGAGAGTGTGGTTGTCTCACCTGTTGGTGAGGCTAACCCTAGGTTGAGCAGCACAGTCAACCTAGTCGCAGTGCTTAACACTGAGCTGGATCACTCTCTGGATGAGCTGAGCAGGGCTCGAACGGAGATTGCGGAGTTGCGTGCTGAGCTGGCAGAGCGCCATCACCAGGAGGGTGGTTCTCCCGCTCTTGTTGGGACTCAGCACCCTTACCGCTCGCCGCCACGTGGTCACCACACTTATGGTTCCCCTGCCTGTAAGACCAGGATAGATCTGGATCCTTAGATCATTAGCGTCGAAGTTTGTAATAATTCTTAAGTCAGATGTCTCAGTCTTAAATAGTTAGTTTAGTTTGCTTATTAGTTGCTTCCAATTAGCTTAGTTTGCTTATCAGTTGCTTGCATGCTTGTTATGATGAACTTGTGCTGGATTTGAATCTTTGTAATGACTGTTGCCAACCTGTGGGTTTCTCCTGCAGTTTGGCCTAGCTATAATGTTAATGAAGTCAGTTATTTAGTTGGGAAGCCATTTACTTCTACATTCCTTCTTATCTGAGAAGCTGTGTTGAATCGTAATGAGGATCAGTGAAGCTCTTTGTTCACTCAGTGTCATGAAGAATTCTGTATTCTCTTTTCTCATGCTGGAGGGTTGTAAGATCAATGCTGATGTATGAATGTCTCCCACAGATGTCTGACAACAGGCGCCGATGCAACAGGCGTGCTCAGCAAGAGCAGCATGACCAGCAGGAGGAACAACAGAGGCAGCCTCCCCCGCCACCCCCGATGTCAGTGGAGCAGATGTTCTTGATGCAGACTCAGGCAGTGCAGGCCATTGGGCAGACTCTGGCAGCCATGCAGCAGGCTCAACAGCAACCCCAACCCCAATTGCAAGTGCAGATGCCCCAGATGCCACGGGATAAGCGTGGTGAGTTCATGAGAGGGCACCCTCCTACCTTCGCCCATTCTGCCGACCCCATGGATGCAGAAGACTGGCTGCGCGCAGTGGAAAGAGAACTGCGCACCGCTCAATGTAACGACAGGGAGAAGGTTCTGTATGGTCCCCATCAGCTAAGGGGAGCAGCCCAGTCCTGGTGGGAGTCCTACCTCGCCACACATGCTGACCCCGAAGCCATCACCTGGGAAGAATTCAGCGAGAGTTTCCGCAGGTACCATGTGCCGGAAGGACTGATGATCGTGAAGAAGGAGGAGTTTCTGGCTCTGAAGCAGGGACCCCTGTCTGTTAGTGAATACAGAGACAAGTTTCTGCAGCTATCTCGGTATGCACCTGAGGATGTCAACACTGATGCTAAAAGGCAGTACAGGTTCATGAGGGGTTTGGTGGATCCCCTGCATTACCAGCTGATGAATCACACCTTCCCCACCTTCCAGCACCTGATCGATAGGGCAGTTATGACTGAGAAGAAGCGTAAGGATATGGAAGATCGGAAGCGCAAGATGAGTGGACCCCAGACCGGAGGCATCAGCCGTCCACGTTTCTCAGGCAGTTCATCTCAGCAAGGCAGGCCTGGTCACCCACAAGGATATCAGAATCAGAACCAGCGTCCGCATCAGCAGCAGTTTCAGAGGCAGTACCCACAGCAGCAGCAGCAGCAGTATCGTCAGCACAGCCAGCAGGGAGGTAATCAGTATCAGAAGCAGAACAACCAGGCACCTCGCCTTCCTGCCCCAGCAACAAACCAGAGCAACCAAGCAGCCCCAGCACAAGGAGGAGGCAGAGGATGTTTCCACTGTGGAGAACAAGGCCACTGGGCGATGCAGTGCCCGAAGAAGGCGGCGCAGCAGCAGACCAACCCCAATGCTCCAACAAGGCAAGGTGTACTGCAGCCGACAGCAGGCAATCGTAACCAAGCGTACAACCGTGGAAAGGTGAACCACTTGGAGGCCGAAGCTGTCGGTGTTTAGGGTCCGACCGCACACCCGGGGTTGCCCCTCAAGGTGTTTTTAGGAGTAGGACGGTGTCGACAACTGTAGCAAAATGGTTCGTGCCGATCGCACGAGGGACAGTGGACAAGGTTTACAGGTTCGGGCCGCTTAGAGATGCGTAACACCCTACGTCCTGATGAGTATGCTTGGTGGATGTGATTACAAGAGAGCTCTCTGGATCGAGAATACAGAGAGTTGATGTGGGAGGCTAAGTAATGGGTCGATCGTTCTGAAGGGGTGCCCCCTAGGCCTTATATACTCGACCGTGGGGCAGTACACATGATGAGATAACAACGGGTAGCTAAAAGATAGTGAACCTCTCGAGATTATCCCCTACGTAACTCTCGCCGACTTATCCTTACGTGGCTTCGCTGCATGAAGGCCCCGACGCGGGAAAGTCGGATCTCTGTTGTGGCCAATGGCTCGGCGCTATGGGCCGTCTGGGTTTGCACCAATCCGGCCCCATGTCGCTCTGCGTTGCTGGTCGTCTTTCCCCAGGCCCACAAAAGAATAACCTTACGATTTATTGGACCCTTGGGCCTTTCGTGAGGTCCTTTACTCTTTTGGTGGACCCGGGGGATATCTATCCCCCACAAGCCCCCGATCTTTGGGTTAATTTAGAGATAATCAACCCGAAGATCTCAGGTCCAGCTTGTAGATGATTTGAAGAAAGATGACTCCTTGCTGTTTTCTCCCGCTTTGATCACTTGTCGACCAGAACCTAGCTTTGTGCCTGTGCCTTAGAGATCGGCATTCCTGTTTGTTGGACTCTGAACCTTATTGGGTGCACCGGAGGTGCACCCAATGGGTGTAGCCCCCGAGCTTCGAGTAGATTTTAGAAAATAATCTACTCGAAGGTCTTCATTAGAAATTACTCCCATTTGCGTTTCCTTATTCCAGTTGAGGATTGGCTTCTTAATCTTGTTTCGTGCCCTTAGAAATTGACGCTATCCTGGCTTATAGTGACAATCCATGGGGTGCACCGGAGGTGCACCCAATGGGTGTAGCCCCCGACCTTCAAGTGGATTTTTTTTTGGATAATTCGCTTGAAGGTCTTCTTTTTGCGTCCTGTTGCTGAAGAATACTTTTTCTGCTTATAAAAAGGTTGGCATGATGTCATCCGTGCTATGTCATCAATATTATGCTTCGGAGGTCAGCATGTGTTTTGTCTTTTGCGACTAAATTTGCAACCCTTCCATATCTTGCTGAGTAGCATAGTGTATTTGCTCTGCGACTGATTGGACGTTCGATGGACGTTCTCTGTCTAGTCTTCAAGTCATGTCTGTCGACCATATTTTGCACTCTACTGACTATATTTGGCTTCCCTTTAACTCTTGTTGATATCTCATTTTTGTCTTGAGGCATTCACTGCATGCTCTGCACAGATGTGACCATTTTGAAAAATATACTGACAATTCCTGGGCGTCCCCCCCCCAATGGGTGTGAGCAAGGAACATCTTGGTACGCTGAGTGTTTTAACCGGTTGCTTCTGAGTTGTAATGTGATGGGACGGCGAGTGTAATCATATCCTTTGCGCTGTTGACTGGAGTCCCAATGGGTGTAGTGCTGCATGAAACGGCGTCCGCCGCCTGACGTGTCTTTGGACGGGTGGAGGTGTATATTGAATGCTTTGCGACTGTTCAGTGACCACTGTTTGGAGGTGAGCGGTTGCCTTCTTTTCCTATAAATAGTGCCTTTGCCTGCCTGATTTTTTCACATCTCTCGCTGTTCTCCGTTGCCTGCTTTCTTTCTTCTATCTGCATTTCCACCATGGGCAAGAAACGCAAGCGCGAACCAACCCCTCCGTCTGAAGATTTCGGTGACTCGGAGTATTCAGAGGAGGAGTTCTCCTCTGAATCCGAGGGGTCTCCGGCTCCCATCCCCCTGCGTGAGTCGTCTGACGACTCAGACGACTCCCAGGGGCTCGCGGCGGAGGTCTGGTCGTACATCCGGGCCGTCGAGCGCTCCGGGCTCGAGGGCTCGGATGAGTCCGAGTACTCCTCGGAGGAGGAGGACTCGGACGACGGCGGCGAGGGCGAGGGCGACGACGACGACGACGACAATGACGACGACGACGACGATGACAATGACGACGACGACGACGGCGGCTGCACCAGGGGCGGCGGCGACAGGGTCGGCACCAAGAGCGGCGGCGGCGGGGGCGGCACCAAGAGCGTCGGTGGCGGGGGCGGCACCAAGAGCGTCGGTGGCGGGGGCGGCACCAAGAGCGGCGGCGGCGGCAGGGGCAGGGCCAGTGGCTAGATGCCACTGGTCCTTTTAAATATTAGTATAGATTAGAAGTAGTATAGTTAGATAATGTAGTATTATTAGTAATGTAAAGTAGTATATTGTAGAGTAGTAGTAGTAGTAGCAGTAAAGTGTAGTTTAGTAGTAGAAATAGGGAAGTATCAACTCATAATGAGTTGATTTGTGAATGTTATCACTTCCCTTGAATGAAAAGCAAGTTTGGTTTCCTTTTGATGACTTGTTTCGTCTGACTATGAATCTGAGTTTTTTGAGGCCGTAGATGAACGGCTTGGTCGTTATACTGATGCTTCCAAGCAGTATTGCAGTCTGTATCAATGTTTTTAGAAGTAATGCCGAGTGATCGGAAGTCGCCGTCGACATTTTAGAAGTAATGCCGAGTGGTTGAACTTCCAGATCATCGTTTTAGAGGCAACGCCGAGTGACTAAGTAGTGACTTCGGCATTTTAGAGGCAATGCCGAACAATTTAACTCAAGGTCAGCGTTTTAGAGGCAACGCCGGGTGATTAAGTAGTGACTTCGGCATTTTAGAGGCAATGCCGAACAATTTAACTCAAGGTCAGCGTTTTAGAGGCAACGCCGGGTGATTGAGGGTCAACGTTGGCGTTTTTAGGAGTAATACCGAACGGTTGAACCCGAGGTCAGTGTTTTAGAAGCAACACTAAGTTATTGAACTCGAGATCAGCGTTTTAGAGGCAACACCGAGTGAGTGAAGGTCTACGTCGGCATTTTAGAAGTAATGCCGAGTGACTAAACTCGAGATCAGCGTTTTAGAGGCAACGCCGAGTGACTGAAGGTCAACGTCGGCATTTTAGAAGTAATGCCGAACGATTGAACTCAAGATCAGCGTTTTAGAGGCAACGCCGAGTGACTGGATAGTGACGTCGGCGTTTTAGAGACAGCGCCGAGTTATTGAACTCGAGGTCAGCGTTTTAGAGGCAACGCCGAGTGATTGAAGGTCAACGTCGGCATTTTAGAAGTAATGCCGAACCATTGAACTCAAGATCAGCGTTTTAGAGGCAACGCCGAGTGACTGGATTGTGACGTCGGCGTTTTAGAGACAGCGCCGAGTTATTGAACTCGAGGTCAGCGTATTAGAGGCAACGCCGAGTGATTGAAGGTCAACGTCGGCATTTTAGAAGTAATGCCGAACGATTGAACTCAAGATCAGCGTTTTAGAGGCAACGCCGAGTGACTGGATAGTGACGTCGGCATTTTAGTGGCAACGCCGAGTTATTTCGAGGGTTAGCACCCGAGTAAGGAGAGGGCCCACCAGTTTTCTGGGAAATAACTGCCGAATGACCACGTGGCATGCTGGGATTTCGGAAATAACCGCCGAGTGATGACTGGGCACTTTTTGAAACGGTGTCTGGTCCGAGAATATCCCATAAGAGTCGCACTTTTAGCCGCCTTTGCTTTCCGCGTCCTAGTTTTTGCATTCCTGCTTCCAAATCTCCTCTGCGCTTGCCTCCAATTTGCTCGCTGGTGAAATCGAGATGGCTCCCAAGAGGAAAATCGCGAGTTCTTCCGCTGTGGTGATTCCCCCAATTGATCCCAACAGCCAGTTGCCTTTCGCAGGTAACCACATGTCCAACATCTCTGAAACTGAACTCCTCCACCTTGTGTCCATCGGGGTTCTTCCTCCGCGGGAACTCTGTTCTTGGCGGGTTTGCCATGGAACTACGGTTCCGACGGAGGATACCCACGAATCTGTGGTTTACGCTCCCTTTCTTCTCCGTGGCCTTGGCCTTCCTATTTCTCCCTTTTTCCGTGGTCTTCTTGATTTCTACCACATCAACTTAACCCATCTGAACCCTAATTCAATTCTGCAAATTTCTATCTTCGTCCACTTATGTGAGGCCTTTCTTGGTGTGCTGCCGCATTTTGGATTGTGGAAACACCTGTATCACTGTCGCCCTGGGATGGCCGGGGGACAGCATCAGTTGGTTGGAGGTGCCAGCTTGGAGATGCGCCGGGGACGGAAAACTGAGTATCTTGAGATCCCCCTTAAAGACGGCATTAAGGGATGGCGCCTGGAATGGTTTATAGTTGATAACTATGGAAATTCTCTCCCCCCCCCCCCCGGTCAGGAAGACAGCCAGATGTTCGCACCCCGAGCTGGACCGAGTCTCCCACAGACGAGGAGGTGGCTGAAGCTAGTGTGCTGTTAGCTGAAGTTGGGCTTTTGAAAGAGAGGGGTTTAACCGCTGAAGCTATAGTTGCTGACTTTGTCTTCAAAAACATTCAGCCACTGAAAGACAGGGCCCACCCGGCTTATCTGTATCAAGGGCTAGCCGACCCAACTCGAGTTACCAATGGAAGGATCCCTTCTGCAGATTTGGTGAGCCGGCTGGAGATGATTCTCAGAGGCAAAGTATCCAATGTTGGTGCTCCGGTGGCGTATTCAGCCTGGAATCTGCCTCCTGCCAAGGCCTTCACTCGCTTCGTGTCAAACCCGCCTTCAACTGATGGCAATTTGGGCTTTAGAACGCGGCCCTCTGATGAGGAGGTTAGTGCTTTGATTGCTTCACTTGGGAAAATCCCTGATGATGAAAGACAAACCCATTTCGAGGTGCCTTCGGATCCTACTGATGCTGAAATAAATGCTGTTCTTGACATGTTGGCTGAGGATTCTTCTGACGCTATTCCTACTGAGACATTGGCAGTGGCACCTCTCCCAGAAGTCGGTATAGTCTTGGATGTCCAGAGACCTGTCCGTGCTCGCTCGAAGCGTCCCCGCCGAACCAATCAGACTGATCTTTCCGTTGATGAGCAGAAAAAGAAGAAGAGACGTATTCGGCGAGTATCTAGTTTGAATCAGGGTGCAGGTCCCTCGGCTCCTGTTGATGAGGAGGTTCCTGCATCTGAATTTGCTGATGCTGATCCCAATGGGTGTGGTCCATCTGTTGCTGATCCCAATGGGTGTGGTCCATCTGATGCTGATCCCAATGGGTGTGGTGCCGGTGTTGCTGATGAAGATGATGAAGAGGAAGAGGATGAGGTTCCTTTGATTCGAAAGAACAGTCGGCAATTCCTCGCCAGTGGGGAAAGTAGTGGGGTTCCCTCCCCGGCCTTATCTGCTCTTGTTGGTCTGCAAAACATATCCCTGGCCGACTTTGATCAAACTCTCGAGGATATGGTCCCAGAGGACTTGTTATCAGGGCCAGTGGACGATGCCGCGACGGAAACCTGTGGTGCTGTGCCGGACGCTGGGTTGAGGTCATCCCGTGCCTCATCAACCTTAGAGCACGATCTTGAGGGACGGGATGTTAACTTGGATTGTCCTGATTCCATGGAAATAACCGAGGGCCCGCTAACCTTGGAGACGGTTACTGCTGAAAATTTGGACCCCAAGGATGGTGTCGACACATGTCCAGCCCCCGAGGGTGTCGTAGGGGACGACTTAGCCCGGGCGAAGAGTGCAAGCTACTGCCCAGCCCCCGAGGGTGTTGCCGGGGATAACCCGGCTCAAGTGGGCAGTGCCGACTATGGCCCGGTCCCCGGGGATGCCCAGACAGGATCTCCCTCCGGCACTTCCATGAATGTTCACGCTGGGTCACCTCCACACTCTGGCTGCATGGTGGTGGCCCAAACTTCAGACCGGGGCATCGCTTTAGAGGGCAGCGTCCCCGTTGATCGATTATCTGGTTATGCTGAAGGAGATGAACTGATTCCCACTGTTTCATTGCATGCTGCTTCGGGTGATGACCTTGCGCCTGGTTATCATCTGATTTCTCCTGACTTGGGGATCCCTTCGTTCTTCTCCACCCTCCAGGTACTGTGCTGTTTCTTAGCTTGATTTTTACATTGCCTGAACTCTTGCCATTATGCTCATCTGCTCTTCTCATCAGACTTTTGTGGATGGGGTGACCACCCAGCTGAAATTGCATGGTGCTCCTATTCCAGAAGTGGCTTCATCTTTTCCATGTTGGAATCCAGTGTTACTTCGTCGTCGTGTATCCGAGTTGGAGGCGATTAACGCTGGTTAGTACCCTTTTTCTTTTCTTCGCGTTTGTTGTGGACTGCTTGACCTTCTGACCTTGTTTTGTTTGATTACCTCTTACTAGGAATGACTCGGCAGACTGCACTTCTTGAGGAGAAACATTCTCAGGATCGAGCTGAATTGACTCAGCGATGTACTGATCTTGAGGAAAAGTATTCTCAATGTCAGATTGAACTGAGTCAGGTTTCTGCTGCCTTGGATGATGCCAATGCGTTGAGTTCTTCTCTGCATGCCCAGCTTGATTCTGAAAAGGTGATATATGAAACTGCACTTTTTTCTTGCCGTGCTCCTATTGTTTGCCTGGTTTTCTGAAAGAACTGATTTGCGCTTGTAGGAGGAAAAACGCATCCTTGCCGCTTCTCGAGACAATCTTGATAGGTTGTATCGAGATTCTAGCAACTCGCTGACCATCTTGGAGAGAAGTCATCGCTTTTCCATGGAGGAGTTGAACAATCTTCGCTATAAGTTGCAGGAGTCCTTGGATGATGTGATTCGCCTTCGGGAGTTGATATCAGCTAAAGACGTTGTCATCAAGAATCTGCGTGCTTCCAAAAAATCTGTTACCCAGGAGCTAGAGGCTGCCCAGTCGGCTGTCAAGGCTGCTGAAGAAACTTCCAATACTCTGAGAGCCCAACGCGATAGGGCCATGGACAAGGCCATTCGAGCGGGACGAATTCTGATGAGGAGGCCTGGCGTAGTCGTTCCTGAAGATATAAGGGCCGACGTGAACGCCGCCCCTGACTCCTCGAGTCGTCCTTCTTCGTCAACTGCTCCTGGAAAAGACATTGCAAAATAGAGAAAACATTTCGCATGCTCCAAGCGCGCAGCTTGCATGATTGAATATTTGTCAGAGAACACCAGTTTGTTTGAGTGACACAGTTATTCTATCATTGTATCAGGATTTTTTAGTTCAATGAGTTTGGTAGTAATGATGCATGATGACTATGAATTTTGCATGTGGGATATGGAGATCATCCCCTGAATTAAATAGGCGAGAGCATGTTGCATTAGTCTTAAGCAAGCGCCAATTGGAGTTGATTACTTCGTTAGCTGGGCATAGTGGTCGCCCCGAGGTAAGTAAAACATGAGCATGTTGCACCGCCTTAAGTCGTTGCCGACTTAAGTCGATTGCTCCGTTAGCAGGGCTTAGTGGTCACCCCGAGTTAAGTAAGCGTGAGCATGTTGCACCGCCTTAAGTCATTGCCGACTTAAGTCGATTGCTCCGTTAGCAGGGCATAGTGGTCACCCCGAGTTAAGTAAGCGTGAGCATGTTGCACCGCCTTAAGTCGTTGCCGACTTAAGTCGATTGCTCCGTTAGCAGGGCATAGTGGTCACCCCGAGTTAAATAAGCGTGAGCATGTTGCACCGCCTTAAGTCGTTGCCGACTTAAGTCGATTGCTCCGTTAGCAGGGCATAGTGGTCACCCCGAGTTAAGTAAGAATGCGAGTCAATCGTAAATAAATTGAGTATCCTTGAAACCTTTTCTTTATTGATGACATATTTCCACTTTACAGAGTACATCATTGTTATCCCAGCAGTTTTGAGGTACGGCTAAGGATAAAACTTTCTCAGGTGTTCTATGTTCCAAGAGTTCCCGACTTCCGTGCCATCCATCTGAGTGAGGCGATATGATCCGGGCCGAGTGACTTCTGCCACTATGAAAGGCCCTTCCCATAAGGGTGATAACTTGTGTCGTCCTTCTCCCGTTAGAATTCGGCGAAGGACGAGCTCCCCCACTGAAAAGGATCGTTGCCGCACAGCCTTGTCGTGATAGCGCCTTAGAGTCTGCTGGTATCTTGCTGACTGGATTACTGCACTTAGCCGTTCTTCTTCGAGTATATCTATGTCCTCTAGTCTGGTGGTCTCAGCTTCTGCTATGCTTTCAAAAATCAGCCTTGGCGCCCCAAACTTGAGATCAGCAGGCAGCACTGCTTCCGACCCATAGACCATGAAGAAAGGAGTGTTTCCATGCAAGGCTCGGCTAGGTTGGGTTCTTAGGCTCCAAACAACATAGGGTAATTCCCTTATCCACTTCCCTGCGAATTTTTCATTCTTATCAAAAATCTTTTTCCTGAGTGCATCCAATATCATCCCGTTAGCTCGCTCAACTTGCCCGTTGGCTCTCGGATGGGCTACAGATGCATACTTGATCTGAATACTTTTTTGCTCGCAGAAGTCAAAGAACTCTGAACTTGTGAAGTTGGATCCTAGATCAGTTATGATGCTGTTTGGTATCCCGAATCTGAATATTATATCTTGTATGAATTCCACAGCCTTGGCAGAGGTTAAGGAGGCAATGGGCTTGAATTCTATCCATTTAGTGAATTTGTCAATTGCTACCAACACATGAGTATATCCCCCTTGAGCTTTCTTGAAAGGTCCAATCATATCTAGCCCCCAACATGCAAAAGGCCAAGTTACTGGTATGGTCTGCAGCTGCTGTGCTGGCAAGTGCTGTTGCTTCGACAAGTATTGGCAAGCTTCGCACCTCTGAACTAACTCGGCTGCATCATTCTTTGCTGTTGGCCAATAGAATCCTGACCTGAAGACCTTCCCAACTAGTGTTCTGGAGGCTGCATGTATCCCACATTGTCCAGCGTGGACCTCTTCTAGTAGTTGCTTTCCAGTGGATGGGAGAATGCATTTCATGAAGACGCCTGATGCGCCCCTTCTGTATAATGTCTCCCCAACGAGTGTATAATGAGCCGACTGTCTTGCAATGCGCTCCGCCGAGTTCTTATCATCTGGTTCTTCTTCATTCTTTATGTATTTAATGATTGGCCTTCTCCAGTCATCAAGATCTGACTCGGGTTGATTTATGATGTTGCACTCTTTTACTTGATCCGTTGAGATACTCGGCTGCAGGACTTCTTGCACGAAAACCCCAGGTGGGACCTGAGTTCGACTGGACCCCAGCTTGGATAGTACGTCAGCTGCCGTATTCCGATCTCTTTCCACATGATGAAATTCTAAACCCTCGAATTTATCCTCCAGCTTTCGGACGGCGGTGCAGTATCTTCCCATCGAATCATTTGAGCAATCCCACTCCTTATTTATCTGGCTGATAACTACCAGAGAATCCCCGTACACCATTAATCTTTTGACGCCCAGTGATATGGCAATGTTCAATCCATGGATCAAAGCTTCATATTCGGCTGCATTGTTGGAGGCCGGGAATAGCAGCTGGAGGGCGTACTTGAGGTGTTCGCCTCCTGGTGCAGTGAAAAGAATCCCCGCTCCTGCTCCTTGCAGCTTGAGTGAGCCATCAAAATACATTCGCCATACCTCTGCAGTCTCCGGGTTGTCTGGTACTTGTTGTTCAGTCCACTCTGATACGAAATCGACTAGTGCTTGGGTTTTGATGGCAGTGCGAGGCCGAAACTCGATGTCATGAGATCCCAGCTCACAGGCCCACTTGGCTATTCGACCGATGGCCTCCTTGTTGTGAAGAATATCCCCTATTGGAAAACTTGTGACCACTATGACTTTGTGATCGTCAAAGTAGTGACGCAGCTTGCGGGCAGTTAGAAGTACTGCATACAATAGCTTCTGGATTTGAGAATACTTTTTCTTTGAGGGGCCAAGGACTTCACTGATGAAATACACAGGATGTTGTACTGGATAGGCGTGCCCTTCTTCTGCTCGCTCGACTACTAACGCGGTGCTTACCACGTGAGTCGTGCAAGAGATGTACAATAGCAAATCTTCAGCCGGTTGAGTTGATGTAGCTCGTCGAGGTGGTTTCAGTACTGGCGGTGTTGTCAAGAATTTTTTCAGAGCATCTAGAGCTTCTTGTGCTTCTGAAGTCCACTGAAATTTATCCACCTTCTTGAGTAATTTATAAAACGGCAAACCTTTTTCTCCCAGCCTGGATATGAATCTGCTTAAAGCTGCCATGCATCCAGTAAGTCGCTGAACCTTCTTCTGCGATCGAGGTGCTTCCATCTTCATGATAGCTTCAATCTTATCTGGATTAGCTTCAATTCCTCGGTGGCTGACGATAAATCCGAGCAACTTTCCGGCTGGCACCCCAAAAACACATTTCTCGGGATTAAGCTTCCACCTGTACCGCCTCAGGCTGTTGAAAACCAGTTGCAAATCTTCGATGAAGTCCTTTGAGTCCTGTGTTTTGATCACCACGTCATCCACATAAGCCTCCACACGCTTGCCCCAGTGATCGGCTAAGCATGTTTGAATAGCTCTCTGGTAAGTCGCTCCAGCGTTCTTAAGGCCAAACGGCATGGAGGTATAACAGAAAGCGCCAAACGGAGTAATGAATGCCGTTTTTTCTTCATCTTCCTTTGCCAGGCTGATCTGATGGTACCCAGAATAACAATCCAAGAAAGACAACATAGAACATCCAGCGGTGGAGTCCACCACCTGATCTATCCTCGGGAGCCCGAAGGGATCCTTCGGACAGTGTTTGTTGAGATCAGTATAATCAACACACATGCGCCAGTCCACTTTATTCTTTTTGAGTACAAGAACAGGATTGGCTAACCACTCAGGATGTAATACTTCTCTAATGAATCCGGCCGCGACCAAGCGAGCTAACTCGGCGCGAATGGCTTCCCTCTTATCAGGCGTGAAACGACGTAATTTCTGTCGAATCGGCCTCGCTTGGGGAAAGACCTTTAGCTTGTGCTCGGCCAGTTCTCTCGGGACTCCCGGCATATCCGCAGGTTGCCATGCGAATACGTCTCGGTTATCTTGCAGAAACTAGACGAGCGCGCTTTCCTATTTGTTGTCCAAACTGGAGCTGATGATGGCCGTCTTGCGCTCATCAGCGAACCCCAGGTTGATTCTTTTAGTTTCCTCAGCCGGCCGCATAGAGGTCGCGGTCTGAGCTTCATTCGCCGGTATTGCGAGGTCCTCCTCAGGCTTAGAGTTCGCCATTGCGGAGGGAGCTGTCGACGGCTTGACGGTGAGGGCTGCTTGGATAGCCACTCGGAAACATTCTGCGGCGCCTTGGAGGTCGGCGCGCACAGTTATGATCCCTTGTGGCCCCGGCATTTTCAGTATCATGTATGTGTAATGCGGAATGGCCATGAATTTGGCCAATCCTGGCCTCCCGATGATGGCGTTGTACCCACAGTCGAAGTTCGCCACTTCAAACCTCAGGAACTCGGTTCTGTAGTTCTCCGGAGTTCCAAAGGTGACCGGCATGTAGATGTGGCCCAGCGGGTATTCCCCTTCCGTCGGCACGATGCCGAAGAAAGGAGTGTCCGACTCGTGGAGCTCTTTGAGATGAACTCCCAAGCTTTGGAGTGTCCGGGGGAAGGTGATGTTGATGCTGCTCCCCCCGTCCACTAACACCTTTTTCACCCGGCTATCTCGGATCACCGGATCGACGAGAAGCGGGTACTTGCCCGGATGATCAAAGTTGAGCCATTGATCCGCCCGAGTGAAAGTGATCGGGTGCTCCGACCATCGGTATGGGGCGGGAGAACCGACGGTTGCCACTAGTATCTGGCGATCATTGAGCTTTTGCTATCTTCTGCTCTCCTGTGATCCGTGTCCGCCGAAGATGACGTTGACCTCCCTGTCAACGCGCGGGAAAGCTCCTCCTCCTTCTCCCTCCTCCTGTCGATGGGGTTGTCGTGGTTCATCTGGTCCTCCCCTTGGCGGAGGAGGAGGTAGAGGTTGGAAGGGTCGGCCGTGTCCGACGGAGTGCTTGAAGTCCCGGCAGTTACGAAGAGTGTGTCGCATGTCCTTGTGGTACGGGCACTGGGCGTCGAGGATGTCGTCCAGTGTGCGTTCGCCTCCACGAGGTCCTCCTCGAGCGCGGGCGGCGGGTGGTCCGGCGGCGTGTACTTCTTCGCGTGGCCGCTTCTCCCATCGCTTGTCAGGTTGCTGGTTCGCGTCGCGCCGCGGTGCTGCCGGCGCGGGCTTCGCTCCTCCGATGAGGTCCTGGGCTCGCTCGTCGGCGGTGATGTAGAGGTCGGCCTCCCGGAACAGCTCCTCCGAGGTGGTCGGCGCCCTTTGTAGTATGGCTCGGACAAAAGCCGAGTCATTGGATCCTCGGTAGAAGTCCTCGATCACGGCCGCCTCCGTGACATCGGGGATGCGATTCCTCATGGTTTGAAACCTCTTGAGGTATGATCGGAGAGTCTCGTCCCCCCGGCGCTTGATAGATTTGAGGTCCCACGGCTGCGCCGGCTTGTCGGAGAGGGACTGGAAGTTGGCGGTGAAACGCCGACTGAAGTCTCCCCAGACGTCGATGCAGTGTCGGGGCAGATGTCGTAGCCATTGCAGCGCGTCTTGTCCAAGGACAATGGGCAAATACGCGGTCATCACGTCCTCGGATGCTCCGGCAGCTCGAGCAGCGGTGGTGTAGACGGCTAGCCAACCCCACGGATCCTGCTTAGGTTCATACTTGTCAACATTGGATACCTTGAAGTTGGGAGGCCATTGGATGGCCCTAAGGCGCGGAGTAAGGGCGAACACTCCGCACGTGTCCTCCTGTCGTCGAGGTCGATGCCTGTCCCGGGGAGGGGAGTTGTGGTTGTGGTTCCTCGACCGTCCCCGGGAGGTTCCGCCAGTTGAAGCCGTCGCCGACTCAGTCCTGGTAGCTTGGCTCTGAGTCGGGGCACCATGATCTCTGTCGTACTCCTCTCGTCGACGAATCTCGTTCTCATGCCGCCGTTCCCGCGAAGCGTTGATGGAGCTCCGCGCGTCTCGGCGACTGTTGATGGCGTGTCGTAGATCGTTCGGTGGGTGAGCAAGCGGTAGAAGATGATTGGCCGCCTGGGTGAACAGTCGTCGGTAACCGTCGGCGTCAGGAGTCCGAGGAAGTCCTTCCGCTATCCGAGCCAGCACCCCGCCGACCTCGCTCGGCGTGTTCATAGCTCGGGCGAAGTCGGGGTTCAGATTACGCCCGAAGAGTGGATTCTCGCGACGTTGCCTTGTATCCAGCTCAGCCTGCTCCTGAGCTCGTCGGCGATCACGTCGTCGGGAGTTCCTTCGCTCTCTGAAAACGCGTTCTTCCGGGGTTTCTCCTACCTCCGAGACCTCGTCCCGCGAGACAGGTTGTTCCGGATTCCGCTCTCCGGCCGCGTGATGTCGTCAAACATTCCTGCGCCGGTTCCTCCGTCGACGGGACTCTCGCTGAGGCGGTTCCTCCCCGGGTACAGTCGGCTCGTCGTCGGAGATGGTCGGCGATTCTGCCCTTCCGATGAAGAGGACGTCGGGGTAGAACGACGCTGCCGGCGTGGTGATTTTCTTCCGGGGAGCTGGAGGTTGCGCTTCTCCGGTATTTTCGGAGTTTGTTGAGGAAGACTCCTTTTTTGGCGGATCCGCAATACGGTGCAGAATTCCTTCTTCGTCCGCTACGAACGAGATTGTTCCGAAGCAGAACATAGATCCGGGACGCGGGGTGATCTTGTTGTAGATGGCCATTGAGCTAGCTTGGATTGTCAACACACCCCCTACCTGGCGCGCCAGCTGTCGGTGTTTAGGGTCCGACCGCACACCCGGGGTTGCCCCTCAAGGTGTTTTTAGGAGTAGGACGGTGTCGACAACTGTAGCAAAATGGTTCGTGCCGATCGCACGAGGGACAGTGGACAAGGTTTACAGGTTCGGGCCGCTTAGAGATGCGTAACACCCTACGTCCTGATGAGTATGCTTGGTGGATGTGATTACAAGAGAGCTCTCTGGATCGAGAATACAGAGAGTTGATGTGGGAGGCTAAGTAATGGGTCGATCGTTCTGAAGGGGTGCCCCCTAGGCCTTATATACTCGACCGTGGGGCAGTACACATGATGAGATAACAACGGGTAGCTAAAAGATAGTGAACCTCTCGAGATTATCCCCTACGTAACTCTCGCCGACTTATCCTTACGTGGCTTCGCTGCATGAAGGCCCCGACGCGGGAAAGTCGGATCTCTGTTGTGGCCAATGGCTCGGCGCTATGGGCCGTCTGGGTTTGCACCAATCCGGCCCCATGTCGCTCTGCGTTGCTGGTCGTCTTTCCCCAGGCCCACAAAAGAATAACCTTACGATTTATTGGACCCTTGGGCCTTTCGTGAGGTCCTTTACTCTTTTGGTGGACCCGGGGGATATCTATCCCCCACAGAAGCGATCCAGGATGCACCAGATGTGGCAGTAGGTATGTTCTCAGTCGAATCTCATCCCACGAAAGTGCTATTTGATACTGGTGCAACTCATTCATTTGTCACTGCAACCTGGGTAGAATTGCATAACATCTCAGTAGAGGCAATGATGCCGCCCATGAGGATTAATTCAGTTGGTGGCAAGGTGCAAACAGATAAAATATGCTCAAATATAAGGGTGGAAATAAGGGGGATAGGATTCCCCAGTGACTTAATAGTAATAGACACCCCTGGGATAGATGTCATCCTAGGGATGAATTGGTTAATGAAGTATGAAGCGAGTGTTAGCTGTGACAAGAGGACCGTAACATTGAAGTCCCCGTCAGGAGAAGAGGTAGTGGCTGAGTTAAGGATGCCTAAATCAGCGGAGGGAGATTGTCACCAGATTTCAGTTGATAGTAAGGAGGCCAACCCGCTCGAGGCTATCAAGGTTGTGTCGGACTTTCCAGACGTATTTCCCGAGGAGCTAACGGGCATGCCACCCGAGAGAAAAGTCGAATTTGCCATAGAGCTTATCCCTGGTACCGCCCCCATTTCCAAAAGAGCCTACCGAGTGTCTGGACCAGAATTGGTGGAACTCAAGAAGCAGATAGATGAGATGTTAGAGAAGGGTTACATCAGACCAAGTACCTCGCCTTGGGCCGCTCCGGTGTTGTTTGTAGAGAAGAAAGATGGTACCAAAAGGATGTGCATAGACTACAGAGCCTTGAATGAAGTCACTGTCAAAAACAAGTACCCCCTGCCAAGGATAGAAGATTTGTTCGACCAGCTCAGAGGTGCCAGCGTATTCTCGAAGATAGATCTGAGATCAGGTTACCATCAACTCAGAATCCGACCCTCGGACATACCGAAGACGACATTCATCACCAAGTACGGGTTATATGAATTCACAGTTATGTCCTTTGGTTTGACAAATGCGCCAGCCTTCTTTATGTACCTGATGAACAGTGTGTTCATGGATTATCTGGACAAGTTTGTGGTAGTGTTTATCGATGATATTCTTATATACTCTCAAAGTGAGGAAGATCATGTAGAGCATTTGAAGATGGTATTGCAAAGACTTCGAGAGCATCAGTTGTATGCCAAGCTGGGCAAATGCGAGTTCTGGATTCATGAAGTCCTGTTTCTGGGTCACATCATAAATCAAGATGGGTTGGCAGTGGATCCAAAGAAAGTGGCAGATATCCTGAACTGGAAAGCACCAAAGGATGTTCGTGGGATCAAGAGCTTCATTGGAATGGCTGGGTATTACAGGTGTTTCATCGAAGGCTTCTCAAAGATTGCTAGACCAATGACAGCGTTACTAGCGAAGAAAGTTGAGTTCAAGTGGACCCAAAAGTGCCAGGAAGCATTTGAAGAACTGAAAAATAGATTGACTACAGCTCCGGTGTTAGTCCTGCCTGATGTTCACAAGCCATTCTCAGTGTATTGCGATGCTTCTTACACCGGATTGGGATGTGTGCTAATGCAAGAAGGAAGAGTTGTAGCATATTCATCTCGACAGCTGAAGATCCATGAGAAAAATTATCCCACACATGACCTGGAGTTGGCAGCAGTAGTTCATGCTTTGAAGACCTGGAGACATTACCTGTATGGGCAGAAGTGCGACATTTACACAGATCATAAAAGTCTGAAGTACATATTCACCCAGTCAGAGTTAAACATGAGACAACGAAGATGGTTGGAATTGATCAAGGACTATGAGTTGGAGATACATTACCATCCAGGCAAAGCCAATGTGGTTGCAGATGCTCTGAGCAGGAAGAGTCAAGTCAATATGATGGCCACGTACCCAATGCCATATGAGTTAGCCAAGGAGTTCGACAGACTGAGTCTCGGTTTCCTGAACAGTACGCAAGGAGTAACAGTGGAATTAGAGCCCACCCTAGAGCGGGAGATCAAAGAAGGGCAGAAGGATGATGAAAGCATCAACAAGATCCGGCAGCTAATCTTAGAAGGAAGAGGCAAAGACTTTCGAGAGGATGAAGAGGGGGTAATATGGTTCAAGGACCGATTGTGTGTCCCCGACCTCAAACCTATTCGGGAGCTGATCCTAAAGGAAGCTCATGAGACAGCCTACTCCATACACCCGGGAAGTGAAAAGATGTACCAGGATTTAAAGAGGAGGTTTTGGTGGTATGGCATGAAAAGAGAAATTGCAGAATATGTCGCCATCTGTGATAGCTGTCAAAGGACCAAAGCAGAGCATCAAAGGCCCGCCGGATTGTTGCAGCCATTGCGGATTCCTCAGTGGAAGTGGGATGAGATCGGGATGGATTTTATAGTTGGCCTACCTCGTACCCGGGCCGGCTATGATTCCATCTAGGTGGTTGTGGACCGCTTAACAAAGGTGGCCCATTTCATACCTGTGAAGACCACATACACCGGAGCAACGTTAGCTGAGTTATACATGTCACGGATAGTCTGCCTTCATGGTGTGCCGAAGAAGATAGTGTCAGATCGAGGAACGCAGTTCACCTCTCATTTTTGGCAGCAGCTACAAGAAGCTTTGGGTACCCATTTGAACTTCAGCTCGGCTTATCACCCGCAGACAGACGGTCAGACTGAAAGACCTAATCAGATCCTAGAAGATATGCTGAGAGCCTGTGCGTTGCAAGACAAGTCAGGGTGGGACAAAAGGTTACCTTATGCAGAATTCTCCTATAACAATAGTTACCAGGCCAGCTTGAAGATGTCGCCGTTTCAGGCACTCTATGGGCGGAGTTGTAGGACTCCGCTGCATTGGGACCAGCCTGGAGAGAGACAGGTGTTTGGCCCCGACATCCTGCTTGAAGCCGAAGAGAATATCAAAATGGTTCGGGAGAACCTGAAGATAGCCCAGTCAAGACAGCGAAGCTATGCGGACCGAAGGAGAAGAGAACTGAGTTTCGAAGTGGGGGATTTCGTCTATCTGAAGGTGTCACCTATCAGGGGAGTCAGAAGGTTCGGAGTTAAAGGCAAGTTAGCACCCCGGTACGTTGGACCATATCAGATTCAAGCAAAGCATGGAGAAGTGGCTTACCAACTCAACCTACCAGAAAGTTTGTCGGCAGTGCACAAT
Organism: Zea luxurians; assembly: GCA_029449295.1. Lineage (NCBI taxonomy): Eukaryota > Viridiplantae > Streptophyta > Magnoliopsida > Poales > Poaceae > Zea > Zea luxurians. Next base: position 82,625,394 of record JAOPSE010000016.1, on the reverse strand, counting down.
GTGTTCCACGTGTCACAATTGAAGAAGTGTCTGCGAGTACCAGAAGAACAGTTGCCAGTGGAGGGTTTGGAAGTCCAGGAGGATCTGACATACATAGAGAAGCCAACGCAGATTCTGGAGTTTGCAGACAGAGTCACCCGGAGGAACACCATCAGAATGTGCAAGGTCAGATGGGGTCACCACCCGGAGGAAGAAGCAACCTGGGAACGAGAAGATGATCTGAAGGCCAAATACCCTGAACTCTTTGCTGACCAACCCTGAATCTCGGGGAGAGATTCTTTTAAGGGGGATAGGTTTGTAACACCCTGAATTTGGGGGTATAAAATTTCTTTGCTCATATTCACAAATTCAGGTGTTACTTCCCTTTTCTCATCCTTCCCCAATCTTCTCTTTCTCATTTCTATAGGAGAAAAGTGGTTATTTTATTTGTAACTATAGTCTATTAGCTCAAACTCCAAGGGAGTATGAATTGTTGCATCATGTTGAACCCTAGATTTCACTTTTGTTTGGTGCATAATTCTTAGAAAGTCTAATTTGAATTTGTGGCTTATTTGAATTTGAATCAAATAGAGAAAATAAAAAGAAAAGAGAAAACAAATACCAGAATAAAAGAAAAAGGGAAAGAAGCCCAACCCTGCCGCCCCCTCGGCCTTTCGGCCCAGCCGGCCCAACCCCGCGCGCGCGCCTCTCCCCCCCGCTCTCTCTGCCCTGGCGGGCCCGCCCGTCAGCACGGCCGCCGTCTCCGCGCCCGCCTCCCTCTCTCTCTGCTCGCGGGCCCGGCCTGTCAGCCCCGTCTTTACCGCGTAACCGCCGCCCGAGCTGCGCGTTGTCGTGGTCTCCGCGCCCACGTCGCGCGTGGAGCTCGCAACCGCCCCGCCCCCGGCCACTTGAGCCCAGAACCCCACTCGCCCTCTCCCCCTCCCTCATTTGCGCACCTGCAGGCCTCTCTCTCACCTCCCCCTCGCTGCGCGCACGCCAGAGCGCCGTCGCCACGAACCGCCGCCGTCTCGAGCTCGTTTCCCCGTCGCCGTTGGAGCTCCGCCGTGCCCTCAGCCACGGTGAGCTCCGCCCCAACGTCCGCAACCCGGGACGCGCTCCAATTTCCCCTTCCCCTCCCTATTTCCCTCTGCCCGCGCTCACCCGCCGTCCTCCGTGCAGCCGCGGAGGTCCGCCACCGCCGACCCGGGCCGTCGTCGCGCCATTGCCGCCACCGAGGAGTCCCCGGAGTCCGTCTTGAGGTAAGGGACCTCCCCTGCCCTCTCCCTTCCTCTCTATTGCTCTCTACTGCGCTTAATTGCTCGCTGGAGTCCCATAGCACCGCCGCCGAGCCGCTTCGCCGTGGACCGCCCCCCTCCGGTGCCCCTGCCCCGACCTAGCCCCCACCGGACGATTCCCCGCGCCCTCCCCAACCTTCCCGGCCGCTCGGGTCACCCCAAAGACCCGCAGAGCGCCCGCGCCCCTCGTCTCCGGCGAGTCCTCCGCCGCGGAGACGAGCGCCGCCGCCTCTGCTAGCCGTAGGAAAGGCCAAGGCCGGCCACCCGACCCCCGCCGTTCATTCCAGATCGGGCGGCCCTGATTCAATTAGCCCGGGCCCAATCCTGGCCGTCCGCCGGAGATCCAACGGCCCAGGGCCGCTTCCCTCACACCCCGCGCCCGCGCTGCTCGCCCGGCCCCGCCTGTTAGCCCGCCCGCGCCCGCTCTGCCGCCCAGCCCCGCCTGTCAGCCGTCCGCCCCGCGCTGCTCGCTGGCCCCGCCTGTCAGCCGCTCAGGCTGCCGCGCGCTCGCGCGCCCGCCCGCGGATCTAATCCTGCGCGTTAATCTGAGATCCGACGGCCGTAAAAGCCCGGTACCCCTTCGCCCGCGCGTTTTCTTAAAGAGACCCCCGGCTTCCTGAAAATTAACCCGCGTCCCTGGATTCTCGCAGTTAGGTCCTCGGACCTTTTATTTAATTCAAAATAAGTATTTAGGGTATATTTTTAATCCCTAAACTTGTAAAATTCATAACTTTGTCATATGAACTCCAAATTAGGTGCTTCAAATTGCAAAATGCTCATAGTATTTTTGTCTACCTATTTAACCAATGTTTCCCTGCTGTTTTTATGTCCCAATTAATAGTTGATCATTAGGATAAGATTAAGGTTATTGGAACCCCTATTTGAGATAAATAAAAGATAGAAGACTTTAATAAAAGTGGGAGCACCTAAGTTTATGGACTTAAAATCATGTAATGATTTAACCCCACCACTAACTTAGACCTGATTAGTGGATAATGAATCATTTTGTATAGTCCTCTACCCTAGACCTAGGGAACACCAGAGTGCCTATCCTTTTCTATTATGAACTTGTGATCCCTCTGCTGCATATGTTTGGTATATGGCTTTTGTTTGTTATTTCCCAAGTGCATAGTGTGAATGATTACTTTACGTAGACAACGAGCAGTCTGTGTTTCCCGAGGAAGTTGCAGAGGAAGTTCCTGATCAACAGTTTGGTGAAGGCAAGTGTCCTCTGACCCATTATGTCCTATTCATTTATAACTTACTACCCCGCATTACTTACTTGAAACCTAAGGATTGACTAGCTTTACACTTTACTTTATCCTTGATGACCTTATGGGCTGTTATGGTTAGCATTCTGCTATTGCCTTAACTTAATCAATGAACATGATGTGACTATTTACGATACCGTTATCCTGATGATATTGATGATCTTGTGATACTCTAGGGGACTCGGGCTGTTTTCCCGAGTACCTCTCCGTAAGGACCTGTTCGTTGAGAGACCACTCGGGATAACAGTGCAACCATGAGGGTGAAATGGGGCGCCCTTAGCTAATTAATTAGAGGAACTAGAGGTGTAGTTGCTTCGCCGTCGTGCCGTCAATGGGGTCCAGGCACAGTGCTTGCTCTGCCGAGGCTGAGTGCCGAGGTTCTTTCGTTTTGCTTTTTGTTAGTCACTCTCCTGCGGGGAGGGGTACTGTGTTTATCAAACTGGAGAAACCTAACGGGCGGCTACGATCTCTAGGGAATCTTTGTAAAAGCTACGTAGTGATACCCTGCCGGACCACCTAGGTAGTGGTCAATGGGGATTAGCTCTCCCCGGGCAGAAAGGGAATCATGACTCATGGGTAAAGTGTGCGACCTCTGCAGAGGGTAGTGAAACTGATATATCAGCCGTGCTCACGGTTAAGAGCAGCCTTGGGATCCTCTTTGATTAGAGATACAGATGGTTCGAGATACAAGGATTATGTTATGGTTTTGGTTCGAATATGATGATGTTGTTCCTCGATGAGGAAATGGTTCATGGGTTGGTTAATGCTAAAATCTGGCTTCTACTAATGATAAATACCTGACCAACTAAAAGCAACTGCTTGAGCCTAACCCCACATAAAGCTAGTCCACTTCAGCCAAACGGGACATTTGCTGAGTACGTTGATGTGTACTCATCCTTGCTTTACCACAAAACACCAGGTTGTCCGCATTGTAACCGCTGCTCAGGAGAAGGCGAAGCCGTGGAAGGAGACTTCCAGGAGTTCCAAGACTACGACGAATTCTAGGTGTGGGTTGGCGGCAACCCCCCAGTCAGCTGCCTGTGAAGGCCCTATCTTTACTGCGTTTCGCTAGCACTTTGATTTAACTGTTAAGTTGATGACTATGTGGATGACTATGACTCTGTGATGTAATAAGTTAATACTCTCTTAAGTTATTATTCGAGCAATGTGCATTGATGTTCATTTATGTAATCGCTGTGTACGTGAGTTCTGATCCTGGCACGTACATAGTTCGCACTTGGTTTGCCTTCCAAAACCGGGTGTGACAGAGGAGCTACAAGAGCCAGTCCCGCTTGAAGAAGAGTTCGACCCCGTGTTGCCATCTCAGTCGCCGCCAGAAGGAGTCATCAACATCAGTTCCCTCTTGACCCATCCAGGAGATATCTCAGATTAAAGTTGTGCGCTAGCCTTGCCAGAAGAGAAGCTGCCTGGTCTGAAGTTAGTTATGCCCAGTCCTCTGCATGCATTGGGTAGTGAAGTTTTTCTTCACTTTGGCTAGAGCCCTGCATGTATGAGAGGTAATCGTGTAGTCTCGTGTTTTGAAAAACTCTAATTGTGTGGCCCCCTAGGGCATTTCAAAATGAATTTCGCTTGATGTTTTCTTCCCTTTTGAGTGCATATGTGATGCTTTAACGTTAGTGCTCATAAGTTAAATTTAGCATAGTTCTCAATTCAGGAGCCAAGCAATAGTAGTTATGCTTAGCCCCCGAATCTGAGTAGTCCGTGCTTTGGAAAAACTCTATTCTTCTTTTATTCAAAACATTTGATTTGTTTGTGCTTATCATTGTTGAGCTTGTGTGTTCTCTTTCTTTTTAAGAAAGGATTTCTCTAAAAACATAGATCACAAATTAGATCCAATCCTCACCTTATGCTTCCATTCTCATCTTAACCCATCTCAAGAGAAAAGTGCCTTACCCAAGAAGATACCGAGAAGCTTACCCTTGAAGCCTGGAATAAGTTACTGTTGGGGGCCTTCGTCCTCCGAAGGTCCTCAAAAACATGATTTGACAATATTTTTCCAAGTGAATTATATGAACAGGTATCTTCGGACTCAGATCATGAACATGGAGTACGGTTAGAACGAAGCCCAAGCTGTACGAAGCTGATTACCATGCTGTACGAGGGATGATGCACGGCCGAAGCTATGCGCAGAAAGCTTCGTCGCAATAGCAGAAAGGGGAACCGACTTAAAGATGAAAAGACTACTTAGGCCTTAATAGATTCCCATTAGCCATTAGCAAATGTAATGGACATGAATGTAATTTTGCATGGGCTACGTCCCACGCCTATAAATAGATGAACAGTACTCCCGTACTGGACACGCTGACTTGGCATTTGCTTTCCGTCATCCTTGTACTCTTGCCTTCCTGCAATCCGAAGGTACACTTGTAATCTAAAGTCATTTCTATTTTTATATGATAACAAAATAGAAATGACATGGTAATAATATTTGAATGTTTATATTTTATGTTGTATGTAATTTCTTCGTCATGGTTCATTGTGCTTACGAAGATATGTTGTTTGAGACCTTCGTCCGGAACACATTATATCCCGAAGGGAAATAATGTCTAAAAGGACGAAGGGCTTTATCATTTAACATTTTCTGTGTTGCCTTGTTCTTAATTCATAGCATTTGAGAACAAGTCCCCAACATTGGCGCCCACCTCCGGTGAACTCACTTCCACTCTTTGAGTTTTTGAACGCCCTCGGCGATCATCAACCTTCGCTATGGCGCCGAAGAAAGCTTCAGCAGCTGGCACTGCAGCACTACAACCGCTGGACCACAATCAGGAGACTGTCTCTCTTCGGGAGGCCCGAAGCCAGAAGAGGAAGGCTGTCAGCCCGACGCCTCAAGAGGATGAGCTAGACCAAGAGATCAGAGATATGGAGATGCTTCATCAACAGGTGCAGAGGAAAAAGGAAAAGATGGCCAGGCTAGCTGAACTGCAAAGGCAGATAGACGAAGCTTCTGAAGAAGTTCGCCATCTTACTCATGATGAGCAGAACCGAAGGCCTCAACAAAAAGACCTTCATCAGGAGGGTTTCTTCAACGAAGATGACTGGTATGACAATTTCCATCATGGAAATTTTGTTTTTGATGATGCTTCTCCCTTGTCCGCTGAGCTGCAGGCTACACCTTGGCCTCCGTCCTATAAGCCGCCCCAGCTTCCCATATTCGATGGCCATTCAGACCCAAAGCAGTTTTTGATGAGCTACGAAGCAACGGTATCTTCGTATGGTGGCAATGCTGCAGTCATGGCAAAGTCTTTTGTTATGGCTGTCAGGAGTGTTGCTCAAACCTGGTATTCCTCCCTTCGGCCAGGAACGATCACTTCATGGCAAAAATTGAAGGACATGTTGTTAACCAGCTTCCAAGGGTTTCAGACGAAGCCGGTCACTGCTCAGGCCCTGTTCCAATGCACTCAGGATCATGAAGAATACCTTCAGGCATATGTCAGAAGGTTCTTGCGTTTGAGGGCGCAGGCACCAACGGTGCCCAACGAAATTGTCATTGAGGCCATGATCAAGGGACTTCGGCCTGGACCTTCAGCTCAATACTTTGCTAGGAAGCCTCCTCAAACTTTGGAGAAACTGCTCCAGAAGATGGACGAGTATATACGTGCCGACAACGATTTTCGCCAAAGAAGGGAGGAGGCTTTCAGGTTTTCTGAAATGACCAGGGGCTTCGGAGGAAGATTCTATCCGAGGCATGTCAGGTCCATCCACAACTCTACTCAAAATGATGAAAAGGGGAGTCAGCAGAACAGGCCGCAGTGCTCCTCATAGGCTTCGGGGCAACAGCAAAGTTTCTTCCGGCCGCCAGCTCCAAGAGGCAGAGGCGCCAGGGGCTTCGGCGGAAGATTTGGAGATCAACCAAGAAGAGTATTTTGCTTATTCTGTGGTGAAAACAAGGGCCATACCACCAGGATGTGCCATGTTACCATCCAGAAGCAAAAGGAGATAGCCGAAGCTGCAGCGCAACAAGCTGAGCCGAAGCAGGTCATGCATACTGCTTCGTACCATCCGCCTTACATCCCAGAATATATGGGCAACCACCCTGCAGTTTCTGTTGCTTCGGCGAGTCAACCTCAAGCTTCCTGGCAACGGCCTCCGCCTCCACCACCGTTGCAGCAAGGCCAACAGCCAGAAGGGAGCCAATATGCTCCACATCAAAGGGATCTCAGAGAACAATCCGAAGCTCGCACAGTCAATAGCACTGTGCCAGAGTCGAAGCACATCTATTGACAAATATCCTACCAGTTTTCTCCATTCAGTTTTATTTTCTGTATAATAAAGGACACTTTTAGTTTTCATGTAAAAGTTTCTTTGCTTGCTCCAAGGAAAATGTATCTTCTCAGGCTTAAGTTGCTGAAGCTTAAAAATTTACGATAACAAGGAGGACCTTCGAATTATCGAAAATTCTTCGAAGCAACAAAAAGTCGTTCTAAGGAACGCAGTGTAAGTTTTCTGCTCCAAAGTCGTTCCTAAGGGAATGCAGAGCATACAGCGAAAAGTCAACGCTGATACCGCCAAAGTAAAGGGCGAAGAAGCTCCAAAGTCGTTCCCAAGGGAATGCAGAGCTTACAGCGAAAAGTCAACGCTGATACCGCCTAAGTAAAAGGCGAAGAAGCTCCAAAGTCGTTCCTAAGGGGATGCAGAGCTTACAGCGAAAAGTCAGCGCTGGAACAAAAATATTTTGTGTTTTACAGGGATATGTGTATGTATCTTCGGAACAAATGTCATCTACATAACATAACATCATCACATCATTTTGCATAGCATAAGCATCATACATCATGTTGCATATGGCAAAAGAAGGGAACACGGTATCAACCTTCGGAAGGATACTTTGAGAAAGTAAAAATTGTGCTAAGTCACAAGGGGACACAATGTTGATCTTCGGAATATAGCTTCGGGGAATATTTTCATGAAGCCCGGATATCCTTCAACAGAGCACTATGAGCATTGTCGTGATACATAAGTTTTTCTATCTTCACGAAGCATGAAAAGAAGGGAAGGTGTTTTTTCGCCGAAGGCTCAAAAACGGTACGTATGTAAAGTTTCATGCATCGTAAAGAATCGGATTATTAAAAGCAAATATATCGCAGGTTTACAAAATGTCACACATATTTCATTACAGAAGTCTTTACAAAAGTGCTTAATCTTCTTTCAAAACAGCTTCGGCAGCTTTGTTCAGGAGCCGGTTCACAACTTCATCCATAATAGCTTCAGCCATCTTTTTAATTTCGTCGTCTCCTTTCGGGTAAGGGCCCGGAGACGTTTCAGTAGGATCTGAAGGAGGACATGATACGGCCATATTGCTATTACAGATTGCGAACGAAGTTTAAAATCAAAAATTACAACACAATAAAAACCATTAGCTAATACCTATTTGCCCTTCAGGCTCTGAAATTTTGTCAGCAGCCTTGGCTATTTCTCTAGCGTCGTGAATGCCCTTCTCACTTTTCTGAATAATTTCTCGGGCCATTTCTCGGCCACCATTGTCCCAGACGTCGGTGAAAAATTTTCCACCAGCCTGGCTAGCTTCGGCCGAGGGGTCTTTAATATCTTCAGGGGATAAGCTGGCTTCGGATTGTGCAAGAACCTTAACATGATCGCAGCCTTTTGTCTCCAGTATACTAGCCATCCCCCTGGCACCAGAAAAGGCGCAAATGTCTCCACGACTGCTCAGAATTTCTTCGAAGGCTTCAGCTTCGTGGCAGATCCATTCGATCGGTCCTTCAGGGTTACCTCTCACAAACTCTTCTTCACTAGAAAATGCGCCAACACTGGCGAAGCTGGTTTTTATTTTCTTTACGCATTCCATGGATTTTTCATAGCATCTTTTCTTAGAAGACCGAAGCTCTTCAACGGTTCCTTCCAAATGATCAGCCCATTGGTCGCTACATTCCCGTCTTGTTTCTTCAAGTATGCGTTCTTCTTTCGCCCGGGCCAATTGCTTGCGAAGATCGTCCATCTCCTGCTTTTGAGCTGCAATTTGTGCTTTGGATGTAGCTTCGTTCTCCTTTACTTTGTCCACTAATGTAACTAGAATCTTGTCCTTTTCCAGGGCTTCATTCCTTAGTTTGATAACCTCTGTTCGAAGGTTGTTGAAGGCAATTTCATAGCTTTCTTCTTCGGCACTCTTTTGCGCTCTCAGCGCGTTGCTTAAAATTAAACCCTACATGTAAAAAATTAGTATAAGAATAAAACAATAGATTTCGAATCATAAAGTTTCCAAAATGCGCAATTCTCGCACCTTCAGACTATTATATGCGAGGCTATCCGCAAGATCTTCCTTCGTCATAGCACATAGTCCAGCTTCAAGCTTCGGAAACCCCATACTCCTAGCCATCTCCCGGCAGACAGATAATTCTTTGTTGTCAGGGAGGCAGTATAGGAAGTCATCTTCGTTTGTCCCATTGAACACTAGTGCCCCCTTCGGATATTTTAATTCTCTGGCATAGTGATTGGCTTCATAAATCTCTTCTTCAGATAATTTTTTACCCGAAGCATGTCGCACAATGTAATCACGTGCGGCGGAAGGTGCTTCGGGGGCCGCTGTGTCAATTTCTTCAACCAAAATTGGCTCTGGCATTTTTATTTTTTCTTCGGCTTCCAAAGGTTGTTCCTTGGTGGGCTCTGGAGGCCCAGCTTCAGCTTCAGGTTGTTGCTTCGAAGTTTCAGCAACTGAAGCTTCAGCAGATACTTCAGAAAGTTCAGCAGTCTTCTTTGGAGTTACACTTGAAGACTTAATTGTCTCCAAAACATCTAGCACGTTCACCATTCTTTTCCTTTTTGGGGTCACCGATGGGCCCTTTTGATTTTTTATTGTTTCAACATTTGCTGAAGGACTTAAGATTTCCAATATTTTTTGTCCTTCAATTCTCGGTTTTTCTGCCTTCTCTGCTGAAGACGCTTCAGTTTTTTCTTCTATCTTCGGCACTGGAGCTGGTTCTGTAGTTTCAGTGGCCAAAGAGACTTCACCAATAAATTCAGGAACTGTGGCCGGCTCAATAAAACGTGCCCGGTGGGTGAGCACCTTCATCTTTTTTCTTTGCGGCGCTGGCTCACTAGAGGCACTTGTGGCAACTTCTATTGCAGGAGAAGTATTTTTTCTTTTGCGGCCCAGCACCGGATAATGATAGTCAGGGTAGACAAACCCGATTGCATCAAATACCCGGTTGAGCCTCTTCTTCTTTCGGCCTCCAAAGGCTGCCGATAACGCAGTATTCTCGGCCTTCGAATATACTCCAAGCAGTTCGTCACTTAATGTTTCAATGCTTTTTAACCAGTCGTCATCAGGTTCAACAAATTTATCCCCGTATTTGAATGAGTATTTTAGTCTGACTAGTCCACCTTCGTCAGACTCTTTGATGGTCTCCTTCGGCATTTCTCACTTTCCTGCAAGTGGCCACACCCTGAAGGCAATATGCTCTTGGATCAGATCTCTTGTCCCAATAAAAGAGCAGACTATGCCGAAGGCTCTTTGGCATTCTTCGGCCGCTTCATCCATTTCAACCTTCGGCTTTCGGAGTCCGAAGCGTTGCCAGATGGGGCGCATAATGATACTCTTAACATCTTCCTGCGCTGACAAGTCATTCTTTACATAAAACCATTCTGTCATCCAGGTACTGGGCCACCTCTTCCGAAAGGTTGGCACAGGGCGGCTTGACCCGGAGCGGGCACCGAAGCTGTAACAACCAAAGTTGTTGTGATATTGTTCTTTCCCCCAGGGCTTCGTCTCATATACCAACTCATGAATTTTGCAAAAGCTTTTAGCATTTGGTTCTAAACCTTGGCTTCTCACAGCCCAGACAAAGATTCCCATTCTTATGATAGCTTCGGGAGTAATTTGATGAAGGTAAATTTGAAATGTCTTCAGGACTTCGACAACAAAGCTGCTTAGGGGGAACCGAAGCCCGGCCTTAAGAAAGCTTCGGAAGATCACGACCTCATCTTCTTCGGGGGTGGGAGAAGTCTTTTCTCCAGCGTCAGCCCTCACAATAGATATATCTCGAAAATACCTCCCCCTCATATTGTCAATATGGCTCTGCTTAATAGTAGTTTTCCCAAAAACCGAGTGACTTGGCCGCCATGGTCGATCTTCAGACTCTCCCCCGCCACTTTCTACATCATAACTGTCGCTGTCACCAGTATCTTCAGATAAACCTTCCAAAATCTCTTTGGTAATCTTTTCTATATTAGTCTTCGACATTGCCTCAAGAAAGCCCAGGTTCTTCTCTTCAGAAAGACTTAGCTTCATCTCGACAACAGCCTTCTTCTCCTCAGACATCTCTTCGGAGATCCTACTTCTCGCTCCCGAAGCTTAAAACTAGGAAAGAAAACAAATATTTTTGGGCAGAAAGATTTATAAGCCGGAAAGACAGATGGCAAAGGGAGCGTGCCAAATCAAATGTGGCGGGCTCCTATTTATACACTCGATATGACGGAAACCGTGTGGTCCCAGGTGTCAGTGACTTTTGCTATTCTAGCAAAGGGAAGGTGTTTTTTTGGACCTTCGGCTTAAGGCCTTCGTCCATATCGCAATCTGAATTTATCATTTACAAATTAATATTGCGAGGGGCTACTGTTGGGGGCCTTCGTCCTCCGAAGGTCCTCAAAAACATGATTTGACAATATTTTTCCAAGTGAATTATATGAACAGGTATCTTCGGACTCAGATCATGAACATGGAGTACGGTTAGAACGAAGCCCAAGCTGTACGAAGCTGATTACCAAGCTGTACGAGGGATGATGCACGGCCGAAGCTATGCGCAGAAAGCTTCGTCGCAATAGCAGAAAGGGGAACCGACTTAAAGATGAAAAGACTACTTAGGCCTTAATAGATTCCCATTAGCCATTAGCAAATGTAATGGACATGAATGTAATTTTGCATGGGCTACGTCCCACGCCTATAAATAGATGAACAGTACTCCCGTACTGGACACGCTGACTTGGCATTTGCTTTCCATCATCCTTGTACTCTTGCCTTCCTGCAATCCGAAGGTACACTTGTAATCTAAAGTCATTTCTATTTTTATATGATAACAAAATAGAAATGACATGGTAATAATATTTGAATGTTTATATTTTATGTTGTATGTAATTTCTTCGTCATGGTTCATTGTGCTTACGAAGATATGTTGTTTGTGACCTTCGTCCGGAACACATTATATCCCGAAGGGAAATAATGTCTAAAAGGACGAAGGGCTTTATCATTTAACATTTTCTGTGTTGCCTTGTTCTTAATTCATAGCATTTGAGAACAAGTCCCCAACAGTTACAGAAGGAACCAGTCCAGCTGCTCAGTCAAAAGGCCGACCGTGAGAATCAAAGCACTGCCCCTGAGTCAAGGTAAACAGGAAAAGAGGACAGAAGGAGTTATTACCATACAGAGAGGCAAAGATTCTTGGAACCAGAGACCACAAACATCAGGGTCATTGACCCCACCACTCACCCGTGCCCCCCCCCCCCCCGCACTCAAGCCTCGCCTCCATGCGCACTACCACCGCCACCCACCGCCCCCTTTGCAGCACACTACCGCCACCCACGCCACCATTGCAGCGCACCCACCGCCACCCTCATCGTCGGCAATACCAGGCCCCCCTCCCCTTATCGCACCCGCTGCCGCGTAGCACCTACTCCATCACCACTACTCCGCAACCGGACACCCCCGCTCGCCTATAAATCCCCCCATCAGCCCCCTCAACTCCCAACTCGCTCAAAGCATAGTCCAGATAAATCCCCTCTGCCAAATCGCAAGCAACTCCATTTTTCCACTCCCTTGCTCCTAAGATCACAATGTTTGGTGATTCTTGGGTTGAAGACTGTTGCACATGGTTCATAGTCTTTGGTTTCCTCCAGTGTATGATAGTAATACTCTTTGATAGAATCCTCCAGTGGGAAGAGCAAAGAGAAAGAAAGAGGCAGTGAAAAGTGAAAAGTGAGAAGAGAAAAGAAGATAGTGAAGAGAAGATAAGAAGAAGGTTCTCCCAGAATCAACCCTGTGTCAGCCATCTCTCCGCAGCCTGCTCAAGCAGCAACGGCAGAAGAAGGCCCCGTAACACCCTTGTTATGAGGTACTTCAAGGAGTTCAAATGCCCAAGATTCAAGAGTTCTACCCTCATTCTTTTTAAGTGGGGTAGTGTTCCAGTAAGGTTCCTGCTATGGAGAAAAAGAAGAAGGCCTGTAGCAAGCTTGTGGAGGACCAGATCATCAAAGCATATAAGTTTCTGGATGAGAAGTGGTCACCCAAGTTCCGTTGATGAAGCACCAGAAGACCAATCAAGGAAGGAATTCATGTGGGAGTTCACAAGAGAAAGGTTTGCGTGTTGGCATCGATGCTTCTTCAATAAGCTAGTTGCCAAGCGAAAGCTAGAAGCCTGAAGATGACCTTGAGTAGCCAGAATCAGCGTTTGCAACCGGATGCTCCTCAAAGACCAGATTTTGTTGAAGTTCCATCTCCTCGAAGAGTTGCAAAGTGAAGATATGTAGCTGAAGTAAAGCTATACCCATAACCCTTCTAAGCCAAATCTCGAGGACGAGATTCCTTTTAAGTGGGGTAGATTTGTAGCATCCCAAAAATTCAAATCCTGAAATTTTCTCAAACTCGCCCTAAATTCAAAATGAATTTCAAGTTTCATTTCAAAATGTTTGTTTGCGGGTTGATATCAACAAATAAAATATAGTGGTCTATATTATCTCCAAAATCCTCCTCAAAGTACCTACAAATATTTCCCGAGTGATCCCCCTCAAAATTCTTTCCAGAAATACTGCCCAGATATTTCCTAGTGATCCCCTTCAAGTTCTTTCCAGAAATACTGCTCAACTATTCCACCGATATATCTTCGGATATTTTCCTCTTGAGAAATACCTTCAGAATCATTTTTCAAGACCCTACAAATATTTTCTTCATAACTTTCCTCATGCCCATACGTATACGTATGCCTCCAGTGTCATACGGTGAGCTCTACAAGCTAATTACACTTATACAAGACAAATACATGCTAATCTCCCACTAATCCTCTCATCCCTCCCCCCTAATCCCCCACCATGGCCATAAATAGAGGGGCAAGGGCCTCCTCTCATCCCACCCCAAGCCATTTCATGGCAACTCTCTTCCCCCCCCCCCCCCCACACACACACCCACTCCATGTTCCACACAAGCACACACTAGCACAAGGATCGTTCGATCGTTCGTCCCCCTGTTCTTAGTTTGTTCGTTCGTTCGTCCGATCGTTCGATCGTTCGTCTGATCGTTCATGGTTCGTTTGTCCGATCGTTCGATCGTTCGTCCGTTCGTTCGTCCAAATAATCTTTTCCCTGTCGTTATGCTGCCGAAATTCCGATCGTTCGTTTGTTCGATCATTCAATCGTTCATCATTCATTCATAGTCCCTATTCATCGTTCATCGTTCGTTCATAGTCCCTATTCATCGTTCTTCCAGATAATCTTTGTCCTGCCGTTATGCTGCCGAAATTTCGATCGTTCGTTCGTTCGATCATTCGATCGTTCATCGTTCATTCATAGTTCCCTATTCATTGTTCATCGTTCGTTCATAGTCCCTATTCATCGTTCATCGTTCGTTCATAGTCCCTATTCATCGTTCTTCCAGATAATCTTTGTCCTGCCATTATGTTGCCGAAATTCCGATCGTTCGTTCGTTCGATCATTCGATCGTTCATCGTTTGTTCATAGTTCCCTATTCATCGTTCATCGTTCGTTCATAGTCCCTATTCATCGTTCATCGTTCATTCATAGTCCTTATTCATCGTTCTTCCAGATAATCTTTGTCCTGTCGTTATGCTGCCGAAATTCTGATCGTTCGTTCGTTCGATCATTCGATCGTTCATCGTTCGTTCATAGTTCCCTATTCATTGTTCATCGTTCGTTCATAGTCCCTATTCATCGTTCATCGTTCGTTCATAGTCCTTATTCATCGTTCTTCCAAATAATCTTTGTCCTGCCATTATGCTGCCGAAATTCTGATCGTTCGTTCGTTCGATCATTCGATCGTTCATCGTTCGTTCATAGTTCCCTATTCATCGTTCATCGTTCGTTCATAGTCCCTATTCATCGTTCATCGTTCATTCATAGTCCCTATTCATCGTTCTTCCAGATAATCTTTGTCCTGCCGTTATGCTGCCAAAATTCCGATCGTTCGTTCGTCCGTTCGTTCGTCCAAATAATCTTTTCCTGCCGTTATGCTGCCGAAATTCCGATCGTTTGTTCGTCCGATCATTCGATCATTCGTCCGTTCGTTCATAGTTCCTATTCATCGTTCGTTCATACGAACTATTCACTATCACTATTCACCATTACTATTCACCGTTACTATTCATCGTCACTATTCACATACACTATTCATCATCGTTACTATTTACCATTACTATTCATCATCGTTACTATTCATCGATGATATCTATAATTACTTTTCCATCGCCACTGTTCATCGTTACTATTCATCGATCATCTAGTTATCCCAAATTTCAACTACTCATCCATCATGCTGTCCAGTCCACCTAAGACCAGCCAGACCAATATTTCAGTCATACGAACTCCGGTGACTGTGATTTTCCTTCTAGTAGGGAACTTCCCATCTGGTCACCCATCCCAGGTTTCTCCAAGTTGAGCACGCTTAACTTTGAGATTCCTTCGAACCAGGCTTCCAAACTCCGATTCCAATAATTTTTTTTTCTAAATTCTTATTGAATTATTCCCTATCCCAACCATGTCATCCCTTAAACATGGTTCATATTTCAGAAGACTCCCAAAATACTCTTGTCCCATATTCTACCTATAACTCTCCTGTTCATACTAAGTCAGACGATTCATTCGTCACTATTCTCACCAACAGTGAACTTCACTGTGCTACACCACATACACCCAGCTATAAATACACCCAGCTACCCTCTCCCTCTCCACACACACTCAACACCTCAGCTAAGGCAAACACCCCACCCACTCAGTTACTCCGCTCTGTTGGCTACACGCATAGTGTCGCTTTGCCTCCAGTCCACCCTCCTGGTAAGCGCCTCCGCTCCACCACCAGTAATATCACAACACCACATGACACAGATTCTACTCAAGACTCTACCCATCCATATATCACTATTTTGACCACTATACTAAATATTTGTTGGTATACTTGCTTGTTTGTATGTCTGCTTATTCATGTTGCATAGTTATTGGAGCGTTCGTGCCGTCTCGTGGAGGCCAGATCTGCAAGTCTATGCCAGGCAGTGGAGCTAGAAGCCAGTTCCGTGAGCTCCCCTTCCCCCTTCGTCGAATAAGCACGGCAAGCTCACTGGATCCCTTTGATGCATAAATTACCTATGTTTTACAACCACAACCCTTAGCCTGTTATTTTATGCATGATATGATTTTGAGACAAGTTATTATGGCCACCCAAGCCGCTTGCCGCAATCAATCCTTAATATATTTGTTACAAAAGATTTGAGAAAGAGTGTGAGTTTCCAAAAGAAAATGCTTTTCAAAATGTGTATGATGAAGGGTTTTCACCCTTATCACCTTGTGAGTGGGATAATCAGGGACTCCCTGGTTTAGGGGAGGGCCTAAGGTGATGGCTTAGCTGGTTTAGGCGTGAGCAGAAGGATTGTCCCCTCGTATAAGGACCGGTTTGTCATCTTTCACTACCTGTACTCATGATAAGTACAGCCACTCGAGACTGTGTGGGCAGTCACTCAATCTAAACTCGTACGGTCCAACCCCAGGGTTATGAAGGCTGGGGAGCACCGGGAGGATAAGGAGGGGGAAGTTTTGTCCGGTTTGGACATGGTGGTGGCCTGACTCCTTCCGGATAACCGTTAAGGTTAGGACGTGCGGGGAAAGAAAGAGATTCGGATTCGGGTCTCACTAGCTATGAGATCGCAGAGCCAAACTAGTGGGTAAAGTGTACACCTCTGCGCAGAGTTCAAACCTATTCGAATAGTCTATGTCCACAGGAATGGACGAGTCTGGTATGGTATGGCAATTAATGTTTTGTTTTCCAAAAAAAAGGTGCGTTTGAGAAAAGTGGTTTTTAAAAGGTTCGGCGGTTGAGCCGTGAGCTATGGTGGACGGGAAGTCCAGTAGCTGTTTTTTTTTAAATGAAAACCAGTGGGAAACTGCTGAGATACCTGGATGGTTTAGTCCAGGGGATTTTGTTATAATACTGAAAAACATCCTGCTCCTTTTGGAGAGGATGCGCTTTGCGAAAGTACAAAATGTTTTTCAAAACAACCCTGCATAAAATATTGTTGTTTCTGCAAAATATTCTGAGCTCCACATATTCCATGCATTATATCTGATTTCCCCATTCCGCGGGTGAAGGTGGGCTGCTGAGTACGTTTGTACTCACCCTTGCTTATTTGTTGTTTTTCAGAAAAAGGAGATCGGGTAAGAGTTACGACTGTTCCCAACCTTGTATGTGGCTGTTGGACCGCTGATTTGCTTTGCTGCGTATATCGGGCTACTTCAGCCCCACTCTGATGATATGTCCCGAGTTGTGGACCAACTCTTAAAGTTGTTCGCCACCTTTGTAGGTTTGTCTCGTTTAAGTAGATTTGGTATCATCTGATGTATAAATGTGTTTACTAGCCTCCTGGGACTAGTAATTGTATCACATTTGAGTCCCAGAGGATTGGGGACGCTTCACTGCGGAAGTACAGCAGTCGGGGCTGTCGGATCCTTGCTGATGTCTCCTTGCTGACGTAAGGGGCTGGGAGCTACCGTCGTCATGGAGCATGCGGGGTGTCATCATTACTTGTTTACTGGGACGAGCCAGATGGGACGCCGGTCTTGTTCCCCGTAGCCTGAGCTAGCTAGGGGCAGGGTAAAGATTTCCCCCCTAGCGACGTGGCCGGTCCGGACCCAAGTTTTGGTAAGGTGGCGATTCCTCTGAGGTCGAGGTTGAGTCTGAGCCCTGGGGTCGGGCGAGGCGGGGTCCATCGTCTTCCGGAGCCGAGGCTGAGTCCGAGCCCTGGGGTCGGGCGAGGCGGAGTTCGTCGTCTTCCGGAGCCGAGGCTGAGTCCGAGCCCTGGGGTCGGGCGAGGCGGAGTTCGTCGTCTTCTAAGTCGAGGTTGAGTCCGAGCCCTGGGGTCGGGCGAGGTGAAGTCCATCTTCCGAGGCTGAGACGGGGGCCGAACCCTGGGGTCGGGCGAGGCGGAGCTTCCTATGTCACCCGTGGCTGGACTTAGCCGCTGTCGACCTCACTCTGGCGAGTGGCACGGCAGTCGGAGCGGGGCAGGCGGCGCTGTTTTCTTGTCACGTCGGTCAGTGGAGCGGCGAAGTGACTGTGGTCACTTCGGCTCTGTCGACTGAAGAGCGCGTGTCAGGATAAGGTGTCAGGCGATCCTTGTATTAAATGCTCCTGCGATATGGTCGGTTGGCGTGGCGATCTGGCCAAGGTTGCTTCTCTGCGAGGACTGGGCCTCGGGCGAGCCGAAGGTGTGTCCGTTGCTTGAGGGGGCCCTCGGGCGAGACGTGAATCCTCCGGGGTCGGCTGCCTTTGCCCGAGGCCGGGCTCGGGTGAGGCGAGATCGTGTCCCTTGAGTGGACTGAACCTTGACCTTAATCGCGCCCATCAGGCCTTTGCAGCTTTGTGCTGATGGGGGTTACCAGCTGAGATTAGGAGTCTTGGGGGTACCCCTAATTATGGTCCCCGACAGTAGCCCCCGAGCCTCGAAGGGAGTGTTGATACTCGCTTGGAGGCTTTTGTCGCACTTTTTTGCAAGGGGACCAGCCTTTCTCGGATGCATTTCGTTCCGGTGGGTGCGCGCGAGCGCACCCGCCGGGTGTAGCCCCCGAGGCCTCGGAGGAGTGTTTTGACTCCTTCGAGGTCTTAGTGCCTTTCGTGATGGCTCGGCCGGTTTGGTTGTTCCCTCATGCGAACTGGTCGTTGCCCGGGTGCTTAGTCAGGTCCCAAGTTCTCGGGCTGGTATGTTGACGTTGTCAACGGTTTGGCCAGAGCCGGGTTTACGAGAGCAGCCCCCGAGCCTCCGCACAGAGCGAGGGGACGGTCAAGGACAGACTCGGCTTTTTTCATACGCCCCTGCGTCGCCTTTCCGCAAGGAGGAGGGGGCGAAAGCGCCATGTTGCCCTCGGAGGGCGCCGAACATGGTGTCTCCAGTGAGTTGCTAATGGGTAATCCGAGTGGACGCCCGTGCCCCATTCGTTAGGGGTCGGCTAGTGGCCCGGAGGCGCGCTCCAAAAGTACCTGTGGGTGATTCGCCGGACCCGGTCCCCTTTTGACGGGGTCCGAGGGCTCGATGCCTCCCTCTGGTGGGATTCCGTTACAAAATCGTTCCCGTCGGTCTCGGAAATGTCCTAGGGTACCTCAGGAGCGTAGCCCGAGCCTTGGTTATGTATCGAACGTACCCAGGGTCATCCCTCGCTCTGCGTGCTCTGAGGCGGCTGTCGAACCCTTCGGGGGCCAGCCTACGAACCCCTGATCAGTAGTGGGCGCGGAGCCCGAGTGGCCTGAGGCGACCGTTGAACCCTTCCGAGGGGCCAGCCTTCGAACCTCTGACCAGTAGTGGGCGCGGAGCCCGAGTTCTCTGGGGCGGCTGTTGAACCCTTCCGAGGGGCCAGCCTTCGAACCTCTGATCAGTAGGGGGCTCGGGGCCCGCTTCCTTCGCGGAGAAGGATCCCTTTCAGAGTATCCCCTTTCCCAGGCCCTGTAGCAAGAGAGAGAAAGGAGAAGTGGAAAAGGATACGAAATCGAATGATGTGGCGCACCTTTTTTGACGCGGTCATTATGGCGGAGGTGAAGCGTCGCCCACTTCGCCTGCCAAAGGTGTCGCCTATCCTGCCGCAGAGTTAATGCGACGGGACGAGTGATTCGCGGGGCAGCCGTTGCGCTTGTGCGAGCCGTTCGAGGAACGGGCGTTTCGCCTTCTAGTTTTGGGTTTCGCGGCGGGTTCGGGCGAAGCGTTGAACGGGTCTTGTCAGGGTCTTTATATATTCGGAGGAGGGTCTGGTTGTGGTTCTTTACTCTGCTGCTCGCCTCTGCTTAGGTTTCCGCAACCTGAGGGAATAGCTAGAGAAAGAAAACCCCGCACCTTGTCCGCCCCGCCGCCACCTCCTTCGCTTGGCGATGGCCGACCGGGTAACCATCATTCCGCCGTGCGACCCATGGCCTTCTTCCACTGTCACGGCGGATGACCTGGAGGCCCTCGTTGCCAATGGCTTGCTCCGCCCCCTCTCTGATGTCCTGCGGCCGGAGTGGATGGTCCCTCTGAGCGGGGCTGACCCGAACCCGCCGCCGGGGTATGTGCTGAGTTTCGTCTCCTTCCATGAGCGGGGGTTTGGTGTGCCAGCAAGCGGTTTTATGCAGGCGCTCCTGCATCACTATGGGGTGGAGCTACACAACCTAGCCCCAACTCCATCGCGCAAGCGGCCATCTTCGCGGCGGTTTGCGAAGGATTTTTGGGGGTCGCCCCCCATTGGGATTTGTGGACTCATCTCTTCTCCGCGGAGCCTTTTGCCTCGGCGATGGGGGAGAAGAGGGTCCGCATGGTGGTGCGGGCTGGTGGCTGCATCCTCCAGTTGAGGCAAGCGCGTGCGCAGTAGTACATCCCCGCCATCCTTGCGTCTTCGAACAAGGGGTGGCAGCGCAGGTGGTTTTACCTCCGGAATGACGATGGGAGGCTCCCGTTGTTTTCTCAACGAGTGGTGACCGCCGCCGGCAGCCATTGGCGCTATGGGGCCTCGCGCGAGAGGCAGAAGAATCTTCAGTGGGCTCACCGCCGCGGGGGTGGTTGCCGCCATCCATCGCCGGAGGGTGTTCCCCTTAACGGAGCGACGGCTGCTACTTTCGGAGATGACGCCGGGGGTCGGCTTGGAGGGTTCGCAGATGTCCTCGGTCCCCCTCTCCGTCGATGACCTCCACAGACGGGTTGCCGGTACGGTATGGAAGCTAGACGCCGGCGCCCTCACCCAGCTCCCGATGCGTCCCGAGTGCGGGTGCATGTCCCTGGTGAGTGTCCGCTCCTCCTTCTTTCTTGTGTCGGATTGCCCCTGGTCCTCTCAGCCGAGACCTTTCGTTCGTCTCCAGGAGCTGGGGTCTCACAAGCCTTCCCTGCCACCGGTCCCGGAGGACACGGTGGACCGAGCCGCACGGAGGGTTGCTGCAGAGAGGAAGAAGGAGAAGAAGGACGTGAAGAAGGCTCGGGTCCGTGAGCGGATGCGGGCTCGGGACGCCTTGGAGAAGCGTCGTCGACGGCAGGAGAGGGACGGGCTCCCGAGGGAGCCGTCGCCGGAGACACCTGATGATGACGACGACGACGATTATAATGAAGACAACGACATGGCCGCCCGCCTTGGCCTCAGCCCGGATCTGAGGCTGGGCCAAGGGTCGTTGAGCCAGCCCCCGAGTGGGCCGGTGCTGTCGGTATCCGAGGCGGGGGCATCAGGGTCCCAACCCGAAGAACAGGGGCAGGCCGAGGGGGTTTTTGACCCCTTGGCCCAGGTAGCTGAGGTGACCCCGGGGAGTCAGGTCGTCCCGCCTGCGCCCCCAGAGCCGTTGTCTGTGCCGGCAACAGAGGAGGCCGATCCTCGGGTCGTCGTGTTCGCGCCTAGGCGGACCGTCCCTTCGGCGCCCCAGGCGCCCGAGGCAGGGATGGCGCCGAAGCCAGCAGCAGGGCAAACCTCGGCGGTGCCCGCGGGGGCCGAGGCTCAAGGGGCCTCCCCGCAGGCATGATTGGTCGTGGCCCGGAGTGGGTAAGTATCTGAGGATACTTCTGTCCCGGCGCTTTCTTCGTGTGTCCTGATCCTGCCTTTTCCCTTTCTTCCCAGCAAACGGAGGCACGGTTCGACCGGTCTGGCTCCCCGAAAAGCCCTTAAGATGGCACCAGCTTCTGCAGTTGGTGCCGCACCAGGCCTCGGCGGCCGGCTGGCCTCTGCACAAGGTGCCCCCGAGCGGGGGGTTCAGTCGGCACAAGTTGCCGTGGGGCGAGCTCCCGAGGCTGACCCCTCCATCGAGGCGGCCGTCAAACCGAGGGAGACCGCTGGCGCGGCCGCGGCCTTGAGCCCACCAGTCGTGTTGCCGGTGCTGTCACCGGCTTCTGCCGAGGCTGCAGCTGCTCTAGCTGTGGAGCCACCCGCCACCGCCGATGCTGAGATGGCCGAGGCACCACTACTTGAGGCCGGCGATCGGAAACCTGTCCCCTTAGCCGAGGAGGTTCCCTATGCGCCGACTGCAGGGGGTGCCGATGCCTTGGAGAAGGGGGGCGCAGAACCGCGGCCCGTCCTGGGGAGCGGCGACCTCGTCCTCGTGCGGCGCGGTCCCAGTGAGCGGCGTCAGCCGCTTCGGTTCTGGGCCCGTGGTGCTTCGAAACCCCTCTTCGTCCTTGACGATGAGAGAGAGGAGCAGTCTTGGGGCGAGCTTCGTGAGCGTGCTGAGGCAACGGTGGGGTCGCTTCGGTCGACCCTGGAGGTCCTTTCTAGGGACGTTCCCAGGATCCTCCAGGTAAGGATTTCAGGCATACCTTTCACGTGATCAAGGCATTCTTCGTGATGCCCCGCTTCCCTTCCTCAAGATCTGACGGATCTGAGAGCCGCCAAGTCATCATTCATTCACCGCGAGGTCGACGTCTGGGGTTCGCTGCGGTTTCTGAGGACCGCGCTTGCCGAGGCTACCGAGTGCCTCTCCCAACGAAGCGCCAAGGCAGCGGACCTTCATTTGCTCCGTGACGAGCTGGGGGCAGAGGCAGCGTCGGCACACGCAGAGGCGCGGCGATGGCAGCTGGAGTTTGGCCAGACCATCGGTGAGCGGGATCAATCTCGGGGCCGGGCCGCCGAGGCTGAAAGCCGGGCTGAGGCCCTTGGGGGCCAGCTAGCTGAGGCATCCACTCGGGCCGGAGCCCTTGCGGTGGACCTGGCCATGGCCATCGGGTCTGCTCAGTCCGCCCAAGCCGGAGCCTCGGAGCAACGTATTCGGGCGGAAGGTATGTCTTGGTTGTTTTGAGGTTTTGATTCAGCTTCACTCTTCAGCTTGCGTTTGAAGATTTCTGCTTTGGCTGTTTGCAGAGCTCGAGTTTGCCCTCAGCAAGTCCGCCAAGGCACTTGTCCAGGCGGTTGAGCAGAAGGAGGCTGACCGCGCGGCCATGTCCGAGGCTATCTCGGCCCTTGGCCAGATCTTTGGCCTTGACGACGTCCCCTCGGGAAGCTCCCCTTAGAGTCGCCTGCAGGCCTTGGGCGACCACGCACGCGGCCGACTCCACGAGGCGCTGCATCACGGCGTTAGGCGGGCCTTCGCCGTGCTCGCTTCCCACTATGATGTGGATCTGGAGCGGGTCAGCGAGGGGTATTATCTTCCCGATGAAGACGAAGCTACCCTGGCCGAAGTTTAGAGGCTTGACGCGGCCGCCGCGGGCTCGAGCGCGGTGCTGGCGTCCACCTTCGAGGTGGAGATCCTTCCGCATGTGCCGCCGTTCGAGGCCGGGGCAGGTCTTGCAGAGGGTGGAGACGGCGCTGAGGTCGGAGATGAAGCCGAGGATGCTGCTCCTCCCCGGGCGATGCTTGATTCTGCCGGAGCAGTTTGTGTTTGAACATGTGTGTGCCTTTCGCGGCCGCTGAGGCCTGAACACTTTGTCATCGTGATATAAAGTTGCGTCTTTTTCCTCCTGTTTTGCGTACCTAGACTTGTTCGTCAGTAGCAGGATCGCTTACCCAAGTAAGAGTTATTTTTCGCGGTAGGTGACGAGTGAGGTATCCGTATCCCGGAGGCATAGGAGTCCCTCGGCTCGGTCGGCCTTGCCACTTACATGCACTCTTATTCGCCTCTCGGGGGTTCTGTTACTGACATAACCGGGAGACACGAAAGTCGTTTTGGCGGAAGATTTTTTTTTCGAGGAAAATTTTGACGCAGAGGGGGTTCCCCCCTTCTAGCCCCCGAGGGAGGGTCGGGCTTTGCTGAGGCAAGGCTGACCCTTCCTTGAAGGTTAGACTTTGCTTATGCATGTAGACGAGGTATATGAACGACTTGAAAACATCTTAAGGGTAGAAGCGACATAGCTGTCGGATGTTCCAAGCGTTGCTGTAGACCTCGCCTTGACTGTTGGCCCGCTTGTATGTTCCGGGCTTTAGAATCTTGGCGATGATGAATGGCCCTTCCCAGGGAGGCGTGAGCTTGTGGCGCCCTTGGGCGTCTTGTCGTAGCCAAAGCACCAGGTCGCCCACCTGGAGGTCTCGGGACCGAACCCCTCGGGTGTGGTAGTGTCACAGGGACTGCTGATACCGCGCCGAGTGTAGTAAGGCCATGTCCCGAGCCTCTTCCAGCTGGTCAAGTGAGTCTTCTCGGTTTGTCTGGTTGCTTCAGGCGTCGTATGCCCTCGTCCTCGGGGAGCCGTGTTCTAAGTCTGTGGGCAAGATAGCCTCGGCCCCATAGACTAGAAAAAACAGCGTGAAGCCCGTGGCTCGGCTTGGTGTCGTCCTCAGACTCCAGACCACCGAGGGGAGTTCCTTCGTCCACCGCCTGCCGAACTTGTTGAGGTCGTTGTAGATCCTTGGCTTGAGCCCCTGTAGAATCATACCGTTGGCACGCTCTACCTGCCCATTCGTCATGGGGTGAGCTACGGCGGCCCAGTCCACCCGGATGTGGTGGTCCTCACAGAAGTCCAGGAACTTTCTGCCGGTGAACTGGGTGCCGTTGTCGGTGATGATGGAGTTCAGGACCCCGAAGCGATGGATGATGTTGGTGAAGAATGCCACCGCTTGTTCGGGCTTGATGTTGTTTAGGGGTCGGACCTCGATCCACTTGGAGAATTTGTCGAGGGCAACCAGTAGGTGCGTGTAGCCACCGGGTGCCTTCTGCAAGGGACCGACGAGGTCCTGACCCCACACAGCAAACGGCCAGGTGATGGGTATTGTTTGCAGAGCCTGAGCGGGTAGGTGCGTCTGCCTTGCGTAGAATTGACACCCTTGGCAGGTGCGGACAATTCTAGTGGCGTCGGCCACCGCGGTCGGCCAGTAGAAACCTTGTCGGAAAGCGTTTCCAATAAGGGCTCGAGGCGCTGCGTGATGACCGCAAGCCCCCGAGTGTATTTCTTGTAAGAGCTCTTGGCCTTCGGCGATGGATATGCATCGCTGGAGGATGCCGGAGGGGCTGTGGTGGTAGAGCTCCTTTTCGTCACCCAGCAAGACGAACGACTTGGCGCGCCGCGCCAATCGCCGAGCTTTGGCTCTGTCGAGGGGTAGTTCTCCTCGGTGGAGATATTGCAGGTATGGGGTCTGCCAGTCTCGATTAGGCGTGACCCCATTCCGCTCTTCCTCGACGCGCAATGCCTCACCCTCAGGGGCCGAGGGTGCCTCAGGCGGGGCCGAGGCCTTCTCGGGCTCGGGCGTGTCGTCGGTCTTGACGGAGGGTTGATGTAGGTCTCGGGAGAAGACGTCCAGAGAAACCATTGTCCGCCCCGAGGCTATCTTAGCCAGCTCGTCCGCAGTCTTGTTGTATCATCGAGCGACGTGGTTGAGCTCAAACACGTAGAACTTGTCCTCCAGCTCGGATATCCAGTGAGTGCTCGGTGACTTCCCTCGGTATGCCAGGCATGTCCGAGGGACTCCACGCAAAAACCTCGGCGTTCGCGCGGAGAAAGTCGACGAGCACTGCTTCCTATTTGGGGTTGACCTCGGAGCCGATCCGGATCTGCTTGGAGGCGTCGTTGCTAGGGTCGAGAGGGACGGACTTAACCTCCTCTACTGGTTCAAAGTTGCCGGCGTGGCGCTTCACATCTGGCACCTCCTTGGAGAGGTTTTCCATGTCGACGATGAGGGCCTCGGATTTGGCGAGGGCCTCGGCGTACTCCACGCACTCCACGTCGCATTCGTACGCGTGTCGGTACATGGGGCCGACGGTGATGACCCTGTTGGGGCCCAGCATTTTGAGCTTGAGGTAGGTGTAGTTGGGGACGGCCATGAACTTGGTGTAGCATGGCTCCCCAGTACTGCGTGGTAGGTTCCTCGGAACCCGACCACCTCAAACGTGAGGGTTTCCCTTCGGAAGTTGGAGGGAGTCCCGAAGCAGACGGGCAGATCGAGTTGTCCATGGGGTTGGACGCGTTTCCTAGGGATGATCCCGTGAAAAGGCGTCGCGCCTGTCTGGATCGAGGATAGATCGATCTGCAGGAGCCCGAGGGTTTCGGCGTAGATGATGTTGAGGTTGCTGCCTCCGTCCATGAGGACCTTGGTGAGCCTGACGTTGCTGATGACGGGGTCGACAACGAGCGGATATTTCCCCGGGCTCGGCACGTGGTCGGGGTGGTCACCCTGGTCGAAGGTGATGGGCTTGTCGGACCAGTCTAGGTAGACTGGCGCCGCCACCTTTATCGAGCAGACCTCCCGACGCTCTTGCTTGTGGTGCCGAGCCGAGGCGTTCGCCACTTGCCCACCGTAGATCATGAAGCAGTCGTGGACCTCGGGGAACTCCTCTGCCTTGTGATCCTCCTTGTCGTTGTTGTGGGCCCTGCCACCTTCCACCGGTGGCCCAGCCTTGTGAAAGTGGCACCGAAGAATGACGCACTCCTCAAGGGTGTGCTTGATGGGCCCCTGATGATAGGGGCACGGCTCCTTGAGCATCTTATCGAAGAGATCCTTGAGCATCTTATCAAAGAGATTGGCACCTCCAGGAGGTTTCCGAGGGTTCTTGTACTCAGCGGCGGCGACAAGGTTCACGTCAGTGGCGTCGCGTTTCGCTTGCGACTTCTTCTTGTTCTTCTTCTTGGTGCCACGCTGAGCGGACGCCTCAGGGACGTCTTCCGACTGGTGGCCCTGGGGCTGCTTGTCCTTTCGGAAGATGGCCTCAACTGCCTCTTGGCCAAAGGCGACCTTGGTGGCGATGTCCATCAGCTCGCTCGCCCTGGTGGGGGTCTTGCGACCCAGCTTGCTCACCAGGTCGCGGCAGGTGGTGCCGGTGAGGAACGCGCCGATGACGTCCGAGTCGGTGACGTTGGGCAGCTCGGTGCGCTGCTTCGAGAATCGTCGGATGTAGTCCTGGAGAGACTCTCCCGGCTGCTGGCAGTAGCTTCGGAGATCCCAGGAGTTCCCAGGGCGCACGTACGTGTCCTGGAAGTTGCTGGCGAAGGCTTGGACCAGGTCGTCCCAGTTGGAGATCTGCCCCGGAGGCAGATGCTACAGCCAGGCTCGAGCGGTGTCGGAGAGGAACAAGGGGAGGTTGCGGATGATGAGGTTGTCATCGTCCGTTCCACCCAGCTGGCAGGCCAATCGGTAGTCCGCGAGCCACAGTTCCGGCCTCGTCTCCCCCGAGTACTTTGTGATGGTAGTCGGGGTTCAGAACTAGGTCGGGAACGGCGCCCGTCGTATGGCCCGGCTGAAAGCCTGCGGACCGGGTGGTTCGGGCGAGGGGCTCCGATCCTCCCCGCTGTCGTAGCGTCCCCCACGCCTGGGGTGGTAGCCTCGGTGCACCCTCTCGTCGAGGTGGGCTCGACGGTTGAGGTGGTTGTGCTCGTTGCCAAGGCGACCCGGGGCCACAGGCGTCATGTTGCGCGTGCGCTCGGTGTGGACCGAGGCTTCCCGCACGAATCGGGAAGTCGCGGCGCGATGCTCTGAGGGGTACCCCTACCTTCGGGAGGCAGAGCTTTCGGCCCGTCGGACCGCGGCATCCTCCAGGAGATTCTTGAGCTCTCTCTGGATACGCCGCCCTTCGGTGGTCGATGGTTCCGGCATCGCGCGGAGTAGTATTGCTGCTGCAGCCAGGTTCTGGCCGACCCCACTGGAAGCCAGTGGCGGCCTTGCCCTGACGTCGTCGGCAATGCGGTGCTGGATGCCCTAGGGTAGATGACGCGCTTCTCCGGCTGGAGCTTGGTCTGCCCATTCCTGCCCGATGTTCTGCCGGAACTGCTCAAGTGTTCCTGCTCCCTCGTCGAGCCTGGCCTGCATCTCGCAGATTTGCTCGAGCTGTGCGTCCTGACCCCCCGCAGGGACTGGGACCACAGCTAGCTCCCGAAGGATTTCAACGCGAGGCGCAGGCCTAGGGGGATCGCTGTTTTCCGGCATACCAAGATGGTTGCCTTCACCGGGACCCCCTAGATCGACGTGGAAACATTCACGACTTGGGCCACAGTCCTCGTCGCCGAAGCTGCGGCTACCGTCGAAACAATCGGAGAGGCAGTAGTCGCATGCAGTCATGAAGTCCCGCATGGCACTGGGGTTACCGAGCCCGGAGAAATCCCAACAAAAGTTGGGCTCGTCATCTTCCTCGGAACCCGAGGGTCCGTAGGTCGAGACGGCCGTCAGTCTGTCCCAGGGTGACCGCACATGGTACCCCGGAGGGTTGGTACATGCCTCTATGAAGGCTTCCACTGAAGCGAGGTCGCTTGGTGGGTCGAAGCTGAATCCAAAAGGCACGAGATGCGAATCGGTCGGTACCTCTTGGTCGACGGGCGGTGACGAAGTCGCGTCAGGGGCAGACTGCGCCGTTGTCTCAAGTACGAGGGCGACGCCCAGCAAGTCCTTCGCGAGCGTGCTGGCGTCGTTCGTCTGCTTGGGGTTGGCGTGTTGCGGGGAAACAGCGCTCATCTTCGTCTCAGACGCAAGGTCGAAGCCCGACGTGTCCCCCGCTGGGGCGCCGGTGTCGTCGACTTGCTTGACAGCCGACAAGGTGCCGCCTCCTGCTTGGCCATAGTTGCCCCGCCTCCTCCTCCGTCGATGGGGGAGGTGACGGGACAAACCCGGATGTTGTTCTTCCGCCATGTGGGGAAGACGTCGTTGATTCCGCCGCCGGCGGGCGGGCTGACGGCCGCCATTGTCGCTGTCGCGCGGCGGAGGAAGGAGTATCATGTCGTAGCTGCCGTCGAGGGACATGAACTCAAGACTCCCGAAACGGAGCATCGTCCCAGGTTGGAAAGGTTGCTGTAGACTACCCATCTGGAGCTTGACGGAAAGCTGTTCGTCAACACGTAGCAGGCCCCTACCTGGCGCGCCAACTGTCGGCGTTTTGACCCCGGGGGGTCCCTGGACCGACGAGTAAATTGTCGCTGCGTGTCCCAACCCAGATGGGTCGGCGCGAGACGAGACACAAAGGGGGGAGAACAGTAAGGGGAAACCGTGGCCTTCGTGTTGTCCTGCGCCCAGGGCGGATGGATGCGCTTGCAGTAGGGGGTTACAAGCGTTCGCGTGGGAGAGAGAGAGAGAGAGAGCCTTATGTGTCGGCCCGTTCTCCCGCGCGGCCAACCCTCTCATACGAGAGCCCTGGACCTTCCTTTTATAGGCGTAAGGAGAGGGTCCAGGTGTACAATGGGGGGTGTAGCAGTGTGCTAACGTGTCTAGCAGAGAGGAGCTAGAGCCCTAAGTACATGCCGTCGTGGCAGTCGGAGAGGTTTTGGCACCCTGTTCATGTGATGTCGTGGCCGTCGGAGGAGCGCTGGAGCCCTGCGTGTAGCATCCCAAAAATTCAAATCCTGAAATTTTCTCAAACTCGCCCTAAATTCAAAATGAATTTCAAGTTTCATTTCAAAATGTTTGTTTGCGAGTTGATATCAACAAATAAAATATAGTGGTCTATATTATCTCCAAAATCCTCCTCAAAATACCTACAAATATTTCCCGAGTGATCCCCGCAAAATTCTTTCCAGAAATACTGCCCAGATATTTCCTAGTGATCCCCTTCAAGTTCTTTCCAGAAATACTGCTCAACTATTCCACCGATATATCTTCGGATATTTTCCTCTTGAGAAATACCTTCAGAATCATTTTTCAAGACCCTACAAATATTTTCTTCATAACTTTCCTCATGCCCATACGTATACGTATGCCTCCAGTGTCATACGGTGAGCTCTACAAGCTAATTACACTTATACAAGACAAATACATGCTAATCTCCCACTAATCCTCTCATCCCTCCCCCCTAATCCCCCACCATGGCTATAAATAGAGGGGCAAGGGCCTCCTCTCATCCCACCCCAAGCCATTTCATGGCAACTCTCTTCCCCCCCCCACACACACCCACTCCATGTTCCACACAAGCACACACTAGCACAAGGATCGTTCGATCGTTCTTCGATCGTTCGTCCCCCTGTTCTTAGTTTGTTCGTTCGTTTGTCCGATCGTTCGATCGTTCGTCCGATCGTTCATGGTTCGTTCGTCCGATCGTTTGATCGTTCGTCCGTTCGTTCGTCCAAATAATCTTTTTCCTGCCATTATGCTGCCGAAATTCCGATCGTTCGTTTGTTTGATCATTCAATCGTTCATCGTTCGTTCATAGTCCATATTCATCGTTCATCGTTCATTCATAGTCCCTATTCATCGTTCTTCCAGATAATCTTTGTCCTGCCGTTATGCTGCCGAAATTCCGATCGTTCGTACGTTCGATCATTCGATCGTTCATCGTTCGTTCATAGTTCCCTATTCATCGTTCATCATTCGTTCATAGTCCCTATTCATCGTTCATCGTTCGTTCATAGTCCCTATTCATCGTTCTTTCAGATAATCTTTGTCCTGCCGTTATGCTGCCGAAATTCCGATCGTTCGTTCGTTCGATCATTCGATCGTTCATCGTTCGTTCATAGTTCCCTATTCATCGTTCATCGTTCGTTCATAGTCCTTATTCATCGTTCGTCGTTCATTCATAGTCCCTATTCATCGTTCTTCTAAATAATCTTTTTCCTGCCGTTATGCTGCCGAAATTCCGATCGTTCGTTCGTCCGATCATTCGATCGTTCGTCCGTTTGTTCGTCCAAATAATCTTTTCCTGCCGTTATGCTGCCGAAATTCTGATCGTTCGTTCGTCCGATCATTCGATCGTTCGTCCGTTCGTTCATAGTTCCTATTCATCGTTCATCGTTCGTTCATATGAACTATTCACTATCACTATTCACCGTCACTATTCACATACACTATTCATCATCGTTACTATTTACCATTACTATTCATCATCGTTACTATTCATCGATGATATCTATAATTACTTTCCCGTCGCCACTATTCATCGTTACTAATCATCGTTACTATTCATCGGTCATCTAGTTATCCCAAATTTCAACTACTCATCCATCATGCTGTCCAGTCCACCTAAGACCAGCCAGACCAATATTTCAGTCATACGAACTCCGGTGACTGTGATTTTCCTTCCAGTAGGGAACTTCCCATCTGGTCACCCATCCCAGGTTTCTCCAAGTTGAGCACGCTTAACTTTGAGATTCCTTCGAACCAGGCTTCCAAACTCCGATTCCAATAATTCTTGTTTCTAAATTCTTATTGAATTATTCCCTATCCCAACCATGTCATCCCTTAAACATGGTTCATATTTCAGAAGACTCCCAAAATACTCTTGTCCCATATTCTACCTATAACTCTCCTATTCATACTAAGTCAGACGATTCATTCGTCACTATTCTCACCAACAGTGAACTTCACTGTGCTACACCACATACATCCAGCTATAAATACACCTAGCTACCCTCTCCCTCTCCACACACACTCAACACCTCAGCTAAGGAAAACACCCCACCCACTCAGTTACTCCGCTATGTCGGCTACACGCATAGTGTCGCTTCGCCTCCAGTCCACCCTCCTGGTAAGCGCCTCCGCTCCACCACCAGTAATATCACAACACCACATGACACAGATTCTACTCAAAACTCTACCCATCCATATATCACTATTTTGACCACTATACTAAATATTTGTTGGTATACTTGCTTGTTTGTATGTTTGCTTATTCATGTTGCATAGTTATCGGAGCGTTCGTGCCATCTCGTGGAGGCCAAATCTGCAAGTCTATGCCAGGCAGTGGAGCTAGAAGGCAGTTCCGCGAGCTCCCCTTCCCCCTTCGTCGAATAAGCACGACAAGCTCACTGGATCCCTTTGATGCATAAATTACCTATGTTTTACAACCACAACCCTCGGCCTGTTATTTTATGCATGATATGATTTTGAGACAAGTTATTATGGCCACCCAAGCCGCTTGCCGCAATCAATCCTTAATATATTTGTTACAAAAGGTTTGAGAAAGGGTGTGAGTTTCCAAAAGAAAATGCTTTTCAAAATGTGTATGATGAAGGGTTTTCACCCTTATCACCTTTTGAGTGGGATAATCAGGGACTCCCTAGTTTAGGGGAGGGCCTAAGGTGATGGCTTAGCTGGTTTAGGCGTGAGCAGAAGGATTGTCCCCTCGTATAAGGACCGGTTTGTCATCTTTCACTACCTGTACTCATGATAAGTACAACCACTCGAGACTGTGTGGGCAGTCACTCAATCTGAACTCGTACGGTCCAACCTCAGGGTTATGAAGGCTGGGGAGCACCGGGAGGATAAGGAGGGGGGAAGTTTTGTCCGGTTTGGACATGGTGGTGGCCTGACTCCTTTCGGATAACCGTTAAGGTTAGGACGTGCGGGGAAAGAAAGAGATTCAGATTCGGGTCTCACTAGCTATGAGATCGCAGAGCCGGACTAGTGGGTAAAGTGTAAACCTCTGCGCAAAGTTCAAACCTATTCGAATAGTCTGTGTCCATAGGAATGGACGAGTCTAGTATGGTATGGCAATTAATGTTTTGTTTTCCAAAAAAAAGGTGCGTTTGAGAAAAGTGGTTTTTAAAAGGTTCGGCGGTTGAGCCGTGAGCTATGGTGGACGGGAAGTCCAGTAGCTGTTTTTTTGGAAATGAAAACCAGTGGGAAATGTAACACCCCTGGTGTTACTGTAACTAAAACTTGAGCATGGCATCATAAGCATTGACATTGCATATGTTTGATACATCTAGAGTGCATTCACTAGGTAAAAATTTCAAAAAAGTGTATTGTTTTTGGTGTTTTGCAAATAGGACCCTGGATAGGAAACCTAACCCTAAATAAGGCTCAAAGGGGCAAAACTTAACCCAAGATGAGAAAACCTAAAGGCTTTAGGGAAGAGTCATAAAATGTCCCCAAAAACAAAGATGAACCACAGTTATACCCCTGGGATACCAAAAATCTCAATTAGAACCCTGGAAAACCCTAAAACCAAACCCTAGGGACCTATGTGCAAAATTAGTCCACTTTTGGACTAAAGTGCAAAAACCAAGTCAAATAAGTATTTTAAGTCATTTGGTTCACAAATGTGTGGACTTGTAAGCCAAACATTGGATTTTGGACTTAAATGCAAAATGGACCTCACTTAAGTTCTATTCTAAGTCTGAAATTCAGTGTTGGGGGCTCAACTTTGGAGCCTTGTATCTTTCAAATTCTAGGGTTTTTGCCCTAGGTCACCACATCAAAATTGTAGCCCAATTATAGGAGAACAACTTTGCTTAAGAGTGCAAGCCATGGTCTTATGAGAAATTTGGAGATAATTCAGCTCAAAGTTGGACTGTCAGGCTGATGGGTCTAAAATTTTCAGACTAACAGTAAACTACCACCAACTTCAAGCCCCATTTCAGACATGATCCAATGATTTTCTGTGGCAACACCATATGGCAACATTGTAGATGGTACATTACTCTACAATTTTTCTATAGAGCATGACATGGGTTACCACTAATGTCGGGGACCATAATTAGGGGTACCCTCAAGACGCCTAATTCTCAGCTGGTAACCCCCATCAGCATAAAGCTGCAGAGGCCTGATGGGTTTGATTAAGTCAGGGATCAGTCCACACGAGTGACTTGACCACGCCACGCCCGAGCCTAGCCTCGGGCGAGGGCAGCCGACCCTAAGATGACTCCGTCTCGCCTGAGGTCTCCTCTTTCACGGCAGGCGCATCCCCGGCTCGCCCTAGGCCCCGCCTCCGATAAGGAGAAACCCTGACTAAATCACCGCACCAACCGACCGAGTCACCAGGGCGTTTAACGCAAAAGGTAAGACCGACGGGCGGCCAGACTTCGCCAGTGGTGCCATAGGAGACTCCGCCCGACCCAGGGCTCGGACTCAGGCTAAGGCCTCGGAAGACGGCGAACTCCGCTCCGCCCGACCCAGGGCTCGGACTCAGGCTAAGGCCTCGGAAGACGGCGAACTCCGCTCCGCCCGACCCAGGGCTCGGACTCAGGCTAAGGCCTCGGAAGACGGCGAACTCCGCTCCGCCCGACCCAGGGCTCGGACTCGGGCCAAGGCCCCGGAAGACGGCGACCTCCGCCTCGCCCGACCCAGGGCTCGGACTCCGCCTCGGCCTCTGCCGAATAATCTCCGCCTCGCCCGACCAGGGCTCGGACTCTGTCTCTGTCTTGCAGGACGGACTCGGCCACAGCCTCGGAGGAGCCTCCACGACGCCCGACCTAGGATACGAGACCGCCACATCAACAGGAAGCGTCATCATCACCCTGCCCTGAGCCGACTTGGGTCGCAGAGAACAAGACCGGCGTCCCATCTGGCCAGCTATGCCAGATAAGCCATGATGGCGCCCCACTAGATCATGACGACGGCGGCCCCCAGCTCCCTTACGAAAGCAGGAGGACGTCAGCAAGGACCCAGCCACCTCGACAGCTGTCCCCCCGTCCGGCTCCGTTACTCCTCCAACAGCCACGACGCCACTCCAACAGGGTGCCACGATCTCTCTGGTTGCCACCTGGGCATGTACATAGGGCGCTAGCTCTCCCTCGCTAGACACGTAGCACCTTGCTACACCCCCGTCTTGTACACCTGGACCCTCTCCTTACGACTATAAAAGGAAGGGCCAGGGCCTTCTTAGAGAAGGTTGGCCTCACGGGGACGAAAGGCAGGGGCAGGCGCTCTCTCGGGGCCGCCCTCTCCCTTCACCTCGTGCGGACGCTTGTAACCCCCTACTGCAAGCGCACCCGACCTGGGCGCGGGACGAACACGAAGGCCGTGGGAATTTCCCCGACTCCCTCGCGATCCGGCTCCGGCCACCGACCTCTCTCTCACTCCGTTCCCCCCTTTGCGCTCGCTCCACGCGCTCGACCCATCTGGGCTGGGGCACGCGGCACTCTCACTCGTCGGCTCGAGGACCCCCCGGTCTCGGAACGCCGACAGTTGGCGCGCCAGGTAGGGGCACGCTGCGTGTTGACGTTCGATTTCCCGTCAAGCTCCAGATGGGCAGTCTCCAACAACCTCTTCAACCCGGGACGGTGCTTCGTTTCGGGAACCTCGAGTTCATCTCGCTCGACGGCGACTACGACATGATACTCCTTCCACCGCCGCGCGACGGCGACATTGATGGCGGACAGCCCGCCCGCTGGCGGCGGAATCGACGACGTCTTTCCCGCGTAGGGGAAGGACGACTTTCGAGCTCGCCCCATCCTCTCCCTCGCCGTCGAAGGAGGAGGAGGCAGGGCGACCGGGGCCGAGCGGGAGGTCGCGCTCCGACGGCTGTCGGGCAAATCGACATCCCCGGCGCCTCGACGGAGGACACGCCAAGCGTCGCCCTCGCGTTCAAGGCAGACGCGAGCGCCATCCCCCCGCAACACGTCGACTCCGAGCAAGTGGACGCCGCCAGCACGCTCACGGAAGGCCTGCAGGACGTCGCCCTCGGACCCAAGACGACGACGCGGTCCGCCCCCGACGCGACTTCATCGCTCCTCGTCGACAAAAAGGTATCGACTGCTACCCATCTTTCGTTATTTCGACTCGGCCTCAGCCCGCCTGGCGATCTCGCTTTGGCGGGCGCTCACATTGAGGCGAGTGCAACCTCTCTGGGGTTTCCTGTGCGGTCGCCTTGGGACCGATTGACGGGTGTCTCGACCTACGGACCCTCTGGGTCCGAGGAAGACGACGACCCCAGCATCTGCTGGGATTTCTCCGGATCTGGCAACCCTAGTGCCATGCGGGACTTCCTGACCGCATGTGACTACTGCCTCTCCGACTGTTCCGACGGCAGCCGCAGCCTTGGCGACAAGGACTGCGGCCTGAGTCGCGAATGTTTCCACATCGAGCTAGGGGATCCCTCCGGAGGCGGCTGTCTCGGCATGCCGGAGGATGGTGATCCCCCTAGGCCAGCGCCTCGCGCTGACATCCCGCGGGAGCTAGCTGTGGTCCCCGCTTCGGCGGGAGGTCACGACCCACAGCTCGAGCAAGTCCGCGGGGCGCAGGCCGGGTTCGATGAAGGAGCAGGAGCGCTCGAGGCAATCCGTCAGAACATCGGGCAGGTATGGGCGAGCCAACCCCCGGCCGGAGGAATACGTCACTTGCCCCAAGGTCTCCAGCACCGCGTCGCCAACGATGCCAGGGACAAACCGCCACCCGCATCCGGCGGGACTGGCCAGGACCTGGTCGCTGCAGCAATGCTCCTCCGCGCGATGCCGGAGTCATCAACCACCGAGGGACGGCGGATCCAGGGAGAACTCAGGCATCTCCTGGAAGGCGCTGCGGCCCGGCGGGCAGAGAGCTCTGCCTCTCGAAGGCAGGGATACACCCCGGATCCTCGTGCCGCGACTTCCCGACTCACGCGGGAAGCCTCGGTCTTCACCGGGCGCACGCGCAACACCGCGCCTGCGGCCCCGGACCACCTCGGCGACGAGCACCCTCATCGTGACCGTCGGGCACGCCTCGACGAAAGGGTGCGCCGAGGCTACCACCCCAGGCGTGGGGGACGTTATGACAGCGGGGAGGATCGAAGTCCCTCGCCCGAACCACCCGGTCCGCAGGTCTTTAGCCGAGCCATTCGGCGGGCGCCGTTTCCGCCCCGATTCCGACCCCCGACTACTATCACGAAGTACTCGGGGGAGACGAGACCGGAATTGTGGCTTGCAGACTACCGCCTGGCCTGTCAGCTGGGTGGGACGGACGATGACAACCTCATCATCCGAAACCTCCCCCTATTTCTCTCCGACACCGCTCGTGCCTGGTTGGAGCACCTGCCCCCGGGGCAGATTTCCAACTGGGAGGATCTGGTCCAGGCCTTCGCCGGGAACTTCCAGGGCACGTACGTGCGCCCCGGGAATTCCTGGGACCTCCGAAGCTGTCGGCAATTGCCGGGAGAGTCCCTTCGGGACTACATCCGGCGGTTCTCGAAGCAGCGCACCGAGCTGCCCAACATCACCGACCCCGATATCATCGGCGCGTTCCTCGCCGGCACCACCTGCCGCGACCTGGTGAGCAAGTTGGGTCGCAAGACCCCCACCAGGGCGAGCGAGCTGATGGACATCGCTACCAAGTTCGCCTCCGGCCAGGAGGCGGTAGAGGCCATCTTCCGAAAGGATAAGCAGCCCCAGGGCCGCCCGTCGGAAGATGCTCCCGAGGCGTCTGCTCCGCGCGGCGCCAAGAAGAAAGGCAGGAGGAAGTCGCAAGCGAAACGCGACGTTCCCGACGCTGACCTTGTCGCCGCCGCCGAGCGCAAGAACCCTCGGAAACCCCCCGGAGGTGCAAACCTCTTCGACAAGGCACTCAAGGAGACGTGCCCCTACCATCAGGGGCCCGTCAAACACACCCTCGAAGAGTGCGTCATGCTTCGGCGTCACTTCCATCGGGCCGGGCCACCCGCCGAGGGTGGCAAGGCTCACGACGACGAAAAAAGGGAGGATCACCAAGCAGGAGAGTTCCCCGAGGTCCGCGACTGCTTCATGATCTACGGAGGACAGGTGGCGAATGCCTCGGCTCGGCATCGTAAGCAAGAGCGTCGGGAGGTCTGCTCGGTGAAGGTGGCGGCGCCAGTCTACCTAGACTGGTCCGACAAGCCCATCACCTTCGACCAGGACGACCACCCCGACCATGTGCCGAGCCCAGGGAAGTACCCGCTCGTCGTCGATCCTGTCATTGGCGACGTCAGGCTCACCAAGGTCCTGATGGATGGGGGCAGCTGCCTCAACATCATCTACGCCGAGACTCTCAAGCTCCTGCGCGTCGACTTGTCGTCCGTCCGAGCAGGCGCTGCGCCCTTCCACGGGATCATTCCCGGGAAGCGCGTCCAGCCCCTCGGACAGCTCGACCTCCCTGTCTGCTTCGGAACACCCTCCAACTTCCGAAGGGAGACTTTGACGTTCGAGGTGGTTGGGTTCCGAGGGACCTACCACGCGGTGTTGGGAAGGCCATGCTACGCGAAGTTCATGGCCATCCCCAACTACACCTACCTGAAGCTCAAGATGCCGGGCCCCAACGGGGTCATCACCGTCGGCCCCACGTACAAACACGCATTCGAATGCGATGTGGAGTGCGTGGAGTACGCCGAGGCCCTCGCCGAGTCCGAGGCCCTCATTGCCGACCCGGAAAGCCTCTCCCGAGAGGTGCCGGATGTGAAGCGGCATGCCGGCAACTTCGAGCCAGCGGAGACGGTTAAAGCCGTCCTTCTCGACCCCAGTGGCGACGCCTCCAGGCGTGTCCGGATCGGCTCCGGGCTCGGCCCTAGATAGGAAGCAGTGCTTGGCGGCTTCCCTCGCGCAAACATCGACGTGTTTGCATAGGGTCCCTCGGGCGTGCCCGCCATGCCGGAGATGTCACCGAGCACTCGCAGCATATCTGGGCAGGAGCCCGACTCGCCAAACGGCCTCTGCGCGAACGACACCCGGGGGCTGCGCCCTTTCCCCACTCATACATACGAATCAATTATCAAGGAAGGGTCGGCCTCGCCCCGACAGAGCCCGACCCTCCCTCGGGGGCTAAAAAAGGGGAACCCCTCTCATCGGGTTCGAACGTACCGTTCCGCGTCAGAAAAGCTCTTTTTTCGGTCAAGAAGGGTTTTCCGCGTTCTCCCGGATGCGCCAGAAACAGAGTCCTGAGGAGCGAATTGGGGTACGAGTAGAGTGGCGAGACCGACTGAGCTGGGGAGCACCTATGCTTCCGGGCTAGGGACACCTCGCTCGTCGCCTGCCGCGAAAAAGGACCCAGCTCGGGAAATCACCCTGTTGTCGACACTACGGGCCAGGCGCGAAAATCGAAACGAAAAGAAGCATGACTTCGCGAAAGAAGAAGTAAAATGTTCAGGCCCCAGTGGCCACGGCAAATCACACACCCATCAGAAATTGTCCCAACTAAAATCAGGCGTCGCCTCGGGCAGGAGCCGCGCCCTCAACTCCGCCCCCGCCGTCGGTAAAGCCCACCTCCGCTTCCGGTGGCGGCGCAGGAGGAAGGATCTCCGCTTCGAAGACGGTCGCCAGCGACGCGCTCGGACCCGCAGCGACCGCGTCGAGCCGCTGAATCTCCGCCAGGGCTGCCTCGTCCTCGTCAGGCAGACAGTACCCCTCACTGACCCGCTCCAAGTCCACGACGTAGTGGGAAGCGAGCACGGCGAAGGCCCGCCTGACGCCGTGGTGCAGCGCCCCGCGGACTTTGCCACGCACGTAATCGCCAAGGGCTTGAAGACGGCTTTGGGGAGAGCTCCCTGAAGGGACGTCGCCGGGACCGAGTTTCCGATAGACCTCCGAGACGGCCTCGGACATAGCCGCAAGATCGGCCTCCCTTTGCTCAGCAGCCCCGTCGAGCGCCTCGGCAAGAGCCTTGGCAGACTCATCAAGGGCAGACTCGAGCTCTGCGAACAACCAGAAGAAAGATCTCAAACCCAAGCGGAAGAAACGGACAGGATTGAGAACCGAGGACGGTCGAGCCATACCTCTGGCTCGAACGTGCTGCTCCGAGGCTGCGACTTGGGCTGCGACCAGATCGGCCGCAAGGATCTGGGCCCGGCTCTCAGCTTCGGCAGCTCGGCCCCGAGTTTGGTCCCGCTCCTCGGCAACCTGGGCAAGCTCCGTGCGCGCTGCCGCCGCCTCGGCCTTCAGGTCAGCACAAAGCAACTGGAGGTCCGCTATCTTAGCGTCTTGCTGAGAGAGGCGCACGGTAGCCCCGGCGAGCGAAGTCCTCAGGGACCGCAGTGAGCCCCAGACGACGGCCTCGCGGCGAATGAACGACGACTTGGCGGCGCTCCGGTCCGTCAGGTCCTGGAAAGGAAAACAAGATTTCACGACGAACGCCTCGCTCGCGGAAGCAAGAAGGTATGTCTGAAACCATTACCTGAAGGATTTTGGGGACGTCCCCGCAGAGAACCTCCAGCGACGATCGGAGCAACCCCACTGTCGCCTCAGCACGCTTGCGGAGCTCGTCCCAGGACTGGTCCTCCTCTTCGTCGTCAAGAACGAAGATGGGGTCCGAAGCCTCACGGGTCCGGAATCGGAGCAACTGGCCCCGGGCCTCGGGGCTCCGCCCCACAACGACAAGGCTGCCGCCCGCCTAGGAACGCTGCGCATCCGCGCCCACCTCTCCCGAGGCCTCGGGCGCCGACGCCGCGGCCGTCCCGACGTCGGCGCCGACTGGGCGCTCTCCGACCGGAACAGTGCCGGCTGCGGTAGCGGCAGACACCGGCATGGCCAACATGGCTGGCGAGCTCGTGACCGCATCGGCGCTGGCCGCCTCCCCGGTCACGATGGCCACCTCAGCAGAGGAGCCCACCTCGGGGACCTTCTCCCCCGAAACATGCGACGCCTGAGCCCCGCGCTGCGGGGCACCCTGCGAAAGGGTCGGCTGAGCAGGAGAGCCCGAGGTGGCGCCAGCTGCCTGGACAAACGCCGTCTTGAGGGCCTTCCGAGGCGCCAGGTCGGTGGGGCCATGGCTCCGTTTGCTGAAGAAAACAAGTAAGGGAAGATTACGGCCCGTACATATGGATGAAGCGCCGGGACGGAAAGATTCCAAGGTACCTACCCGCTCCGGATCATGATCCACGGTGTCTGGGGGGAGGTCTCCTGGCTCCCGCTTCCTGGAACCACCGCCGTGGTCCGCTTCACCAACAGCCCCGGCGCCGCCCTCGCCTCGGACACCCCTGAGGCCCGGGTGGCGGACTGCCCAGGCACCGCCATGACAACCTGAGGACCGCTCCCGCATGCCGCCGGCGCGGGCAACAGCTCCCGAGGAACGGACCCCTCGGCTCGGCTCCCTGGAGT
The DNA here is from genome assembly GCA_029449295.1 of Zea luxurians. Taxonomy (NCBI): domain Eukaryota; kingdom Viridiplantae; phylum Streptophyta; class Magnoliopsida; order Poales; family Poaceae; genus Zea; species Zea luxurians. Next base: position 82,585,107 of record JAOPSE010000016.1, on the reverse strand, counting down.
GACGTCAGCTCCCCCAGCCGGGGAGACGAGAACCCTCTCGGGTTGCCCCTGCTCCTCAGGTCGGGGATCCGGCACCTCGGCACCAGGGACCGACGATGTAGGCCCACTCGGGGGCTGGCTCGACGACCCCCGGCCACATCCCAAGCCGGGGCTGAGGCCGAGACGTGCGGCCATATCGTCCTCCTCCTCTTCATCGTCGACGTCGTCGTCATCATCAGACGTCTCCGGCGACGGCTCCCTGGGAAGCCCTTCCCTCTCCTGCTGACGACGGCGTTTCTCCAGGGCGTCTCGAGCCCGCCTCCGCCTGCGGGCCCGAGCCTTCTCCGCGTCCTTCTTCTTCTTCTCCTCCTCCGCGGCGACCCGCCTCGCCGCCCGACCCACCGCGTCCTCCGGGACCGGCGGCAGGGAGGGTTTGTGCCGCCCCACCTCCTAAAAAAAGGGGGGGGGAGGAAATCGATAGTCAGAATCGGGAGCGACCCGGTATATGAAGAAGGAAAGGACGAGCACTCACCAGAGCGACGCACCCCTGGTCGGGGCGCATTCGAGGCTGGGAGAGGGCATGGGGGTCCGGCTTCCCCATCGCGACCGACACCCGCCGATAGAGGGCGTCGTGGGGAAGAGGATCAGGGGACATCCGTGACCCCTCCCAGTCGGCCTCCTGGGTCATCTCCCAAAGCGGCAACCGCCGCTCCGCCAGGGGAAGCACCCTCCGGCGGTGGATGGCGGCAACCACTCCCGCGACGGTGAGCCCTTCCTCCCGCAACACCTTCAGAGCCTGGAGAAGAGGTTCGAGTTTCTTCTGCCTCTCGTGTGGAGTCCCGTGATGCCAGGCGTCGGGGGCGGCGGTGACGACCCGCTGAGAAAACGGCGGGAGCGACTCTCCGTCATTCCGGAGATAGAACCACCGGCGCTGCCAGCCCTTGTTTGAGGACGAAAGGACGGCAGGGATATACTGCAACGCCCGTGACTGCCTCAGCAAAAGGGTGCAGCCGCCGGCCCGCACCGCCGCACGGACCTTCCTCTCCCCCGTCGACGAAGCAAAAAGCTCAGCAAAGAAGAGGTGAGTCCACAAATCCCAATGGGGGGCGATCCCCAGATACCCCTCGCACACCGCTACAAAGATAGCGGCTTGTGCGATGGAGTTGGGGGTAAGATTGTGTAGTTCCACCCCGTAGTGGAACAGGATGGCCCGCATGAAGCGGCTCGACGGCATTCCAAACCCCCGCTCATGGAAGGAGATGAAGCTCACGACATACCCCGGCGGAGGGGACGGAGCAACTTCGCCCGAGGGAGGGATCCATTCCGGCCGCTCCTTATCGGTGAGGGGGCGGAGCAAACCCTCGTCGACGAGGTCCCCCAGGTCACCCGCCGTCACCGTGGAGGAGGGCCACGGGTCGCGCGGCGAGAGGATGGTCACCCGGTCGGCCATCGCCAAGGCAGAAGGAATGGCGGCGTGAAGAACAGGGGAAGGCGGTTTCCTTTTCCTGGCTAGATCTCTCAGGTTGCAAAAAACCTGAGAAGAGGGCGAGAAGTGGAGTCGAGAATCGTCACAGGACCCTCTCAGGGGTACATAAAGGACCAAGGGCGAGACGGTTCCAACGCATCGCCCGAACCGGACGCGCGGTTCAAAAAACGCGAAGCGAAACAGCCGCCCCTCGAACGGCTCGCGCACGCAACGGCAACCTCACCAACTACTCACCCCAGCGCATTAACTCCACGGCGAAATAGGTGACGTTTCTGGCAGGGGCAGCTGGCGGCGCTTCGCCTCCGCCAAAAACGGCCACGCCGAGAAAGGTACGCCGTGAAGTTCAATTTCGAATCCCTTTTTCCCTTTTCCTTCTTTCTCTATCTCTTGCAACAGGGACCGAGAAGGGGGATAACCCCAAAGGGATCCTTCCCCGTGAAGGAACTAGGCCCCGAGCCTCCCTACTGATCAGGGGTTCGAAGGCTGGCCCCCCGAAGGGTTCAACAGCCGCCTCAGATCGCGTGGGCCCGACACCCACTACTGGTCAGGGGTTCGAAGGTCGGCCCCCGAAAGGTTCCATGACCGCCTCAGGCTACTAGGGCTCCGTGCCCCCTACTGATCAGGGGTTCGAAGGCTGGCCTATCGAAGGGTTCACAGCCGCCTCAGACGCCGAGCGAGGGATGACCAGGGGTACGTTCGATACATAACCAAGGCTCGGGCTGCGCTCCCGAGGTACCCTAGGACATTTCTGAGACCAGCGGGAACGACTCTGTAACGGAATCCCATCGGAGGGAGGCAACGAGCCCTCGGACCCCGTCGCTAGGGGACCGGGTCCGGCAGATCACCCGCAGGTACTTTTGGGCGTGCCTCCGGGCCCCTAGCCGACCCCTAACGAACGGGGCACGGACGTCCACTCGGATTACCCGATCGCAGCTCACCGGAGACACCATGTTCGGTGCCCATCGAGGGTAACATGGCGCACTCCCCCCCTCCTCCTTGCGGAAAGGCGACGTAGGGGCGTATATAAAAAGTCGAGTCTGTCCCTGATCGTCCTCTCGCTCCGTGCGAAGGCTCGGGGGCTGCTCTCGCAAACCCGGCTCCGGCCGAACCGTTGACAGCGTCAACATACCAGCCCGAGAACTTGGGCCCCGACAGTGCACCTGGGTTACGCCCTGCTCGCATGAGGGAACCGCTAGTCACGCCGAAGCATTGCGCAAGGCATTAAGACCTCGAAGGAGTGAAACCACTCCTCCGAGGCCTCGGGGGCTACACCCGGCGGGTGCGCTCGCGCGCACCCACCGGAACAAGGTACCTCCGAGAAAGGCTGGTCCCCTTGCAAAAAAGTGCGATGCAAGCCTCCAAGCGAGTGTTAACACTCTCTTCGAGGCTCGGGGGCTACTGTCGGGGACCATAATTAGGGGTACCCTCAAGACGCCTAATTCTCAGCTGGTAACCCCCATCAGCATAAAGCTGCAGAGGCCTGATGGGTTTGATTAAGTCAGGGATCAGTCCACACGAGTGACTTGACCACGCCACGCCCGAGCCTAGCCTCGGGCGAGGGCAGCCGACCCTAAGATGACTCCGTCTCGCCTGAGGTCTCCTCTTTCACGGCAGGCGCATCCCCGGCTCGCCCTAGGCCCCGCCTCCGATAAGGAGAAACCCTGACTAAATCACCGCACCAACCGACCGAGTCACCAGGGCGTTTAACGCAAAAGGTAAGACCGACGGGCGGCCAGACTTCGCCAGTGGTGCCATAGGAGACTCCGCCCGACCCAGGGCTCGGACTCAGGCTAAGGCCTCGGAAGACGGCGAACTCCGCTCCGCCCGACCCAGGGCTCGGACTCAGGCTAAGGCCTCGGAAGACGGCGAACTCCGCTCCGCCCGACCCAGGGCTCGGACTCAGGCTAAGGCCTCGGAAGACGGCGAACTCCGCTCCGCCCGACCCAGGGCTCGGACTCGGGCCAAGGCCCCGGAAGACGGCGACCTCCGCCTCGCCCGACCCAGGGCTCGGACTCCGCCTCGGCCTCTGCCGAATAATCTCCGCCTCGCCCGACCAGGGCTCGGACTCTGTCTCTGTCTTGCAGGACGGACTCGGCCACAGCCTCGGAGGAGCCTCCACGACGCCCGACCTAGGATACGAGACCGCCACATCAACAGGAAGCGTCATCATCACCCTGCCCTGAGCCGACTTGGGTCGCAGAGAACAAGACCGGCGTCCCATCTGGCCAGCTATGCCAGATAAGCCATGATGGCGCCCCACTAGATCATGACGACGGCGGCCCCCAGCTCCCTTACGAAAGCAGGAGGACGTCAGCAAGGACCCAGCCACCTCGACAGCTGTCCCCCCGTCCGGCTCCGTTACTCCTCCAACAGCCACGACGCCACTCCAACAGGGTGCCACGATCTCTCTGGTTGCCACCTGGGCATGTACATAGGGCGCTAGCTCTCCCTCGCTAGACACGTAGCACCTTGCTACACCCCCGTCTTGTACACCTGGACCCTCTCCTTACGACTATAAAAGGAAGGGCCAGGGCCTTCTTAGAGAAGGTTGGCCTCACGGGGACGAAAGGCAGGGGCAGGCGCTCTCTCGGGGCCGCCCTCTCCCTTCACCTCGTGCGGACGCTTGTAACCCCCTACTGCAAGCGCACCCGACCTGGGCGCGGGACGAACACGAAGGCCGTGGGAATTTCCCCGACTCCCTCGCGATCCGGCTCCGGCCACCGACCTCTCTCTCACTCCGTTCCCCCCTTTGCGCTCGCTCCACGCGCTCGACCCATCTGGGCTGGGGCACGCGGCACTCTCACTCGTCGGCTCGAGGACCCCCCGGTCTCGGAACGCCGACAACTAAGAATTGAGAGCAAAATCGAACCAAACATTGACTGTCAGGGCACTCATAAGCAGTTCTTCGATGGTACAGTGCCACCAGGGAGATCAAATTGCCAGCGCAGCCACCTTACCGCCGGCGACCGATTGTCGCCATGATTCATGCGACCGTCGGCCCACTTTGTGCTCTGGATGGTTGGATAGTGTCGCGGGGTCAAATATCTTCGCCGCTAGTGACCTGGAAGCCACTCCGGCTAGCCGTAGTTCATCTCCCCTGGCTCACCGCCCGCGGGTAAAGTGCTCACCGTCGTCGTGCCATCGCCGTTGACCACCGCGTGTCCTAACCGCGCCATCGCATCGCCGTGACTCCCTCTAAACTCCCCGTCGACCACCGGAGTTACTGCCACGGCGGTGAACACGTGTTCACTGCACCACCGTTCTTCCTCACTTCCGACCGCCGTGTGTCTCGTCCAAAATTCGCGGCCACCGCTCGCTCTGCCTATAAATTGAGCCCCCGGCCAGCTGCGCTAGGTCATACCGAAGCCATAGCCACCACTCCCGCCTCCGATTAGCCCCCGTAGCCGGAGAATTGCTCATTTCCCCCAATTCGAGTTTCCGCCACCCGAAACCGACCTCAACGCAGCCAGCTCCCTTCCCGGTCAGTCCAACCCTCCCTCTCCCTCGTTTAAGCTTTCTCACATGTCTACGATGCTTGCCGAACCACCAATTTGGACTGCGGGCTCACCAATCACCGGGAACGCACTCAACTGTCCGCCACCCATTCGGTTCACGCAGACAGAGCTTGATAGCTCACCATTTGTACAATTAGGTTAGGGGAAACACTCGGGGTAGGTCCGATGTGATGTCCGCCGCTCGGGAGCGCCGGTCGTCGCCTTAATCGGCCAGTGCAGATGCTCGCCGGAGCTCTGCCGTGCGGAGCGCCGTCGTGGACCTTGGTCTACGAAGGAATAGAAGCTTAAGGGCTTATGTGCAAACTGTCAGTGATACATAGAAACAGTGAAAGAACTCGTTCGCTGTTAGACAAAAACGCAAGGGCCATTCTGCAAAACCGCCAGCGCGGGCGCGCGCACGCTTCTGCGTGGACTTGGGCCGCTTAGGCCAGTTTGGGCCCAACACTGTTGAGTCTTTTTCTTTTTCTTTTTCAGAAGAACTTGGGAAATTTGTTATAAAATGTAGAAAAATCCTAAAATTGTGAAACCAATTTTCCTAGGTTCATTATTTTCCCTAGAATTTAATAAAAATAGTTTTGTGATTTTTAGAGGAAATAAGGAATTTTAGGGCATTTAAAATAACTTAAAGAAATAATTCTGGATTTTTAAAAGATAAATGGTACTCCCAAAAATGCTCAAAATTTTTATATGAGTTCCTCATATTATTTAGAAGCCTTGGGTAGAATTTGGGTTGATTTGGACCTTGTTTGATCACCAAACCCCAAAACACCCCCCTGCCCTATGAACTCCTTTACTGACTCCGGAAACCCTAAGTTCTCGGAGTTCCGTGAAGGAAAATTGTATTCAAGACTTAGATAATAAGTTTATATTATCTTTGCACCCTCATGAGCATTACATGGCATTCATTCTTATATATATGTATGGTTATGATTAGAACACGAAGAAGAAGTGGAAGCCACTGAAGAACAAGTACCACCACATTTGGAAACACAGGCTGAGAACTGTTTCTACTTCGATATTTGTGGATCTGAGCCTGACTCACCCATAAACAAAGGCAAGCCCCGTTGCATTTGCCACCCCCCTTGTGTTTTAAATCTTTCTCACTTGCTTGATGCACTAGGTGATAGGTGTTGATTGCTAAAACAATTCCTGCATTACCTTCCTTGGAATTTGATTACCTTCCTTGGAAATCCCTGTTTTACAAAAGATTTTTGATGCTTAGCCTCGCTTTAGAAAAACAAAATGTTTTGTCTTTACAAAAAGATGATATGGCAAAAGTGGGTGGGATGTTTTCGAAAATAAAACTTGATGGTGAATCCATCACGGCCGTGATGGATTCAACATCAGAAAAGATGTACCTCTGCCAGGTACCAACCTTTGGGGTTAAATGATTAAGCTGAGACCGGGTGGGTGACTTGCACGAGAAAGAGAGTCTCGGTGTAGTGTCTCCGTCTGAGTCGATTAAGGGCCGTCTCGATGTAAGCCTGCTGACCGAGGACCCTTTAACTGGTCACATGCCTCGTCATGGGTAAGCTTTGCCTCGGGTGGACTAAGGCCAGAATAAGATAACACGAAATGGGCGTGGAGCGGTGGCGAGAGTAGCGTGTACCCTCCGTGGCAAGAGGCTAGACGGTGGTGTATCTGTGCTCTCGGTTTGCGTGAACCTGATCTGGTCTTAAGAAACTCGGTGGCGGGTTGACATATGCAAGGGTTAAGTGCTACATATGTCGTGTGATCGGAGATCCTCAGCTGAGTATAATCGATTCGGATCGCCGTACCTCTGCGGTTATGGAGACTTGGCCACTGACTTACACGTAGCACTCCAGTGAAGATAAAGTAGGGATTAAGAACTTGACTAGTCAGGATAAGTGTTTGAACTAGGTTAGAGAGAACTCTAGAGATAAGTAAATTTACTTAACCTGACAATAAAATTGGATTTTAAGGATCCACTTTAGTAAGCAATTCTGCAAACAAAGTCTTTGAATATTGAAAGGCCTTACCTTGACTCCCATATGACCAGCATACCCTTGAGAGTCTTTTTCTTAGTCGGGTAAGACTTGCTGAGTAATTCCATACTCAGGGTTTATTCCTCCGTTGTTTTTAGGTGAGGAGATAACAAACTTTTGTTGTTTTTGTACCAAGGTGGTGAAAAGTGAAGATAATCAAGAATGAAGCTGCCGGAGGACCGGGTCCTCCTTAAAAACTTTTATGTAAAGAACTTAATGGGAGGAGTTTTTGCCTCCCTAGTATTGTAATAATACTTTTCAGCACTCTCTGGTCTGTACTAAATTACGTACTCCTACTTTTTAATAAATGTAAGTTTATGTAATCACTTCCGCATTTCCGCATCTCCGATAAACATATTGTCTGTCAGACGGGTGAAACGTTCCTGGAAAGGTAAGGATAAAGATACCGAACTTGTCAAGTGATTCAGGAACATCTACAGGGTTGTCTGATGTCTGTTGGACAAGGACAACTGTAGGTGGGCCTAATGACTTGGGAGGTTCTGTCATAGGAAACTGCTGAGATACCTGGATGGTTTAGTCCAGGGGATTTTGTTATAATACTAAAAAACTTCCTGCTCCTTTTGGAGAGGATGCGCTTTGCGAAAGTACAAAATGTTTTTCAAAACAACCCTGCATAAAATATTGTTGTTTCTGCAAAATATTCTGAGCTCCACATATTCCATGCATTATATCTGATTTCCCCATTCCGTGGGTGAAGGTGGGCTACTGAGTACGTTTGTACTCACCCTTGCTTATTTGTTGTTTTTCAGAAAAAGGAGATCGGGTAAGAGTTACGACTGTTCCCAACCTTGCATGTGGCTGTTGGACCGCTGATTTGCTTCGCTGCGTATATCGGGCTACTTCAGCCCCACTCTGATGATATGTCCCGAGTTGTGGACCAACTCTTAAAGTTGTTCGCCACCTTTGTAGGTTTGTCTCGTTTAAGCAGATTTGGTATCATCTGATGTATAAATGTGTTTACTAGCCTCCTGGGACTAGTAATTGTATCACATTTGAGTCCCAGAGGATTGGGGACGCTTCAGGTGGTATCGGAGCTGTTAGGTTGGCCGCAGAACGTAACCCTTAGCTTGATCCAAAAGTTTTTGAGTCAAAACTATTTTCTTAAAAAAATTCTTTCTCTTATCCCTTCATTTCAAAAATGTTTTCCCCCTTTTCTTCTCTCAGAAGTCAGATGGAGGTCTGCTGCCAAACCAGCTTGTGCCAAAATGAAGATGGTTTCCCCAAGTTGCTGAGAGCATGCACAGTTCGCCTCGGAATCAGGAGTCAACCAGAGTATGATGGTCGTGAATTCATCGAGCATGGCACAGAGAAGTGTGTCGTGACTATATACATTGGATCCAGTCCGCACCATGTGGAATGGAGTGTCACTACTGCTGGGCACAGATTCAAAGACACCTGCCAAGTCGTCGCTCGCAAGGCATTGAGGACCCTGTGTCAACTTTATGAAGAAGAAGTGGCCGACACCCCGCTCAGATTCTTTCCGCCCTTTCAGAGAGACCGTCCCGTTTGGATGGCCAGGATGCGTGCATTGGAAGGGAAGCAGATTCTTGAGGATGACCCCACAGTCACGTACCTCACTGCATACCTGCTCACCTTGGATGCACAATATGATTTCTTGGCCCGGCACCACCGTCAGATGATTGCCCGAGCAGAAGATGCAGAGAAGCTCAACCGTAAGCTCCATGTGGATCTCACCACAGCTCAAGCCCGTGTAGCTACCTTGGAAAGTCGTGAAGTCATTGCTGTTGAAGCCCTGAAGCAAGCCAAGGATGAGCATGTCCAAAAGCTGATGGAGGCCTACTTGGTAACCCATAACCAACGTAGAGCCCTGCGGATCCAAGAGCCCGCTCCATCCAACCCAGTTCAACCCAGGAGAGCTAAAGATCCCCAGATTCTTGAAGGTCACCCGGTCTCTATCAGAGGAAAGAAGAAGATTTGGGAACTCCCGGAAGGAGCCATAGTCTTGGAAGGAATTCCAGTCTCCCCTCAGGCTATGGATAAGCAAGAGCACCCTGAATCCTCCCAAGATCCCCCGCCGGAGTTGTTTGAGCCCCTCACCATGAAGAAGATTCCAACACCATCCCTTGAAGTCAAGGAAGGAGCTGCAAGCACCCCGCCAGCACCGCCGCCCTCTGAGGAGCTACAAGAGCCAGTCCCGCTTGAAGAAGAGTTCGACCCCGTGTTGCCATCTCAGTCGCCGCCAGAAGGAGTCATCAACATCAGTTCCCTCTTGACCCATCCAGGAGATATCTCAGATTAAAGTTGTGCGCTAGCCTTGCCAGAAGAGAAGCTGCCTGGTCTGAAGTTAGTTATGCCCAGTCCTCTGCATGCATTGGGTAGTGAAGTTTTTCTTCACTTTGGCTAGAGCCCTGCATGTATGAGAGGTAATCGTGTAGTCTCGTGTTTTGAAAAACTCTAATTGTGTGGCCCCCTAGGGCATTTCAAAATGAATTTCGCTTGATGTTTTCTTGCCTTTTGAGTGCATATGTGATGCTTTAACGTTAGTGCTCATAAGTTAAATTTAGCACAATTCAGGAGCCAAGCAATAGTAGTTATGCTTAGCCCCCGAATCTGAGTAGTCCGTGCTTTGGAAAAACTCTATTCTTCCCTTATTCAAAACATTTGATTTGTTTGTGCTTATCATTGCTGAGCTTGTGTGTTCTCTTTCTTTTTAAGAAAGGATTTCTCTAAAAACATAGATCACAAATTAGATCCAATCCTCACCTTATGCTTCCATTCTCATCTTAACCCATCTCAAGAAAAAAGTGCCTTACCAAAGAAGATACCGGGAAGCTTACCCTTGAAGCCTGGAATAAGTTACAGAAGGAACCAGTCCAGCTGCTCAGTCAAAAGGCCGACCGTGAGAATCAAAGCACTGCCCCTGAGTCAAGGTAAACAGGAAAAGAGGATAGAAGGAGTTATTACCATACAGAGAGGCAAAGATTCTTGGAACCAGAGACCACAAACATCAGGGTCATTGACCCCACCACTCACCCGTGCCCCCCCCCGCACTCATGCCTCGCCTCCATGCGCACTACCACCGCCACAAATCGCCCCCCTTTGCAGCGCACTACCGCCGCCCACGCCACCTTTGCAGTGCACCCACCGCCACCCTCATCGCCTGCAACACCAGGCCCCCCTCCCCTTATCGCACCCGCTGCCGCGTAGCACCTACTCCATCACCACTACTCCGCAACCGGACACCCCCGCTCGCCTATAAATCCCCCCCCATCAGCCCCCTCAACTCCCAACTCGCTCAAAGCATAGTCCAGATAAATCCCCTCTGCCAAATCGCAAGCAACTCCATTTTTCCACTCCCTTGCTCCTAAGATCACAATGTTTGGTGATTCTTGGGTTGAAGACTGTTGCACATGGTTCATAGTCTTTGGTTTCCTCCGGTGTATGATAGTAATACTCTTTGATAGAATCCTCCAGTGGGAAGAGCAAAGAGAAAGAAAGAGGCAGTGAAAAGTGAAAAGTGAGAAGAGAAAAGAAGATAGTGAAGAGAAGATAAGAAGAAGGTTCTCCCAGAATCAACCCTGTGTCAGTCATCTCTCCGCAGCCTGCTCAAGCAGCAACGGCAAAAGAAGGCCCCGTAACACCCTTGTTATGAGGTACTTCAAGGAGTTCAAATGCCCAAGATTCAAGAGTTCTACCCTCATTCTTTTTAAGTGGGGTAGTGTTCCAGTAAGGTTCCTGCTATGGAGAAAAAGAAGAAGGCCTGTAGCAAGCTTGTGGAGGACCAGATCATCAAAGCATATAAGTTTCTGGATGAGAAGTGGTCACCCAAGTTCCGTTGATGAAGCACCAGAAGACCAATCAAGGAAGGAATTCATGTGGGAGTTCGCAAGAGAAAGGTTTGCGTGTTGGCATCGATGCTTCTTCAATAAGCTAGTTGCCAAGCGAAAGCTAGAAGCCTGAAGATGACCTTGAGTAGCCAGAATCAGCGTTTGCAACCGGATGCTCCTCAAAGACCAGATTTTGTTGAAGTTCCATCTCCTCGAAGAGTTGCAAAGTGAAGATATGTAGCTGAAGTAAAGCTATACCCATAACCCTTCTAAGCCAAATCTCGAGGACGAGATTCCTTTTAAGTGGGGTAGATTTATAGCATCCCAAAAATTCAAATCCTGAAATTTTCTCAAACTCGCCCTAAATTCAAAATGAATTTCAAGTTTCATTTCAAAATGTTTGTTTGCGAGTTGATATCAACAAATAAAATATAGTGGTCTATATTATCTCCAAAATCCTCCTCAAAGTACCTGCAAATATTTCCCGAGTGATCCCCCTCAAAATTCTTTCCAGAAATATTGCCCAGATATTTCCTAGTCATCCCCTTCAAGTTCTTTCCAGAAATACTGCTCAACTATTCCACCGATATATCTTCGGATATTTTCCTCTTGAAAAATACCTTCAGAATCATTTTTCAAGACCCTACAAATATTTTCTTCATAACTTTCCTCATGCCCATACGTATAGGTATGCCTCCAGTGTCATACGGTGAGCTCTACAAGCTAATTACACTTATACAAGACAAATAAATGCTAATCTCCCACTAATCCTTGTTGGGGGCCTTCGTCCTCCGAAGGTCCTCAAAAACAAGACTTGACAATGTTTTCCAAGTGAATTATATGAACAGGTATTTTCGGACTCAGATTATGGACATGGAATACGGACAGGACGAAGCTTAAGCCAGACGAAAGGGGGTTGAGATGAAGGACGGGCTACCATGCTGTACGAAGGATGGTGCGCAGCCGAAGCTATGCGCAGGGAAGCTTCGTCGCGATAGCAGAACGGGGAACCGACCTAAAGATGAAAAGACTACTTAGGCCTTGACAGATTCCCATAGGTCATTAGCAAATGTAATGGACATGAATGTAATTTTACATGGGCTGCGTCCCACGCCTATAAATAGATGAACAGTACTCCCGTACTGGACACGCTGACTTGGCATTTGCTTTTGCGTCATCCTTGTACTTTTGTCTTCCTGCAATCCGAAGGTACACTTGTAATTTGAAGTCATTTCTATTGTTATATGATAATAAAATAGAAATGACATTGTGATAAAATTTAAATGTTTATATTACTTTTTATGTTGCGTGTAAATCCTTCGTCATAGCTTACGAAGATATATTATTTGTGACCTTCGTCCCGAGCGCATTATATCCCGAAGGGAAATGATGTTTCAGAGGACGAAGGAACTTATCATTTAACACTTTTTATGTTGCCTTGTTCTTAATCCGAAGCATTTGAGAACAAGTCACCAACATTGGCGCCCACCTCCGGTGAACTCACTTCCACTTTGAGTTTTTTGAACACCTTCGGAAGCCATAGACCCTCGCTATGGCGCCGAAGAAAGCTTCAGCAACTGGGGCTGCAGCTCTGCAACCGCTGGACCCCAACCAGGAGACTGTCTCTCTTCGGGAGGCCCGAAGCCAGAAGAGGAAGGTCGTCAGCCCGACGCTTCAGGAGGATGAGCTAGACCAAGAGATCAGGGATATGGAGATGCTTCATCAACAGGTGCAAAGGAAGAAGGAAAAGATGGCCAGGCTAGCTGAGCTGCAAAGGCAGATAGACGAAGCTTCTGAAGAGGTCCGCCATCTTACTCACGATGAGCAGAACCGAAGGCCTCAACAAAAAGACCTTCATCAGGAGGGCTTCTTCAACGAAGATGACTGGTATGACAATTTCCATCATGGAAATTTTGTTTTCGATGATGCTTCTCCCCTGTCCGCTGAGCTGCAGGCTACACCTTGGCCTCCGTCCTACAAGCCACCCCAGCTTCCCATGTTCGATGGCCATTCAGACCCGAAGCAGTTTTTGATGAGCTACGAAGCAACAGTGTCTTCGTATGGTGGCAATGCTGCAGTCATGGCAAAGTCTTTTGTTATGGCTGTCAGGAATGTTGCTCAGACCTGGTATTCCTCCCTTCGACCAGGAACGATCACTTCATGGCAAAAGCTGAAGGACATGTTGTTAACCAGCTTTCAAGGGTTTCAGACGAAGCCGGTCACTGCTCAAGCCTTGTTCCAGTGCACTCAGGATCATGAAGAATACCTTCAAGCGTATGTCAGAAGGTTCTTGCGTTTGAGGGCGCAGGCACCAACGGTGCCCAATGAAATTGTCATCGAAGCCATGATCAAGGGGCTTCGTCCAGGACCTTCAGCTCAATACTTTGCTAGGAAGCCTCCTCAGACTTTGGAGAAGCTGCTCCAGAAGATGGACGAGTACATTCGTGCCGACAATGATTTTCGCCAAAGAAGGGAGGAGGCTTTCAGATTTTCTGAAATGACCAGGGGCTTCGGAGGAAGATTCTATCCGAGGCATGTCAGGTCCATCCACAACTCTACTCAAAATGATGATAAGGGGAGTCAGCAGAACAGGTCGCAGTGCTCCTCACAAGCTTCGGGGCAACAGCAAAGTTTCTTCCGGCCACCAGCTCCAAGAGGCAGAGGCGCCAGGGGCTTCGGCGGAAGATTTGGAGATCAACCAAGGAGAGTATTTTGCTTATTCTGTGGTGAAAACAAGGGCCATACCACCAGGATGTGCCATGTTACCATCCAGAAGCAAAAGGAGCTAGCAGAAGCTGCAGCGCAACAGGGCCAGCCGAAGCAGGTCATGCATACTGTTTCGTACCATCAGCCTTACATCCCAGAATACGTGGGCAACCACCCTGCAGTTTCTGTAGCTTCGGCGAGTCAACCTCAAGCTTCATGGCAACAGCCCCCGCCTCCACCACCGCTGCAACAAGGCCAACAGCCGGAAGGGAGTCAATATGTTCCACACCAAAGGGATCTCAGAGAACAATCTGAAGCTCGCACAGTCAATAGCACTGTGCCAGAGTCGAATCACATTTATTGACAAATATCCTACCTTGATAGCAGTCTTTTCCATTTAGTTCTATTTTCTGTGTAATAAAGAACATTTCAGTTTTCATGTAATAGCTTCGTGGTTGGTCATGAGGAAAACCTATTTTCTCCACAGGCTTAAGTTGCTGAAGCTTAAAAATTTGCGATAACAAGGAGGACCTTCGAATTATAAAAAATCCTTCGAAGTCGTTCTAAGGAACGCAGAGTAAGTTGCTGAAGTCACAAAAAGCCGTTCCAAAGGGAGCGCAGTGTAAGTTTTCTGCTCCAAAGTCGTTCCTAAGGGAATGCAGAGCATACAGCGAAAAGTCAACGCTGATACCGCCTAAGTAAAAGGCGAAGAAGCTCCAAAGACGTTCCTAAGGGAATGCAGAGCTTACAGCGAAAAGTCAGCGCTGATACAAAGATATTTTGTGTTTTACGGGGATATGTGTGTATCTTCGGAACAAATGTCATCTACATAACATAGCATCATCACATCATTTTGCATAGCATAAGCATCATACATCATGTTGCATATGGCAAAAGAAGGGGACACAGTATCAACCTTCGAAAGGACGATTTGAGAAAGTGAAAATCGTGCAAAGTCACGAGGGAATACAATGTTGATCTTCGGAATACAGCTTCGGAGAATATTTTCATGAAGCGTGGATGTGCTTCATCAGAATAGTATTAAAGGAGAATGTCTTCTTCACGAAGCATGAAAAGAAGGGAAGGTGTTTTTTTCGCCGAAGGCTCAAAAATGGTATGTGTGTAGAATTTCATGCATCGTAAAGAATTGAATAATGAAAAGAAACTTGTTTATTACATTCAAATGTACAAAATATTACATAGACCACATTTCAAATGTTTTTTCTAATTACATCTAGTCTTCTCTTAGTACTACTTCGGCAGCCTCATTTAGAAGTTGTTCAACAACTTTATCCATGATAGCTTCGGCCATTTGTTTAATTTCGTCATCCCCTTTCGTGTGAGGGTCAGCAGACGATCCAGCAGGATCTGAGGGAAGAGAATATGTCTACATTACTATCACAGACCGCGAACACAGTTTGAAATTAAAAATTACAACACAATAAGGACGACTAATTAATACCTATTTGCCCTTCGGGCTTTGTACTTTTTTCGGCAACTTCTGTCACTTTCCTAGCATCATGGATGCCTTTTTCACTCTTTTGAATAATTTCTTGCGCCATTTCTCGGCCGCCGTTGTCCCAGATATCAGTAAAGAATTTTCCGCCAACCATGCTTGCTTCGGCCGAGGGGTCTTTGATGTTTTCGAAGGACAAGGCAGCTTCGGATTGAGCTAAGGACTTTACATGCTCGCAACCTTTCCTCTCCAAAACAGTAGCAACTCCTCTAGCGCCCGAAAAAGCGCAGATGTCACCGCGGCTATTCAGGATTTCCTCGAAGGCCTCTGCTTCGTGGCTGATCCATTCCAGTGGACCTTCGGGATTGCCTCTTGAGAAATTCTCTTCACTAGAGAATGCGCCAACGCTGGCGAAGCTGGTTTTTATTTTCTTTACACATTCCATGGATTTTTCGTAGCATCTTTTCTTAGAAGACCGAAGCTCTTCAACGGTTCCTTCCAAATGATCAGCCCATTGGTAGCTACATTCCCGTCTTGTTTCTTCAAGTATGCGTTCTTCTTTCGCCCGGGCCAATTGCTTCTGAAGATCTTTAATTTCGCGTCTGTGAGCTTCGGCCTGAACCTTTGCAGCAGCTTCGTCCTTTTTTATCTTGTCTACTAATGTAAGCAGAATTTTATCTTTTTCTAGAGCTTCGTTCCTCAGTTTAATAACTTCTGATCGTAAATTGTTGAACGCAATTTCATAGCTCTCGTCTTCGGCACTCTTTTGTGCTCTTAATGCGTTGCTTAGAATTAAACCCTATACGAAAAAGAATCCATATAAGAATAAAAGAATGAATTACGAATTATAAAATTTTTCAAACGTCTAATTCCCATACCTTCAGGCTATTATACGCAAGACTATCCGCGAGATCCTCTGTAACACCCGGATTTTAGGGGTCCAAAACCCGGGGTTAAAACACCAGGTATGCTGGGACCAAGTCTCAAACATATGATGTAAAGTGGCACAGGATCGAATGTCACAACTTTATATATAACAGGAGTTCTATACAAAATAAATAATTACATTATAAGGAGACAACGGTCCAGCAACCCAAAAGTTGACTGGGAGACGACGACCTAGACCTCTCACGAACTCATCGCAGCATCCTCCATGAGCATCATCCTGCAGTACCTGGCCTTGACCTGTGGTGTGTGTGAGACAGCAAGAGTGAGCTCACATACGTTCATCGCTCAACAAGTTGTGGGGAATAATGTGCATGAACTCGCCAAAGGTGGGAGCTCACGTGAAGTGTAAGGCTTACCAAAGAAGATGGTTAGAGCTGAGCATTGCTTTTAAAGTTGGTCAAAATTTTATTAGCAATTACTAAGTATAAGTAAATACCAAGCCCAATTAAATAGTAGAACAAAAGTAATAGCCACATCACCTGCAATGCAATGCATATGACAAATTGAATTTAGTTCCATAAATTAATCATGTGAGGGTCCGAGCTGCTCTTGACCGTGAGCACGGCTAGTATACCAGTTTTACACTCTGCAGAGGTTGCGCATCTTTACCCACAAGTCGTGTTACCCATCTGCCAAGGGGTCATGAATCCCATACACCTCTACCAAGGAAGTGAGGCAGGGTAGCACTACGAGGCCTTTACAAAGTTCCACTAGCTTCCGAAAACCCGCTACAGTTTATAGGAAGATCCAGTGCAGGAATCCCTTGCAGGACCGCCATCGCAGCAAAATCCTCCCGAGGGCCTCCCTACACTGACCTCTCCCCTACTGCCCTTGCCCCTTTCGGGTAAGGTAGTCTTCCACTAGCTTTCCTAATTAATCAGCCAAGGGCATCCCATACTACCCTTGTGGTAGCACTGTTTTCCCGGGTGGTCGCTCCATGTTCCAATTAACATTAATGATATCAACATGAACATAAACAGAATAACAACTAGAATTGGAACATGGAGGTAATAAATGATTATCCCAAAACCATATAAAGCAATAGCAAACTACCCAAGTGATTCAGGGGTGAACAAGGTAATGAGATAAACAATCTAGGGTGACCTATTGGGTCCCATCAAAATTAACCTATGCAGATCATTATGATTAATTAGAACATGAGTAGGTGAAAAGAAGTGATCAAGGGCACAACTTGCCTGGGCCTTGAGAATCCAGGTACCAGGATGATCCTCAGATGATTCGTGACCTCACTGCTAGTCGTAGCAATTCAACAAACATGGTATAGGCAAAATTAACATTACACCAAACATATGTACATAATACATATTAATAATCTACATATTAAAATAAGATCACAGGAAAAAGAATTATTAATTTTGGAGTTATAGATTTTAAGTTATGAATTTTCAAAGGTTTAATGTGATTAAAATATGATTAAATGATAAATAAATTTTCTGACAGAGTTCTTGTCAAAACAGTGATTCTAAATGGTAGAGAATATTATTACAAAATTTTAGGAATTGGAATGACTCAATTTGGAGCTAAAATGAATTTTCTATGAATTATCTAAGTTCTAGCAATTATTTTTGTATTAAAAATACATTTTCTAATTCATTTACTCATTTTAAAACAGCAGTGGACTGGGCCTCAATTATAAGAAAGCGTAGGGGGCTCTGGGTAAATCTTCTAAGACTCAGAGCACAGTCGTATAGGACGGCGGGTTGATTCTTATTAAACCCAGGGGCTCTTTAGAAAAATACCCAGCCGAAGGGGTATCGTGAAGTCTCAACCGCCCGATCTAACTCAGACGGTCCAGATTAGATTGCGTCTTAATCGAACCGGTATGCATTCTCAACCGTTGGATCCATCATCCACGGTCGGGATTTTATTTGACCGAGATCAACACGGACCCGTCCGATCAGAAATCTAGGGCCCCGATCGATCACGCGAAAGGGTACGCCCTGATCTAATCCTAGCCGTTCAAGCGCCATCCGACGGGCCACGTTCTTCGCACCAATAGAGCGGGCTCGCACGGCGGCGCTGCCCCGTGCGCGCGGCGGAGCACGCCGGCGAGGCTGCCAATTGGCCGTCCCGGAGCGCTAAACCCAAATCGGACCGAGCTAGGCGTAGAGGGGAACTTGGCGAGCATGGTGAGGTGAGTTACCGAGTAGATAGGCCACTGGCAGAGGCAGGCCACGGCGCGAAGCGATCCCGCGGCGGAGCTAGATCTCCGGTGAGGAATTCCGGAGCCGCCGGTGTACGATCCTCGGTAATTCGGTCGCGGTTGCCTTCAACACAGCCGAAGGGAGCCCCTGGTTTCCCCAATCCGAGCCCGGTCGTCGGCGAGCCCGGATTTGCCCGCGGCGGGTGTCACACGGCGGACGTGATTATGGTGGTGGCGGCGGCGTTCTTCTTTCGCTTGAGCTCACGGATGGATGGAGGGAAGGGTTGCGGAGCTTCGGCTTTTATGCATTACGGTGAAGTCCGAGCGGAGTGCACCAAACGGCGATCACGGCGACGTCCGCGCGATCCGCCGCCGCGTTCGGCAAAGTCGTTGAAGACGACCCGACGTGCGGGCCCCGCGGACCAGAGAAAGAGAGCGAGAAAGGAACAGCTGACAAGGGGGACCCACAAGCCAGCGAGGCGCGCGCGAGCTGAGCGAAGGACTCCGCGCGATGAGAGGGAGGCTGAGCAGCGGGCCCGAGTTGTCGGCGCCGGATGAATCGCGAGCGCGCGATGAGTGAGTCACAGACGAGCGGGCCCCACCTGGCAGTCACCGGGCGCGCGCGTGAGAGGCTGTACGTGGGACCCACATGTCGGCGCCGGGTTGAGCGTGGAGTTGGGCTACGCGGTGGAAAGCGAGATGGGCCAAAAACGGGATCCGAGGCCCAGTTAGGTATAGTATCCTTTTTCTTTTTTCTTTTCTATTTTCTTTTCCCCATTTTCAAATCCAATTCAAATCCAATTTGAATTCAAGTTTGAGTTCAACTTTGTGAATAACTTGTCCTCAGTTTGAAAGGTATAATTTATTAATATAAGTGTGAAGGATATTTATTTTATTTTATGTAATATTTTTCTTAGTTCTTCCCTTCACCCTTTTATTTTCTATTTTCTATTCCAAATTCAAATTTATACTTCTATTTTAGTTTTCAGATTTTTCAAATGTATCAATTGAAATCCAAGGGTGAACATAATCCATACTATTTTAATATTACTAACTTAAGTTTTTATTCTCCTTTTTATTTATTTCATGAGATGTATAAATGGTTTTTTCTTAAAGAAAAAGAAAAATTCTTTCCCCATCATTTTCTTATTTCCCAATTTCCAAAACATTATGATATTTTGTTCAAATTCCTTCTACTAATTCCCAATCCAGAATTTGGGTGTTACAAATCCTACCCCCCTTAAAAATAATCTCGTCCTCGAGATTTGTAAGGAAAAAGGAACATTATGCACAAACAAAGAAATCTCAGCATGAGGTATAATTCTTTAACAAAACATAGGGTCAATAGACCTTATTATTCCAACTAAAATAGTATCTTATCAACTACTAACTAAAGTAACATCTAGACCTTACAAATCATCATAATTTATATCTATGTAGCTTGGTGAAGCTGGTGGTGGTGGGGGTTGTTGTTGTTGTCTCTCCAACCGTGCTTGTCTTATTTCTTGGCGGGCCTGACGTATTTCCTCGCGTTGTTGCCTTATCTGATTCTGCATCTCGGTCACCATGTCTGTTAACTGTTGTATTACCAGTCTTTGGGTAGCAACCACTTGATTGAGGTCATCAGGTGGAGGATTTGGAGGATTCATTTTCTGTTTGTTGTTACGTGATAATCTTTCCTTTCCTGGTATTGACCATGAAAGTTAGAAGCATGTGGTAATAGTTTTGCAAAGGAAATTACTAAGCGGAATGGATAAGCTAGTAGTTGGTTATAATCTATAGATTCTTTGGTAGGGCTTAATTTATGTCCAGATTGGGGTAACCAATCATATAAGGTGAATATCCAAGGGTAAGATAGAATCTGTCAAGATGAGAGATATACATGGGTGAGATGGGCTACAAGATGTAGGTTAAAAGTTTGTTTGTTATTAGGTGGGAATAGAAAGGTCATACTATTAATTATGGCACTATGGGTTGGGTTGCTATGTTGATTGATCCAATGTGCTAAGATAATTTTAATACATGGCTAGTGGGGTCTAATCTCTTCTACTAGTGTCATTAATCTGTTTAAGTGAATCCACATTAAGTTAGATAACATTAGACCACACTGGATCAGGTCACATTAGGTAAGATAAGATCTAGATTAAATTGGATGTGACTAGATTAGACTAGCTTAGGTTAGATAGATCTATCAGGGTAAGATATATCTGAGTAGGATGGATTATGTGTAGGTTGGTTAGAATCTCTTGCTGGGTTAGAATCGAGGGGTTATGCAACTATTGGATGGTTAAGGTAGTTGCATATGGCCAAGTTGATCTGACATTCTTAATTTAGTGCAGGGTGATCTAAGTTAAGACTGGTTCTATAGTTTTAGAGTCTAAACTATTTCATCAGTATTTTCTAACATGTTTGATAAGTCACTTTAAATTTGATCAGATCTGGGTTAGATTGGTGTGACTTGTTTGACTAGATAAGATCTAGTTAATTTGCATTAGATCATGGTTGTTAAACTAGGGTGGATAAGTATGCTTATTAGGACAAGAGGGATCCATAAAGATAAGATAGAATCTTTTAAGACCAGTTAGACCTATTAGGATGAGATACAATCTTTTCAAGATAGGATGAGTATCTTTTAAGATAAGATGGATCTATTAAGATAAGGGAGAATCTTTTAAGATAAGATGAATTGGTTAGAATGAGAGCTTTTAGGATAAGATAAATCTCTTGAGCTAGATATGTTCCAATGGGGATAATCTAGGTTGTCTAGTTATTTTGTAAATATATTTTTATACCTATGTGTATATGTGGATGCAATTGTGGACATTACTCCACAACCCATCACACTCAATCAAAGATCCAAATCAGACAAGTATCATAAGAACAAACATTCAAGTTCATAGATATCTATAAAAATAGTTTTGTTTTTGTTACCTAAGAATAGGTCTCCTATTCCTAAAGGTCACTTTAGGTACAGGATTTCAAAGTGTGAAATCCACATTTGTCTTTAGAATGAAAAGGTAAGAATAATCAGAGTAAAGCGGAAATAGATGAGAAAAGATTAAGATAAGTTTAGATAAGAATCAGAGTAGCAAAGGTAAGTATATGGTTATCCAGTTCTATCTAGGTTTCGTCCTACAGTCAACATTCCTCTGATACCACTTCTGTAACACCCGGATTTTAGGGGTCCAAAACCCGGGGTTAAAAACACCAGGTATGCTGGGACCAAGTCTCAAACATATGATGTAAAGTGGCACAGGATCGAATGTCACAATCTTTATATATAACAGGAGTTCTATACAAAATAAATAATTACATTATAAGGAGACAACGGTCCAGCAACCCAAAAGTTGACTGGGAGACGACGACCTAGACCTCTCACGAACTCATCGCAGCATCCTCCATGAGCATCATCCTGCAGTACCTGGCCTTGACCTGTGGTGTGTGTGAGACAGCAAGAGTGAGCTCACATACGTTCATCGCTCAACAAGTTGTGGGGAATAATGTGCATGAACTCGCCAAAGGTGGGAGCTCACGTGAAGTGTAAGGCTTACCAAAGAAGATGGTTAGAGCTGAGCATTGCTTTTAAAGTTGGTCAAAATTTTATTAGCAATTACTAAGTATAAGTAAATACCAGCCCAATTAAATAGTAGAACAAAAGTAATAGCCACATCACCTGCAATGCAATGCATATGACAAATTGAATTTAGTTCCATAAATTAATCATGTGAGGGTCCGAGCTGCTCTTGACCGTGAGCACGGCTAGTATACCAGTTTTACACTCTGCAGAGGTTGCGCATCTTTACCCACAAGTCGTGTTACCCATCTGCCAAGGGGTCATGAATCCCATACACCTCTACCAAGGAAGTGAGGCAGGGTAGCACTACGAGGCCTTTACAAAGTTCCACTAGCTTCCGAAAACCCGCTACAGTTTATAGGAAGATCCAGTGCAGGAATCCCTTGCAGGACCGCCATCGCAGCAAAATCCTCCCGAGGGCCTCCCTACGCTGACCTCTCCCCTACTGCCCTTGCCCCTTTCGGGTAAGGTAGTCTTCCACTAGCTTTCCTAATTAATCAGCCAAGGGCATCCCATACTACCCTTGTGGTAGCACTGTTTTCCCGGGTGGTCGCTCCATGTTCCAATTAACATTAATGATATCAACATGAACATAAACAGAATAACAACTAGAATTGGAACATGGAGGTAATAAATGATTATACCCAAAACCACTATAAGCAATAGCAAACTACCCAAGTGAAGTTCAGGGGTGAACAAGGTAATGAGATAAACAATCTAGGGTGACCTATTGGGTCCCATCAAAATTAACCTATGCAGATCATTATGATTAATTAGAACATGAGTAGGTGAAAAGAAGTGATCAAGGGCACAACTTGCCTGGGCCTTGAGAATCCAGGTACCAGGATGATCCTCAGATGATTCGTGACCTCACTGCTAGTCGTAGCAATTCAACAAACATGGTATAGGCAAAATTAACATTACACCAAACATATGTGCATAATACATATTAATAATCTACATATTAAAATAAGATCACAGGAAAAAGAATTATTAATTTTGGAGTTATAGATTTTAAGTTATGAATTTTCAA
Source organism: Zea luxurians (assembly GCA_029449295.1). Lineage (NCBI taxonomy): Eukaryota > Viridiplantae > Streptophyta > Magnoliopsida > Poales > Poaceae > Zea > Zea luxurians. Next base: position 82,562,431 of record JAOPSE010000016.1, on the reverse strand, counting down.
AGGTTTAATGTGATTAAAATATGATTAAATGATAAATAAATTTTCTGACAGAGTTCTTGTCAAAACAGTGATTCTAAATGGTAGAGAATATTATTACAAAATTTTAGGAATTGGAATGACTCAATTTGGAGCTAAAATGAATTTTCTATGAATTATCTAAGTTCTAGCAATTATTTTTGTATTAAAAATACATTTTCTAATTCATTTACTCATTTTAAAACAGCAGTGGACTGGGCCTCAATTATAAGAAAGCGTAGGGGGCTCTGGGTAAATCTTCTAAGACTCAGAGCACAGTCGTATAGGACGGCGGGTTGATTCTTATTAAACCCAGGGGCTCTTTAGAAAAATACCCAGCCGAAGGGGTATCGTGAAGTCTCAACCGCCCGATCTAACTCAGACGGTCCAGATTAGATTGCGTCTTAATCGAACCGGTATGCATTCTCAACCGTTGGATCCATCATCCACGGTCGGGATTTTATTTGACCGAGATCAACACGGACCCGTCCGATCAGAAATCTAGGGCCCCGATCGATCACGCGAAAGGGTACGCCCTGATCTAATCCTAGCCGTTCAAGCGCCATCCGACGGGCCACGTTCTTCGCACCAATAGAGCGGGCTCGCACGGCGGCGCTGCCCCGTGCGCGCGGCGGAGCACGCCGGCGAGGCTGCCAATTGGCCGTCCCGGAGCGCTAAACCCAAATCGGACCGAGCTAGGCGTAGAGGGGAACTTGGCGAGCATGGTGAGGTGAGTTACCGAGTAGATAGGCCACTGGCAGAGGCAGGCCACGGCGCGAAGCGATCCCGCGGCGGAGCTAGATCTCCGGTGAGGAATTCCGGAGCCGCCGGTGTACGATCCTCGGTAATTCGGTCGCGGTTGCCTTCAACACAGCCGAAGGGAGCCCCTGGTTTCCCCAATCCGAGCCCGGTCGTCGGCGAGCCCGGATTTGCCCGCGGCGGGTGTCACACGGCGGACGTGATTATGGTGGTGGCGGCGGCGTTCTTCTTTCGCTTGAGCTCACGGATGGATGGAGGGAAGGGTTGCGGAGCTTCGGCTTTTATGCATTACGGTGAAGTCCGAGCGGAGTGCACCAAACGGCGATCACGGCGACGTCCGCGCGATCCGCCGCCGCGTTCGGCAAAGTCGTTGAAGACGACCCGACGTGCGGGCCCCGCGGACCAGAGAAAGAGAGCGAGAAAGGAACAGCTGACAAGGGGGACCCACAAGCCAGCGAGGCGCGCGCGAGCTGAGCGAAGGACTCCGCGCGATGAGAGGGAGGCTGAGCAGCGGGCCCGAGTTGTCGGCGCCGGATGAATCGCGAGCGCGCGATGAGTGAGTCACAGATGAGCGGGCCCCACCTGGCAGTCACCGGGCGCGCGCGTGAGAGGCTGTACGTGGGACCCACATGTCGGCGCCGGGTTGAGCGTGGAGTTGGGCTACGCGGTGGAAAGCGAGATGGGCCAAAAACGGGATCCGAGGCCCAGTTAGGTATAGTATCCTTTTTCTTTTTTTCTTTTCTATTTTCTTTTCCCCATTTTCAAATCCAATTCAAATCCAATTTGAATTCAAGTTTGAGTTCAACTTTGTGAATAACTTGTCCTCAGTTTGAAAGGTATAATTTATTAATATAAGTGTGAAGGATATTTATTTTATTTTATGTAATATTTTTCTTAGTTCTTCCCTTCACCCTTTTATTTTCTATTTTCTATTCCAAATTCAAATTTATACTTCTATTTTAGTTTTCAGATTTTTCAAATGTATCAATTGAAATCCAAGGGTGAACATAATCCATACTATTTTAATATTACTAACTTAAGTTTTTATTCTCCTTTTTATTTATTTCATGAGATGTATAAATGGTTTTTTCTTAAAGAAAAAGAAAAATTCTTTCCCCATCATTTTCTTATTTCCCAATTTCCAAAACATTATGATATTTTGTTCAAATTCCTTCTACTAATTCCCAATCCAGAATTTGGGTGTTACATCCTCCTTCGTCATAGCGCATAGTCCAGCTTCAAGCTTCGGAAACCCCATACTCCTAGCTATCTCCCGGCAGACAGATAGTTCTTTGTTGTCAGGGAGGCAGTATAGGAAGTCATCTTCGTTTGTCCCATTAAACACTAGTGCCCCCTTCGGATATTTTAATTCTCTGGCATAGTGATCGGCTTCATAAATCTCTTCTTCAGATAATTTTTTACCCGAAGCATGTCGCACAATGTAATCACGCACGGTGGAAGGTGCTTCGGGGGCAGCGGTGTCAATTTCTTCAACCAAAATTGGCTCTGGCATTTTTAATTTTTCTTCGGCTTCCAAAGGTTGTTCCTTGGTAGGTTCTGAAGGCCCAGCTTCAGCTTCAAGTTGTCGCTTTGAAGCTTCAGCAGCTAAAGCTTCAGTAGACGCTTCAGAAGGTTCAACAATCTTCTTTGGAGTTATGCTTGAAGACTTAATTGTTTCCAAAACATCTAACACGTTCACCATTCTTTTTCTTTTCGGGGTCACCGATGGGCCCTTTTGATTTTTTATTGTTTCAACATTTGTTGAAGGACTTAAGATTTCCGATATTTTTGGTCCTTCAATTCTCGGTTTTTCTGCCTTCTCTGCTGAAGGCGCTTCAGTTTTTTCTTCTATCTTCGGCACTGGAGCTGGTTCTGTAGCTTCAGAGGCCAAAGAGACTTCACCAATAAATTCAGGCACTGTGGCCGGCTCAATAAAACGCGCCCGGTGGGTGAGCACCTTCATCTTTTTTCTTTGCGGCGCTGGCTCGCTAGAGGCACTTGTGGCAACTTCTGTTGCAGGAGAAGTATTTTTTCTTTTACGGCCCAGCACCGGATAATGATAGTCAGGGTAGACAAACCCGATTGCATCAAATACCCGGTTGAGCCTCTTCTTCTTTCGGCCTCCGAAGGCTGCCGATAATGCAGTATTCTCGGCCTTCGAATATATCCCAAGCAGTTCGTCACTTAATGTTTCAATGCTTTTTAACCAGTCATCATCAGGTTCAACAAACTTATCCCCGTATTTGAATGTGTATTTCAGTCTGACCAGTCCGCCTTCGTCAGATTCTTTGATGGTCTCCTTCGGCATTTCCCACTTTCCTGCAAGTGGCCACACCCTGAAGGCAATATGCTCTTGGACCAAGTCCCTTGTCCCGATAAAAGAGCAGACTACGCCGAAGGCTCTTTGGCATTCTTCGGCCGCTTCATCCATTTCAACCTTCGGCCTTCGGAGTCCGAAGCGTTGCCAGATGGGGCGCATAATGATACTCTTAACATCTTCCTGCACTGTCAAGTCATTCTTTACATAGAACCATTCTGTCATCCAGGTACCGGGCCACCTCTTCCGAAAGGTTGGCACAGGGCGGCTTGACCCGGAGCGGGCACCGAAGCTGTAACAACCAAAGTTGTTGTGATATTGTTCTTTCCCCCAGGGCTTCGTCTCATATATCAACTCATGAATTTTGCAAAAACTTTTAGCATTTGGTTCTAAACCTTGGCTTTTCACAGCCCAGACAAAGATTCCCATTCTTATGATAGCTTCGGGAGTAATTTGATGAAGGTAGATTTCAAATGTCTTCAGGACTTCGACAACAAAGCTGCTTAGGGGGAACCGAAGCCCAGCTTTGAGAAAGCTTCGGAAGATCATGACCTCATCTTCTTCGAGGGTGGGAGAAGTCTTTTCTCCAGCGTCAGCCCTCACGATAGATATATCTCGAAAATATCTCCCTCTCATATTGTCAATATGACTCTGATTAATAGTGCTTTTCCCGAAAACTGAGTGACTTGGCCGCCATGGTCGATCTTCGGACTCTCCCCCACCGCTTTCTACATCATAACTGTCGCTGTCACCAGTATCTTCAGACAAACCTTCCAGAATCTCCTTAGTGATTTTTTCCGTATTGGTCTTTGCCATCGCTATGAGGAACCCCAAGTTCTTCTCTTCGTCGAGGCTCAGCTTCATCTCAGCAGCGACCTTCTTATCTTCAGACATCTTCAGAAACACTAAAAAACTGTTTTCAAAGCCGAAGCTTCAAAACCAAAAGATCAGCAAATCTTAGTGCGCAAGAGCTAAAAATTTAGTGAGCGGAAGCAGATGGCAAGTGAGCGTACCAAATGAGTTTGCGGTATGATCTTATTTATACGCCCAGTGCGTTGAAAGTTGAAAGACCCCGCTTGTCAGTGAATGTTGCTATTCTAGCAAAGGGAAGGTGTTTTTTTCGGACCTTCGGCTTAAGGCCTTCGTCCATATCGCAATCTGAATTTATCATTAACAAATTAATATTGCGAGGGGCTACTGTTGGGGGCCTTCGTCCTCCGAAGGTCCTCAAAAACAAGACTTGACAATGTTTTCCAAGTGAATTATATGAACAGGTATTTTCGGACTCAGATTATGGACATGGAATACGGACAGGACGAAGCTTAAGCCAGACGAAAGGGGGTTGAGATGAAGGACGGGCTACCATGCTGTACGAAGGATGGTGCGCAGCCGAAGCTATGCGCAGGGAAGCTTCGTCGCGATAGCAGAACGGGGAACCGACCTAAAGATGAAAAGACTACTTAGGCCTTGACAGATTCCCATAGGTCATTAGCAAATGTAATGGACATGAATGTAATTTTACATGGGCTGCGTCCCACGCCTATAAATAGATGAACAGTACTCCCGTACTGGACACGCTGACTTGGCATTTGCTTTTGCGTCATCCTTGTACTTTTGTCTTCCTGCAATCTGAAGGTACACTTGTAATTTGAAGTCATTTCTATTGTTATATGATAATAAAATAGAAATGACATTGTGATAAAATTTAAATGTTTATATTACTTTTTATGTTGCGTGTAAATCCTTCATCATAGCTTACGAAGATATATTATTTGTGACCTTCGTCCCGAGCGCATTATATCCCGAAGGGAAATGATGTTTCAGAGGACGAAGGAACTTATCATTTAACACTTTTTATGTTGCCTTGTTCTTAATCCGAAGCATTTGAGAACAAGTCACCAACAATCCTCTCATCCCTCCCCCCTAATCCCCCACCATGGCTATAAATAGAGGGGCAAGGGCCTCCTCTCATCCCACCCCAAGCCATTTCATGGCAACTCTCTTCCCCCCCTCACACACACCCACTCCATGTTCCACACAAGCACACACTAGCACAAGGATCGTTCGATCGTTCTTCGATCGTTCGTCCCCCTATTCTTAGTTTGTTCATTCGTTCGTCTGATCGTTCGATCGTTCGTCTGATCGTTCATGGTTCGTTCGTCCGATCGTTCGATCGTTCGTCCGTTCGTTCGTCCAAATAATCTTTTTCCTGTTGTTATGCTGCCGAAATTTCGATCGTTCGTTTGTTCGATCATTCAATCGTTCATCGTTCGTTCATAGTCCCTATTCATCGTTCATCGTTCGTTCATAGTCCCTATTCATCGTTCTTCCAAATAATCTTTGTCCTGCCGTTATGCTGCCGAAATTCCGATCGTTCGTTCGTTCGATCATTCGATCGTTTATCTTTCGTTCATAGTTCCCTATTCATCGTTCATCGTTCGTTCATAGTCCCTATTCATCATTCATCGTTCGTTCATAGTCCCTATTCATCGTTCTTCCAGATAATCTTTGTCCTGCCGTTATGCTGCCGAAATTCCGATCGTTCGTTCGTTCGATCATTCGATCGTTCATCGTTCGTTCATAGTTCCCTATTCATCGTTCATCGTTCGTTCGTAGTCCCTATTCATCGTTCGTCGTTCATTCATAGTCCCTATTCATCGTTCTTCCAGATAATCTTTGTCCTGCCGTTATGCTGCCGAAATTTCGATCGTTCGTTCGTCCGATCATTCGATCGTTCGTCCGTTCGTTCGTCCAAATAATCTTTTCCTGCCGTTATGCTGCTGAAATTCCGATCGTTCGTTCGTCCGATCATTCGATCGTTCGTCCGTTCGTTCATAGTTCCTATTCATCGTTCATCGTTCGTTCATACGAACTATTCACTATCACTATTCACCATTACTATTCACCGTTACTATTCATCGTCACTATTCACATACACTATTCATCATCATTACTATTTACCATTACTATTCATCATCGTTACTATTCATCGGTGATATCTATAATTACTTTTCCGTCACCACTATTCATCGTTACTATTCATCGGTCATCTAGTTATCCCAGATTTCAACTACTCATCCATCATGTTGTCCAGTCCACCTAAGACCAGCCAGACCAATATTTCAGTCATACGAACTCCGGTGACTGTGATTTTCCTTCCAGTAGGGAACTTCCCATCTGGTCACCCATCCCAGGTTTCTCCAAGTTGAGCACGCTTAACTTTGAGATTCCTTCGAACCAGGCTTCCAAACTCCGATTCCAATAATTCTTGTTTCTAAATTCTTATTGAATTATTCCCTATCCCAACCATGTCATCCCTTAAACATGGTTCATATTTCAGAAGACTCCCAAAATACTCTTGTCCCATATTCTACCTATAACTCTCCTGTTCATACTAAGTCAGACGATTCATTCGTCACTATTCTCACCAATAGTGAACTTCACTGTGCTACACCACATACACCCAGCTATAAATACACCCAGCTACCCTCTCCCTCTCCACACACACTCAACACCTCAGCTAAGCCAAACACCCCACCCACTCAGTTACTCCGCTCTGCCGGCTACACGCATAGTGTCGCTTCGCCTCCAGTCCACCCTCCTGGTAAGCGCCTCCGCTCTACCACCAGTAATATCACAACACCACATGGCATAGATTCTACTCAAGACTCTACCCATCCATATATCACTATTCTGACCACTATACTAAATATTTGTTGGTATACTTGCTTGTTTGTATGTTTGCTTATTCATGTTGCATAGTTATCGGAGCGTTCGTGCCGTCTCGTGGAGGCCAGATCTGCAAGTCTATGCCAGGCAGTGGAGCTAGAAGCCAGTTTCGTGAGCTCCCCTTCCCCCTTCGTCGAATAAGCACGGCAAGCTCACTGGATCCCTTTGATGCATAAATTACCTATGTTTTACAACCACAACCCTCAGCCTGTTATTTTATGCATGATATGATTTTGAGACAAGTTATTATGGCCACCCAAGCCGCTTGCCGCAATCAATCCTTAATATATTTGTTACAAAAGATTTGAGAAAGGGTGTGAGTTTCCAAAAGAAAATGCTTTTCAAAATGTGTATGATGAAGGGTTTTCACCCTTATCACCTTTTGAGTGGGATAATCAGGGACTCCCTGGTTTAGGGGAGGGCCTAAGGTGATGGCTTAGCTGGTTTAGGCGTGAGCAGAAGGATTGTCCCCTCGTATAAGGAGCGGTTTGTCATCTTTCACTACCTGTACTCATGATAAGTACAACCACTCGAGACTGTGTGGGCAGTCACTCAATCTGAACTCGTACGGTCCAACCCCAGGGTTATGAAGGCTGGGGAGCACCGGGAGGATAAGGAGGGGGGAAGTTTTGTCCGGTTTGGACATGGTGGTGGCCTGACTCCTTCCGGATAACCGTTAAGGTTAGGACGTGCGGGGAAAGAAAGAGATTTGGATTCGGGTCTCACTAGCTATGAGATCGCAGAGCCGGACTAGTGGGTAAAGTGTACACCTCTGCGCAGAGTTCAAACCTATTCGAATAGTCTGTGTCCACAGGAATGGACGAGTCTGGTATGGTATGGCAATTAATGTTTTGTTTTCAAAAAAAAAGGTGCGTTTGAGAAAAGTGGTTTTTAAAAGGTTCGGCGGTTGAGCTGTGAGCTATGGTGGACGGGAAGTCCAGTAGCTGTTTTTTTTGGAAATGAAAACCAGTGGGAAACTGCTGAGATACCTGGATGGTTTAGTCCAGGGGATTTTGTTATAATACTGAAAAACTTCCTGCTCCTTTTGGAGAGGATGCGCTTTGCGAAAGTACAAAATGTTTTTCAAAACAACCCTGCATAAAATATTGTTGTTTCTGCAAAATATTCTGAGCTCCACATATTCCATGCATTATATCTGATTTCCCCATTCCGCGGGTGAAGGTGGGCTGCTGAGTACGTTTGTACTCACCCTTGCTTATTTGTTGTTTTTCAGAAAAAGGAGATCGGGTAAGAGTTACGACTGTTCCCAACCTTGCCTGTGGTTGTTGGACCGCTGATTTGCTTCGCTGCGTATATCGGGCTACTTTAGCCCCACTCTGATGATATGTCCCGAGTTGTGGACCAACTCTTAAAGTTGTTCGCCACCTTTGTAGTTTTGTCTCGTTTAAGCAGATTTGGTATCATCTGATGTATAAATGTGTTTACTAGCCTCCTGGGACTAGTAATTGTATCACATTTGAGTCCCAGAGGATTGGGGACGCTTCACTGCGGAAGTACAGCAGTCGGGGCTGTCGGATCCTTGCTGATGTCTCCTTGCTGACGTAAGGGGCTGGGAGCTGCCGTCGTCATGGAGCGTGCGGGGTGTCATCATTACTTGTTTACTGGGGCGAGCCAGATGGGACGCCGGTCTTGTTCCCCGTAGCCTAAGCTAGCTAGGGGTAGGGTAATGATGGCCCCCCTGGCGACGTGGCCGGTCCAGACCCGAGTTTGGGTGAGGTGACGATTCCTCCGAGGTCGAGGTTGAGTCTGAGCCCTGGGGTCGGGCGAGGCGGAGTCCATCGTCTTCCGGAGCCGAGGCTGAGTCCGAGCCCTGGGGTCGGGCGAGGCGGAGTTCGTTATCTTCCAGAGCCGAGGCTGAGTCTGAGCCCTGGGGTCAGGCGAGGCGGAGTTCGTCGTCTTCTAAGTCGAGGTTGAGTCCGAGCCCTGGGGTCGGGCGAGGCGAAGTCCATCTTCCGAGGCCGAGACGGGGGCCGAACCCTGGGGTCGGGCGAGGCGGAGCTTCCTATGTCGCCCGAGGCTGGACTTAGCCGCTGTCGACCTCACTCTGGCGAGTGGCACGCCAGTCGGAGCGGGGAAGGCGATGCTGTTTTCTTGTCAGGTCGGTCAGTGGAGCGGCGAAGTGACTGCGGTCACTTCGGCTCTGTCGACTGAAGAGCGCGTGTCAAGATAAGGTGTCAGGCGATCCTTGTATTAAATGCTCCTGCGATATGGTCGGTTAGCGTGGCGATCTGGCCAAGGTTGCTTCTCTGCGAGGACTGGGCCTCGGGCGAGCCGAAGGTGTGTTCGTTGCTTGAGGGGGCCCTCGGGCGAGACGTGAATCCTCCGGGGTCGGCTGCCTTTGCTCGAGGCTGGGCTCGAGCGAGGCGAGATCGTGTCCCTTGAGTGGACTGAGCCTTGACCTTAATCGCGCCCATTAGGCCTTTGCAGCTTTGTGCTGATGGGGGTTACCAGCTGAGATTAGGAGTCTTGGGGGTACCCCTAATTATGGTCCCCGACAACTGGTGCTCCAAGTTGCCAGGTCTCGGATGGTCCGGCCAAGGATGGCGGACTGTCCGGACCTCGCTTTTCTGACAGCTCTGACAGATTTCAAACGAGAAAAATAGTCGTTACTTGTACGGCGGACCGTCCGGCCTTAGGGCGCGGACCGTCCGCGTGTGCGCAGAACATGTGCTAGTTACACATAACGATTGGATTTTTGAGGTGGGCTATAAATAGAAGGGGAGCTCGTGTGTGAGGGCTCTCTTGGTCATTCCTTGCACACATTGAGCTCATTTGTGATCCTCCCACTTATTCTCTCACACTCCTTGCTTGAGATTGCATTTTAGTGAGAGATTGAGAGTTCCTAGTGCATTTGCATCCATTGGTGATCCTTGAGGCACTAGGTGGTGCACCGAGCAAGCGTCATCGGCTTGTTACTCTTGGAGGTTGCCGCCCCCTAGACGGCTCGGGTGTTGTCTCCGTCGAGCTCTCCAAGAAGATTGTGGAGGAGCCGCGGTGTCGATTGTGAGGGGTTCACGCCTACCTCGTCGGAGCGGCAAAGGTGACATTAGTGAAAATGAGGTATTGAGTGATTTCTTGTCCACTTGGCTCAAAGATCAAGCCACGTCTTGATAGAGGAGCAAGTGAGAGCTTGAAGTCCACCTCAACGTGGATTGGGGGTGATCGGCAAATCACCGATACCACAGGATAAAATTCGGTGTCTTTCTTTTCTTGCTTTACTTATTGTTGTGCAAGTGATTAGTATTTCGCATATTGTTCTTCTTGTATACAATCACCATAGTTGATTCTCATAGATTGTTTACTTGTTGTCACTAGAGAATTTATACCTCTTGTCATATTGATTAAATTTCTCTAGTGTTTTTTATTCTAGTCAAAACTGTCTATTCACCCCCCCTCTAGCCGGTGTCCTAGATCCTACAAGTGGTATCAGAGCCGAGGACTCCATTGTTTGTGGATCTAATCATCCCAAAGTGGGACAAAATGGCTAGTAACAACAATGTGCACATTAGGAAGCCACCACATTTTGATGGAAATAACTATGACTATTGGAAAATAAGAATGTCAATGCATCTTAGAGCAATGGGTGGAAAATTTTAGCCAATTGTCAAGGATGGGTTTGTTGTGTTGAAAGAAGATGAACCATCGGCTAGTGACAATGAAAACATTCTTACAAATGATCAAGCCATGAATGTATTCTATGATGCTCTTGACATAAATGAGTTCAACCGTATCAAGAATCTCACAACTGCTCATGAGATTTGGATTAAGCTAATGGAAATTCATGAAGGAACTACAATTGTGAAGAGTGCTAAGCTATATGTGTGCAAAGGAAAATTTGAGCAATTCATTATGAAAGAAGATGAAAGTGTATCCGATATGTTCAACCGGTTAAATGAGATAGTGAATGAACTCAAGGGACTTGGTTTTAATGTACCGGATGTGGATTTCACTCATAAGTTCCTTAGATCTCTTCCGGAGAAGTATGAGACCATTGTGACCATGTTAGTAAGAAGTGATCTATCTACAACTTCTCCAACCGAAGTATTGGGGGAAATTCTTACTCAAGATATATTCAAGAAATCTCAAGCTGATGCTATAAGTTTGGCAAAGAAAGTGAAGAATGAATCAATCGCTCTCAAAGCTAAAGCTTCTAAGGCAATTGAAAAAGAAGATAGTCATGATGAAGAAAATGAAAGTGAGAGTGATGGAGATATGGCTCTATTTGTAAAGAAATTCAACAAATTCATGAAGATGAAGAGGGGTCAACCTAGAAGAGGCCAAACATCAAGAAGAAATGCTTTCAATGATAGAAAATGTTTTGAGTGTGGGGAACCCGGTCACATCGCCATGAATTGCCCTAACAAGAAGAAGAAGGGCAAAGATGGAGAGGATAAGAATAATTAGAAATTCTACAACAAGAAGAAAGATGGCAAAGCCTACCTAGTTGAATGGGATTCGGATGATAGCTCGGATGATGATGATGATGATGACACCTCATCCAAGCTTAATGCCGGAATTGCCATCAAGGAAGCCCCTTCACTTTTCTCATCCCCTCATTGTCTCATGGCAAAGGGAGATGCTAAGGTAAAAATAATCACTGATTTAAATGATATAAATGATGATGATGATGATGATGGCTATTCATATGATGATCTTGTTAGAATGTTAGGTGAGGCCGATGACTACATGCACAAAGAAAAAGAAAAGTTTAAGACCTTGATGGAATTGTATAAAAACCTCCAAGTGTCTTTTGAGGAGCTCAAGACCTCTCACAATGATCTAAAAGAGAATTGTGAGAAGCTTGCGGAAGCTCAAAACTCATCTATTGTGCATGAAGTTGTGGTGGTCACCGAGGATGTTGGAGTCACTTGTGACTTACTTGATAGTCCTACAAGTGAACCACAACCTACTAACTCTATTTGTGATAAATTCAAAATTTCTCTTATGAATGATAATATTGCTCTTGATGAATCACAAATCATTGTTGAGAATGAAGTATTAGTAGATAGAGTGAATGCTCTAACCCATGATCTAGAGAAGGCATATAATGGAAAGGCTAAATTGGATTTCATATTGGGAAGTCAATGATGCTCACTTAATCGTGAGGGTCTTGGATACGTTCCCAAGAAAGGAAAGAATGCTTTTGTAAAGCAAAAGACATTGTTTGTGAAAAATGTGACAAAGTGTGTCACAAGTGTCACAAGAAGGGACATATCAAGAAGAATTGTCCTAAGCTAAAGAATGTATCCTCCACTTGTTTTGAGCATTGTTATGTTCTTTCTCATGATGCAAAAGGTGTTCATGCTAAATTTGTTGGTACTTCAATTGTTGGAAATAAGAAGAGAGCTATTTGGGTGCCAAAGACCTTGGTCACTAACATCCAAGGACCCAAGCAAGTTTGGGTACCTAAAAGAGATTGATTTCCTTTTGTAGGTGAACTACAAGGTGGGAGGGAATCATTGGGTGTTGGATAGTGGATGCACTCAACACATGATCGGAGATATGAAAATGTTCACCCAAATGAGTGTGGAAGATTGCTCAAGTTATGATAGTATCACATTTGGAGATAATCAGAAAGGAAAGGTTAAAGGTTTGGGTAAAATTGCTATTTCAAATGATCATTCCATATCAAATGTGCTCTTGGTTGAGTCTTTGAATTTTAACTTACTATCTGTAGCTCAATTATGTGATTTAGGATTTAGTTGCAATTTCACCGTTGATGATGTTATTATCTCTAGTGTTGATGGTAGCAATCTTAAGTTTAAAGGTTTTAGATATGAAAACCTTTATCTTGTTGATTTCTCATCTAGTGAGGCAAAGCTCACAACTTGCTTATTCTCAAAGGCTTCACTAGGTTGGTTATGGCATAGAAGACTTGATCATGTTGGAATGAAGCAACTCAATCGTTTAACCAAACATGATTTAGTCTGTGGCTTGAAAGATGTGAAATTTGAGAAGAACAAATTATGTAGCTCTTGTCAAGCCGGGAAGCAAGTGGCAAATACTCATACAAATAAAAGTCAAATGTCTACTCATCGGCCTTTGGAATTACTTCACATGGATTTATTTAGGCCAACATCGTTTGTGAGTATCGACGGTAATTCCTATTGCTTTGTGATTGTGGATGATTATTCTAGATTCACTTGGGTTTACTTTCTTCGGGATAAATCTAATGTGTTTGAAACATTCAAGTCATTTGCTATATTGGCTCAAAACCAATTTGATTTTGATATCAAGAAAGTTAGAAGTGATAATGGGTCGGAATTCAAAAATGCTAGAATTGATGAATATTGTGATGACAAGGGTATTAAACATGAATTTTCTTCCAAATATACTCCAGAACAAAATGATATTATTGAAAGAAAGAATATGACTCTCATTGATATGGCTAGGTCTATGTTAGTGGAATATAATGTGTTGGATTCTTATTGGGCCGAAGGAATAAACACTGTATGTCATTCATCAAATAGGCTATATTGTCACAAGCTCTTGAAGAAAACTCCCTATGAATTGCTCATTGGTAGAAAGCCAAATATCTCATATTTTAGAGTATTCGGTTGCAAATGCTATATTTTGAGAAAGGGAAGCCGGCTCTCTAAATTTGAGAAGAAATGTGATGAGGGTTTTCTACTTGGATATTCATAAAATAGTAAGGCTTATAGAGTTTTCAACAAGACTCATGGTATCATTGAAGAAGCATATGATGTTGAGTTTGATGAAACTAATGGGTCTCAAGATGAAAGCGATAATCTTGATGATGTTGGTGGAACTCAATTGAGAAATGCTATGAAAACAATGGCTATTGGTGAAATAAAGCCAAAGGAAGATTATGATGAAAATAGTGTGGTTGTCATTCCATCCTCTTCAACCCTAAATGAAGAAAATCACCAAAACCAACAAAATGATGAAATTATGGATACTCATGATCAAGATACTTCAAGTCATTCGGTTCCTCCTCATGCTTCAACTAGCAATTCTCAAATGGTATCAAGAATTCATCATTCTATTGTGAAGGATCACCCAGTTGATCAAATTGTGGGTGATATTAGTAAGGGTGTTCAAACTCGCTCTCGTATAGCTTCATTTTGTGAACATTTCTCTTTTGTATCTTGTATGGAACCTAACCGTGTAGATGAAGATCTACTTGATGTTGATTGGGTGAATGCAATGCATGAAGAATTAAATAACTTCACTCGAAATGAAGTTTGAGAGCTTATTGAGAGACCAAAGAACCACAATGTTATTGGTACCAAATGGGTGTTTCGCAACAAGCACAATGAAGATGGATTAGTAGTAAGAGACAAGGCAAGATTAGTTGCACAAGAGTATACTCAAATAGAGGAATTGGATTTTGGTGAGACATTTGCTCCCGTGGCAAGATTGGAAGCAATCCGGATCCTTCTTGCTTATGCTTGTGCTCATAATATCAAGCTCTACCAAATGGATGTAAAGAGTGTCTTTCTAAATGGTAAGATTAGTGAACTAGTGTATGTTGAACAACCTCCCGGTTTTGAGGACCCCAAAAGACCTAACCACATGTACAAGCTTTCTAAAGCTCTCTATGGGCTTAAGCAAGCCCCACGCGCTTGGTACGAAAGGCTTAGGGATTTCTTGCTTTCCAAAGACTTTAAAATTAGGAAGGTTGATACTACCCTATTCACTAAAAGAATTGGCAAAGATTTGTTTGTTTGTCAAATTTATGTTGATGATATTATTTTTGGATCTACTAATGAATTGTTTTGTGAGGAATTTGGAAAAATGATGTCAAAAGAATTTGAAATGTCTATGATAGGTGAATTGAGCTTCTTTCTTGGTCTTCAAATCAAACAATTGAAAGATGGAATCTTTATAAGTCAATCAAAATATTTGAAGGATATGCTCAAGAAGTTTGGCTTAGGGAATGCAAAGCCTATCAAGACTCCTATGGCAACAAATGGTCATCTAGACTTAGATGAGGGAGGTACTATGGTTGATCAAAAACTTTTTCGCTCAATAATTGTTAGTTTGCTTTACATTACCGCATCTAGGCCCGATGTTATGTTTAGTGTTTGCATGTGTGCTCGATTTCAAGCTTCACCTAAAGAGATTCACTTAAAGGCCGCAAAAAGAATTCTAAGATATTTGAAGTATACCCCCAATATTGGTCTATGGTATCCTAAAGGTGCTCAATTTGAATTAATTGGATATTCGGATTCGGATTACGCGGGTTGCAAAGTTGATAGGAAAAGCACCTCCGGTTGTTGTCAATTTCTTGGAAGATCTCTTGTTTCATGGTCTTCTAAAAAGCAAAATTCCGTTGCTCTCTCTACCGCTGAGGCGGAATATATATCGGCCGGTAATTGTTGTGCTCAATTATTATGGATGAAACAAACTCTATTGGATTATGGGATCATTTTTAAGAATGTGCCTCTCATGTGTGATAATGAGAGTGCGGTAAAATTGGCTACAAATCCGGTGCAACACTCAAGAACTAATCATATTCATATACGACATCACTTCTTGAGAGATAATGTTGGAAAGGGAGATATCACTATATATTCAATTGGCCGATATATTTACAAAGCCATTAGATGAAACGAGATTTTGCACATTAAGAAGTGAAATGAATGTGATAGATCTCTCAAACGTGGCTTGAGGTTGAATACACATGTGTAGTATTGCTTTTTGCTTCTAAATACGCTCTCTAGGCTATTTATTGGGTATTTTTGATGAATTTCTGATTCTTGTTTGATCTAAATAGTTTTATATGAAAATTTGTATTCCTCAAATACATCATGTGTATATGCATGCATACTAACCCTTGGATTGGTCAAAATGTCCATGTATGAGCAACAAATCAAATTTGAAATTCAAAATCAGAAAATGGACAAAGTTTGGAAATTTGAGTATCAGGTCGCGAACCGTCCGGGTAAGGACCGCGGACAGTCCACCGTATCAGGATCTGGACAGTCCGAGTCAGCAGAGCAGACCGTCTGAATTGACAGGACGCGGACCGTCCGCGACAGGCAGATAAGTCGGCCAGAGGCAGTTAGAGTGTCACTTTCAACGGTTGTCTTCCCCTCTCTCACACTCCACACACCAAAAGGTGACTCTTGTCGATTGTGAGCGGACGGTGAAGCAAACTTGCGCACGGACTGTCCGGGAGCTTGTTGGAAGTTCATCAACTATGTCTTCATCTCGGTATTTCAACATCTCATGGAATTTGTGTGATTTATTCAACTTTGTGAATTCTTGGGGTTTCCTCTCTGATCTAGAATTGGGCAGTGGATTTACAAAATTGATTGGTGGAATTGCTAGTGTTACTCATTATGAATCTTGTGCAAAAATTTGACCCGATTTGGATGGTTATTTTCTATCGAATCGTTGATTGAATGGATGGGGCGGCTAGGGTTCTAAAAATCGCCCCTGGATGTTCGCGGACCGTCCGCCAGGATGGCGCGGATAGTCCGGCCCCCTTGCGCGGACAGTCTGGCCCCTTAGCGCGGACAGTCCGGTCCCTGACAGAATGTTCCATTTTCTTTCTCTATGATTGTGACGTCTTCAACTATTGATCAGTGGATATTCCTCATATATATTGCAGTAGTCTGGGCGGTCTTAAGAAGAAGCTTGCAGGTCGTTTCAAGTCAAAGCACCCTTGTGCAGACGATGCAGATTACAATCCAACTACAGACTCTGAGGCCCAATCCTCAGCTGGGGGAAGCATCTCTATGGACATAAAGGATGCTCCACAAGCTCATCCAGACTATCCCATCGACATCATAGGATGGACTTATCCAAAGAGAAGATTCTCTATGGCTGAGTACTGCTCCAGGAGGACAGTGAATCAGTATGATCTACCCTCAGACACCAACATTCTGTTCTTTCACACTCAGCTTCAGTTTGATGTCTTCTAGGGAACACTAATGGATACAAACTTTCACAAGCATCAAGTTATAGATTGGACTTTTATGTTGGGTCAATCAGTCATGGAGGACTTGATTCCAAAATTCGAGGCATGTGGTCTTTATCACTTTATGGGCCAGAGGACAGACTTCAGTGAGATGGATGTAAAACAGTTTCTGGCAACTGCTAAGATTGACATTGATGAACAGTCAATCACTTGGATGACTGGCTTCAAGAGATATTCTGCAACCTTTGCTGAGTTTGCTACTGCAAACAATTTGAACTATGAAATAATTTTAGCTGGGATTGATCTGTATACTGAGGACAATTTTGAAGAATTTGTGCAGTTTTATGAGCCAGCGAGGCTGGGCATTCCTAGGCGATTTGGTGAGACTGCAGGACCGAGGCATCATCCTGTTGTGATTAACAAAATTGCCAGAGTAACAATTCTTCCCAAGAGTGGAGATAAGAGCAAAATCAGAGACAAGTTCTGGAACATTATCCACCATATCATGAATGGTGAGGTAATGAATGTTGTGATATTTATGATGAGACAATTAAATGACCTCAAGATGGACAAGAACCAGAACTTAGCATATGCTCCATACATTATGGCTCTCATCAAAGCTAAGACCAGATTTAAGAGGCACTGTGAGATAGCTCACACTCCTTTTAGGCCCTTCAAGAATGAGATTGGATTCCTCAACAAGCCTCTTACTCCTTTCCCAAATGATGAGGAAGAAGCTGGTGATGATGCAGGAGTTGCTCCTGAAGCTGATGCAGCCGAGCAGATGCCTCCTCCTCCACCTCCTCCTCAGCCTCAGCAGTTCTGGCAGCCTAGTCCAGGCTATTTTGATCCTTACTTTCAGAACATGCAGCAAGGGCTCCAGACCCACATGGATGGCCGCTTCCAGGGCATGATGACTCATGGACCAGCGCATGGATAGGATGTAGGCTCGCTTTGATGATAACTTGGATGCGCTGAATTCTGAGCTTTCTGAGTTTCGCAATCACATCCAATCACTGTTACTGATCCAATTATGACCAGACTGAACAACATATAGCAGAGTTTTCAGGATAATATGGGGGCTTTGTCTAGTCAGTTTGATAATCTGTCTACAAATGAAAGCATTCAAGATATAAGTCAGAGGCAGCAGCAGCTCCAGCAAGACTTTGGGCAGTTCTCCTCTCTCTTCGACATCTTCAGCACCCATTATTACAACATGTATCCTCCACCTGGTGGTCAGTGAGACCCCTCCTTTGTGGCAATTGATGCCAAAGGGGGAGAGAAGAGAAGAGAAGTTGGGAATGTCATATTCAGGGGGAGCTCGCTCATGTGGACATTGAGACTTTGCATGTGCATGTTTACTATTTCAACTTTATGTCTTATGCACTTGGTTACTATTTGAACTTTATATCTTATGCATTTGGTGAACTATGTCTTATGTTTGTGGACAAATATTTGTAATATTCTATGGGTTGAACTATGTATGTTAAATCTTATGTTTCAATTAGTTCGAATTATTCTGTGAATGGTTGATCGAGGAGTGATTAAATTTGCTGTGCTTATTTTACATATTACTTCTTGTATGCCTCGATAACCATGACTATAGGAAGATCTCCATCAAAACTCCGATCGATTATGTGTGTTGTATCTTAGACTAGAAATATCATGCACACACATAGGGGGAGCTATTCCTACACTCTGGGTTTTATTGAGATTTATCTATCTCTCGGGCGGAACTTCAAATTAAGATAAGTCTTATGAAACTCACCTCTAAAATCCTTCTTATACCTAAGGTATGAGGGAGATTTGAAAAACAAAACTTCTCTTGGATATAATGTGTAGTGTTGTCATCAATTACCAAAAAGGGGGAGATTGTGAATCATCTAGGCCCCTTAGTGATGTTTTGCTAATTAATGACAACTGTTTGTGGACTAACGGTTCTTGAAGAAATAAGAATGCAGGGTTGGACCACATAGAACAGAAAATCTTGGAGATTTATAAGCATTGGTTGTGGATTAAGTGAAGGCAAAGGTATAACATATAGGTTTTTGTTTTTGCAGGTCTCCAGGAGTTTAGAGAAGATATTTGGCCGGATTAGTGGGCTAGATGGCCGTACTATTAAGAGGGGTCAATGATGTTTGTCTGTGTAAAACTTAGTGCCTCAAAGAGCATCTAGTGGTTGCATTTGCATGAGAACTAAGAGCGCTTCCAATTTCGGGAGTTAAAAAATCTTTTCGAAAGCATGTTTGAAAAGTTGTTAAGTCTTGGGGTTGGCGGACCGTCCGGGCCAAGTGGGCGGACTGTCCGCGATCCATCTAGTGGGGTCTGAAGTATGTTCACTTTGGACCTGTACTGTACATATGTACTGCGGACCGTTCGGGCCTTGGGGCCGGACCGTCCGTAGTCCTGACCAGAGAAGGTTGCTCTCTGCATAGTCCCTGTATTTTTGTGCGGACCGTCCGGCCAGGGTTGGCGGACCGTCCGCAGGTGCCAAATTGGTTTGGGCAGGGACTGTGTGTTTTTGGGAATTTGTACTACGGACTGTCCGGAGCATAAGCCCGGACAGTACTGACTCCCAGGTCACGGACCGTCTGGCCTTGTAGGGCGGACAGACCTCGTGTGTTAACTCTTCATGGTCAGAGCACTGGTGCTCCAAGTTGCCAGGTCTCGGACGGTCCGGCCAAGGTTGGCGGACTATCCGGACCTCGCTTTTCTGACAGCTCTGACAGATTTCAAATGGGAAAATAGTCGTTATTTGTACGACGGACCGTCCGGCCTCAAGGCGCGAACCGTCCGCGTGTGCGCAGAAAATGTGCTAGTTGCACATAACGGTTGGATTTTTGAGGTGGGTTATAAATAGAAGGGGAGCTCATGTGTGAGGGCTCTCTTGGCCATTCCTTGCACACATTGAGCTCATTTCTGATCCTCCCACTCATTCTCTCACACTCCTTGCTTGAGATTGCATTCTAGTGAGAGATTGAGAGTTCCTAGTGCATTTGCATCCATTGGTGATCCTTGAGTCACTAGGTGGTACACCGAGCAAGCGTCATCGACTTGTTACTCTTGGAGGTTGCCTCCTCCTAGATGGCTCGGGTGTTGTCTCCGTCGAGCTCTCCAAGAAGATTGTGGAGGAGTTGCGGTGTCGATTGTGAGGGGTTCGCGCCTACCTCGACGGAGCGGCAAATGTGACATTAGTGGAAACGAGGTATTGAGTGATTTCTTGTCCACTTGGCTCAAAGATCAAGCCGCGTCTTGATAGAGGAGCAAGTGAGAGCTTGAAGTCCACCTCAACGTGGATTAGGGGTGATCGGCAAATCACCGATACCACGGGATAAAATTCGGTGTCTTTCTTTTCTTGCTTTACTTATTGTCGTGCAAGTGATTAGTATTTTGCATATTGTTCTTCTTGTATACAATCACCATAATTGATTCTCATAGATTGTTTACTTGTTGTCACTAGAGAATTTATACCCCTTGTCATATTGATTAAATTTCTATAGTGTTTTTGATTCTAGTCAAAACCGTCTATTCATCCCCCTCTAGCCAGTGTCCTAGATCCTACAACAGTTCGGTGCGCCACCGGACAGACACAGTTTAGTGTCCGGTGCGCCGCCACGTCACCCAACCATTAGGGTTCGGAGCGAAGTCGACCGTTGAAGCTTTGTCTTCTTGCGGCACCGGACAGTTCGGTGCCACACCGGACAGTCCGATGCCCTCTGACTTCGCGGCTCTGACTTCTGCTGCGCACTGTGCTGCACTGTTCCGCTGTCAGAGTCGACCGTTGCGCGCTGGTAGCCGTTGTCCGCTGACTCACCGGACAGTTCAATGAATTATAGCGGAGCGCGCCTGCGTTTTCCCGAAAGTGGCTGCACACCAGACACTGTCCAGTGCACCAGTCCACAGCACACTCAAGTTCTTTTGCTCCGTTGGATTTATGTCCCTAACTTGAATCTTTTATTGGTTTGTGTTGAACCTTATGCACCTATAATACATGAGTTATAGAGCAAACTACTTAGTCCATATGTTTGTGTTGGACATTCAACCACCAAAATTAATTGTAGGAAAAGGTTAACCCTATTTCCCTTTTAGGTGGCTTGCCGACCCCAAGACAACCCTAGGATCTTTCCTTGATACTTATAGTGATTTGACATGTAACTCACTTAACAAGTGGAAGGAAAAATGGAAGAAACACTGACATCTTATGTATTTTATGGTCCAAACATTTTTGAGGATTATATGTGGACATATGTTGCACCTCCATAAAATTGTATGAATTTCTGATGCTATTTGTGCATTATTAATTTCTTTTTCATAAAATAATCAAAATGCAATTAATTTAAAAAAATATTTTCTGTGTCGATCTAAAATAAATAAGTTACTAAGATTAATAAATATTCTATAAGAAGATAACCTCAAGTTCCCACATAAAAATGATAAAACGAAGTATTGATTATGTTGAAACTTGGATACTTATAGCGATTTCACATGTAACTCATGCAATAAGTGGGACCAAAATAAAAGAAACATTAGCATCTTATAGATTTTATGGTCCAAATATTTTCGAGTATTATATGTGGACATATATTGTGTATCCATAAAATTTCATGAATTGAAATCCGATGGATATCAGACATATTATATTCGAATCCGAACCAAATATCTTTATTCGTATCCGTTATCCGATAAATCGTCTGGACTTTCGAAAATTGCATCTGAACTTGTGTTCACCTTCTTTTTCGGATGGATATTACATTCCTGATCTGTTTTGTGTTGACGAAGTCGTGTAGAGCATTTTGCATTTAGTGTTTGGATTGCATGGGCACTGTTATGTACATGGATGAATGCATCTATACTACTATATAATCTACTGATTTAAACATTATAAAACCCACCCAAACAAATGATCCCACACCAAAAGCCTCCAATAAATCCACCAAACAAAGTACACCTAGGCTTAACACATCATCAAAACCAACAGTTCAGATCGCTAGATAACCTTCTCTCTTACCCAAATATAATAGATAATGTTATTTGGATCATCATTTATCCCCTATCCCTCCCCTCTCTATACCCATAAACCTGCCGCCCAATTTTCCCGTCCCCATTGTCCCCACTGCTCCCGCTCTTTCCCTCGTGTCGCCGCCATCGTCAATCCCTCCACTCACGGCACCATCAAACCCTCCTCCCCCTCCCCTCCACTGGACGGTAGAATCGTAGCGTTAGAGCATCTCCAAGTAACGACTCAAAAGCTCCCCAAAACCTTGTTCAAAGGTGAAACTTAGTTTTTATTACTCCTATAGAACTCCAATAGCTATCCACAATTTTTCGCGTTCCAGAAACGAAGCTAAGCATCCCGCAAATATGTGTGAGTAGATTTCTCCCCCAATCCTGCGCAGTGGCCGAGTCTGTGCGACATGCAACACAAATAAAAGTGCCAGCGACATGCATGAAATGGACCAGCAATTTAGGCAAAATGGTCCTACAATTTTTAAAATTTGGCATAGTTTTGTTTTTAGTTTTTTATTTTGAGGGAATTGTTGCAGGATCACCTTGTTTCACACTGTTGGGCACCAATTTGAGCCGGCGGACGGTCCGGCCCTGAGGCCGGACGGTCCGCGCAAGCGCAGAACAGATTAGGGTTCCGAGTTTTGTGCTACGGTTGTTAGCTAGATTCGCTTGGAATTCAGTTTGTAAAGGGTCCAGCCCCCCTCCTATATAAATAGAGAGGTATACGGCCGATTTGTGAGAATCAATCGAATCAATAACACTTTTATCTCGCATTTATTTCCTGTATAATTAGGAGTAGTTCTAGTCTAGTTCTAGTTTAGCCTCTCAATCTCCAAATTCTCCGCTTCTCTTCGACTCTACGTCGATTAGAGGAGTCTAGGTCGGCCTGCCCGAGCCTAAACAACTCCTAGGATCTCTCCTCCCTGACGGGGTCCCTCCTGGGAGCGAGATCCAGGCGCCGTCGGCGATCTTTCGCCGCCCCTACGCACGCGCGGACCGTCCGGTCCTAGGGCGCAGACCGTTCGGCCGTCAGGCAGGAAACCCTAGCCCCTGCGCCAGGCCGCGGACCGTCCGGCCCGTGGCCGCGGACCGTCCGCGCCTGACCAGAGAGCACCACCACGGTAATTGTTAAGTGTTTGGCGCTCCAAAAAGACGTCAACATACTTTTTGGCGACTCCGCTGAGGAAGACAAATATAGACTCATCAAATCGGCCCTCAATGGCCGGTTCAAGGGATAGCTCTGATATTTCCCCAAGCAACATCATAGAGCCGACCTGGGAGACCTTGCCGGCTAACGAACAGCTCCAGTTCGAGAAGCACAAGGAGCAGATGATCCAGGAGGAAAAAGCAAAGTTCTTGGCCAACTTCAAAGTGGACAGGAACAACAAGATCGTCCGACATCGGGCGACGGATCCGGCTTCGCTCTGACCCACACCAGATATCCCCAATGTAAGTAATACAAACGAGCTACAATTTCTTAGGAATTATGTAGACGAACAGCGTGAACAAATGCAAAATATAATAGGGGGTATGCAAAACGATTATAGGAGACTAGTATGTGCATTTGATAAATCTAACATCGCAAATTTTCCTTCGCACGAGGTTAAGTTAGGGGGTAACACGCGTAATACATCGGCTACAGGTTGTCACGACCAGTCACAACCCCTTTATGGGATGCCGATGGACACATACCCTGAGCAACCGCAAATCGGCAGCAAATCAGCCGATCTGCACATGTCTGGACCGTCCGCACGTGAGCGCGGACCGTCCGGGCCAGCAACGGTTGGGCCCATGTGCCCGAGCCACATCATTTTGCGCAAAATTCAAACTACCCAGTCGGACGGTCCGCATACCACGACGGACGGTCCGCATATAATCACGGATGGTCCGGGCCAATGTCCGGACAGTCCGCGCATGACCTTTTTGAGGAGGATTGTTACCCAAATCCTCACCCGTCCCAGCAACACTTCCCATCACACTATGCGATGCATCAGCCCAATAATACAAATTTCAGAGCCCAGGAAAGCTTTCCGGCCCTGCCTAGAAGGCCAGAAAGGAACGATCAATCCTATGAGCCATATAGGGCAAAAGGCAATGCACCACATAGCTCAAACCAATGGGGGAAGACAACATGTCAATATCCAGCCAACCCCACCTATGTTTGACCAGAGAGCCGGTGGTCTCGCACCGGCTGCCATTGATATAGTAAGGGAGGAAATAGCTGGGGCGTTCCGAGATAAGCTCAGAGTAAGCATGATCCCTAGGGGGCAATCATATCGGAAACCTTATGACAGCCGATTTGATCACCACCCATACCCACAGGGAACCAGGATACTCGAATTCTCAAAATTTTCGGGTGACCAGGGAAAGAGCACGTGCGAACACATAGGCCAGTTCCTAGCACAATTAGGAGAATTGGCCGACACAGAAGCATTTCGCGTGCGTTTATTTTTATTATCTTTAACAGGAACCACGTTCGCATGGTACGCCACTTTACCTCCTAATTCAATTTTGTCATGGGGGGATTTAGAACAAAAATTCCATGATCATTTTTTCTCCGGTGACTATGAATTAGATCTAGTAGACCTAGTGGCCCTTCGATAGGGGAAGGATGAATCGGTTAATGAATACATCCGGAGATTCCGGGATACAAGAAACCGATGCTTCCAAATTCATTTAGCAGAAAAACAACTAGCAGGATTAGCCTTTAATGGTCTACGATATTATTTAAAAGAAAGATTAGAAGGCATCCAATTTTTTACACTAGCACAGTTACACCAAAGAGCTTTGGCCTATGAAAGCCGAAGCAAAGAGACTGTCAAAACCATTCGTCACAACGTCCATATAGTAGAGTGCGACCAAAGTAGCTCAGACGACGAATTAGTAGAAGTGTATGCTACTAAAATGGTTTGGCCAAAGCAGGCCAAATCTTCGGCTTGTTCCTCCTTACAGCCGGTTCAGAAGAAACGACAAGAGGAAGTTAAGTTTACATTTAATGTTGGTAAATGTGATAAAATATTTGATGAATTACTCAAAAATGGAAACATTAAAATAAATCACACTGTTCCATCAGTCGACGAGCTAAAACGTCGGGCATACTATAAGTGGCATAACTCATTTTCTCATGCCACTAATGATTGTAATGTATTCCGTCGATAGATTCAATCAGCCATTAACGAGGGACGATTGAAATTTCAGGAAATGCAGGTGGATACAGAGCCCTTTCCAATGAACATGATTGACTTCGAGGGCAAGAAAGTCCTGGTTCGGCTAAACACAGCCGATAAAGGCAAATGCAAGGAGATAGTCATCGGCAATGCAAGAGAGGCCGATGAGAATCATAAAATTTCTTGCAGGAAAGTGGTGGCAGAAAAGACTCCTGATGGAGGGGAAACTCTTAAGGTGACCATCACGACCTCCGGCACTGGGGGCAAGCACGGACCAAGGAGCAGGAACCCATGCTGCGCACCCCGGACGGTCCGACACACAGGTGCGGACGGTCCGGGACCCCGCCGGACGGTCTGGAGAACTCCAGCGGACGGTCCAGCCATGCTCAAGACTCGCAACGGCCACGTACTTTCAAACCACGATGACCAGAGATAGGTACGTGGAAAACAAATACATTCAAGGCAGCTGGTCGGTTGGTCAAAACCGGCCTCACTTTCGATCAATTATTGTCTAAATACATAAAAAAGAAGGCCGACCCTAGTGACCAACCAGCAAAGCGACCTCGCTCACCCATTCATGAGCAACGTCAGGTAAGGCCGATTGGACCACCTCACCAATCGGAAGAAATGAAAGGTCATACTGTGCAATTGAGACCTAACATACCTGCGTGGACACCTCCACCTTATCCGCCTATGCCATATCCATACACATATTTACCTCCACCATATGTCCCAAACCAAATGTGGGGCATGCCACCATATCCATTTGGGATGCCACAGTACCCTGCTTGGGGGGCACCCCAAACATCTGTATTTGATAGGTTAGCACCTCCAGTACAAGACCGATTGAGCGCCGCTCAATCCAGTCATCAGGCATAGGCCCAACAAGAGTGCCGGAGTACTCGGCCTCAAAGGCCGACCAATCCGGCAGGGGGGCATATACCTGCAGCAACCAAAAGGACAACAAAAAAGGATGTCATCAAAATAGGTACTGCAGATGTTGTCATACAGGAAGATGATAAAGGGCCGATGATTTTTGGTGAATCGGCCAACACAACCAAAAAAGAAGATACGGCTACCATCAAAACAGCCGATCTGAAATACTCCATGCCTCGATGGTGCCCAGCGGGATTGACACGGTCCCAAAAGCGGAAATTACAGTGCCTAAGAGCAAAGGAGAGCCAGGAGAAGGAGGCGGAAAAGATATTCAATGACACACATCCACAGTACCCGCCACCGCAAAAGAAATGGAGACCAAAGGCTATTGAAGAA
Organism: Zea luxurians; assembly: GCA_029449295.1. Lineage (NCBI taxonomy): Eukaryota > Viridiplantae > Streptophyta > Magnoliopsida > Poales > Poaceae > Zea > Zea luxurians. The sequence continues at coordinate 82,536,255 of JAOPSE010000016.1, read as the reverse complement.
AAACAAACAACCACAAAAATAGAAAATAAAACAACACTTGTGCAGCACCCTGCAGGTATGGCAGATAGCCTGGCCAACAAGGACGGACAATCTGCACCAGGCGCGGACCGTCCGCTCCCGGAGTCTGGATCGTCCGCTCCCGGAGTCCGGATCGTCCGCACCACACCAGGAAGCCTCCAACGACATGCCAACATCAATGGAAGTGGACGACCTACTAGGAGAAGACCTGGTAAACTATGAGGCTTCTCCAAAGCACCCAGGTATGGATGTAAATGTTATTACATTTTCCACCGATTGTACTATTGTCGGCGACGATGAACCTGTTGTTGCCAGTTGGATTTTGGTCCTAAAGAAGTCGCCTTTACTAAACCAAAGGAATCGGTATATCATTTAAAGCCGCTCTTCGTGCGCGGTCACATTGATGGGATACCGATTGCTAAAATGTTGGTAGATGGAGGGGCGGCTGTAAATCTAATGCCTTATTCATTATACATAAATTAGGTAAACAAGATGACGAACTTGTCAAGACCAACATGACCCTCAACGGTGTTGGAACTGATAGTTCGATCAAAGCCAGGGGAGTCACGTCTGTTGAATTAACCATCGGGACTAAGACCCCTGCTGCTGCATTCTTCGTTGCTGATGTAGAAGGAAATTACAGTTTAATCCTAGGCAAAGATTGGATTCATGTCAATCAATGTATACCTTCTACATTACATCAAATGTTAATACAATGGGTAGGCGATGATGTAGAACAAGTACATGCTGATGTATTAGCCTGTATCGCTGTGGCCGATGCCCCTGTACTCTGGACTTATGAGACTGCTACATGTCTCACAGGAGTAGATTTTTCTGATTATCAGTTCATAAGTATAGATAAGAAAGGTTTCATTCCTGTAATGCTAGAGCCGATGGAGAATGGGCTAAATCCTAAATAAAGTTTAAATAATGAGTACACACAAAGTTCATGAGTCTTTAGTCATGGGCAGTTCGGCTTCTAAGGCCGGATGGTCCGGTCTTTCACAAAACAGTTCGGTCTATAAGTCTGAACATCTACCACAGCATAAAGACAGTATTACGGATGATCCGGCCCCCGAGACTGGAGAGTCCGCCATCACACAAAGATCATCTGATTCCTCTGTGGGAGATATGATAGAGGAATTCAGAGATCTCGATAAACTAGGACAGGGGTTTACATCGGCCGATCCTTTGGAGGAGATTGACATAGGAGATGGTAAAACTCCACGGCCGACTTTTATAAACAAGACCCTGGAGACCGATTCTAGAAATGAAATGATCGGTCTATTGAAGGAATATTCAGATTGCTTTGCTTGGAATTACACTGAGATGCCAGGATTAAGCCGAGAGATCGTAGAGCATCGGCTACCCATTAAGTCCGGTTTCAGACCTTTCAAACAGAAAGCTAGAACATTTCGTCCAGACCTTCTCCCACGAATCAAGGACGAAATCCACCGACTGCTAGAAGCTAATTTTGTTAGACCTTGCAGATACGCAGAATGGGTCTCCAATATTGTACCGGTGGAGAAGAAGGAGTCAGGTAAGCTTAGAGTATGCATTGATTTTCGTAACTTAAATAGAGCAACTCCTAAAGATGAATATCCCATGCCCATAGCCGACACATTAATCAATAATGCATCAGGGAATAAAATTATTGGCTTTCTTGATGGTAATGCCGGATATAATCAGATTTTTATCGCCGAAGAGGAAGCGTCTAAAACGGCCTTCATATGTCCAGGCTTCATTGGTTTATTTGAGTGGGTGGTCATGACATTTGGTCTAAAAAATGCTGGTGCTACCTATCAGAGGGCTATGAATTTGATCTTTCATGAGCTATTGGGAAACACCGTGGAAGTCTACATTGGTGATATTGTAGTCAAATCGGTTGAGTTTAGTTCTCATGTAGCTGATTTGCGCAAAGCTTTTGATAAAATGCGTCGGTATGGTTTAAAAATGAATCCACGTAAATGTGCTTTTGGAGTGTCGGCTAGTAAGTTTTTAGGATTTGTCATCCATGAACATGGTATAGAGATAGACCCTAACTGAATCAAGTCTATTCGGAATGTGGGACCTCCGACCTGTAAGGTCGAAGTGCAGAAGTTTCTCGGCAAGGTGAATTATTTACGAAGATTTATCTCTAACCTAGCCGGGAAGATTGATGCATTCACCCCTATCCTTCGGCTTAAGAATGAGGTCAAATTCGCTTGGGGGGCAGAGCAGCAGGAAGCATTTGATCTCATTAAAAATACTTATCTTCGGCTCTTGTATTAAAAGCACCACAAATAGGAGTACCATTCAGATTATACATTGCAGCTGAAGATAAGGTCATTAGGGCTGTTCTAACACAAGAAACTGAAGGAAAGGAGCATGTGGTGACATATCTAAGTCGGAGGTTGGTGGATGCTGAAACAAGGTACACTTTTATTGAGAAGTTATGCTTATGCTTGTTTTATGCATGCACCAAGTGTAGATGTTATTTACTGTCTAGTCATTGCACTGTTTCTGGTCAAGCCGATGTGATTAAATACATGTTGCATAACCCAATTATGAGTGGTAGAGTTGGTAAGTGGGCTTATTGAAAGGGAATTAGGCTTACACCTATTTCCTAAACTAATTTTGGTGGTTGAATTGCCCAACACAAATATTTGGACTAACTAGTTTGCCCAAGTTTATAAGTTCTACAGGTACCAAAGGTTCACCATAAGCCAATAAAAAGATCAAGAGAAAGGGTTCAAACAAAGGAGCAAGGGACAACCGAAGGCACCCTGGTCGGGCGCACCGGACTGTCCGGTGCACCACCGGACAGTGTCCGGTGCACCAGGGAAGATCGACTTCAAACTCTTCGCCTTCGGGAATTCTCGGAGCCGGCGCGCTATAATTCACCGGACATGTCCGGTGTACACCGGACAGTGTCCGGTGCTCCAAGAGGACGCGGCTCCGAACTCGCCACTCTCGGAAATTCGCATCGGCTGCTCCGCTATAATTCACCGGACATGTCCGGTGTACACCGGACTGTCCGGTGTAACTGCGGCGCAACGGCTACTTCAGGCGCCAACGGCTACCTGCAGCGCATTAAATGCGCGCCAGCGCGCGCAGAGGTCAGGCACGCCCATGCTGGCGCACCGGACACCCTACAGTTCATGTCCGGTGTGCCACCTGACATCAAGACAGGCCCAGAGTCAGAGCTCCAATGGTCGGAACCCTAACGGCTGGGTGATGTGGCTATCGCACCGGACATGTCCGGTGTGCACCGGACTGTCCGGTGCGCCACACGACAGACAGCTTCCACCAAACGGCTAGTTGGGTGGTTGGGGCTATAAATACCCCCAACCACACCACATTCAAGTCATCCAAGTTTTCCACTTCTCAACCACTTACAAGAGCTAGGCATTCAATTCTAGACACACTCAAGTGATCAAATCCTCTCCAATTCCACACAAGGCTTTAGTGATTAGCGAGAGAGATTTGTCATGTTCCTTTGAGCTCTTGCGCTTGGATTGCTACTTTCTTTCTCACTTGTTCTTGTGATCAAAGCTCACTTGTAATCAAGGCAAGAGACACCAATTGTGTGGTGGTCCTTGCGGGGAAGCTTTGTTCCCGATTTGATTTGAGAAGAGAAGCTCACTCGGTTCGCGGGACCGTTTGAGAGAGGGTAAGGGTTGAAAGAGACCCGGCCTTTGTGGCCTCCTCAACGGGGAGTAGGTTTGCGAGAACCGAACCTCGGTAAAACAAATCCACGTGTCACACTCTTCATTTGCTTGCGATTTGTTTTGCGCCCTCTCTTTTGGACTCATTATTATTTCTAACGCTAACCCGGCTTGGAGTTGTGATTAATTTTGTAAATTTCAGTTTCGCCCTATTCACCCCCCCTCTAGGCGACTTTCAATTGGTATCAGAGCCCGGTGCTTCATTAGAGCCTAACCGCTCGAAGTGATGTCGGGAGATCACACCAAGAGGGAGATGGAGACCGGCGACAAGCCCACTACAAGCCACGGGAGCACTTCATTGGAAGAGTCCCGCACTAAGAGGAAGGAGAAGAAGAAGAGCTCCTCCAACAAAGGGAAGGGGAAGGAGAAGAAATCCTCTTCCCACAAGTCGCATCGGAGAGGCGACAAGCACAAGAGGATGAGGAAAGTGGTCTACTACGAGACCGACACTTCATCAACATCGACCTTCGACTCCGACGCACCGTCCGTAACTTCTAAGCGCCAAGAGCGCAAGAAGTATAGTAAGATCCCCCTACGCTACCCCCACATTTCAAAGCGTACTCCTTTACTCTCTGTTCCATTAGGCAAACCACCGGTTTTTGACGGTGAAGATTATAATATGTGGAGTGACAAAATGAGGCACCATCTAACCTCACTCCACACAAGCATATGGAATGTTGTTGAGTTTGGTGTACAGGTACCATCTGTAGGGGATGACGACTATGATTCGGACGAGGTGACCCAAATCCACCACTTTAACTCCCAAGCAACCACTATACTCCTCGCCTCTCTAAGTCGAGAGGAGTATAACAAGGTGCAAGGGTTAAAAAGTGCGAAGGAAATTTGGGACGTACTCAAGACCGCGCACGAGGGAGACGAGGTGACAAAGATCACCAAGCGGGAGACGATCGAGGGGGAGCTCGGTCGCTTCATGCTTCACCAAGGGGAGGATCCACAAGCAATGTACAACCGCTTGAAGACCTTGGTGAACCAAGTGCGCAACCTCGGGAGTGAAAAATGGGATGACTATGAGATGGTCAAGGTTATTCTTAGATCCCTCGTATTTTTAAACCCTACACAAGTTCAATTAATTCGAGGTGATCCTAGATATAAGCTAATGTCCCCCGAGGAAGTGATAGGAAAATTTGTGAGCTTTGAGCTAATGATTAAAGGCTCAAAGAAAATCATCGAGCAAGGCACCTCCTCCACGCCCGAGGCACAACCGGTCGCATTCAAGGCGACGGAGGAGAAGAAGGAGGAGTCTACACCAAGTCGAACACCCATCGACGCCTCCAAGCTCGACAACGAGGAAATGGCTCTCATCATCAAGAGTTTTCGCCAAATCCTCAAGCAAAGGAGGGGGAAGGATTACAAGCCCCGCTCCAAGAAGGTTTGCTACAAGTGTGGTAAGCCCGGTCATTTTATTGCTAAATGTCTATTATCTAGTGATAGTGACAGGGGCGACGATAAGAAGGGGAGAAGAAAGGAAAAGAAGAGACACTACAAGAAGAAGGGCGGCGATGCCCACGTGTGCCGCGAGTGGGACTCCGACGAGAGCTCCACCGATTCCTCCTCCGACGAGGACGCCGCCAACATCGCCGTCACCAAGGGTCTTCTCTTCCCCAACGTCGGCCACAAGTGCCTCATGGCCAAGGACGGCAAAAGGAAGAAGGTTAAATCCAAATCCTCCACTAAATATGAGTCATCTAGTGATGATAATGCTAGTGATGAGGAAGATAATTTGTGTACCCTTTTTGCCGACCTAAACATGCAACAAAAGGAAAAATTAAATGAATTGATTAGTGCTATTCATGAGAAGGATGATCTCTTGGACTCCCAAGAGGACTTCCTAATCAAGGAGAACAAAAAGCATGTTAAGGTTAAAAATGCTTATGCTCTACAAGTTGAAAAATGTGAAAAATTGTCTAGTGAGCTAAGCACTTGCCATGAGACCATTGATAACCTTAGAAATGAAAATGCTAGTTTAATTGCTAAGGTTGATTCTCATGTTTATGATGTTTCAATTCCCAATCTTAGAAATGATAATGATGATTTGCTTGCTAAGATTGAAGAATTAAACACCTCTCTTGCTAGCCTTAGGATTGAAAATGAAAAATTAATTGCTAAGGCTAAAGAATTAGATGTTTGCAATGTTACAATTTCCAATCTTAGAGATAACAACGATATTTTGCATGCTAAGATTGTTGAACTTAATTCTTGCAAACCCTCTACATCTACCATTGAGCATGTTTCTATTTGCACTAGATGTAGAGATATTGATATTGATGCTATTCATGATCATATGGCTTTAATTAAACAACAAAATGATCATATAGCAATATTAGATGCTAAAATTGTCGAGCATAACTTAGAGAATGAAAAATTTAAATTTGCTAGAAGTATGCTCTATAATGGGAGACGCCCTGGCATCAAGGATGGCATTGGCTTCCAAAAGGGAAACAATGTCAAACTTAGTGCCCCTCCTAAAAATCTGTCTAACTTTGTTAAGGGCAAGGCTCCCATGCCTCAGGATAACGAGGGTTACATTTTGTACCCTGCCGGTTATCCCGAGAGCAAAATTAGGAAAATTCATTCTAGTAAGTCTCACTTTGGCCCTAACCATGCCTTTATGTATAAGGGTGAGACATCTAGCTCTAGGCAACCAACCCGTGCTAAGTTGCCTAAGAAGAGAACTCCTAATGCATCAAATGATCATAGCATTTCATTTAAAACTTTTGATGCATCTTATGTTTTGACTAACAAATCCGGCAAGGTAGTTGCCAAGTTTGTTGGGGGCAAACACAAGGGTACTAAGACTTGTGTTTGGGTACCCAAAGTTCTTGTTTCTAATGCCAAAGGACCCAAAACCGTTTGGGTACCTAAAGTCAAGAACTAAACTTGTTTTGTAGGTTTATGCATCCGGGGGCACAAGTTGGATCATCGATAGCGGGTGCACAAACCACATGACAGGGGAGAAGAAGATGTTCTCCTCCTACGAGAAAAACCAAGATCCCCAACGAGCTATTACATTCGGGGATGGAAACCAAGGTTTGGTCAAAGGTTTGGGTAAAATAGCTATATCTCCTGACCATTCCATTTCCAATGTTTTTCTTGTTGATTCACTAGATTACAATTTGCTTTCCGTATCTCAATTATGTCAAATGGGCTACAACTGTCTATTTACTGATGTAGGTGTCACTGTCTTTAGAAGAAGTGATGATTCAATAGCATTTAAGGGAGTGTTAGAAGGTCAGCTATACTTGGTAGATTTTGATAGAGCTGAACTCGACACTTGCTTAATTGCTAAGACTAACATGGGTTGGCTCTGGCACCGCTGACTAGCTCATGTTGGAATGAAGAATCTTCATAAGCTTCTAAAGGGAGAACACATTTTAGGATTAACAAATGTTCATTTTGAGAAAGACAGGATTTGTAGCGCATGCCAAGCCGGGAAGCAAGTTGGCACTCATCACCCACACAAGAACATCATAACAAGTGACAGGCCACTGGAGCTCCTACACATGGATTTATTCGGCCCGATCGCTTACATAAGCATCGGCGGGAGTAAGTACTGTCTAGTTATTGTGGATGATTATTCTCGCTTCACTTGGGTGTTCTTTTTGCAGGAAAAATCCCATACCCAAGAGATCTTAAAGGGATTCTTGAGACGGGCTCAAAATGAGTTTGGCTTAAGGATCAAGAAAATTAGAAGCGACAACGGGACGGAGTTCAAGAACTCTTAAATTGAAGGCTTCCTTGAGGAGGAGGGCATCAAGCATGAGTTCTGTTCTCCCTACACCCCACAACAAAATGGTGTAGTGGAGAGGAAGAATCGAACTCTATTGGACATGGCAAGAACCATGCTTGATGAGTACAAGACGCCGGATCGGTTTTGGGCCGAGGCGGTCAACACCGCCTGCTACGCCATCAACCGGTTATATCTACACCGAATCCTCAAGAAGACATCCTATGAACTCCTAACCGGTAAAAAGCCCAATATTTCATATTTTAGAGTTTTTGGTAGCAAATGCTTTATTCTTGTTAAGAGAGGTAGAAAATCTAAATTTGCTCCTAAAACTGTAGAAGGCTTTTTACTAGGATATGACTCAAACACAAGGGCATATAGAGTCTTTAACAAGTCCTCAGGACTTGTTGAAGTTTCTTGTGACGTTGTGTTTGATGAAACTAACGGCTCTCAAGTAGAGCAAGTTGATCTTGATGAGATAGGTGAAGAACAGGATTCGTGCATCGCGCTAAGGAACATGTCCATTGGGGATGTGTGCCCTAAGGAATCCGAAGAGCCTCCACATGCACAAGATCAACCATCCTCCTCCACACAAGCATCTCCACCAACCCAAAATGAGGACGAGGCTCAAGTTGATGAAGTAGAAGATCAAAGAGATGAGCCACCTCAAGATGACGGCAATGATCAAGGGGGAGATGCAAACGATCAAGACAAGGAGGATGAAGAACCAAGGCCGCCACACCCAAGAGTCCACTAAGCAATCCAACGAGATCACCCCGTCGACACCATCCTCGGCGACATTCATAAGGGGGTAACTACTCGATCTCGTGTTGCACATTTTTGTGAGCATTACTCTTTTGTTTCCTCTATTGAGCCACACAGGGTTGAGGAAGCACTGCAAGATTCGGATTGGGTGATGGTGATGCAAGAGGAACTCAACAACTTCACGAGGAACGAGGTATGGCATTTAGTTCCACGTCCTAACCAAAATGTTGTAGGAACCAAGTGGGTCTTCCGCAACAAGCAAGATGAGCATGGTGTGGTGACAAGGAACAAAGCTCGACTTGTGGCCAAGGGATACTCCCAAGTCGAAGGTTTGGATTTCGGTGAAACCTATGCACTCGTAGCTAGGCTTGAGTCCATTCGCATATTATTGGCCTATGCTACTTACCATGGCTTCAAGCTTTATCAAATGGACGTGAAAAGTGCCTTCCTCAATGGACCAATCAAGGAAGAGGTCTATGTTGAGCAACCTCCCGGCTTTGAAGACAGTGAGTACCCTAACCATGTCTATAGGCTCTCTAAGGCGCTTTATGGGCTCAAGCAAGCCCCAAGAGCATGGTATGAATGCCTTAGAGATTTCCTTATTGCTAATGGCTTCAAAGTCGGCAAGGCCGATCCTACTTTATTTACTAAAACTCTTGACAATGATTTGTTTGTATGCCAAATTTATGTTGATGATATTATATTTGGGTCTACTAATGAATCTACATGTGAAGAATTTAGTAGGATCATGACACAAAAATTCGAGATGTCTATGATGGGGGAGTTGAAATATTTTCTAGGATTCCAAGTCAAGCAACTCCAAGAGGGTACCTTCATTAGCCAAACGAAATATACTCAAGACATTCTAACCAAGTTTGGAATGAAGGATGCTAAGCCCATCAAGACACCCATGGGAACAAATGGGCATCTCGACCTCGACACGGGAGGTAAGTCCGTGGATCAAAAGGTATACCGGTCGATGATAGGTTCATTACTTTATTTATGTGCATCTCGACCGGACATTATGCTTTCCGTATGCATGTGTGCAAGATTCCAAGCCGACCCTAAGGAATCACACCTTACGGCCGTAAAACGAATCTTGAGATATTTGGCTTATACCCCTAAGTTTGGGCTTTGGTACCCTCGGAGATCCACATTTGATTTGATTGGTTATTCGGATGCCGATTGGGCGGGGTGCAAAATCAATAGGAAGAGCACATCAGGGACTTGCCAATTCTTGGGAAGATCCTTGGTGTCTTGGGCTTCAAAGAAGCAAAATTCGGTCGCTCTTTCTACCGCCGAAGCCGAGTATATTGCCGCAGGCCATTGTTGCGCGCAATTGCTTTGGATGAGGCAAACCCTGCGGGACTATGGTTACAAATTAACCAAAGTTCCTCTTCTATGTGATAATGAGAGTGCAATCCGCATGGCGGATAATCCCGTTGAGCATAGCCGCACTAAACACATAGCCATTCGGTATCATTTTCTTAGGGATCACCAACAAAAGGGGGATATCGAGATTGCTTACATTAATACTAAAGATCAATTAGCCGATATCTTTACCAAGCCACTAGATGAACAAACTTTTACCAAACTTAGGCATGAGCTCAATATTCTTGATTCTAGGAATTTCTTTTGCTAAACTTGCACACATAGCTCATAAGTATACCTTTGATCATATCTCTTTTATATATGCTATGACTAATGTGTTTTCAAGTGTATTTCAAACCAAGTCATAGGTATATTGAAAGGGAATTGGAGTCTTCGGCGAAGACAAAGGCTTCCACTCCACTCTATCACTCATCCTTCGCCGACGCTCCAAGCATTTCTTCGTCTTTGGTATAATCTTCACTCATATGTTTTATTTGCCAAAGGGGAGAAAATAGTTAGGGAAGGGCTTATATCTCACTCAAAGTATCCGTTTTTGGCGATTCATGCCAAAGGGGGAGAAAGTATGAGCCCAAAGCAAAAGGACCGCACCACCACCCTAATTTTAAAATTAAAGATTTTTTATTGGAAAATTTCAGATTAGTATCTTATTGTGTTCAAAAGGGGGAGAAAGTAGTATTTTCAAATTGATATCTTAAAACCCTCTTGAACACTAAGAGGAGAATTTATTGAGGGGGAGTTTTGTTTTAGTCAAGGAAAAGCATTTTAAGACAAAGGGAGAAAATTTCAAATCTTGAAAATGCTTCTCAAAATCTTATTCATTTACCTTTGACTATCTTGCAAAAGGACATTGAAAAGAATTTACAAAAGAATTTGCAAAAACAAAACTTGTGGTGCAAGCGTGGTCCAAAATGTTAAAAATGAAGAAACAATCCATGCATATCTAGTAAGTAATATTTATTGGCTCAATTCTAAAGTAACCTTTGCACTCACACTTTGCAAACTAGTTCAATTATGCACTTCTATACTTGCTTTGGTTTGTGTTGGCATCAATCACCAAAAAGGGGGAGATTGAAAGGGAATTAGGCTTACACCTATTTCCTAAACTAATTTTGGTGGTTGAATTGCCCAACACAAATATTTGGACTAACTAGTTTGCCCAAGTTTATAAGTTCTACAGGTACCAAAGGTTCACCATAAGCCAATAAAAAGATCAAGAGAAAGGGTTCAAACAAAGGAGCAAGGGACAACCGAAGGCACCCTGGTCGGGTGCACCGGACTGTCCGGTGCACCACCGGACAGTGTCCGGTGCACCAGGGAAGATCGACTTCAAACTCTTCGCCTTCGGGAATTCTCGGAGCCGGCGCGCTATAATTCACCGGACATGTCCGGTGTACACCGGACAGTGTCCGGTGCTCCAAGAGGACGCGGCTCCGAACTCGCCACTCTCGGGAATTCGCATCGGCTGCTCCGCTATAATTCACCGGACATGTCCGGTGTACACCGGACTGTCCGGTGTAACTACGGCGCAACGGCTACTTCAGGCGCCAACGGCTACCTACAGCGCATTAAATGCGCGCCAGCGCGCGCAGAGGTCAGGCACGCCCATGCTGGCGCACCGGACACCCTACAGTTCATGTCCGGTGTGCCACCTGACATCAAGACAGGCCCAGAGTCAGAGCTCCAATGGTCGGAACCCTAACGGCCGGGTGACGTGGCTGTCGCACCGGACATGTCCGGTGTGCACCGGACTGTCCGGTGCGCCACACGACAGACAGCTTCCACCAAACAGCTAGTTGGGTGGTTGGGGCTATAAATACCCCCAACCACACCACATTCAAGTCATCCAAGTTTTTCACTTCTCAACCACTTACAAGAGCTAGGCATTCAATTCTAGACACATTCAAGTGATCAAATCCTCTCCAATTCCACACAAGGCTTTAGTGATTAGCGAGAGAGATTTGCCGTGTTCCTTTGAGCTCTTGCACTTGGATTGCTACTTTCTTTCTCATTTGTTCTTGTGATCAAAGCTCACTTGTAATCAAGGCAAGAGACACCAATTGTGTGGTGGTCCTTGCGGGGAAGCTTTGTTCCCGATTTGATTTGAGAAGAGAAGCTCACTCGGTCCGCGGGACCGTTTGAGAGAGGGTAAGGGTTGAAAGAGACCCGGCCTTTGTGGCCTCCTCAACGGGGAGTAGGTTTGCGAGAACCGAACCTCGGTAAAACAAATCCGCGTGTCACACTCTTCATTTGCTTGCGATTTGTTTTGCGCCCTCTCTTTCGGACTCATTATTATTTCTAACGCTAACCCGGCTTGTAGTTGTGATTAATTTTGTAAATTTCAGTTTCGCCCTATTCACCCCCCATCTAGGCGACTTTCACTTATGCACTCATAGAATATGATTTGGCCTATGAACCATTGAAATCTATGAAAGGCCAGGTCGTAGCGGATTTTATTGTAAAACATCGGATTAATGATATTCATAAACTAGACATATCATACCTCACTATTACTCCTTGGACTTTATATTTTGATGGATCGGTTTGCAATGAAGGGCAAGAAATTGGCATCGTACTTGTTTCACCAAGTAATGTCTCTTTCGACTTCTCTAGCCGATTGAAAACCTATTGCGCTAATAATCAAGCTGAATATGAGGCCCTTTTATTCGGCTTAGAACTTTTAAATTGTATGGGAGTAAAACATGTGAAGGCATTTGGTGATTCTCAGCTGGTCGTCCAATAGGTGTTAGAAGAATATCAATGTTTTGATGGTACTCTAAATAGTTACCTTGAAAAATGTTGGAGCATAATCCATTCTTTTGACGAATTCAATATTCGGCATATCTCTAGAGTTGAGAATCATAGAGCTAACAATTTGGCACAAGATGCATCAGGTTATCGGATAAAGCGAGGGAGATTTCACAACACTGAAAATCTGATAACCGGTGCATGGCCAATTCCCTATGTCGCGGACTGTCCGTGTGAAGACGCCGGACCATCCGAGGTTACCAGCAAAGTTCTCCTAATTAATTCGGCTAGTAAGGAAGCCGACGCAAGTGATTGGAGGACACCCATAATTAATTATTTACGAAATCCCAGTGTCAGGACAGATAAGAACATTCGGCGTACAACTTTCAAGTATGTTTTGATGAGTGATGAACTCTACCGCCGAACAGTCAACGACGTCCTGCTTAAGTGCTTGGGCCCAGAGGATACTATATTAGCCATGGCCGAAGTACATGAAGGAATTTATGGTACCCATCAATCGGCTCCAAAGATGAAGTGGCTGTTGCGAAGGTCTGGTTTTTATTGGCCTAACACGATAGCTGATTGTTTCAAGTACTACAAGGGTTGCCAAGTGTGTCAAAAATTCGGCGACCTACAGTTGGTCTCTGCAGCCGAATTACATCCTATCATCAAGCCTTGGCCTTTCAGAGGATGGGGATTAGACTTTATTGGAGAAATTCATCCTTCATCATCAAAGGGGCATCGGTTCGTGTTAGTTTCCACTGACTACTTTACCAAATGGACTGAAGCCGTTGCACTGAAGAACATGACACACAAGGAGGTAATTGAGTTCATAACTGAGCATATTATTCATAGATTCGGCATTCCCCAAACCTTGACTACAGATCAAGGGACTTCTTTTATGTCAAAGGAGGTACGTGAATTTGCTGAATTATATAGAATTAAGTGAAAGGGAAATGTGCCCTTGTGCCATTTCTAAGTATTTTGGTGATTTAGTGTCCAACACAAGTGCCTAAGTGTAAAAAGGTGGACAAAGTACAAATCAAGAATTAAGGTATGTTTCTCAGACTTAGTACATTGTTTTATGGACTAATGTATTGTGTCTAAGTGTTGGAAACAGGAAAAATCCAATTGGAAATGTCTTGGCTCGAGCAGCCAAGAATCTGCTGAGTCTGCAAGCACCGGACAGTGTCCGGTGGTGCACCGGACAGTGTCCGGTGCGCCAGGCTGGCTCGAGCGAAGTGGCTGCTCTCGGGAATTCACCGGCGACGTATGGCTAAAATTCACCGGACTGTCCGGTGTGCACCGGACTGTCCGGTGAGCCAACGGTCGGCCGAGCCAACGGTCGACCGCGCAATCTGCGCGGGACACGTGGCCGAGCCAACGGCTAGAAGACGGCACCGGACTGTCCGGTGTGCACCGGACATGTCCGGTGCGCCAACGGCTCTCAGGCTGCCAACGGTCGGCTTCGCTATTTAAGGAAGGAAATCGGGCACCGGACAGTGTCCGGTGTGCACCGGACTGTCCGGTGCCCCCGATGACAGAAGGCAAGAATGGCTTTCCAAATTTGTGCTCAACGGCTCCTAGCTGCCTTGGGGCTATAAAAGGGACCCCTAGGCGCATGGAGGAGATGACCAAGCATCCTTTGAGCATCATTGATCACTCACACTTCATTCTTGCGCACTTGTTCGACATTTTAGTGATTTGAGCTCCGTTCTAGTGTGCTAGTCTCTTGAGCTCAAGTCTGGGTTTTGCGTGTGCGTATTCGCTGTGATCTTTGTGTCGTGTGTGAGTTGCTAATCCCTCCCTTGCTCTGTGATTCTTCGTGAACATCTTGTGTAAGGGCGAGAGGCTCCAAGCTGTGGAGATTCCTCGCAAACGGGATTAAGAGAAGCAAAGCAACACCGTGGTATTCAAGTTGGTCTTTGGACCGCTTGAGAGGGGTTGATTGCAACCCTCGTCCGTTGGGACGCCACAACGTGGAGTAGGCAAGCGTTGGTCTTGGACGAACCACGGGATAACCACTGTGCCATCTCTGTGATTGATATCTCTTGGTTATTGTGTTGTGTTGAAATCCTTCTCTAGCCACTTGGCAAATTACTGTGCTAACAAGTAACCAAGTTTTGTGGCTTAAGTTTGTGAAGTGTTACAGGATCACCTATTCACCCCCCCCTCTAGGTGCTCTCAATTGGTATCGGAGCCGTTCTCTTCAAGAAAGGGACTAACCGCCTGAAGAGATGGATCCTAAAGGCAAGGGGATGGTGATCAACGACAAGGAGAAGGAGTCCTTCATCAACGAGCCCAATGATGACAGGCCCACCGACTCAGGCTTGGGCCACAAAAGAAAAGACGGGAGGAAGAAGAAGACAAGGCGCATCAAGGAAATTGTCTACTACGACAGCGACGAATCTTCCTCCTCCCAAAAGGACGACGACGACTATGATAGACGAAAGACGGTTAACTCAAACTTTTCTTTCGATTATTCGCGCATCCCGCATAGTTCAAATGCTCAATTGCTCCCCATTCCACTTGGCAAGCCCCCTCACTTTGATGGAGAGGATTACGGATTTTGGAGCCACAAAATGCGTACTCACCTGTTTTCTCTCCATCCAAGCATTTGGGAGATTGTAGAAAGTGGAATGAAATTTGATAGCTCGGATAGCCCTGTGTTTATTAATGAACAGATTCATAAAAATGCACAAACTACTACTGTGTTGCTAGCCTCTTTGTGCAGGGACGAGTATCACAAGGTGAGCGGCTTGGACAATGCCAAGCAGATCTGGGACACCCTCAAGATCTCTCATGAGGGAAACGACGTCACCTTGCTCACCAAAATGGAGTTGGTGGAGGGCGAGCTTGGACGGTTCGCGATGATAAGGGGCGAGGAGCCGACACAAACATACAACCGGCTCAAGACCCTTATCAACAAAATAAGGAGCTACGGGAGCACGCGATGGACGGACCACGACGTCGTCCGCCTAATGCTAAGGTCATTTACCGTTCTTGATCCTCATTTGGTGAACAATATACGTGAAAATCCCAGGTACACCAAGATGTCGCCCGAAGAAGTTCTTGGGAAGTTCGTAAGCGGGCGAATGATGATCAAGGAGGCAAGATACGTGGACGACGCGTTGAACGGTCCTAGTCATGAGCCTCAACCCATTGCTCTCAAGGCAACAAGGAGCAAGGAGGCGCTACCAAGCAAGGTGGCGCAAGTTGAGGCGGCCGGACTCAATGATGAGGAGATGGCCCTCATCATTAAGCGCTTCAAGACGGCGCTTAAAGGTCGCAAGGGGCAGCCAAGCAAGACCAAAGCCAAGGGGAAGCGCTCATGCTTCAAATGCGGTAAGCTTGGTCATTTTATTGCTAACTGTCCCGACAATAATAGTGATCAGGACCAAGGGAACAAGAGGGAGAAAAAGAAGCATTACAAGAAGGCCAAGGGCGAGGCACATATCGGAAAGGAGTGGGATTCGGATTGTTCCTCCTCCGACTCTGACAATGAAGGACTCGCCGCCACCGCCTTCAACAAGTCATCCCTCTTCCCCAACGAGCGTCACACTTGCCTCATGGCAAGAGAGAAGAAAGTAAGCACTCATACTAGTACTTATGCTTCTTCAAGTGAAGATGAGTCTAGTGATGATGATGAGATAGAATACTCATGCTTATTCAAGGGATTAGATAGAACCAAGGTAGACAAAATTAATGAATTAATTGATGCCTTGAATGACAAGAATATGCTTTTAGAAAAACAAGAGGATTTGTTGTATGAAGAACATGATAAATTTGTAGAAGCACAGAAATCTCTTGCTCTAGAAATTAAGAGGAATGAAATGCTCTCTAGTGAATTATCTTCTTGTCATGAAACTATTGCTAAGTTAAAAAGTTTTAATGATGATTTAAATGCTAAACTAGAAGTAGCTAGTAAATCTAATTCTTGTGTAGAAATTGTTGAAACTTGTAATAGGTGTAAAGATTTTGACATTGATGCTTGTAGTGATCATTTAGTTTCAATTTCCAAATTAAATGATGAATTAGCTAGTCTTGATGCCCAACTTAAGACTAGCAAGAATGAATTTGACAAGCTAAAATTTGCAAGGGATGCCTACACGATTGGTAGACACCCCTCAATTAAGGATGGACTTGGCTACAAGAGGGAAGCCAAGAACTTGACAAGCCATAAGGCTCCCATCTCCGCCAAGGAGAAAGGGAAGGCCCCTATGGCTAGTAGTGTGCAAAAGAACCATGCCTTTATGTACTATGATAGAAGACAACCTAGAAATGCTTATAGGAGTTGTAATGTATATAATGCCTTTGATTCTCATGCCATGGTTGCTTCTAGTTCTTCTTATGTGCATGATAGAAATGTTGGTAGGAGAAATGTTATTCATAATATGCCTAGGAGAAATATCGTTAATGTTCCTAGGAAAGTTAATGAACCTTCTACAATATATCATGCTTTAAATGCTTCTTTTGCTATTTGTAGAAAGGATAGGAAGATAGTTGCTAGAAAATTAGGGGCAAGATGCAAGGGAGACAAAACTTGCATTTGGGTCCCTAAGGATATTTGTGCTAACCTTGCAGGACCCAACATGAGTTGGGTACCTAAGACCCAAGCCTAAATTTGCCTTGCAGGTTTATGCATCCGGGGGTTCAAGCTGGATTATTGACAGCGGATGCACAAACCATATGACGGGGAGAAGAAGATGTTCACCTCCTACGTCAAGAATAAAGATTCTCAAGATTCAATAATATTCGGTGATGGGAATCAAGGCAAGGTAAAAGGGTTAGGTAAAATTGCAATCTCAAATGAGCACTCTATCTCTAATGTGTTTTTAGTAGAGTCTCTTGGATATAATTTGCTATCTGTTAGTCAATTATGCAATATGGGATATAACTGTTTGTTTACAAATGTAGATGTGTCTGTCTTTAGAAGATGTGATGGTTCACTAGCTTTTAAGGGTGTACTAGACGGCAAGCTTTACTTAGTTGATTTTGCAAAAGAAGAGGCCGGTCTAGATGCATGCTTAATGGCTAAGACATGCATGGGCTGGCTGTGGCATCGCCGCTTAGCACATGTGGGGATGAAGAACCTCCACAAGCTTCTAAAGGGAGAACACGTGATAGGTCTAACCAATGTTCATTTCGAAAAAGATAGACCTTGTGCAGCTTGTCAAGCAGGGAAACAGGTGGGAGGCTCTCATCACACCAAAAATGTGATGACAACATCAAGACCCCTGGAGCTGCTACATATGGACCTCTTCGGACCCGTCGCCTATCTGAGCATAGGAGGAAGTAAGTATGGTCTAGTTATCGTTGATGACTTTTCCCGCTTCACTTGGGTGTTCTTTTTGCAGGATAAGTCTGAAACCCAAGGGACCCTCAAGCGCTTCCTAAGGAGAGCTCAAAATGAGTTTGAGCTCAAGGTGAAGAAGATAAGGAGCGACAACGGGTCCGAATTCAAGAACCTTCAAGTGGAGGAGTTTCTTGAGAAGGAGGGGATCAAGCACGAGTTCTCCGCTCCCTACACACCTCAGCAAAATGGTGTGGTAGAGAGGAAGAACAGGACGCTCATAGATATGGCGAGGACTATGCTTGGAGAATTCAAGACCCCCGAGTGCTTTTGGTCGGAAGCCGTGAACACGGCTTGCCACGCCATCAACAGGGTCTACCTTCACCGCCTCCTCAAGAAGACGTCGTATGAGCTGCTAACCGGTAACAAACCTAATGTATCGTATTTTCGTGTTTTTGGGAGTAAATGCTACATTCTAGTGAAGAAGGGTAGGAATTCCAAATTTGCTCCCAAAGCCGTAGAAGGGTTTTTATTAGGTTATGATTCAAATACAAAGGCGTATAGGGTCTTCAACAAATCATCGGGTTTGGTTGAAGTCTCTAGCGACGTTGTATTTGATGAGACTAATGGCTCTCCAAGAGAGCAAGTTGTTGATCTTAATGATGTAGATGAAGAAGACGTTCCAACGGCCGCGATACGCACCATGGCGATTGGAGATGTACGGCCTCAGGAACATTTGGAGCAAGATCAACCGTCTTCCTCAACTATGATGCATCCCCCAACCCAAGATGACGAACAGGTACCTCAAGTGGAGGCACATGATCAAGGGGGAGCACAGGATGTTCAAGAGGAAGAAGCACCTCAGGCACCTCCAACCCAAGTTCGAGCGACAATTCAAAGGGATCATCCCGTCGACCAGATATTGGGTGATATTAGCAAGGGAGTAACTACTCGCTCAAGATTAGTTAATTTTTGTGAGCATTACTCTTTTGTCTCTTCTATTGAGCCTTTCAGGGTAGAAGAGGCCTTGCTAGATCCGGACTGGGTGTTGGCCATGCAGGAGGAACTCAACAACTTCAAGCGCAACGAAGTTTGGACACTGGTGCCTCGTCCCAAGCAAAATGTTGTGGGAACCAAGTGGGTGTTCCGCAACAAACAGGACGAGCACGGGGTGGTGACGAGGAACAAGGCTCGACTTGTGGCAAAAGGTTATGCCCAAGTCGCAGGTTTGGACTTTGAGGAGACTTTTGCTCCTGTGGCTAGGCTAGAATCAATTCGTATCTTGCTAGCATATGCCGCTCACCATTCTTTCAGGTTGTACCAAATGGATGTGAAGAGCGCTTTCCTCAACGGGCCGATCAAGGAGGAGGTGTACGTGGAGCAGCCCCCTGGCTTCGAGGATGAACGGTACCCCGACCACGTGTGTAAGCTCTCTAAGGCGCTCTATGGACTTAAGCAAGCCCCAAGAGCATGGTATGAATGCCTTAGAGACTTTTTAATTGCTAATGCTTTCAAGGTTGGGAAAGCCGATCCAACTCTTTTTACTAAGACTTGCGATGGTGATCTTTTTGTGTGCCAAATTTATGTCGACGACATAATATTTGGTTCTACTAACCAAAAGTCTTGTGAAGAGTTTAGCAGGGTGATGACGCAGAAATTCGAGATGTCGATGATGGGCGAGTTGACCTACTTCCTTGGGTTCCAAGTGAAGCAACTCAAGGACGGCACCTTCATCTCCCAAACAAAGTACACACAAGATTTGCTAAAGAGGTTTGGGATGAAGGACGCCAAGCCCGCAAAAACGCCGATGGGAACCGACGGACACACCGACCTCAACAAAGGAGGTAAGTCCGTTGATCAAAAAGCATACCGGTCCATGATAGGTTCTTTGCTTTATTTATGTGCTAGTAGACCGGATATTATGCTTAGCGTATGCATGTGTGCTAGATTTCAATCCGATCCGAAGGAGTGTCACTTAGTGGCTGTGAAGCGAATTCTTCGATATTTAGTCGCTACGCCTTGCTTCGGGATCTGGTATCCAAAGGGGTCTAACTTTGACTTGATTGGGTACTCAGATTCCGACTATGCTGGATGTAAGGTCGATAGGAAGAGTACATCGGGGACGTGCCAATTCTTAGGAAGGTCCCTGGTGTCATGGAACTCTAAGAAACAAACCTCTGTTGCCCTATCCACCGCTGAGGCCGAGTACGTTGCCGCAGGACAGTGTTGCGCGCAACTACTTTGGATGAGGAAAACCCTCAGGGACTTTGGCTACAATCTGAGCAAAGTCCCACTCCTATGTGATAATGAGAGTGCTATTCGAATAGCGGAAAATCCTGTTGAGCACAGCCACACAAAGCACATTGACATCCGGCATCACTTTTTGAGAGACCACCAGCAAAAGGGGGATATCGAAGTGTTTCATGTTAGCACCGAGAACCAGCTAGCCAATATCTTTACCAAGCCTCTAGATGAGAAGACCTTTTGCAGGCTGCGTAGTAAGCTCAATATCTTAGATTCGCGGAACTTGGATTGAAATGTAGCATACATGTGTTTATGCTTTTGATTATGTTCATTCTGCATATTGTTGCTTATTGTGGTGCTCAAGTTGTACAAACACTCCCTGGACCTCACAAGTCCTGTTTGCAAGTGATGCACATATTTAGGGGGAGCTGTGCTACAACTTGACCCTTTGTGGCTAACCATGTACTTGAGTTTGGTTGTTTTAGTCTCCAAGGAAAATTGAAAGGGAAAAGGTGGACTTGGACCATGCGAGACTTCCACTGCACTCCGATGAAAAGAGTAACTCTTCCAAGTTCATCGTTATACTCTTATTGCCTATTTGCTCTTAGTTGAAGATTTTGGTGAGGCAATGGGGTTAAAGGGCCAAGATTGATCCCGTTTTGGTGCTTGATGCCAAAGGGGGAGAAAATAAAGGCCAAAGTGATAAATGGATCAGCTACCACTTGAGAGATTTTGAAAATAGTAGAATAGAGCTTTTGGTTTGTCAAAACTCTTTTGTTGTCTCTCTTGTCAAAAGTTGGCTTCTTGTGGGGAGAAGTATTGATTATGGGAAAAAGGGGGAGTTTTTGAAATCTTAAATCAATTTCTCTTAGAATGACTCTCTTTATGTCTTAACATGTGTGTTTGACTTAGAGATAGAAATTTGAGTTTGATTTGCAAAAACAAACCAAGTGGTGGCATAGAGTGATCCATATATGTCAAAATTGAATCAAAACAATTTTGAGTTCTTATTTGATTTGATTTTGTACTTGTTCTACTTGCTTTATGTTGTGTTGGCATAAATCACCAAAAAGGGGGAGATTGAAAGGGAAATGTGCCCTTGGGCCAT
The DNA here is from genome assembly GCA_029449295.1 of Zea luxurians. Taxonomy (NCBI): domain Eukaryota; kingdom Viridiplantae; phylum Streptophyta; class Magnoliopsida; order Poales; family Poaceae; genus Zea; species Zea luxurians. Next base: position 82,515,238 of record JAOPSE010000016.1, on the reverse strand, counting down.
TTCTAAGTATTTTGGTGATTTAGTGTCCAACACAAGTGCCTAAGTGTAAAAAGGTGGACAAAGTACAAATCAAGAATTAAGGTATGTTTCTCAGACTTAGTACATTGTTTTATGGACTAATGTATTGTGTCTAAGTGCTGGAAACAGGAAAAATCCAATTGGAAATGTCTTGGCTCGAGCAGCCAAGAATCTGCCGAGTCTGCAAGCACCGGACTGTCTGGTGGTGCATCGGACAGTGTCCGGTGCGCCAGGCTGGCTCGAGCGAAGTGGCTGCTCTCGGGAATTCACCGGCGACGTACGGCTAAAATTCACCGGACTGTCCGGTGTGCATCGGACTGTCCGGTGAGCCAACGGTCGGCCGGGCCAACGGTCGGCCGCACAATCTGCGCGGGACACGTGGCCGAGCCAACGGCTAGAAGACGACATCGGACTGTCCGGTGTGCACCGGACATGTCCGGTGCGCCAACGGCTCTCAGGCTGCCAACGGTCGGCTTCGCTATTTAAGGAAGGAAATCGGGCACCGTGCACCGGACTGTCCGGTGCCCCCGATGACAGAAGGCAAGAATGACTTTCCAATTTTGTGCTCAACGGCTCCTAGCTGCCTTGGGGCTATAAAAGGGACCCCTAGGCGCATGGAGGAGATGACCAAGCATCCTTTGAGCATCATTGATCACTCACACTTCATTCTTGCGCACTTGTTCGACATTTTAGTGATTTGAGCTCCGTTCTAGTGTGCTAGTCTCTTGAGCTCAAGTCTGGGTTTTGCGTGTGCGTATTCGCTGTGATCTTTGTGTCGTGTGTGAGTTGCTAATCCCTCCCTTGCTCTATGATTCTTCGTGAACATCTTGTGTAAGGGCGAGAGGCTCCAAGCTGTGGAGATTCCTCGCAAACGGGATTAAGAGAAGCAAAGCAACACCGTGGTATTCAAGTTGGTCTTTGGACCGCTTGAGAGGGGTTGATTGCAACCCTCGTCCATTGGGACGCCACAACGTGGAGTAGGCAAGCGTTGGTCTTGGCCGAACCACGGGATAACCACTGTGCCATCTCTGTGATTGATATCTCTTGGTTATTGTGTTGTGTTGAAATCCTTCTCTAGCCACTTGGCAAATTACTGTGCTAACAAGTAACCAAGTTTTGTGGCTTAAGTTTGTGAAGTGTTACAGGATCACCTATTCACCCCCCCTCTAGGTGCTCTCATTAAGTTGCATAATTCATCTCCATATTATGCTCAGGCCAATGGACAGGCCGAGTCTAGTAATAGGACATTGATTAACTTGATAAAAAAGAATATATCCGATAATCCTAAGGATTGGCACAAGATTTTGTCGGAAGCTTTATGGGCTCATAGAATATCTAAACATAGTGCTACTAAAGTATCTCCTTTTGAGCTTGTCTATGGGCAGGAAGCAGTGTTGCCTGTAGAAATAAGTTTGAATGCTGTCAGGTTCGCCAGGCAAAATGATCTAACCGTCACTGATTATTATAATTCAATGATGGATAATATTGATGAGGTGACCGACAAGAGGGTGATAGCTTTGGGAGCAATAGAAAAGGACAAGATCATGGTAGCCAGAGCCTACAACAAGAAGGTCAAAGCAAAATCATTTCGAGTAGGGGACCTAGTGTGGAAGACTATCCTGCCTCTAAGGAATAAAGATCGGAAGTTTGGGAAATGGTCGCCAAGCTAAGAGGGTCCTTACAAAGTAAAACAGGTAACGTCGGGTAACACCTATTTATTACAAACATTACAAGGCAAGGATTTACCCAAGGCTTTGAATGGGCGTTTCCTCAAACAGTACCATCCTAGTATGTGGCAAGATGCCTAAGAGAACCGATGTAATCACATCGAGTTAGTTGCTTTTGGTTTGCTCAGCTCCACCAAAAGACAGGGGGGCATATGTTGGGCACCAATTTGAGCCGGCGGACGGTCCGACCCTGAGGCCGGGCGATTCGCGCAAGCGCAGAACAGATTAGGGTTCCGAGTTTTGTGCTACGGTTGTTAGCTAGATTCGTAGGATTCGCTCGGAAATCAGTTTGTAAAGGGTCCAGCCCCCCTCCTCTATAAATAGAGAGGTATACGGCCGATTTGTGAGAATCAATCGAATCAATAACACTTTTATCTCGCATTTATTTCCTATATAATTAGGAGTAGTTCTAGTCTAGTTCTAATTTAGCCTCTTAATCTCCAAATGCTCCGCTTCTCTTCGACTCTACGTCGATTAGAGGAGTTTAGGTCGGCCTGCCCGAGCCTAGACAACTCCTATGATCTCTCCTCTCCGACGGGGTCCCTCCCGAGAGCGAGATCCAGACGCCGCCGGTGATCTTCCGCCGCCGCTGCGTACGTGTGGACCGTCCGGCCTTAGGGCGCGAACCGTCCGGCCGTCAGGCAGGAAACCCTAGCCCCTGCGCCAGGCCGCGGACCATCCGCGCCTAACCAGAGAGCACCGCCACCGTTCTTGTTGAGTGTTTGACGCTCTAAAAAGGCATCAACACACACCTGTAGATGTTTGAGTATGTCCCTCGTAATCAGTTTTTAGGGTTTTTTTCTATTTTCTTTTGGAGTTGCTCTCAGGTGATATAAAAAATCTTCATAAATAATATAATCTATATAACTCAAAAAAACAAAAAACCCAACGAAACGCTTGCACGGAAAAAACGCAGCGCACAAGGCTAGCAGCTAGGACTACAGGTACTCCGATCAGTATATAACAATCTAATCTAATCCTGCCATGATTGATTTTCAAGCTCTCGTTGGTGCCCATCCAAGCCGTCCGTCTCGTCACCAAGCGGCCCAGATCCTTCCTCGCCGGCAACCGAAGACCACCACGCGGCTCCAGCGCCACCGAAATCCCCCCGATCCACAACCCATGCAGCGCAAACATAAGCTCCTCGCACATCGATCGCACTGCTGCCGGAAGCAGATCGGAGCAGCCTCACGGCGACGGGTGCTGCTCGCCTCGCTACTCCCATCAGATTCCCGACGGCTGCTGCTCGCCTCGCTGCTACCCCACCAGATCCCGGCGCCTCCCTCTCGCCCTCTCAATTCCGATCCGTCGCTTCGCGATCGACCCATCCGCTCTCACACGACGGGCGCGCGGCGTGGATCAGCAGCCGCCGGGTCTGCTCAGGCGTCGCGAATGGCCGCGCTCACGGGGGCAACCAGCGGCACGAATCGTGGGGATCGCCGGCGGTATCGTCGTCGGTGGGGACGGGTGGCGGCCTCCCGGATCCAGACTGCCCCTGGTAGTCCGCGTGAATTACGGCATCTGCCATCTCGACCTGATGGGCCTCGATTGGCGGCTGGCGTTCCCGTGAATCCTGCGGTGGGCCAAGGGTAGAAGCGGTAACTCGCTGGGCCAGGTAGGAAGTTTTCCTTTCCGTGTTCCGCCTTTTTTCCCCGCCGAATAAATAAATTATAAAATAAAAACAACTTGTTTTAAATGGGAGCGGGAATCCCTGGAATTTACTTTTTTTTTCCTTCGGGCTGTTTCTCACTCTGTACGCCTCTCTGGGGGGCCGCGGACGTGAGAGGCTCGCATCAAATCGGGCTCAGGGCCGGCCGGGCGCGTCCGCTTTATCGGCTCACGTTGGCGCGGCCTCCGTTTCCTCTCCCCTTTCCTTGTCCTCTCTCCCTCTCCCTCCCTCACGGCCTCACCTCTCCAGCCTCTCTCGCCCACCTCTTCCACCCCTCCACGCCCCCAGAGAGCCCCAGGCGCACCGCCGACGACCCCGGTTCAGGCGCAGATCAGCGCGCGCAGTGTCCCGCCACCCTGCCTCCGCGACCTCCGACCCTGGGAGCGCCTGCCCGCGCCGCCGGGGGCGCTTCGCATATCTCCCCTTCTCTCCCCTCGCCGGTGGGTAGCGGCCGGCCGGCTGCTGCCCTGTCCACGCCGCGTCTACGTGTCCTCAAGGGCTGGGCGCCCTTGTCCTGCCAAACCCGGTGCGGCCTCTGCTTGGAACCGTGAGTTTTGAGCCCCTGAATTTGTCTCCCTGCTGCCGGCCGCTCGGGTTTCCTTAACCTGACTGACTCGTGCTTCCCGCAGACTCCGTTCGTGTGCTTCTCTGTAGGTTTTCTACGCTCTAGGAGGAGGTCAGAGACGCCCCAGAGTTGGCTTCGCCGCGCGCATGCGATTTGCGGCGGCGGCCGGAGGCTGGCACAGCCGCCGCTGGGGCGACGACGACAACGGCGCCGTGGATGCCTCCGCCGCCGCCGGATCGAAGGGACTATTTGTACCGGGAGGGCCGCAGGCACGACGGCGGCGGGGGCGACCCGCTCCTGCCGCCTGCCCCAACGCCGCCGCGCTGGCGGGACTCGCCGTACTACCCGTCGCCACCACCACCTCTGCGGGACCATGCGCGGCCCTCGCCGCGCCGGGCGCCGACGTCGGCCTCCTCAGGTAGGCCTGCCCCTCGCGAATCCTCAGATCTGAGGCCGCCGCTGCCTCGCCGAGCCCCCCCTCCGGCGCCCCTAATTTCCTCCAACCGCTCTGCTATTTCAGAAGGCTACTACCGACAGGGCGGCGGCGCGTACGACCGCTCCTACCCTGACGACCCGCCGCCTGTCTACACGCCGTCGCGCTCGGACCGATACTGGCCGGAGGACGACGGCGGGCAATACAAGGGTTTCGGTCGGTATGGCGGCGGTGGCCGCAGGGACGGCCGTGACATGAGGGGTTCATACCGGAGGTCCCCATACAGGGGTGGCTACGGAAGCGACTTCTCCCGAAACCATCCAGAGCAGCCCCCTCCGCCACCACCCAGAAGGTCTCCGTTGAGGTCAGTCGCTGTTCCGATCTGCTATGACTCACCGGGCAATAGAGTTGACAGGGGGGATAGGGACAACCTCCCACGGGTGACACCATGGCGGAGAAGGGAAAGCAGATCTGAGCCAGCAGACGCTGTTGGACTTCTGTCTGTTGGCCAAACCACCCGGCTCTCTGCCTCAGGGAAGGAGGCTTCAGCTCAGCCTCTGTCCGTGTCTGGTCCTCATGGGACCGAGGACGAGGCACCAAGGAAGAAGGCACGCCTTGGATGGGGGCAAGGTTTGGCCAAGTATGAGAAGCAGAAGGTCCAAGGCCCTGTGGATCCTGCTGAAGCTGTTGCTGATGGAAGTCCAGCTGATGGCGAACTGAAGACCACCTCTCCTGTGCCTGTGCCTGTGCACCCTGTGCCTGTGCCTGTGCCTGCGCCTTATGTTGCACCTGCACCTCCTGCTGCACAAGTGCTTGCGCCTGCGCCAGCACCTTCTGCTGCTCCTGCACTTTTGTCTGCCCCTATGCAATGCTCATCTCCAGTTACCGGGCCACCATATTGTTCCTCAGGTATGCAACTGGTTTTGATTTTTTCATCTTTCTCCTTTCTGGCTTGATTGATCTTAATACCCGGTATCCCCTCTGGTTTTATACATAGGCAATTGCAATACCCCAGTACTTATTTGTGCGTTTGGTTAATCTAGGTTCCATTCTGTTTTTGAGTTAGTTCTAAAATCACAGTGTAACCAAAGCAGCGTGTGGATATTTGCCATCAAGTTTCTCTTGAGGTTCACACATTCCCTTGGTTGCCATGTATGCCATTTGCCTTGATTGACTGAAAATACCTTCCCATGGTCTTCAACTGTAATTCAGAGTTCCTTCGATTTTGATTGGCATGTTGCGCCGTGATCTTCACTCAGTTTTTTTTGGTTTGCTTTTTGCACCAAGAACTTTATGCTTTAGAAATAACCTACTGAAATTTAAATATCAGACCGTTTTCGGTCCTTATGGTTAATGAATATTTGGATCAGCATGGTAGATACTTTGTGTGCAGAATGTACCATAGTTGAAAACACTGTGTTTCACATAGTTTATGGTAGTGTAGTAACTCCTATATTTTGATTGTAGCACCTGAAGATAAATCTTGTGAAATGATGCCAAATGTGGTCACCAACTCTACTAAAGATGTCTTGGAGGCCGATGACACAACTTTCAATAATGAATTTCCCATCAAGTTAGATCAGCTCGGTGATGATCCTGTTATTTCCCTTGGAAACATGCTTGTTGAACTTATCCAGCACGAGGATTCTTGTTCTGGGGATTCAAATGGCCCGACCAGTACATATAAGCTGCTCCTACTGAAGGAAAGCATTTCCAAGGAGATTGAAAAGACTGAACTCGAGATTGATTCATTGGAAGGCGAACTTAAATCTGTGAATACTGAGGCTGCAACTACTCTTGAAGGTTCTCCCGCAGGGGTGACACATACAGAAAATCTTTCACCCTCTAGTGGGACATCCAAGGTTCCTGGAAGTGTGGGGATCTGTGATACATCTGATATGATAAAAGAACCAGGGGAGCTCATTGGTTCTCCTAAGGTACCTGTGGTGCAGTATGATGATGTCAAAAGTGCTGATATGATGGAAATTGAAACAGCTCCAGTTCATAATGCAAAAACAGTTCCTTCAGAAGCTGGTGCTATATCTCCTGTAGTCACTGAGGGTAAGGCCTGTGCAGCTGCTGATCTTAGCTCATTGAAAGCTTCTGAAGAAGCTGGGTCTCAAAATGATATTGACAATGGCAGGCTGGAAACTTCTTCACGCCAAGCTAATGCTGATTCCATGAAAATAGAAATTAGTGATGACCTACCAGTGAAGAAATGGACATACCATGATCATAAGTCTGATTTGCTCGGTTCTGTCACATCTGGAAATAATGCTATAGCCAAAAAAATTAATGAAGAGCTATTTAAATCATTGCCTGCTGATACACCTCGCCTTGATTTGTTTGCATCAAGTCATCTTCTGAGCCAAAGGAAGAGTGATTTGATTGTCAAAGAAAGTCTTGGAGTATGTAAAACCAGGCTGAGGTTGAAAGAGCAGATGCTTACAATGAAGTTCAAGGCATATTGTCACTTGTGGAAAGATGTCCAACTATTTTCTGCAAATAAACAGCGTTCAAAGTCTAATAAGCGCACTGATCAGAGCAACCGAACATCACAAATTGGATCTCAGAGGCAACGCTCTTCTAACCGCTTGCGATTAACCATGCCTGGTCAGTATTATGTTTTCATTTTGTATCATAATTTGTTTTAAACTGCATCTGCATTTAAAATGGTGTGTATCACTGCTTCAGCTTTTATAAGTTTTCATAATCATGTCAATCTCCTGTTCATGGTGTAGATTATGAATTATGATGATATATTGTTTTGTAAATTACCAAGGAAACATATGACCGTTCGATGAACTAATTAGTTTTGTTCTATACTTCACATGAAAAATGGACAGTAGTTCATATATCTGATTTTGACAATTTACTTGCTACTGTCGTGTACTTGTTTCAGCAGCATGATACTTGCTGGCCTCTACCCCCACTCCACCCCTGATAAATTATTATAGTGAAACAAAACCATGTCCTAGATATCCCCAAACATACTTATTCACCTACTGTCCAGGCAGCTGTAGATATTGGTGTCAAAACATTCTGTCCTTCGCGTTTTGTTTATCAATGATCGTCTTGATTTTTTGGACTATCTATTTCTGTTTCACATGTTAGCATTACCGTGCAAACTTCTTTTTATGTAGTCATGCATGTGATAGCTTTATAACATACATTGATGTGCAAGCCTTTCCAAAGTGGCATGTTTCCGTCTTGTTGTTTAAATGTTAACTGAACGTTCATATTACTGTCATTATATGCAAAAACTATACAATGCAGGAACCTGAAATGAAGAATTGAACTGTATATCTTTAGTTAGTGCTACAATGATAATACTCTGTTCAAAGTTCAATTTTCTGTGTGAACCCAACTACCCAAGCATACTGAATATTCAGTCTTATTTAGTTTGGAATTCTCACTATTTCATAGTTTTCTTCTCTACTTCTCGTATTTTTTCTTCCATATTTTATATGAATGTTATCCATACCCTAGTTGAAATTGCTTGCTTTTGTCCTTCGCTCTATATTGACTTGTTTTTTGTTTGCAGCTGGTAATTTAAGTACATTCTCAACTCCAGAAATGTCAGATGTTGCAATGAGGTTGTTTTCAGAGTTCAAAATTAAGCGGTGCAGAAATTACTTGAAAATGCCTGCACTGATTATTGATGAGAAAGAGAAGGAATGTTTGAAGTTTATGAACAAGAATGGTCTAGTTGAGGATCCTGTTTTAGTTGAGAAGGAACGGGTGATGATAAATCCGTGGACTCAAGAAGAAAAGAAATTTTTTATGGAGTTGCTTGCTAAATTTGGCAAGGATTTCTCCAAAATCGCCAGTTTCATTACACATAAATCTACTGCAGACTGTGTGGAGTTCTACTATAAGCATCATAAATCAGATAGCTTCCGAGAAGTGAAGAAACTATTGGACCTTCGTCAACAGCAACCCACCAGCAATTTTCTTGGAGCGAAATCTGGACATAAATGGAATCCTGAGTCAAATGCTGCTTCTCTTGATATGCTTGGGGTAGCATCAGTAGTAGCAGCCCATGGCCTTGAATATGCAAAACAAGTAGATAAAATTTCTGCGAAATCTCTCATCCGGACTGCATATGGGCCCAATGTGACTTCCGTAGCTAATAAATCTTCTGATAAGGAGTGCATTGACCATGTGCCTTTGCACGAGAGAGAATCTGTAGCAGCTGATGTACTAGCAGGCATATGTGGCACTCTCTCTCCTGATGGAATGGGCTCATGCATTACTAGTTCTGCTGATCCTGGACAGAAGATTAGCATGAAAAGAGTGGAGCATGTCTTGTCCCAAGAAAATGACAAAACCGTTGAGGAGGAAGACACACTCTCTGATCAAGAGTGTGAAGTTGACCCAGTTGATTGGAACGACGATGAGAAGTCAGTTTTCATTGAGGCTATGAATAACTACGGAAAGGATTTTGCTCGGATCTCGTCATGTGTGAAGAGCAAGTCATATGAACAATGCAAAGTGTTCTTTAGTAAGGCTCGGAAATCACTCGGTTTGGATTTGATCCATCAAGGGGCAGCCGATGTTAGTATGCCAGCTAGTGATACCAATGGAGGGAAGAGCGATACTGATGAGGCCTGCGCTGTGGAAATGGATTCAGCTATCTGTAGCACACAGTCATGTTCAAAGATTGCGATAGATGTTTGTCCTACTGAAGGAGCCATTGGAGGGCCTAACTCTGTTATAATCTCTAAGCAGGCAGAAGCATATATATCAAATGGGTGCAATGCTGATGTTAAAATTGAGGAAGATGAGAAGGTAGCTGATAAAAATTGCAGCATTGTTGATGATAAGAGGTCCAGTGATGCTACTCACGAAGCTGGTCCTATTGACATCAATTGCCCAGGAAGCACAGATAAGCTGCAAGGAACTGATGATGTCATTGACCTAGTAAACATGCATAGTAATAGTGGCATCAGCTCTTCAGCTAAGCATGCAGTGGCCATTCACTCGGAAATGAGATCCACTTTACATTCTGTAGAGGTCCTTCAAACAGACAAAGGTGAAGGTACTGGTACTGATTTGTCCTGGGTGGAAGAATGTTCACACCATGCTCTGGATAACACACCAGTGAAAAATGGAAATTCTGGTGCCCCGGCTTTCTTGGCTTCAGATAGTGGTATCAAGGACAATGTTCGCATCTCAAACATAACTGCTGCTTCCACCGTTAGTCCTGCATTCACTTCAAGTTATCAGCATTCTGTACCTGGAGATATGCCCCTGCCAAAACCAAAGCCACTTGTTACCCCGCTTACCCCAAAGGATTTAATGCCTGTGCAGTTCAGTTCAGTGCTTCCTGACCCCACTGCAATTCGTTTCGAGGGCATAGCCTCAATAACTACGCCCAACTTTGAGGACACTGGCAACAGAGTCAGCGGTGCTCTAGGGGCTAAAGAGATGAGCAAGTACCCAGCTTTTAGAGACCCATCTGGTAATCAGCAAAGCACCTTGTTTTGTAATATTGATGGTTATATGAATCATCGTCTGACAACTGAATTACCATTTTTTTCTGAAAGAACTGCGAGTGGCACTGTGAATACTTCACAGGCGGATCGGTTGACCCAAACAAAATTGCAGAATGGCAGGTCCAGCAGCTTGTGCCTTCCAAACAATTCCGACGGCATTCAATGGCCCAGAGACCACGAAGGAGGACTGGAAGGCTCTTTGAGGCCTTGCTCTCGCAATACAAGCTCCGAGGGTGATGAGCAACAAAAGCGGCCTGGTGATGTCAAGTTGTTTGGACAGATTCTCAGCCATCAGTCAACCCTGCAGAGTTCTGGCTCGTCTTGCAATGGTAACAAGAGCAAGCCTCCCTCACCAAAGATCGACACATCTGTGAGATCCATGAACAATCCATTGGACCGTGTGGTTTGTTCTTCCAGGCCTGGCACCACTCCACAACTGGGTCTGGAGGAAAGACTGGCGAGGTGCTATGGTCATCTGGATGGTAGCACGGCACAGCCTGAGCCACTGCTCGTGATGGCAAAGCGCCAGCGGTCCTTGGCCGGCATACAGTTTTACTCGGCTAAGAACGGCACGCTCGGTGTGTTACCAGATTACCAACAACCTTCGACGCAGCCACAGCAATCAGATCCCAAGCGTGTGGAAAGGTTGTCTGATCCGCAGAAGAGGAACGTGCTGGAACTCATCTCGGGTTTCCAGCAGCCCGGCAGAGTCTCCCGTTTCGGGGGTGCTGGCATCCTCGTAAGCGGCAACGTCTCGGACCCCGTGGCTGCTGCTCTCAAGGCTCAGTATGGTCCCGGCTCTAAGATAATGGGCAGCGACGTGGATCCTTGGACGGACATAGGAAGCAGGTAGCGCCGTAGCAGCTCTACTGCTTCTTCTGTTGCTCCTTGTACCATATATTTAGTTTTGGTGTAACTTGAATGAAATCATCAGAATATGAGATGTGGGGGGTGGGGAGTGAATGGCTTTCCTGCCCATACTATCTGTAGGCTTTTGGCCAGTAGCAGTCGGGGTTCGCTGTTTACCGGCATTAACATTTTTACTCTTCTTCTGCAGCTCCATACCCTTTTGGTATAGCTTGACATGCCAGCAGTGGCACAGTGCCGTAGGTTCCCTAGAGGTGAACTAGATGTTTGTCAGCATGGTTTGATTAGTGCACTTGGTCTTTGTAATGTGGTAATGCCCTGTATCAGTATCCTAGTCTGATGGAGTTTTGGTTGAGACAGTTCTCATTGCCCGCTGGTTCATCTTCTGTTTCTGCTTATATAACATTGCTACGTGGTGCGTTTGCTGAGATGGCATCGGCTCGTCGTTCTGGACTTGTCGCTTTTGAGTTTTGACTTCGTTGCACGTGAGTTTCTGGCTGGACCGCTGGAGGTGGATTTCCTTGGGCGGCGCCTGCGGACCGGGATCGCTTTTCGGTTTCACGAGCTTCTATTGACAAGGGCTGGTGGTCGGTCCTTCTCCAGCAGCAGCAGCTACGCCAGCCATGACCTAGATGCTTTGCTCGCTTTGATCTCATCGTGCCAGCTCAAGATGATTCACGGCCGCTGTAGCCTGTTGCGAAGAAAATCCTTCGTCCCTTTTGTTTTTTTCTTTCTCTTGTTCTGTTTTCACTCTCTCTGCATGCACTTATCTTGGAGTGCGCCTACGATCAACCGTTTGCGTATAGTTCGAAAATACGCAACTCCTACGTGCACAAACGCACGCAGCGCCGCCCCTGCATTGCCATTTGCCCCGGCCGTGCGCACACGGCACAGCCATCCCTAGTTCCCTGCTGGCAAAACCCTAGTCCGCCAGGGCAAGAGGGCAGCGGCCTTCTAGAACCTTCTCCAATGGCGCTACTCCGAGCGCTTCCGGCGACGGTTCTCCCCCGTCGCGCCCCGCACCCACTTCCTCACCCCCCCGGCTCATCTTTGGTTCCTGGACCCGATCGGGCTCCGCCCCTTCTCCTCCGCCGCCACCGACTCGCAGGCACCGTCCATGGGGGCCACCCTCTTTGGCGGGCTCACGGAGTCCCGGTTCGCGAAGCGCCGGCCGGGCTTCGCCGACCGCCGGAAGAGGGCCAGCTTGCGCCCCGAAGATGCGGAGGGGGAGGGTTTCTCCAGCCTCTCGTTTCTAGGCATCCCTTGGCCCCAGGCGCGGCGTCGCCGTGCGTGAGCTCGCGAGAAGGACGCCGAGAAGCAACTCCGGTGAGATGCTTTGCTTCGTAACAGAAGTCTAGAATATTTCCTTTCTGTTCGAGTACATGGTCCTGGTACTTATATGAATACACACCAGTATTCCGGCCCACACTAATATGGCCCAATCAGCCTGGTCATCAAAATCTTCAGAAGTTCAGACTTCATTTACCTACACTTGCACACCGTCTTCAGAGTTCAGGCAGACCACACATATCAGAGTCCGGATGTTACAATGCCGCCCCATCAAAACGTTGTTTGTCCTCAAGCAACAGCATGTCATAGTTGCAGACCTGGATTCCAAGGTCTAACTATCCAATCTGCACTATATTGTTGACTTCTAGCAAAGAAGGCCCTTGACGAAACAAAGGGTCTATCTTTCCAGTCGCCTCGCTTGATAAGTCTACCTGCAGAAGACAAATGAAAATGGTATCCATAAACACTATGCAATTTCAGTCGCCTCTTGTCAGCCCACCACTCACATATCTCAGGATTCAACATGTCAGGATAGGATGATGATCCAGACCAGCACCACCAGTCATAGTCATTCTCATTCGCATTTATCTGCTATCTGCTATCCAGACCAGAGATGCAATGAACTGTCTCGCTTGCTGTTGGAATCCAGGATGGTGACCATCTTACTCCCTTTATCTGCTATCTGTCCCCGCATCTCCTCTGGATTAGGGAAAACAGAATGACCCCATGTAAGGTACCGCTTGCCGTCCGTATGTTCGATGTCAAGCCAAAGCACATCATATGGCATATTATGCTCATCAAAACCAGCAATTACACTGTCAACATCTGCCTCATCCCGGTAATTCCCACGGCTTTGATGATAAGCGGTAGCAAACTGTTGTGACATTGAAGGTGTACCCGTGACACTTATGTACTGCTTGATCACATCCTCGGACTCATCAGATTTCACACCTGAGACAGCATGTGTGAATATAACAATGGCATTGAACCATATGGATGAGACAAGAACGACAGTAATGGTCTTTAGAAGAGGCAAATAATTGAGATCATGGCTCAGACTATCCATATGACCCACATATAGAACAATATCTGGTAGACATTTTCTTGGTATATTTCTTGACAGCAGTAAGAATCTTTTTGTTTGATCCTTGGTCCAGCACATTAGGTCGAAGGCATGGTATATCAATGATTCTAATCTTGGTTAGCTCAGGATGACGGGTTGATATGAGAAGAGCTGATGCAGTCGTTGTAACTTTTATCTGGTAGGCTCCCTGAATTTTACCTTGTAGTTGTGACCATTCTGACATAATATAGACAAGTGAATTGTCATACCTCTGTGCAGGGATGAGAAACAATAGTTTGATGAACCCGTCAACATTTAGTGCACTCATATGTACTAATCTGGCTATTATATCAATACAAGAGCCTTTCAATCCTGCAATGATGCTCGTTTGCATACGTCTCACAATAGCAGCAATAAGATCTGGTATATGGGGAGACAGGTGTAGAGGTATTTGTAACATGATTTGCAAAACAAAGCCTCCAACAAAGAGTGATACTGAGCTTTCTAATGCTGGATCTAAAAGCCTTGAAGCTACAGCAAGTAGTATCTTGAGTGTTTTTCCTAGTCCACCACCCCAGACAAGCAACTCCTGCCAGCCACCTGATACGAATACTGCCAAGCATTCTGTATCTCTCAATGATCATCACTTTCAAGAGCAATTCGAATAGTAGAAACAAAGCATGTGTTGAAGACTGCTTTAACCACAGCACCTGGAGCATTTTTTAGTACCGTCGTCAAAAGGTCCAGTGAACCTGCAACCAGTCCATCCAGCTGGACCTTGGGTATTTTGAAGCAACTGTCAGGACGAGAGGTATCATATTTGTAGCAACTTCTATAAGGATGACGATCAGAAGTGGTTCCCAGATGGTGCCCACGCTGAGGCTGATCAGAAGATGTAACCCACAGAACCTCTTCATGCTCAGATCCAGACGAAAGAGATTCATCAGGAATTTCATTGGACAAATCCTGAACATCACTATTCCACCTCACTGCATTCATAAATATCACATGCTCGGAATTTTCTGCTACGTCCTCCTCACAAGACATTTCATCAATTAGATCATACACAACATCCGTATGAAGTTTGCCAACTATAGTTGGATGTGCAGTTGGTTTCATCTCGGCAACAACTAAGTACTTTGTACCTTATGCTAGCTGACCCAACAGATCATCATGTCCAACTTCCTCATCCCAAATCACCTTCTCAAGTGGCATATCATCAAACACTGGATAATCAAAGCCTTCAGAGAATAGGGCAATTTCTTCCTCACCGCTGCTAGGAGGCATTTCATCAAACACGGGAAGGGTCATACCTCCAAGCAGTCCTGGGAGAACCAAATCTTCGTTGCTGCTTTTACCCGCACCATCCAGGTTGCCGTTCCCACTATCCTCCATGATCTCAGTGCACCACAGCTTGCCCTCGCTGGGCCTGATGAGACTTCCCTGGTGCTCGAGCTCGTAGGGGCAGACATGCTCGGCGAGGCCCTGCATCTGGTAGCGCGCGGATGCGGTGAAAGACAGCAGCGAGGCGTGGGTGGTGGTGACGCTGGCGGGGGTGCTGGCGTCCTGGTTCGCGAGGGACATGATCGACATCCCCGCCATCTTTGGCGCCTTCGTTTTCGGGCTCACGGTGCCCAAGGAAGGTGGGTTCGCACCGCGGGTGACGACGCGTGGGGAGGACATCGTGTCGAAGCTCCGGGATGGTGTTGCCGACGAGGTGGTCGAGGATGTCGAGTGCCGAGGAAGGAGGAGCTTTGATACCACTTGTCACGGCCCTTGGCCCCAGGCGTGGCGTCGCCGGGCGTGAGCTCGCGAGAAGGACACCGAGAAGCAACTCCGGTGAGATGCTTTGCTTCGTAACAGAAGTCTAGAATATTTCCTTTCTGCTGTTTGAGTACATGGTCCTAGTACTTATATGAATACACACCGGTATTTCGGCCCACAACTAATATGGCCCAATCAGCCTGCTCATCAAAATCTTCAGAAGTTCAGACTTCATTTACCTACACTTGCACACCGTCTTCAGAGTTCAGGCAGACCACACATATCACAGAGTCCGGATGTTACACCATCCCACCCCCACTCATTTGAATTTCGAGGCTCGATTGAAGTGTTGCGGTGTTCTGCAGTTTATTTTGTAGAGTTTCTGTGACTCTGTGAGGTTTGATGGGTTAAGTGTAGTGTTTAGAAGAACCGTTCGTCTGTTTCGTCGGTTGTGTAACTGATGTTCATGTCACTGTTCGTCTCTAGGCCCACCCTACTGGGTGAAGTGCGAGCCTGACGAGCCCGTACCAGCTAGCCAGCCAAACCAAGGGAGCATGCGAGGGAGGAAGGAGAGGAAGCGGATCAAGCAGCGCGAGGACTTCATCACGGTGAATACTCTCTGCATTCTCTATAGCCATTACTGTTATTAATGTAATGATATACTATTTGATTCACTGTTTTATAATCTGTTCATTTTCCTGGACCCCAGGCAATAACCCAAGTCTGAGCCCATGATACATAATTGTGTGCGAAGTTACTGTCAGTATTGAAGCAACTAACGCTTGCTAAACTGTCGATCTTCTTCCTGACCACCTCTGTCATCTGTTCTAGCTGTTTTGAACTTTTGATGTATTGGCTACACTTTCACATTGGATTGCAAAATATCTTAATGATAGTTGTGATTCTAAAAAAGGGACATGTAAATGAACCTGATGCAGATTGGTATTCGGTATTCCACTGTCTCCAGTCATCACAAGTGACACCCTTCATTGTATAGCACTTCCTGTCTTCATTATTCTTGTCCCACCTCTCCAAAATGTAGCTTCTTGACAATTTTGGTTCATGCTTGCGAATGTTCCTTGCTAGACCCTTCTAAATGGACATGGATCACATGATACATAGCTTTTTCAAAACACAGATTATTTCAGAACTGGTGACACATCTGGTCCAACCGTCCAATAAGCCTTTGGCACCTTTTTTTTCACTTTGTGATTGGGACTGTGTCGCTCGGATTGAAAACAAATTGCTGTACCATACCTGATACCAGTTCTGCGACAATCAATGCCAATAATATATGATCACCGTGAGTGATTATGCATGCATGAGATTCTCTCTCTCTCTTTTGTCTCTGTATTTTGTATTATGTGCCAAAAAAGGGTTATTGTCGGAATTCCAGTGAACATGTTTCTGAAACATTGCTGAATAGCCTGCCCCCGATTTGACTTCAGTGTAAAGGAATCCAGTGTAATCACATCATAAGGAAGCCACGCCAACAGTAGAACAGGCATAGCTGATAGCTTCTTGTGTGGTTTGGTTTCCCCCATATACATGGAACCACTTCTGTCCTGGATTAAAATTCTACATGATACAATGCTGGCTACCATATTGAAGGGGAAAAAAAACTAGGCATCTCTTTTACTTCATGGCTTAGTCTCCTCTTAACTCAAATATCTACAGAAACTAAACTCTGCTGACCTGGAAACAAACAGAGTACCACAGGGGCTAATAACACATACAGATCCCAAGTGTTATTTTATCTTTTTCCACAGAAGACTGGATCAAAATATCATACAGGCATTGAGAAGCTACAGCTAGCCTAGTAGATCTGTTCTCTTCTACCACCCCATCATCGCCACCTACAGCAAAAACAAAAGCACATATAAAGCAGCGTTAAAAACCATAGAAAACAAACAGGCATAAAAGCACATAGATTCATGTTTTGTTTTGGTCATGGGATTGTTTACTGCCCAATAAGGTTATCTTCAGCTAATCACATCTCCTATTTTAAATTTTACTCTACAAACAATAAGAGGCAGAAAGCAGAGAGAGTAAACAACAGAACTCTCTCTCGAGTACCAGTAGTCCCAGCGTGGGTTTATCTTGGACGTTTGGTTTACCCCGTATGGGTACTGGGACCGGGAGCGGCGAGCGTTCCTGAAGGCGCAGCACCCGCATGAGCAGATGCAGACGAGAGCCGCGAGCACGGCGACGTCGAGCACAAAGATCTTGTGCCAGTCCTGGCGCACCTGCTCCATCACGCCGGCCCTGCACGAGTCGCACCGGTAGCAGAGGATGTCCGGGGCGTTGTTCCACCGGTAGCAGTCCTCGTCCTGCGCCCCGACTGGCATGCCTCCGCTGTACTGGCACGCCGTCGGCGGCTTGCAGCAGCCGGACTGCTCACAGCCGCAGCGAGCATTAGAGGCAGCAAGCACAAGCACAAAGGCGCCAGAACCAGCAGCAGCTGGAAAATACCTGTATTGGCGTGAGATCGTGCTGGAGGTAGTCCATGGGCGTCCAGTTCTGGATCTTGGGGCAGGCCTTGGACCCGACGACGCAGGCGAGGGCGGGGCGCCAGTACCTGTCGTCCTGCATGCGCTTCTGGAGCCACGCCGAGTAGTCCGTGACGCGGTACTCCCGGTACGGCCGGCCGTACACCTGCGCGCCGCCGCCGCCCGCGGTGACCGCGAAGCCGAACGCGGTGAGGCCGAGGAGGAAGGCGACGAGCAGCGCGACGGCGGCGAGGTACAGCCGCAGCGCCCAGGCCACGTGGAAGCAGGCGCCCACGAAGCCGGCGAGCGAGACCAGCAGCGCCGCGAAGCCCACGGCGAGGAGCGGCGTCTGCAGGATCGACGAGCACGTGGAGGAGGAGGAGGAGGAGCTACCCCTTGCCAGCCACAGCCCCGCCCCGATGATGGGGAGCGAGGCCAGGAGCGTGGCCAGGTTCAGGTACCCGATCATCACGTTGCTCATGCGGTATGGGTACATCTCTTCCTCCACGGCTGGCTGCTCAGCTGCTCTGCTCTCTTGGGTTGCTCTGTGCTCTCTCGGTTTATATATTATATATATCATGTGTCCCTGCTCTGCTGATTTGTTCGAGTGCCTGCCGCTTCTCGGAGGCGGAGCCAGTGGTTCTCCTTTTCTTCTTCTTCCTCCTCCCTTCGACTCTCACCCTTTTGATCCTGGTGACTGTGCATGCGCGGTCTGTCTTTAATAATGCCCGTGTCGGTTCTTGGAAATCTTAGGCAGGCGCCTCTTGCCACTTTCCTCAAGCTTTTAGCTCCTGGCCTGACGCGCGCATGCATGTTATGGTTGCCTTGCCTGCCGTGAAGTAATTGCCTCAGCAGCTGAGAACACCATGCCACATCCTGGAGCAGAGCCCCAGCTTGATGCTTAGCCGTGAAGTAATAAAAAAAAACTAAAAAAGGGTATGTGTGTGCAGTTCTGGGTTCTTGGTCAGCAGCATGAATGAATGAATGAATGAGCTCAAGTGTATGAAGCAATTCTGCTTTTGGATGCAGGATTCGCTTTGCGAGTAAAGAAGGGCGCTTAGTTGTCTTGCTCAGAGCAATTGCAAATTTTTTTATTTAAAAAAAAAACCAAAATCCGGCTTGTGCGCTTGCTTTTGCTGGCTGATTTCCGTCCCTCTCTGTTTTCTTTTTGGCCTTTCAGCAGGATAAGCTCAATCAGGTCAGGTGGTTGCATGCGCTTGGGATTTTTATTAATTTATCTTGGGGGTGATCTGATGTGAAGCATTGCCGTGGTGATGGAAATGGAATCGCGGATCAGCCGCTTGCGTTTGCGTTGCAGCCTGCACAGCACTGCGGATTTCGCTGATTACGCACGGGATTTGTGTTTTGGGTTAACGAGTCTAAATGAGCACCAGAGGGTATTGTGTCGGCTGCTGATCTGGAAAAGGATTTCAAACTCCATTTTCCGTGGGGAAGGATTTGGAAAGCGACCAGATGCCGCTCGGGGTTTTCGATGCAACGCAGGAGAGATTGGCTGAGCTTGCAAATTTTCCTGAGATAAAAAATGAAGATGTCAGGGGTTGTTGAACCTTGGAACGCCCAAGCTAAAGCAAAATCTAGACTACACACGGCTTGGATCATTGCTGAAAATGTTCCTGAAGAGATGATGAATTATCAAGCCATTTCTGAGCTTGGCTCTGCTATTGGTGTTGTTGATGAGATTGACCTCAATTCCTTAGATTATAAGGATATTGCGAGGTTCATAGTCCATGTGAAAAGTCTCTCAATGATATCTTCTGTCATTGAAGTGGGTGTTAAACCCTTTCTTTATGATGTCTTTCTAAAGGTTGAAGCCGTCGACGTGCAAGGTTGGAATGATGAAAATATGAGCATATGTGGAGATCCAAGGTGCTGAAAATGTTCTATGTGAAAAATTAGTGAAAAAAACAAAAAAAAATGACAAAGTGTCTATGAACCCTGTACCTTTGTCATCTAAAAAGATGCCCACCTAAAAACAGGGAATGTCTGTGGAGGTTGAGGGATCTGGCATAGACATGGAAAAAGGAAAGAGTAAGATTGTTGAGGATGAAGATTGTTTTGATGATGAGGAAGATGATCTCTTTAGTTCACAAGAACTTGATGTCTTTGTTAAAGACATTGGAATTGATGTTGTTAGTTCTCAGGAAAGCTTTAATGATGAAAATGAAGGAAAGAGCATTCAGGATGGCTTTGAGGAGGTGAATCCCAATAAAGGCAAAGGCAAGGCATATGAAAAACTTGAAGGTACAAGAAAAAGTAGTAGACTGGAAGCCATAGAAGATGTGAAAGTTGCTAATGTAGCGGGTTGGATCACATCTGTAATAAAGTATGATGTAATGACACTGTTAGAGCCTAATGAGGTCCACGGAGGGATTGCGGCAGTAGCAGCCATGGGTCCTCCAAGGGGATTAGACAAGGTTAGTTAGAGATAAAATTAGAAGATTAGTTGAGATTATCTAGAAGGGTTATCAGTTAGTAATTTGTTGAGAGTTTTTAGGTGAGTTTTAATGAGATAAGGATCTCTAGCTAGATATGGGCGGCCAACAAATTATTTAGAAGATTAGTTGAGATTATCTAGGAAGATTATCAGTTAGTAATTTATTGAGAGTTTTTAGGAGAGTTTTTAGGAGATAAGGATCTCTAGATAGATAGGGGCGGCCAGCCAGCCTATTTATGTAATCAATGGATGAGAAATAAAGCAGGCAAGAATTAGAAGGGAGAAACTGATAGTCGCCTAGAGGGGGGGGGGTGAATAGGGCGAAACTGAAATTTACAAAAATAATCACAACTACAAGCCGGGGTTAGCGTTAGAAATATAAACGAGTCCGCGAGAGAGGGCGCAAAACAAATCGCAAGCAAATGAAGAGTGTGACACGCGGATTTGTTTTACCGAGGTTCGGTTCTCGCAAACCTACTCCCCGTTGAGGAGGCCACAAAGGCCGGGTCTCTTTCAACCCTTCCCTCTCTCAAACGGTCCCACGGACCGAGTGAGCTTTCTCTTCTTCTCAATCAAACGGGAACAAAGCTTCCCCGCAAGGGCCACCACACAATTGGTGCCTCTTGCCTTGTTTACAATTGAGATTGATTGCAAGAACAAATGAGAAAGAAAAGAATGCGATCCAAGCGCAAGAGCTCGAAAGAACACAAGCAAATCACTCTCTCTAGTCACTATGGTGTTGTGTGAAATTTGGAGAGGACTTGATCTATTTGGTGTGTCTAGAATTGAATGCTAGAGCTCTTGTAGTAGTTGAGAAGTGGAAAACTTGGATGGCAATGAATGTGGGGTGGTTGGGGTATTTATAGCCCCAACCACCAAACTTGACCGTTGGCTGGAGGCCTCTGTTCGATGGCGCACCGGACAGTCCGGTGCACACCGGACAGTCCGGTGCCCCTGCCACGTCATCACTGCCGTTGGATTCTGACCGTTGGAGCTTCTGACTTGTGGGCCCTCCTGGGTGTCCGGTGCACACCGGACACGTACTGTTTGATGTCCGGTGCACCGGTATGGGCAGGCCTGTCGTCTGCGCGCGCTGCGCGCGCATTAAATGCTCCGCAGGGAGCCGTTGGCGCCGCAGAGAGCCGTTGCTCCGCTGGCACACCGGACAGTCCGGTGCACACCGGACAGTCCGGTGAATTTTAGCGGAGCGGCTGCCGCGCGAACCCGAGGCTGGCGAGTTCCGGAAGACCGCGCTTCCTTGGAGCACCGGACATGTCCGGTGCACACCGGACAGTCCGGTGAATTTTAGCGCGCCGGCCTCCGAGAGTTCCCGAGGGCGAAGAGTTGAAGTCGGAGTCCTCTGGGCGCACCGGACACTGTCCGGTGCACACCGGACAGTCCGGTGCCTTCAGCCAGAGGTGCCTTCGGTTGCCTCGTTGCTCCTTTGTCGAATCCAACACTTGGTCTTTTTATTGGCTAAATGTGAACCTTTTGCACCTGTATAACTTAAGCACTAGAGTAAACTAGTTAGTCCAATATTTGTGTTGGACAATTCAACCACCAAAATTATTTAGGAACTAGGTGTAAGCCTAATTCCCTTTCAATCTCCCCCTTTTTGGTGATTGATGCCAACACAAATCAAAGCAAATATAGAAGTGCACAATTGAACTAGTTTACATAATGTAAGTGCAAAGGTTGCTTGGAATTGAGCCAATATAAATACACATAAGATGCGCATGGATTGTTTCTTTATTTTTAACATATTGGACCACATTTGCACCATAATTTTTGTTTTTGCAAACTCTTTTGTAAATTCTTTTCAAAATCATTTTGCAAGATAGTCAAAGGTAAATGAGTAAGATTTGCAAAGCATTTTCAAGTTTTGAATTTTTCTTCCTTTGTTCCAAATGCTTTTCCTTTGACTAAACAAAACTCCCCCTAAAAGAGATCCACCTCTTAGTGTTCAAGAGGGTTTTGATATAACATTTGAAAACACTACTTTCTCCCCCTTTTGAACACAATAGGATACCAATTGAAAATATTCTTTAAGAAGCTAAGTTTTTTGAAATTGGTGGTGGTGCGGTCCTTTTGCTTTGGGCTCTCTTACTCTCTCCCCCTTTGGCATGAATCGCCAAAAACGGAATCATTAGAGCCCTATGAAGTACTTTCTCCTCCTTTGGTCATAAAATGAATGAGTGAAGATTATACCAAAGTCGGAGAGTGATGCGGAGCGACGGCGAAGGATGAGTAGTAGAGTGGAGTGGAAGCCTTGTCTTCGCCGAAGACTCCAATTCCCTTTCAATTATATATACCTATGACTTGGTTTGAAATACACTTGAAAACACATTAGTCATAGCATATATAAAAGAGACATGATCAAGGGTATATTTATGAGCTATGTGTGCAAGACTAGCAAAAGAAATTCCTAGAATCAAGAATATTGAGCTCATGCCTAAGTCTGGTAAAAGATTGTTCGTCAAGAGGCTTGGTAAAGATATCGGCTAATTGATCTTTAGTGTTAATGTATGAAATCTCGATATCCCCCTTTTGTTGGTGATCCCGAAGAAAATGATACCGAATGGCTATGTGCTTAGTGCGGCTGTGCTCGACGGGATTGTCGGCCATTTTGATTGCACTCTCATTGTCACATAGCAAGGGAACTTTGGTTAATTTGTAACCGTAGTCCCGCAGGGTTTGCTTCATCCAAAGTAATTGCGCGCAACAATGGCTTGCGGCAATATACTCGGCTTCGGCGGTGGAAAGAGCGACCGAATTTTGCTTCTTTGAAGCCCAAGACACCAAGGATCTTCCCAAGAACTGACAAGTCCCCGATGTGCTCTTCCTATTAATCTTACACCCTGCCCAATCGGCATCCGAATAACCAATCAAATCAAAAGTGGATCCCCGAGGGTACCAAAGCCCAAACTTAGGAGTATAAGCTAAATATCTCAAGATTCGTTTTACGGCCGTAAGGTGTGATTCCTTAGGGTCGGCTTGGAATCTTGCACACATGCACACGGAAAGCATAATGTCCGGTCGAGATGCACATAAATAAAGCAATGAACCAATCATCGACCGGTATACCTTTTGATCCACGGACTTACCTCCCGTGTCGCGGTCGAGATGCCCATTTGTTCCCATGGGTGTCTTGATGGGCTTGGCATCCTTCATTCCAAACTTGCTTAGAATATCTTGAGTGTACTTCGTCTGGCTAATGAAGGTGCCCTCTTGGAGTTGCTTGACTTGGAATCCTAGAAAATACTTCAACTCCCCCATCATCGACATCTCGAATTTTTGAGTCATGATCCTACTAAATTCTTCGCATGTAGATTTGTTAGTAGACCCAAATATAATATCATCAACATAAATTTGGCATACAAACAAATCATTTTCAAGAGTTTTAGTGAACAAAGTAGGATCGGCCTTGCCGACTTTGAAGCCATTTGCAATAAGGAAATCTCTAAGGCATTCATACCATGCTCTTGGGGCTTGCTTGAGCCCATAAAGCGCCTTAGAGAGCCTATAAACATGGTTAGGGTACTCACTGTCTTCAAAGCCGGGAGGTTGCTCAACATAGACCTCCTCCTTGATTGGTCCGTTGAGGAAGGCACTCTTCACGTCCATTTGATAAAGCTTGAAGCCATGGTAAGTAGCATAGGCCAATAATATACGAATTGACTCAAGCCTAGCTACGGGTGCATAGGTTTCACCAAAATCCAAACCTTCGACTTGTGAATACCCCTTGGCCACGAGTCGAGCTTTGTTCCTAGTCACCACACCATGCTCGTCTTGCTTGTTGCGGAAGACCCACTTGGTTCCTACAACATTTTGATTAGGACGTGGAACTAAGTGCCATACCTCATTCCTTGTGAAATTGTTGAGCTCCTCTTACATCGCCATCACCCAATCCGAATCTTGAAGAGCTTCCTCTACCCTGTGTGGCTCAATAGAGGAAACAAACGAGTAATGTTCACAAAAATGTGCAACACGAGATCGAGTAGTTACCCCCTTATGAATGTCGCCGAGGATGGTGTCGACGGGGTGATCTCGTTGTATTGCTTGGTGGACTCTTGGGTGTGGCGGCCTTGGTTGATCATCCTCTTTTTCTTCATCATTTGCATCTCCCCCTTGATCGTTGCCGTCATTTTGAGGTGGCTCATCTTCTTGTCCTTCTTGTTCAATATCTTGAGCCTCATCCTCAACTTGAGTTGGTGGAGATGCTTGCATGGAGGAGGATGGTTGATCTTGTGCACTTGAAGGCTCTTCGGATTCCTTTGGACACACATCCCCAATGGACATGTTCCTTAGCGCTATGCATGGAGCCTGTTCTTCACCTATATCATCAAGATCAACTTGCTCTACTTGAGAGCCGTTAGTCTCATCAAACACAACGTCACAAGAAACTTCAACAAGTCCTGAGGACTTGTTAAAGACTCTATATGCCCTTGTGTTTGAGTCATATCCTAGTAAAAAGCCTTCTACAGTTTTAGGAGCAAATTTAGATTTTCTACCTCTTTTGACAAGAATAAAACATTTGCTACCAAAAACTCTAAAATATGAAATATTGGGCTTTTTACCGGTTAGGAGTTCATAAGATGTCTTCTTGAGGATTCGGTGAAGATATAACCGGTTGATGGCGTAGCAGGCGGTGTTGACCGCCTCGGCCCAAAACCGATCCGGTGTCTTGTACTCATCAAGCATGGTTCTTGCCATATCCAATAGAGTTCGATTCTTCCTCTCCACTACACCATTTTGTTGTGGTGTGTAGGGAGAAGAGAACTCATGCTTGATGCCCTCCTCCTCAAGGAAGCCTTCAATTTGAGAGTTCTTGAACTCCGTCCCGTTGTCGCTTCTAATTTTCTTGACCCTCAAGCTGAACTCATTTTGAGCCCGTCTCAAGAATCCTTTTAAGATCTCTTGGGTTTGAGATTTTTCCTGCAAGAAGAATACCCAAGTGAAGCGAGAATAATCATCCACAATTACAAGACAATACTTACTACCGCCGATGCTTATGTAAGCGATCGGGCCGAACAAGTCCATGTGAAGGAGCTCCAGTGGCCTGTCGGTAGTCATGATATTTTTGTGTGGATGATGGATGCCAACTTGCTTCCCGGCTTGGCATGCACTACAAATCCTGTCTTTCTCAAAATGAACATCGGTTAGTCCTAAAATGTGTTCTCCCTTTAGAAGCTTGTGAAGATTCTTCATTCCAACATGAGCTAGTCGGCGATGCCATAGCCAACCCAAGTTAGTCTTAGCAATCAAGCAAGTGTCGAGTTCAGCTCCATTAAAATCTACTAAGTATAGCTGACCCTCTAACACTCCCTTAAAAGCTATTGAATCATCACTTCTTCTAAAGACAGTAACACCAGTATCAGTAAAAAGACAGTTGTAGCCCATTTGACATAATTGGGATACGGAAAGCAAATTGTAATCTAAGGAATCTACAAGAAAAACATTTGAAATAGAATGGTCAGGTGATATAGCAATTTTACCCAATCCTTTGACCAAACCTTGATTTCCATCCCCGAATGTGATAGCTCGTTGGGGATCTTGGTTTTTCTCATAGGAGGAGAACATCCTTTTCTCCCCGGTCATATGGTTTGTGCACCCGCTGTCGAGTATCCAACTTGAGCCCCCGGATGCATAAACCTACAAAACAAGTTTAGTTCTTTGTTTTAGGTACCCAAACGGTTTTGGGTCCTTTAGTATTAGAGACAAGAACTTTGGGTACCCAAACACAAGTCTTGGAGCCCTTGTGTTTGCCCCCAACAATTTTGGCAACTACCTTGCCGGATTTGTTAGTTAAAACATAAGATGCATCAAAAGTCTTAAATGAAATGGCATGATCATTTGATGCATTAGTAGTTTTCTTTCTAGGCAACTTGGCATGGGTTGGTTGCCTAGATCTAGATGTCTCACCCTTATACATGAAAGCATGATTAGGGCCAGAGTGAGACTTCCTAGAATGAATTTTTCTAATCTTGCTCTCAGGATAGCCGGCAGGGTACAAAATGTAACCCTCGTTATCCTGAGGCATGGGAGCCTTGCCCTTAACAAAGTTAGACAAGTTCTTAGGAGGGGCATTAATTTTGACATTGTCTTTCCTTTGGAAGCCAATGTCGTCCTTAATGCCAGGGCGTCTCCCATTATAGAGCATGCTTCTAGCAAGTTTAAATTTTTCATTTTCTAAGTCATGCTCTCTAATCTTAGCATTAAGTTGTGCTATGTGATCATTTTGTTTTTTAATTAAAGCTAGGTGATCATGGATAGCATCAACATTAATATCTCTACATCTAGCACAAATGGAAACATGCTCAATATTAGATGTAGAGGGTTTGCAAGATTTAAGTTCAACAACCTTAGCATGCAACATGTCATTTTTGGTTCTAAGGTCGGAAATAGTAGTATTGCAAACATCAAAATCTTTAGCCTTAGCAATTAGTTTCTCATTCTCGTTTCTAAGGCTAACAATAGAAACATTCAACTCATCAATCCTAGCTAGCAAATCAACATTATCATTTCTAGGATCAATGCAAACATGAGAATCAACCTTAGCAATTAGTTTAACATTTTCATTTCTAAGGTTGGCAATAGTGTCATGGCATATGCTTAGCTCACTAGATAATTTGTTACATTTTTCTACTTCTAGAGCATAAGCATTTTTAACCTTAACATGTTTCTTGTTTTCCTTGATTAGGAAGTCCTCTTGGGAGTCCAAGAGATCATCCTTTTCATGGATGGCACTAATTAGCTCATTTAATTTTTCTTTTTGTTCCATGTTAAGGTTGGCAAAAAGAATGCGCAAGTTATCCTCCTCATTTTTATCCTCATCCTCATCACTAGATGTTTCATATTTAGTGGAGGACCTTGATTTTACCTTCTTTTTGCCGTCCTTGGCCATGAGACACTTGTGGTCGACGTTGGGGAAGAGGAGGCCCTTGGTGACGGCGATGTTGGCGGCATCCTCGTCGTCGGAGGAGTCGCTAGAGCTTTCGTCGGAGTCCCACTCCCGACAAACATGGGCATCGCCGCCCTTCTTCTTGTAGTACTTCTTCTTCTCCTTCCTCTTGCCCTTCTTGTCGTCGCCCCTGTCACTATCACTTGATAATGGACATTTAGCAATAAAGTGACCGGGCTTACCACACTTGTAGCAAACCTTCTTGGAACGGGATTTGTAATCCTTCCCCTTCCGTTGCTTGAGGATTTGCCGAAAGCTTTTGATGATTAGGGCCATCTCTTCGTTGTCGAGCTTGGAGGTGTCAATTGGTTGTCTACTTGGTGTAGACTCTTCCTTCTTCTCCTCCGTTGCCTTGAAGGCCACGGGTTGCGCCTCGGATGTGGAGGGTTCATCAAGCTCGTTGATCTTCTTTGAGCCCTTAATCATGCATTCAAAACTCACAAAATTCCCGATGACTTCCTCGGGAGTCATTAGTGGATATCTAGGATTACCACGAATTAATTGTACTTGAGTAGGGTTAAGGAAAATAAGTGCTCTTAAAATAACCTTAACCACCTCGTGGTCATCCCATTTAGTGCTCCCGAGGTTGCGCACTTGGTTCACCAAGGTCTTGAGCCGGTTGTACATGTCTTGTGGCTCCTCCCCTTGGCGAAGACGGAAGCGACCGAGCTCCCCCTCGATTGTTTCTCGCTTGGTGATCTTGGTGAGTTCATCACCTTCGTGCGCCGTCTTGAGTAGGTCCCAAATCTCCTTTGCGTTCTTCAACCCTTACACTTTGTTGTATTCCTCCTTGCTTAGAGAGGCAAGGAGAATGGTTGCGGCTTGGGAGTTGAAGTGCTCGATTTGGGCCACTTCGTCCGTGTCGTAGTCCTCATCCCCTACGGATGGTACCTGTACACCATACTCAACAACATCCCATAATCTTTTGTGGAGAGAGGTTAGATGAAATCGCATCAAATTACTCCACATAGCATAATCTTCACCATTAAAAGTTGGTGGTTTGCCTAATGGGACGGATAGTAAAGGTGTATGTTTAGGAATGCGAGGGTAGCGTAGGGGGATCTTACTATACTTCTTACGCTCTTGGCGTTTAGAAGTGACGGACGCCGCATCGGAGCCGGAGGTAGATGTTGATGAAGTGTCGGTCTCGTAGTAGACCACCTTCCTCATCCTCTTGTGCTTGTCCCCACTCCGATGTGGCTTGTGAGAAGAAGATTTCTCCTTCTTCTCCTTGTGGTGAGAAGAGGAAGATCTTTTCTCCTTCCGCTTGGAGGAGCTCTTCTTCTTCTCCCTTCTCTTGGTGCGGGACTCTTCCGATGAAGTGCTCCCTTGGCTTGTAGTGGGCTTGTCGCCGGTCTCCATCTCCCTCTTGGTGTGATCTCCCGACATCACTTCGAGCGGTTAGGCTCTAATGAAGCACCGGGCTCTGATACCAATTGATAGTCGCCTAGAGGGGGGGGTGAATAGGGCGAAACTGAAATTTACAAAAATAATCACAACTACAAGCCGGGGTTAGCGTTAGAAATATAAACGAGTCCGCGAGAGAGGGCGCAAAACAAATCGCAAGCAAATGAAGAGTGTGACACGCGGATTTGTTTTACCGAGGTTCGGTTCTCGCAAACCTACTCCCCGTTGAGGAGGCCACAAAGGCCGGGTCTCTTTCAACCCTTCCCTCTCTCAAACGGTCCCACGGACCGAGTGAGCTTTCTCTTCTTCTCAATCAAACGGGAACAAAGCTTCCCCGCAAGGGCCACCACACAATTGGTGCCTCTTGCCTTGTTTACAATTGAGATTGATTGCAAGAACAAATGAGAAAGAAAAGAATGCGATCCAAGCGCAAGAGCTCGAAAGAACACAAGCAAATCACTCTCTCTAGTCACTATGGTGTTGTGTGAAATTTGGAGAGGACTTGATCTATTTGGTGTGTCTAGAATTGAATGCTAGAGCTCTTGTAGTAGTTGAGAAGTGGAAAACTTGGATGGCAATGAATGTGGGGTGGTTGGGGTATTTATAGCCCCAACCACCAAACTTGACCGTTGGCTGGAGGCCTCTGTTCGATGGCGCACCGGACAGTCCGGTGCACACCGGACAGTCCGGTGCCCCTGCCACGTCATCACTGCCGTTGGATTCTGACCGTTGGAGCTTCTGACTTGTGGGCCCAACCGGGTGTCCGGTGCACACCGGACACGTACTGTTTGATGTCCGGTGCACCGGTATGGGCAGGCCTGTCGTCTGCGCGCGCTGCGCGCGCATTAAATGCTCCGCAGGGAGCCGTTGGCGCCGCAGAGAGCCGTTGCTCCGCTGGCACACCGGACAGTCCGGTGCACACCGGACAGTCCGGTGAATTTTAGCAGAGCGGCTGCCGCGCGAACCCGAGGCTGGCGAGTTCCGGAAGACCGCGCTTCCTTGGAGCACCGGACATGTCCGGTGCACACCGGACAGTCCGGTGAATTTTAGCGCGCCGGCCTCCGAGAGTTCCCGAGGGCGAAGAGTTGAAGTCGGAGTCCTCTGGGCGCACCGGACACTGTCCGGTGCACACCGGACAGTCCGATGCCTTCAGCCAGAGGTGCCTTCGGTTGCCTCGTTGCTCCTTTGTCGAATCCAACACTTGGTCTTTTTATTGGCTAAATGTGAACCTTTTGCACCTGTATAACTTAAGCACTAGAGTAAACTAGTTAGTCCAATATTTGTGTTGGACAATTCAACCACCAAAATTATTTAGGAACTAGGTGTAAGCCTAATTCCCTTTCAGAAACCCTCCTCTTGCTCGACCGTGGGCAGAGGCCCCCGACCGGTGTTCCTACCCATCGATACCCCTTTCCAATCCCTCACCGATCTAACGACCATAGGCCCTCGGTCGGCGCCCTATAAACAGTAACCGCGAGTACCACACCACCTCCACTAGCAGCTCCAACCATCGAATTCCCTCTCTAATCCCTTATCGATCTAGCAACCATAACATCTGGTATCAGCTAGCTTGGGTTTCGATCTGATCCCATGGCTTCTGTTGCTAATTTCACGAAGTCATCTTGGCAACCAACGTCCCCATCTCCATGGACTGCGCCGCATGTCACCTTCGTCACGCCATTCTGGCAACCAACGTCGCCATCTCCATGCGTTGTGCCGCATGCCACCTTCATCATGCTATCTTGGCAACTGGCGTCCCTATCTCCATGGGCAACATCGCCTGCCAATTTTGTCACCACATCCTGGACGCTGGCTTGCCCATCCCCAGGGACAATGCCAAATTTCGTCATATCATCTTTGTTGATGGCGTCTCTGTCCCCATGGGTGACGCCACTAGGGGCAACCACGGCTCAACGATCACCAGCTCCATCGATGGGGACTTGTGGACCAACATAAGGGCTGATCTCGCAAAGATGCAAGCCACGCTCCAGAAGGTTGAGCAAGGGCTGCTGCAAATCAAGGCAGCAGTGCAACATGAGCAACACCAGCTGGTGTTGTCCGCACAGCTCCGGACGTCGGCGGTTGTGGGCATACAAGCTGCTGCTCGTGGTTTTCTTGCATGACGGAGAGTGTGGGAGATGCGTCAGCAGATGCTCGAGGCAGCCTTGGTGACGGTTGACCTCGGCACACGAGAGCGCGACCTCGCGCTGTCGGACAGCCATCAACAGCGGCACCGGGCCGCTATCTCCAAGTGCGAGCATGGTACGTGTTCAGCGGGCGACGAACTTCAACTCTACGGTAGCGGCAGTAGGGAAGGCACTCACCTTGTCATCGGCAAGGGCACACTATTTAGCGCTACCACATTCCGCTACAGGCCGCCACGAGGGCGCCTCCGCTGGTTATTATTGCGACCTATTCCAGGTGCCCATCCATGTGCTCCCCTTTCATGCAGATGGCGTCCATGGGATCCAGGTGGCTGCACACGTGCAAGTCCAATGCGCGGAGGGTGTCCGCCTTATCTTATGGGGTAAAAAAATCAGATTCGGAATAATAAGATAAGCCGAGATGTAAAAGACTTGTCTTCTAGGTGTCTAGTTTTGGGTCAAGTAGACTCGATCTTTGAGCACCTGTTATGCTGCAGCTCGAGGACGAGCTGCTTGTTTAGGAGGGGTGTAGTGTCAGGGCCTAAGGAGGTCCATAGAGGGGCTGCAGCAGCAGCCATGGGCCCTCCAAGGGGATTAGATAAGGATAGTTAAAGATAAAATTAAAAGATTAGTTGAGATTATTTAGAAGATTAGTTGATATTATCTAGGAAGGTTATCGGTTAGTAATTTGTTGAAAGTTTTTAGGAGAGTTTTAAGGAGATAAGGATCTCTAGCTAGATAGGGGCGGCCAGCCGACCTATTTATATAATCAATGGATGATAAATAAAGCAGGCAAAATTAGAAAGGAGAAACTCTCCTCTTGCTCGGCCGTGGGCACAGGCCTCGGCCGGTGTTCCTACCCATCGATACCCCTCTCCAATCCCTCACCGATCTAACGACTATAACAGACACGCTGTAACCTCCTTGGGAGGGAATATTCTAAGGATAAACTAGGTAACTGAGGGTCTAATTGTCCTTGGCAGGGTCGGGCTGTCCCTCAGTTACCTATAAATACCCCCGCACTGTGCCAATGCGGGGGACGAGTAGAAAGTGCTCAAATTCATCAAACCATCCCCTTTTATTCCTATTGGGTTTTGCTGTCCCCGGATTAGCAAGTTTCAACAGTAGGATCTTAGTATTGTCTTGTTGTCTTAGGTCACAGTTTCCGTCTATTTGTTGAGTTGTTCTAAGCTCTCTGTTTGGAGGTGAGAGACCCATGTTTTGTAATCGCCGTCCCTGCATTCTGTCTTGTTCAAGTAGGTTTTTGAATAGGAGCACGACTGTTGGGGCCTCTTACCTGGCTTGTCGTTTGATCAGAAATTTATGATGGTTTTGGATGGTGTGTAAAACGTTGTTGGTTCCTATTTCTTAATGAAATCGGGGTAGACCTTCTTTCAGTTAAAAAAAGTCTAAATGAGCTCAAATTTTTACACAAAATGATTCGAACTCTTGGGACCCTCTAGTTTTTAATACATTTTTCCTGGATTTTTTAAAAAATTAAAAAATTTGGAACAAAATTTTCGAAAAAGCGTCGTTTTCGAAACCATCACACATCGAGAACGAGAAATTTTGGCGAAATTCCATCGAGATTTAAAACCTTGGGTGAGATGATGAGTAGTTCCTAGTTCACGGATGCGGGTTTCAGATGTACTGCGAAAGTGCAATGCAGAAGAAGAAAAACTAAGACATGTTTGGCAACAATGTTTCTCACAAACATGATTTTATAAAACTATACTTTATAATTGTCATGGCAATATTGTAGTTTTAGGAGCTCCAAAAATACCATGATCTTGAGTATTGTTTAGATGCAACGTTTAAAACTATGATATTTTTTTAAAAAACTTAGTCATACCATAAAAACCTTAGGTTATGGCTAGTTTGGCAACTCTATTTTTCCAAGGGATTCTTAATTTTTAAGAGAAAATGAACTAATTTCTCTTAAAAAATAGAAATTCTTTAGAAAAATAAGGTTGTCAAATTAGCCTTTAGAGTAGAGTTTACAATACTCTAAAAATATTATAGTATCTAGAATATAATATTTTTGAAAACGTAGTTTTTAAAATGCAACCAAACCACATAAATACTCTGATATTTTTCCTATATATCGTAGTTATTATTTAGAAACTATTAATTACTTTACCTCCAAACAGGCTCTCATATGCTACTTCTGGGTGCGCTTGGTTGCCTTCCTAATGCATGTAGCTGCATCCGCACGTCCTCAAAGCACCACTTGTTTGGTAGCTTATACACTGGGATACATGCTAGCACGATTCTTAAGGGCCCGTTCGTCTCCGTCGGATTGGGCCGTTTCTGACCTTGTTTCGGGTGAAATAAGTTGGTCCGGATTGAAATTTGATCGGAATAGCTAAAAGCGTTCGTTTGGACCAGAACTCGGAAGCAAATCGGGCCCGGTTTAGACTTTCTCTTCCTTCCATGGCTCGGTACAAACCTTAGCGTCGTCCCCTCTGGATCTAATCCTGACCGGCGCAAGGCGAGACGCTGGTGACACAGGAACAGGAGGCGAAGAGGCGGTGGTGCATAGCCCCAATGGTGACCCTCCCCATCGCCTTCTCACCCTAAGGGCCCTCTCTTCCTTCCCCTCTCCTATCCCCGTGTGTTCTTGAACCTGTGAAGGAGATCGATGCAAAACATGGCTTTGAACTGGCAACTACATTTTCTTCAAGCTTTCTACAAGAGAAATCTAGTTGTTGTATTTGTCTCGTTGCTCCTAGAGCAGACGAGCCGAAGATTTGGCAGCCATGTAGAGACCGGTAACTTCCTCGAGATCAGCCTGATATAGAGATAATGAGTTCAAAAATATAATCTTGCTAGAACAAGAATCAACTAGGAATGAAAGCTTGGTAGATATACATTGTAGATCTTTTCTCTTCCATTAGTCTTTGCAATCACGCTGGCAGGTGATAGTAACTGAACAGCATGTCTAAAAACGGAATAAGATCTGTCACCATCATTTCTAACAACTCACTACCTATGATGAAAGGGAAGGAGAAATCAGCTTGTGATATCGAACAATGGAGTGAGATCAGTTATCTGAGTAATGGACATCATATACATCATAGATCAGATTTATGAGATATATGCCAACTTCCAAGGACTTGCGTCTTCAAACTCATTTTTGAAACCTATCACATGGAACATATGGAAAATACCAAAGAAGAATACAAAGAAAATACCAAAGAAGAAACCTATCCCACTAGACTGATATCATTTTTGAAACCTATCACATTTAAGAATGCTGCTCATTTTTTGTTATAATCGTTTGTATTTATATATTCAATATTCAGATGGTTCTTCAGTTGCTTATCCTGATAATATTCTCATCGTGCAGTACTTCTGGTTGTTCCTTCGGTGAGGGCTGCCATTTTATCCATTACTTTCTTAGTGGCTACCAGGCCGTTTAAAAATGACCAACCTCCTGGAAGTATGATGATGGATGGGTCACCTACACCCGTCGTGAAGACTCGCTTGTGCAACAAGTACAACACTGCAAAGGGATGCAAATGGGGGACAAATGCTACTTTGCACATGGTGAAAGGGAGCTTGGCAAGTCTATGATGGACAACTATATGCCACCCAATCGAACCAAGACCAACTGGTTATTTTGCGCCTCCACCTATGGCCAACCCTGGCTTGGTCACTCTAACTAGATTCAGGGCTTCTGCCACAGCCAAGATCAGTGTTGATGCGTCCTTTGCAGGTAGCATCATTGGGAGGGGTGGAGCTAACACAAAGCAAATATCTTTCGTCATAGGAGCCAAGCTGTCCATCTGAGACCATGAATCATACACCAGCTTGAAAACATTGAGCTTGAGGGCACCTTTGATCAGATCAGGAACGCTAGCGCTATGGTCAGTGAGTTGATTGTCAGTGTCAGTGGCAGTGCTCCCCCACAGGTCAAGAACCCAGCTGATAGAACTCATCATGGTGGAGGCATAGGAAGCAACTTCAAGACCAAGATGTGTGAGAACTTAGTGAAAGGGCTGTGCTCTTTTGGCGGCAAATGCCACTTTGCACACGGTGAGAGTGAGCTGCGCAAGCCTACTGCTGCTTGAGATCCATGCCATGTTTCATACCTCGTAGTCATTAGTCAATGTAACTCTAAACTTGGCCACCGATGATGGATTTGCTGACTTCTTTAGGCCTACGCTACTGAATTGGTGTCTTCAGTCCTACTATTGAATTTACTGACTTATTTAGGCCTTCGTTGTTGGCCAACTAAATTTGTTTTCTGTGTTTTTTATTGAATTGTTTCTTGTTGAATTGTTGTCTTAGCACCTTTGATATGTGTAGGCACTGAATGGATCTATCAGCTTTCAATTGTCTTGTTCAAATCAATACTTCGATTGACTACATGGAGAACTGCATTCAGGATTGTCTTTAGTTCGTAGTTGTTTTTGTTCCTTTGGAATCCTTACATTTTTTAATTGCATTCAGGCGTGTCTTCAATCCTGACTGAAACGAACTAGCTTTGTTGTTAGCCAGGTTTTATTCTAGAGCTAAATCTATTCTACTACCAGGTTTAAGTAAACCACTTGGATCCACTCTATCTGGGCCAGGGTTTAAGTAAACCACTTGGATCCACTCTATCTGGGCCAGGAATAGAAACATGTGTGTTTTCAAACCCAAACAAACCAACGGGCCCTAAGAGGCCGTTCGGCAGCTCAGGACCGGATCCTGACCAGGAACAGTTACAAGCCAGGATTCAGTGGAGCCGACCCTTTCGCTTGTTCCGGACATGTAATTAATCCGGCTGGAATGAACCTAGGGAAGCAATTTTTATCTGTTTGGTAGCAAAGGATTGAATCCTTTCACTTCAATTGAAATCAAATTTTCAGCCACACATAATGTCACAAACAAAACTCAAAAATTGGTACACCAACAGAAACAAAGCAATTTCATGAATCAATCTGAGCTTGTAAGCACGTCTTCATTCCTTTCAGTGAGTACATCATCAACTTCATCATTTACCTCATGAACCACATTGCTATCAAAGCCTTCTATTAAATATGCCTCACTCCATATTTTTTCAGACAGTGAACTAGTGTATTCTATTGCAAAAACATGAACTGCTCATATATTTACATCCAAATGTGCAACTAGTGTATTTGTTTATATAAACCATGGATACACTTGTAAGAATGGTGACAATCTCAAGCAGAAACTGAAACTCAAACTGAAACTATTTGAATCAGCTTGCAACTAGTGGATTCTCTGACTATTCAGATGAAGTGTATATCCATCATTTTCAATCAGCTTGCGGGGTTACCAGTAACCGAACGCTGCACTTTCCAAGGGAAGCAAGAATGGTGGTATTGCTGCTCTTTCTTTTTCCTGTAAAAAGAAACTGACTTGGTATCACTTGGGTATTTCTTTAGGATTTGAGTAGTAGCATGTACATTCAAAAACCATTCAGAAACTGAGTAGCGTGTACTTGCAACAATTCAACTTAAATGACCTTTCCATGAACAACAGCAAAAAAGTAGTACAATCTAAAAAACTGACTGCAACTATTCAGCTTAGAAGAAAACTAGGAATATATCGCTTTATTTATGTTTTCCTCGCTGTCATTGATGCTTGTCGAGTTCCCATCGAGCAGCAACACAGTAGATAGGCGCATAATCTCTACCGAAAAGATTATAGATCGAAATTACCCATCAAATATCTACTGATGAGGATTCTCATGGATCTACATGAGCAGGAGACTGAACAGAAATAGGAGGAGATCACGTGTTGGAGCCATCGTTGTCGGACTCGAGGTCGGCACAGCAGCAGTAACGACGAACCTTAGCAGGGATGGGATGAGGAGAAAAGGGGCAGATGAGGCAAAGATGGGGCTGCGAGTTCGAGGGGGCGCACCTGCATCGAGCGTCCGGACAGAGCCCCCCATGTGGGTCTGGTTCTTTGGGCGGCGGCGATCGGACATTAATCCCCGTCGTCGTGGTGCTCAGCGACATCAAGAACACGAGGGTAAGATGCGGCAATTACTAGTGAGAAGGCGACGAGGAGGGTCACCGTCGAGGTTGCGCTGCGATGTCACTTCGCTCCGCCTCCTCGGTCGCCACTCGCCAATGTTGCGTCGTCCTGCCGAGGTTCGATCCGGAGGGTAGAAGACCGGGATTCGTACTGGGCAGTAGTGGGAGAGGAAACTCCAAACCGGATCGTTTTTGTTTTGGATTCGGGTCGAAACGAATGGTTCATACAGAAACGATCGAATTTTAAACCGGCTTAATTTTTTCACCTGAAATCAGACCTGGAACACGCCAAACCGACTCAAACGAACGAGGCTAGAGCAGCTTCAGTCACGCCCAGGAGAAACGTCCGCCGAGTTCGTTTGCGCACGTGCAGGGAGATGCACCGGCTGGTTGCTCGTGCACGCGAATTGAGGAGCTTTTATTTTGTTTTTACTATATCTTTTAATTAAAATGTTTAATCACCGAACCGAGATGCACCGGCTGGCTGGTTGCTCGTGCACG
Source organism: Zea luxurians (assembly GCA_029449295.1). Lineage (NCBI taxonomy): Eukaryota > Viridiplantae > Streptophyta > Magnoliopsida > Poales > Poaceae > Zea > Zea luxurians. The sequence goes on along the minus strand of JAOPSE010000016.1, from coordinate 82,478,394 downwards.
CGAATTGAGGAGCTTTTATTTTGTTTTTACTATATATTTTAATTAAAATGTTTAATCACCGAACAGATTTTATATCTATATTTTTCGAATAAAACTAAACCAATCATACTATATATATAATATTTTTTAAAAAAAATTTATGGGATTAAGATTAATATGTAATTAGTGTCTATTAACATGTATTTAGTATCTATTAAGCAATTTTAACATATAATTAGCATCTATTAATAGTTTTTATTTATTTATTTAATAATTTTTAACTCATACAACAAGTATTCATACGAGCAACCAAACAACATTTCTTATGAACCACGAGGAATATGTACAAATAACCAAATACGCTATATTACATGCACTCAGCTAGGCCAATCAAAACCAGATTCACTAGATACGAAGTCAGTTTAAACCATACTAGTCGGTTGCCCGTCGTTGCGACGGCTTACAACAATACCCACGTAAACTATCCATCAAAAAAATTTCAAGATTTTTTATTAATTGTCTCCGCTCTCCGTATAATATTTTTTTTATTTGGATAACTAATTTTATTGTTTACTCCATGCAATATGTCATGGTATAACACGACCAATGAAATAAGCGATTAGAAGAGAGTTCACAACGACTGACTGAACGAACAAAGATTATAAAATAGCATAATTCCACCATATAGAGACCAAATAAGAGAAAGTTTGTGAGCTCAAGTTTCTAAAATAAGTCACATAAACTCAAACTTATAAAAAAGATGGATCAAAATATGGAGTGATTGCTAAAGTCAGGCATCAATAAAAACTGGATGCACTCTATATAAATTATGCTACTTTGTAGCAATTACTAACGTTTAAAACCAATAAATAACCTTTCATTTTACTGTTAGTGGGATAAATCATTATTGCTCCATCCAATTGGCAACCTCAAATATTATGGAGTCCATTGCGCCAATATGGTCTAAAACCGACCTAATGCTTGCAAGAGCCAAAAACGTCGTGCCGTGCTTGGGCTGTAGCCTCGGCCCGTAATGCTGGTCCGGCCCGATACAATTATATTTTTTATTTTACAAAAAAAGTATATACATATATACAATTTGTATTCAATATTAGAATCATCTGACCATGATGTTCTACATGTTAGACAGCTTCACTCAGTCTCTCACCCTTCTTCGATCCATTAGGGCATGAGTTCGAACCCCCACCTCCTGCACTGTTTTTTAACATTTTACGCTGATTTAATCAAATGGGCCGACGGGCTAACGGGCTGGCCCAACATAGTCAGCAGGCTGGCATGACGTGCCTGGGCCAGAGTTGTGGCCCGCGGGCGTCTGGCCCGTGCCGGGTCGCCGCTTGGCCATCTATAGACGTACAACGGATTAATTTGAAATAGTTGTAAGGGGTTATTTGTAAAAAGATGTCGCAATATGACTGTTGAAACTGATGTTTAATTGATGCTTTAAATATAGTATAGATAAGCAACCAAACGTCCCCTAGGTAGCACACCTCTTAAGTCCAATCCAAACCTCGTCAGGCAACTCTTGGGACACATCCATCCGCAACGCTCCGTGCTTCTCTTTTCGGCCGGTGAGCCCAATACCTTGTCGGCCCATTCTGTTGTGACGGCATGCATGATTGGCTTGACGGCCTGTTCATTTGATTTTAATATGTTCCTATTTCTATTAATTGTATAACGTTTTTGTCTTTATAAATTACAACCATAACAGTTTAAACGGTAGCTTTAATTCGAAGCGAATAGCTCTGAGGGGCACAGACCACGGATGAGGCACATGAAAAAATTGCCTACACACAAACACTTAACTAGAAACTTAACTTTAAATATGGCTTCCAGTGTTTATACAATATTTTTGTCTCTATTATATTAGATAAAAGCTGTTAAGAATAAATCTGGCGCCATGTCTGTGCATGACTGCATGGTGGTGTGGTGGTCGAGTATGTGTCTCATGTTCGAGTCCTTCAGGAATAGAAAGAGCTAGCGCATCTAAACGAGTGTTTTGACTTGTGCATTCGAAAATGTTAAAAGGATAAATATAAAAAATCTCAAGGCATATGTATCTTTACAAAGACATTATATCTTAATTCTATGCTTCAGGACTAATTAATTAGTCAATTTAATTTATACGATATATTTTATTATATTTTAGTTGTCTCTAATTTCGCATGGTGGGGCATCATCGGGTCTTCAGCTATGTTAGATGAAGCCTGCCTGCCTGTGCGTGGCAGACACGCAGGCCACGGATGGGGACACAGAAAAAAGCGGCAGAATGGGCAGCACGTGATGCGATCAGCCATCATCAATCCGCCGCCGCGCCGCCTACAGCTCATCCCGAGACGGGAGGCGAAGGAAGACGAGAACTAGACGCCACTCCTACAGTTTTACGTTTACCCACCAGTCCACCACCGAGCATTAGCTTCCCGACCAGACCAGGCCCGCCCCGACCCGAAGATGCAGCGGTGGCTCCCGGCGCTCCTCCGCCGCGCCGCGCCCCGCGGCGGGGCGGCGCGGCTCTTCGCCTCGTCCTCCCTCCTCTTCGACGACACGCAGGAGCAGGTGCGTTACGCGCTCGCTCTCCTCACTTTTCCACTCGGCGGGCCCAACCGCCATTGCCCCTTGCCCGTTGCCTGATCGACCCAATTCCTCGCCCGCCCTCTGCCAGTTCAAGGAGAGCGTGCGCAAGTTCGCGCAGGATTACATCGCGCCGCGCGCCGCGGCCATCGACGCCTCCAACCACTTCCCGCGGGACGTGGACCTGTGGAGGCTCATGGGGGACTTCAACCTCCACGGCCTCACCGCGCCGGAGGAGTACGGCGGCATGGGCCTCGGCTACATGTACCACTGCATCGCCATGGAGGAGATCACCAGGGCCTCCGGCGCCGTCGGCCTCTCCTACGGCGCGCACTCCAACCTCTGCATCAACCAGCTCGTGAGTCGTCCACTCGTACTCGTGGCTGCTCCGCCGCCCTGCTTGTTTTTGCCCTCGCACGCCGCGTTAACCACACCACTTGGGCGGTTACTTGTTACTACTACCCATGCGTAACGTAATGCTGTTTATGTGTTCTCCGTTGCAGGTCCGGCACGGCAGTCCCGAGCAGAGGCTCAAGTATCTGCCCAAGGTGCTGTGCTCTCCTCGGATTTGCTTTGTTCTGTCATTATGTTTCGCCAGGGTCATAGTTTTCTTAAGAACGATGAAGATGCTCACTGCTAGTATATGTCTGGCGGTTTTATACTCATGCATTTTTTGCCTTCTCTATGAAGCTCATCAGTGGGGAGCATATCGGGGCACTGGCAATGAGTGAACCCAACTGTCAGTACCATTCCATTCCGCTCCCGTTGATGTTCTGTTCTTCGCCAGAAGTACGATAAGGTTCCTTCTGACGCGTTGCTGAAATGTAATTTCAGCTGGCTCTGATGTTGTCAGTATGAAGTGCAAAGCTGAGAAAGTGGACGGCGGCTATGTCCTTAATGGGAATAAGATGTGGTGCACCAATGGGCCGTCTGCTCAGACGCTGGTATTTTTCCCGCAAGGAGGAACTTTTTACATTCACCCCCCTCTGCTTTCGGCACACGTGTCTGTTTCACCAGTTTTTATCTGTGCTAGTTTCGTATCAACCTTTTGGTGCTTCACTGCGATTCCTCACTTTTGCCACTCCACAATCGCATCCTCTTTGTTGGAAGAGCTACTTGTCTTGTTTCTCTTTGCAGCCATAAAACCTTGCCAATTCATCCATGTTGGGGTTGTACAGGTTGTTTATGCAAAAACAGATCTAGCTGCGGGATCAAAAGGAATAACTGCATTCATAATCGAGAAAGGGATGCCCGGGTACAGAACCACTCCATTATCTTCATTGGACATGATTGAGCATGAACACATGCGTTTCTACAGCTTTCTGGTCATGTTACTGATGGTCCTTGTTCACGACTACAGGTTCAGTACTGCTCAGAAATTGGACAAACTTGGCATGAGAGGAAGCGACACGTATGATGTTTCTACTTGCTCATGAAACTTATGAAAAGAAATGGTGAACTCGGGGCCAATTTAACTCCATCTAATCTGCAGATGTGAGCTTGTTTTTGAGAACTGCTTTGTGCCACGCGAGAATGTCCTCGGTGAAGAAGGCAAAGGTATTGCCTCCTGACTGTTTTGAAGCTCATTCACGTGTGTCAGATATTTGCTCTGTTGTTTAAGTTGGTTGCCTGTGTGGTACATGGCCCAGAGATTGGAACTATAGTAGCATCTATTTCTGAAGGCAAAGATATTCTGCATTTCTGCACATGGGAAACTGCAATAGTTGTATCTAATCATCCAGAACTAGTTTCTAAACTCCCTATAGAACTAGGAAGAGTTCTTTAACTATGTGCCCACCTTTAGTCTCAACGCCTTCTCTTTTTGCAGATGTTTATTCCACGATTTTCTAAACCCCATATAAAACTAGAAAGATTTCTTTAATTAGATGGTCACCTTTGATCTCTATGCCTTCTCTTGTGGCAGGTGTTTATGTCATGATGTCAGGGCTTGATCTGGAAAGGCTTGTATTAGCTGCGGGCCCTATTGGCCTTATGCAGGCATGCCTTGATGTTGTACTTCCATATGTTCGACAGAGGGAGCAATTCGGGCGTCCAATTGGTGAATTTCAGTTCATACAGGTAAATCCTTGTAGTTTCCATATGTCTTCTGTTTTCCCGTGCTTCATGATGCAATAGTTTATTAGTGCCGACATGGCACTAACGATAAAGAGGATGCTTGTAATGCAGGGGAAAATGGCTGATATGTACACCTCATTGCAGTCGTCAAGGTAAGACCTTGCTCAATATTTTCCTTACAAGTTTAGACATCTTATCACTACAATTTCATTTTTCCATCAGATCATTTGTATACTCGGTTGCTAGGGACTGCGATAATGGCAAAGTTGATCGCAAGGTAACCTTATAAATTTATGATATATCTTTTTTGTTCCTCTAGAGTTCTGTTTTCGCATTACCTGCATGTAGTTCTGCTGACAAAGGCAAATAAGCGACTAGTTAGATGTATCTTATGGTAAACTCTCTCCATCTTTGTCTCATATATATTTTTTTAATCAGGATTGTGCAGGGGTAATTCTCTTTGCTGCTGAAAATGCAACCCAAGTGGCACTTCAGGTAAAACCCTTCTCTTCAGTTAATTGTGAATTGTGTTGACCCATATTGTTGTGTTATTTTCTCATGAATTCCTAAGGATGCAACTGAACAGCAGGCACCTGTTCTGTTTTCTCCCATGGGAAATAATAGTTGACCTACGAAATTCTGTATTGTTACAGTTATCATAAAGCTCTTTTTTTACAGTGTTAAATGGTTATTACTGGACCGATTTCTTCCAATAAAAACATTTCATAAATCATAACAGGATTTTTTTTAATTTTGAACTAATATTTAGTATGCACCATTTTTATATGTTCCACTAACTCTTCATAACTCTCACTATGGCAGACGATCCAGTGTCTTGGTGGAAATGGGTACATAAATGAGTACCCAACTGGTCGTCTCCTGAGAGATGCAAAATTGTTTGAGATTGGTGCTGGTACTAGCGAGATAAGAAGAATGATAATTGGCCGTGAGCTCTTCAAAGAGGACTGAAACTTCTATTTTGCAAGCCAGATACCAGTGCATATTGTTAACTGGGGGAGGTGAGCGAGATTTAGATATTTAGCAAATTACCCCTGTGGTTCAATGCGTTTGTATAACTGCAGACATACATCAAATAAAGTTCACTTCCTTGTACTTGCTGCTTGCAGTGGCTCATTTTTCCTGCCAATAAAGTTTTTTTGTTATGACTCTGACTTATGCAATGTTGGTCAGTTGTATTTTACTATATTAGTATAGACAAGACAGTAACATAGGTGTTTTGAGAAGTGCGGTTGAGAGGTATTGCTTTTATAAGGAATCTTTACATCAAAAATATTTTAGTAGCTTCTCCACTTTTAAAGCTACATCACATCGGCACAGGTTAGTTGAGGTGGTGAATTTGATATTCAGGATTTTATTCCATAACTGGTTTCAAGGTGACACACAGCACTCCTGCATGTTCGATAAATAAAATAGTCACGTAATATGAATCTATCTTTTGGGGGAGGAAACATGAAAGTACAAATTAGGATACAGCTACTGATCAGAATATTCTGAAAACACAATTAAGAACTGCACACCGCTTCTCTTAACAAAATGACATGTAGCGCTCTTGCGTTGTTCGAGAAAAAAAAAGAACTGCACACTTCTGTAAAGATTGATGATGTCTGAGCAGCTCTAGTTTTTCGGTAATGTATCATTATATGAAGCTACAAGAGACTGTCTAAACTTTGTTGCTGTATAGTGAATAATGAATCACTCTCTCAAGCTTTATGGTTCTATTGACTCAAGTACCTTGGTGGACATTAGCAAAGTGTTAATATTGATGCTGCAGGTCAGGGCCTGCTTGGAGTGAGGGGTTTAGGTCTTTAGGATAAAAACTCCTGGAGCAATGCTCCCTTCCCAAATAAACTCTTCAGTCTTTTGAAAAAAGTTGGCTGGTAGTAAGAGATATTCGAAGAGAGACTGAAGCTTTCACTGTCACTTGCCCACTTGAGTTTTTTTAATGCTTTTGTTAGACAGCTGTATGCGGCCTGGGCTTGGTTTCCATAGCCGGCCGGCCCTGTTTAGAAGGATAGGATAGAGAGTGATTTGGGGAGGAGTCTATCAATCAGGATCCTGTCATATCCCTTGATTGAGTAGGTTTTCTTTAGCCTCCTGACCTCCTCCCCTATATATGTACATGTATTTCACCTCTATCAATACAATCAATTAGTCCTTCCAGACCACCTCACTTACAGCTTTACTCGACCTGCGGAGGGTAAGACAGCCCCCGAGCATTGTATTAAGAAGAAGACCTTCTCACACAGGTCGAGAAAACCCCCGAACCCCTGCCCCACCCATACACAGCGGCATCGAAGCCCATGTGAGAACGACCACGACCGGGGCTGAGCCTTAGACCTGTGCTTTGGCGTGGGACAGACGAGGGGATTTTTTTAACCACAGCCTGAAATTCGCTCCCACGGGGAATCGAACCCAGGACCTGAGGAGTGCTACTCAGACCACCTAACCAACTCAGACAGAGGCCCTTTCGCTCAAGGTTATTAAGACGACGAAACGTTGAAACGCTCATGGGTGAGTTTTAACTTTTAAACGGTTTAAACAAAGTTTAAACGTAGTTTTAAATAACATAAGGAAATTTCAATATATCATAATTTCAGGCAATTATATCAAGTCAAATACCAAACAACCAACATAAGTTCACATAATAATATTGTGCAAAATGACATGTCCACAACCACATTACCACAATAACACAAGTTCAACTAATAGCAAGTCGACAACTGCAAACAAAATGGAATGAGATGTCTAATAGTCCACAATCACAAACATAGCACAAAAACAACTAAAGTAGAATGCCATGTCCACAACCACAAACACACAAGAGTTACTCAAGCACTCAATAACCATCATCCAAATCATCTAAACCAACATCCAAACCATCTAAACCATCAACCACAGGCAGCAGCCGCAGAGGCGGGGCTGGCGCGGGCGGACAGCGGAACAGGCAGCAGCCGCAGAGGCGGGGCTGGCGGCGCCGGACGGGCGGCGCAGGAGGGAGGACGGCCTGGAGCAGCGGCACGCAGAGGCGGGGCTGGCGGCGCCAGACGGGCGGCGTGGGAGGGAGGACGGTCTGGAGCAGCGGCAGCTGCGACCTGGAGGCTGGAGCGCGCCCTGGAGTGCGGCCTGTAGTGGCGGCTGGTGAGTGCGCGAGTTCGTAATTGGGCTGGTGAGAGTGCGGCCTGTAGCGGCGGGTTGGGCGGGCTGGGCGGGAGTTTCTAATTGGGCTGGGCCAATTTCTAGCAGCAGACACATTAAACGCCCGAAACGCGACGTTTCACTCTATACCGCGTTTAAACGTCAAAACGCGGCGTTTAAACGACGTTAAACGACGTTTTACGACGAATCGTAAAACGTTTTATAGTTTCAGTTTCTGTCCGCGTTTTATAGTTTAAACGTCGTTTTAATAAGCATGCTTTCGCTCACTTACAGCTTTGAACCATTGTAACTAGATAGAATTAGCGTAACAGTATAACCTCATTCTGTCCTCTTACTTTCTCTACAGATGTTAGATAGAAGTGTAACGGCTAAGACGATCGTAGACCCAAAATTGGTCTTTATGATGGAATAAGAATTCCTTCCTGATCCAACACATATATGTTAACAGCAAATACGTTATGGACCCCTTACATCTTTATGGGAGAACTTCATTTACAAACTCTCAGCTATGTGGGACAATTTGGCCCTAAGGCTTACGCAAAATTGGAGGGTTACAAGTTAGACGGTGAAGCATAGGCCTGACGCAGTAGTAAGAAGCCTCCCTCTGAGCCAAAGGTCTTGGATTTGACGTAGCCTAGTGCACACTGGGTCTGTCCTTTTACAAGTCAGAAGGTAGCCTAGTGCACAACGAAGGTGTTTCACAATCTGCTGGCTTCTGGAGGGGATACTGTACCTTGGCTTTGAGCCTTCTGTTTCTGCCTCAGTGAGCCCCACTCAATGGCCTCGGCTACAGCTTTTTGGCGATTGTATGCATCCTTATCTTGCTTAGCGCTACCGGTTAGTGAGGGATCTCCAACTTTCATTTGGAGTATAGGGCCAGATTTGTGTTTATAGCCAGCAGGCATTTCTGCAAGGAATCCCAGTGCCACAACAGCATCACTCATGTAAGGCCGGACTGAGGCTTCCTCTTGTAGGCACATTGCTGCCACACCTACCGCCTGGCTCAAGTCTTTTTCTGGGTACTCACCTCTAAGATGAGGGTCTACTAGCTCATTGTACCTCTTCCTGTCTCTCAGCATGGGCTTGACCTGTTGATCATATATGAATTTGTCAGAAAACCTTGTGCTGGAAGTCTTCTTTGACTAATTTCTAACTGATGCTTTAGTATTTATTTTCATGTGTTCCATTGCAGTTGTCAGTTATATTATATAATTATTATATGGGCAAGCAAGTTCTGAGTGTATATGCGGAGTAATAGAATAGAAGTGTGTACCCAGTTAACTAGGATTTGTTCACTTGCTGGCCTGGAGGTGTCCACTGCTCTTCTTCCTGTGATCAACTCCAGTATGAAAACCCCAAAACTGTACACGTCAGTCTTGACAGTTAGCTGGCCTGTTCTTATGTATTCCGGAGCGCAGTACCCATATGTTCCCATCACCCGAGTGGAGATGTGTGTCTTTCCCTCGACTGGACCAAGCTTTGCAAGCCCAAAATCTGAGAGCTTAGGGTTGTACTTCTCATCAAGGAGGATGTTGGGGGACTTGAGATCCCGGTAAATGACAGGTGGGTTCGCCTTCTCATGGAGGTATTCAAGCCCTTTAGCAGTTCCATGAGCTATCTTCATCCTGAGATACCAACTCAGCGGCACTTGTTCAGGAGTGCTGTCTGCAATGCCAATTCAAATTTGAACATTTAAATATCTTGCACACCATATTATAAAATTATGTAACACTGACATCTGAATGTGTTAGTGCAGACAAAAGATTACCACTTACCAAGCAGGTGATCTGCAAGTGAGCCAAGTGCCATGTACTCGTACACCAGAAGCCTTTGATCTCCATCTGCGCAGTAGCCAACCAAATTGACTAGGTTTGGATGGTGCAATAGACTGAGCATCAGGACCTCAACTAGGAACTCTCTGTTGCCTTGATACCCATTCAGGTCTAGTTGCTTGACAGCAACAAGCTGTTCATGGAAATCGAAAACAAGTCAGCCACTGACTACTGTAGATGAATTAGCAAGTGTATGTACCTACAATTTTGGAATGTCTTTCTGTGTGGTATGTACCTGTCCATTTTCAAGCTTGCCCTTGTATACCCTGCCAAAGCCCCCTTCTCCAAGAAGGCAGTCGGAACGGAAGTTCTTTGTGGCCGTGGCTAGCTCACGGAATGTGAACGCTTTTGCGGTTTTGGCAACGGAACAGCTTCCTTTAGGAGGCTCAATGCTTGCTGCCGTTTCAGATGATGGCTTGTGCTTGTGCTTTGAAGTGACCAGTGATGGCCTGATGGACCCTGCAAAGGTGAGTGGTAACCTGCTTTAGACATAAATTTCTATTTTCTGGCATCTGCTCATTTATTTCTGGTTCTTCCTATCTGTTGAGCAAATTTGAAGGGTTTGTATATGGATATGTTATATCACTGAAAGCCATTTTCATCCATAACAGTTAAGAACTAGACATGAATTGCAGCAGTATGTATAACACCAAAATGCAAGGTACACTGGCAGGGAAACAGATAGCGCACAATATAATTGCTACATAGATTCGGTTCAGAGGAATATATGCTTAGTCCAGAGGGAATACAGTGGCACAGGGGGTCTGGTTTCGTCCTCAAACAAAGATACACTGGATGGCCTAAAAGCATCTTCAGGAAACCACGTACCCTGGTGCAGTATATATAGATTGTTTAACCACAGGTATCCTGCTGTAAAACTGATGTGCATAAAGAACAGGACGCATTGGGCCATTGGGGGGATTGCAGATTTTGGATCTCTATACTTCTGCACTGTATTTAATCTGTTGCTCAATTGTTTGGTCTGTTCGCCGACATGGCTCCTGGGGTATAATCTTTTTTTTTTGTGCTACCAGTTTGAACAGTGCAAAACATGCTAATTCCTGGGAGGAGCATCTTACCAGATTCCCTGGGAGGCGCTTCATTCTGGCTCGGGGCCGTCTTGACAACCGCGACCTCCCTGGATTCAATCCTCCTGGGCGGCATCTTGTTCTCTTTCTTGAAGCATCCAAAGCAGCTCATCTTCTCCGTCCCAACGGTACGTGTGAAACCTTGGATCCGTGTTCCTTCTCCGCTCTTGCAGTTGGTAAACCTCTCCCCCTCTCAGGCTCTCTCTAGAACGCACAGACCAATCTGCAGACCTCGTCGTGTTGACGATGGGAGCACCGGTGGTGGGTAGAGTCTATATGCCGCATCCTCCTTCCTCCCTCCCTCCCTGTGCTGATGATCTCGCATACAGTCTATCGATCGTTGTTCGTGCTTTGTGCGCGGTAAATGTGATCTCTGTGGGGGGAAATGTGGTCAGACGGGATGAGCATTTGCTTCATGCCTTTGCGCGGAGGAGGATTTGCTGAGCTAAGAATAGACTAGGTGTGGGGTGGGGGTTCCTAAACTTAGAATCTCTTTGCGTCTTCCAGGATCTGTGTCCCAGCTAACCGCTGGATATGATGTCTTCTTGCCTTGGAAAGTCACAACTCTATCTAGTCTAGAGAAGAAAAAAAACACCGCTGGATTGTTTCTTTTTGATAGAACACATACTGAGACTGCATGTCTTCCATTGGAACACGTACACGTTGGGTTTTTACTCTTGCAGCCCTTAGATTTAGGCCGGTGATAAACTGGCTGCCAGTTGAGCTGAGCTTGGTAAGCTCTAGAGCCTCAGACGTTATTGCTCTTGCTCCGATTCTGTCGTTATTTTTAGGTTTTGATCTGAATCATGGTAAAATAAGAAGGAATTTTAACCGAATTCGATCGGCTCAAGGGACATGTTGTCTTTGTCTGGTCGGAGTCGGAGTACATTGTTATGGTTGCACGACCTGGTACTCCTTTCTGAATCTCTGATCCAGGCCTGCAGGACATGTGAGAGGCTGTGCAATGGGCTAGTGAGAGACTCAAACAGATAAATATGCCGAGAACTCTCTCGCCGGTGGCCCTGGACCTGAAGCGAAGCGGACCCCATGTCCCCATGCACCCCACCAATCCATGCTCGCGTGCCATTAAGCGCGACCGTGGAGTGAAGCTGCGGGCTGTGGCTTTGCTTGCCCTACCATACCTGCCATGCCATGTCCTTGCATGCTTCATGTTGCCATTGGCGCGTAGCTAGATACGTATATACATGTCCATTCGTGCGTGCTGGGCCGGCACGGCACGAGCACGGTAAAGCACGGCATGATCTTGGACGTGCCGGGCATGGTCCGATTCAATTCCGTGCCGTGCTAGCCCGCGGGCTGAAAGGCTGGCCCAAGCACGACACGAAAGGGATACAAACGGGCCGTGTCGTGCCTGTAGCCCGATCAGCCCATAGGGTCGGGCTGGCCCGAAGCACGATACAAATAAAATCACAGAAATTCACACAGATATTCACAGAAATTCAGAGACAATCACAGATATTCACAGAAATTCACAATTCACATACAACCCAGAGACAATCACAGATCACAGAAATTCACAATTCACATACACATATAGAAATTCACACAGTTCACAAAACAACCTAGAGACAATCACAGATCACAAAAGTTTATGCAAACAATATATACTAATGGAGCTTTAGTGCAATGCTGCCTCATTAAAAACCTTCCTAGGTAAAAACTCACACCTCGTGAGAAAACCCTAGGAAGGAAAAGAGTACAGCCAGCTCCTATATAGGTTCAATGTATACAGTTCAGAGTTTAAGTTCATTACAATTTACAACATAAGAACAGATCACCCACACCCACAGTTACACTTCCACCAACAGATCAACCACCTCTTCTTTCTTTGCCTCCACCAGTTTCTTCTAGGTACATTGCTTCAAAAACAACTTCAAGTTCTTTGGTGTCTTTTTCCACCGTGTGCTGACTACGCAAGTCAGCGAGCTCCCAGTCCTTTATGCAGGACAAAACTTCAACCATATCAGGAGTTAGGCGCCGCCGCCGGTCTTCAAGCACCCTGCCAGCTAAACTGGAAGTGGACTCTGATGATACAGTGGAAGCAGGCACAGTTAGAACATCTTTAGCAAGTATAGAAAGCACAGGATTTGTCAACTTGTGCCGTTGCCACCAGTTTAGAAGATTGAAATCAGAGTCAAATTGGGTCACAGTATCACTATCAAGATATGATGATAACTCAGATATAGCAGCAGCAGTAGATGATACAGAAGAAGGAGTAGGTATAGTAGATTGGGATGGCATGAGGATATCATCCCCATATATGTCATCCCATGCCTCTGTAGCCTTACCTGCCGTACCAGCACTCTTATGTTGTTGTGCACTCAAGCGTACTTCACCAAATTTCAATTCATATATCTGAAAAATCTTAGTTAGTTTAGATCGAATGGATGTAGGATACCTTGAATAATCAGTTCCATTAAGCCCAGACAACCTCATAAGAAGCTTATTAAACCCCCTCATTTTGCTCTAGGATCCAATACAAAAGCAAAGCAATATAGAACAGGTATCTTCCTCCAATATTTCAAATATTTTGTTTTCATAGGAACAATAGCATCTCTAAGCAAAGCATCATTTTCAAAAGCATTTAGATGTCTAGCAATTTTAAGTATATGATGAAGCATTAATGCTGAAGTAGGATAATAAATTCCAAACAAAGCAACAGTTGTATCATAAAACAACTCAAGAAAAGATAGAATTTTCTCAGCAACATCCCAGTGATCATCTGTCAACAAAAAAGAACCATCTCTTTGAACTGGGTGGTTAGTTTGGATAAAAACAGAGAAAGTGCTTCGATAAGGAACAAGATGCTTAAACATTAAGTAAGTAGAGTTCCATCTAACATCCATATCAACACCAAACTTGCGAGGAGGCACTCCAAGACTCAAGCAAAAGCTTTTAAATGCAGCAATACGTTGGTTAGATGCATTCAGAAATGTAATTGCAGTCCTAAAATCATCTAAATAATTCTTCAGTCGTTTCAAACCAGACTTGACAATCAGATTAACAATGTGGCAATTACAGCGTTGATGCAAAAAAATAGATGCTAATTCATCCTCTTCTCTAACTTCTACACGCAACAAATGACCAATATAAGCAGAAAAAACAGGTTTAAGAACAGATACTGCAGTTTTATTTGCTGAAGCATTGTCTAGCACAATAGAGAAAATCTTATCAGAAATGCCAAAATCATCAACAACCATATGAACTCTATCAGCAATGTTTCTTCTAGTATGAGCCACTTCAATTGGTCTTAAACCTAGCAATCTCTTTTCTAACCCCCAATCTGAATTTACATAATGAGCAACTACACTTATGTAATCTTCTTTAGCCTTTCCTGACCAGATATCAGATGTAATAGCAATAGATGACACAGACTTTTTCAAAGTTTCAATTAATTTGTCCATGCGTTCATTATAAAGCTTGATTAGGTCTCTAGCAATAGTTTGTCTAGATGTTTTAACAAATCTAGGATTATGAGCATTCACAATATATTCTTCAAATACATCACATTCAGCAAAGGAAATAGGTAAATCTGTTCTAGCAATCAAACGACACAATTCAGTACGTGCCCTAGCATCAGATTACTCCCAACGCATTAGTGAACCATCAGGATTATATTTAAGAACAGATTGAATTCTACCAGATCGTTCCTTTTCTTTCTTAGCAGCACAAGTATCAACATGGCGTAGCAAATGTCCAGTGCCACTAGAGGATTTAGCAGAAAATGTAGCCTTACAGTGGATGCATATGGCAGAGACCCTTACCCTCTTACCATTCACCAAATCTTTGACCTCTGTGAAATCATTCCAAGCTTTAGACCTCTTCTTCCCTGCTCTATCACTGAAAGGGAATTAGACTTTCACCTAGTTCCTAAATAATTTTGGTGGTTGAATTGCCCAACACAAATATTGGACTAACTAGTTTGCTCTAGTGCATAAGTTATACAGGTGCAAAAAGTTCACATTTAGCCAATAAAAAGACCAAGTGTTGGATTCAACAAAGGAGCAATGAGGCAACCGAGGGCTGCTCTGGCTGAAGGCACCGGACTGTCCGGTGTGCACCGGACATGTCCGGTGCGGCCAGAGGACTCAGACTTCAAACCCTTCGCCCTCGGGATTTCTCGGAAGCCGGCGCGCTATAATTCACCGGACTGACCGGTGTGCACCGGACATGTCCGGTGCTCCAAGGGAACGTGGCCTTCGGAACTCGCCAGCCTCGGGCTTGCTCGGCAGCCGCTCCGCTAAAATTCACCGGACTGTCCGGTGTACACCGGACTGTCCGGTGTGCCAGCGGAGCAACGGCTCCCTGCGGCGCCAACGGCTCCCTGCGGTGCATTAAATGCGCGCGCAGCGCGCGCAGACGTCAGGCCGGCCCATACCGGTGCACCGGACATCAAACAGTGCATGTCCGGTGTGCACCGGACACCCAGGAGGGCCCACAAGTCAGAAGCTCCAACGGTCAGAATCCAACGGCAACCGTGACGTGGCAGGAGCACCGGACTGTCCGGTGTGCACCGGACTGTCCGGTGCGCCATCGAACAGAGGACTCCAGCCAACGGTCACTTATGGTGGTTGGGGCTATAAATACCTCAACCACCCCACATTCATTGCCATCCAAGTTTTCCACTTCTCAACTACTACAAGAGCTCTAGCATTCAATTTTAGACACACCAAATAGATCAAGTCCTCTCCAAATTCCACACAACACCATAGTGATTAGAGAGAGTGATTTGCTTGTGTTCTTTCGAGCTCTTGCGCTTGGATCGCATTCTTTTCTTTCTCACTTGTTCTTGAGATCAACACTCAATTGTAACCAAGGCAAGAGGCACCAATTGTGTGGTGGCCCTTGCGGGGAAGTTTTGTTCCCGGTTGATTGAGAAGAAGAGAAAGCTCACTCGATCCGTGGGATCGTTTGAGAGAGGGAAGGGTTGAAAGAGACCCGGCCTTTGTGGCCTCCTCAACGGGGAGTAGGTTTGCGAAAACCGAACCTCGGTAAAACAAATCCTCGTGTCACATTCTTATTTGCTTGCGATTTGTTTTGCGCCCTCTCTCGCGGACTCGTTTCTTTATTACTAACGCTAACCCGGCTTGTAGTTGTGATTATTTTTGTAAATTTCAGTTTCGCCCTATTCACCCCCCCTCTAGGCGACTATCAATTGGTATCGGAGCCCGGTGCTTCATTAGAGCCTAACCGCTCGAAGTGATGTCGGGAGATCACACCAAGAGGGAGATGGAGACCGGCGACAAGCCCACTACAAGCCAAGGGAGCACTTCATCGGAAGAGTCCCGCACCAAGAGAAGAGAGAAGAAGAAGAACTCCTCCAAGCGGAAGGAGAAAAGATCTTCCTCTTCTCACCACAAGGAGAAGAAGGAAAAATCTTCTTCTCACAAGCCGCATCGAAGTGGGGACAAGCACAAGAGGATGAGGAAGGTGGTCTACTACGAGACTGACACTTCATCGACATCCACCTCCGGCTCCGACGTGGCGTCCGTCACTTCTAAACGCCAAGAGCGTAAGAAGTATAGTAAGATTCCCCTACGCTACCCTCGCGTTCCTAAACATACACCTCTACTTTCCGTCCCATTAGGCAAACCACCAACTTTTAATGGTGAAGATTATGCTATGTGGAGTAATTTAATGCGATTTCATCTAACCTCTCTCCACAAAAGTATATGGGATGTTGTTGAGTATGGTGTACAGGTACCATCCGTAGGGGATGAGGACTATGACACGGATGAAGTGGCCCAAATCGAGCACTTCAACTCCCAAGCCACAACCATCCTCCTTGCCTCTCTAAGCAAGGAGGAATACAACAAAGTGCAAGGGTTGAAGAACGCCAAGGAGATTTGGGACCTACTCAAGACGGCGCACGAGGGTGATGAACTCACCAAGATCACCAAGCGGGAAACGATCGAGGGGGAGCTCGGTCGCTTCCGTCTTCACCAAGGGGAGGAGCCACAAGACATGTACAACCGGCTCAAAACCTTGGTGAACCAAGTGCGCAACCTCGGGAGCGCAAAATGGGATGACCACGAGGTGGTTAAGGTTATTCTAAGAGCCCTTATTTTCCTTAACCCTACTCAAGTACAATTAATTCGTGGCAATCCTAGATATACTCAAATGACCCCCGAGGAAGTCATCGGGAATTTTGTTAGTTTTGAATGCATGATTAAGGGCTCCAAGAAGATCAACGAGCTTGATGAACCCTCCACATCCGAGGCGCAACCGGTGGCCTTCAAGGCAACGGAGGAGAAGAAGGAGGAGTCTACACCAAGTAGACAACCAATTGACGCCTCCAAGCTCGACAACGAGGAGATGGCCCTAATCATCAAAAGCTTCCGGCAAATCCTCAAGCAACGGAAGGGGAAGGACTACAAATCCCGTTCCAAGAAGGTTTGCTACAAGTGTGGTAAGCCCGGTCACTTTATTGCTAAATGTCCATTATCAAGTGATAGTGACAGGGACAACGACAAGAAGGGCAAGAGGAAGGAGAAGAAGAAGTACTACAAGAAGAAGGGCGGCGATGCCCATGTTTGTCGGGAGTGGGACTCCGACGAAAGCTCAAGCGACTCCTCCGACGACGAGGACGCCGCCAACATCGCCGTCACCAAGGGCCTCCTCTTCCCCAACGTCGGCCACAAGTGCCTCATGGCCAAGGACGGCAAAAAGAAGGTAAAATCAAAGTCCTCCACTAAATATGAAACATCTAGTGATGAGGATAATGATAAAAATGAAGAGGATAATTTGCGTATTCTTTTTGCCAACCTTAACATGGAACAAAAAGAAAAATTAAATGAATTAATTAGTGCCATCCATGAAAAGGATGATCTCTTGGACTCCCAAGAGGACTTCCTAATCAAGGAAAACAAAAAACATGTTAAGGTTAAAAATGCTTATGCTCTAGAAAGAGAAAAGTGTGAAAAATTGTCTAGTGAGCTAAGCACTTGTCATGAGACATTAGACAACCTTAGAAATGAAAATGCAAATTTGTTAGCTAAGGTTGATTCTCATGTTTGCATTGATCCTAGGAATAATGATGTTGATTTGCTTGCTAGGATTGATGAGTTGAATATTTCCATTGCTAGCCTTAGAAATGAAAATGAGAAATTAATTGCTAAGGCTAAGGATTTTGATGTTTGCAATGCTACTATTTCAGACCTTAGAACTAAAAATGATGTATTGCATGCTAAGGTTGTTGAACTAAAATCTTGCAAACCCTCTACATCTAATGTTGAGCATATTTCTATTTGTACTAGATGTAGAGATATTAATGTTGATGCTATCCATGATCACCTAGCCTTAATTAAACAACAAAATGATCACATAGCTCAACTTAATGCTAAAATTAGAGAGCATGACTTAGAAGATGAAAAATTTAAATTAGCTAGAAGCATGCTCTATAATGGGAGACGCCCGGGCATTAAGGACGGCATTGGCTTCCAAAGGGGAGACAATGTCAAAATTAATGCCCCTCCTAAGAACTTGTCTAACTTTGTTAAGGGCAAGGCTCCCATGCCTCAGGATAACGAGGGTTACATTTTGTACCCTGCCGGGTATCCTGAGAGTAAAATTAAGAAAATTCAGTCTAGGAAGTCTCACTCTGGCCCTAATTATGCTTTTATGTATAAGAGTGAGACATCTAGATCTAGGCAACCAACCCATGCCAAGTTGCCTAGAAAGAAAACTACTAATGCATCAAATGATCATGCCATTTCATTTAAAACTTTTGATGCATCTTATGTGTTAACTAGCAAATCTGGCAAGGTAGTTGCCAAAATTGTTGGGGGCAAACACAAGGGCTCCAAGACTTGTGTTTGGGTACCCAAAGTTCTTGTATCTAATGCCAAAGGACCCAAAACCGTTTGGGTACCTAAAACAAAGAACTAAACTTGTTTTGTAGGTTTATGCATCCGGGGGCACAAGTTGGATACTCGACAGCGGGTGCACAAACCACATGACCGGGGAGAAAAGGATGTTCTCCTCATATGAGAAAAACCAAGATCCCCAACGAGCTATCACATTCGGGGATGGAAATCAAGGTTTGGTCAAAGGTTTGGGTAAAATTGCTATATCTCCTGACCATTCTATTTCCAATGTTTTTCTTGTAGATTCATTAGATTACAATTTGCTTTCCGTATCTCAATTATGTCAAATGGGCTACAACTGTCTTTTTACTGATATAGGTGTTACCGTCTTTAGAAGAAGTGATGATTCAATAGCTTTTAAGGGAGTGTTAGAGGGTCAGCTATACTTAGTAGATTTTAATAGAGCTGAACTCGACACTTGCTTGATTGCTAAGACTAACTTGGGTTGGCTCTGGCACCGCCGACTAGCCCATGTTGGAATGAAGAATCTTCACAAGCTTCTAAAGGGAGAACACATTTTGGGACTAACCGATGTTCATTTTGAGAAAGACAGGATTTGTAGCGCATGCCAAGCCGGAAAGCAAGTTGGTGTCCATCATCCACATAAAAACATCATGACTACCGACAGGCCACTGGAGCTCCTTCACATGGATTTGTTTGGCCCGATCGCCTATATAAGCATCGGCGGTAGTAAGTATTGTCTTGTAATTGTGGATGACTATTCTCGCTTCACTTGGGTATTCTTTTTGCAGGAAAAATCACAAACCCAAGAGACCTTAAAAGGATTCTTAAGACGGGCTCAAAATGAGTTCGGCTTAAGGATCAAGAAAATTAGAAGCGACAATGGAACGGAGTTCAAGAACTCTCAAATTGAAGGCTTTCTTGAGGAGGAGGGCATCAAGCATGAGTTCTCTTCTCCCTACACTCCACAACAAAATGGTGTAGTGGAGAGGAAGAATCGAACTCTATTGGATATGGCAAGAACCATGCTTGATGAGTACAAGACACCGGATCGGTTTTGGGCCGAGGCAGTCAACACCGCCTGCTACGCCATCAACCGATTATATCTTCATCGAATCCTCAAGAAGACATCTTATGAACTCCTAACCGGTAAAAAGCCCAATATTTCATATTTTAGAGTTTTTGGTAGCAAATGTTTTATACTTGTTAAAAGAGGTAGAAAATCAAAATTTGCTCCTAAAACTGTAGAAGGCTTTTTACTAGGATATGACTCAAACACAAGGGCATATAGAGTCTTTAACAAGTCCTCAGGACTTGTTGAAGTTTCTTGTGACGTTGTGTTTGATAAGACTAACGGCTCTCAAGTAGAGCAAGTTGATCTTGATGATATAGGTGAAGAACAGGCTCCATGCATAGCGCTAAGGAACATGTCCATCGGGGATGTGTGTCCTAAGGAATCCGAAGAGCCTTCAAACGCACAAGATCAACCATCCTCCTCCACGCAAGTATCTCCACCAACTCAAGTTGAGGATGAGGCTCAAGACGTTGAACAAGAAGATCAAGAAGATGAGCTACCTCAAAGTGACGACAACGATCAAGGGGGAGATTCAAATGATGAAGAAAAGGAGGATGAACAAACAAGGCCGCCACACCCAAGAGTCCACCAAGCAATACAACGAGATCACCCCGTCGACACTATCCTCGGCGACATTCATAAGGGGGTAACTACTCGATCTCGTGTTGCTCATTTTTGTGAACATTACTCGTTTGTTTCCTCTATTGAGCCAACCAGGGTAGAGGAAGCACTACAAGATTCGGATTGGGTGATGGCGATGCAAGAGGAGCTCAACAATTTCACGAGGAATGAGGTATGGCACTTAGTTCCACGTCCTAACCAAAATGTTGTAGGAACCAAGTGGGTCTTCCGCAACAAGCAAGACGAGCATGGTGTGGTGACAAGGAACAAAGCTCGACTCGTGGCCAAGGGGTATTCACAAGTCGAAGGTTTGGATTTTGGTGAAACCTATGCACCCGTAGCTAGGCTTGAGTCAATTCGCATATTATTAGCCTATGCTACTTACCATGGCTTCAAGCTTTATCAAATGGACGTGAAGAGTGCCTTCCTCAATGGACCAATCAAGGAGGAGGTCTATGTTGAGCAACCTCCCGGCTTTGAAGATAGTGAGTACCCTAACCATGTTTATAGGCTCTCTAAGGCGCTTTATGGGCTCAAGCAAGCCCCAAGAGCATGGTATGAATGCCTTAGAGATTTCCTCATTGCAAATGGCTTCAAAGTCGGCAAGGCCGATCCTACTTTATTTACTAAGACTCTTGATAATGATTTGTTTGTATGCCAAATTTATGTTGATGATATCATATTTGGGTCTACTAACAAATCTACATGTGAAGAATTTAGTAGGATCATGACACAAAAATTCGAGATGTCAATGATGGGGGAGTTGAAGTATTTCCTAGGATTCCAAGTCAAGCAACTCCAAGAGGGCACCTTCATTAGCCAAACGAAGTATACTCAAGATATCCTAAGCAAGTTTGGAATGAAGGATGCCAAGCCCATCAAGACACCCATGGGAACAAATGGGCATCTCGACCTCGACACGGGAGGTAAGTCCGTGGATCAAAAGGTATACCGGTCGATGATTGGATCATTACTTTATTTATGTGCATCTCGACCGGACATTATGCTTTCCGTTTGCATGTGTGCAAGATTCCAAGCCGACCCTAAGGAATCACACCTTACGGCCGTGAAACGAATCTTGAGATATTTGGCTTTCACACCTAAGTTTGGGCTTTGGTACCCTCGGGGATCCACATTTGATTTGATTGGTTATTCGGATGCCGATTGGGCGGGGTGTAGAATTAATAGGAAGAGCACATCGGGGACTTGCCAATTCTTGGGAAGGTCCTTGGTGTCTTGGGCTTCAAAGAAGCAAAATTCGGTCGCTCTTTCTACCGCCGAAGCCGAGTATATTGCCGCAGGCCATTGTTGCGCGCAATTACTTTGGATGAGGCAAACCCTGCGGGACTACGGTTACAAATTAACCAAAGTCCCTTTGCTATGTGACAATGAGAGTGCAATCAAAATGGCCGACAATCCCGTCGAGCATAGCCGCACTAAGCACATAGCCATTCGGTATCATTTTCTTCGGGATCACCAACAAAAGGGGGATATCGAGATTTCTTATATTAATACTAAAGATCAATTAGCCGATATCTTTACCAAACCACTTGATGAACAATCTTTTACCCGACTTAGGCATGAGCTTAATATTCTTGATTCTAGGAATTTCTTTTGCTAGTCTTGCACACATAGCTCATAAATATACCTTTGATCATGTCTCTTTTATATGCTATGACTAATGTGTTTTCAAGTGTATTTCAACCAAGTCATAGGTATATTGAAAGGGAATAGGAGTCTTCGGCGAAGACAAGGCTTCCACTCCACTCCACTACTCATCCTTCGCCGTCGCTCCGCATCACCTCTCCAACTTTGGTATAATCTTCACTCATTCATTTTATGACCAAAGGGGGAGAAAGCACTTCAATGGGCTCTAATGATTTCGTTTTTGGCGATTCATGCCAAAGGGGGAGAAAATATGAGCCCAAAGCAAAAGGACCGCACCACCACCCTAATTTTAAATTTGATGATTTTCAATGATAAATTTCAAAATTGGTATCTCTTTGTGTTCTAAAGGGGGAGCAAGTAGTGTTTTCAAAATTAATGGAAAACCCTCTTGAACACTAAGAGGAGACATTATTTTAGGGGGAGTTTTGTTTAGTCAAAGGAAAAGCATTTGAAACAGGGGGAGAAAATTTCAAATCTTGAAAATGCTTTACAAATCTTATTCATTTACCTTTGACTACCTTACAAAAAGACTTTGAAAAGTATTTACAAAAGAATTTGCGAAAACAAAACTCTTGGTGCAAATGTGGTCCAATATGTGAAAAATAAAGAAAACAATCCATGCGCATCATATAAGTATATATTGGCTCAATTCCAAGCAACCTTTGCACTTACATTATGCAAACTAGTTCAATTATGCACTTCTATATTTGCTTTGGTTTGTGTTGGCATCAATCACCAAAAAGGGGGAGATTGAAAGGGAATTAGACTTTCACCTAGTTCCTAAATAATTTTGGTGGTTGAATTGCCCAACACAAATATTGGACTAACTAGTTTGCTCTAGTGCATAAGTTATACAGGTGCAAAAAGTTCACATTTAGCCAATAAAAAGACCAAGTGTTGGATTCAACAAAGGAGCAATGAGGCAACCGAGGGCTGCTCTGGCTGAAGGCACCGGACTGTCCGGTGTGCACCGGACATGTCCGGTGCGGCCAGAGGACTCAGACTTCAAACCCTTCGCCCTCGGGATTTCTCGGAAGCCGGCGCGCTATAATTCACCGGACTGACCGGTGTGCACCGGACATGTCCGGTGCTCCAAGGGAACGCGGCCTTCGGAACTCGCCAGCCTCGGGCTTGCTCGGCAGCCGCTCCGCTAAAATTCACCGGACTGTCCGGTGTACACCGGACTGTCCGGTGTGCCAGCGGAGCAACGGCTCCCTGCGGCGCCAACGGCTCCCTGCGGTGCATTAAATGCGCGCGCAGCGCGCGCAGACGTCAGGCCGGCCCATACCGGTGCACCGGACATCAAACAGTGCATGTCCGGTGTGCACCGGACACCCAGGAGGGCCCACAAGTCAGAAGCTCCAACGGTCAGAATCCAACGGCAACCGTGACGTGGCAGGAGCACCGGACTGTCCGGTGTGCACCGGACTGTCCGGTGCGCCATCGAACAGAGGACTCCAGCCAACGGTCACTTATGGTGGTTGGGGCTATAAATACCTCAACCACCCCACATTCATTGCCATCCAAGTTTTCCACTTCTCAACTACTACAAGAGCTCTAGCATTCAATTTTAGACACACCAAATAGATCAAGTCCTCTCCAAATTCCACACAACACCATAGTGATTAGAGAGAGTGATTTGCTTGTGTTCTTTCGAGCTCTTGCGCTTGGATCGCATTCTTTTCTTTCTCACTTGTTCTTGAGATCAACACTCAATTGTAACCAAGGCAAGAGGCACCAATTGTGTGGTGGCCCTTGCGGGGAAGTTTTGTTCCCGGTTGATTGAGAAGAAGAGAAAGCTCACTCGATCCGTGGGATCGTTTGAGAGAGGGAAGGGTTGAAAGAGACCCGGCCTTTGTGGCCTCCTCAACGGGGAGTAGGTTTGCGAAAACCGAACCTCGGTAAAACAAATCCTCGTGTCACATTCTTATTTGCTTGCGATTTGTTTTGCGCCCTCTCTCGCGGACTCGTTTCTTTATTACTAACGCTAACCCGGCTTGTAGTTGTGATTATTTTTGTAAATTTCAGTTTCGCCCTATTCACCCCCCCCTCTAGGCGACTATCAATCACCTTCAACTGTGCTCTCATTGGTCGGGCTCGTGGATCCCGTCCCAGTACCACCAGCAACAGGATCTATCTCGGCGTCCAAATTGACAGCAGCATCTGCGCTGCTGCCAAGGATGAAACGACGAGCATCCTCGGCGTCGTTGTGGTCCTGCAGCCTTATCTTCGCGGCCTCAGCGGCCGGATCCAAGTCCATTTCCATGGATGCCGCCCGCTGGACACCCACACCACACCTCTATAGGTCCGGTTCCTCAACGGCGTGCGCGGCACCAACCAAATCAGTCGGCGACCTTCACAATTAACAGAACAAAAGGTAGGATTAGAGATGATGCACGACAAGCGGCACCAAACTTAACAGTGAGGAGGATGCACGACAAAATACCTGCGCAGCCGGAGCACCGAAGAAGAGAGGAGGATGGAGATCTGGGCAGCAGAGATGGTGACTTGACCAAAACGAGTAAACGACGGAGGATTAAGAGAAGCCGAGTGATTAGGGATTAGGGTTAGCTACTTAGCTGCCTGGTGGGAGGAGATCCACAAGACCACAACCGTGACAAGACGCGCCGGTTCCTCAACAGCGAGCGCGGCACCAACCTAATCGGTCGACGGCCTGAGCACAAAACAAGAGAGGAATCAGAGGATTAGCGACAGATTGGTGGATTAGAGAGGAGAGGAAGATGGAGATTACCTGCGCAGCCGGAGCACCGGAGAAGAGAGTAGAGGTAGATCCACAACGGCACAACCATAGTCCACACTCCACAGTTCGGCGGTTCCTCAACGGCTCGCTCAACTCAAATGGCGATGCGACGACCGGACACAGGAGGGAGAGAAGACGGGAAGGGAGGAAGCCGAGGAAGAAAGACCTAGTCCATACCGACGTGGATGACCGGAGGGGAGGGAGAGAAGAGGCTCCGGTTCGGACCGTTCGGTGGTTCCTCAACAGCGAAACCGGCGATGCCGATGCGACGACGACGACCGAGTAGCCGAGAAGAGGCCACAGCGAGGAGCCGACGACGACGAGGCCACGACGACGACCGAGGCGAGCTGCGAGCGAGATGAGGCGGCCGGCGGCGCTCGGCGGGATTGGGGATTTGGGGCTAGGGTTTAGAGATTGGACAGTCGCGAGAAGGAGAGACCGAGGGAGACTGGGATTGGGAGAGTGAGGGCGCCGCGTGCGTGACCGCGTGACTGAGGCGGGGCCGCGGGGGATTTGGGGCCTGGGGGCGCCTAGGGTTTTCTCGGGCCGACATCGTGCCTAGCAAATTTTCGGGCCGGGCCCGTGCCGGCACGCGGGTCGCTACGCCAGCCCAAGCACGGCACGCGGGTCGCTACGGGCTGGCCCGAGCCCATTTTGCTCCGTGCCGTGTCGTGCCCGTGACGGGCCAATTCCGTGCCGTGCCACGAGTTGCCCGGTTGGCCCGGTCCGAATGGACATGTATAGATACGTACATGGCAGGCAGGAGAAGAGCAGGACCGGCGTCCGGGCGGGACTTGGACTGTTCCTGCTGCAATCACACACAGATCAAGCACTAGAGATGTCCCCAACACGGGGAGCAAGGGAAACGAGAGAGATCAGGGACGGGGGGACTCGTCCAGAGACCGTTGCCATCCCTAGCCCACGCCTGACGCCCCACGGCCCGCTCCGATTTCTTATCTTTCTGACTGCAACTACCGTTCGTTGAGAATGACAAAGGGGTGAAATGAGTGAACACCTTTTCCTTAGACTAGATTCGCATCCCCTGGCCGTAACCATGGCCGTTGCCCACTGGAGGCTGGAGCTGTACGTAGAAATCCTTCGCGCCTTTTGCTGAAACACACACACAAAAAAAAAGGAAGAACAAGAAGAAAGGCTCTAGGAGTACTAGGAGCAGCGGTTAAAAGGCAGGGCAGGGCAGGGCAGGGCACCAGCTAATTTGGGCCCTTCATTGCCCTTTTGGGGTATGAGCGAGCGTGAGCCTGACAGTGACAGCGACGCTACACCAACAGCTAGCTCCATGGCAGATTCCTCTTGCCCGTCCCCCCCTCAGTTTCTGACGTTGCTGCACCTGCACCACACAGTTCACTCTAGATATTGCGGACGATGGAGGAGCCGAGCGTCCGGTGAGACGCGATGACTTGTCGCGCTCGCGCCAGGGACGACAAGTGTTCCTACCGTTCGCATTGCAGGCTTGCGGCAGCTCGTACACACGCACTAACTGTGAGTTGAAATAAAATCCAGTACGTCTTTGCAATTGGACTCTTTTGTATTATCGCTAGGTACCACTACTTTGTTAACAATATATCATGGTATGTAAACAGATTTTGAAGCCGAAATTTTGAAAGTAGGGTGAAAAAAGAGAAAAAAAAAATGTTTGATTTTAAGTTGAGTACACGACACATGGCACATATGTTGAGGACAAATAAAACAAGAGATCAATACTGTTATCTCTACTATCCCTTAAGACGATAGTGTAGACAGGCACAACCATACCCCCGCTCTCTTACGATCCGCTCGCCGCCAGCAACCTCTACACCATCCGCTCCAAAGACGTCCCGCAGCCCCTGCTAGCACGGCTACAACCTCGCGCCAGTACCTGCCCCATCCCCGCACGCCATCTTCCCTCCGCCGGATCCGCCGTCCACCTTGGTCCTCATCCCCATCCCCGCACACCATCAGTCCCCGCAAACATCGCGCTGACAAGGAACATCCACCGCGCTCGCCACCAACAACTTCTACACCATCCGCCGGAGGTGCTGGAGAAGATGCAGGCGCCGGTCAAGGACCCCGCGATCCCCGTGATCGCGTCGACCGCGTAGCTGCAGGAGGCTGACGGACTGTTGTTTGGCTTCCCGACGAGGTACAGCGCCATGGCTGCGCAAATGAAGGCCTTCTTCGACTCCACCGGCTCACTCTGGGAGGCGCAGAAGCTCGCTGGGAAGCCCGTCGGGTTCTTCGTCAGCACCGGAACGCAGGGTGAGGGGCAGGAGACCACGACGTAAGAATCTCTTTACTATTCTTTCTGGTTTCTTTTATTTAATACCCGTTACATGATCTTGAAGGAAGAATTGAATTTTTGCATTGGAACACTTGCTATTCTGTTGATAGGTCGTTACTGAAAACAGACCTTACTTCTTGAGATTAATTATTATACTTTGTTGCTATACAGGCGTTTGACTGAAATACATATCTATGGCTTCTCTTCCTCCTGCTTTACTCATGGTGAAGCAAGGCCACGGTACTATAATTCTGATCAGTTAACTAGCATTAAGGATTTGTAACGTTTTCACTGCCCGTTGGTTTAGGCTTCATGAGACAGTCAAACTATCGAACTGCACTAAATGAGACAGTCAAACACTTCGATAGTTTGGTCAACGAAGAACATATTTACAAGATGCACAATGTAAAGTCCAGCATTAATTTAGGTGATCGTTTTTGACATATAAGTGGTCTTATGGAATTGTATCTCATCAGACAAACTGTTGTAGAGCCGTACACTGTTCTATTTCAAATGCCGCAATTCTCAAAACATATATTATTGGTGGCCCTGACGGCGGTACAAGGTGTCAACATAATTGCTTATGAGTAAGCATTATATATTTACTCTTTAGAAATTATTTGTGCGATTCCATTTCAATCTATTTGGATAGACATATTTATATCGTTCTGTATCTATGTTTAATCACAAATTTTGCTGTCACTATTGTACTCACGTCGTCCGTCGCCAGGGCCCTAAGTCCATTGGAGGGTCGCAATTTGTGTTCCGTGGCATCGCACGGGCACGTTCCTAGTATTACATGAAAACATGGGACGACATCACAGATCCATCCAGCCGCCGGCAGGCCCACGGGACAGCGACGTGCTGGGATCGGTCGAGCTCACCTAATGATTTGTGCCTTCGGACGTGGACAACTCGCACGCCAATGTTGCCATGCGTTGCGTGCTCGATCACAGTGGCATCAGTAGGTGAGCGTCGTCACTACCCACTACTACTACTAACACTATTCCTAGTGGCCGCCGCAGTCGCCGCCGCCTTTATTTTCTTCTGGCAGCACAAGAGGCGTGTGCTCGTGCTCGTGGACGTGGAGTAAGAGTAACGGCGGCGCCGGCCTCTGCCCGTGACTCCCGGACCCGGTTGGTGACATGCACGCATCATCGACGGCCGCCATGGATGTCAAAGCAGTGCAGGCGCTGCCCACTAGCAAGAGACGGGAGGAGGATGCTTTCCTTGGCGTGCGCCACAGCCACCAAGCTCATCTTGTTAAGCTATCCTTTCCCCTCTGCACAGGTGGACAGATAGGTACAGTCACAGATGATATACAATGGAGTACTCCTAGTATATATGCTAAAGGGGCATAGGTTGATCCTTGTGACGTCACCACAGTTGGAACAGAAAAGAGAAAAGACATCCCTTTTGTTCTCTCAAAGTCAGAAAGAGAGAGAGTAAAATCTTCAATCCCAATCCGCGAGAAAGACCGTGGCCTGGAATTATTTCCATGCTCAGAGCTCCGATCAACAAAAGATAGTGGGTGGGGGAGGGGGAAGGCGCCGTTCTGATCCAGCTTCAGTTGATTGGCAGCTCGAGGAGGAGGATTGGCTGATCTGAGATGATCGAATGAATCATGTGAGATCCGAATTATTATCTAGAGAAATGTACGTAAAATGTAACAAATGGGAGGCTCGATTTAATGAGGACTGAGGAGTCCATTGACTGCTGCTACTAATTCTATGTACTACTCAATACATACATACACGCTGTTCTTTGGAGGCACCGTCGATGGTGCATTGCTTAGTTGCTTCGATGCATGATTTCAGAAAGGTAAAATTCTATCTAAGCTACCCTCCGCCGGACGCCGGCAAGGTTCAGCCAGGTCACCTGGCGTCGCCGGCGGTGCTGCTGAACCCGATGTCGTGGCCGCCCCTCCGCAGCGTGCTGGTGAGCGACGCCGAGCTGAGCGAGTCCGAGGACGAGTCCGACAGGGCGAGCCCCAGCATGGCGTTGTAGTCCGACACGCTGTCCTGCAGGCTGAGCAGCAGCTGCTGGTTGTTGGCGCTGCTGAGGCTCATGGACGGCCGGGCCGCCGGCACGAACGGCGGGTCCGCCTCGCCGCCCAGCACCTGCACCACGGCGCGCATCCCGGGCCGCAGCGCCGGCTCCGGGCTGGAGCACGCCAGCCCCAGCAGCAGCACGCGCCGCGCCTCGCCCTCCTCGAACTCCCCGCCCAGCCGCGGGTCCACCGCGTCCAGCAGCCGGGCCTCCCCGTGCAGGCTCCACACCCACTCCACCAGGTTGCCGCCCTCGGCCGTGCCGGCGGCGCCGATCGGCCGCCGCCCGCACGCCACCTCCAGCGCCAGCACGCCGAAGCTGAACACGTCGGTGCACTCGGTGGCGCGGCCCGTCAGGAGGTACTCGGGCGCCAGGTACCCCATGGTGCCCGCAGCCGCCGTCGCGTCGGGGGACTCGCCGTGCTCCGCCTGCCGCGCCAGCCCGAAGTCCCCCAGCCGCGCGCGGTAGGCCTCGTCCAGCATCACGTTGCTGGACTTGACGTCGCGGTGGACCACGCGCCGCTCGCACTCGTGGTGGAGGTACGCCAGCGCCGACGCCACGCCGGCCAGGGCCTCGCGCCGGTGGCGCCACGGCAGCACGGGCGCCGACGCGTCGAACAGCGCCCGGTCCAGGCTGCCGTTGCGCATGTAGTCGTACACCAGCAGGATCTCCCCCTTCTCGTAGCACCACCCCTGCAGCCGGAGCAGGTTGCGGTGCCGGAGCCCCGCGATGATGGACAGCTCCGACAGGAACTCCGATCGCGCCTGCTCGCCGCTCGCGTTGCCTCCGCCGCGCGCGCCGGTGCTGCTGCAGCGCTTCACGGCCACCATGGCGCCCGTGTCCGGCACGATGCCCTTGTACACGGTGCCGAACGCGCCGTTGCCGATGACGCGGGACGCGTCGAAGCCCCGCGTGGCGGCGCTCAGCTCCTTGTAGCTGAACTCCCGCGGGGACCGCGCCAGCGCCGCCGCCGACGCCAGGTTGCTGTCGCGCTTGGTGCCCACCGCCAGCGCGGTCTGGCGCCTCCTGGCCCTGGCGCGGCGCGCCAGCACCCAGAGCGCCACGCCCGCGAACGAGGCCGCCACGAAGGCGCCCGCCGTGGCGGCGCCGGCCACGGCCGCGTGCACGGGCGGGCGCGGGCTGGCATTCCTCCCCGCCGCGGCGCCCGACGGTGCGATCGAGCCGGCCGGCGCAGCGGCACTGCCTGTCGGCGGCGGCGGCGGCGGCGCCGTCGTCGTCACTCCCGGGAGCACCTGGTTGGAGACGGGAGGCGGGAGCGCAGGGGACTCGGGCGGCGCCGAACGTGGGGACGGGGCCGGCGACGCGGTGGAGAAGCTCCACCACTCGATGGCGTGCACCTCCGTGCTCCCCTGCGTGGAGGCGGAGAAGCCGACGAACGCGGCGTCCTTGACGTCCTCGCTGAGGTCGAGCGGCGCGGACAGGACGGGCCTGGGCGGGCGCTTGGGCGCGTAGGACACGAAGACCTCCAAGGTACCGCCGGAACCGGGGGAAGCAGAGGGGCGGTAGTCGATCCAGGCGTTGACGGTCCTCCCGCTGGCGAGGACGACGCCGGCGGCGCCGAGGTCGGCTGCGGCGGCGGAGACCATGGAGCCGAGATCCAGGCCGACGTGGTTGCCGTTGGGGTCGGCGAACTGGGCGTCCATGAGCGTGTCGAATTCGACGGCGGCGGCGTCGGTGGCGACGGACACGCCGATGTAGGCGCCCGCGTCGCCGAGCGTGGCCCCGTCGGTGGCGAGCACGAAGGCCAGCCCCCCGCCGACGGAGGACGGGTTGAGCGTGGCCACGGTGAAGGCGAACTGCGTGGAGAAGCCCCCGCGGAGCGGCACCGCGGTGGCGTAGAGCGCGCGGCCGGCGCCCGAGGTCGGGACCGGGAGGTCCCGGGAGAGGCGGATGGTGCCGTTCTTGAGGTGCGCGTCGCCCAGCAGCCTCAGGCTTCCGAGGGTCAGCGAGGCGTAGTCGAAGCGCACCGCGGCGGCGTGGTCAGCGAGGAGGAGGAGGAGAAGGAGGAGGAGGAGGAGGAGGAGGGGGAGCGGTGCGGCGGCGGCTCGGGCCATGTTGGCGGACGCGAGCGCCGGCATTGGGTGCGCGCATCAGCCGCGGAGCACTGGTGCTGCTGCTGCCCCGCCCGTGAAGCGATACGTGGCTGGGACTGGGATGGCAGGGAGGAGCTGGCGCTGGCAGTGGCAGGGTCGGGGAGATTGGGTCATTGGGGAGCGTGCGCGAGATTGGTGAGGTGAGGGACGGGACGGACGGTGGGGTGGAGAGAGAGAGAGAGAGAGTGGCCGGCCGCTTTAGGGAAGGGGAGGAGGGAGGGATGCTGGGACACGTGCGCAACGCAATGGAGGAAGAAGAGTGTGGATGGAGTAGCGAGCGAGCATGACAGTTGTGTGAGGGAGTGGGTGGGCTCGCGGTGGCAGCCATGTCTCCTCCTCCTCCTCGCGTCGCGTGGTGGTGTCTTGCGGTTTGGACGGACACGGACGCCCGGGCAAGGCGGGAGTGTCATGCTCGCTCGCGAGCGTGGCATGGCGTGGCAGCGGCGCGGACGGAGAGGCAGGCCAGCAAATGCGGCGCCGACTGCACTGCACTGCAGTGCACCTCGGTTGCCCATCCCAGCCGCCGCCCGCCGGACTGCCCACTCTCATCAAACAAACGGCCAAGCGTGTAAACCAAGTCCCCGGCCGGTGGCTTCCGTTGGCACGTCACGTCGCCGGGATCTCGGCCGTTTCGTTCGCGATGGGGTTGTAATAAACGTTCGGCCGTTCCTGGTGTGCACTGCACTGCACTGCTGTGCTGTGCTGGTGTCAGGTCAGCCAGCGTTGAATCTTTCGTTCCTAGTAGTTCCTACTCCTAGCTAAGCTACCAGCCTGGCACGGAGGAGGGAAAAAGCTTTGGTTGACCGTTGCTAGTTGCGGCGGGTCGACGGAGGAGGCAGGCACGCAGCCGGGGGCGGCGGCCATGGCAGTGGCAGGCCAGCTAGCTGAGAGAGGTGGCATCAGCTCAACAGCCCGGGCACGGGAATGAGATTGAGGGGGTGTTTGGTTAGAGCATCTCCAAAAGGAAATGCAAAAGTATTCACCAAAAACTAATTATGGGGGGCATACTAAATCTTTTTCATGGTGTAAACAAAGTATACCTCCATCAGTTCACCCAAAAAAGAACGCTCAAACAAAACTGGGCTACAAAAACGAACTCTCAAACAAAAATGGGCCACTCGCTGGTGCTATGGCTGGCCCAGTTGGCCTCTACTGTTGGCCCGTGCTGCTTGTTGATAGACATATTTATTTGTGCTGCTCAATGTAACATTACTGCTGCCAGCCGCCGCACGCCGCCGAGGAATCGACTGCATCAAGGTATGCGCACGAAGTATGCCTTTTGATCTTTTTCTCCACCCACCTGTGAGCATCCTGTTGGAATGGTCCTAGGAAAGACTACGTCATTCTCACAGCCAACTTTCCTTCTTCTGAGCAAATAAATGTAGTATTTAGTCCAACCAATCATTGGTGAATCTCTTGTATGTCTTTCGTGAAAAGTGGAGTATTTGTGCCCAAGATCTTTCTATCCCCTTTAGTAGGTGCACACATCTCGTACGGTAAAACTGTTCCTACGTCTTGATAATTGTTATTAATTGCATCTTTGCTTGACCATTAATCGGAATTTTGTGAATAAAATAGATTGTGCCACGTCATTCAGTAGATTGGTTGAGTCGATTAAACCTTGCAATGCAACTAGTGTTGGAATCGTCATCAGATGACGAAGATGATGAATTTTTTCTCGGAGTTACACATGTGGCGATGAATGCTGATGAATCTGATGATGAAAAGAAATATTGTGGTTCTATTCACGGGCATCGAGTGCTTCAGCGAGACAGAATAGCAGGGCATCAGAGGCTATATCAAGATTATTTTTTCAGAGAATCCTACATACGGACATTTCTATTTTCGACGTCGGTATGTATATTACATATGTTTTTTGCATTTTTTATAAAAGTTAGTGTACGCGTGCATCTTATTAATCTTTAAATG
This sequence comes from Zea luxurians, assembly GCA_029449295.1. Classification (NCBI taxonomy): domain Eukaryota; kingdom Viridiplantae; phylum Streptophyta; class Magnoliopsida; order Poales; family Poaceae; genus Zea; species Zea luxurians. Next base: position 82,445,311 of record JAOPSE010000016.1, on the reverse strand, counting down.
CAGGTTTCGAATGAGATGTACATTGTTTGAACGCTTATGGAAAGGGGTAGAACAACATGATGAATATTTTGTGCAAAAAAGGAATGCTGCTGGTATACTTGGTCTTTCTAGTCTGCAAAAGGTTACCGCGGCATTTCGGATGTTAACATATGGAGTTGCAGCTGATGCTACGGATGATTATATTCGTATTGGGGAGAGTACGGCTATTGAAAGTTTAAGAAGATTTGTAAGTGGTGTTGTGGACGTATTTGGTGGTGAATACTTGCGATCACCTAATGAAGATGACACTACTAGATTACTTGCCATTGGTGAAAGCAGAGGATTTCCTGGTATGCTTGGAACCATTGATTGTATGCATTGGAGGTGGAAAAATTGTCCATCGGCATGGCAAGGTATGTACACAGGACATGTCCATGAGCCAACGATTATACTAGAAGCTGTCGCAGATAAAGATCTTTGGATTTGGCATGCATTCTTTGGGATGCCTGGTTCGCACAACGACATCAACGTTTTGCACAGGTCATCTTTGTTCGCACGACTAGCTGAAGGTCAAGCTCCACTGGTCAATTATACCATTAATAACAATGAATATACAATGGGTTATTATCTAGCGGATGGCATATATCCCTCGTGGGCTACATTTGTGAAGACCATACCTGAACCATAAGGTAACAAAAAGAAATATTTTGCCACTGCACAAGAAGCTTGTAGGAAAGACGTGGAAAGAGCTTTTGGGGTTCTTCAGTCTCGTTTCGCTATCGTTAGGGGGCCAGCTCGTTTCTGGGACGAGCACACTCTCGGACTAATCATGAGGGCTTGTATCATTATGCACAATATGATAGTAGAGGACGAGCGTGAGGATGAAGACGATTTCAATTATGAAGGGGTGGGAGAAAAGGTGAAGATTTCTCATGATGAAACACCAGAACTAGAGGAGTTCATACAAAATTATAACAAAATAAAGGATAAACATACTCACAGTAAGCTTCAAGATGATCTCATTGAGCACTTGTGGCAACATCATCCAGACCTCTACAAATAAATTTCTTTATGTTCATTTGTTCTTTGGATACTTTTACTTTAAATAATCCACATACATTTTGTAATTTTCTTGGATTTATGTTCTAGTTTAATAATGTCGGGGACCATAATTAGGGGTACCCTCAAGACGCCTAATTCTCAGCTGGTAACCCCCATCAGCATAAAGCTGCAGAGGCCTGATGGGTTTGATTAAGTCAGGGATCAGTCCATACAAGCGACTTGATCGCGCCTCGCCCGAGCCTAGCCTCGGGCAAGGGCAGCCGACCCTGAGGTGTTTCCGTCTCGCCCGAGGCCCCTTTTTCACGGCAGACGCATCTCCGGCTCGTCCGAGGCCTTGCCTTTGTTGAGAGGCAACCCTGACTAAATCACCGCGCCAACCGACCAAGTCACCGGGGCATTTAACGCAAAAGGTAAGACCGACGGGCGACCAGGCTTCGCCAGAGGTACCATAGGAGGCTCCGCCCGACCTAGGGCTCGGACTCGGGCTAAGGCCCCGGAAGACGGCGAACTCCGCTCCGCCCGACCCAGGGCTCGGACTCGGGCTAAGGCCCCGGAAGACGGCGAACTCCGCTCCGCCCGACCCAGGGCTCGGACTCGGGCTAAGGCCCCGGAAGACGGCGAACTCCGCTCCGCCCGACCCAGGGCTCGGACTCGGGCTAAGGTCCCGGAAGACGGCGAACTCCGCTCCGCCCGACCCAGGGCTCGGACTTGGGCTAAGGCCCCGGAAGACGGCGAACTCCGCTCCGCCCGACCCAGGGCTCGGACTCGGGCTAAGACCCCGGAAGACGACGAACTCCGCTTCGCCCGACCCAGGGCTCGGACTCCGCTCTGGCCTCTGCCGAACGACCTCCGCCTCGCCCGACCCAGGAGCTCAGGTTCGGCCTCGACCATGCAGGACAGACCCGACCTCGACTTCGGAGGAACCTCCACGTCGCCCGACCTAGGACACAAGTCCGCCACGTCAACAGGAAGCGTCATCATCACCCTGCCCTGAGCCGACTTGGGTCGCAGAGAACAAGACCGACGTCCCATCTGGCCAGCTCCGCCAGATAGGCAATGATGGCGCCCCGCTAGACCATGACGACGGCGACTCTCGCCTCCCTTACGAAAGCAGGGAGACGTCAGCAAGAGCACAGCTGTTCCAACAGCTGTCCCTCCATCAGGCTCCGTTACTCCTACAACAGCCACGACACCACACCGGCTGGGTGCCAAGATCTCTCCGGCTGCCACCTTGGCATGTACTTAGGGCACTAGCTCTCCCCTGCTAGACACGTAGCACCTTGCTACACCCCCATTTTGTACACCTGGATCCTCTCCTTACGACTATAAAAGGAAGGACCAGGGCCTTCTTAGAGAAGGTTGGCCTCGCGGGAACGAGGGCAGGGGCAGGCGCTCTCTTGGGGCCGCTCGCTCCCCTCACCCGCGCGGACGCTTGTAACCCCCTACTGCAAGCGCACCCGACCTGGGCGCGGGGCGAACACGAAAGGCCGCGGGAATCTCCGTCTCCCTCGTCACGACCCGGCTCCGGCCACCGACCTCGCTCTCTTCCCCCCTTCGCGCTCGCCCACGCGCTCGACCCATCTGGACTGGGGCACGCGGCACACTCACTCGTCGGCTCGGGGACCCCCCGGTCTCGAAACGCCGACAGTTGGCGCGCCAGGTAGGGGCACGCTGCGTGTTGACGAGCAGTTTCCCGTCAAGCTCCAGATGGGCAGTCTCCAACGACCTCTCCAACCCGGGACGGTGCTCCGTTTCGGGAGCCTCGAGTTCATGTCTCTCGACGACGGCTACGACATGGTACTCCTTCCACCGCCGTACGGCGGCGACAATGGCGGTCGACAGCCCGCCCGCCGACGGCGTCTTTCCCGCCTGGGGGAAGGACAACTTTCGAGCTCGCCCCATCCTCTCCCTCTCCCTCGCCATCGGAGGAGGAGGAGGCGGGGCAACCAGGGCCGAGCGGGAGGCTGCGCTCCGACGGCTGTCGAGCAAATCGACATCCCCAGTGCCCCAGCGGAGGACACGCTAGGCGTCACCCTCGCGTTCGAGGCAAAGGCGAGCGCCATCCCCCCGCAACACGTCGACCCCGAGCAGGTGGACGACGCCAGCACGCTCACGAAGGGCCTGCAGGACGTCGCCCTCGTACCCAAGACGACGGCGCGATCAGCCCCCGACGTGACTTCGTCGCTCCTCATCGACAAAAAGGTACCGACTGCTCCCCATCTTTCGTCATTTCGACTCGACCTCAACCCGCCTGGCGACCTCGCTTTGGCGGACACTCACGTTGAGGCGGGTGCAACCCCTCTGGGGTTTCGTGTGCGGTCGCCCTGGGACCGATTGACGGGCGTCTCGACCTACGGGCCCTCTGGGTCCGAGGAAGATGACGACCCCAGCATCTGCTGGGATTTCTCCGGATCTGGCAACCCCAGTGCCATGCGGGACTTCATGACCGCATGCAACTACTGCCTCTCCGACTGTTCCGACGGCAGCCACAGCCTTGACGACAAGGACTGCGGCCCGAGCCGCGAATGTTTCCACGTTGAGCTAGGGGATCCCTCCGGAGGCAGCCATCTCGGCATGCCGGAGGATGGCGATCTCCCTGGGCCGGTGCCTCGCGCCGACATCCCGCGGGAGCTAGCTGTGGTCCCCGTTCCGGCGGGGGGTCACGACCCACAGCTCGAGCAAGTCCGCGGGGCGCAGGCCGGGCTCGACGAGGGAGCAGGAGCGCTCGAGGCAATCCGCCGGGACGCCGGGAAGGTATGGGCAAGCCAGCCCCCGGCCGGAGAAATACGTCACCTGCCCCAGGGTCTCCAGCACCGCATCGCCAACGAGGCCAGGGACAGGCCGCCACCCGCATCCGGCGGAACCGGTCAGGACCTGGCAGCCGCGGCGATGCTCCTCCGCGCGATGCCGGAGTCATCAACCACCGAGGGTCGGCGAATCCAGGGAGAGCTCAGGCACCTCCTGGAAGGCGCCGCGGCCCGGCGGGCCGAAAGCTCTGCCTCCCGAAGGCAGGGGTACCCCTCGGAACCTCGTGCCGCGACTTCCCGACTCATGCGGGAAGCCTCGGTCTTCACCGGGCGCACGCGCAACACCGCGCCTGCGGCCCCGGGTCACCTCGGCGACGAGCGCCCTCATCGCGACCGTCGGGCACGCCTCGACGAAAGGGTGCGCCGAGGCTATAACCCCAGGCGTGGGGGACGCTACGACAGTGGGGAGGATCAAAGTCCCTCGCCCGAACCACCCGGTCCGCAGGTCTTCAGCCGAGCCATTCGGCGGGCGCCGTTTCCGCCCCGATTCCGACCCCCGACTACTATCACAAAGTACTCGGGGGAAACGAGACCGGAATTGTGGCTCGCGGACTACCGCCTGGCCTGTCAACTGGGAGGAACGGACGACGACAACCTCATCATCCGCAACCTCCCCCTGTTCCTCTCCGACACTGCTCGTGCCTGGTTGGAGCACCTGCCTCCGGGGCAGATTTCCAACTGGGAGGATCTGGTCCAAGCTTTCGCCGGCAACTTCCAGGGCACGTACGTGCGCCCCGGGAATTCCTGGGACCTCCGAAGCTGTCGGCAACTGCCGGGAGAGTCTCTTCGGGACTACATCCGGCGATTCTCGAAGCAGCGCACCGAGCTGCCGAACATTACCGACTCCGATGTCATCGGCGCGTTCCTTGCCGGCACCACCTGCCGTGACCTGGTGAGCAAGTTGGGCCGCAAGACCCCCACCAGGGCGAGCGAGCTGATGGACATCGCCACCAAGTTCGCCTCCGGCCAGGAGGCGGTCGAGGCCATCTTCCGAAAGGACAAGCAGCCCCAGGGCCGCCCGTCGGAAGATGCTCCCGAGGCGTCTGCTCCGCGCGGCGCCAAGAAGAAAGGCAGGAGGAAGTCGCAAGCGAAACGCGACGCTCCCGATGCAGACCTTGTCGCCGCCGCCGAGCACAAGAACCCTCGGAAGCCCCCCGGAGGTGCTAACCTCTTTGACAAAGCACTCAAGGAGACGTGCCCCTATCATCAGGGGCCCGTCAAGCACACCCTCGAAGAGTGCGTCATGCTTCGGCGCCACTTCCACCGGGCCGGGCCACCCGCAGAGGGCGGCAGGGCTCACGACGACGACAAAAGGGAAGATCGCCAAGCAGGAGAGTTCCCCGAGGTCCGCGACTGCTTCATGATCTACGGAGGGCATGCGGCGAATGCCTCGGCTCGGCATCGTAAGCAAGAGCGTCGGGAGGTCTGCTCGGTGAAGGTGGCGGCACCAGTCTACCTAGACTGGTCCGACGAGCCCATCACCTTCGACCGGGACGACCACCCCGACCACGTGCCGAGCCCGGGGAAGTACCCGCTCGTCGTCGACCCCGTCATCGGCGACGTCAGGCTCACCAAGGTCCTGATGGATGGGGGCAGCTGCCTCAATATCATCTACGCCGAGACCCTCAGGCTCCTGCGCATCGATCTGTCATCCGTCTGAGCAGGCGCTGCGCCCTTCCACGGGATCATCCCTGGGAAGCGCGTCCAACCCCTCGGGCAGATTGACCTTCCTGTCTGCTTCGGAACACCCTCCAACTTCCGAAGGGAGACTTTGACGTTCGAGGTGGTCGGGTTCCGAGGAACTTACCACGCGGTGCTGGGAAGGCCATGCTACGCCAAGTTCATGGCCATCCCGAACTACACCTACCTGAAGCTCAAGATGCCAGGCCCCAACGGGGTCATCACCGTCGGCCCCACGTACAAACACGCGTTCGAATGCGATGTGGAGTGCGTGGAGTACGCCGAGGCCCTCGCCGAGTCCGAGGCCCTCATTGCCGACCTGGAAAGCCTCTCCCGAGAGGTGCCGGACGTGAAGCGACATGCCGGCAATTTCGAGCCAGCGGAGACGGTCAAGGCCGTCCCTCTCGACCCCAGTGGTGACACCTCCAAGCAGATCCGGATCGGTTCCGGACTCGACCCCAAATAGGAAGCAGTGCTCGTCGACTTTCTCCGCGCAAACATCGACGTCTTTGCGTGGAGTCCTTCAGACATGCCCGGCATACCGAGGGATGTCGCCGAGCACTCGCTGGATATTCGGGCCGGGGCCCGGCCGGTCAGACAGCCTCTGCGCCGATTCGACGAGGAAAGGCGCAGGGTGATAGGCGAGGAGATCCGCAAGCTGATGGCAGCAGGGTTCATCAAAGAGGTATTCCATCTCGAATGGCTTGCCAACCCTGTACTTGTGAGGAAGAAAGGGGGGAAATGGCGGATGTGTGTAGAATACACTGGTCTTAACAAAGCATGTCCGAAGGTCCCCTACCCTCTACCTCGCATCGATCAGATCGTGGACTCCACTGCAGGGTGCGAAACCCTGTCTTTCCTCGATGCCTACTCAGGGTATCATCAAATCAAGATGAAAGAGTCCGACCAGCTCGCGACTTCTTTCATCACGCCCTTCGGCATGTACTGTTATGTCACCATGCCGTTCGGTTTGAGGAACGCGGGTGCAACGTACCAGCGGTGCATGAACCATGTGTTCGGCGAACACATCGGTCGCACGGTCGAGGCTTACGTCGATGACATCGTAGTCAAGACGAGGAAAGCCTCCGATCTTCTCTCCGACCTCGAACTGACATTCCGGTGTCTCAAGGCGAAGGGCGTCAAACTCAATCCTGAGAAGTGCGTCTTCGGGGTGCCCCGAGGCATGCTCTTGGGATTCATCGTCTCCGAGCGGGGCATCGAAGCCAACCCAGAGAAGATCGCAGCCATCACAAACATGGGGCCCATCAAGGACTTAAAAGGCGTACAGAGGGTCATGGGATGTCTTGCGGCTTTGAGCCGTTTCATCTCGCGCCTCGGCGAAAGAGGCCTGCCCCTGTACCGTCTCTTAAGGAAGGCCGAGTGCTTCACTTGGACCCCCGAGGCCGAGGAAGCCCTCGGGAACCTGAAGGCGCTCCTCACCCAGGCGCCCATCTTGGTACCCCCGGCTGATGGAGAAGCCCTCTTGGTCTACGTCGCCGCCACCACTCAGGTGGTTAGCGCCGCGATCGTGGTCGAAAGGCAAGAAGAGGGGCATGCATTGCCCATTCAGAGGCCAGTTTACTTCGTCAGCGAAGTGCTGTCCGAAACCAAGATCCGCTACCCACAAGTTCAGAAGCTGCTGTATGCAGTGATCCTGACGAGGCGAAAGCTGCGACATTACTTCGAGTCTCATCCGGTGACTGTGGTGTCATCCTTCCCCCTGGGGGAGATCATCCAGTGCCGAGAAGCCTCGGGACGGATCGCAAAGTGGGCGGTGGAAATCATGGGCGAGACAATCTCGTTCGCCCCTCGGAAGGCCATTAAGTCCCAGGTACTGGCGGACTTCGTAGCCGAATGGGTCGACACCCAGTTGCCGACGGCTCCGATCCAACCGGAGCTCTGGACCATGTTTTTCGACGGGTCGCTGATGAAGACGGGAGCCGGCGCGGGCCTGCTCTTCGTCTCGCCCCTCGGGAAACACCTGCGCTACGTGCTACGCCTCCATTTCCCGGCGTCCAACAATGTGGCTGAGTACGAGGCTCTGATCAACGGATTGCGAATCGCCATCGAGCTAGGGGTCCGACGCCTCGATGCACGCGGTGACTCGCAGCTCGTCATCGACCAAGTCATGAAGAACTCCCACTGCCGCGACCCGAAGATGGAAGCCTACTGTGAGGAGGTTCGACGCCTGGAAGACAAGTTCTACGGGCTCGAGCTTAACCACATCGCCCGGCGCTACAACGAGACTGCGGACGAGCTGGCGAAGATAGCCTCGGGGCGAACAACGGTTCCCCCGGACGTCTTCTCCCGGGATCTGCACCAACCCTCCGTCAAGATAGGCGACGCGCCCGAGCCCGAGGTGCCCTCGGCCCCGTCCGAGGTGACCTCGGCCCAGCCCGAGCCACCCTCGGTTCAACCCGAGGAACCCTCGGCCCCCGAGGGCGAAGCACTGCGCATCGAGGAGGAGCAGAGCGGGGTCATGCCAGATCAAGATTGGCAAACCCCGTACCTGCAATATCTCCGCCAAGGAGAACTGCCCCTCGACCGAGCCGAGGCTCGGTGGGTAGCGCGACGCGCCAAGTCGTTCGTCTTGCTGGGCGATGAGAAGGAGCTCTACCACCGTAGCCCCTCGGGCATCCTCCAGCGATGCATCTCCCTCGCCGAAGGTCAAGAACTCCTGCGGGAAATACACTCGGGGGCTTGCGGCCATCATGCAGCACCTCGAACCCTCGTCGGGAACGCTTTCCGCCAAGGCTTCTACTGGCCGACGGCGGTGGCTGACGCCACTAGAATTGTCCGCGCCTGCGAAGGGTGCCAATTCTATGCGAAGCAGACCCACCTGCCCGCTCAGGCTCTGCAGACGATACCCATCACCTGGCCCTTCGCTGTGTGGGGTCTGGACCTCGTTGGCCCTCTACAGAAGGCGCCCGGGGGCTACACGCACCTGCTGGTCGCCGTCGACAAATTCTCCAAGTGGATCGAGGTCCGACCCCTGAACAGCATCAGGTCCGAGCAGGCGGTGGCATTCTTCACCAACATCATCCATCGCTTCGGGGTCCCGAACTCCATCATCACCGACAATGGCACCCAGTTCACCGGCAAAAAATTCTTGGATTTTTGCGAGGATCACAACATCCGGGTGGACTGGGCCGCCGTAGCTCATCCCATGTCGAATGGGCAAGTAGAGCGCGCCAATGGCATGATCCTACAAGGGCTCAAGCCTCGGATTTACAACAACCTCAACAAGTTCGGCAAGCGGTGGATGAAGGAACTCCCCTCGGTGGTCTGGAGCCTGAGGACGACGCCGAGCCGAGCCACGGGTTTCACGCCGTTCTTCCTGGTCTACGGGGCCGAGGCCGTCTTGCCCACGGACCTGGAATACGGCTCCCCGAGGACGAGGGCCTACGACGATGAAAGTAACCAAGCTAGCCGAGAGGACTCGCTGGACCAGCTGGACGAGGCTCGGGACAGGGCCTTACTACACTCGGCGTGGTACCAGCAGTCCCTGCGACGCTACCACGCCCGAGGGGTCCGACCCCGAGACCTCCAGGTGGGTGACCTGGTGCTTCGGCTGCGGCAAGACGCCCGAGGGAGGCACAAGCTCACGCCCCCCTGGGAGGGGCCGTTCATCATCGCCAAAGTTCTGAAGCCCGGAACGTACAAGCTGGCCAACAGTCAAGACGAGGTCTACGGCAACGCTTGGAACATCCAACAGCTACATCGCTTCTACCCTTAAGATGTTTCCAAGTTGTTCATATACCCCGCACCCACGCAAAGTTTAGTCAACAAGGAAGGGTCGGCCTCGCCTCGGCAAGGCCCGACCCTCCCTCGGGGGCTAAAAGGGGGGAAACCCCCTCTGCGTCAAAATTTTCCTCGAACAGAAAATCTCTTTTATCAGAATACCTTTCGTGCTTTTTGACTACTTCGAAAAGTGGATCCTGGAAACGACGGGGTACACGTAAGCAGTCAAGGCTGACCGAGCCGAGGGACTCTTACGCCTCCGGGATACGGATACCTCACTCATCACCTTCTGCGATAAGTAACTCGCGTTCGGATAAGGTGAATCCGCGGATCGAACAAGTCTTTACGTACGGAAGCCCTTCTGTCAAAGCGATTCTTCGAGCCTTCTCGACCGAGTCGGTGACAGGGCCTCATGGACGGGTGGAAGTACGCGTAAGCGGCGAGGCCGACCGAGCCGAGGGACTCCCACGCCTCCGGGATACGGATACCTCACTCATCACCTTCCGCGAGAAGCAACTCTCGCTCGCACTAACATCCCTGCTACCGACAAAAAGTCTAGATACTCGAAACAAGAGGAAAAGAGACGCAGCTTTATAACGCAGCAAGGGTGTGTGTTCTGGCCTCGACGGCCGCACAAGGCCCACGCTACAAGACGATTTGACCCTGCAGGCTCGGATCTTGACGCTGGAAGAGGGCGATGGCACCCTCGGCATCGACAGCACCTTCGGCAAGGCCCGACCTAGCCTCGGACGGCGACGCGGTCCGAGGGCCTCCGCTCCGAAGGACGACGTCATCACCGCGCCCGAGCAATCTCTGCCAGGGACTTCTCCGAGAACCCGGCCCGAGCGGACGGCTCGGCCGGCCACCTCTGGGGCCTCGGCCGACCACCTTCCGAGGGCGCCAGCCCGGTCCGAAGCCTCGGCTGGTCAACTCCGACGTTGATCCTGCCAACGGACAACTCGGCCAGGCTCCGGCCAAACAGGTTTCATTTTTGAGCTAACTCCGCCTCTGCTCATGCTGATATCGCTACCCCTGGCCTCGGCTCGACGAAGAGCGGTCGAGGGGTCTCTTTAACTAAGACTAGAGGAGCCTCGAACAACAGGTCCGACCGAGCCAAGGGATTCCTACGCCTCCGGGATACGGATACCTTACTCGTCACCTTGACACGGGGCGACTCACGCTTGGTGAAGCGGTTCAGGCAAACAACAGGCGAGTCTTAGTGCTCAGAAATGAGGAAAAAACACGGCTCCGTGCCGAAGTTACATACATGTTCAGGCCCCGAAAGCCGAAATGAACAAAAAACCCGGCACTCGAAGTGCCATTACAAACGGAACTCCGGTTCCGTCCCCGCAGGTGCGGACAACCTCCCCGCCAGAGAAGCCCATGGAGCGACGAGCTCTGGGCGAATCACCAGCAAACGCGGGTCGCCCCAAGGCGCATCGGCAGGTCCTCCCTCCTGTCCTCGCCACGCAAGCGAGGAAGAGGACGGAATGTTGCATCCTAGCTGGATAGCAACAGCCCGCCTCCCCCAGCATGACTGGAGGACGTCTCCTCCGCAGAACTGGAGGATGGTCTCCACCGCCAGAAGCTGGAAGAGGAGGCGGTCGGCCGACCCACGCAAGGGGCAGAACACCGGCTTGGCCCGGGTCCTGTCCCGGCCGGGATGATGAAGACCAGCTGGGAGCGGGGCAAAGGCCACAGCCCAGCTGCTCCTCCCCATCCAGGGGCTGGTGGTCGCCGTCTTGGGTGACCCCCGGCGAGGGGGAGCGGCTGGGCTAGTTGATGAAAATCCTTGAAGCCGAACGATGGCTGAAAGGTACCAACTCCCACGGAGTTGCGTTCCTCCAACGATGGGGCGAAAAGACGGCGGTTTCCCCCATCCGGGGGCTTGAAAGGTGGAAAGACGCGATGCATAAGGAAGGAAGAAGACATGGTCGCCTTACGAAGGGGGACGCCCTCCTTTTAAAGGCAACTCCCCCTGCTTGCGCTCCCAACCGTCACGGGCCAAGTCTTCTCCAACACGCCTCCAAAGCCCTCCCCCGCGGCGCGGGGGCTGGGACCCACAAGTCATGGAGACCGGCTCCGAGCAGAAGAAGCCGAACCGCCGCGCACGACGCGCGCAACCACCCAGCGGTTACAAGTAACCCTCCACTTTTGCCCAGACCAGCGGGCGAAAGGGGCAGGCAGCCATGCAGGCGGCATGCAACCATGCCAAGTGGCCGCGCTCCTCCGACTCCTGGCAGGCCAGCGCGGAGGCCCAAGTCCACGCGTCGCGCAACCGGCGCGCCGGATGCAGCATGCAAGCCGCTGTACCACTTGCGCCACCACCGCACCTCCTCGATTGCGGAACCGATACCGCGATTCGAGGCGACCCAGCCCGCGACCCAGCAGCGCCAGCCTGGCGCAGCGGTCAAACGCGGTCAAAAGTGGGCCGGCAGTAATGACGGTGGCAGGCGCGCGAGAGCAGCGACCACGCCATCAGCCAAGCTCATGTCCCATCCGGAGGCAGCGAGAGAACCCCCTCTCACGGTGTGAAGACGACGCGCCCGTGACCCGTACCTCGAACGGCTCGCGCACGCGCAACGGCAGCCTCGCCAACTACTCGCCCCGGCGCATTAACTCTGCGGCTGGACAGGCAACGTTTCTGGCAGGGGCAGCTGGCGGCGCTTCGCCTTCGCCAACACGACCACACCAAAAAAGGTACGCCACGTCGCTCGGTTTCGTATCCTTTTTTCCCTTTTTTCTCTTTCTCTATCTCTTGCAACAGGGACCGGGAAAGGGGATACCCCCAAAGGGATCCTTCCCCGTGAAGGAACTAGGCTCCGAGCCTCCCTACTGATCAGGGGTTCGAAGGCTGGCCCCCCGAGGGGTTCAACAGCCGCCTCAGATCGCGTGGGCTCGACACCCACTACTGGTCAGGGGTTCGAAGGTCGGCCTCCCGAAAGGTTCCACGACCGCCTCAGGCTACTCGGGCTCCGCGCCCATTACTGATCAGGGGTTCGAAGGCTGGCCTTTCGAAGGGTTCACAGTCGCCTCAGACGCCGAGCGAGGGATGACCAGGGGTACGTTCGATACATAACCAAGGCTCGGGCTGCGCTCCCGAGGTACCCTAGGACATTTCCGAGACCATCGGGAACGATCCTGTAACGGAATCCCATCGGAGGGAGGCAACGAGCCCTCGGACCCCGTCGCCAGGGGACCGGGTCCGGCAGATCACCCGCAGGTACTTTTGGGCGTGCCTCCGGGCCCCTAGCCGACCTCCAACGAACGGGGCACGGACGTCCACTCGGATTACCCGATTGCAGCTCACCGGAGACACCATGTTCGGTGCCCATCGAGGGTAACATGGCGCTCTCACCCCTCCTCCTTGCGGAAAGGCGACGTAGGGGCGTATGTAAAAAAGTCGAGTCTGTCCCTGATCGTCCTCTCGCCCTGTGCAGAGGCTCGGGGGCTGCTCTCGCAAACCCGGCTCCGGCCGACCCGTTGACAGCGTCAACATACCAGCCCGAGAACTTGGCCCCCGACAGTGCACCCGGGCTACGGCCTGCTCGCATGAGGGAACCGCCAGACCAGCCGATGCATTACGCAAGGCATTAAGACCTCGAAGGAGTGAAACCACTCCTCCGAGGCCTCGGGGGCTACACCCGGCGGGTGCGCTCGCGCGCACCCACCGGAACAAAGTACAACCGAGAAAGGCTGGTCCCCTTGCAAAAAAGTGCGACGCAAGCCTCCAAGCGAGTGTTAACACTCCCTTCGAGGCTCGGGGGCTACTGTCGGGGACCATAATTAGGGGTACCCTCAAGACGCCTAATTCTCAGCTGGTAACCCCCATCAGCATAAAGCTGCAGAGGCCTGATGGGTTTGATTAAGTCAGGGATCAGTCCATACAAGCGACTTGATCGCGCCTCGCCCGAGCCTAGCCTCGGGCAAGGGCAGCCAACCCTGAGGTGTTTCCGTCTCGCCCGAGGCCCCTTTTTCACGGCAGACGCATCTCCGGCTCGCCCGAGGCCTTGCCTTTGTTGAGAGGCAACCCTGACTAAATCACCGCGCCAACCGACCAAGTCACCGGGGCATTTAACGCAAAAGGTAAGACCGACGGGCGACCAGGCTTCGCCAGAGGTACCATAGGAGGCTCCGCCCGACCTAGGGCTCGGACTCGGGCTAAGGCCCCGGAAGACGGCGAACTCCGCTCCGCCCGACCCAGGGCTCGGACTCGGGCTAAGGCCCCGGAAGACGGCGAACTCCGCTCCGCCCGACCCAGGGCTCGGACTCGGGCTAAGGCCCCGGAAGACGGCGAACTCCGCTCCGCCCGACCCAGGGCTCGGACTCGGGCTAAGGTCCCGGAAGACGGCGAACTCCGCTCCGCCCGACCCAGGGCTCGGACTTGGGCTAAGGCCCCGGAAGACGGCGAACTCCGCTCCGCCCGACCCAGGGCTCGGACTCGGGCTAAGACCCCGGAAGACGACGAACTCCGTTTCGCCCGACCCAGGGCTCGGACTCCGCTCTGGCCTCTGCCGAACGACCTCCGCCTCGCCCGACCCAGGAGCTCAGGTTCGGCCTCGACCATGCAGGACAGACCCGACCTCGACTTCGGAGGAACCTCCACGTCGCCCGACCTAGGACACAAGTCCGCCACGTCAACAGGAAGCGTCATCATCACCCTGCCCTGAGCCGACTTGGGTCGCAGAGAACAAGACCGGCGTCCCATCTGGCCAGCTCCGCCAGATAGGCAATGATGGCGCCCCGCTAGACCATGACGACGGCGACTCTCGCCTCCCTTACGAAAGCAGGGAGACGTCAGCAAGAGCACAGCTGTTCCAACAGCTGTCCCTCCATCAGGCTCCGTTACTCCTACAACAGCCACGACACCACACCGGCTGGGTGCCAAGATCTCTCCGGCTGCCACCTTGGCATGTACTTAGGGCACTAGCTCTCCCCTGCTAGACACGTAGCACCTTGCTACACCCCCATTTTGTACACCTGGATCCTCTCCTTACGACTATAAAAGGAAGGACCAGGGCCTTCTTAGAGAAGGTTGGCCTCGCGGGAACGAGGGCAGGGGCAGGCGCTCTCTTGGGGCCGCTCGCTCCCCTCACCCGCGCGGACGCTTGTAACCCCCTACTGCAAGCGCACCCGACCTGGGCGCGGGGCGAACACGAAAGGCCGCGGGAATCTCCGTCTCCCTCATCACGACCCGGCTCCGCCCACCGACCTCGCTCTCTTCCCCCCTTCGCGCTCGCCCACGCGCTCGACCCATCTGGGCTGGGGCACGCGGCACACTCACTCGTCGGCTCGGGGACCCCCCGGTCTCGAAACGCCGACAAATAATATTATGGTTCGCATACTTAGTCCTTTTTGTGCCTTCGCTGGAATGATTACCGGAACCAAAATAGAGAAACAAAGATGACAATATATGTAACAAACCAAATATATTGCAATGTGTTGACAGCTATGAAATGTAACAAATGACATGAACTGACGTTTGCACTATCAGACTACATGAGCAGCAAAGCGCTCAACAGGTACGAAATGTCACAAATGACAACAACTGGAATATGCAGTAACATACTACATGAAAATGCACTAACTCCATCAATATTCAGTTTCTCCATAGATTTGCAGTAACTCCATGCCATGCTGGCCACCACCCAAGAACTAAGTTAAATAAACATATCTCAGAAACTAAGTTGAAGGTGTATCTTCATTTCTCATGATCTTAGCCCGTAAGCCCATGTAGTATCTCCTTAGCTCTTCTGGCATAGCAGAAAGATCTAGGGTCATAATTCTCTCTTCATCCCTCTGTTTCTGCAATTCTATCTGTTGTTTCCGCAGTTCGACCTCTTCTTTCCTCACCTCCAGAAGGAGCTTTTCATTTGTAACTCGCTCCTGTTCTAGTGCAAATGCTTTATTGAATCTCTCCTCTTTTTTAACTTCCTTCTCCCCATCAGTGTCTTTCTTTTGTGCCCACATGTTTTCTAAAGTTGTTGTCACACTTTTTCTCTTTTCTTGTATAATTGCTGCTTTTGACTTTTTCTTGCCAGTTGGCCTAATCAAAGCTTGATCCTCTCCAGCTTGAACTTCATTATCTCCTTTTTCATTTGGTACCATTGCAGTACCATCAACATTTGGTTGTGTCTTCTGTTTCTTGTTTGATGTTCTACCAGAAGCTAAATCATCAAGTTTAGCTAACCATTTAGGTTGTGTTCTCAGCTTGTTCCAACAATGCATGAACTGGAAAGATTTTTTATGCTCATCTTCAGACTTGTACAAAGCACATGCCTGTGCAACCTATTCATATTTTTTAATTTGTGAGAGACATATAAGGATACTCAAAGAAAAAATGAGAGTGCAAATGAAGATCTTACCATGTCTTGCATTGTAGTACCGCTCTGACGTCTTAACTCAATTCGTGTTAGACATCCACAAAACTTGTTGACACATTTCTGAATTGTCTCCCATCGGTGCATTAGAGAATTAAGTGTACGCTTTGACTGGCACTTGTTGTGTTCATGAAAGTATTCGAATATACGAGACCAATACCGACCACCTTTTTTATCTTTGCCCACAATAGGATCCAAACTAATATTGAGCCACGCTGATACTAAAACTTCATCTTCGTCATCACTGAAATTTTTGGACCTCTTATTGTTCGGTCTTGCGTTGGGGGCTACTGGACAAATTGACATTGATTGTGACTGTAGTTCAGGGCATATGTTGCTATGAGTATCAAATTCTCTTTGACTGTTGTCATCCCTCATCATGCTAGAAAAGTATCCATTTCCTGTATACATGACAACCCACTTAGACAGAGGCTTCCAGAGGCTGGGAACATTTAAAAAGCCCACAAGTACTAGTAGTACAGAATTAAGAATAAAATGGTCACTTCACGACAATTCATTTTGTGGATAGGATTGACTACTAGCTGATCAGGGTGCAGCAAGTTTATTTCGATGCATAATCACCAAAAGACAATGATGCCAAGTATTCTTACGCAATTCTAACCAAATCTTTAGAATTATGGTACTAAAATCCAGCCATAACAGAGGCCCCACTCAGAACTAGATGCAGTAAATTAACAGAACTGGATGCAGTAAATTAACAGAGTTGGCAACCACCATTTTGCACTAATTCATCAGGATTCAGCCATGTTCAAAGTGGTCATGCGCTCACCAGATTCAGAGATCAGGCAGGTGGTACAGATTAATGGAAAAGGGTGAGGGCAGATCTACCCAATTTGGTGCTGATATTCCTTTAGTTGTGCTTATCAGCTAAAAAGGATTGTAGAAAGCAAACCCAAGCAAGTAGTCCAGTACAAATAATAAGATAACCAGAATAGGAACTGCATTTGAAATAATAAGATTGTAGAAGGAAAACGGGATCATAGGCTAACAGCACATCAGCATTAAAAACATGTATGTCTAATTGATTTCATTAGTCACAAATCAAGGAAAACTGAAAATATTGGCGACCTGCCTGAGCAATTAGTGAGGACCTTCTGTTTTCTTCTTCAGAAGAGGAATACACATGACAAGACTAGTACACACACGGCAGGAATACACACGGTTGTTCTTCAACAATGAACCAAAGATTGACGTGCCCGTTAGCTGAAGAATCAGCCGTTTACCCCAGCCTTGTACAGTTGCATAGACTTAGGGCCAGACATCGCTTTTCATTGGTGTATGGGGGACAAAGAAAACATCAAAAACCACATACCATCCATTGTTGCACACAGGTCGTCGCTGAACAAGGAGCCTCCAGTTGGATGCAGCTCGCTTTCGCCGTCGAGATCTAGTTCTCTGGCCGTGGCCATCTGCCAGTGCGGGATCCCGCCGCCGAAGGACAACACCTCCCGTATTAGCTGGCTGTCACGACGTACTTGTGGCTGTGCATTCATAGCAGATGACCGTGGTGGCTGCATCTCGAGACTTCAACCGTCCAACCACCACCTCTGCTTTCTCTCTTGCTGTCGTCGCTTTCCACTCCTCCGCCTGAGCGCAAGGGTGAAAAATAACGCAGGAAATGACTGGTGAAGCGCGCGGGTAAGGATTGGGGAAGAAATCACGTCACGGAAATTTGCGGGAGGAGGGGGCTCGGATACGGGGTGACGAAAATTTTGGGGAAAGTTAGAGAAGCTGTTGGATAAGATTTTTTTTTATTCCAAGCCTAAAATAGGTTTTGGGGTATGTTTTAGTGACTTCTTGGAGATGCTTACACCCCGCTAAAATTTAGCCCCTGTCCCATCGAATGTTTGAACCTCCGTTCCGGGTATTAAATGTAGTCGGATTATAAAACTAATTTGTCAGCCGAAGATTAAAAGACGAGACGAATCTAGTCCAGTTGGTTGGGTCTATATTTCATACTCCTATTTAAAAGTCAAATGCTTGATGTGACCCGGGCTAAACTTTAGCAGGAGCAACCAAACACCCCCTGAGATAAGGATAGAATAATAAACAGTGTAGCTGTCCCTTGATCCCCTAGGCTCTGAATCCCAAACACGCTCGTCGCTTTGAAGCTTTGTGTTGACACCCTTTTGGAGGCGCCAATTACTTAAAAGAACAGCGGCGGTGCTCTCTGGCCAAGCGCGGACGGTCCGCGACATAGGGCCGGACGGTCCGCGACCTGGCGTGAGACGGAGGTGCCCTCTGGTCAGGCACGGACGGTCCGCGGCACAGGGCCGGACGGTCCGCGACCTGGTACAGGAGCCCGGGTTCCCTGCCTGACGGCTGGACGGTCCGCGCTCTGGGGCCGGACGGTCCGCGCGTGCGCAGGGGCGGCGGAGGATCGCCGGCGGCGCCTGGATCTCGCTCCCGGGAGGGACCCCGTTAGGGAGGAGAGATCCTAGGAGTTGTCTAGGCTCGGGCAGACCGACCTAGACTCCTCTAATCGACGTAGAGTCGAGGAGAGGCGGAGAATTTGGGGATCGAGAGGCTAAACTAGGGCTAAACTAGAACTAGACTAGAACTACTCCTAATGCATAAGGTAAAAAACGAGTAATAGACTGGATTTGATCGATTGTTGGGGGTTCAATCGGCCGTAGCCCTTCATCTATATAAAGGGGGAGGTCTGGATCCGCTTCGAACTGATTTCCGAGTCAATCCCACGGTTTTAGGTAACAAATCCCGCGAGAAACTAGGAACCCTAACTGTCTCTGCGCACGCACGGACCGTCCGCGCCGCCACTGCGGACAGTCCGGACCGCGGACCGTCCGGCCTCAGGGCCGGACTGTCCACGTGACTCTTTTTGATCTCCAACATATGTCCCCTGCCTTTTGGTGAAGGTTGACAAACCAAAAGCATATGAACTAAACCTGATGTAAGTCATCGGTTTTTCAAAATAGAGATCATTCAATAAAGCACCAATGTATAAAGGCCGTTTTGGATTGTATCTTTCTCGGCCATGACCATTTGATCAATGGATCAAAATGAATAGAATGGAGGTGCCCCCCAGCCTGGATAGACAAAGGGACTATACATGTACCATGGATTCATCGTCATGCTATTCCACATTTGGGTAGGACAATATACCGATGATGAATAAACGGGTAGAAAGTACCCTGGTCTCATAGGATGAATAGACGATGCTTGTCGCATTGCCTTTTGGGCCGTTTTGTTCGGCCGTTTCGTTTTGGTAGGTGACCGGGGTTTCTTTGTTGACCGATCACGTGGAACGGTCTTTTTGCTAGCATTTTTGGAGAGCAACTGATCAAAAGTAGGGTCGGCTTTGATCAGCCGACTATATGTGCTTTGACCTTGCGTCTTTTTCCTTGCTTCGTGTAGAGGTTGACGCCTTTGGTCATAGGTGGACTGTCCGGCTGAGTTAGCCGGACCATTTGTCTGAGCACCGGATTGTCCGCACGTAGGTGCCAGACCATCTACGATGCTCGGGCTAGGCTGATGTATTTGGTTCATTAACCGTGCCTGCCCCCCGGCGTCTTCGGACTTTTTAGCCTTCTCGTCCGAAGCCTTTCGAGTAATCTCCTTTTGTGATATATCTGTCATGCGAGGATCACCAATGACGATGCCCTTACCTTTGCCTTTATCGGCCATTTCGGGCCGAACCAAGATCTTTTTGCATGTGAGTTCTATTGTATTAACAGGAAAGGGTTGTGTGTCTACTTGCATCTCCTGAAAAGCCAATCGACCCTCATTTATGGACAATTGTATCTGTCGACGAAAAACATTACAATCATTGGTGGCATGAGAAAAGGAATTATGCCACTTACAATAAGCATGCCTCTTTAATTCATCAGGAGGAGGAATAGTATGAGTTAATTTAATGTTGCCGTTTTTAGTAACTCGTCAAATATTTTATCGCATTTGGCAACATTAAACATAAACTTAACTTCTTCTTGTCGATTCTTTCGAATCGACTGTAAAGCAGAACACGGTGAAGGTTTAGCCTGCCCTGGCCAAACCAGTTCGGCGGTGTATACATCCGTGGATTCATCGTCCGAGTTATCGTATCCCACTAGATGCATCTTATGGCTAGCCGATTTTGATGTTTCCTTACTTCGGCTTTCATAGGTCATAGCCCGTTGGTGCAAGTGCACTAGCGAAAAGAATTGGGTGCCATCCAATTTTTCTTTTAAGTAGGGTCACAACCCATTGAAAGCCAACCCTGTTAGTTGTTTTTCTGCGACATGGATTTGAAAGCATCGGTTTCTAGTATCCCGGAACCTTCGGATATAGTCATTAACCAATTCTTCAGGCCCCTGTCGGACTGAGGCTAAGTCAGCCAATTCTAATTCATGTTCTCCTGAGAAGAAGTGTTCATGAAATTTCTGCTCTAATTCTTCCCAAGAGTTAATAGAGTTTGGTGGCAAGGCTGCGTACCATGCGAATGCAGTATCAGTAAGGGACAACGAGAATAAACGAACGCGGTAGGCTTCCCCATCAGCCAATTCTCCCAAGTGTGCTATGAATTGGCTTATATGTTCGTGTGTGCTTTTCCCACTTTCACCAGAAAACTTAGAGAAGTCTGGTATTCTAGTTCCCTGTGGGTATGGCACGGCGTCGAATCGGTGGCTATAAGGCTTCCGATACGATTGCCCTGTACCTGACACACTAACACCGAGTTTGTCCCTAAACATCCCGGCTACCTCATCTCAGACCCTCTCCGCCATGTCTAGCGACCATCCATTGAGTTTGTGGGTGGAGATTTCAGGTTGCCTGACATTACTCTGTCGGCTTTCCTCCCAGGGATGTTTGAGGTGTGTGTTAGATGTCCTATTAATGTCACCAGCTCCTGCCCTATACCCCTCAGGCTCTCTTGTGGCCGAATAGTAATCAGCCCTATGTCCATGAGGTGGTATGGCATGATTATAATGTGTTGCTGGTGGGGCACCATAATGTTGCTGCGATGAATGTGGGAACTGTGCGTATTGCGCAGCTCTCGGCTCTGCGTATGCATATCCGGACGGTCCAGCGTAAGAGGCCGAATGGTCCGCGACCTGGCCAAATAGTCCGAAGGTATATCCGGATTGTCCACCCGTATATGGTGCTATGTGGGTAGTCTCGTACCCAGACCTTCTGTCGTAAAGAACTGTACGGTCCGCGATCGGACTGAATGGTCCAGGGCTGTACCCGGACGGATCGGCCATATATGGCGCGACTTGGGCAGTCTGCGCATGGACTCGTGTAGAGTCGGATGGTCCAGCGTAATACGTCGGCCGGTTCATGCCATATTCGGACGGTCCGGCGTGATGCACCGGACGGTCCGTGATGGGGTCGAAGTGTTCAGGGTTGTACCCTGATGGTCCGGCCATGTACGGTGCGACCTGAGTGTTTTGTGTGCGGGCCTGCATCTGGTCGGACGGTCCAGCGAAATACGCCGGACGATCCACGGTATAACCGGACTGTCTGAGATGATGCTCGGACGGTCCGGTCGCGTCCAGTACCTGCCGCGTGCCTAGTTGTTGCGGCTGTGATGGTGACACGAAAGCGTGCATCGGCATACCATATGATGGCTGGGTCAAGGGTGACCCGTTTATAGTCGATGTGTTTGACGTGGGTGGCACTGTATTAGACTCTCGCGATGGAAAGTTAGGAGTAGCTGATTTCTCGTATGCACGTAAATGCATTTTAATAGTGTCGGCGTTCCGAGACCGGGGGTTCCCTGGGCCGACGAGTGAATGTCGTCGCGTGCCCCAGCCCAGATGGGTCGAGCGCGAGGGCGAGCGCGAAGGGGGGAGAGCGAGGCGGCCGGAGACAGGCGTGAGAGAGGTGGGAATCCCGCGACCCTCGTGTTCGTCCCGCGCCCAGGTCGGGTGCGCTTGCAGTAGGGGGTTACAAGCGTCCACGCGGGAGAGGGAGCGAGCGGCTCCAAGCGAGCGCCTGTTCTCGTCCTCGTCCCCGCGCGGCCAACCCTCTCTAAGAGGGCTCTGGTCCTCCCTTTTATAGGCGTAAGGAGAGGATCCAGGTGTACAATGGGGGGTGTAGCAGGGTGCTACGTGTCTAGCGGAGGTGAGCTAGCGCCCTAGGTACATGCCGTTGTGGCAGCCGGAGAGATCTTGGCACCTAGCTGGTGTGATGTCGTGGCCGTCGAAGGAGCGATGGAGCTTGGCGGAGGGACAGCTGTCGGAGCGGTTTAGTCCTTGCTGACGTCTTCTTGCTTCCGTAAGGGGGCTGAGAGCCGCCGTCGTCACAGAGCACGCGTGGCGCCATCATTGCCTATCCGGCGGAGCGAGCCAGATGGGACACCGGTCTTGTTCCTTGCGGCCCGAGTCAGCTCGGGGTAGGGTGATGATGGCGCCTCCTGTTGACGTGGCTGGTCTACGCCCTAGGTTGGGCGATGTGGAAGCTCCTCCGAAGCCGAGGTCGAGTCCGAGCCCCCGGGTCGGGCGAGGCGGAGATTGCCGTCTTCTGGGGCCGAGCCCTGGGTCGGCGAGGCAGAGATCGTCGTCTTCTAGGGCCGAGCCCAAGTCCGAGCCCTGGGTCGGGCGAGGCGGAGATCGTCGTCTTCTGGGGCCGAGCCCAAGTCCGAGCCCTGGGTCGGGCGAGGCGGAGATCGTCGTCTTCTGGGGCCGAGCCCAAGTCCGAGCCCTGGGTCGGGCGGAGTTCGCCATCTTCCGGGACTTAGCCCGAGTCCGAGCCCTGGGTCGGGCGGAGTTCGCCGTCTTCCGGGACTTAGCCCGAGTCCGAGCCCTGGGTCGGGCGGAGTTCGCCGTCTTCCGGGACTTAGCCCGAGTCCGAGCCCTGGGTCGGGCGGAGATCGTCGTCTTCTAGGGCCTAGCCCGAGTCTGAGCCCTGGGTCGGGCGGAGTTCGCCGTCTTCCGGGACTTGGCCCGAGTCCGAGCCCTTGGTCAGGCGAAGCGGAGCTTCCTATGGTGCCTCCGGCAGGGCCTGACTGCTTGTCAGTCTTACTCTGTCCAGTGGCACTGCAGTCGGTGTGGCGTAGGCGGCGCTGTCCTTCTGTCAGGCCGGTCAGTGGAGCGGCGAAGTGACGGCGGTCACTTCGGCTTTGCCGGCGGGGGGCGCGCGCCAGGATAAGGGTGTCAGGCCACCTTTGCATTAAATGCTCCTGCGACTTGGTCAGTCGGTGCGGCGATTTGGTCAGGGTTACTTCTTAGCGAAGGCAGGGCCTCGGGCGAGCCGGGAATATGTTCGCCGCTGAAGGGGGGCCTCGGGCGAGATGGAAATCCTCCAGGGGTCGGCTGCCCTTGTCCGAGGCTAGGGTCGGGTGAGGCGTGATCGTGTCCCTCGAATGGACTGATCCCTGACTTAATCGCACCCATCAGGCCTTTGCAGCTTCATGCTGATGGGGGTTACCAGCTGAGAATTAGGAGCCTTGAGGGTACCCCTAATTATGGTCCCCGACAGTAGCCCCCAAGCCTCGAAGGGAGTGTTTGCACTCGCTTGGAGGCTTTCGTCGCACTTTTTTGCAAGGGGACCAGCCTTTCTCGGTTGCGTTTTGTTCCGGTGGGTGCGCGCGAGCGCACCCGCCGGGTGTAGCCCTCGAGGCCTCGGAGGAGTGGTTTCACTCCTTCGAGGACTTACTGCCTCACATAGTGCTTCGGCTGGTCTGGTCGTTCCCTCATGCGAACTGGCCGTAGCCCAGGTGTACGGTCGGGTCCCAAGTTCTCGGGCTGGTATGTTGACGCTGTCAACGGTTCGGCCGGAGCCGGGTTTGCGAGAGCAACCCCCGAGCCTCTGCACAGAGCGAGAGGGCGGTCAGGGGTAGACTCGGCTTTTTTACATACGCCCCTGCGTCGCCTTTCCGCAAGGAGGAGGGGGGGGAAAGCGCCATGTTGCCCTCGATGGGCGCCGAACATGGTGTCTCCGACGAGCTGCAAGCGGGTAATCCGAGTGGACGTCCGTGCCCCATTCGTTAGGAGTCGGCTAGGGGCCCAGAGGCACGCCCAAAAGTACCTACGGGTGATCTGCCAGACCCGGTCCCCTGGTGACAGGGTCCGAGGGCTCGATGCCTCCCTCTGGTGGGGATTCTGTTACAAGATCGTTCCCGCCGGTCTTGGAAATGTCCTAGGGTACCTCGGGAGCGCAGCCCGAGCCTTGGTTATGTATCGAACGTACCCATGGTCATCCCTCGCTCGGCGTCTGGGGCGGCTGTGAACCCTTCGGGGGCCAGCCTTTGAACCCCTGATCAGTATTGGGCGCGGAGCCCGAGTAGCCTGAGGCGGTCGTTGAACCCTTTCGAGGGGCCGGCCTTTGAACCTCTGACCAGTAGTGGGTGTAGGGCCCACGCGATCTGAGGCGGCTGTTGAACCCTTCCGGGGGGCCAGCCTTCGAACCTCTGATCAGTAGGGGGGCTCGGAGCCTGGTTCCTTCTCGGGGAAGGATCCTTTTCGGGGTATCCCCCTTTCCCGGTCCCTGTTGCAAGAGAGAGAAAGAGGAAAAACGGAAAAGGATACGAAATCGAACGACGCGGCGTACCTTTTTGGACGCGTTCATTATGGCGAAGGGGAAGCGTCGCCCGCTTCTCCTGCCAGAGGCGCCGCGTGTCCCGTCGCGGAGTTAATGCGACGGGGCGAGTGGTTGGAGGGGCGACCGTTGCGCGTGCGCGAGCCGTTCGAGGAACGGATCACGGGCGTGTCGTCCTCACGCCGTGGGAGAGGGTTCTCTCGCTGCCCCCGGATGGGACGTAAGCCTGGCTGACGACGCGACCGCTGCGCCTGCTCGCCTGCCACCGCCATTACTGCCGGCCCACTTTTGGCCGTGTTGACCGTCGCGCCAGGCTGGTGCTACTGGGTCGCGCGCCGGGTCGCCTCGAGTCGTGGTATTGGTTCCGCAGTCGAGGAGGTGCGGTGGTGGCGCGGGTGGCGATGTAGTTACTCACACGTAGCAACCGGCGCACCGGTTGCATGACGCGTGGGCCTAGGCCTCCATGCCGGGCGTGTTGGGAGTCGGAGGAGCGCGCCCACTTGGCGCGGTTGCATGCCGCCTGCATGGCTGCCCACCCTTTCGCCCGTTGGTCTGGGCAAAAGTGGAGGGTCGTTTGTAACCGCTGGGCGGTTGTATGTACCGCGCGCGGCGGTTTGGCTTCTTCTGCCCTGAGTTGGCTTGCATGACGTGTGGGACCCAGCCCCTGCGCCGTAGGGGAGGACCTTGGAGTGTGTTGGAGAAGACTCAGCCCGTGACGGCTGGGGACGCGAGTAGGGAGGACCGCCCTTAAAAGGAGGGTGACCCCCTTGGAGGGCGACCACGTCTTCGCGCTCCCTTATGCATCGTGTCTTTCCACCTTCCAGGCCCCCGGATGGGGGAGATCCGCCGTCTTTCTGCCTCGTCGTTGGGGGAACGCAACTCCGCGGGAGTTGGTACCTTTCAGCCATCGTTCGGCTTCAAGGATTTTCATCATGCAGCCCGGCTGCACCCCTCCACCGGCGGTCACCCAAGACGGTGACCTCCAGCTTGATGGTGGGGGAAAGCAAGCCGGGCTGCGATCTTGGTCCCACCCTCAGCTTCAAGGATGTTCATCATCCTCGCTGGGGTGGTGGCCGGGCTGAGCCGGAGCTCTACCTCCCGCGCGGGCTCGTGGGTCACCCTCTCCCACGGCGTTCGAGGGAGAGGGCACTCGCTGGCCCTGCGGGCGGGTCGGACTTCGACAACGCGGGGCCGGTCGACGGCAGGCGTCGTCAGCCCCAGCGCGTCGGGCTCGTCGGGTTGGCCCCCGGTGCCTCCTCCCGCCGGAAAGTGGCTGCCGCGCCGTGTGCACGGGAGGACCGCCTAAGATGTCGCGCGCTGCTAGGGCGGCGTTCGTGTTCTGGGGCGATCCTGCCTTCGCACCGGTACGGTGCCTCCGCGGGGAGGTCGGTGCCCTGCTCGTCCGGGAGGATCTGAGCGGGGACCTGTCGGCGGGCTGACAACCCCTGTCGTCGGTGCCGAGGCGGAGGCGGCTCGTGAAGTCCCCGTCGCTGACGGGATCACCGCCACCATCCGCGCTCCGGGCCTCCGGCTCTTTGTACTTGTCCTCGCCCCTCGAGCGTCGGCGTGGGCGAGGGCAAGGCTGCAGCGGCATTCGCCCTGAGGCCATCGCCGCTGCAGTTTGGCCACCCGTAGAGGGGGTCGTTGTCGCTGCTGCTGGAGCGGGCGAAGGTGAGCCGTCCGTCGGTCTTCTGTTGCTCCACAGGTCTCTCCCCTCGTCGAGTGGGGTTGTTCGTACCTGCGGAGGCGGAACCGGAGTTCCGTTTGTAACGGCACCTTGAGTGCCATTGTTTTTGTTCATTGTGGCTGTCGGGGCCTGAACATGTATGTGATTTCGGCACGGAGCCGTGTATTTTCCTCCTTTTCGAGCACTGAGTCTCGCCTGTTGGTTGTCTGAACCGCTTCACCAAGCGTGAGTAGCCCCGTGTACAGGTGACGAGTGAGGTATCCGTATCCCGGAGGCGTAGGAGTCCCTCGGCTCGGTCGGCCTTGTTGTCCGAGGCTTCTCTAACTTAGTTAAAGGAACCCCTCGGCCGCTCTTCGATGAGCCGAGGCCAGGGGTAGCGGCGTCAACATGGACAGAGGCAGAGTTGGCTCGAAAAGGAAACCTGGTTGGCCGGAGCCTGGCCGGGTCGTCCGTTAGCGGGACCGACGCTGGAATTGACCAGCCGAGGCCTCGGGTCGGGCTTACGTCCTTGGAGGGCAGCTGGCCGAGGCCTCGGGGTGACCGACCGAGCTGCCTGCTCGGGCTGGATTGACATCCTCGGAAGGTAACTGGCCAAGGCCCCGGGGTGACCGACCGAGCCGCCTACTCGGGCCAGATTCCCGGAGAAGACCCTGGCGGCGATGGCCCGGGCGTGGTGATGACGTCGTCCTCCAGAGTGGAGATCCTCGGACCGCGTCGCCGTCCGAGGCTAGGTCAGCCCTCGTCGAAGGTGTCGTCAATGCCAAGGGTGCTGCTGCTCCCTTCAGCCGTCAAGATCCGAGCCTGCAGGATCGGATTGTCTTGTAGCGTTTGTTTCCTGCGGCCGCCGAGGCCTAAACACACCCTCGCCGTGTTGTAAAGCTGCGTCTCTTTTCCTTTTATTTCGAGTATCTGGACTTTTTTGTTGGTAACAGAGATGTTTGTGCGAGCAAGAGTTGCTTCTCGCGGAAGGTGATGAGTGAGGTATCCGTATCCCGGAGGCGTAGGAGTCCCTCGGCTCGGTTGGCCTTGCCGCTTACGCGCACTCTTACCCGTCCATGGGGCTCTGTCACCGACACAGTCGAGAAGGCTCGAAGGATCGCTTCGGCAGAAGAGCTTTCGGGCGTGAAGACTTGTTCGGTCCGCAGAATCACTTATCCGAACGTGAGTTACTTATCGCAGAAGGTGATGAGTGAGGTATCCGTATCCCGGAGGCGTAGGAGTCCCTCGGCTCGGTCAGCCTTGGCTGCTTACGTGTACTCCGTCGTTTTCAGGATCCACTTTCAAAGTAGCCAAAAAGCGCGAAAGACATTCTGGCAGAAAAGATCTTTTTTCGAGGAAAATTTCGACGCAGAGGGGGTTCCCCCCCCTTTTAGCCCCCGAGGGAGGGTCGGGCTTTGCCGAGGCGAGGCCGACCCTTCCTTGATGACTAAACTTTGCGTGGGTGCGAGGTATATGATCAACTTGAAAACATCTTAAGGGTAGAAGCGATGTAGCTGTTGGATGTTCCACGCGTTGTCGTAGACCTCGCCTTGGCTGTTGGCCAGCTTGTATGTTCCGGGCTTCAGAACCTTGGCGATGACGAATGGCCCCTCCCAGGGAGGCGTGAGCTTGTGCCGCCCTCGGGCGTCTTGTCGCAGCCGAAGCGCCAGGTCGCCCCCCTGGAGGTCTTGGGACCGGACCCCTCGGGCGTGTTAGCGTCGCAGGGACTGCTGGTACCGCGCCGAGTGTAGCAAGGCCTGGTCCCGAGCCTCCTCCAGCTGGTCCAGCGAGTTTTCTCGGCTGACTTGGTTGCTTTGGTCGGTGTAGGCCCTCGTCCTCGGGGAACCGTATTCTAAGTCTGTGGGCAAGATGGCTTCGGCCCCATAGACTAGAAAGAACGGCGTGAAGCCCGTGGCTCGGCTCGGCGTTGTCCTCAGACTCCAGACCACTGAGGGGAGTTCCTTCATCCATCGCTTACCGAACTTGTTGAGGTCGTTGTAGATCCGAGGCTTGAGCCCTTGTAGAATCATGCCGTTGGCACGCTCCACCTGCCCATTCGTCATGGGATGAGCCACGGTGGCCCAGTCCACCCGGATGTGGTGATCCTCGCAGAAGTCCAGGAACTTTCTGTCGGTGAACTCGGTGCCGTTGTCGGTGATGATGGAGTTCGGGACCCCGAAGCGATGGATGATGTTGGTGAAGAACGCCACCGCCTGCTCGGACCTGATTCTGTTCAGGGGTCGGACCTCGATCCACTTGGAGAATTTGTCGATGGCGACCAGCAGGTGCGTGTAGCCCCCGGGTGCCTTCTGCAAGGGGCCGACGAGGTCCAGACCCCACACCGTAAAAGGCCAGGTGATGGGTATCGTCTGCAGAGCGTGAGAAGGCAGATGGGTCTGCCTCGCGTAGAATTGGCACCCTTCGCAGGTGCGGACGATTCGGGTAGCGTTGGCCACCGCCGTCGGCCAGTAGAAGCCTTGCCGAAAAGCGTTCCCGACAAGGGCTCGAGGCGCTGCGTGATGGCCGCAAGCCCCCGAGTGTATCTCTCGCAGGAGTTCCTGACCTTCGGCGATGGGGATGCATCGCTGGAGGATGCCTGAGGGGCTGCGGTGGTAGAGCTCCTTCTCATCTCCCAGCAAGACGAACGACTTGGCGCGCCGCGCCACCCGCCGAGCCTCGGCTCGGTCGAGGGGTAGCTCTCCTCGGTGGAGATATTGCAGGTACGGGGTCTGCCAGTTTTGATTAGGCGCGACCCCGCTTCGCTCCTCCTCGACGCGCAGTGCCTCACCCTCGGGGGCCGAGGGTACCTTGGACTGAACCGAGGGCACCTCGGGTCGAGCTGAGGGTGCCTCGGACTGAGCCGAGGGCGCCTCGGGTTGAGCCGTGGGTGCCTCGGACTGGGCCGAGGGTACCTCGGGCTCGGGTGTGTCGTCGATCTTGACGGAGGGTTGATGCAGGTCTCGGGAGAAAACGTCCGGGGGAACCGTCGTTCGCCCCGAGGCTATTTTAGCCAGCTCGTCCACAATCTCGTTGTAGCGCCGAGCGATGTGGTTGAGCTCGAGCCCGTAGAACTTGTCTTCCAAGCGCCGAACCTCATCGCAGTAGGCCTCCATCTTCGGGTCGCGGCAATGGGAGTTCTTCATGACTTGGTCGATGACGAGCTACGAGTCACCACGAGCGTCGAGGCGTCGGACCCCTAGCTCGATGGCGATCCGTAACCCGTTGACCAGGGCCTCATATTCGGCCACATTGTTGGACGCCGAGAAGTGGAGGCGTAGCACGTAGCGTAGATGCTTTCCGAGGGGTGAGATGAAGAGTAGGCCTGCGCCGGCCCCTGTCTTCATCAGCGACCCGTCGAAGAACATGGTCCAGAGCTCCGGTTGGATCGGAGCCGTCGGTAGCTGGGTGTCGACCCATTCAGCCATGAAGTCCACCAAGACCTGGGACTTAATGGCTTTCCGAGGAGCGAACGAGATTGTCTCGCCCATGATCTCCACCGCCCACTTTGCAATCCTACCCGAGGCCTCTCGGCACTGGATGATCTCTCCCAGGGGGAAGGATGACACCATAGTTACCGGATGAGACTCGAAGTAGTGTCGCAGCTTCCGTCGCGTTAGGATCACCGCGTACAGCAGCTTCTGAACTTGTGGGTAGCGGATCTTGGTTTCGGACAGTACCTCGCTGACGAAGTAGACTGGCCTCTGAACGGGCAATGCATGCCCCTCTTCTTGCCTCTCGACCACAATCGCAGCGCTAACCACCTGGGTGGTCGCGGCGACGTAGACCAGGAGGACTTCTCCGGCAGCTGGGGGCACCAAGATAGGCGCCTTTGTGAGGAGCGCCTTCAGGTTCCCGAGGGCTTCCTCGGCCTCAGGGGTCCAAGTGAAGCACTCGGCCTTCCTTAAGAGGCGGTACAGAGGTAGACCTCTTTCGCCGAGGCATGAGATGAAACGGCTCAGAGCCGCGAGGCATCCCATGACCCTCTGTACGCCTTTCAAGTCCTTGATGGGCCCCATGCTGGTAATGGCTGCGATCTTTTCCGGGTTGGCTTCGATGCCCCGCTCGGAGACGATGAACCCCAAGAGCAAGTCTCGGGGCACCCCGAAGACACACTTTTCGGGATTGAGCTTGATGCCTTTCGCCTTGAGACATCGGAATGTCGTTTCAAGGTCGGAAAGGAGGTCGGAGGCTCTCCTCGTCTTGACTACGATGTCATCGACGTAGGCCTCGACCGTGCGGCCAATGTGTTCGCCGAACACATGGTTCATGCACCGTTGGTACGTCGCGCCCGCATTCCTCAAACCGAACGGTATGGTGACATAGCAGTACATGCCGAAGGGTGTGATGAAAGAAGTCGCGAGCTAGTCGGACTCTTTCATCTTGATTTGATGATACTCTGAGTAGGCATCGAGAAAAGACAGGGTTTCGCACCCAGCAGTGGAATCCACGATTTGGTCGATGCGAGGCAGAGGGTAGGGAACCTTCGGACATGCTTTGTTGAGACCAGTGTAGTCTACACACATCCGCCATTTCCCCCCTTTCTTTCTCACAAGCACAGGGTTGGCAAGCCATTCGGGATGGAATACCTCTTTGATGAACCCTGCTGCCATTAGCTTGTGAATCTCCTCGCCTATGGCTCTGCGCTTCTCCTCGTCGAATCGGCGCAGCGGCTGCTTGACGGGTCGGGTTCCGACTCGGATGTCCAGCGAGTGCTCGGCGACATCCCTCGGTACGCCGGGCATGTCCGAGGGGCTCCACGCGAAGACGTCGGCGTTCGCGCGGAGAAAGTCGACGAGCACTGCTTCCTATTTGGGATCGAACCCGGAGCCGATTCGGATCTGCTTGGAGGTGTCGCCGCTGGGGTCGAGGGGGACGGACTTAACCGTCTCCGCTGGCTCAAAGTTGCCGGCGTGACGCTTCACGTCTGGCACCTCCTTAGAGAGGCTCTCCAGGTCGGCGATGAGGGCCTCGGCGTACTCCACGCACTCCACGTCGCATTCGAACGCGTGTTTGTACGTAGGGCCAACGGTGATGACCCCGTTGGGGCCCGGCATCTTGAGCTTCAGGTAGGTGTAGTTGGGGACGGCCATGAACTTCGCGTAGCACAGCCTCCCCAGTACCGCGTGGTAGGTTCCTCGGAACCTGACCACCTCGAACGTCAGGGTCTCCCTTCGGAAGTTGGAGGGTGTTCCGAAGCAGACGAGAAGGTCGAGCTGTCCGAGGGGTTGGACGCGCTTCCCGGGGATGATCCCATGGAAGGGCGCAGCGCCTGCCTGGACAGAGGACAGATCAACACGCAGGAGCCCGAGGGTCTCGGCGTAGATGATGTTGAGGCTGCTGCCTCCGTCCATGAGGACCTTGGTGAGCCTGACGTCGCCGATGACGGGGTCGACGACGAGCGGGTATTTCCCCGGGCTCGGCACATGGTCGGGGTGATCGTCTCGGTCGAAGGTGATGGGCTTGTCGGACCAGTCTAGATAGACTGGCGCCGCCACCTTGACTGAGCAGACCTCCCGGCGCTCTTGCTTGCGGTGCCGAGCCGAGGTGTTCGCCGCTTGCCCACCATAGATCATGAAGCAGTCGCGGACCTCGGGGAACTCTCCTGCCTGGTGATCTTCCTTCTTGTCGTCGTCGCGGGCCTTGCCACCCTCCGCGGGTGGCCCAGCCCTGTGGAAGTGGCGCCGAAGCATGACGCACTCCTCAAGAGTGTGCTTGACGGGTCCCTGGTAATAGGGGCACGGCTCCTTGAGCATCTTGTCGAAGAGGTTGGCACCTCCGGGGGGTTTCCGAGGGTTCTTGTACTCGGCGGCGGCGACAAGGTCCGCGTCGGCGGCGTCGCGTTTCGCTTGCGACTTCTTCTTGCCCTTCTTCTTGGCGCCGCGCTGAGTTGACGCCTCGGGAGTGCCTTCCGATGGGCAGCCCTGGGGCTGCTTGTCCTTTCGGAAGATAGCCTCGACCGCCTCCTGGCCGGAGGCGAACTTGGTGGCGATGTCCATCAGCTCGCTCGCCCTGGTTGGGGTCTTGCGGCCCAGCTTGCTCACCAGGTCGCGGCAGGTGGTGCCAGCGAGGAACGCGCCGATGACATCCGAGTCGGTGATGTTGGGCAGCTCGGTGCGCTGCTTCGAGAATCGCCGGATGTAGTCTCGGAGAGACTCTCCCGGCTGCTGTCGGCAGCTTCGGAGGTCCCAGGAATTCCCGGGGCGCACATACGTGCCCTGGAAATTGCCGGCGAAAGCTTGGACTAGGTCGTCCCAGTTGGAGATCTGCCCCGGAGGCAGGTGCTCCAACCAGGCGCGAGCGGAGTCAGAGAGGAACATGGGGAGGTTGCGGATGATGAGGTTGTCATCATCCGTTCCACCCAGTTGGCAGGCCAGACGGTAGTCCGCGAGCCACAGTTCCGGTCTCGTCTCCCCCGAGTACTTTGTAATAGTAGCCGGGGGTCGGAACCGGGTCGGGAACGGCGCCCGTCGGATGGCTCGGCTGAAGGCTTGCGGACCGGGTGGTTCGGGCGAGGGACTCCGATCCTCCCCGCTGTCGTAGCATCCCCCACGCCTGGGGTGGTAGCCTCGGCGCACCCTCTCGTCGAGGTGGGCCCATCGGTCGCGGTGGTGGTGCTCGTTGCCGAGGCGACCCGGGGCCGCAAGCGCGGTGTTGCGCGTGCGCCCGGTGTAGACCGAGGCTTCCCGCATGGAATGGGAAGTCGCAACGTGAGGTTCCAAGGGGTACCCCTGCCTTCGGGAGGTAGAGCTCTCGGCCCGTCGGACCGCGGCGCCTTCCAGGAGATTCTTGAGCTCTCCCTGGATTCGCCGCCCCTCGGTGGTTGATGGCTCTGGCATCGCGCGAAGAAGCATTGCTGCTGCCGCCAGGTTCTGGCCGACCCCACTGAATGCGGGTGGTGGCCTGAGC
This sequence comes from Zea luxurians, assembly GCA_029449295.1. Lineage (NCBI taxonomy): Eukaryota > Viridiplantae > Streptophyta > Magnoliopsida > Poales > Poaceae > Zea > Zea luxurians. The sequence goes on along the minus strand of JAOPSE010000016.1, from coordinate 82,412,594 downwards.
CTGACGTCGTCGGCGATGCGGTGCTGGAAACCCTGGGGTAGATGACGTATTTCTCCGGCCAGAGGTTGGCCCGCCCATGCCTGCCCGACGTCCCGACGGATCGGCTCCATCGCTCCTGCTCCCTCGTCGAGCCTGGCCTGCACCCCGCGGATTTGCTCGAGTTGTGGGTCATGACCCCCCGCCTGAACGGGGACCACAGCTAGCTCCCGTGGGATGTCAACGCGAGGCACCGACCTAGGGAGGTCACCGTCCTCTGGCATGCCGAAATGGCTGCCTTCGGGGGGACCCCCTAGATCGACGTGGAAGCATTCGCGACTTGGGCCGCGATCCTCGCCGCCGAGGCTTCGGCTACCGTCGGAACAGTCGGAAAGGCAGTAGTCGCATGCGGTCATGAAGTCCCGCATGGCACTGGGGTTACCAAGTCCAGAGAAATCCCAACAGATGCTGGGTTCGTCGTCTTCCTCGGACCCAGAGGGCCCGTAGGTCGAGACGTCCGTCAGCCGGTCCCAAGGTGACCGCACACGAAACCTCAGAGAGTCTGGATTTGCCTCTATGAGAGCGCCCGCCAAAGCGAAGTCGCTAGACGGGTTGAGGCTGAAACCGAAAGACGCGGGATGGGAATCGATCGGTACCTTTTGGTCGACAGGCGGCGATAAGGTCGCGTCGGGGACTGACTGTGTCGTCGTCTCAGGTACGAGGGTGATGTCCAGCAAGCTTTTCGCGAGCGTGCTGGCGTCGTCCGCTTGCTCGGGATTGGCGTGTCGCGGGGAGACGGCGCTCGCCTTCGTCTCAAACGCGAGGTCGACGCCCGGTGCGCCCCCCGTTGGGGTGCCGGGACCATCGACTCGCTCGACAGCCGACGAGGCGCTGCCTCCTGCTTGGCCTTGGTTGCCCCGCCTCCTCCTCCGTCGGCGGGGGAGAGGACAGGGTGAGCTCGAAGGTGGCTCTTCCACTATGCGGGGAAGACGTCGCCGATTCCACCGCCGGCAGGCGGGTTGTCGGCCGCCACCGTTGTTGTCGCACGGCGGTGGAAGGAGTATCATGTCGTAGCTGCCGTCGAGGGATATGAACTCGAGACTCCCGAAACGGAGCACCGTCCCGGGTTGGAGAGGTTGCTGGAGACTGCCCATCTGGAGCTTGACGGGAAGCTGTTCGTCAACACGCAGCAGGCCCCTACCTGGCGCGCCAACTGTCGGCGTTCCGAGACCGGGGGGTCCCTGGGCCGACGAGTGAATGTCGCCGCGTGCCCCAACCCAGATGGGTCGAGCGCGAGGGCGAGCGTGAAGGGGGGAGAGCGAGGCGGCCGGAGACCGGCGTGAGAGAGGTGGGAATCCCACGGCCCTCGTGTTCGTCCCGCGCCCAGGTCGGGTGCGCTTGCAGTAGGGGGTTACAAGCGTCCACGCGGGAGAGGGAGCGAGCGGCTCCAAGCGAGCGCCTGTTCTCGTCCTCGTCCCTACGCGGCCAACCCTCTCTAAGAGGGCCCTGGTCCTCCCTTTTATAGGCGTAAGGAGAGGATCCAGGTGTACAATGGGGGGTGTAGCAGGGTGCTACGTGTCTAGCGGAGGTGAGCTAGCGCCCTAGGTACATGCCGTTGTGGCAGCCGGAGAGATCTTAGCACCCAGCTGGTGTGATGTCGTGGCCGTCGAAGGAGCGATGGAGCTTGGCGGAGGGACAGTTGTCGGAGCGGTTGAGTCCTTGCTGACGTCCTCTTGCTTCCGTAAGGGGGCTGAGAGCTGCCGTCGTCACAGAGCACGTGGGGCGCCATCATTGCCTATCCGGCGGAGCGAGCCAGATGGGACACCGGTCTTGTTCCTTGCGGCCCGAGTCAGCTCGGGGTAGGGTGATGATGGCGCCTCCTGTTGACGTGGCTGGTCTACGCCCTAGGTTGGGCGATGTGGAAGCTCCTCCGAAGCCGAGGTCGAGTCCGAGCCCCCGGGTCGGGCGAGGCGGAGATTGCCGTCTTCTAGGGCCGAGCCCAAGTCCGAGCCCTGGGTCGGGCGAGGTGGAGATCGTCGTCTTCTGGGGCCGAGCCCAAGTCCGAGCCCTGGGTCGGGCGAGGCGGATATCGTCGTCTTCTGGGGCCGAGCCCAAGTCCGAGCCCTGGGTCGGGCGAGGCGGAGATCGTCGTCTTCTAGGGCCGAGCCCAAGTCCGAGCCCTGGGTCAGGCGGAGTTCGCCGTCTTCTGGGACTTAGCCCGAGTCCGAGCCCTGGGTCGGGCGGAGTTCGCCGTCTTCCGGGACTTAGCCCGAGTCCGAGCCCTGGGTCGGGCGGAGTTCGCCGTCTTCCGGGACTTAGCCCGAGTCTGAGCCCTGGGTCGGGCGGAGATCGTCGTCTTCTGGGGCCTAGCCCAAGTCCGAGCCCTGGGTCGGGCGGAGTTCGCCGTCTTCTAGGACTTGGCCCGAGTCCGAGCCCTTGGTCAGGCGAAGCGGAGCTTCCTATGGTGCCTCCGGCAGGGCCTGACTGCTTGTCAGTCTTACTCTGTCCAGTGGCACTGCAGTCGGTGTGGCGTAGGCGGCGCTGTCCTTCTGTCAGGCCGGTCAGTGGAGTGGCGAAGTGACGGCGGTCACTTCGGCTTTGCCGGCGGGGGGCGCGCGCCAAGATAAGGGTGTCAGGCCACCTTTGCATTAAATGCTCCTGCGACTTGGTCGGTCGGTGCGGCGATTTGGTCGGGGTTGCTTCTTAGCGAAGGCAGGGCCTCGGGCGAGCCGGGAATATGTTCGCCGCTGAAGGGGGGCCTCGGGCGAGACAGAAATCCTCCGGGGGTCGGCTGCCCTTGTCCGAGGCTAGGCTCGGGTGAGGCGTGATCCTGTCCCTCGAATGGACTGATCCCTGACTTAATCGCACCCATCAGGCCTTTGCAGCTTCATGCTGATGGGGGTTACCAGCTGAGAATTAGGAGCCTTGAGGGTACCCCTAATTATGGTCCCCGACAAATAGATTCATCTACATATTGCTTTAACTGATCTCCTCGTTGATCCATGAAAGTCGTAAGAGATAGGTCTGGAATACTTACAGCGGGACCCTGAAGTGGAGGCAGGAGAGATTCCATATCGATCTCCCCTTGACGGACGATCTTCTGGTGGCGATCTACCGTGAAGTGTGACAAGTACTTGTCCGCCGCCTCCTTGCGCCGTTCGGAGAGTTTATGCAGCAGTTCCGCCTCTTCCTTGTCGCGTTGTTCGTTCCATTGCCGCATCACCTCTTTCTCATCGCGCATTACGAGGTCTTCAAAGGGCCTTTGGTCATCAGCCGGGAGTGCCTCCATGGCCGGCTTGATGATGTTGGTAGTGGAGATCTTGGTGTGATCCTTAGAACCGGCTATTTATGGGCCGATTTTTAGCAGATCTAGACACCTAATCCCCAGCGGAGTCGCCAAAAAGTATGTTGACACCCTTTTGGAGGCGCCAATTACTCAAAAGAAGCAGCGGCGGTGCTCTCTGGCCAAGCGCGGATGGTCCGCGGCACAGGGCTGGACGGTCCGCGACCTGGCGTGAGGCGGAGGTGCCTCTGGTCAGGCGCGGACGGTCCGCGGCACAGGGCCGAACGGTCCGCGACCTGGTACAGGAGCCCGGGTTCCCTGCCTGACGGCCGGACGGTCCGCGCCCGGACGGTCCGCGCGTGCGCAGGGGCGGCGGAGGATCGCCGGCGGCGCCTGGATCTCGCTCCCGGGAGGGACTCCGTCGGGGAGGAGAGATCCTAGGAGTTGTCTAGGCTCGGGCAGGCCGACCTAGACTCATCTAATCGACGTAGAGTCGAGGAGAGGCGGAGAATTTGGGGATCGAGAGGCTAAACTAGGGCTAAACTAGAACTAGACTAGAACTACTCCTAATGCATAAGGTAAAAAACGAGTAATAGACTGGATTTGATCGATTGTTGGGGGTTCAATCGGTCGTAGCCCTTTATCTATATAAAGGGGGAGGTCTGGATCCGCTTCGAACTGATTTTCGAGTTAATCCCATGGTTTTAGGTAACAAATCCCGCGAGAAATTAGGAACCCTAACTGTCTCTGCACACGCACGAACCGTCCGGCCTCGGGGCCGGACCGTCCGCGTGACTCGTTTTGATCTCCAACACTTTGCTACTGGTCGTGGTCCCTGAACCCTGGGCTACTTGTATAGTACTATACTGAATTCATTTTCTAGAGTACTGTACTGCTAACACCGGTACAGGATCGATTTGCAAACAAAGTAGTACGAAACTAAATTTGGTGATTTACCGCTGCCGGCGGTAATAAATAAATAAGTAAATGTAAAGATTCTACGACCACTACCACGTGCGCCTCGTTTCCGACCGTCCCACGGTCCCACTCCCACACACGCACCCACGTGCAGCTAGCAAGAGGAGTGTGGTCTGGGAATATGCGGTATGAAGTGAAAATGTCGTAGCTTTAGTGATTTTGTTTAGCCAGGTAAGGTTCGCACTCGTCTACTGTAAAGTTTACTGAAGTAATACAATTTACTGCACCGTCTTACTGTAGGTCCTCTTCGACCTCAAACGTCGAGTTGATGCCTTTTTTTCTACTGCACCGGTGTACCGTACAAAAAAAGACAAATGAGGTGGATGGTGGGGTCCGCGGTGGGTGTCTGTGATATATATTGATTAAAAAAATGTCGTTATTTATATAGGGTTGAGATATAGAGTAGTTGTGGATATGGGAGTTTTTAATGACGCTGCTGGAGTCTATGAACAACACTACTTTGGGTTTGGGGTCCATGTCAAGGCACCATTGGGCAAAACATCATTTTTGGACAGTCGGTTGAGCAGGAGCCTACTCCGTCCGATGGAAGAAAGGGGGTTCGTTCAAGCAAAACAGCAACGGGAGAACATGGGTTGTGATGATGATAGCGCTGGTTCAGTTCAGGATCTTGTTTATCCTGCAGCGAAGCGTCCGCAAGGAACACGTGGCTGGTCGGTATTGGTGGCACTAACTCCTATACGTGGCGGCGTGCCGGCGCCACATGCCGACATGCACGCGCGTGCCACGCAAGTCTCGTCACATGCCGTTTTGAGTCTTCAACAACGTGGTCGCCGCTTGCTGGCGAGAGTGACAGCGAGAGAGAATTGTTACAATATTTTGTGACCAATCTAAATGGCTCGACGAACATATCCTCAAGAGACACATCCCTTAAGGATGACCCCTGTCATTGTATATAATATAAGTCTGTCTTCCCTGCAATAAAGTGAACATAACTATCATTTCGTATTCTCTCGAATCTTATTTTCGCTACGCTTTAACACGTTATCAACACGTGCTCTCCACCGAGCAAGAAGAGAAGACCATGGCACTGCCATCATCCAGAGCTGTTGCCAATCTGCAAAAAGCGAGCAGTACATCCCGGCATGGCGCTCGATGGTGTCAAACACCACGGTCCACTGCTGTGGCTTCACGCGAGCGCGCGCCCGCCTGCGCCGAGGGGCCGAGTGGCCTCGCGCCGGTGCTGCCCGTACAACCGCCAGGGGAGGCCGGGGACAGGGGCCGCGCCCACTGCCGCAAGGTGCTGGCCGCCACTGCCGCTCCTTATGAGACCACCGTCCAGGCCCATATGCCCCCCTCCCTTTTTGCACCCATGTTGTGCGACCAGGCCAAAATGGGCCGCCTCTGGCAGCAGCCTAGGCCTGTTTCGACTGCTAGCCTAAGCTGACTAGTTTTTCATTTAATTTCTATAAAATTAAGTAGAAGACTCTATGATTGTTTGGATCACAGTTTCAATCAATATTTATTATCTAAATTTGAATATTTAGACTGCTGATGATATTTGTAATTGTGATACTTGTCTTTTTTTTTGAAAAATGCAGACTTGTTAGTGAATTATATTTCCTATTACATTTATAATTCATGTCTTCAACTTGCTTTTGTTTTCGCATTCTTTTATGTTTGCATGGAAAACATAGCATATAATGAAGTCGTACTTAATGGTTTTCATGCAAAATGATATTGCATTTTTGGGAAAAGCATAGGGTGATAGAGTCCTAAGCACTGGCTGCGCTAAATTATTTATAGAGTTTAGTAGCCCAGAGACCGTGCTTTAGGCCGCATTTGAAATGCCTATCACTATGAGGTCTACATCTTTCGAGATGATTACCTATACGTGCTATCCAAAAAGATCACGGACCACGCAGGCGTCGCAGGCTATGGAGCCAGGCTGGACGCTGCAGTCATGCTGACTGCTAAAAGAATTCTTTTAATTAAGTTCTACTTAATTAAACGATGAATTCTTGCAAAATATGACACATATCTTGAACTTGGGATATTTCAACACATGATGGAGATCTAAGCTTTGGCTGCAATAAGTTCTTGGAATTTATTTGCCCAGAGACCAAGCTTTTAGACAGCAAAATGTTATTTGCCCATCAGTTAGAGGTCTACATCATATGATCATGATGATTACCTATGTGTTCTCCCAAGTAGATATGTTAGAGATGTGATCTTGGTTATTCACCTTTATGGTGATTTCCATTTTATTTTTGAAATTTTGGTCAAGCACAGGGTAGTGGAGTCCTAAGCATTGGCTGCGGTATGTTCTTTGAATATACCAGCCCAGAGACCATGCTTTCAGGCAGCAAAAGTTTTGCCCACTACTGGGAGATCTACTCCATTGTTTCATTATATGGAGATTATCTACGTTGTGTCCACCAATTTTTCAAAAATCCTCTAGTACACTTTATGTGATACCTAGAATTCTCCAACATATAAAGATATAATATATTTTGCGGCATATTACAACATCAGAAAATGGTTAAGCCATTTGGAGGATAATTATTTAATAGAGTTTGATGAACTCGCCTAATGGGCTTAATTATCCTCAATGTTCATTGAATATGTTCATTTAATATCAAGATCATTTTTACATAATATGGGAATTCACTTCTTCACTTTGGAGGAAGTGTGATGCTCTCTTTATCTTATAGTTCTTATGAAAAGAACTTATGTGCTTTTGCAGCTTGATATGCAAGCGCAAAATGAATAGCAAAGAAATCATAAGACATGTGGCCTTATGAGTATGTGTCTACATTAAGTTGTAGACTAACACTTTGTATTCATATATTTTGCTTGAAAGCAAATATATAAGCACATTAAAAAAAGGGAAGGGCAATGAGTATGACAAACTCTTTTGTCATTACACTATACGAGATATAGTTTTGTATGCCCAGGCATCTAATCTTGTATATGAAATCCCAATAGATGCATACTACTCATGAAAGCTAAGATATGAAGTGTACTTCAATCTTCCATCTAACATGATAACAGTGGTTAGTTGTGTAATTCATGATTTGGACTAATCATGTAACAACACTTCTTTTCCTAAGAGAAGACCACTTTGTTAGATGATTTGCTTTTGAGTAATATTTAAATGATGCATGAGATTTGGTATAATCTCATAATTGATGTTGTGATAGGTTCAACTCATGCGGTGTGAGTTGAACACACTCATGTGATTTGAGTGTAAAAACTCATATGAATTTGAGTTAAACAAACTCATCGATTGGAGTTGATCACTCATGTGATTTGAGTTGAACAAACTCATCGATTAGAGTTGAACCAACTCATCAAAGGGAGTTGAAGACTCATTGATCTGAGTTGTGCAAACTTGTACAGGGATTCTTCCAATTGAGGAAGAAACATGCAATGTGGAGAATTGAGCCACAAACTCTATAAGTGGGGAAACAAAATATTCTCATATTCCTTTGGAAAGAGGAAAGAATATTTTAACAATCGCTTCGCACGATATCATGATATGTTATTATCATATCCCCTTTGGTATTGGAAGTATCAAGGAAGTGTTGATATATCCTAATTGTTATCTTGCTATATTATAGAGATATCCATATAATTTCTATCATGTGGAAACACAAGGTGATATTGATGGATATTGCATATGTTTCTCAGAAACATTTCTTATGGACTGTATTCTACATACATCCTCCCATACAAAGTGTTGCATATGTTATAACTTTTCAAGTGATGATACTTACCATGCTAGGTAAGATTGAATTGGTCATCCCATTGTTGGGATGAAATGAAAAGTTATGAACAATTCTATTGGTCATATTTTTCCCATAAGATGGATACTTGATGAGTATCATCAGAAATGAGATTTTAAGTCCCTCTTATCTTAAAATCTGATCTGAATTGGTTAAGTTCTTTGAATTGTTTCAAAGGAACGAGTGTGGTCCATTACAGAGATTGTATGGACATTGAAGGCTTTATATGGTTCTTTGGTGCATCTATATGATGACCTCAAGTGTGTCCTTCGAACAACACATGACCATTAAGCAATAATGTATCAAGCTTGAGCACATTAGCCTCCACACTACTAAATTTACCAAATGTGCTTACAATGCTGATTGTTTGTCTCGGTATTCAGAATAATATCCATAAAGGATATGATGAATCTATGATAGATTCGAAAATTTCAGATCATTAATGACCATCAGTAATGAATTGTCATTTCCAACTAGTTATGGTTGGAGTCAGGAAGTTTTGCACGCTCCTGACTTGTGATTAACTGCATGTACTGCATGTACAAGTTCCCCTATGGTTTTTAGTACGTGGGAATCCATGAAAGATTTCCCATGCGTACATTGGGTATGTTCCCAGTCTCACCACCACAGCGTACATGTATGGACATACAAAAAGCTAGGGATCTATGTGAGAATTTATTCTCCATCGATCATTAAGTTTTAGAATCTCTTCATGAGAATCTATTTACGGCCTGTACGCTTGCTTGAATCATGAGCTTTTCCAGGCATTAGGGGGAGATTTCGAGTACCAGAATGAATGCCAGGAAATTATAATGAATGCAGTAAGCATTCAGGCTCAGGATCACGTACTAAAACTGAACCTTTGGGTTCGAATGATTTGTAAGAAGTTGCAAATTGACTGCCATGTGCATTTACTATGAGGTGTCACTCAAATTAATCCTATGAGGAAGTGCCAGAAAGAGTGGTTACATGGAAAACCACTTAACTCCCTATTGCAATGTTGTTGTAAATAAGAGGGAGAGAAGTATGGTCACAAATTGGGATTAAGATGCTTGCAAGCAGCTGAAGGCTAGACCTTCTGAGATAGTAAATGCAGACCATCTATTCGTTGGTAACCAACCTAGTGTTGGTGGACACCTAAAGGATATTGATTATCCTGTGAATGGAAGACATTCACAACCTAACTCAGTGCGCACCGATGAGGCTAGGTTATTGGAAGCCCTTGATTCTCGTTTTGGGATTTCACGACGAATCATAAGGGTACATAAGAAAATGACTTCATGTCAACTGGAGAATTGTGTTATTTAAAAGCTACAAGTGTCGACACATACATCTCAGCAATTGTATATGCGCTCTAAGTGATCCAAAAGACTATGGCCATAGTAGAGCACGAGTATGCTCAAATTGGATCTTGTTGAGTGATACAATGTTGTAGAGATAGCCTTGCTCACCGGAAAGAAGTGTTAACTTATTTTCACTTCAAGGTATCTTACTGTGGATACAAGTTTGTTTTCATGGACTTGGAAACAATGAGGTGGTGAGAAAGCATGGCTAGTAGCAACTGGGTTTATACGCAAACCCAAGCATTATTTTAATGCTATAAATTCTCTTCTACCGTGAGTAGTAAAATTCCGATACAATATAAAGGGCAGTAAATCATCTATCTTTGCAGTTGATAGATGTAGTGACAACATATGCATATGTGGTCACTGAATTATGGTATTTATGGAGTCTTGAAGGATTCCAAATACATAATAACCAATCACAAATTTGTAATGCTTGGAAAGTCTTTGTGACTTAGAGCATTCAGGTCAAATATGGTACATTCGACCTAGTGAATCCTTCCTTTCGAAGGGATACACAAAGAATGGTATGTTTAGCGTAAATATGTGCAACATATTTCTAAACATACATTACTTATCGACGGAGTTCGAGATAGAAGATATGAATTGAAAGAGATTTTCAATTCAAAGTAAACTATCTTGAGTATCTTGGATACAAAAATTTTCTATATCCAACATATATTGAAGAAATTCAATATGAGAGAATCATTGTTATTTGATTCTTTCCGATCATGAGATGTGCTATTGTATCTTGCAAGAGCATTCGACCGGATATTGCTTTGTAAAGATTTGCTAGCTAACAATACATGAGATCGAGTTATGATCTCCAGGTATACTCATGCTCTCCTTATGTTTGGATATATTGATCTTGGATATCTATAGAAGATCCCCAGGTACAAGATCAATGACATACTTCTGGTAAGTTTTTAGACCTACTGTTTGATAAATGTTGATCAACAGAGATTAATGGTCACTTACACTAATCATTCTATAGTACACTTCGTGAGATTGTACAGAATGATATACTACATATTGAGGATATGTGGTGGTCATGATTTTCTATCACTGACCTTATTATCTATAAAGATAATATTACTTTGTGTTGTTTAGATGAAAAACAAGTTATGAACTAAGTCTCTACCTTACTCCACATTTTTAAAATGTTTGAGAGTAGGTATGAGATGACTTAGTGATTTGCAAAGATCAGGGGGAGTTTCCTCTTGATCGGAAGAACTTGTTTATACATCATGTTGTACTCTTTTTTTCGCATGAGTTTTTCCCTGCTTGGGTTTCTCATTCAAAGTTTTTAACGAGACAACATCAACACAAGGCCTATGTCGTATCATCTATTTTTCCTGTAGAGGTTTTTGAGGATGATACATTATGACATAGCTATTGTTGTATTTGAACTAGGTGATGAGTTTGTCTCCTTAGAGTTCAAATGAATCAACAATAGAGTATGACTACTCTCCTTATTTTTCCCACTGGGTTTTTAAGGAGACTCAGCTGATATGTTGATTTCTCAGATTTTCTGACTAGATTATCTTGGAGAAATATTTGCCTGAGTTTTATGTCTCATCATTTATTTTCCCCACGGGGGGTTTTGAGATGATGGCTATAGACATATTATTGTTCTTTGGGCTAGAGGTCCATGGGAGAACAATGGCATACCATGGTTCAAATAAACCATCGACAATTATCTATAAGGATAATTGAGCTTGTGTTGTTCAGATGGAAACAGGCAAATGAAAATATAAACATCTTGCAAACAAAGTCTTGTGATAATCTTACTAATTTATTCACAAAATCTCTACCATACTCCACGTTTCAGAAATGTGTTCAGTAGATTGGTATGAGAAGACTTAAGTGCTTGCAAGATCAGGGGGAGTAATTCTCCGTGATATTTGACCTGTTTTGTACCATCATATTACACTCTTTTCTTTGTATGAGTTTTGCCTTGTTGAGGTTTTCTCATTCAAAGTTTTTAATGAGGTAATATCAACTAAGCTATATGCTTCATCATTGATTTTTCCCACGGGGGGTTTTTAAGAATGATGATTACAGGCATATTTTTCTTTTGGAGGTCAGTGTGAGTTCTACTCATAATTCAAAAGATATTGTGTACTCCTTATTTTTCCCACATGATTTTGAGGAGATTATATCTTGGAAGACAGCTGCCAGATGATCAAATGGACTTGGATTGATCAAGGGGGAGTGTTATAATATTTTATGACCAATCCAAGGGGCTCGACGAACATATCTCCAAGGGACACACCCCTTGAGGATGACTGAAAGGGAAATGTGCCCTTGGGCCATTTCTAAGTATTTTGGTGATTGAGTGCCAACACAAGTGCTTTTGTGTTAATCTATGCAAAGTGGTGGACAAAGTGCAAATCATGTCAAAAGGTATGTTTCTAGACTTAGTACATTGTTTTATGGACTAATGTATTGTGTCTAAGTGCTGGAAACAGGAAAAATCAAGTTAGAGAAGAGATGGCTTTGTTCAGCCAAAGTCTGCTCAGTCTAGGTGCACCGGACAGTGTCCGATGCGCCAGGCTGACTCTGGCGAACTTTCTGCTCTCGGGACTTCGACGGCGGTGTATGGCTATAATTCACCGGACTGTCCGGTGGTGCACCGGACTGTCCGGTGAGCCGTTCACAGGCGAACTCGTTGCTCTCGGGAGATGATTAACGGCGTACGGCTAAAATTCACCGGACTGTCCGGTGGTGCACCGGACTGTCCGGTGAGCCAACGGTCAGCCGGGCCAACGGTCGGCCGAGGATTCCGCGCGTGACGCGTGGCCGGGCCAACGGTCACATTGGTGCACCGGACAGTGTCCGGTGCGCCAACGGCTCTGAATCTCCAACGGTCGGCTGCGCCAAACAAGGAAAGAAATCCGCACCGGACAGTGTCCGGTGGTGCACCGGACTGTCCAGTGCGCCAGGCGACAGAAGGCAAGAATTGCCTTCCTGGAATGCTCTCAACGGCTCCTAGCTGCCTTGGGGCTATAAAAAGGACCCCTAGGCACATGGAGGATAACATCAAGCATACTTAAAGCATTCCTAAGCATCGAGACTTCGATTCCACGCATTTGTTTCTTCATGATAACATCTAGAGCTCTAGTTGAGTTGCGAACTCGTCGGGTTGTGTTGCGAGCTCTTGTTGCGACTTGTGTGCGTGTTGACATTCTGATTTTGTGTATTGTGTGCGTTGCTTATCCCTCCCTTACTCTGTGCTTCTTTGTGAACTTCAAGTGTAAGAGCGAGAGGCTCCAAGTTGTGGAGATTCCTCGCAAACGGGATAAAGAAAAGCAAAGCAAAACTCCATGGTATTCAAGTGGGTCTTTGGACCGCTTGAGAGGGGTTGATTGCAACCCTCGTCCGTTGGGACGCCACAACGTGGAGTAGGCAAGCGTTGGTCTTGGCCGAACCACGGGATAAACCACTGTGCCATCTCTGTGATTGATCTCTTGTGGTTATTGTGTTTTGTTGAGACTCTTCTTTAGCCACTTGGCATTATTGTGCTAACGCCTAACCAAGTTTTGTGGCATTAAGTTTTCAAGTTTCATAGGATCACCTATTCACCCCCCCTCTAGGTGCTCTCAATTGGTATCAGAGCCGTTCTCTTCACGAAGGGACTAATCGCCCGAAGAGATGGATCCTAAGGGGAAGGGAATTGTGATCAATGATAAGGAGAAGGAGTCCTTCGTCAACGAGCCGAAGGATGACAAGCCTACCGACTCGGGCTCGGGCTACAAACGCAAAGATGGGAATAAGAAGAAGACGAGACGCATCAAGGAGATCGTCTACTATGACGACAGCGAGGAGTCCACTTCTTCCCACAAGGACGACGACAACGACTAAGAGAAAAGAAAGACGGTTAATTCGAATTTTTCTTTCGATTACTCTCGTATCCCTCAGAGTTCAAATGCTCATTTGCTTTCCATCCCTCTTGGCAAACCTCCACACTTTGATGGGGAGGACTACGGATTTTGGAGTCACAAAATGGGGAGGACTACGGATTTTGGAGTCACAAAATGCGTAGTCACTTGTTTTCTCTCCATCCAAGCATATGGGAGATTGTTGAGAATGGAATGAAATTTGATAGCTCGGATAGTCCTATATTTATTAATGAACAGATTCATAAAAATGCACAAGCTACTACTGTGTTGTTAGCCTCTTTGTGCAGGGACGAGTACCATAAGGTGAGCGGCTTGGACAATGCCAAGCAGATCTGGGACACCCTCAAGATCTCTCATGAGGGGAACGACGTCACCTTGCTCACCAAGATGGAGTTGGTGGAGGGCGAGCTTGGAAGATTCGCGATGATAAGGGGCGAGGAGCCAACCCAAACATACAACCGGCTCAAGACCCTCATCAATAAAATAAGGAGCTACGGAAGTACGCGATGGACAGACCACGACGTCGTTCGTCTAATGCTAAGGTCCTTTACTGTACTTAATCCACATCTGGTAAACAATATTCGTGAAAATCCTAGGTACACCAAGATGTCGCCCAAAGAAGTTGTTGGGAAGTTCGTAAGCGGGCGAATGATGATCAAGGAGGCGAGATACGTGGATGACGCGTTGAATGGTCCAATCAATGAGCCTCAACCCGTTGCTCTCAAGGCAACGAGAAGCAAGGAGGCGCTACCTAGCAAGGTGGCGCAAGTTGAGGCGGCAGGGCTCAATGATGAAGAGATGACCCTCATCATCAAGCGCTTCAAGACGACGCTAAAAGGTCACAAGGGACAACCAAGCAAGACCAAGACAAAGGGGAAGCGCTCATGCTTCAAATGTGGTAAGATTGGTCATTTTATTGCTAACTGTCCCGATAATGATAGTGACCAGGAAAAAGGGAACAAAAGAGAAAAGAAGAAGAATTACAAGAAGGCCAAGGGCGAGGCACATCTTGGAAAGGAGTGGGATTCGGATTGCTCCTCCTCCGACTCCGACAATGAAGGACTCGCCGTCACCGCCTTCAACAAGTCATCCCTCTTCCCCAACGAGCGTCACACATGCCTCATGGCAAAGGAGAAGAAGGTATGTACTCGAAACAATGCCACTTATGATTCTTCTAGTGATGATGAGTCTAGTGATGAAGAAATAGATTACTCTAGTTTGTTCAAGGGATTGGATAGAACTAAAATAGATAAGATAAATGAATTGATTGATGCCTTGAATGAAAAGGATAGACTTTTAGAGAAACAAGAAGACCTTTTATATGAAGAGCATGATAAATTTGTTAGTGCACAAAATTCACTTGCTCTAGAAGTTAAAAGGAATGAAATGCTTTCTAGTGAATTGTCTACATGTCATGACTCTATCTCTAGCTTAAAGAGAATTAACAATGATTTAAATGCTAAACTAGAAGTAGCAAATAAATCTTGTGTAGAACATGTTATGATTTGCACTAGGTGCAAAGATTTTGACATTGATGCTTGTAGTGAACACCTAGTTTGCATTTCTAAATTAAATGATGAAGTGGCTAGTCTTAATGCCCAACTTAAGACTAGCAAGAGTGAATTTGACAAGCTAAAATTTGCAAGGGATGCCTACACGATTGGTAGACACCCCTCAATTAAGGATGGACTTGGCTTCAAGAGGGAAGCCAAGAACTTGACAAGCCATAAGGCTCCCATCTCCGCCAAGGAGAAAGGGAAGGCCCCTATGGCTAGTAGTGCTAAAAATAACCATGCTTTTATGTACCATGATAGGAGACAGTCTAGAAATGCTTATAGGAGTTGTAATGCTTATGATGCTTTTGATTCTCATGCCATGTTTGCTTCTAGTTCTTCCTATATGCATGATAGAGATATGTCTAGGAGAAATGTTGTTCATCATATGCCTAGAAGAAATGTTGTTAATGTTCCTAGGAAATTTAATGAACCTTCTACAATATATCATGCTTGCAATGCTTCATTTGCCATTTGTAGAAAGAATAAGAAGGTGATTGCTAGGAAGTTAGGGGCAAGATGCAAGGGAGATAAAACTTGCATTTGGGTCCCTAAGACAATTGTGACTAACCTTGTAGGACCCAACAAGAGTTGGGTACCTAAGACCCAAGCCTAAATTTGCCTTGCAGGTTTATGCATCCGGGGGTTCAAGCTGGATTATCGACAGCGGATGCACAAACCATATGACGGGGGAGAAGAAGATGTTCACCTCTTACGTCAAAAACAAGGATTCCCAAGATTCAATAATATTCGATGATGGGAACCAAGGCAAGGTAAAAGGGTTAGGGAAACAGGTGGGAAGCTCTCATCACACCAAAAATGTGATGACCACATCAAGACCTTTGGAGATGCTTCACATGGACCTCTTCGGACCCGTCGCCTATCTAAGTATAGGAGGAAGTAAGTATGGTCTTGTTATAGTTGATGATTTTTCCCGCTTCACTTGGGTATTCTTTTTGCAGGATAAATCTGAAACCCAAGGGACCCTCAAGCGCTTCCTAAGGAGAGCTCAAAATGAGTTTGAGCTCAAGGTGAAGAAGATAAGGAGCGACAACGGGTCCGAGTTCAAGAACCTTCAAGTGGAGGAGTTCCTTGAGGAGGAGGGGATCAAGCACGAGTTCTCCGCTCCCTACACACCACAGCAAAATGGTGTGGTAGAGAGGAAGAATAGGACACTCATCGATATGGCGAGGACGATGCTTGGAGAGTTCAAGTCCCCCGAGCGGTTTTGGTCGGAAGCCGTGAACACGGCTTGCCACGCCATCAACCGGGTCTACCTTCACTGCCTCCTCAAGAAGACTTCGTATGAGCTGCTAACTGGTAACAAACCCAATGTGCCTTATTTTCGTGTATTTAGGAGCAAGTGTTATATTCTTGTGAAGAAAGGTAGAACTTCTAAATTTGCTCCCAAAGCTGTAGAAGGGTTTTTATTAGGTTATGACTCAAATACAAAGGCGTATAGGGTCTTCAACAAATCATCGGGTTTGGTTGAAGTCTCTAGCGACGTTGTATTTGATGAGACTAACAGCTCTCCAAAAGAGCAAGTTGTTGATCTTGATGATGTAGATGAAGAAGACGTTCCAACGGCCGCAATACGCACCATGGCGATTGGCGATGTGCGACCACAGGAACAATTGGAGCAAGATCAACCTTCTTCCTCAACAATGGTGCATCCCCCAACCCAAGATGACGAACAGGTACCTCAAGTGGAGGCGCGTGATCAAGGGGGAGCACAGGATGTTCAAGTGGAAGAGGAAGAAGCACCTCAGGCACCTCCTACCCAAGTTCGAGCGACGATTCAAAGGAATCATCCCGTCGACCAAATTTTGGGTGATATTAGCAAGGGAGTAACTACTTGTTCAAGATTAGTTAATTTCTGTGAGCATTACTCTTTTGTCTCTTCTATTGAGCCTTTCGGGGTAGAAGAGGCCTTGCTAGATCCAGACTGGGTGTTGGCCATGCAGGAAGAGCTCAACAATTTCAAGAGGAATGAAGTTTGGACACTGGTGCCTCGTCCCAAGCAAAACGTTGTGGGAACCAAGTGGGTGTTTCGCAACAAACAAGACGAGCACGGGGTGGTGACAAGGAACAAGGCTCGACTTGTGGCAAAAGGTTATGCCCAAGTCGCAGGTTTGGACTTTGAGGAGACTTTTGCTCCTGTGGCTAGGCTAGAATCTATTCGCATATTGCTAGCATATGCCGCTCACCATTCTTTCAGGTTGTTCCAAATGGATGTGAAGAGCACTTCCTCAACGGGCCGATCAAGGAGGAGGTATACGTGGAGCAACCCCCTAGCTTCGAGGATGAACGGTACCCCGACCACGTGTGTAAGCTCTCTAAGGCGCTCTATGGACTTAAGCAAGCCCCAAGAGCATGGTATGAATGCCTTAGAGACTTTTTAATTGCTAATGCTTTCAAGGTTGGGAAAGCCGATCCAACTCTTTTCACTAAGACTTGCGATGGTGATCTTTTTGTGTGCCAAATTTATGTCGATGACATAATATTTGGTTCTACTAACCAAAAGTCTTGTGAAGAGTTTAGCAGGGTGATGACGCAGAAATTCGAGATGTCGATGATGGGCGAGTTGAACTACTTCCTTGGGTTCCAAGTGAAGCAACTCAAGGACGGCACCTTCATCTCCCAAACGAAGTACACACAAGACTTGCTAAAGCAGTTTGGGATGAAGGACGCCAAGCCCGCAAAGACGCCGATGGGAACTAACGGACACACCGACCTCAACAAAGGAGGTAAGTCCGTAGATCAAAAGGCATACCGGTCTATGATAGGGTCTTTACTTTATTTGTGTGCTAGTAGACCGGATATTATGCTTAGCGTATGCATGTGTGCTAGATTTCAATCCGATCCAAGGGAGTGTCACTTAGTGGCTGTGAAGCGAATTCTTAGATATTTAGTCGCTACGCCTTGCTTCGGGATCTGGTATCCAAAGGGGTCTAACTTTGACTTGATTGGATACTTAGATTCCGACTATGCTGGATGTAAGGTCGATAGGAAGAGTACATCGGGGACGTGCCAATTCTTAGGAAGGTCCCTGGTGTCGTGGAACTCTAAGAAACAAACTTCTGTTGCCCTATCCACCGCTGAGGCCGAGTACGTTGCCGCAGGACAGTGTTGCGCGCAACTACTTTGGATGAGGCAAACCCTCCGTGACTTTGGCTACAATCTGAGCAAAGTCCCACTCCTATATGATAATGAGAGTGCTATCCGAATAGCGGAAAATCCTGTTGAGCACAGCCGCACAAAGCACATTGACATCCGGCATCACTTTTTGAGAGACCACCAGCAAAAGGGAGATATCGAAGTGTTTTATGTTAGCACCGAGAACCAGCTAGCCGATATCTTTACCAAGCCTTTAGATGAGAAGACCTTTTGCAGGCTACGTAGTGAGCTAAATGTCTTAGATTCGCGGAACTTGGATTGATAGCATACATGTGTCTATGCCTTGATCATGTTCCTTATGCATTTTGTTGCTTACTTGTGGTGCTCAAGTTGTACAATCACTCCCCGGACCTCACAAGTCCTTTTGCAAGTGATGCACATATTTAGGGGGAGTTGTGTTACAACTTGACCCTTTGAGACTAACCGTGTGCTTGAGTTTGCTTGATTTAGTCTCAAAGGAGGTTTGAAAGGGAAAAGGTGGACTTGGACCATGAAAGACTTCCACTGCACTCTGATGAGAGGGTAACTTATTCCAAGTTCATCTCATGTACTCCTATTGCCTTTGTATTCTTATTTGAAGATTTTGGTGAGGCAATGGGGTTAAAGGGCCAAGATGGATCCCGTTTTGGTGCTTGATGCCAAAGGGGGAGAAAATAAGGCCAAAGCAATAAATGGATCAGCTACCACTTGAGAAATTTTGAAAATAGTAGAATAGAGCTTTTGGTTTGTCAAAACTCTTTTATTGTCTCTTTTGTCAAAAGTTGGTCTCTTGTGGGGAGAAGTGTTGATTATGGGAAATTAGGGGAGTTCTTGATATTGTGATCAATTTCTATTGGAATACCTCTCTTTATGTCTCTACAAGTGAATTTGACTTAGAGATAGGAAATTGAGTTTGATTTGCAAAAACAAACCAAGTGGTGGCAAAGAGTGATCCATATATGCCAAATTTGATTCAAAACAACTTTGAGTTTTCATTTGCATTGATATTGCACTTGTTCCAGTTGCTTTTTGTTGTGTTGGCATAAATCACCAAAAAGGGGGAGATTGAAAGGGAAATGTGCCCTTGGGCCATTTCTAAGTATTTTGGTGATTGAGTGCCAACACAAGTGCTTTTGTGTTAATCTATGCAAAGTGGTAGACAAAGTGCAAATCATGTCAAAAGGTATGTTTCTAGACTTAGTACATTGTTTTATGGACTAATGTATTGTGTCTAAGTGCTGGAAACAGGAAAAATCAAGTTAGAGAAGAGATGGCTTTGTTCAGCCAAAGTCTGCTCAGTCTGGGTGCACCGAACAGTGTCCGGTGGTGCACCGGACAGTGTCCGGTGCGCCAGGCTGACTCTGGCGAACTTGCTGCTCTCGGGACTTCGACGACGGTGTACGGCTATAATTCACCGGACTGTCTGGTGGTGCACCGGACTGTCCGGTGAGCCGTTCACAGGCGAACTCGTTGCTCTCGGGAGATGATTAACGGCGTACGGCTAAAATTCACCGGACTGTCCGGTGGTGCACCGGACTGTCCGGTGAGCCAACGGTCAGCCGGGCCAACGGTCGGCCGAGGATTCCGCGCGTGACGCGTGGCCGGGCCAACGGTCACATTGGTGCACCGGACAGTGTCCGGTGCGCCAACGGCTCTGAATCTCCAACGGTCGGCTGCGCCAAACAAGGAAAGAAATCCGCACCGGACAGTGTCCGGTGCGCCAGGCGACAGAAGGCAAGAATTGCCTTCCTGAAATGCTCTCAACGGCTCCTAGCTGCCTTGGGGCTATAAAAAGGACCCCTAGGCGCATGGAGGATAACATCAAGCATACTTAAAGCATTCCTAAGCACCGAGACTTCGATTCCACGCATTTGTTTCTTCGTGATAGCATCTAGAGCTCTAGTTGAGTTGCGAACTCGTCGGGTTGTGTTGCGAGCTCTTGTTGCGACTTGTGTGCGTGTTGACATTCTGATTTTGTGTCTTGTGTGCGTTGCTTATCCCTCCCTTACTCCGTGCTTCTTTGTGAACTTCAAGTGTAAGGGCGAGAGGCTCCAAGTTGTGGAGATTACTCGCAAACGGGATAAAGAAAAGTAAAGCAAAACACCGTGGTATTCAAGTAGGTCTTTGGACCGCTTGAGAGGGGTTGATTGCAACCCTCGTCCGTTGGGACGCCACAACGTGGAGTAGGCAAGCGTTGGTCTTGGCCGAACCACGGGATAAACCACTGTGCCATCTCTGTGATTGATCTCTTATGATTATTGTGTTTTGTTGAGACTCCTCTCTAGCCACTTGGCATTATTGTGCTAACGCCTAACCAAGTTTTGTGGCATTAAGTTTTCAAGTTTCACAGGATCACTTATTCACCCCCTCTAGGTGCTCTCAATGACCCCTGTCATTGTATATAATATAAGTCTGTCTTCCCTGCAATAAAGTAAACACAACTGTCATTTCGTATTCTCTCGAATCTTGTTTTCGCTACGCTTTAACAAGAATCACACAGCTCCCAGGGCTTCCTCCGAGCTGTCGTCGTGGTCGGCGGCGCCAATTGCAGCAGCCAACACCACTCTCACTGTCACTGGTTTCATTAGTCTTCTGAGAAATAAAATGCTCAGCCCGTGACGGCTGACAACGAGGATGCATCTCCGGCCAACTGTCGGCCTATCTTGCTTGCTTGAGTATTCTGGCCCTCGTGTCCGGTGGCCCATTTACGGCTGCGTGCAGCCCATGGAGTCGATGTCCCAGTTGCCCAGGCCCAGCTCCACCGCCCAGTCCAATAACCCCAATCTCGAATCTGCCGTAGCGAGGCCTCCGATGGCGACGGCGGACGCACTGAGCTACGCCGCCGCGGTGGAGGAGCTGGAGGTAGGCGAGGTGGTGGCGCGGCACTGTCTCGACCTCCACGCAAGCCTAATAAGACTGCTCGGTGCCGCTGTCCGTGCAGATCATTCGGTTTCCACTTACAGACTTATCCGTCCTGTGTTCTTGCTTCTTTCATTGATTGGGGGCGAGTAGTTAGTTCACCCGTCTTTCGTTCCTGTTTCTTACTCCCCCTGTTCCACAGTAGACAATTTACAATCTTTTTTTTTCTCTCCTTTCTGAACCTGTCCTGTGTTCTTGCAGTTTGAAGTCCAACCATATAATATAGCACAAGGGGCATTAATAAGTAAGCCAAATGTGCACACAAGCCAAGCAATCGCACTTATTACATCAACCCATGCGCGCAAGGGTTCAGAGGGAAGCCACACAGATCATCGGCACAACCATTGCCGTCAAGCTCGAGCACACATGTACAACAACAAGTAATCAGACGCACGCGCAAACGGGCAGAATCACACAACGGCAAACCACACATGGGCACACACAAACAGAAACCATGGGAGTGAAGTGAACTGGGTGAAAGGAGGGACACTCAGTTCCTCGGGCACCAACCCTTGTTCTTCCAAAAGGATGAAGGGGATTTTCCGACATCGTCGTCTTGGTTTCCTTTTTCCTTGTCTCGATTTTCTGACTTGTAGTGTGTAAAATGAAGTCTATCTTTAAGCCTGTTGACGGCTACTTTTACCTCTGTAGGGACAGAGTCACCCTCGACCTTGAGCTCGAGCTCCTTCAATCGTACAAGGTTGCCGATGCCGGAGAGGGACTCTATGTTGGTGACGAGCTTCTCGAGCTTAGGACAAGATCCGGCGGCGAAGCTGATCTTGGCTTTCTTGGAGCACTCCACGATAAGAAGGTCGAGGTTTAGGAACTCATTTTCTTTGAAGGTAAGCTCTGTTTGGTCAGTGCACGTGTCCAACAGAACCAAACAGCGTATGGCTGGCTTCTTGCCAAGGATTTGTAGATCATCTTGCTCTAGCATTTTACCACGGAGAGTCACCTTGGTTATTCGCGTACCCTGCTCCAGCAATGAACCCAGCGTGTTCTTGTTGTCAATGGAAGTGGTGGTGGTGCTGTTTCTGAGCTCAAGCTCCTCCAGTTTCTCAAGGTTCTCAACTCCAGAAAGCTTTAGGCTGGCGGTGACGGGCAAAAGCATCTTCTCAAGCATAGGGGTCGCTCCATGAGCAAAGATGATGCGGGTCATATTGGAACCCTCAACAAGAAAGCACTTGAGGTATTTGAATTCGTCCTCCTTGAAGGTGAGCTCAGTGTCCTTGTATGCCTCGTGCCGGAGCTTGAGATAGTGTAGTTTTGGCAGCTGGGCGAGGACCTCCAGACCGTCCTGCTTCAGCATGGTGCTTCTTAGAGTCACCTTGGTCAGTTGATTACTTTTTTCAGTCAGCAATGGAAGAAGCTGCCACCCCATCTGTGTGATTCCACTTATACTTAGGCTCTCAAGCTGGTCCAGCATACGTTCAAGGCTATGAGCTGGTGGTTGTGAGTTTCCTTTGGGTGGCGTGGCCTCACCTCTGACAATTGGAAGAGTGATTGACAGAGACCGGAGGTTCTCATGCAAGTCATTGATTGCCTTAAGCAAGGGCTGGAGGTAACTATCCTTGTTGATAACCACACCAAGCTTCCTCAGGCATACAGGAAATCCTCTTCTCAGGTCTTTCTTATGACGCGGCATTACACCAAGCAATACCTCCATGCCTTCCATTTTCCCAATCTTTTCAGGAAGCTCGACACTTGGTAGAGTTGGGTCGTCAATGCAACCAGCCAGCAGCCGCTTCAGCTTTAGGAGCCGGAGGTATCTCGTTGCAGTCTTGTGCACATTGTTGTGGCGGATATCCAGTACTTCCAGCTCGTGGAGGCGGTTGATTTCTCCTGGCAGCTGCGTAACATTTGTGCTCCTTAGGTTCAGGTACTTGAGCAATAACAGGTTGCAGCAGACGTCCTTGAGGTAACTCGTGTTCTTCGTACCAACACACTTGCAGCCTTCTAGATCTAGCACCTTGAGCCGGGAAAAGTGGTACTGTTTGGGGAGAACTTGCAGGAAATCTCGGATCTTCTCGGAGGCGCGGAGTCGAACGTCACTGAAAATGGAGAAGTGCTGGGCCAAGTGCTGTGACGGGCGTGTCTCCACTATGTGCTGTTTCTTGGCGATCATGGTAATGAATCCATGAACCCGATTGCCCACGATGCAGCTCTTGGCCTTCCCGGTACCACTGATCTCAGCAGGATCGACAAGCCCCCGGTCGATGAGGGCTTCGAAACATCGATCGGACTGACGAACCGCGGCGTTCCAATCATCCCGGTTGATCAGACCTTCGACAACCCACCGTGCTACCAGCGTCGACCTCCTGATGCTGCGTCCTAGAGGGAAGATGGCCAGGTACAGCAAGCAGGACTTGTACTCTTTGGGCAGGTCATTGTAGGAGAACTTGAGCATCTTGGCAGCAACGCCTTCGAACGATTTGGGGGAAACTGCCTGAAGGCTGTCGCGCAGCTTGGTCAGTTCTTGGTTGCTCCGTTTGGGTCTGGCGTAGAAAGAATGCGCCAAGATCTTCATGCAGAACTCGAACTGCTCGCACTCCCCCAGGATGTCACGGATGATCTGGGGATCGCTGTAGTCTTCGTTCTTGTCTTCACTCATGAGATGGCTTGTAAACTGGAGCACAATGTCATGGTAGAGGCCAGCAAGGGAATAGTCCAGAGGCTCCCCTTGTCGGAAGCTGTCTATAAGCTCCTGCTGCCGGAGGCTTTCTGTGGCCTGCTGGGTGCTCCTTGTGGTGGTGACGGTCAGTACACCGGCAACATGTTTCTCCAGGCGGGTGAAAGCGTATCTATTCTCGTCCCAGTTGGATTTATAGATCTTGTCGCCGATTCTGAGGATAACAACCAGGGGCCTCTCGTCGTCCTCGAAGTGATTCTCGATGATCTTGCGTACGATCCACCCCGTTTCCATCTGCTCTTGGACCGTCTTCTTGATCTCATCGATCTTCTCCTTGGTTTCGGTGGCAACATCTTGTGGGACTTTGCTGATCATGCCTTGGATCTTGCCATGCCCATGGTGCCTTTTGCTGTTGCTGGCCTTCGTTGCAAACACCTTGTGTATGACATATCCATATCTTGCATCATAGAAATCAAACTTCTTGGCCGTCTTCTCCGCCTCCTGTTGCGGCAGATGCTCTGCCTCTATGTACTTCTTGAGATTCTCTGCTGTTATCCGGAGGATGTGGGCGTGCCATACTGCCAGTTTGCGCATGGCTTTGCCCCTCGCTTGGTCTCGCTGGGCAGCTTGCTGTTGCAGCACCAGCAGCTCGAAGAGCACGGATATGGGCTTCTCTTCCAGCTCCTTGACGTCCCTGGTCCCTTCCAGCAGCTGCAGCAGAAGTTGCTCATCTTGAATGCCCCTCTTCACCTCGTCAAGCTTGCCCATCACATTCTGAATGTCCTGCTGGATCTCAGTTTCGCCGAGCAGACTCTCCTTTCCACGGCTGATCTCCCGTTTGCTTCTGTAGAGGAGATACCGCTGCACCAGTGGGTCTGGGTCTGGGCTTCCTTCTCTGAGGTCTTGTGGTGGTGGCGGCGGCGGCGGCGGCGGCGGCGGCGGCGACGACGACGACGACGACGACTGAAGTCCGGCATCGTCCTCCTCCTTAGTGATTTCCACCTTTGTCTCTCGATCCAATTCCATCTGGAGCTGGCACAGGATGTAGTAGAGGATCTCCTGGGGCCGCAGCGGCTCGAAATCCATGTGCACCTGCGGAATGTCCACCACGACGCTGCGATGCCCCTGGGCCAAGGCCCTGCGTGCGAGAGCGATGACCTCCTGGTCTGCCTCCGGCGCCACGACGGCGGCGGAGTGCATGACGTCGCCTCTCTCCATCACTTGCTCCGTCCACTCGACTAGCTTCCCCTGGAAGTAGTCGTCCAGAGCCCTATGCTTGAATAGGACTGCTCTTCGATGACTTGCCAACGCCGACCCATCAGCATCAGGTTGGTCGTCGTCGTCGACGCCGGCGGCATAGGCAGTCTCCGTCTCCTTCGTCAGCGCCCCCTCCTCCGCCGGGGGCGGGAGGAGCGGGGAAAGGACCTTCACGTCGTACCGCATCCTCCGCTCGCCGACCTCCCGCGCCCGGTCCTTGAGCACCCGCAGCTGGACGGCGGCGTCGTGCTGCGCGAACATCTTCCTCACGAACCATGGAGGCCACAGGAGGTAGCGCAAGAGGCCGCTCCTGCGGAGGTGCACGTCGGGGTTGCCGCGGTACACGTACTTGTCGATGCAGTTGTTGCAGTCGTTGGCGAGGATACGGACCTGGTTCATCCACGTGCGCACCTGCACGCCGTGCTCGCCGCCGGTGTGCGACGTGCGGGCCAGGTGCACCAAGAAGCTGTTCATGCTCTCCATCTCCTCCTTGATGAACTGCACGTCGCCACGGACGCCGCGCAGCAGCCGCGCCTCGTTCCCGATCACGCCCAGCAGCGAGCTCACGGCGCCCGACGCGAGCTCAGCCATCGCCGCCCGGCACTCCCTCCGCCGCCCGGCTCGCCGGCAGCTGCTGGGTTAGCGTGTGGCTTCTTGCTCTTCTCTTCTCAGTACGTTTACATTACAAATGGAACTTTCTGCATGCATGCATGCATGTGTTGACGGGTGTAACTTGGCATTCTGGCAAGGATAGCTCTTGCATTATATTGTAACCCCGGCAATATTCTACGTATATATCAAAGTAGTATTATCATATTTTAAATAATAATATCGCCTGCTCTTTTTCCTTTTTCTGCTTTCGTGCAGAATGCCGTGGAGAACAGGGTCACGTATACGGTATACCTTTCCTAAGTACTAGTGCTACTAGTAATATAACATAATATATAGTACTCGTAAAGCAAATTGACCAGCCTAGCTCCGGCCTTAGCTAGTTACTACCTCCCCGTCAAAAAATCGTTTTAAATTAAATTAACTAAAGTTTAATTAAATATTGTCGGGTACCGTAATTAGGGGTACCCCCAATACTTCTAAGCATAGCTGAAAAACATCTTCAAAACAGACCATAAACACTACATGACTCGTCTTCTTTGCCAAGTGCCATAGACACTAGGCAAAGCCTCTTTTATACTCGGTAAACGCTTTGCCTAGTATTGCACTCGGCAAAGTGGAGTCGGCAACGAAGGAATCGACAAAGTGCCTTTGCCGAGTGCCATTTCTCGGGTACTCGGCAAACACTTTGCCTAGTGCCACATGTCACTCGGCGAAGAAAAGTTTCCATGACAGTGGAAGGCACGGTAACGGAAGCTTTGCCTAGTGCAGCACTAGGCAGAGGCGACCCCTTTGCCGAGTGCAGCACTCGGCAGAGGCGACCCCTTTGCCGAGTGCAGCGCTCGGCAGAGGCGGCCCCTTTGCCTAGTGCAGCACTAGGCAAAGTGTGTTTCCAGGCTACCCTCGCTTCTTACCTTGCCGAGTACTATGGTTGTTGCACTCGACAAAGACCCTCTTTGTCGAGTGCAACACTAGGCAAAATGACCAGAGCCACCCTTTTTATTTATTTGTATATATTCCATCCAAACAGATAGAAAATACATATCAAACACCACATACATATCATCAACATCACATGTAAAGCAGCAATAACACATGTCTCACAAATAAGTCCACATGTCTCACAAATAAGTTCACAAAGTGTTGGGGACTTGTTCTCAAATGCTTCGGATTAACAACAAGGCAACATAAAAGTGTTAAATGCGAAAGTCCCTCGTCCTACGAAACATTATTTCCCTTCGGGATATAATGAGTTCCGGACGAAGATTATGAAAAGACTTACCTTCGTAAGTATAGAAAATAACGATGCATGATTTATATAATGCATGAATCTTAATATCAACATTGTTATAGGATCATTTCTATTTTATTATCATGGAAAAATAGAAATGATATTCAATTACAAATGTACCTTCGGCTTGAGAGAAGGTAGAAAGTACAAGCGTGACGCCAGAGCAAAATGTCCAGTCAGCGTCCGTAGTACGGGAATACTGTTCATCTATTTATAGGCATGGGACGCAGCCCATGTAGAATTACATTCATGCCCTTTACATTTGTTAATGATTCTATAGTAACTCGCTGGGGTCTGAATAGCCTTTTCATCCTTAAGTCGGTTTCCTTTTCCGTCACCTTGCCGAAGCTCTTCTACGCACAGCTTTGGCTTCACGCTATCCTTCGTACTCCTTACGCTTCTTCACACTGTAGCTTCAATTCATGTCCGAAGGTACCTGTTCATGCATTATACTTCCAGAAACGTTGTTAAACCATGTTTTTGAGGACCTTCGGAAGCCGAAGGTCCCCAACAGTAGCCCCTCGCAATATTAATTTATCAGAATGATAAGTTTAGATTGCGACAAGGACGAAGACCCAAAGCCGAAGGTCCAAAAAAACACCTTCCCTTTGCTAGAATAGCAACAATCATTGACAGGCGGGCCCTGCAGCATATAACGCACCAGGCGTATAAATAAGAGCGCACCACGAGCTTAACTGGTATGCTTTCTTGCCATCTGCTCTTGCTCACTCAATTTTTAGCCTGTGCAACAAAATTTGCGTAAATTTTAAGCTTCGGTGTTGAGAACACTTTTTCAGTGCCTACGAAGATGTCTTCGGACAAGAAGGTGGCTGCTGATCCGAAGCTGAGTCTTTCTGAAGAAATGAATCTTGGTTTTCTTGAGTCAATGGCGAGGACCAATACAGAGAAGATTACTAAAGAAACTTTGGAAGGTTTGTCTGAAGATACTGATGACAGCGACAGTTATGATGTAGAGAGTGGCGGAGAAGAGTCCGAAGACCGACCATGGCGACCAAGCCACACGGTTTTCGGGAAATCAAGTATCAAACAAAGTCATCTTGACAATATGAGGGGGAGATATTTCCGAGGTGTGTCTATTGTGAGGGCTGATGACGGAGAGAAAACTTCTCCTACCCCCGAAGAAAATGAGGTCGTGATCTTCCGAAGCTTTCTCAAGGCCGGACTTCGGTTTCCCCTGAGTAGCTTTGTTGTTGAAGTACTGAAGACATTTCAAATTTACCTCCACCAGATTACTCCCGAAGCTATTGTAAGAATGGGAATCTTTGTCTGGGCTGTGAGAAGCCAAGGTTTGGAACCGAATGCTAAAAGCTTTTGCAATATTCATGAGTTAGTATACGAGACGAAGCCCTGGGGAAAGGAACAATACCACAACAACTTTGGTTGCTACAGCTTCGGCGCCCGCTCCGGGTCAAGCTGCCCAGTGCCGACCTTCCGAAAGAGGTGGCCCGGTACCTGGATGACAGAATGGTTTTATGTGAACAATGACTTGACAGCACACGAGGATATTAAGGGTATAATCATGTGCCCTATCTGGCAACGCTTCGGACTTCGAAAGCCGAAGGTAGAAATGGATGAAGCAGTCGAAGAATGCTAGAGAGCCTTCGGGGTGATTTGCTCTTTTATTGGGACACGGGATTTAGTCCAAGAGCATATCGCCTTCAGAGTTTGGCCACTTGCAGGAAAGTGGGAAATGCCGAAGGAGACCATCAAAGAACCTGACGAAAGTGGGCTGATTAGGCTAAAATATACATTCAAATACGGAGATAAGTTTGTTGAACCAGATGACGACTGGTTAAAAAGTATTGAAAACGTAAGTGACGAACTGCTTGGGGTGTACTCGAAGGCCGAGGATACTGCACTATCAGCGGCCTTCGGAGGCCAAAAGAAGAAAAGGCTTAATCGGGTTTTTGATGCAATTGGGTTTGTGTACCCTGACTACCATTACCCGGTGCCAGGCCACAAAAGAAAAATACTTCTCCTGCAAAGGAAGCTGTCTCAGGTGATCCTAGCGAGCCAGCACCGCAAAGAAAAAAGGTAAAGGTGCTCACACACCGGGCACGTTACATCGAACCGGCCATAGTGCCTGCATTTATTGGTGAGACCTCTTCGGCCATCGAAACCAAAGGACCATCTCCAGTACCAAAAATCGAAGAAAAAGCCGAAGCACCTTCAACAGAGAAAGTAGACGAACCAAGAACTGAAGGAACAAAAATATTGGAAATCTTAAGTCCTTCAACAAAAATTGAGACAACAAAGAACCAGAAAGGCCCAGCGATGACCCCAAAAAGGAAAAGAATGGCTAATGTGCTAGATGTCTTGGAGACAATTAAGTCTTCAAGCACCACTCCGAAAAAGATTTCTGAAACTTCCGAAGTGGAAACTGAAGTCTTTGTTGCTGAAGTCCCAAAGCAACGATCTGAGACCAAGATTGGGCCTTCAGAGCCCACTAAGGAAAAATCTTTGGAGGCCAAAGAAGCAAAAATAACAGAGCCAACTTTAACTGAAGAAACCAATACTGCTGCCCCCGAAGCATCCTCCAAGGCCCTCGAATATGTTATTCGACATGCTTCGGGGAAAAAACTATCTGAGGAAGAAATTTTTGAAGCTAATCACTATGCGCAAGAATTAAAGTATCCAAAAGGGGCCTTAATATTCAATGGCACGAAAGAAGATGACTTCTTGTACTGCCTCCCAGATAACAAAGAATTACCCGTGTGCCGGGAAATGGCCCGAAGCATGGGGTTTCCGAAGCTGGAGACCGGCCTCTGCGCGATGTCAAAGGACGATCTTGCGGATAGCCTTGCCTACAACAGCCTGAAGGTACAAAAGTTGTGAACTTTGAAACTTACGAATTTCTTAAATTAGTCTTTTATTCTTATGTAGATCCATGCATTCTTTTGAATAGGGCTTAATCCTCAGCAACGCCTTAAGAGCACAAAAGACTACTGAAGACGAGAGCTGCACCATTGCTCTCAATAATCTTCGAACGGAGGTTATTAAGCTGAGGAACGAAGCCTTAGAAAAAGACCAAATTCTAGTTACATTGATGAATAAAATAAAAGAAGACGAAGCTGCCTCCAAAGCCCAGGCCGAAGCTCAAAAACACGAGATTGACAATCTTCGGAAGCAATTAGCCCGTGCCAAGGAAGAACGCATACTTGAAGAAACAAGGCGAGAACTCAGCGACCAATGGGCAAACCATTTGGAAGTAACCGTTGAAGAGCTTCGGTCGTCGAAGAAAAGGTGTTACGAAAAATCCATGGAATGTGTAAAGAAGATAAAAACCAGCTTCGCCAGCGTTGGCGCATTTTCAAGTGAAGAGAACTTTGTGAGAGGTAACCCAGAAGACCCGATTGAATGGATTAGCCACGAAGCTGAAGCCTTTGAAGAAATTCTAAACAGTCGTGGAGACATTTGTGCCTTCTCGGGTGCCCGGGGGATTGCTACTATACTGGAAAGGAAAGGCTGCGAACATGTTAAGCTACTTGCTCAATCCGAAGCCACCCTATCCCCTGAAGATATTAAAGATCCCTCAGCCGAAGCTAGCCAGATTGGTGGGAAATTTTTCACCGACGTCTGGGACAATGGTGGCCGAGAAATGGCACAGGAAATTATCAGAAGAAGCGAGCAAGGCATTCATGACGCTAGAGAAGTAACCAAAGCTGCTGAAAAAGGTGCAGAGCCCGAAAGCCAAATAGGTACCAACTAGTGGTTTTTGGGTCTGTTGTAATCTTTGATTTCGAACCTGCTTATGGTTTGTAATAGTAACATAGACATATATTTTCTTCCCTCAGAACTTGCTGGATCGTCAGCTGACCCCCGCACGAAGGGGAATGACAAAATTAGACAAATGACCGAAGCTATCATGGATAAAGTTGTTGAACAACTCCTAAATGAAGCTGCCGAAGTAGTACTTAGATAAGATTAGATATTACTGTAAAAACATTTAAAATGCAATATATGACATATTTTGTAATTTTTAATGTAATATACAAGTTTCTTTTCATGTTGCAATTCTTTACGATGCATGAAATTTTACATACATACCATTTTTGAGCCTTCGACGAAAAAACACCTTCCCTTCTTTTCATGCTTCGTGAAGAAGACATGCTTCCACAATACTGCTCTGATGAAGCATATCTATGCTTCGTAAAAACATTCTCCGAAGCTGTACAATTTCAATACTGTTCTGATGGAGCATGCCCACGCTTCGTGAAAACATTCTCCGAAGCTGCCTTCCGAAGATTAATATCGTGTTCCCTTTTTATGCCTTAGCACAATTTTCACTTTTTCAAAATACTCTCCGAAATCGATATTGTATCCCCTTCTTGTGCCATATGTAGCATGATGTATGATGCTTATGTTATGCGAAATGATGTGATGATGTTATGTTATGCAAAATGATATTTGTGCCAAAAATTCACACATTCCTGCAATAGAAATACACAATCTTTTTATATCAGCGCTGACTTTTTGCTGTAAGCCTCCCTTAGGAGCTTCTTCGCCTTTTACTTCAGTGGAATTAGCGTTTATTTTTCGCTGTAAGCCTCCCTTAGGAGCTTCTTCGCCTTTTACTTTCGGCGGTATTCGCGTTGACTTTTCGCGTTCGCCTTTTACTTAGGCGATATCAGCGTTTATTTTTCGCTGTAGGCTCTGCATTCCGTTTGGAACGACTTTTGAGCAGAAAACTTACACTGTGCTCCCTTAGGAACGACTTTTTGTAGCTTCGAAGAATGCACACTGTGTGCCCTTAAAGTAAATTTTCGACAATTCGAAGGTCCTCCTTGTTGTCACAAATCTTTAAGCTTTGACAACCTAAGCCAGGGGAGAAGATATACTTTTCTTGTGACAAAGAGCAAAATTATTACAAGAAATTTAATTGACACGAAGCACTCTAGTCTCCCATATGTATTCCTTGTTAAAAAGAAAATAATACTAAACGCAAGAGACCGTCATCAAGATAGGATATTTGTTAATAAATGTGCTTTGACTCTGGCACAGTGCTATTGACTGTGCGAGCTTCGGACTCTTCTCTGAAGTCCCTCTGGTGCTGAGTGTGCTGACTCCCTTCTGGCTGCTGGCCTCGTTGCAATGGTGGCGGAGGCGGAAGCTGTTGCCAAGATGCTTGGGGTTGACTTGCCGAAGCAACAGAAGCTGCAGGGTGATTGTCTACATATTCTGGAATATAAGGCGAATGATATGAAGCGGTGTGCATAACTTGCTTCGGCTGACTCTGTTGTGCCGCAGCTTCAGCAATCTCCTTTTGCTTCTGGATGGTGACATGGCACATCCTGGTGGTATGGCCCTTGTCCTCACCACAGAACAAACAATAGATTTTTCTTGGCTGATCCCCGAATCTTCCTCCGAAGCCCCTGGCACCTCTGCCCCTTGGAGCTGGCGGTCGGAAGGAGCTTTGCTGTTGCCCCGAAGCCTGCTGTTGCTGTCCCGAAGCCTGCGAAGAGTACTGTGGCCTTTGCTGTTGACTCCCTCTGTCATCAGGCTGAGTAGAGTTGTGAATTGACCTGACATGCCTTGGATGAAATCTTCCTCCGAAGCCCCTGGTCATCTCAGAGAACCTATATGCTTCTTCCCTTCTTTGGCGGAAATCATTGTCAGCTCGAATATACTCATCCATCTTTTGGAGCAGCTTCTCCAAAGTTTGAGGAGGCTTCCTGGCGAAGTATTGAGCTGAAGGTCCCGGCCGAAGTCCCTTAATCATGGCCTCAATAACGATTTCATTGGGCACTATTGGTGCCTGTGCCCTCAGACGTAGGAACCTTCGGACATACGCCTGAAGGTATTCTTCATGATCCTGGGTGCACTGGAATAAAGCTTGAGCAGTGACCGGCTTCGTCTGAAACCCTTGGAAGCTAGTTAACAACATGTCCTTCAACTTTTGCCATGAGGTAATTGTTCCTGGCCGAAGAGAAGAGTACCATGTTTGGGCAACACTCCTGACAGCCATGACAAAAGACTTTGCCATGACTGCGGTATTGCCACCATACGAAGATATTGTTGCTTCATAGCTCATTAAAAACTGCTTCGGATCGGAGTGGCCGTCGTACATGGGGAGTTGGGGTGGCTTGTAGGATGGAGGCCAGGGTGTAGCCTGCAGCTCAGCTGATAGAGGAGAAGCATCATCAAAAGCAAAATTTCCATGATGGAAATTCTCATACCAGTCATCCTCGTTGAAGAACCCCTCCTGATGAAGCTCTCTGTGCTGGGGCCTTCGGTTCTGCTCATCTTGAGTAAGATGGCGAACTTCTTCAGAGGCTTCGTCTATCTGCCTTTGTAGTTCAGCTAGCCTGGCCATCTTCTCCTTCTTCCTTTGCACCTGTTGATGAAGCATCTCCATGTTTCTGATTTCTTGATCTAACTCATCCTCCTGAGGCGTTGGACTGACAGCCTTCCTCTTCTGGCTTCGGGCCTCCCGAAGAGAGAGAGTCTCCTGGTTGGGGTCCAGCGGTTGCAGAGCTGCAGCCCCTATTGCTGAAGCCTTCTTCGGCGCCATAACGAAGGTCTATGGTTGCTGAAGATGTTCAAAACTCGAAGAGTGGAAGTGAGTTCACCGGAGGTGGGCTCCAATGTTGGGGACTTGTTCTCAAATGCTTCGGATTAAGAACAAGGCAACATAAAAGTGTTAAATGCGAAAGTCCCTCGTCCTACGAAACATTATTTCCCTTCGGGATATAATGAGTTCCGGACAAAGATTATGAAAAGACTTACCTTCGTAAGTATAGAAAATAACTATGCATGATTTATATAATGCATGAATCTTAATATCAACATTGTTATAGGATCATTTCTATTTTATTATCATGGAAAAATAGAAATGATATTCAATTACAAATGTACCTTCGGCTTGAGAGAAGGTAGAAAGTACAAGCGTGACGCCAGAGCAAAATGTCCAGTCAGCGTCCGTAGTACGGGAATACTGTTCATCTATTTATAGGCATGGGACGCAGCCCATGTAGAATTACATTCATGCCCTTTACATTTGTTAATGATTCTATAGTAACCCGCTGGGGTCTGAATAGCCTTTTCATCCTTAAGTCGGTTTCCTTTTCTGCCACCTTGCCGAAGCTCTTCTACGCACAGCTTTGGCTTCACGCTATCCTTCGTACTCCTTACACTTCTTCACACTGTAGCTTCAATTCATGTCCGAAGGTACCTGTTCATGCATTATACTTCCAGAAACATTGTTAAACCATGTTTTTGAGGATCATTCGATTAGGCTCAGTTGGTGAAACATGAGGATCATTCGATGCCGCCAATTTATTCTGCAAAAATGAGAAGGCATTGCATGTGTGAGACAAGATAAATATATATTATATTTAACGAAAACTTTCATACTCTACTAGGTTTCAATTAGTGCAGTGGTTTGACCCTAAGCATGAACATACAAACTAAAACAGTCATACTCACAGGAGTGGAAAACTGAGATGGAGGTGGATTTGGAGTGAATAGCGAAGGTGGTGGAGCTACACCCGTTGCGGACTGTATGTAACGAAGAATGTCCTCCGTCCTCTGCTGCTCGGACCTCATCCTCACATCCAACTCCAAACGTTGCCTCCTCTCTTCTTCAAGTTGGGCCTAGAATATTTCACCCACATGTTACAATAATGCATAGAAAAGATATATTATCAATGAACGACGAATATAACATGAACAACCTGGAGTTCCCTCCTCTCTTCTACCAGTTGGTTCTGCAATATTTCACTCAAATGTTAAAATAATGCATAGAAAAGAAATATTTCAATGAACGATGAATATAGCATGAACAACCTGGAGTGCTTGTATCCGATGCTGTGAAGTGTCCTGCCGAGGTCGTATAGCTGGGCTCGCGCTCGTGCTACTTGCTCGAATCTGAGATAGAGAGGGAGTAGTGGCTGAGTCGATTGCACCATCGCAAATCCAGTAGCGTCCATGCTTCTTGCCTCCTCCAACCCTCATGACAACTTCTGCGTCAAGCTCCTCGGTGCTCGGATCGTATTCAGATCCATGGACCTCCCTTGCCATCGATGTGTACTCACTGAGGCGACTGTGGATGGTTCCATTGCTGTACGCCTCTGGCCCATCCTCTGGGTTATAGTTGACGTCGGACGTCACTTTGGCCTTGTGGGACATAGCAAATGCCTTGAAGATGGAACATGTCTGTCCACCATGTGACACCGACTACGAGAAAACCAGCGAGATGATTAGAAATTATGCATAATTGAGTGTTTCAATAAATAAATGAATTCACATACCCATGCTTGTGCGTATCCGCTGAGGCTGCGACTGCCTTGATGGTGTGGTACACCTGGCATCATCAAACGTCGATCCCGACAAGTGTTGTGCACCTCCTCCCACTCGCCTGAGCACCATTTGTCCACCATTCGTTCCCAACACTCGGGATGCGTGGCACACCAATAAGGAATCATCTATAGAAAATCAAGTACATGATATATGAGAAGATGAAATTAAGGCTACCTAATCTCAAAAGTAATCGGTATTAATGTTTTGTATTTACCTCCAAGTACTGGTCCCGAGTCAACTTCATGGTTCTTGCGTCCTTTTTGGAGACCTTCTCTCTAAGGATGGCACCATAGTATTTTATGATGGCCTGGATGCGCGCCTCGTAGTGCATATCTACGACGAGTTTTTTACAACATCTGGTAGCCAACGCATCTGCCCTGCCCTCATATCCCTCCTGACATCTGTAGAAATCCTATATATACAAACACGGTGCATACATTCATTATTTCAAAAATGTCCAACGAATGCAATGTATTGAGCAATATGGGATAAGAAATATTTACCCACAACTCTTGCTTCACCCGCTCTACCTTGTTGTTGAATACCCTACCGACTCGATCTTCAGCATCGGGGGCAATGGCATAGTGGTCGAACGAGTAGGCTGGCACCATCACTCCATCATACTCAACCATGCCAGGGAAGTGTTCCTTGCACAGAAGACCGAGTATGCCATTGACTCGGCGTGTGCGAGCACCTCCACTCACCACAGTCGACTAGTTCCTGCCCAAGTGATTAAGAAAATTATTAGTTTCTATTTTGAATTTGAACATATAATATCAAGATTATATGAAGCAAGGTTTAAAATAGCGGGCTTCTAGCTTCCTAGCTTCTAGCTGATAACTAGCTAATAACATATAATACCACAGTCGACCAGTTCATCCATAATTCACAATTAATACATAAGTCATACATCACTTGAAGGATTATCTAGAAAGAAAGATCACTCTTGCGATGGCATGATAAAAGTTATCCATAGTACGATTATTAGAGTATGCATTTCAGCCAAACAACAAAATGGCTACTTTCAGCTAAACGGTAATTTGAGCCAAACAACAAAACTTTCAGCCAAACTGAAATTTTCCTACTTCCTACTTGCTGCATTCAACAAAACTGCTACTTTCAGCTACTTACGATGTCGGGAACAGCAGCGAACTGAATTCAACAAAACTGCTACTTTCAGCACGGAGCGAGGAACAACGGCGAACTGAATTCAACAAAACCAAACTGTTTGCTGCTTGCGATGGTGGGGAACAGCGACGAACTGAACTGCGCCTAAGAGAGAGCACGAAGCTGTTTACCGGCACTACTACTACTCAGATTTATGGACTTGAAGGGCTTTTGTATTTTGTCGACATGTAAGAGTGCATTACATAATACTGGATTTACCTGAGAATTCATGTGAGATACATCTAGTTTCTGGCACTTAAAAAGTTCAACCGGTGTCCGTGGAACCCATTTGAGCTTTACAAATTCTTATTACTGTTATCACGTTAGCCGTAGCACATGCAACTCGTAGATAGTCTTGCTGATGTACTCTGAGTAGTTCAGTCTTTCATGCGATTTGGTGAACATGGTTCAATGCATAACCCCTGTAATCTATCTGCTCAATAGGCTAGTTCACACTACAATACACAAATTACGACTCCAATGCAAGTTGTTAGGTAAGCTGCCTGGGGACAGGCCCTAGAAGCTCCCACTTCGGGCATGTTCGGTTATACAAAAGCCCTTACATGTCGACAAAGCCAATTGTCCTAGCTCCGACAGCGTCGTGTAAACCAGTTCCCGCTCCCTACGCGGAGCTGTTTACCGGGACGTTGTTTGGGAGGGCCAAGAAGCCGGACATGGTGACCGGAGGAGGAGGAGCAACTCGCCGTCGTTCCTTACCACGCTAGGGTCGGTCGGCCGGAGGAGGAGTACAATCCGGGAGAGCAGGAACGACGGGGGAGACTGGAATGCAGGGACTCACCAGAAGGAGAAGAACCGGAGCTGCCGCCACGCTAGGGTTGAACCGGAGCCACCAGAAGCTCGCCGTCGGCCAGCGCACAGGCCAAATCCGAAGCCGCCGCCGCCACGCTAGGGTTGGACCGGTCGCTCACCCAAGTCCAGGCTTCGTGAGTCGTGACCCCACTTGTCATTGATGTGAATTGGAGCTGGTGTGCTTGGCCGACTAGTCTGTGCACTTCATTTTTACTTTGCCTAGTGTCAGTTCAGGAACTAGGCAAACAGACACTTTGCCTAGTGTCAGTTCATGACACTAGGCAAAGAGGCATTTTGCCTAGTGTCTTTTTTTTGACACTCGGTAAAATATATTTTTCTTTTCTTTTTTGCTTCCAAACTTTTTATGATATGTTTCTATAGCACCTAGAACTACATGTAAAGTTTTGATAATTTTTAAAAATGTTTAGCTATATTTAGTAAATTTATTTCATTTAATTGAATTTCGTCTGATAATTTAAATTTGAACTGCAAGTCATTCGCATAATGGAAAAATCGATGAAAAAATGATATTCATGTTATTTAGTATAATTTGAGGCCTTATCTGGTAACATACTAGAGATTTCGAACATCATGTTCACGAAACTTGACCACAAACGTGTGGTCTAGTTGTTTTTAAATTGCATAAAAAGCAAATAAAGTCGGAAAATCATAAAACTTGTCGAGATATCATGATACTATATGTGGAGGCTATGATAAAAATTTGACAATATTCCATAAAAGTTTTTATGTACAATGCTTACAAACCAAAGAATTGAGAGAGAAGTTTAATGATTTAATGTAGAGGCTGACTAGGTGGTAACTATCGTTCGTGTCAAACTTGTATGAAACCTTGTCAACTTTTTATCACAGCCTCCACATATGATATCATGACATCTCGACAAGTTTAATGATTTTCTGACTTTTTTTTGATTTTTATACAATTAAAAAACAACTGGACCGTAAGTTTGTGGTCATGTTTCATGAACATGATGTTTAAAATTTATAGTCTGTTACTCGATAAGGTCTTAAATTATGATAAATAACATGAATATCAGTTTTCCATCATGCGAATGACTTGCAGTTCAAATTTGAATTATCAAAAGAAATTCAATTAAATGAAATAAATTGAGTAAATATAGCAAAAACTTCAAAAATTTTACCAAAGCTTGACATGTAGTTCTAGGTGCTATAGAAACACATCATAAAAAGTTTGGAAGCAGAAAGAAAAGAAAAAAAATATTTTACCGAGTGTCAAAATAAGACACTAGGTAAAGTGCCTCTTTGCCTAGTGTTCCAGTCCGACACTAGGCAAAGGGACCTTCTTTGCCGAGTGTCGAAGGCAGATACTCGGCAACGTTAACGGTTGATGGATGATGTTAGATGACGACGCTAGTTTATCAAGTGGTTTTCTTTGCCTAGTGTCTGGCACTAGGCAAACGTCCGGTTTGCCGAGTGTTTTTTTGCCTAGTGTCTGGCACTAGGCAAACGTTCGATTTGCCTAGTGTTTTTCTTTGCCTAGTGGCGGACACTCGGCAAACGACTGATTTGCCTAGTGTCTTGATTTGCCGAGCGTAACACTCGGCAAAGAAGATCTTTGCCTAGTGCCCGTGAATTCACACTCGGCAAAATATTTAGCGCTAGGTAAAGTTTGTCTCTCCCGTAGTGAAAGGATGGTAAGCACAACGCAAAGTTAAAGCCTCATCTACCAAAGGACGCGATCACGCCTCACCCGAGGGCCTCCTCAGGCAGCAGGCGCACCCCCGGCTCGCCCGAGGCTAAGCTCGGGCAAACTTTGTCATATAGCAACCTCAGCCAAATCGCCTTACCGCCGACCATATCGCATGCACATTTAATGCAGGGATCACCTGACACCTTATCCTAACACGCGCGCCTCAGTCGGTCACTTCGCCCCTTTACTGACTGTTCTGACAGGAAAACAACACTATGCACCCTATTCCGATTACTGTGCCAACCACCAGGGAAAGACTAACAACAGTGAGTCACGACCTTTCCCGAGTTCGGCCTCGGGCGCAACAGGGAGCTCCGCCTCGCCCAACCCCGACCTCGGCCTCAGCCTTGGCCTCGGGAGAAGGTCTACGCCGAGGTCAGGCCCGACCCTGACCTTGGCCTCAGCCTCGGCCTCGGGAGAAGGTATCCGCGTCGCTCGACCTCGTCCTCAGCCTCGGCCTCGGGAGAAGGTCTCCACCTCACCCGACCCCGACCTCGGCCTCAGCCTCGGCCTCGAGAGAAGTCACTACCTTGCCCGACCTCGGCCTCGGACCGACTACGCTACAGGGGACACATCATTACCCTACCTCTAGCTAGCCGCCTCATGCTATGAAGGAACAAGACCGGTGTCACATCTAGATTACTCCTGCAACAGGTAATGATGGTTCCCTGCATGCGCCCATGACGTCGATTCTTCTCAAGCTCTCTACGAAGGCAAAGAAACGTTAGCAGGACCTAGGGCCACACCGCCAGCTACGCTTCATACAGGGCTCAAGCACTTCTTCGCCGGACACGTTAGCACATAGCTACCCCCCATATGTACAGCTGGACCATCCCCTTGTGTCTATAAAAGGGGATGCCCAGGGCCTTCTGGGGGGGAGGGGGCGGTAAGAACGACGGAGACGGACTCACTCGAACATCGAACTCCACTTTGCAACACTAGGCTTCTCAAGAGGCCTAGGGTTGGTTCCCTCTCTCACGAAGTTTGTAGCCCCTACTGCAAGCACCCCGGTGCAAGATAATTTAAGCCTCATCCCTCCCCTTGTGTTCCATCTTGCATCAACCCATCTGGGCAGGGGCACGCGGCACAAAATTCACTAGTCGGTCCGGTTAAGGGTCCCCCAGGTCCAGAACACCGACAGTTGGCGCGCCAGGTAGGGGGCGCTGCGTGTTGACAATACTTTCCCGTTGAGTTCCAGATGGACAATCTTCAGCAGCCTCTTCGGCCCGGGACGGTGCTCCGCTTTGGGAGTCTCGAGTTCATGTCCCCCGACGGCAGCTACGACATGGTACTCCTCCCCCCGCAGCGCGACAACAACGATGGTCGCTGGCTTGCCCGGCGGAGGCGAACTCAGCGACGACATCTCCTCGTGGCGGAAGAGGAACACCCGAGTCAACCCCACCACCCTCCTCACTGGAGGAGACGGAGACAGGGCAACCATGGCCAAGCAGGAGGTAGCACCTCATCAGCTGTCGGACCAGAGCGAGTCGACGACGCCGACACCCCTGCGGGGGATATGTCGGGTGTTATCCTCGCACCTGAGACAACGATGGGTGTTGCTTTCCAGCAAAACGCCAGTCCCAGGCGGACTGATGACGCCGGCACCCTTGCGAGGGACTTGTCGGGCATTAGTCTCGCACCTGAGATAACGACACATTCCATCTCCGATGCAACTTCACCGCCATCCACCAACCAGGAGGTACCTTCAGTTTTCCATCCTGTTCCCTTTAGATTCAGCTTCGACCCACCAAGCGACCCTGCTTCGGTAAGCGCTTTTGTAAGGGCATATCCTGACCTTCCGGGGTACCATATGTGGTCAACTTGGGACCGACTGACGGCCATCTCAACCTCCGGACCCACGGGTTCCGAGGAAGAGGACGACCCCGACGTCAGCTGGGATTTCTCTGGACTCCGTGATCCCGGTGCCATGCGAGACTTCATGTCCGCATGTGACCACTCCCTCTCCAGCTGCTCTAACGATGGCCACAGCCTTGGCGACGAGGGTTACGACCCAACTCGCGAGTGCTTCCACATCGATTAGGATGATCACGACGGAGCTAGCTGTGGCCTAGGTCCCTACGGGGGGTCAGGGCACACAGCTCGAGCAACTCCGCGAGATGCAGGCCAAGCTCGACGAAGAAACGGGGCAACTTGTGCAGCTCCGACAAAACCTCGAGCAAGAGTGGGCAGGCCGAGCGCTCGCCGGAGGAGCGCGTCATCGGGCCCGGGACGTCCAGCGCCGTATTATTGACGATGCCAGGGTAGGGCTGCCCCCGGCCTTCAACGGGGCCGGCTAGAACCTAGCTGCAGCGGTGGTGTTGCTTCGAATGATGTCAGAGCCATCTACCACCGAGGGGCGGTGTATCCAGGGCAAACTCAAGGACCTCCTAGAAAATGCCGCAGCCCGACGAGCTGAGAGCTCTGCCTCCCGAAGGCGAGGGTGCCCCTCGGTGCATCACATAGCGTCCTCCTGACACATGCGCGAGGCCTCAGTCCACACCGAGCTTACAAGAGACGAGACACTTGCAGCCTGGGATCGCCTCGGCGACGATCAACACCGTCGCGACCATTGAGCCCGCCTCGAGGAGAAGGTGCGCCGAGGCTACCACCCCAGACGCGGGGGATGCTATGACAGTGAGGAGGATTGGAGCCCCTCGCCCGAACCACCAGGTCCGCGGGTCTTCAGCCGGGCCATACGACGTGCGCCTTTCCCGGCCCGGTTTCGGGCCCCGACTACCATTACCAAGTACTTAGGGGAGACAAGGCCAGAGTTGTGGCTCGTGGATTACCGGTTGGCGTGCCAGTTGGGAGGGACGGACGACGACAACCTCATCATCCGCAACCTCCCCCTTTTCCTCTCTGACGCTGCCCGGGCCTGGCTGGAGCATCTGCCCCCTGTGCAGATCTTCGACTGGGACGACCTAGTCAAGACCTTCGCTGGAAATTTCTAAGGTACGTACGTGTGCCCTGGGAACTCATGGGATCTCTGGAGCTGCCGCCAGCAGCCCGGGGAATCCCTGCGAGAGTACATCCAACGGTTTTCAAAGCAGTGCACCGAGTTACCTAACATCACCGACTCGGACGTCATCGGAGCATTCCTCGCCGGCACCACTTGCCGGGACCTGGTAAGCAAATTGGGGCGCAAGACACCCACCAAGGCGAGTGAATTGATGGACATAGCCACCAAGTTCGCCTCTGGTCAGGAGGCGGTCGAAGCCATCTTCCGAAAGGACAAGCAGCCTCAGGGAAGGCAGAAGGAAGACGACCCCGAGGCATCTGTCCAGCGTGGCGCAAAGAAGAAGACCAGGAAGAAGGCGCAAGCAAAACGCAACGCCGTTGACGTGGATCTCGTCGCTGCTGCCGAGCACAGGAATCCTCGGAAGGCACCCGGAGGGGCCAACGTGTTTGACAAGATGCTCAAGGAGTTGTGCCCCTATCACAGGGGTCCCGTCAAGCACACCCTTGAAGAGTGCGACATGCTCCGGCGTTACTTCAATAAGGCTGGACCCTCGGCGAGGACGGCAAGGACCAAGGCAACAACAAGAAGGGAGGTGACAGGGAAGAAGAGTTCCCAAAGGTCCACAAATGCTTCATGATCTATGGTGGGCAAATGGCGGATGCCTCGGTTCGACACCGCAAGCAGGAGCGCCGGGAGGTCTGCTCGGTGAAGGTAGCAACGCCAATCTACCTAGACTGGTCCGACAAGCCCATTACCTTCGACCAACGCGACCACCCCGACTACGTACCGAGCCCAGGAAGATACCCGCTCGTCGTCGACCCAATCATCGGCAACGTTAGGCTCTCCAAGGTCCTCATGGACGGAGGCAGCAGCCTCAACATCATCTACGCTGAGACCCTAGAGCTCTTGGGGGTTGATCGGTCCGAGATCCGGGCTGGGGCAGCACCCTTTCACGGGATTGCACCCGGAAAGCGTATCCTGCCCCTCAGACAGATTGACTTGCCCATCTGCTTCGGAACTCCCTCCAACTTCCGAAAGGAAACCCTCACTTTCGAGGTAGTCGAGTTCCGAGGAACCTATCACGCGGTGTTGGGAAGACCATGCTACGCCAAGTTCATGGCCGTCTCCAACTACACTTACCTCAAGCTCAAGATGCCTGGCCCCAAGGGAGTCATCACCGTCGGACCCACGTACCGCCATGCTTACGAGTGCGACGTGGAATGCGTGGAGTACGCCGAAGCCCTCGCCGAGTCCGAAGCCCTCATCGTCGACCTGGATTGCCTCTCCAAAGAGGCGCCCGACGCGAAGCGGCACGCCAGCAACTTCGAGCCAGCCGAGGCAGTCAAGTCTGTCTCTCTCGACCCCAGCAAC
This sequence comes from Zea luxurians, assembly GCA_029449295.1. Classification (NCBI taxonomy): domain Eukaryota; kingdom Viridiplantae; phylum Streptophyta; class Magnoliopsida; order Poales; family Poaceae; genus Zea; species Zea luxurians. The sequence goes on along the minus strand of JAOPSE010000016.1, from coordinate 82,369,597 downwards.
GACGCCAGCAAGAAAGTCAGGATCGGCTCCGAGCTCGACCCCAAATAGAAAGCAGTGCTCGTCGACTTTCTCCGCGCAAACGCCGAAATTTTTGCGTGGAGTCCCTCGGACATGCCGGGCATACCGAGGGATGTCGCCGAGTACTCACTGGACATCCGAGCCGGAGCCCGACCCGTGAAACAGCACCTGCGCCGTTTTGATGAAGAAAAAGCGCAGAGCCATAGGCAAGGAGGTCCACAAGCTAATGGCTGCAGGGTTCATCAAAGAGGTATTCCATCCAGAATGGTTAGCTAACCCTGTACTTGTAAAGAAAAAAGGTGGGAGGTGGAGGATGTGTGTAGACTACACTGGGCTAAATAAAGCATGTCCCAAGGTTCCCTACCCTCTGCCTCACATCGATCAAATTGTGGACTCCACCGCTGGGTGCAAAACCCTGTCTTTCCTCGATGCCTATTGAGGCTATCACCAAATCAAGATGAAAGAATCCGACCAGCTCGCGACTTCTTTTATCACACCTTTTGGCATGTATTGTTACACCACTATGCCATTTGGTTTGAGGAATGTAGGTGCAACATACCAGAGGTGCATGAACCATGTGTTCGGAGAGCACATCGGTAGAACGGTCGAGGCTTACGTCGATGACATCGTTGTCAAAACAAGGAAAACCTCCGACCTCCTCTCTGACCTTGAGGTAACATTCAGGTGCCTAAAAGCGAAGAGCATAAAACTCAATCCCGAGAAGTGTGTCTTCGGAGTCCCCCGAGGCATGCTCCTAGGGTTCATCATCTCCGAACGAGGCATCGAGACCAACCCAGAGAAAATCGCGGCCATCACCAACATGGGACCCATCAAAGATTTGAAAGGAGTACAAAGGGTCATGGGATGCCTTGCGGCTCTGAGCCGCTTCATCTCGCGCCTTGGCGAGAAAGGATTGCCCTTGTACCGCCTCTTAAGGAAGGCCGAGCGCTTCACTTGGATTCCCGAGGCCGAAGAAGCCCTTGGAAACTTAAAGGCACTCCTTACTAATGCGCCCATCTTGGTGCCCCCGCTGTGGGAGAAGCCCTCTTGATTTACGTAGCCGCAACCACTCAGGTGGTCAGCGCTGCGGTCGTTGTCGAGAGACGAGAAGAAGGGCATGTACTGCTCATCCAGAGGCCAGTCTACTTCACCAGCGAGGTGCTATCCAAGACCAAAATCCGCTACCCGCAAATCCAAAAGCTATTGTACGTGGTGATTCTGACACGGCGGAAGCTGCGACACTACTTTGAGTCCCATCCGGTTACTGTGGTGTCATCTTTCCCCCTGGGAGAGATCATCTAGTGCCGAGAGGCCTCGGGTAGGATAGCAAAATGGGCAGTGGAACTCATGGGGGAAACACTTTCATTTGCCCCTCGAAAGGCCATAAAATCCCAAGTCTTGGCCGACTTCCTGGCTGAATGGACCGACACCCAGTTGCCAACGGCCCCAATCCAAGCCGAACTTTGGACCATGTACTTGGACGGGTCGTTGATGAAAACCGGAGCAGGCACGGGCTTGCTCTTCATCTCACCCCTCGGAGAACATGTGCGTTATGTTATACGCCTCCATTTTCCGGTGTCAAACAACGTGGCCGAATACGAGGCCTTGGTTAATGGGTTGCGCATCACTGTCGAGCTAGGGGTTCGGCGCCTCGACGCCTGTGGCGACTCGCAGCTCGTTATTGACCAAGTCATGAAGAACTCTCATTGCCGCGATCAGAAAATGGAGGCCTACAGCGATGAAGTTCGGCGCTTGGAAGATAAGTTCTATGGGCTAGAACTCAACCATGTGGCTCGACGGTACAACGAGACTGCAGATGAGCTGGCTAAAATAGCCTCAGGATGAACAACGGTTCCCCCAAATGTCTTCTCCAGAGACATATCAACCATCCGTCAAACTCAACGATGCACCCGAACCCGAGGAGACCTCGGCCTAGCCCGAGGTACCCTCGGCCACCGAGGGTGAGGCCCTGCACGTCGAGATAGGGCAGAATGGGGTCACACCAAACCTAAACTGGCAGACCCCGTACCTGGAATATCTCCTCCGAGGAGAGCTGCCCCTCGACAAGGCCGAAGCTCGGCGACTGGCTTGGCGCGCCAAGTCGTTCGTTTTACTGGGTGATGAAAAAGAATTGTACCACCACTGCCCTCGGGCATTCCCCAACGATGCATATCCGTCGCCCAAGGGCAAGAGCTGTTACAAGAAATACACTCGGGGGCTTGCGGTCACCATGCAGCACCTCGAGCCCTCATAGGAAACGCTTTCCGACAAGGTTTCTACTGGCCGACCGCAGTGGCCGACGCCACTAGGATTGTACGCTCCTGCCGGGGGTGTCAATTCTACGCGAGACAAACACACCTGCCTGCTCAGGCTCTACAGACAATACCTATCACATGGCCGTTTGTTGTGTGGGGTCTGGACCTCGTCGGTCCCTTGCAGAAGGCACCCGGGGGCTTCACGCACTTGCTGGTCGCCATCGACAAATTCTCTAAGTGGATCGAAGTCCGACCCTTAACCAGCATCAGGGCCGAGCAGGCGGTGGCGTTTTTTACAAATATCATCCACCGCTTCAGGATCCCGAACTCCATCATCACCGACAATGGCACGCAATTCACTGGGAAAAAGTTCCTAGACTTCTACGGAGGCCACCACATCCATGTGGACTGGGCCGCCGTAGCTCACCCAATGACAAATGGGCAGGTGGAGCGCCAATGGCATGATTTTGCAGGGGCTAAAACCAAAGATCTACAATGACCTCAACAAGTTTGGCAAGCGGTGGATAAAAGAGCTACCCTCGGTGGTTTGGAGTCTGAGGACGACGCCGAGCTGAGCCACAGGCTTCTCGCTGTTTTTTCTAGTCTATGGGGCAGAGGCCATCCTACCCACAGACTTAGAATACGGTTCCCCGAGGGCAAAGGCATACGACGACCAAAACAACCAAACCAGCTGAGAGGATTCATTGGACCAGCTGGAAGAGGCTCGGGACGTAGCCTTACTACACTCAGCGCGGTATCAGCAGTCTCTGCGACGCTACCATGCCCGAAGGATTCAGCCCCGAGGCTTCCAGGTAGGAGATTTGGTGCTTCGACTGCGACAAGACACCCGAGGGCGCCACAAGCTTACTCCTCCCTAGGAAAGGCCGTTCATCATCGCCAAAATTTTGAAGCCCGGGACATACAAGCTGGCCAATAATCAAGGCAAGGTCTACAACAACGCTTGGAACATCGAACAGCTACGTCGCTTTTACCCTTAAAAGGTTTCAAGTCGTTCATGTATCTCGGTCCCTTTACATGTACAAATAAAAAGTATAGCTGTCAAGGGAGGATCGGCCTTGCCTCAGCAAAACCGACCCTCCCTCGGGGGCTAGAAGGGGGGACCCCCTCTGCGTCAAAATTTTCCTCGGAAAAGTTTTCTACCAAAACAACTTTCGTGCCTTTCGACTATATCGACAGCGGAATCCTAAAAATGACACAAGAGACCTTGAACGGCAAGGCCGACCGAGCCAAGGGACTCCTACGCCTCTGGGATATGGATACCTCACTCATCACCTTTTGTGAAAGGTAGCTCACGCTCGGATAAGTGATTCTGCTACCGAACAAGTCCTAACGCTCGAGTAGAAAACGACTTTCATGCCTTTCGACTATATCGATAGCGGAATCCTAAAAACGACACGAGAGACCTTGAACGGCAAGGCCAACCGAGCCAAGGGACTCCTACGCCTCCAGGATACGGATACCTTACTCATCACCTTCCGCGAAAGGTAGCTCACGCTCGGATAAGTGATTCTGCTACCGAACAAGTCCTAACGCTCGAAACGAGATGAAAGAAAACGCAGCTTTATACTCTGACACTAAAAATGTTTAGGCCTCAGCGGCCACGAGAAACATACACATACTTAGAATAAACTGTTCCCCACAGGCTCAGGTGTTAGCAGGGGGAGGAGCAGCACCCTCGGCGTCGTTCCTACCCGTAGCGGAGTCTGGCCCGGCTTCGGACGGTGACATGGGCGGAAGGACCTCCATCTCAAAGAAGGAAGCCAACGCCGTGCCTGGGCCCTCGGCAGCCGTATCAAGCCTTTGGACCTCCGCCAGGGCGGCGTCCTCGTCATCAGGTAGGCAGTAGCCTTCGCTGACCCGCTCCAAATCCACATCGTAGTGGGAGGCAAGGACGGCGAAGTCCCACCTAAAGCCGTGGTGCAGCGCCCCGCGGAGTCTGCTGCACACGTGGCCGCCCAAGGCCCGCATGCAACTCTGGGGGAGCTGCCCAAGGGGACGTCGTCGAGGCCAAAGGTCTGGCAGAAGGCTGAGACGGCCTCAGACATGGCCATGTGGTCGGCCTCTTTCTGCTCAGTCGCCTGGGTAAGCGCCTTGCAGTTCTTGACGGACTCGTCGAGAGCCGCCTTGAACTCTAAAGACAGCCGGACGATATCCTTCAGACACGAAGAAAAGGATGAAGCTAAAACAAAGTCGCAGAGCAGGCAAAACATACCTTCGGCCTGAGCACGCTGCTATGAGGCCATGGCTTGGGCAGACCGAGCAGACCCGACGGCCATGGCCAGGCCCTCCGCAAGGGTCCCAGCCCGAGCGGTCGCCTCGGGGTCTAGAAGGGGGGAACCCCCTCTGCGTCAAAACTTTCCTTGGAAAAGTTTTTCTACCAAAACGACTTTCGTGCCTTTCGACTGTATCGATGGCGGAATCCTAAAAACGACAAGAGAGACCTTGAACGGCAAGGCCGACCGAGCCAAGGGACTCCTACGCCTCTGGGATACGGATACCTTACTCATCACCTTCCGCGAAAGGTAACTCACGCTCAGATAAGTGATTCTGCTACCGACGAACAAGTCTTAATGCTTGAAATAGGAGGAAAGAAACACGGCTTTATACTCAAATACCCAAGTATTCAGGCCTCAGCAGCCACAGAAAACAAACACACATACTTGGGATAACTATGCTACATAGACTTAGACGTCGGCAGCACCTTCGGTGGTTTTCCCGACCTACGGCAGATGTCCAGCTCCATTCCCGTAGGAATGAACTACCTCCACACTGGAGGGGCTACAAGATAACAAACTCCAAGCGGCTCACCGGCGACCACTGCACCAGCAGCGACAACGACCTCCGCCTCGGGCGGCTAGACAGCAGCAGCGATTGCCCCAGGGCAAATGCTACTGTGAAAAGGCCCTCGCCCCGTCCCCACGTGGGGGGCGAGAACAAGCCATTAAAGCCAAAGAGCCGGAGGTCCGGGTCCAGGTGGCACTGACAGTCTCGTCGGCAGAGGCAACCACCTCTGCGGTGGGAAGCCTCACCTATGGCAGCCACCACCTTAGCACCGACGACAGCGGCCACCTGCGCTCCAACGCCGCACCGGCGAATGGCGGCCGCCCCAGCACGCACAAGGAGGCCCTCGCTCCTATCCTTGCTACGGGAGTGAGGATAGGACCATCTAGGGACGCGGACACCGCCCCCGCGGCGTACGACATCTTATGCGACCCCCCAGTGTGGCCAGCAGCGCGGGACAGGCCGTAGACGTGGCCGACCTGCGCACGGCGCTACCGTCGCCCGTGTGGTGGACGGACAGCCACACCCCGACCAGGCAGCAGGTGGCAGTTCGCCTCCTCCGTAAGGCTGGCAAACACCCTTCTCCCCCGAGTGCTGGAGGAAGAAGCGGGTCGCTAGCCCATGCAGAAGGCAGGACCCCAACTCGGCTTGCCCTCACCCCCAGCACGGATGATGAACATCCTTGAAGCTGAGGGCAGGGGGAGGCCACAGCCCGGCTCGCTCTTCTCCGCCATAACGCTGGTGGTCATCATTCTGGGTGACCACTGGCGGGGAACTGCAGCCGGGCTGCATGATGAAAATCCTTGAAGCCGAGCGATGATTAACGAGCGCCAACCCCCACGAGGTCGTGCTCCTCCAACAGCAGCAAGAAGAAGGCAACACCGGTGCACCCCATCTGGAGGCCCGGAAGATGGAAAGACACGATGAATGCGGGAAGAGCAAAGGCATGGCTGCTGTCCGGGAGGTCGATCCCTTTTTAAAGGCAGATCTCCCCACTCGCGCCCCCAAGGCATCACGGGCATCACAGGCAAAGTCTCCCCCGACGTGCTCTAGGGTTCCCGCCCTACGACACGGGGGCCAGGTCCCACATGTCATACAAACTGACCTGAAACACAAACATGGCGAACCACCACGCACAAAGCACGCAACCACCCCGCGGTTAAGCGCTCTCTCATCCTCGCCGAAACCAGCGGTCGAAAAGGCGGGCTGCCACGCGAGAAGCATGCAACCGCACCATGGTTGTGCACCCTTTCGGCTTCGTTGCAACTGGCGGTCTAACATGGAGGCCCGGGCCCACATGTCATGTAACCGGCACACCGGTTACCGCGTGCAAAGAAATCGCATCGCCATTCGCGCCAATGCCGCGTCTTCTCGGTACTACAGAACTAGTGCAGCGACTCGAGGCAGCCCCACGCATGACCCAACAGTGCCAATTAAGGGCGAAGGTCACGGGTACCACCTACAGGCACACATCCTCCCCTGATGCGGCAGGGGAGCCCTCTCCTACGGCATAAAGACGACGCACCCGTGTTCCATTCCTCGAACGACGCACACATGCGCAACAGATACCCAGTGAGTCGCCAGTCCCGTCGCATTAACTCCCTGGCAGGACACACATCTCCTCTAGCAGGCGGACGGGCGCCGTTTCGCCTCCGTCATGATGGCTGCCTCAAAAAAGGTGTGCCACACTGTTTCGAAATATCTCCTTTCTTCCTTTCCTCTCTCTTTCTCTCTCTCCATAGGGATCGGGAAAAAGGGGACATTTCGAAGGAGTCCTTCGCAGCGAAGGAAATGGGCCCCAAGCCCTCCTACTGATCAGGGGTTCGAAGGTTACGCCCCGCGGGGTTCGGCGACCGCCCCAATGCACTCGGGCCCCGAGCCCTTTACTGATCAGGGGTTCAAAGGCTAGCCCCTCGATGAGATTCGACAGCCGCCCCAGAACATGCAGAGTCAGGGATAACCCTAGGTACGTCCGTTACATGGCTAAGGCTCGGGCTATGCTCCCGAGGTATTCTAGGACATTTTCGAGACCAGCGGGAATGATTTTGTAATGGAATCACACCAGAGGGAGGCACCGAGCCCTCAGACCCTATCAAATGGGCCCAGGTCCAGCAAATCACCTGCAGGTACTTTTGGAGCCCGCCTCTGGGCCACTAGCTGACCCTTATCGAACGGGGCTCGGGTGTCCACTCGGATTACCCGTTAGCAACTCACTGGAAACACTGTGTTCGGTGCCCATCAAGGGTAACACGGCGCGTTCCCCCCTCCTTGCGGAAAGGCGACGAAGGGGCATACAATAAAAATCCAAGACGGTCCTCAATCGTCCTCTCGCTCCGTGCAGAGGCTCGGAGGCTGCTCTCGCACCAGGCTACGGCCAAATTGTTGACCACGTCAACCAACCAGCTTAAAAACTCGGAGCCTGACCATGCACCCGGTCTGCGGTTAGGCCGCACGAGGGAACAACAAGGCCGAACGAGGAATCACAAGAAAAATTAAGACCTCAGAGGAGTCAAACCACTCCTCCAAGGCCTCAGAGGCTACACCCGACGGGTGCGCTCGCGCGCACCCATCGGAACAAAATACGACCGAGAAAGGCTAGTCCCCTTGCAAAAAAATCCGGCTGAACCTCCAAGCGAGTGTCTGCACTCCCTTTGAGGCTCAGGGCTACTGTGAGGTACTGTAATTAGGGGTACCCCCAATACTCCTATGCATAGCTAGAAAACATCTTCAAAACAGACCGTAAAGGATGGTAAGCATAACGCAAAGTTAAAGCCTCATCTACCAAAGGACGCGATCATGCCTCGCCCGAGGGCCTCCTCAGGCAGCAGGCGCACCCCCGTCTCGCTCGAGGCTAAGCTCGGGCAAACTTTGTCATATAGCAACCTCGGCCAAATCACCTTACCGCCGACCGTATCGCATGCGCATTTAATGCAGGGATCACCTGACACCTTATCCTGACACGCGCGCCTCAGTCGGCAAGGTAGAAATGACCGCAGTCACTTCACCCCTTTACTGATCGTTCTGACAGGAAAACAACACTATTCACCCCATTCCGACTACTGTGCCAACCACAGGGAAAGACTAACAACAGTGAGTCATGGCCTTTCCCGAGTTCGGCCTCAGGCGCAACAGGGAGCTCCGCCTCGCCCGACCCCGACCTCGGCCTTAGCCTTGGCCTCGGGAGAATGTCTCCGCCTCGCCCGACCTCGACCTCGGCCTCGGCCTCGGGAGAAGGTCTCCGCCTCGCCCGACCTTGACCTCGGCCTCGGGAGAAGGTCTCTGCCTCACCCGACCCCGACCTCAGCCTCAGCCTCAACCTCGGGAGAAGTCACTACCTTGCCCGACCTCAGCCTCGGACCGACTACGCTACAGGGGACACATCATTACCCTACCTCTAGCTAGCCGCCTCAGGCTACGAAAGAACAAGACCGGTGTCACATCTAGATTACTTCGGCAATAGGTAATGATGGTTCCCTGCATGCGCCCATGACGTCAATTGTTCTCAAGCTCTCTACGAAGGCAAAGAAACGTCAGTAGGACCCAGGGCCACACCGCCAGCTACGCTTCATACAGGGCTCAAGCACTTCTTCGCCGGACACGTTAGCACATAGCTACCCCCCCATATGTACAGCTGGACCATCCCCTTGTGTCTATAAAAGGGGATGCCCAGGGCCTTCTGGGGGGAGGGGGCGGTAAGAACGACGGAGACGGACTCACTCGAACATCGAACTCCACTCTGCAACACTAGGCTTCTCAAGAGGCCTAGGGTCGGTTCCGTCTCTCACGAAGCTTGTAGCCCCTACTGCAAGCACCCCGGTGCAAGATAATATAAGCCTCATCCCTCCCCTTGTGTTCCATCTTGCATCAACCCATCTGGGCAGGGGCACGCGACACAAAATTCACTAGTCGGTCCGGTTCCCCCGGGTCCGAAACGCCGACAAATATATAAGCAAAAATATTAATATTTATGATAGAAAGTAAATGTACAACGAAAACATATATTAAAAATCTAATGTTACTTGTTTAATATCATAAAATATCGTTATATCTCTTTTAGAGCAATTCTAGTGGAGCCCCCTAATTAAGCCCTTATTTTTTTTTACTTTTGATAGCTTAGAGACAAAAACTACATTTTGGCCGGGTGACTATTAGTGTGCACAGGACCAAAGTACTAGAGAGGGTGAATTGGACGACTAGTTTACTCGAGAAGCTGATTTTGAACAATGATAAGAGAAGTAGTAGTTCGCACCGAACCACAGTCCGGTGAGCATTGGACCCAAAATAGACCCAATAGTTGTATGGGATAGACTAACGATCGGTTGATGTGGTGCTTACGTGGTGGGTCTAGTAGCGCACCGTATCGGTCCGATATACTTTGACAACTGACAACTTTCCTATAACGACTACTGACGAGATAGATATGTGAGGGTTCGATGTGCGTCAGACCAAGCACCATTTGAGACACCCGAAACAATGCAGTTTTGGGTATTGAATTCTAACAGCTATGTGAGGGCTTAGGGCCTACATATATGACCCAATTAGCGTGTTACATATCTAAGATCTGAGCAGACAAGTCATATGCAAAGAACAAAATATCCAAGTCATAAAAGTGATTCAAGTGCCACAACTGAGTAGAGAAGCTAGTGGTACTCTTGCCTTGAGCTAGTGCACTTGAGAGAGACAAGTTGTGAAGTTGTGTTATGATCATTGAGCTTTGGAGTTAAGAATCCCAAAGATTTGTAAAGCGAATAAGAGCCTCCAAGTTGTGGAGTTCCTTGTGAGACTCAGTATCACTTGAGAAAAGAAAAGATGAGCTCTTGTCCTTAATCTCGTCCAATAGTCTGTTAATGTCGTCCTTAATCCTTATGCACAAATCCGGACGAAATGGTCGTGGTCTTTGCTTGAATGGCCAAAATTCAGGCTTAATTGGTAACCGATGCTCAACTAACGGCTTACACATGGTATTTCAGTATAGCTCCAAGCAAAATAATCAGCAAACTCACGTAATAATTCGATCATTTTTTTCTTACAATCGGATTTTAGGTTTTTGTTTATAAAAGTCGGTCTTGGAGTACTACCATCTCCTTTGTCAACATTCTTCCAAGGATCTGCTGAAGTAAACCCATGTCCTAATTTGTCCAAATCCCTAAACTCATGTATTACATATACATTAGAGGAAAATGTTACTCCCTACTGATGACCGGACGGTCTGGCTGGTGAACCTAGACGGTCTGGTTGTACAACATGCTCTCTGTTTCCTCTCTGTGGAACTTTGGACCATCCGACCAAAGGGGTCGGACCGTTCGAAAGGACATCCACAAATTTGAAACCTCTCTGTGGGACTTCAAATCGTCCAGCCTTAGGGCTTGGACCATCTAGAAGGGTGCCCTCAAATTGAAACTCCTTCGTGGGACCTCTGACAGTCCAATCTTAGGGCTCGAACCATCCGCAATGTCAGCAGCAGTCTGATTTTCATCTTTTGGCGCTTTGTGACAGCCATAGTGTTATAAAAACTAGTACTAGACATGCCATCATATCAATTACTTGATACTATGCTGCATTAAGTAATAGGAGTTGTTTAAATAACCTAATTGTTACATTACCAACCTTGATTTTCGATATTATTGTTATTTTTTCTTTATTATTTCTAGGTTTTTTGTTTGTTTCGACACTCGATCACTTGTTTTTCTTGAGCTCGTTTTCTAGTATAGACTTTTGATGTCTCATGTTCTTGCCCTGATTTTCATATTTTTCACCATTTTCGTGAAATATAGCTCACTGATTTGAGGTGTTTTAGAGGCCTTAGAAGCAACTACTAAGTGTTAATTATGTTAAGGTGATGATTCCATAGATTAGGGCTAACCTAACAAGTTAGCTATATAGTATTTTACATGGGCCATATGGGCCTAGCCTTAACAGGCCTAACACTCTAACACCCCCTGTAGTCTGGACTTCCGACGCAGCGGAGTCCACAGACTGGACTCAAAAGGAAGACGACACCCCCCCACAGTCTAGACTTCCAACGCAACGGAGTTCACAGACTGGACTCAAAAGGAAGACGTACATAACACCACAGGATCCCCCCACAGACGCAACTAGCCACTATTGATGTTGAGGCTGGAGCGAAACTCGGCGAAGGTCTAGGACGGAAGACCCTTGGCGAAGATATCAGCAAACTAGGATGTGGTCGGGACGTGAGGGACCCGAACAGCACCGGCGGCGACATAATCACGGACGAAGTGCAGATCGATCTCGACATGCTTGGTCCACTGATGCTGCACTGGGTCGGTGGAGAGGTAGACTCTGACATTGTCGCAGTAGACCAACGTGCTCCTAGACAGGGGGCTGTGAAGCTCGGCGAGGAGCTGCCGGAGCCAGGCAGCCTCTACCACGCTGTTGGCCATAGCACGGTACTCCGCCTCGGCACTCGAGCGGGAGACGACCGGATGACGCTTCGATGACCAGGACACCAGGTTGCCGCCTAAGAAGACAGCGTAACCGGAGGTGGATCGCCGAGTGTCTAGGCACTCGGCCCAGTCAGTGTTGGTGTAGACGACCAGCTCGGACGAGGTAGACCGATGAAGAAGCAGCCCATAGTTGACGGTGCCCCGGAGGTAGCGGAGGAAGCGCTTGAGAGCCACGAGGTGGGTGAAAGGGAAATAGGGTCAAACCTTTTCCAATATGAATTTTGGTGGTTGAATTGCCCAACACAAATTATTGAACTAACTAGTTTGCTCTAGATTATGTGTTCTACAGGTGCCAAAGGTTCACAACAAACCAATACAAAGTCAAAAGAAAGGGTTCAAATCAAAGGAGCAAAGTATACCGAAGGCAGCCCTGGTCTGGCGCACCGGACTGTCCGGTGTGCCACCGGACAGTGTCCGGTGCACCAGGGAGCAACGACTCTGAACTTGCCAGCTTCAAGAATTTGGGAGGCCGCTCTGCTATAATTCACCGGACTGTCCGGTGTAACACCGGACTGTCCGGTGTGCCAGCGAAGCAATGGCTACTTCGCACCAATAGTCATCTGCAGAGAACAATAAATGCGCTACAGTGCGCGCCTGCGCGCGTAGAAGTCAGAGCAGGTACCAGAAGGCGCACCGGACTGTCCGGTGGCCCCACAAGTCAGAGCTCCAACGGTCAGAACCCAACGGCCTGGTGACGTGGCTAGCGCACCGGACAGTGTCCGGTGGGGCACCAGACTGTCCGGTGCGCCATACGATAGAAGCCTTCACCAACGACCATTTTGGTGGTTGGGGCAATAAATACCCCAACCACCCCCACATTCAAGGCATCCAAGCATTCACTACATCTCATTCAATACAAGAGCAATACACAACACTCCAAGACACAAATCAAAGCCTCCGATCGAATCAAAGTCCCTAATTCAACTCTAGTTCTTAGGACTTGTGAGGAGATCGACTTGTGTTCTTTTGTTGCTCTTGTTGCTTGGTTGGCTTTCTTCTTTCTCTCATTCTTACTCTCAAAACCTTGTAAGCGAAGCAAGAGACATCAATTGTGTGGTGGTCCTTGCGGGTCTAAGTGACCCAGGAAATCAAGGAAGGAAGCTCACTCGGTCTAAATGACCGTTTGAGAGAGGGAAAGGGTTGAAAGAGACCCGGTCTTTGTGACCACCTCAACGGGGAGTAGGTTTGCAAGAACCGAACCTCGGTAAAACAAATCACCGTGTCATCCGCCTTATTTGCTTGTGATTTGTTGTTGCCCTCTCTTTTTGGACTTGACTTTAATTCTAACGCTAACCCCGGCTTATAGTTGTGCTTAAGTTTATAATTTTCAGATTCCGCCTATTCACCCCCCTCTAGACGACTTTCAATTGGTATCAAAGCATGGTGCTTCATTAGAGCTTAACCGCTCGAAGTGATGTCGGGAGAACACGCCAAGAAGGACATGGTGACCGATGAGAAGCCCGCCACAAGCCACGGGAAGGCTCCATCGGGAGAGTCCCGCAACAACAAGAAGGAGGAATCACCTCCTCACAAGTCGCATCGGAGTGGCGAAAAGAAAAAGAAGATGAGTAAGGTGGTCTACTACGAGACCGACTCTTCGTCGCCATCCACCTCCGGCTCCGACGCGCCATCCGTAACTTCTAAGCGCCATGAGTGCAAGAAGTTTAGTAAAATTCCCCTACGCTACCCTCGCATTTCTAAACGTACTCCATTACTTTCCGTTCCATTAGGCAAACCACCAGTTTTTGACGGTGAAGATTATAATATGTGGAGTGATAAAATGAGGCATCACCTAACCTCACTCCACACTAGTATTTGGAACATTGTTGAGTTTGGTGTACAGGTACCATCCGTAGGGGATGAGGACTCTGATATGGATGAAGTTGCCCAAATCCAGCACTTCAACTCATAAGCCACCACAATACTCCTTGCCTCTCTAAGTCGAGAGGAGTATAACAAGGTGCAAGGATTGAAGAGTGCCAAGGAGATTTGGGACATGCTCAAAACAGCGCACGAAGGAGATGAGGTGACCAAGATCACCAAGAGGGAGACGATCGAGGGGAAGCTCGGTCGCTTCATGCTCAACCAAGGAGAAGACCCCCAAGCCATGTACAACTAGCTAAAGACCTTGGTAAATCAAGTGCGCAACCTCGAGAGCACCAAATGGGATGACCATGAGATGGTCAAGGTTATTCTTAGATCACTCGTATTTCTTAACCCTACTCAAGTTCAATTGATTCGTGGTGATCCAAGATATAAACTAATGTCTCCCGAGGAAGTGATTGGCAAATTTGTGAGCTTTGAATTGATGATCAAAGGCTCCAAGAAGATCATCAAGCAAGGCGCCTCCTCCTCCGTACCCGAGGCACAACCCGTTGCATTCAAGGCAACGGAGGAGAAGAAAGAAGACTCTACATCGAGTAGGGTCCCCATCGATGCCTCCAAGCTCGACAATGAGGAGATGACGCTCATCATCAAGAGCTTCCGCCAAATCCTCAAGCAAAGGAAGGGGAAAGATTACAAGCCCCGTTCCAAGAAGGTTTGCTACAAATGTGGTAAGCCCGGTCATTTTATCGCTAAATGTCCATTATCTAGTGATAGTGACAGGGAAAACGACAAGAGGGGAAGGAGGAAGGAAAAGAAGAAGTACTACCAGAAGAAGGGCGGCGATGGCCATGTTTGCCGGGAGTGGGACTCTGACGAGAGCTCCACCGACTCCTCCGACGACGAGGACGCCACCAACATCACCGTCAACAAGGGACTTCTCTTCCCCAACGTCGGCCACAAGTGTCTTATGACGAAGGACGGCAAGAAGAAGAAGGTAAAATCAAAATCCTCCACTAAATATGCAACCTCTAGTGATGAGGATAATTCTAGTGATGAGGAGGATAACTTGCTTACTCTTTTTGCCAATCTTAACATGCAACAAAAAGAGAAATTAAATGAATTGATTAGTGCCATTCATGAGAAGGATGATCTCTTGGATAGCCAAGAGGACTTCCTTATCAAAGAAAACAAAAAGCATGTTAAGACTAAAAATGCTTATGCTCAGGAAGTAGAGAAAAATGAAAAATTAATTAGTGAGCTAAGTAGTTGCCATGGCACTATCTCCAACCTTAGAATTGAGAATGTTAATTTGATTGCTAAGGTTGAGAAGTCAAATATTTGTGATGATACAATTGTCAATCTTAAAAATGATAATGCTAATTTAATTGCTAAGATTGATCAATTGAATGCCTCTCTTGCTAGCCTTAGAAATGAGAATGAAAAATTGATTGCTAAGGCTAAGGAACTAGATGTTTGCAATATTTCCATTTCCAATCTTAGAGATGAGAATGATATTTTACATGCTAAGATTGTTGAATTAAATAATTGCAAACCCTCTACATTTACCGTTGAGCATGTTTCTATTTGCACTAGATGTAGAGATATTAATGTCGATGCTATTCATGATCACATTGCTATGATTAAACAACAAAATGATCATATAGCAAAATTAGATGCTAAAATTGCCGAGCATGAGTTAGAAAATGAAAAATTTAAATTTGCTCGTAGTATGCTTTATAGTGGGAGACGCCCTGGCATTAAGGATGTCATTGGCTTCCAAAAGGGAGACAATGTCAAGCTTAATGCCCCTCCTAAAAATTGTCTAACTTTGTTAAGGGCAAAACTCCCATGGTTCAGGATAACGAGGGTTACATTTTATACCCTGTCGGTTATCCCGAACACAAAATTAGGAGAATTCATTCTAGAAAGTCTCACTCTGGACCTCATCATGCTTTTATGTATAAGAGTGAGACATCTAGTTCTAGGCAATCTACTCATGCTAAATTGCCTAAGAAGAAAACTCTTAAAGCATCAAATGATCATAATGTTTCATTCAAGACTTTTGATGCTTCTTATGTGCTTAGTAACAAATCAAGCAAGGTAGTTGCCAAATATGTTGGGGGCAAACACAAGGGGTCAAAGACTTGTGTTTGGGTACCCAAAGTTCTTGTATCTAATGTCAAAGGACCCAAAACTGTTTGGGTACCTAAAATCAAGAACTAAATTTGTTTTGTAGGTTTTTGCATCTAGGGGCTCAAGTTGGATCATCGACAGCGGGTGCACAAACCATATGACTGGGGAGAAAAGAATGTTCTCATCCTACGAGAAAAACCAAGGTCCCCAAAGAGCGATCACATTCGGGGATGGAAATCAAGGTTTGTGTTGGGGACTTGTTCTCAAATGCTATGAGTTAAGAACAAGGCAACACAAAAGATGTTAAACGTTAGAGTCCTTCGTCCTTCGAAGCATTATTTCCCTTGGGATATAATGATTTTCGAGCGAAGGTTATGAAGGACATACCTTCATCAGCACAAGATATAATAATGAAGAAGGAATCATATGAAGTATAAGAGATAACATAAACAATTATATATTATAATTAACTCATTTCTATTTTATTATTATGGAAAATAGAAATTATATCAAATTACAGATGTACCTTTGGCTTGAAAGAAGGTAAAAGTACAAGCATGACGGAAAAGCAAATGCCAAGTCAGCCTGAACAGTACGGGAGCACTGTTCATCTATTTATAGACACGAGACGCAGCCCATGTAAAATTACACCCATGCCCTTTACATTTGCTAATGGCTCTATAGTAACCCATCGAGGTCTGAATAGCCTTTTCCTTTTTAAGTCGGTTTCCTTTTCTGCTATCATGCCGAAGCTCTCCTGCACATAGCTTCGGCTCTGCGCCAACCTTCGTATTCTTTGTGCTTCTTCACACTGTGGTTCTGATCCGAGCCCGAAAGTACCTGTTCATGTATTATACTCCAGAAACATTGTTAAATCATGTTT
The DNA here is from genome assembly GCA_029449295.1 of Zea luxurians. Classification (NCBI taxonomy): domain Eukaryota; kingdom Viridiplantae; phylum Streptophyta; class Magnoliopsida; order Poales; family Poaceae; genus Zea; species Zea luxurians. The sequence continues at coordinate 82,353,212 of JAOPSE010000016.1, read as the reverse complement.
TTGAGGACCTTCGGAAGCCGAAGGCCCCCAACAGTAGCCCCTCGCAATATTAATTTGTTAGAATAATAAATTCAGATTGCGATATGGATGAAGGCCCTAAGCCGAAGGTCCAAAAAACACCTTCCCTTTGCTAGAATAGCAACAGTCAATGACAAGCGGGCCCTCCACCCTGCAACGCACTAGGCATATAAATAAGAGCACACCACAAGCTCATTTGGTATGCTTTTTGCCATCTGCTCTACTTGCTCAATTTTTAGCTCTTGCCTACCAACGCTTGCTTGGTTTTTTTAGATTTTCTAAGCATCGACTTTAAGAGCACATTTTCACCATTTTCGAAGAGAAGATGTCTCAAGATAAGAAAGCTGTTGCTGAAACGAAGCTGAGCGAGGAGGAGAAGCTTCTTAAGGAAAAAACCACTGGATTCATCGAGCCAATTGCAAAGACTAACACAGAAAAGATTACGAAAGAAATTCGAGAAGGCTTATCTGAAGATACCGATGACAGCAATAGTTATGATGTGGAAAGTGGGGGCGAAGACTCCAAAGATCGGCCGTGGCGACCAAGTCACATAGTCTTCGGAAAATCGACTATCAGGCAAAGTCATCTTGATAACATGATAGGAAGGTATTTTCAAGACATATCCATCGTTAGGGATGACAACAGAGACAGGACTGTTCCTGTTCCTGAAGAGAATGAAGTCGTAATCTACCGAAGCTTCTTCAAGGCTGGGCTTTGGTTCCCCTTAAGCAGTTTTGTGGTTGAAGTTTTAAAGATATACCAGATTTTTCTTCACCAGATTACTCCTGAAGCCATCATAAGAATGGGAATCTTCGTATGGGCTGTGAGGAGTCAAGGTTTGGAACCAAGTGCAAAAAGTTTCTGCAGTATGCACGAACTTTTATATGAGACGAAGCCCTGGGGTAAGGAGCAGTATCACAACAATTTTGGTTACTACAGCTTTGTTGCTCGTTCAAGCTCAAGCTGCCCAGTGTCAACCTTTCGGAAGAGGTGGCCTAGAGACTGGATGAAAGAATGGTTCTATGTGAAAAATGATTTAAGGGTGAGAGAAGATATTAAAGAGATCATCATGTGGCCCATCTGGTCCCACTTCGGCCTTCGGAAACCAAAGGTAGAGATTGATGAAGCAGCTGAAGAATGCTGAAGGGCCTTTGGCATAGTTTGTTCTTTCATCGGGACAAGGGACTTAGTCCAAGAGCACGTGGCCTATAGGATATGGCCATTGGTAGTCAACTGAGAGATGCCAAAAGAAACCATCATCAACCCCAATGAAGGTGGTTTGGTTCGACTGAAATATACCTTCAGGTTTGGAGACCAATTTATCGAACCAGACGATGACTGACTGAAGTGCATCGAAGCTACAAGTGATGAACTGCTTGGGCCGTACTCCAAAGCAGAGGATAATGCGTAATCTGCGGCCTTCGGAAGCCGAAAAAAGAAAAGGCTAAATAGAGTTTTTGATGCTATTTGGTTCATGTACCCTGATTACCGCTACCCGCCACGGGGGCAGAAGAGAAAGAGTGCAACTTTTGGGAAAGATGCTGCTTCAGCTGCTCCAAGCGAGCCCGCACCGAAGAGGAAAAAGGTGAAGGTTCTTACTCACCGGCCGCGATATATTAAACCGGCCATAGTGCCCGAATTTGGCGATGAGACCTCTTCGGCTACTGAAGCCAAAGAACCTGCGCCTACACAGAAGATTGAAGAGCCAGCTGCAATGCCGAAGACATCCTCAGCCAAATTAGCTGAGCCGAAGGCCGATAATATAGGGGTTGAAGGAACAAAGATATCAGAAATTACAAGCCCTTCGGCAGAAGTGACAGTGCCGAAGGCACAAAAAGGTCTTACAGCGACCCCTAAGAGGAAAAGAATGGTCAATGTACTAGATGCGCTGGAGACAATAAAGACAAGCTCTACTCCAAGGAAAACTGCCGAAGCTCCAAAGACGCAGTCTTAGACAAGAGTAACCGAAGCCGAAGCTGCAAAGAGCCAGATCGAGACCGAAGCTGGGCCTTCAGAGCCCGCCAAGGAGAAATCCTTGGAAATCGAAGAAAAAGAAACGGAAAAAGAAGCTACAGAACAATTTTTGCCTAAAAAAACTGCCACTCCTACTCCTGAAGCATCTTCTGAAGTACTTGATTATTTTGTACGACATGCTTCAGGAAAAAGGTTATCTGAAGAAGAAAAGCGAGAAGCTCAATACTATGCCTGGAAACTGAAATATCCAAAGGGGGCATTGATATTCAACGGCAGCGGAGAAGAAGATTTCTTGTATTGTCTCCCAGACAGTAAGGAGATTTCTGTCTATCGGGAGATGAGCAGAAGCTTCAGATTCCCGACGCTAGAAGTCGGGCTTTCGGTGCTATCAAAAGATGAATTGGCCGACAGCTTAGCATATAATAGTTTAAAGGTACGAGAATGAGCTTTTTGTAATTTAAAACAAAAGGTTTTTTATTTACTTATACTTAGTACTGCACTCCTTTCGCAGGGCCTCATTCTTAGCAACGCCCTCAGGGCGCAAAAAAGTGCCGAAGATGAAGGATGCACTATAGCTTTGAACAACCTTTGTTCCGAAGTAATTGAACTAAGGAACGAAGGTCTTGAAAAAGATAAGATATTAAACTCATTGGTGAACAAAATAAAAGAAGACGAAGCTACTTCTAAAGCCCAAGCTGAAGCCCAGAAATGCGAAATTGAGGATCTTTGGAAACAGCTGGCTGAACCAAAATTAAAATATGCTATTGCCGAAGCTGACCGAGACGCCAGCGATTACTGGAAAAATTATTGGGAAAAAATGGTTGTAGAACTTCGCTGTTCGAAAGAAAGATGTTATGAAAAATCCATAGAATGTGTGGAAAAAATAAAAACTAGCTTCGCCAATGTTGGCGCATATTCAAGTGAAGACAACTTCGTACGGGGCGATCCCGAGGGGCTAATTGAATGGATCAGCAGCGAGGTCGAAGCCTTTGAGGAGATTTTAAATGATCGTGGGGACGTCTGCGCCTTTTTAGGTGCAAGGGAAGTTGCGGCTATCTTGGAGAAATCAGGTTGCGATCATGTGAAAACTCTAGCCCAAGCCAAAGCTACTTTATCTATTGATGATACAAAGGACCCCTCGGTCGAAGAAAGCTTAGTTGGTGGAAAATTCTTTACTGACATATGGGAAAATGGCGGCCGAGGGATGGCTCACAAAATAATAAAGAAGATCGACAAGGATACTCACGATGCTAGGGAAGCAACGAAGGCAGCTGAAAAAGCTGCAGAACTCGAAAGACGGATAGGTATTGCTTAATAGCTTTTAACTTTATTTTTTTGTGACTTCAAACTTATTTACGTTTTCTACCGCAGCCGAACTATCTCCTCCCCCAGAGCCCTCCGAGTCGTTGGCCAACCCAGAAGCAAAGGCATCAGCGGAAATTGTTAGGATGGCTGAAGCTATTGTAGACGAAGCCGTTACCCAACTGCTGACCGAAACTGCAGATGAAATTTTGAAGGAAGAATAATAGATATTGTAAAAACATTGCTAGAATATTAATGTAACATTTGCTGGACCATGCTTGTAATATTTGGTGCTCATGAGTTTTTAATGTAATATATAAATGGCTTTGTAATTCATTTCTTTGCGATGCATGAAACTTTTATTGTACATACCGTTTTTGAGCCTTCGGCAAAAAAACACCTTCCGTTCTTTTCATGCTTCGTAAAGAAGAGTTTTTATGCTTCGTAAGAAATCCTTCAATCATCGCAGAAACATTAATGCTTCATCAGTAATAGACTTTCTTCCTTGATATCAGAGTGCTTTATAAAAATGCTCCAAACGTCGCCATAATACTGATACTTCGTCAATAAAAGACTTTCTCCTCCACTTTAGAGCTGATAAAACCGTATCTCTTCAAAACTTATTTTGTGCCTTAGCACAATTTCACTTTTTCAAAGCATTCTCCGAAGATCAACATTATGTTCCCTTCTTATGCCATTGATGCAATATGATGTATGATGTTATGTTATGCAAAATGATGTGATGATGTTATGCTATGCGAAAATGATACTTTGTGCCAAAGATACACACTCACATCCCCATATTGGAATACACAATCTCTTTGCCGTTTATTTTTTGGTTTCACCACTTATTTTTCGGTGTATCAGCGCTGACTTTTCGCTGTAAGTTCTGCATTCCCTTAGGAACGTCTTTTGAACTTCTTCACCTTCTATTTCGGCGGTATTCGCGTTGACTTTTCGCGCTTCGCCTTATATTTCGGCGGTATTTGGCTCTGTATTCCCTTTGGAACGACTTTTGAGCAGAAAACTTACACTACGCTCCCTTAGGAACGACTTTTTGTAGCTTCGGCAAACTTACGCTGCGTTCAGTAGAATGACTTTTTGTAGCTTCGAAGATACTTGTGACTTAAGAATGGCTTTTTATGCCTCAGCGACTTTTTGGACTCCGTAAGTCTATGGAGAAGATATATTTTCACTATGGCAAAAACGAAGCTATTGCAAGGAATTGAAAACGACAAGAAAACTAAGTTTTCAACAACTGTTCCTTAGTAAGAAAGAGAATGACAATGAATGTAAAAACTGATTCAGGGTAGGATATCTCTTAGTAGATATGCTTCGACTCTGGCACAGTACTGTTGACTGTGCGAGCTTCGGACTCCTCCCTGAAGTCTCTCTGCTGATGGGTCTGCTGACTCCCTTCTGGCTGTTGGCCGCGTGAATATGTAGGTTGTAGTGGTGGTGGAGGTTGTGGCCAGGATGCCTGTGGCTAACTAGCCGAAGCAACAGGCGCTGCAGGATGGTTACCCACATACTCTGGTATGTAGGGTGAGTGATATGAAGCAGTATGCATGACCTGCTTCGGCTGATTCTGCTGAGCTGCAGCTTCTGCTATTTCCTTCTGTTTCTGAATGGTGACATGGCACATCCTTGTAGTATGGCCCTTGTCCTCACCATAGAATAAGCAATAAATTTTTCTGGGCTGATCCCCAAATCTTCCTTCGAAGCCCCTGGCGCCTCTGCCCCTTGGAGCTGGCGGCCAAAGATGGCTTTGTTGGTGCCCCGAAGCTTGCGAGGAATATTGTGGCCTCTGTTGCTAACTTCCTCTGTCGTCATTCTGGGTAGAGTGGATTGATCTAACATGCCTTGGGTGGATTCTCCCTCCGAAGCCCCTGGTCATCTCAGAGAACCTGTAGGCCTCCTCCCTTCTTTGATGAAAGTCATTATCAGCGCGGATGTATTCATCCATCTTTTGAAGCAGCTTCTCCAAAGTCTGTGGAGGCTTTCTAGCAAAATACTGGGCAGTAGGTCCTGGACAAAGCCCCTTGATCATGGCCTCAATGACAATTTCATTGGGCACTGTAGGCGCTTGTGCTCTTAGACGCAAGAACCTTCGAACGTATGCCTGGAGATACTCCTCGTGATCTTGTGTGCATTGAAATAGAGCCTGAGCTGTGACTGGCTTTGTCTGAAACCCTTGGAAATTGGTGATCAACATGTCCTTTAGCTTCTGCCATGATGTGATTGTTCCTGGCCGAAGAGAGGAGTACCAGGTTTGCGCAACATTCTTGTCTGCCATGACGAAAGATTTCGCCATGACTGCGGTATTGCCTCCATATGAAGATATGGTTGCTTCGTAGCTCATTAGAAACTGCTTCGGATCTGAGTGCCTGTCATACATGGGGAGCTGGGGTGGCTTGTAAGATGGGGGCCAAGGTGTAGCCTGCAGTTCTGCTGATAGAGGAGAAGCATCATCAAAAGCAAAATTTCCATGATGGAAATCCTCGTACCATTCATCCTTGTTGAAGAAGCCTTCTTGATGAAGCTCCCTATGTTGAGGCCTTCGCTCTTGCTCATCTTGAGCAAGGTGGCGTACTTCTTCATTAGCTTCATCAATCTGCCTCTGAAGGTCAGCTAGTCGAGCCATCTTCTCCTTCTTCCTTTGTACTTGTTGATGAAGCATCTCCATATTCCTGATTTCTTGGTCCAACTCGTCCTCCTGGGGTGTTGGACTAGTGGCCTTCCTCTTATGGCTTCGGGCCTCTCGAAGAGAAAGGGTCTCCTGGTTCGGGTCCAGCGGCTGCAGAGCGGCAGCCCCTGTCGCTGAAGCTTTCTTCGGTGGCATGACGAAGGTCAATGCTTGCCGAAGGTGGTCGAAAAGAGTTCACCGGAGGTGGGCGCCAATGTGGGGACTTGTTCTCAAATGCTATGAGTTAAGAACAAGGCAACACAAAAGATGTTAAACATTAGAGTCCTTCGTCCTTCGAAGCATTATTTCCCTTAGGATATAATGATTTTCGGGCGAAGGTTATGAAGGACATACCTTCATCAGCACAAGATATAATAATGAAGAAGGAATCATATGAAGTACATAAACAATTATATATTATAATTAACTCATTTCTATTTTATTATTATGGAAAAATAGAAATGATATCAAATTACAGATGTACCTTTGGCTTGAAAGAAGGTAAAAGTACAAGCGTGACGCAAAAGCAAATGCCAAGTCAGCCTGAACAGTACAGGAGCACTGTTCATCTATTTATAGGCATGGGACGTAGCCCATGTAAAATTACACCCATGCCCTTTACATTTGCTAATGGCTCTATAGTAACCCATCGAGGTCTAAATAGCCTTTTCCTTTTTAAGTCGATTTCCTTTTCTGCTATCATGCCGAAGCTCTCCTGCACATAGCTTCGACTCTGCGCCAACCTTCGTATTCTTTGTGCTTCTTCACACTGTGGTTCTGATCCAAGCCCGAAGGTACCTATTCATGTATTATACTCCAGAAACATTGTTAAATCATGTTTTTGAGGACCTTTAGAAGCCGAAGGCCCCCAACAGTTTGGTCAAAGGTTTGGGTAAAATTGCTATATCACCTCACCATTCTATTTCTAATGTTTTTCTTGTAGATTCTTTAGATTACAACTTGCTTTCTGTTTCTTAATTATGCAAAATGGGTTACAACTGTCTTTTTATGGATACAGGTGTTACTGTCTTTAGAAGAAGTGATGATTCAGTAGCCTTTAAGGGAGTATTAGAGGGTCAGCTATACTTAGTTGATTTCAATAGAGTTGAACTCGATACTTGCTTAATTGCTAAGACTAACATGGGTTGGCTCTGGCATCGCCGACTAGCCCACGTTGGAATGAAGAATCTTCACAAGCTTCTAAAGGGAGAACACATTTTGGGACTAACATATGTTCACTTTGAGAAAGACATGATTTGTAGCGCATGCCAAGTAGGGAATCAAGTTGGTGTTCATCATCCACACAAGAACATCATAACGACTGACAGGCCACTCGAGCTCCTCCACATGGATCTATTCGGCCTGATAGCTTACATAATCATCGGTGGGAGTAAGTATTGTCTAGTTATTGTGGATAATTACTCTCGCTTCACTTGGGTATTCTTTTTACAGGAAAAATCTCAAACCCAAGTGACTTTGAAAGGATTCTTGAGATGGGCTCAAAATGAGTTCAGCTTGAGGATCAAGAAAATAAGAAGCAACAATGGAACAGAGTTCAAGAACTCACAAATAGAAGGCTTCCTTGAGGAGGAGGGCATCAAGCTTGAGTTCTCTTCTCCCTACACGCCACAACAAAATGGTGTAGTGGATAGGAAGAATAGAACTCTATTGGACATGGCGAGGACCATGCTTGATGAGTACAAGACTTCAGATCGGTTTTGGGCCGAGGCGGTCAACACCGCTTGCTACGCCATCAATCGGTTGTATCTACACCGAATCCTCAAGAAGACATCTTATGAACTCCTCACCGGTAAAAAGCCCAATGTTTCATATTTTAGAGTCTTTGGTAGGAAATGCTTTATTCTTGTTAAAAGAGGTAGAAAATCTAAATTTGCTCCTAAGGCTGTAGAAGGCTTTTTACTCGGTTACGATTCAAACACAAGGGCATATAGAGTCTTTAACAAGTCCACTAGACTAGTTGAAGTTTCTTGTGACATTGTGTTTGATGAGACTAACGGCTCCCAAGTGGAGCAAGTTGATCTTGATGAACTAGATGATGAAGAGGCTCTGTGCATCGCGCTAAGGAACATGTCCATTGGGGATGTGTGTCCTAAGGAATCTGAAGAGCTTCCACAAGTACAGGATCAACAACCATCTTCCTCCATGCAAGCATCTCCACCAACTCAAGATGAGGATGAGGCTCAAGATGATGAAGGAGAAGATCAAGAAGATGAGCCACCTCAAGAGGATGGCAATAATCAAGGGGGAGATGCAAATGATCAAGACAAGGAAGATGATGAAGATCCAAGGCCGCCACACCCAAGAGTCCACCAAGCAATCCAACGAGATCACCCCGTGAACACCATCCTTGGCGATATTCATAAGGGGGTAACCACTCGATCTCATATTGCTCACTTTTGTGAACATTACTCGTTTGTTTCCTCTATTGAGCCACACAGGGTAGAGGAAGCACTTTAAGATTCGGATTGGGTGTTGGCGATGTAAGAGGAGCTCAACAATTTCACAAGGAATGAGGTATGACATTTAGTTCCACGTCCTAACCAAAATGTTGTAGGAACCAAGTGGTTCTTCCGCAACAAGCAAGATGAGCATGGTGTGGTGACAAGGAACAAGGCATGACTTGTGGCCAAAGGGTATTCACAAGTCGAAGGTTTGGATTTTAGTGAAATCTATGCACCCGTAGCTAGGCTTGAGTTAATTCGTATATTACTTGCCTATGCTACTTACCATGGCTTTAAGCTTTACCAAATGGACGTGAAGAGTGCTTTCCTCAATGGACCAATCAAGGAAGAGGTCTATGTTGAGCAACCTCCTGGCTTTGAAGATAGTGAGTATCCTAACCATGTCTACAAACTCTCTAAGGCGCTTTATGGGCTCAAGCAAGCCCCAAGAGCATGGTATGAATGCCTAAGAGATTTTCTTATCACTAATGGCTTCAAAGTCGGAAAAGCTGATCCTGCTTTATTCACTAAAACCATTGAAAATGATTTGTTTGTATGCCAAATTTATGTTGATGATATCATATTTGGGTCTACTAACAAATCTATTTGTGAAGAGTTTAGTAGGATCGTGATACAAAAATTCGAGATGTCTATGATGGGGGAGTTAAAGTATTTTCTAGGATTTCAAGTAAAACAAATCCAAGAGGGCACCTTCATCAGCCAAACAAAGTATATTCAAGATATTCTCACCAAGTTTGGAATGAAGGATGCTAAGCCCATCAAGACACCCATGGGAACCAATGGGCATCTCGACCTCGACACGGGAGGTAAATCCGTAGATCAAAAGGTATACCGGTCGATGATAGGATCATTACTCTATTTATGTGCATCTCGACCGGACTTTATGCTTTCCATATGCATGTGTGCAAGATTTCAAGCTGATCCTAAGGAAGTTCACCTTAGGACCGTGAAGCGAATCTTGAGATATTTAGTTCAAACACCTAAGTTTGGTCTTTGGTACCCCAAGGGATCCTCTTTTGATTTACTAGGATATTCCGATGCTGATTGGGCAGGGTGTAAAATTGATAGGAAGAGCACATCAGGGACTTGTCAGTTTTTGGGGAGATCCCTAGTGTCTTGGGCTTCAAAGAAACAAAACTCAGTAGCTCTTTCTACCGTCGAAGCCGAGTACATTGCCACAGGCCATTGTTGCGCGCAATTGCTTTGGATGAGGCAAACCCTTAGAGACTATGGCTACAAATTTAGCAAAGTCCCTCTCCTATGTGATAATGAGAGTGCTATCCGCATGGCGGATAATCCCGTTGAACACAGCCGTACTAAGCACATAGCCATTCGGTATCACTTTCTGAGAGATCACCAACAAAAGGGGGATATCAAGATAGCCTATATAAACACCAAAGATCAATTGGCCGATATCTTTACCAAGCCTTTAAATGAGCAATCCTTTACCAAACTTAGGAATGAGCTAAATATTCTTGATTCTAGGAATTTTGATTGATTCTTTGCATACATAGCTCATTTATACCTTTGATCATATCTCTTTTATGTCTATGACTAATGTGTTTTCAAGTGTAATCTTATGCTTAGCCATAGAATTGAAAGGGAAATGGAGTATTCGGCAAAGACGAGGCTTCCACTCAACTCCATCGGTATTTGCCGTTATTCCGCATCGCTCTCCACTTTGGTATAATCTTCACTCATCTCTATTTATTTACCATTCGGGAGAAAGTAAAAGGGCTTATATTTCACTCACAAGTATCCGTTTTTGGCGATTCATGCCAAAGGGGAGAAAGTATTAGCCCAAAGCAAACGGACCGCACCACCACCAAAATTTAAAATGAAGTTTTCAAATTGATATCTTTATGTGTTTTCAAAAGGGGAGAAAGTATCTTCAAAAATTTGGAAAACCCTCTTGAACACTAAGAGGAGAATTTCATTAAGGGGGAGTGTTGTTTAAGTCAAAGGAAAAGCATTGAAACAGGGGGAGAAAATTTCAAATTTTGAAAATGCTTCTTTCAATCTTATTCATATGCCTTTGACTATTTGCAAAAGGTTTTTGAAAAAGAATTTTATAAAGGATTTGCAAAAACAAAACTAGTGGTGCAAATGTGGTCCAAAATTTTAAATAAGAAGAAAACCATCCATGCACATCTATTTGAAATAAGTATATTGGTTTCAATTCCAAGCAACCTTTGCGCTTACAATTATGCAAACTAGTTCAATTCTGCACTTTTATATTTGCTTTGGTTTGTGTTGGCATCAATCACCAAAAAGGGGAGATTGAAAGGGAAATAGGGTCAAACCTTTTCCAATATGAATTTTGGTGGTTGAATTGCCCAACACAAATTATTGAACTAACTAGTTTGCTCTAGATTATGAGTTCTACAGGTGCCAAAGGTTCACAACAAACCAATACAAAGTCAAAAGAAAGGGTTCAAATCAAAGGAGCAAAGTATACCGAAGGCAGCCCTGGTCTGGCACACCGGACTGTCCGGTGTGCCACCGGACAATGTACGGTGCACCAGGGAGGAACGACTCTGAACTTGCCAGCTTCGGGAAATTGGGAGGTCGCTCCGCTATAATTCACCGGACTCTCCGGTGTGTCAGTAGAGCAACGACTACTTCGCGCTAATGGTCATCTGCAGAGAACAATAAATGCGCTATAGTGCGCGCCTGCGCGCGCAGAAGTCAGAGCAGGCACCAGAAGGCGCACCGGACAGTCTACAGGACCTGTTCGGTGCACCACCGGACTGTCCGGTGGCCCCACAAGTCAGAGCTCCAACGGTCGGAACCCAACGGCCTGGTGACGTGGCTGGCGCACCAGACAGTGTCCGATGGGGCACCAGACTGTTCGGTGCGCCATACGATAGAAGCCTTCACCAACGGCCATTTTGGTGGTTGGGGCTATAAATACCCCCAACCACCCCCACATTCAAAGCATCCAAGCATTCACTACATCTCATTCAATACAAGAGTAATACACAACACTCCAAGACACAAATCAAAGCCTCCGATCGAATCAAAGTCCCCAATTCAACTCTAGTTCTTAGGACATGTGAGGAGACCGACTTGTGTTCTTTTGTTGCTCTTGTTGCTTGGTTGGCTTTCTTCTTTCTCTCATTCTTACTCTCAAAACCTTGTAAGCGAAGCAAGAGACATCAATTGTGTGGTGGTCCTTGCAGGGTCTAAGTGACTCGGGAAATCAAGGAAGGAAGCTCACTCGGTCTAGGTGACCGTTTGAGAGAGGGAAAGGGTTGAAAGAGACCCGGTCTTTGTGACCACCTCAACGGGGAGTAGGTTTGCAAGAACTGAACCTCGGTAAAACAAATCACTGCGTCTCACTCTTCATTTGCTTGTGATTTGTTTTCGCCCTCTGTTTCGGACTCGTTTATATTCCTAACACTAACCCTGGCTTGTAGTAGTGCTTAAGTTTATAATTTTCAGATTCCGCCTATTCACCCCCCTCTAGGCGACATTCAATTGGTATCAGAGCCCGGTGCTTCATTAGAGCCTAACCGCTTGAAGTGATGTGGGGAGAACATGCCAAGAAGGAGATGGTGACCGGCGAGAAGCCCGCCATAAGCCACGGGAAGGCTCCATCGGGAGAGTCCCGCAACAAGAAGGAGGAATCACGTCCTCACAAGTCGCATCAGAGTGGCGACAAAAAGAAGAAGATGAAGAAGGTGGTCTACTACGAGACCGATTCTTCGTCGCCATCCACCTCCGGCTCCGACGTGCCGTCCGTAACTTCTAAGCGCCATGAGCGCAAGAAGTTTAGTAAGATCCCCCTTCGCTATCCCCACATTTCCAAACGTACTCCTTTACTGTAATACTCAAAGTTGTATACCAAGAGTAATAGAGAGAGCTCCTCATTTTGTGTGTCTTATTTGCATCATAAAAGAGCACCTATGTAATTGAGAGTGACTAAATAAAACAATTATTCTAAAATAAAGAAAAAAGTGCATTTGTTGGAGTTTTTATGTTTGTGCATTAAATAAAAATAACAATAATATAAAATGACTAGAAATTGGATTAAGCCCTACATCGAAAACTAGGGTTTAAAAGTAAGAAGAGAAATGATATGAAAATAAAAACAATATAAATATATTCCTAGAATTTGTACTTTGCATTTCATAATATGATTTGATAACAAATTTGTACAAGGTTTGAAACTAAATTTGAATTCAAACAAAAAACCTTAGAAAAGAAGAAAATAGAAAGAAAAATAAAAAGAAAAAGAATAAAAGCTTACCTGGGCCTCGGACTCCCAATCTGGCCCAGTAGCCAGTTCACCTCGCGCAGCCCACGAAGCCAATACCCATGTGCCTGCTGACGCTGCGTCGCGGGTCCCACTTGTCACCCTCGAGCGCCTCACCTTTCTGCGCGATGACCCACTGATCCGTGGTCCCCCGCGTGTAGCCTCACCGCTTCACCAGCTGATCCCTCTAGCGCCACTGACTGCTGGGCCCGAGCCGTCAGTTGTTTCCCCTCCGCTGAAATCGCGCGTGCGCAACAAACTCCGAGCGATTCGGACGGAATCGTTGGCGTGCGACTCCACCTCGCTCTGGCTTCAAATGCGGAACCGAGCCCCTTGACCCTGCCCTCGTACCTCCTTCTCGTTCTCCTCCTTTTCGCCGCCATCGGAGAAGGACTCCGAGAGCCGCCATAGCCATATTCCGCCGCGCTGTGCCTTGTTCTCCATTCATCGCCGCTTGGTGTTGTTAGAAGGGATTGGGGGTCTGCGCCAGGCTTCTGCGAAGCTGTCCGTGGTGGTTGCGGGCGGAATCACCCATCGTGCGGCCCTTAATTGCTCGCCGTGGAGGGAGCTCCGCCGCGGATCCGCCTTCACCGTGGCCGGACGCTCTTCGCGCCGAGACTGTCGGTAAGACCTACTCCAGCGTGTTCGCCATCAATTCTGGATCGTGTAGAGACTCTCGGACTTTGAGGTAGTGACTTAGGACGCCGAATTGTTGATCGCCGGCGATGTTCCGCCACTGGCCGTTGGCGGCGCCGCCGTCTAACGGTGGGAATTTGGGGAGAATCACGTGTGCCGTCCGATTTCAATGGACGGTGTGGATTAGATGGCGGATAACGTTTTGACCAAACTGACTGCAGCCGTTGATGCGGGATCTAGGGGAGAACAGCAAATCTTAGATTCATTAAACCTGTGCCATCGGATTTGGATCCAACCGCCCTGGGCACGTACCGGTTCGGTATTAAACAAATCTAATCTACGCCCTTGATTGTGAATCGCACGGCCAGATTTGGCCAGTACCCCCCTTTGCGGCGCACTTTTGCATAAGAGCCCCTCGGGAAGTAGGAAATAGAACCCGCCGTCCTCCCTCACTGCGCTCTGTGTCTGGGGATTCTTACCCCGGAACCCCTAGACTTTCCAGAAATTGAGGCCTAGTCCAGAGTAGATTAAAAACAGTGAAAAGAATTATGGAAATTCATTTTTAATACAAAAACAAATCTAGAAACTTGTAAAATGCATAGAAAATTCATTTTAGCTCCAAATTGAGTCATTCCAATTCCTAAAATTTTGTAATATTATTCTCTATCATTTAGTATCTCTGTTTTGTCATAAAAACAGTAAGAAAACTAATTTCTCATCTAATACTATTTTAATCACATTAAACCTTAGGAAATTCATAACTTGAATTCTATAACTCCAAATTCAGTGATTCCAGTTCCTATGATTTCATTTTAATGTGTAGATTTTTACTGTATATTTTATTTACATGTTTGGTGTGATGTTGATTTTGGCTATACAATGTATGTATTGTGTTGATGCGAATAGACGAGCAAGCCACTGTGGAAACTGAGGTTCAACAAGTAGAGATAGCTGAGCAGGAGCTCATTGAAGGCAAGTTGTGCCCTTGATCACTTCTTTACCTATTCATGTTCTTATTATTCATAATGATCTGCATAGGATAATTTTGCTGGGACCCAATAGGATGCCCTAGATTTTGACTATCTTTATACCTTGTTTCACCCTGGTTTTACTACTAAAGTTTTGGGTAGTTCATGCTATTGCTTTATGTGGATTTGGGTATAGAGATATTCACCACTCATTGTTATACTTGTTATTATCTGTTCATTATTCTATGTTCATGATAAGATCATTATGTTAATGGGAACATGGAGAACCACCCGGGAAAACAGTGCTACCACAAGGGTTTAATGGGACGCCCTTGGCTGATTAACTAGGAAAGCTAGTGGAGGGCTACCTTACCCGAAAGGGGCAAGGGCAGTAGGGGAGTGGTCAGTGTAGGGAGGTCCTTGGGTTGATTTTGCTGCGATGGCGGTCAGACAAGAACCCTGCACTGGAGCTTCCTATAAACTGTAGCGGGTAGTCTGTAGCTAGTGGAACTTTGTAAAGGCCTCGTAGTGGTACCCTGCCTCGCTTCCTTGGTAGAGGTGTATGGAGTCTGATGAACTCCGTGGCAAATGGGTAACACGACTTGTGGGTAAAGATGCGCAACCTCTGCAGAGTGTAAAACTGGTATACTAGCCGTGCTCACGGTCATGAGCGGCTCGGACACTCACATGATTAATTATGGAACTTAAATTCAATTTGACATTTGCATCGCATTTGGGATTATTTTACTATTACTTTTCTCTATTATCAATAAGGTTTGGTATTTACTTACACTTAGTAATTGCTAATAAAATTTTGACCAACTTATAAAAGCAATGCTCAGCTTCAGCCTTTATTTCATTGATCAGCCTTACACTTCATGAACTCCCACCTTTGGCGAGTTCATGCCACATTATTCCCCACGACTTGTTGAGCTATGAACGTATGTGAGCTCACTCTTGCTGTCTCACACCCCCCACAGGAGAAGAGCAGGTGGTCGAAGAGGAGCCGCCTAACACTGAGGAGTTCGATCTGATCTAGGTGGCGTTTCTCAGTTGACATTGGCGCCGACGATCCTTAGTTCGTTTTACATTTATTCTTTTACTTTGTAATAAGTCTTCCGCTATGTAATAAGTACTCTGATGTTTTATGACATTTATCTCTATACACTCTGTTATTATATATGTTGTCTTCTTGGCGCATGTATGAGATGCACCCGATTTTGTTCCTTAAAACCGGGTGTTACAGAAGTGGTATCAGAGGAAATGTTGACTGTAGGACGAAACCTAGATAGAAATGGACAAAATCCTTACCTACTTACCTTATTCTGATTCTTCTAAACTCACCTTACTCTGAATATCTCTATACTTATCTTGACCCTGTCTCACCTTCTACTGTTCTACTCTGATCATTCTTATCTTCTCTATTCTAAGACAAGATGGATTTCAAACCTTGGAATCCCTACCCCTATGACATTTTTAAGAGATAGGAAGCCTAAGACAAAATTAAAATTATTTTCTCTATTAAAAATATTGGTTGATTGTTCTGATGATCAATGCCTGATTTGCTTCTTTGATTGATTGAAATATTACATGGACATCTTAGCATGTGCCAGCATAAGGTAATAAATTAGCTATGGTAGGTAAAACATTAAACTGCCTAGCTAATAAATCCCCAAAGTAACATGATTGTAATTACTGCCTTGTCTACTGCTCTTTCTTACCATATGTATCTAACTCAGATGGTCAATACCAGGAGGGGTGGTGGAATTGATTTGCCTCCTAACCAACACACTCGAAGGATATATAGGCAACCTCAGCCACAACCTGCAGAGATGAATCCTCCTAATCCTCCACCAGGCGGAGTTGACCCACTGGTTGCTGCTCAGATGGCGGTGATGCAGCAAATGGCGGACACTATGGCTGATATGCGTGCCCAGATGCAGCAGGAACGCCAAGAAATGCGTCAGGAAAGAGAAGATATACGCCAGGAGTTGCGCCAGGAGAGAGATGAGATACGCCAAGAAAGGAGGGCGCAACAACAGCAACAACAGCAACAAGTGCCATTGCCTCCACCACCACCACCAGTTCCACCTCGTGATAAGCACCGGGAGTTTATGAGTCATAAGCCACCAACCTTCGCCAGCTCGCCAGATCCACTTGATGCAGACGATTGGTTGAAGTCAATCGAGAAGATGCTGAATATTGCACAATGCACTGACCGGGAGAAGGTTTTATATGCTTCTGGACGTCTGACTGGTCCTGCTACTGACTGGTGGGATTCTTATACTGCTGCCCATGATGCTGCGGATACTATTACCTGGGCAGAGTTCAGTACGCAGTTCAGGAACTACCATATTCCAGTTGGGATGATAAAGATCAAGAAGAAGGAGTTTCTGTTGCTGAAGCAAGGAAGTATGTCAGTCAGCGAGTACCGCGACAAGTTTATTCAGTTATCCAGATATGCCCCTGAAGAAGTTGCTGAAGACGAGAGGAAGCAGGAGCATTTCATTGAAGGACTTAATGGACCACTGCAGTATGCTCTAGTGGCA
Organism: Zea luxurians; assembly: GCA_029449295.1. Lineage (NCBI taxonomy): Eukaryota > Viridiplantae > Streptophyta > Magnoliopsida > Poales > Poaceae > Zea > Zea luxurians. Next base: position 82,336,338 of record JAOPSE010000016.1, on the reverse strand, counting down.
CACACATTTCCATCATTTCAGAGACTACTAGATAAGGCTCTTGCTATTGAGCACAAGCGTGTTCAACTGGGTGATTTGAAGAGAAAGGCTATCTCGCAAGGACAGGGTAGCAGCAGTGTTCGTCCTCGCTACAGTTCACCACAGGGTACACCGACTCGACCAGGAGGACCGCGCCCAGTTCAGCAATCACCACTGAGGACTCCACCTCCTCGATAGGCTACCCCTACTGGCACTCCGACGAAGTTTTCAGGACAGAGTCCATGCACTACTTGTTTCAAGTGTGGGAAGGCTGGTCACTATGCAAATGTCTGCCCACAGAGGATTGCTGCTACTCTAGTTCAGAACAGGCAGCAAACACCAAGCTCTGGCAAGGGATATTCTATTGCCAAGGTTAATCAAGTCAGCGTTGATGCTACTCCGGATGGAGGGGACCTCGTAATTGGTATGTTTTATGTTAATGCAATTCCTGCAACCATATTATTTGATTCTGGTGCTACACATTCATTCATGTCTGCTAGATATGCCAACACAAATGAAATACCACTGCTAAATATGAGAAAACCCATGATAGTAATTACACCTAAAGGGCCTGTTGAGGCGAATCAAATGACACGTAGATTGACATTAACCATTATGGGTAGAGAATTTGGAGCTACTGCTATAATATTGGAGTCAAGCAGTATAGATTTGATCCTTGGTATGTCATGGCTAAGAAAGGCAAAGGCCGTTATAGCATGTGGTAGAGGTACCGTAGAACTCACTACCACTAAAGGAGAAAGATTTCAAGTTAATATTGCAGTAACCTCCTCATCCATGCGTGCAATGTTCTTTATGCCTGAGGAGTTTGTTGGTGACAACATCCGGGTGGTTAGAGATTTTCCGGATGTCTTTCCAGAGGAGTTACCAGGGATGCCACCTGATAGAGAAGTTGAGTTTGTGATTGATCTCTTACCTGGAACCGCCCCTATTTCTAAACGGCCCTATAGAATGTCCGTAGAGGAGTTGAAGGAACTTAAGAAGCAGTTAACTGAGTTACAGGAGGTGGGGTATATTCGTCCGAGTTCCTCACCTTGGGGAGCACCGGTGTTATTTGTGCAGAAGAAGGATGGATCACAACGGATGTGTGTGGATTATAGATCTCTTAATGATGTTACGGTGAAGAACAAGTATTTGTTGCCCCGTATTGAGGATTTATTTGATCAGATGCGAGGTGCTAGAGTATTCTCGAAGATTGATCTCCGATCCGGTTACCATCAGATGAGGATTAGACCATCGGATATTCCCAAGACGGCTTTCTCGACTCGATATGGATTATATGAGTTTACTGTTATGTCATTTGGATTAACCAATGCACCGACTTATTTCATGAATTTGATGAACAAAGTGTTTATGGATTATTTGGACAGATTCGTCGTGGTGTTTATCGACGATATTCTTATCTATTCTAAGAATGAAAGTGATCATGAACAACATCTAAGGTTGGTGCTACAGAAGTTACGAGATAATCAACTCTACGCTAAGTTCAGCAAGTGCGAGTTTTGGATTGACAAGGTGCCATTCCTTGGTCATATTATTTCTAATGGAGGAATAGCAGTGGATCCTGCTAAGGTGAAGGAGATTATGGAGTGGAGAGTGCCCACTACAGTTACTGAGATTCGGAGTTTCTTGGGACTCGCAGGATATTATCGGAGATTTATTGAAGGGTTCTCTAAAATTGCTAAGCCTATGACATCGCTTTTGGAAAAAAAGGGGAGAATTCAAGTGGGATGAGAAATGCCAAGAGAGCTTTGATCAATTGAAGGAGAGATTGATGTCACCCCCAGTATTGATTATGCCAGATCTACAGAAAGGATTTGACATTTATTGTGATGCATGTGGCCAAGGACTTGGATGTGTGCTCATGCAAGAAGGACATGTGATCGCCTATGCATCTCGTCAGTTGCGGAAACATGAATTGAACTACCCCACTCATGACTTAGAGCTGGCTGCCGTTGTGCATGCACTTAAGATTTGGAGACACTACATCATGGGAACTAAGTGCCAAGTATACACGGATCATAAGAGTTTGAAGTATATATTCACCCAGAAGGATCTCAACCTTAGGCAACGCCATTGGTTGGAGCTCATTAAGGATTATGACTTGGAGATTCACTATCACCCAGGCAAGGCGAATTTGGTTGCAGATGCCTTGAGTCGGAAGGAGCATGTTCACTCCGCTTTCGTTGTCCAGCTACCTGATGAATTAGCAAAAGACTTTGAGAGGCTCAACCTGGGAATTGTTACACATACGGAAGGAGTGACTATTGAATTGGAACCTACCTTGGAGCGAGAAATTCGTAAAGGTCAGGTTGGTGATGCCAAAATCCAGGAGATCAAGGATCTGATAACAGAGGGTAGAGGCCCAGAGTTCATAGAGGATGAGAAAGGCACGATATGGTTCAAGAATCGGATCTGTGTTCCCGATATTGATAGTCTTCGGGAAACCATATTGAAGGAGGCACATGATTCAGTTTATTCTATCCACCCTGGGAGCACTAAGATGTATCAGGATTTGAAGCAAAAGTATTGGTGGTATGGTTTAAAGAGAGATGTGGCTGCACATGTGGCTATGTGCGATGTATGCCAAAGAGTTAAAGCTGAACACCAGAGGCTAGCCGGACTATTGCACCCACTGAAGATACCTGAGTGGAAATGGGAAGAGATTGGCATGGACTTCATTGTTGGATTACCCCGCACGTCTGCTGGATATGATTCTATATGGGTGATTGTGGACAGGCTAACTAAAGTAGCCCACTTTATTCTAGTGAAGACCACTTATTCAGGAGCTAAGTTGGCAGAGTTGTACATGGCACGGATTGTATGCCTGCATGGTGTGCCAAAGAAGATTGTATCGGACCGGGGATCACAGTTTACCTCTCGATATTGGAAGAAGTTGCACGAGTCATTGGATACAAGATTGAATTTTAGTTCGGCTTACCATCCACAGACTGATGGGCAGACTGAGAGGACTAACCAAGTGCTTGAAGATATGTTAAGAGCTTGTGCTCTTAAGCATGGTGGTAGTTGGGATAAGAGTCTACCGTATGCGGAGTTCTCTTATAATAATAGCTATCAGGCCAGTTTGAAGATGTCACCGTTTGAGGCTTTATATGGCAGAAAGTGCAGGACTCCACTATATTGGGATCAAACTGGTGAAAGGCAGTTGTTTGGACCTGAGATTATACAAGAAGCAGAGGAACAAGTTCAGTAAATAAGGGAGAATTTGAGAACTGCACAATCCAGGCAGAAAAGCTATGCTGACACCCGGAGGAGACTGCTTGAGTTTAAGGAGGGAGATTATGTCTATTTGAAGGTGTCACCACTCCGGGGTATGAGAAGATTCAAAGTCAAAGGAAAGTTGTCCCCTCGCTTTATTGGACCCTTCTTAATCTTAAAGCGAGTGGGAGAGGTTGCATACCAATTGGAGTTACCGGATCATCTCGCGGATGTTCATGATGTATTTCATGTATCTCAGCTGAAGAAATGTCTCAGGGTACCTGAGGAGCAATTACCAATGGAAGACCTTAATGTTCAAGATGACCTGACTTATGCTGAGTACCCCATCAAGATTTTGGATACTTTGACTCGAGTTACGAGGAATAAGGTTATAAAGATGTGCAAAGTGCAATGGAGCCACCACGGTGAAGATGAAGCCACATGGGAAAGAGAAGAAGAGCTTCGCATAGACTTCCCCCATCTTTTCCCTAGATCTTCTTAAATCTCGAGGACGAGATTATTTTTAAGGGGGGTAGGATTTGTAATACTCAAAGTTGTATACCAAGAGTAATAGAGAGAGCTCCTCATTTTGTGTGTCTTATTTGCATCATAAAAGAGCACCTATGTAATTGAGAGTGACTAAATAAAACAATTATTCTAAAATAAAGAAAAAAGTGCATTTGTTGGAGTTTTTATGTTTGTGCATTAAATAAAAATAACAATAATATAAAATGACTAGAAATTGGATTAAGCCCTACATCGAAAACTAGGGTTTAAAAGTAAGAAGAGAAATGATATGAAAATAAAAACAATATAAATATATTCCTAGAATTTGTACTTTGCATTTCATAATATGATTTGATAACAAATTTGTACAAGGTTTGAAACTAAATTTGAATTCAAACAAAAAAACCTTAGAAAAGAAGAAAATAGAAAGAAAAATAAAAAGAAAAAGAATAAAAGCTTACCTGGGCCTCGGACTCCCAATCTGGCCTAGTAGCCAGTTCACCTCGCGCAGCCCACGAAGCCAATACCCATGTGCCTGCTGACGCTGCGTCGCGGGTCCCACTTGTCACCCTCGAGCGCCTCACCTTTCTGCGCGATGACCCACTGATCCATGGTCCCCCGCGTGTAGCCTCACCGCTTCACCAGCTGATCCCTCTAGCGCCACTGACTGCTGGGCCCGAGCCGTCAGTTGTTTCCCCTCCGCTGAAATCGCGCGTGCGCAACAAACTCCGAGCGATTCGGACGGAATCGTTGGCGCGCGACTCCACCTTGCTCTGGCTTCAAATGCGGAACCGAGCCCCTTGACCCTGCCCTCGTACCTCCTTCTCGTTCTCCTCCTTTCCGCCGCCATCGGAGAAGGACTCCGAGAGCCGCCATAGCCATATTCCGCCGCGCTGTGCCTTCTTCTCCATTCATCGCCGCTTGGTGTTGTTAGAAGGGATTGGGGGTCTGCGCCAGGCTTCTGCGAAGCTGTCCGTGGTGGTTGCGGGCGGAATCACCCATCGTGCGGCCCTTAATTGCTCGCCATGGAGGGAGCTCCGCCGCGGATCCGCCTTCGCCGTGGCCGGACGCTCTTCGCGCCGAGACTGTCGGTAAGACCTACTCCAGCGTGTTCGCCATCAATTCTGGATCGTGTAGAGACTCTCGGACTTTGAGGTAGTGACTTAGGACGCCGAATTGTTGATCGCCGGCGATGTTCCGCCACTGGCCGTTGGTGGCGCCGCCGTCTAACGGTGGGAATTTGGGGAGAATCACGTGTGCCGTCCGATTTCAATGGACGGTGTGGATTAGATGGCGGATAACGTTTCGACCAAACTGACTGCAGCCGTTGATGCGGGATCTAGGGGAGAACAACAAATCTTAGATTCATTAAACCTGTGCCATCGGATTTGGATCCAACCGCCCTGGGCGCGTACCGGTTCGGTATTAAACAAATCTAATCTACGCCCTCGATTGTGAATCGCACGGCCAGATTTGGCCAGTACCCCCCTTTGCGGCGCACTTTTGCATAAGAGCCCCTCGGGAAGTAGGAAATAGAACCCGCCGTCCTCCCTCACTGCGCTCTGTGTCTGGGGTTTCTTACCCCGGAACCCCTAGACTTTCCAGAAATTGAGGCCTAGTCCAGAGTAGATTAAAAACAGTGCAAAGAATTATGGAAATTCATTTTTAATACAAAAACAAATCTAGAAACTTGTAAAATGCATAGAAAATTCATTTTAGCTCCAAATTGAGTCATTCCAATTCCTAAAATTTTGTAATATTATTCTCTATCATTTAGTATCTCTGTTTTGTCATAAAAACAGTAAGAAAACTAATTTCTCATCTAATACTATTTTAATCACATTAAACCTTAGGAAATTCATAACTTGAATTCTATAACTCCAAATTCAGTGATTCCAGTTCCTATGATTTCATTTTAATGTGTAGATTTTTACTGTATATTTTATTTACATGTTTGGTGTGATGTTGATTTTGGCTATACAATGTATGTATTGTGTTGATGCGAATAGACGAGCAAGCCACTGTGGAAACTGAGGTTCAACAAGTAGAGATAACTGAGCAGGAGCTCATTGAAGGCAAGTTGTGCCCTTGATCACTTCTTTACCTATTCATGTTCTTATTATTCATAATGATCTGCATAGGATAATTTTGCTGGGACCCAATAGGATGCCCTAGATTTTGACTATCTTTATACCTTGTTTCACCCTGGTTTTACTACTAAAGTTTTGGGTAGTTCATGCTATTGCTTTATGTGGATTTGGGTATAGAGATATTCACCACTCATTGTTATACTTGTTATTATCTGTTCATTATTCTATGTTCATGATAAGATCATTATGTTAATGGGAACATGGAGAACCACCCGGGAAAACAGTGCTACCACAAGGGTTTAATGGGACGCCCTTGGCTGATTAACTAGGAAAGCTAGTGGAGGGCTACCTTACCCGAAAGGGGCAAGGGCAGTAGGGGAGTGGTCAGTGTAGGGAGGTCCTTGGGTTGATTTTGCTGCGATGGCGGTCAGACAAGAACCCTGCACTGGAGCTTCCTATAAACTGTAGCGGGTAGTCTGTAGCTAGTGGAACTTTGTAAAGGCCTCGTAGTGGTACCCTGCCTCGCTTCCTTGGTAGAGGTGTATGGAGTCTGATGAACTCCGTGGCAAATGGGTAACACGACTTGTGGGTAAAGATGCGCAACCTCTACAGAGTGTAAAACTGGTATACTAGCCGTGCTCACGGTCATGAGCGGCTCGGACACTCACATGATTAATTATGGAACTTAAATTCAATTTGACATTTGCATCGCATTTGGGATTATTTTACTATTACTTTTCTCTATTATCAATAAGGTTTGGTATTTACTTACACTTAGTAATTGCTAATAAAATTTTGACCAACTTATAAAAGCAATGCTCAGCTTCAGCCTTTATTTCATTGATCAGCCTTACACTTCATGAACTCCCACCTTTGGCGAGTTCATGCCACATTATTCCCCACGACTTGTTGAGCTATGAACGTATGTGAGCTCACTCTTGCTGTCTCACACCCCCCACAGGAGAAGAGCAGGTGGTCGAAGAGGAGCCGCCTAACACTGAGGAGTTCGATCTGATCTAGGTGGCGTTTCTCAGTTGACATTGGCGCCGACGATCCTTAGTTCGTTTTACATTTATTCTTTTACTTTGTAATAAGTCTTCCGCTATGTAATAAGTACTCTGATGTTTTATGACATTTATCTCTATACACTCTGTTATTATATATGTTGTCTTCTTGGCGCATGTATGAGATGCACCCGATTTTGTTCCTTAAAACCGGGTGTTACATTTACTTACCGTCCCATTAGGCAAACCACCGGTTTTTGACGGTGAAGATTATAACATGTGGAGTGATAAAATGAGGCATCACCTAACCTCACTCCACACTAGTATTTGGGATGTTGTTGAGTTGGGAGTGCAGGTACCATCACCGGGGGATGAAGACTATGACTCAGACGAGGTTGCCCAAATCCGGCACTTCAACTCCCAAGCCACCACTATACTCCTCGCCTCTCTAAGTCGAGAGGAGTATAACAAGGTGCAAGGGTTGAAGAGCGCCAAAGAAATTTGGGACGTGCTCAAGACCGCGCACGAGGGAGACGAGGTGACCAAGATCACCAAGACGGAGACGATCGAGGGGGAGCTCAGTCGCTTCATGCTCAACCAAGGAGAAGACCCACAAGCCATGTACAACCGGCTAAAAACCTTGGTGAACCAAGTGTGCAACCTCGGGAGCACCAAGTGGGATGACCATGAAATGGTCAAGGTTATTCTTAGATCACTCGTATTTCTTAACCCCACTCAAGTTCAATTAATTCATGGTGATCCAAGATATAAACTAATGTCTCCCGAGGAAGTAATAGGAAAATTTGTGAGCTTTGAACTAATGATCAAAGGCTCCAAGAAGATCATCGAGCAAGGCGCCTCCTCCTCCGTACCCTAGGCACAACCCGTTGCATTCAAGGCAATGGAGGAGAAGAAATAAGACTCTACACCAAGTAGGGTCCCCATCGACGCCTCCAAGCTCGACAATGAGGAGATGGCGCTCATCATCAAGAGCTTCTGCTAATTCCTCAAGCAAAGGAGGGAGAAGGACTACAAGCCCCGCTCCAAGAAAGTATGGTACAAATGTGGTAAGCCCGGTCATTTTATCGCTAAATGTCCATTGTCTAGTGATAGTGACAGGGATAACGACAAGAGGGGAAACAAGAAGGAGAAGAAGAAGTACTACAAGAAGAAGGGTGGCGATGCCCATGTTTGCCAGGAGTGGGACTCCGACGAGAGCTCCACCGACTCCTCCGATGACGAGGGCGCCGCCAACATCGCCATCAACAAAGGTCTCCTCTTCCCCAACGTCAGCCACAAGTGTCTTATGGCGAAGGATGGCAAGAAGAAGAAGGTAAAATCAAGATCCTCCACTAAGTATGCCACTTCTAGTGATGAGGATAATTCTAGTGATAATGAGGATAACTTGCTTACTCTTTTTACCAATCTTAACATGCAACAAAAAGAGAAGTCGAATGAATTGATTAGTGCTATTCATGAGAAGGATGAACTCTTGGATAGCCAAGAGGACTTCCTTATTAAGGAAAATAAAAAGCATGTTAAGACTAAAAATGCTTATGCTCATGAGGTAGAGAAAAATGAAAAATTAACTAGTGAGCTAAGTACTTGCCATGACACTATTTCTAACCTTAGAATTGAGAATGCTAATTTAATTGCTAAGGTTGAGAAGTCAAATATTTGTGATGATTCAATTGCCAATCTTAGAAATGATAATGCTAGTTTAATTGCTAAGATTGATAAATTGAATGCCTCTCTTGCTAGCCTTAGGAATGAGAATGAAAAATTAATTGCTAAGGCTAAAGACTTAGATGTTTGCAATGCTTCTATTTCCAATCTTAGAGATGAGAATGCTATTTTATATGCTAAGATTGTTGAATTAAATGATTGCAAACCCTCTACATCTACGCTTGATCATGTTTCTATTTGCATTAGATGTAGAGATGTTAACATTGATGCTATTCATGATCACCTTGCTATGATTAAACAAAATGATCATATAGCTAAATTAGATGCTAAAATTGCCGAGCATGAACTAGAAAATGAGAAATTTAAATTTGCTTGTAGCATGCTTTATAGTGGGAGACACCCTGGCATTAAGGATGGTATTGGCTTCCAATAGGGAGACGATATCAAGCTTAATGCCCCTCCTAAAAGATTATCTAATTTTGTTAAGGGCAAGGCTCCCATGCCTCAGGATAACGAGGGCTATATTTTATATCCTGCTGGTTATCCTGAGGATAAGATTAGGAGAATTCATGCCAAGAAGACTCATTCTCACCATGCTTTTATTTATAAGAATGAGGCTTCTAGCTCTAGGCGTTCTACACATGTTAAAATGCCTAAGAAGAAATCTCCTACTGCAGCAAATGATCATAATGTTTCATTCAAAACTTTTGATGCTTCTTATGTGCTAACTAACAAATCAGGCAAGGTAGTTGCCAAATATGTTGGGGGCAAACACAAGGGCTCCAAGACTTGTGTTTGGGTACCCAAGGTGCTTGTTTCTAATGTAAAAGGACCCAAGACCGTTTGGGTACCTAAGAACAAGGCCTAAATTTGTGTTGTAGGTTTATGTATCCGGGGGCTCAAGTTGGATCATCGATAGCGGGTGCACAAACCATATGACCGGGGAGAAAAGGATGTTCTCCTCCTATGAGAAAAACCAAGATCCCCAAAGAGTGATCACATTCGGGGATGGAAATCAAGGTTTGGTCAAAGGATTGGGTAAAATTTCTATATCACCTGACCATTCTATTTCCAATGTTTTTCTTGTAGATTCATTAGATTATAACTTGCTTTCAGTTTCACAATTATGTAAAATGGGCTACAATTGTCTTTTTACGGATGTAGGTGTTACTGTCTTTAGAAGAAGTGATGATTCAATAGCTTTTAACGGAGTATTAGAGGGTCATCTATACTTAGTTGATTTCAATAGAGCTAAACACATTACTTGCTTAATTGCTAAGACTAACATGGGTTGGCTCTGGCATCGCCGACTAGCCCACGTTGGAATGAAGAATCTTCACAAGCTTCTAAAGGGAGAGCACATTTTGGGACTAACCAATGTTCATTTTGAGAAAGACAGGATTTGTAGTGCATGCCAAACAGGGAAGCAAGTTGGTGTTCATCATCCACACAAGAACATCATGATGACTAACAGGCCACTCGAGCTTCTCCACATGGATCTATTCGGCCCGATAGCTTACATAAGCATCGGCGGGAGTAAGTACTGCATAGTTATTATGGATGATTATTCTCGCTTCACTTGGGTATTCTTTTTACATGATAAATCTCAAACCCAAGAGATCTTGAAAGGATTCTTGAGACGGGCTCAAAATGAGTTCGGCTTGAGGATCAAGAAAATAAGAAGCGACAATGGAACAGAGTTCAAGAACTCTCAAATTGAAGGCTTTCTTGAGGAGGAAGGCATCAAGCATGAGTTCTCTTCTCCCTACACGCCACAACAAAATGGTGTAGTAGAGAGGAAGAATAGAACTCTATTGGACATGACGAGGACCATGCATGATGAGTACAAGAATTCGGATCGGTTTTGGGCCGAGGCGGTCAACACCGCTTGTTACGCCATCAACCGGTTATATCTACACCGAATCCTCAAGAAGACATATTATGAACTCCTCACCAGTAAAAAGCCCAATGTTTATATTTTAGAGTCTTTGGTAGCAAATGCTTTATTCTTGTTAAAAGAGGTAGAAAATCTAAATTTGCTCCTAAGGCTGTAGAAGCCTTTTTACTTGGTTATGACTCAAACACAAGGGCATATAAAGTCTTTAACAAGTCCACTGGACTAGTTGAAGTCTCTTGTGACATTGTGTTTGATGAGACTAACAGCTCTCAAGTAGAGCAAGTTGATCTTGATGAGCTAGATGATGAAGAGGCTCCATGCATCGCACTAAGGAACATGTCCATTGGGGATGTGTGTCCTAAGGAATTCGATGGGCCTCCACAAGCACAAGATCAACCATCTTCCTCCATGCAAGCATCTCCACCAACCCAAGATGAGGATGAAGCTCAAGAAGATGAAAATGAAGATCAAGAAGATGAGCCACCTCAAGAGGAGGACAATGATCAAGGGGGAGATGCTAATGATCAAGACAAGGAAGATGATAAAGATCCAAGGCTGCCACACCCAAGAGTCCACCAAGCAATCCAACGAGATCACCCTGTGAACACCATCCTCGGCGACATTCATAAGGGGGTAACCACTCGATCTCGTGTTGCTCATGTTTGTGAACATTACTCTTTTGTTTCCTCTATTGAGCCACACAGGGTAGAGGAAGCACTTCAAGATTCGGATTGGGTGTTGGCGATGCAAGAGGAGCTCAACAACTTCACAAGGAATGAGGTATGGCATTTAGTTCCATGTCCTAATCAAAATGTTGTAGGAACCAAGTGGGTATTCCACAACAAACAAGATGAGCATGGTGTGGTGACAAGGAACAAGGCACGACTTGTGGCCAAGGGGTATTCACAAGTTGAAGGTTTGGATTTTGGTGAAACCTATGCACCCGTAGCTAGGCTTGAGTCAATTCACATATTACTTGCCTATGCTACTTACCATGGCTTTAAGCTTTATCAAATGGACGTGAAGAGTGCCTTCCTCAATGGACCAATCAAGGAAGAGGTCTATGTTGAGCAACCTCCCGGCTTTGAAGATAGTGAGTATCCTAACCATGTATATAAACTCTCAAAGGCACTTTATGGGCTCAAGCAAGCCCCAAGAGCATGGTATGAATGTCTTCGAGATTTTCTTATCACTAATGGCTTCAATGTCGGAAAGGCCGATCCTACTCTCTTTACTAAGCCAATTGAAAATGATTTGTTTGTATGCCAAATTTATGTTGATGATATCATATTTGGGTCTACTAACAAATCTATTTGTGAAGAGTTTAGTAGGATCATGATTCAAAAATTCGAGATGTCTATGATGGGGGAGTTGAAGTATTTTCTAGGATTTCAAGTAAAGCAACTCCAAGAGGCCACCTTCATCAGCCAAACGAAGTACATTCAAGATATACTCACCAAGTTTGGAATGAAGGATGCCAAGCCCATCAAGACACCCATGGGAACCAATGGGCATCTCGACCTCGACACGGGAGGTAAATCCGTAGATCAAAAGGTATACCGGTCGATGATAAAATCTTTACTCTATTTATGTGCATCTCGACCAGACATTATGCTTTCTGTATGCATGTGTGCAAGATTCCAAGTCGATCCTAAGGAAGTTCACCTTAGGGCCGTTAAGAGAATCTTGAGATATTTAGTTCAAACACCTAAGTTTGGTCTTTGGTACCCCAAGGGAGCCTCTTTTGATTTATTAGGATATTCTGATGCTGATTGGGCAGGGTGTAAGATTGATAAGAAGAGCACATCAGGGACTTGTCAGTTTCTAGGGAGATCCCTGGTGTCTTGGGCTTCAAAGAAACAAAACTTAGTAGCTCTTTCTACCGCCGAAGCTGAGTACATTACCGCAGGCCATTATTGCGCGCAATTGCTTTGGATGAGGCAAACCCTTAGGGACTATGGCTACAAATTTAGCAAAGTCCCTCTCCTCTGTGATAATGAGAGTGCAATCCGCATGGCAGATAATCCCGTTGAACACAGCTGCACTAAGCACATAGCCATTCAGTATCACTTTTTGAGAGATCAGCAACAAAGGGGGGATATCGAGATAGCCTATATAAACACCAAAGATCAATTGGCAGATATCTTTACCAAGCCTTTAGATGAGAAAACCTTTACCAAACTTAGGAATGAGCTAAATATTCTTAATTCTTGGAATTTTGATTGATTCTTTGCACACATAGCTCATTTATATACCTTTGATCATATCTCTTTTATGTCTATGACTAATGTGTATTCAAGTGTATTCTCATGATTAGTCATAAGATTGAAAGGGAAATGGAGTATTCGGCAAAGACGATGCTTACACTCAACTCCATCGATATTTGCCGGTATTCCACATAGTTCTCCACTTTGGTATAATCTTCACTCATATCTATTTGTTTGCCATTGGGGAGAAAGTTAAAGGGCTTATATTTCTCTCACAAGTATCCGTTTTTGGCGATTCATGCCAAAGGGGGAGAAAGTATGAGCACAAAGCAAAAGGACCGCACCACCACCGAATTTTAAAATGAAGTTTTCAAATTGATATCTTATTGTGTTCAAAAGGGGGAGAAAGTAGTATCTTCAAAAGTTTCTAAAACCCTCTTGAAAACTAAGAGGAGAATTTCATTGAGGGGGAGTTTTGTTTAAGTCAAAGGAAAAGCATTTGAAATAGGGGGAGAAAATTTCAAATCTTGAAAATGCTTCTTTCAATTTTATTCATATACCTTTGACTATTTGCAAAAGGTTTTTAAAAGAATTCTACAAAGAACTTGCAAAAACAAAACTCGTGGTGCAAGCGTGGTCCAAAATTTTAAATAAGAAGAAAACAATCCATGCATATCTATTGAAATAATTTTATTGGTTTCAATTCCAAGCAACCTTTGCACTTACCTTACACAAACTAGTTCAATTCTGCACTTTTATACTTGCTTTGGTTTGTGTTGGCATAAATCACCAAAAAGGGGGAGATTGAAAGGGAAATAGGGCGAAACCTCTTCCAAATGAATTTTGGTGGTTGAATTGCCCAACACAAATTATTGAACTAACTAGTTTGCTCTAGAATATATGTTCTACAGGTGCCAAAGGTTCACAACAAACCAATACAAAGATAAAATAAAGGGTTCAAAATAAAGGAGCAAAGTTAAACCGAAGGCAGCCCTGGTCTGGCGCACCAGACTGTCCGGTGTGCCACCAGACAGTGTCCGGTGCACCAGGGAGGATCAACTCAAACTTGCCAGCCTCGGGAATTTGGGGAAGCCGCTCTGCTATAATTCACTGGACTGTCCGGTGTAACACCAGACTTGCCGGTGTGCCAGCGGAGCAACGGCTACTTCGCACCAACAGTCATCTGCAAGGAACAGTAAAAGCAAACAGTGCACGCCTGCGCGCGTAGAAGTCAGAGCAGGCGCCAGAAGGCGCACCGGACAGTGAACAAGACCTGTCTGGTGCACCACCGGACTGTCCGGTGGCCCAGCTATCAGAAGCTCCAACGGTCGAAACCCAATGGCCTGGTGACGTGGCTAGCGCACCAGACAGTGTCCGGTGGCGCACCGGACTGTCCGGTGTGCCATACGATAGAAGCCTTCACCAACGGCCATATTGGTGGTTGGGGCTATAAATACCCCCAACCACCACACTTCAATGTATCCAAGTTTCAGCCATTTGCATTCAATACAAGAGCTCTAGACTTCATTCCAAGACAGAAACAAGAGATCAAATCCTCTCCCAAGTCCAAAGTTCATTCCATTCAAATAGTGACTAGAGAGAGTGACATTTGTGTTCATTTGAGTTCTTGTGCTTAGATCGCTTTGCTTCTTCTTTCTTTCTTGTTCCCAACTCAATTGTAATCAAGGCAAGAGACACCAATTGTGTGGTGGTCCTTGTAGGGACTTAGTGTCCTGATTGATTGAGAAGAGAAGCTCACTCGGTCTAGGTGACCGTTTGAGAGAGGGAAAGGGTTGAAAGAGACCCGGTCTTTGTGACCACCTCAATGGGGAGTAGGTTTGCAAGAACTGAACCTCGGTAAAACAAATCATTGTGTCTCACTCTTCATTTGCTTGTGATTTGTTTTCGCCCTCTCTTTCGGACTCATTTATATTCCTAACGCTAACCCCGGCTTGTAGTTGTGCTTAAGTTTATAATTTTCAGATTCCGCCTATTCACCCCCCTCTAGGCGACTTTCACTAGGTGATTTTCAATTGGTATTAGAACCCGGTACTTCATTAGAGCCTAACCGCTCGAAGTGATGTCGAGAGATCACGCCAGGAAGGAGGTCGTGACCGGCAAGAAGCCCGCCACAAGCCACGGGAAGGCTCCATCAAGGGAGTCCGGCTCCAAAGGAAAGGGGGAATCACCTCCGCGCGTCAAGTCGCACCGGAGAGGTGACAAGAAGAAGAAAATGAAGAAGGTGGTCTACTATGAGACTGATTCTTCGTCGCCCTCCACCTCCGGCTCCGACACGCCGTCCATCACTTCTAAGCGCCATGAGCGCAAGAAGTTTAGTAAGATCCCCCTATACTACCCTCGCATTTCCAAACGCACTCCTTTACTTTCTGTCCCATTAGGCAAACCACCCATTTTTGATGTTGAAGATTATTGTATGTGGAGTGATAAAATGAGGCACCATCTAACCTCACTCCACACTAGCATTTGGGATGTTGTTGAGTTTAGAGCACAGGTACCATCCGTAGGGGATGAAGATTATGATTCGGACGAGGTTGCCCAAATCCGGCACTTCAACTCCCAAGCCACTACTATACTCCTTGCCTCTCTAAGTCAAGAGGAGTATAATAAGGTCCAAGGGTTGAAGAGTGCCAAAGAGATTTGGGACGTACTCAAGACCATGCACGAAGGAGATGAGGTGACCAAGATCACCAAGTGGGAAACGATCGAGGGGGAGCTCGGTCGATTCTTGCTCAACCAAGGAGAGGAGCCACAAGCCATGTACAACCGGCTCAAGACCTTGGTGAACCAAGTGCGCAACCTCGGGAGCACAAAATGGGATGACCATGAAATGGTCAAGGTTATTCTAAGATCACTTGTTTTTCTTAATCCTACACAAGTTCAATTAATTCGTGGTGATCCTAGATACAAGCTAATGTCTCCTAAGGAGGTTATAGGAAAGTTTGTGAGCTTTGAATTGATGATCAAAGGCTCCAAATAAATCATCGAGCGAGGTGCCACCTCAACACCCGAGGTGCAACCCATTGCCTTCAAAGCAACGGAGGAGAAGAAAGAAGAGTCTATATAAAGTAGGCTTCCCATCGACGCCTCCAAGCTCGACAATGAGGAAATGGCGCTCATCATCAAGAGCTTCCGCCAAATCCTCAAGCAAAGGAGGGGGAAGGATTACAAGCCCCGCTCCAAGAAAGTTTGCTACAAGTGTGGTAAGCCCGGTCATTTTATTGCAAAATGTCCTATGTCAAGTGATAGTGACAGGGGCGACGACAAGAAGGGAAAGAGGAAGGAAAAGAAGAGGTACTACAAGAAGAAGGGCGGCGATGCCCACGTGTGTCGGAAGTGGGACTCCGACGAGAGCTCCACCAACTCCTCCTCCGACGAGGACGCTGCCAACATCGCCGTCAACAAGGGCCTCCTCTTCCCTAACGTTGGCCATAAGTGCCTCATGGCAAAATACGGCAAAAAGAAGTTAAAATCTAGAGCCTGCACTAAATATGCAACATCTAGTGATGAGGATAACTCTAGTGATGATGAAAATAATTTGTTTGCCCTTTTTGCCAACCTAAACATGCAACAAAAAGAAAAATTAAATGAATTGATAGGTGCTATTCATGAGAAGGATGAACTCTTGGATAGCCAAGATGAATTCCTTATTAAGGAAAACAAAAAGCATATTAAGGTTAAAAATGCTTATGCTCAGGAAGTAGAAAAATATGAAAAATTAACTAGTGAGCTTAGCACTTGCCATGACACAATCTCCAACCTTAGAAATGAGAATGTTAAATTAATTGCTAAGGTTGAGAAGTTAAATGTTTGTGATGATTCTCTTGTCAACCTCAAAAAGGATAATGCTAGTTTAATTGCTAAAATTGACAAGTTGAATGAATCAATTGCTAGCCTTAAGATTGAGAATGAAAAATTAGTTGCTAAGGCTAAAGATTTAAATGTTTGCAATGATGTTATTTCCAATCTTAGAAATGAAAATGCCATGTTACATGCTAAGATTGATGAATTTAATGTCTGCAAACCCTCTACTTCTAGTGTTGATCATGTTTCTATTTGTACTAGATGTAGAGATGTTAATGTTGATGCTATCCATGATCACCTAGCTTTAATTAAACAACAAAATGATCACATAGCTCAACTTAGTGCTAAAATTAATGAGCATGACTTAGAAAATGATAAATTTAAATTTGCTAGAAGCATGCTTTATAGTGGGAGACGCCCTGATATTAAGGATGGCATTGGCTTCCAACAGGGAGGCAATGTCAAGCTTAATGCCCCTAAGAAATTATCTAACTTTGTTAACGGCAAAGCTCCCATAGTTCAGGATAACGAGGGTTACATTTTATATCCTGCTGGTTATCCCGAACACAAAATTAGGAGAATTCATTCTAGGAAGTCTCACTCTGGCTCTCATCATGCTTTTATGTATAAAAGTGAGGCATCTAGTTCTAGGCATTCTACCCATGTTAAAATGACTAAAAAGAAAACTCCTACTGCATCAAATGACCATAACATTTCATTTAAGAATTTTGATGCTTTATATGTTTTGACTAACAAATCAGGCAAAATAGTTGCCAAATATGTTGGGAGCAAACACAGGGGCTCCAAAAATTGTGTTTGGGTACCCAAGGTGCTTGTTTCTAATGTCAAAGGACCCAAGACTGTTTGGGTACCTAAGAACAAGGCCTAAACTTGTTTTGTAGGTTTATGCATCCGGGGGCTCAAGTTGGATCATTGATAGCGGGTGCACAAACCACATGACTGGGGAGAAGAGAATGTTCTCCTCCTACGAGAAAAATCAAGATCCTCAAAGAGCTATCACATTCGGGGATGGAAATCAAGGTTTGGTCAAAGGACTTGGTAAAATTGCTATATCACCTGACCATTCTATTTCCAATGTTTTCCTTGTAGACTCACTAGATTACAATTTGCTTTTAGTTTCTCAATTATGCAAATGGGTTACAACTGTCTTTTTATAGATTTAGGTGTTACTATCTTTAGAAGAAGTGATGATTTAGTAGCATTTAAGGGAGTGTTAGAGGGTCAACTATACTTAGTTGATTTCAATAGAGCTGAACTCGACACTTGCTTAATTGTTAATACTAATATGTGTTGGCTCTGGCATCGCCGACTAGCCCATGTTGGGATGAAGAATCTTCACGAGCTTCTAAAGGGAGAGCACATTTTAGGACTAACCAATGTTCATTTTGAGAAAGACAGGATTTGTAGCGCATGTCAAGCAGGAAAGCAAGTTGGTGCCCACCATCCACACAAGAACATCATGACGACCGACAGGCCGCTTGAGCTACTCCACATGGATTTATTCGGTCCGATAGCTTACCTAAGCATCGGCGGGAGTAAGTATTGTCTTGTAATTGTGGATGATTATTCTCGCTTCACTTGGGTGTTCTTTTTACAGGAAAAATCTCAAACCCAAGAGACCTTAAAGGGATTCTTGAGACGGGCTCAAAATGAGTTTGGATTAAGGATCAAGAAAATAAGAAGCGATAATGGGACGGAGTTCAAGAACTCTCAAATTGAAGGCTTCCTTGAGGAGGAGGGCATCAAGCATGAGTTCTCTTCTCCCTACACACCCCAACAAAATGGTGTAGTGGAGAGGAAGAATAGAACTCTACTAGACATGGCGAGGACCATGCTTGATGAGTACAAGACACCGGATCGGTTTTGGACCGAGGCGATTAACACCGCCTGCTACTCCATCAACTGGTTATATCTACACCGAATCCTCAAGAAGACATCGTATGAACTCCTCACCGGTAAAAAGCCTAATGTTTCATATTTTAGAGTCTTTGGTAGCAAATGTTTTATTCTTGTTAAAAGAGGTAGAAAATCTAAATTTGCTCCTAAGGCTGTAGAAGGCTTTTTACTTGGTTATGATTCAAACACAAGGGCATATAGAGTCTTTAACAAGTCCACTAGACTAGTTGAAGTTTCTTGTGACATTGTGTTTGATGAGACTGTTGGCTCTCAAGTAGAGCAAGTTGATCTTGATGAGCTAGATGATGAAGAGGCTCCGTGCGTCGCGCTAACGAACATGTCCATTGGAGATGTGTGTCCTAAAGAATTCGAAGAGCCTCCACAAGCATAAGATCAACCATCATCTTCCATACAAGAATCTCCACCAACTCAAGATGAGGAACAGGCTCAAGATGATGAAGAAGAAAATCAAGAAGATGAGCCACCTCAAGAGGAGGGCAATGATCAAGGGGGAGATGACAATGATCAAGACAAGGAAGATGAACAGGGTCAAAGGCCGCCACACCCAAGAGTCCACCAGGCGATTCAAAGAGATCACCCCGTGAACACCATCCTTGGTGATATTCATAAGGGGGTAACCACTCGATCTCGAGTCGCTCATTTTTGTGAACATTACTCTTTTGTTTCCTCTATTGAGCCACATAGGGTAGAGGATGTACTTAAAGATTCGGATTGGGTGTTGGCAATACAAGAGGAGCTCAACAACTTCACGAGGAATGTGGTATGGCATTTGGTTCCACGTCCTAATCAAAATGTTGTAGGAACTAAGTGGGTGTTCCGCAACAAGCAAGATGAGCATGGTGTGGTGACAAGGAACAAAGCACGACTTGTGGCCAAGGGTTATTCACAAGTCGAAGGTTTGGATTTTGGTGAAACTTATGCACCCGTAGCTAGGCTTGAGTCAATTCGTATATTACTTGTCTATGCTACTTACCATGGCTTTAAGCTATATCAAATGGACGTGAAGAGTGCCTTCCTCAATGGACCAATCAAGGAAGAGGTCTATGTTGAGCAACCTCCCAGCTTTGAAGATAGTGAGTACCCTAACCATGTTTATAAACTCTCAAAGGCGCTTTATAGGCTCAAGCAAGCCCCAAGAGCATGGTATGAATGCCTAAGAGATTTTCTTATCACTAATGGCTTCAAAGTCGGTAAAGTCGATCCTACTCTCTTTACTAAAACTATTGCAAAAGATTTGTTTGTATGCCAAATTTATGTTGATGATATCATATTTGGGTCTACTAACAAATCTACTTGAGAAGAGTTTAGTAGGATCATGGTACAAAAATTTGAGATGTCTATGATGGGGGAGTTGAAGTATTTCCTAGGATTTCAAGTCAAGCAACTCCAAGAGGGCACCTTCATCAGCCAAATAAAGTACATTCAAGACATACTCACCAAGTTTGGAATGAAGGATGCCAAGCCCATCAAGACACCCATGGGAACCAATGGGCATCTCGACCTCGACGCGGGAGGTAAATCCATAGATCAAAAGGTATACTGGTCGATGATAGGATCTCTACTCTATTTATGTGCTTCTCGACTAGATATTATGCTTTCCGTATGCATGTGTGCAAGGTTCCAAGCCGATCCTAAGGAAGTTCACCTTAGGGCCGTGAAGAGAATCTTGAGATATTTAGTTCATACACCTAAATTTGGTCTTTGGTACCCCAAGGGATCCTATTTTGATTTATTAGGATATTCAGGTGCTGATTGGGCAGGGTGTAAAATTGATAGAAAGAGCACATCAGGGACTTGTCAGTTTCTGGGAGATCCTTGGTGTCTTGGGCTCCAAAGAAACAAAACTCAGTAGCTCTTTCTACCGCCGAAGCGGAGTATATTGCCGCAGGCCATTGTTGCGCGCAATTGCTTTGGATGAGGCAAACCCTCAGGGACTATGGCTACAAATTTAGCAAAGTCCCTCTCCTATGTGATAATGAGAGTGGAATCTGCATGGCGGATAATCCCATTGAACATAGCCGCACTAAGCACATAGTCATTCGATATCTCTTTTTGAGAGATCATCAACAAAGGGGGGATATCGAGATAGCCTATATTAACACCAAAGAACGACTCACTGATATCTTTACCAAACCACTAGATGAGAAAACTTTTACCAAACATAGGAATGAACTAAACATTCTTGATTCTCGGAACTTTGATTGATACTTTGCACACATAGCTCATTTATATACCTTTGATCATACCTCTTTTATGTCTATGACTAATTTGTTTTCAAGTGCATTCTCATGCTTAGTCATAGAATTGAAAGGGAAATGGAGTATTCGGCAAAGACGACGCTTCCACTCAACTCCATCGGTATTATCTACTCTTTGCCGGTATTCCGCCATCTCTCCACATTGGTATAATCTTTCTAAAAGCTCTCTTGTGGGTTTTGGTGTTTGTATTACAACTCAATTAAAGGACTAACAAGTGTGCTAAGTGTTGAACAGGTGCTTAATTCAAAGCTAACAGGGTTCAACACAAGTGAACAAGTGTGATGGTCCAAAGACTAGATTATCTCTAGATAATGGACATCACAAGCATGATGGACATTGCTTAAGTGAGACTTGATGTGTGTAACTTAGAGACAACCGATCAAGCCAAGGATGGAGGCAAGAAAAGCTTCGAGGCACCGAGTGCACGGGAGAAGGTCAAGGAGACCAGGAACCCAAAAGCTAGGGGTGAAGAAGAAGACTTGCAAAGTCAAGGTTGATCAAGTTAAGAAGAGTTATGGTGCATCAAGGATCACTACATAAGGACATGACTTACAACCAATAAGGTAACATCTACAATTATGTGGTGTAAGTCATAAAGCTCAAGATCAAGCTCTAGAAGTGAACAAGGTATGTTTCTGGACTCAGTGAATTGTTTTGTTCACTAACATGGTTATCTGAGTGCTAGAAACAGTGCCAAGAAAAGAAGAAAAGAGTTGGAGAAGATATGGCTTTGTATAGCCAAAACCAGCACCAGCCTGGCACACCGGACTGTCCGGTGGTGCACCAGACAGTGTCCGGTGCCCCAGGCTGGCTCAGTGTTAACTAGGAGCTCTTGGGAAAAGAGGAAGGCGACATGGCTAAAATTCATCGGACTGTCCGGTGGTGCACCGGACTGTCCGGTGAGCCAACGGCATCCGCGCCAACGGTCGGCAGCACAATCAACGGGCGACGCGTGGCCTGAGCCAACGGTTAGTTGGCGCACCGGACTGTCCGGTGTGCACCGGACAGTGTCCGGTGAGCCAAGAGTGCTCCAACGGTCAGCTGAGCCCAATATGGAAGGAGAACACGCACCGGACAAGCTACAGGACCTGTATGGTGCGCCACCCGACAGAAAGCAAATATTGCCTTCCAAAAGGAATTCCAATGGCTCCTAGGCCCCTTGGGTCTATAAAAGGGACCCCTAGGTGCCTCCAACAGGGACACAAGTGCAGCCAACAATTGTATACATCATTTGGATTAATTCTCTCTCTCCCTCTCATGTATATCTCTCTAGTTTGTGTAGAGGCAAAGCTATAAGCCTTTAGAGAGTGGAGAAGTGCTGCTGAGAGCTAGAGCAAAGTCTTGAGCGCATTGTTACTCTGCCGGAGTGCTATCAAGAAGATTGTAAGTAGCCACGGCGTTGTTGTAATCAATATCAACATAGTGGAAGGCTCTATGTGTCATACTGACAGATCTGAGCAAACGGAGGAAGGAGTTGAAATAGACTCCAAGCCCAGGTGTGGCTAACTCCAACGAGGACTAGGCAAGCATTTCAGGCTTGGCCGAACCTCGAGATAAATCCCCGCGTCTATGTGCTCTGCTCTGTGCTGTGTGCTGATTCTCTGTCTTACTTACTCTTTATATCTGCACTTCAATACTTATTTGTGGTACAAGTTCTACTTGAAGTGCAGGGCATATTAAGATAGGATCTTCTATTCCGCTACAACCTACTCGAAGGATCCTTCATTCCACTCGATCCAGCCTTCGAGTAGAGTAAGAATTTAAGTTTTAAAGTGATAATTATTATTTGCCTATTCACCCCCCTCTAGGCGACATCCAGATCATGTTCCCGAGCATAGGGAACTTTCAATTGGTATCGGAGCTAGGCCTCTCCAGTGTGGGCTTAGCCGTCCAAAGATGACGATGTCGTCACAAGAGGTAACTCTAGAACTTCTTCTAGGCGATGGTTCTAATTATAAATCTTGGTCTGTCTCTATTTATAATGCTTTCATGCATATTGATCCTGATTTGAGATAGATCTTTAGTAGAAGTATTTTTCCCTATAATATTAGTCAAAATCCTTCTAATGATGAACTAAGATGTCTATCTCTCAATCACCATGCTTGCAACATCTTAGTTGAATCTCTTTCTAGAGGTGCCTATTTTGCCATCATGAGTAGTGATAGTGATTTATTTGTTGATGCTCATGATCTATGGACTAAAATTAAGTTGAAATTTTTTAAGTCCATATGCACTGCTTCTGCTCCCTCTATTGCTGGTGGTACTAACTTGTCCATGGGAGAAGAACAAGAACAATGGACACCAAGCGATGGATCCACCTCACCGACAGATTCATCTCCCACTAGTTATACATGTCTTGTTGCTAACGATGAGAGTGGAGATAAAAGCGATGATGAGGAGGAATATGAAAATGATAGCGAGGATGAGTCTACATCACCACAAGGTACATTTTCCTGTTTTGCTTCCACTAATAATAATGACAGGGAAAATGAGACTGACGATGTGGAAGAAGAGGAGATTCGCCGTTTCTACACCCATCTCAACAAAGAAGACAAAGTGCTCTTGGTTAAGCTGTTGAGAAGGAACAAGGAACAAGGCGAGATGCTTCTCAGGCTATAGGAGACTCTCATCAAAACCAACGACAGCCTGGAGAAGATGACCAAAGAACATGAGGAGCTAAAGTGCTCTCATGTTAGTTTGGTCCAACGGTATGAATCCGTTTTATTTGAGCAAAGAAATAATCATGATGTATTATCTGATGTTTCTCAACTTAAAACTGAGAATTCTATGCTTAAGAGTCAAGTAGAAATGATAAATTTAGAAAAACTTGCTCTAAGTGAAAAATATGATATGCTATCTTATTCTCATAATGAATTAGTTGATGGCCATATCATGCTTGATGTTGCTCATGAGGTTGTAATTGCGAACCTAAATTCATGTGAACCTCATTCTTGCACATGCGCGCCTTTAGATAATATATCACCATGTGCTAACCCCTGTTGCTCAAAAGAAAGCCAATTTTTGAATAAGCATCAAGCTGCAGGATCAAAAGAAAAGTTGCTCATCAATAAAGAAAGGAACAAGAAAGCAAAGCAACTAAGGAGAAGACGCATTACTCAACCTCCTCAAGATATCCACGAACGCATGGTGAAGAAGCTTGAGACGGGAGAAACCGCAGCAATTGCTAAACTCCATAAGAAGGATGTTCCTAAAGCAATAAATGAAGAAATCAACATGAACAAGGAAAAAAGGTAAAAATTCAATTAGTCATGTTGTTTGCACTGATCATCTCTCTATGTTATCCAAGAGCAAAAAGAGAAGAGGAAAAAGGAGGTGCTTTAAGTGCAATAAGTTAGGCCACCTCATTGCGTCTTATCCATACAACGACAAGGATGAAGGGATAAGGAGATGTTTCAGATGCAATGAAAAGGACCATATGATCACTTCATGTCCGCTCATGAAAAATCAAACACGTGCACTCTCCAGGATGACCCTCACTAAGAAAAGAGACAAACAGCAAGCGTCATGTTAGGTTAAGCGACGCTTCAGCTACATGTGTGATGAGCATGGTCATCTACCTAAGGTATGTAAGAAGGGTAAGGTTCCTAAGCAAGCAAATTTATCTCAATTCTATTTGCTTAGGAGACCCACATCAAACACTTATGCTAGATCAGCAATGAGATCACCTAGAACTAGCACAACTGCTATGTGGGTACCAAAGGATCTTTTAGATGAGCGTTATGGACCCATTTAGAGATGGGTACCAAACTATGCTAACTAGACCATGCAGGTGCCTCGAGATGGACTGGAGATCTTGAGAGAGCTTAAGATGGTTAATTCAAACTCTATGCTTAAGCTGTCAAATTTATTGTCCATTTATTGACCCAAGGTTGAATTATTGTGCAACACTAATCCCATGTTCATCTCAAGTTAAATAAGTTGTAAAGGTCCTCAATCATTATTGGTGAATCAAGCAAAGGACTTTGATGAGAATCTACAACTTGCTCTCTAAAGGACGGTACCCATGTATTATAAGTGCATTATTTATAATCAGTATTGTTTTTAAGTTGGATGGTCATGCTATGCCTATCCTTGGAGTAGTTATGAGCTTGAGATTGTTTGTGTTGAATATCTTTCAATTAATGATTCATGATTTCCAAGATAATAACCATGCTTGCTCAATCATGACTGTGTGCTTTATAGGTTATATCTCTTGAATCATTCAATGGGTAGCTTTTCATTTGATATATCCACCATGATTAACTCTCTTTGTGTATGTGGATAAACATGTATCTTTTTGTAAGTCATGCTATGTGGTTTTTAATGATTAACCTATGTGCAAGCATGATAATATTGTTTAGTCCATGTTCACATGATTACTTTATCTTGATACTGTGTGTATACCAAAACAAGAAATCCATGTTGTGCCTCTAATGCACCCTCTTGGTGACAACTGGTGCTCTCATGGCAATTCAGGAAAAGGCAAAGGTATGGAGAATGGAACTATGCAATTTCATTGAAAATCTTGAAGTTCCGTTGATTGTGATCATAGCTATGTTCTTGCCTTTCAATTGGTAGTTTCTTGGCTTAGGCGCCTTATGCCTTAAAATGTTGTTTCCTTTGGTGTACCTAAGAAAATACTTCTTAATCTTGGTGTGCTTAGACATTGTGCTTTATATGCATGATCTTGTCATCTTTCAATTAGTATATGTGTTGCAATGATCATCATGTGTGAAGCGTGCCTAGGTTGCTTTTAAAATGTTATATATCTTGAGGCATGCATTGTTTCCATTAGTCATAAGTTGTATTATGTCATCTATTCAATTGGTATCTTTTTGTGATGCAATTGATATATTATGCCTAGACCAAGGTATGTTGTGATCCCCTCTAGTTCTAAGGACGCTAGAATATGCAAAGTGCAAGTCATTCAAATACTTGATGCACAACTTTAGGGGGAGCACACATAACTTGTGTCTTGTGAGACTAACTGTTTCTTGAGTGATCCTATATAGTCTCAAGGTGAAAAAGGGAAGATGAGCAAGAAATGGAGCAATCAGGACTTGGGTACCTCCACAAGTCGAGTAATTGGTATCTAAAGTTGTGAGTAATTGGTATCTAAAGTTGTGAGTAATTACGTATTTAAAGATTGCTCATGCTCTATAATAGTTGATGATCCTAGATGCTTATCTTTGAATATCATGGAGATGTGACAGTGATGACCTTTCAATGAGTAGCCTTAGTAGTGTGCTTCAATTGATATCTTTTGGTAATCACTAGAATAGAAGCTTCACCTTGTGCCACAATGCTATAACTTGTTCTAAGTTTGGTGTCTTAGCAACAAGAAAAGTCAGGAAGAAGGATCAGGCACAAGTGTGAATGAGCTCCCTAGAGATAAGACTTTCAAGATGGAAATCTTAAATTGATGGCAAAAGGAACTCCGCCTACTTAGATGGAAAGTACACCATAACATGGTAAAGGTATAAAAGGAGGTATTGACCTTTTGCGTATTTGTATCTTAATCTTCCTCCAATGCTTATGTTGCATATGTTTAATGTGTAAGGGAGAGTAATGTTAGTGTGTTGCATTTTACCTGCTTAATATCCTGATGTCCCTTGACATCATCCTATGTTCTTGCTTGAATATGGTTTTGGTGTTTGATGTCAAAGGGGGAGAATTTGTGCATTAAAGCTTACCTCGACCTGAGAGGAAAGCTTATCTTAAGTGTGAAGAGGGTGTGCATTAAAGCTTACCTCGACCTGAGAGGAAAGCTTATCTTAAGTGAGAAGAGGGTGAAGATTAATTTTAGGGGTTTCCTTGAGTTCCTTTGATCTTAAAGAAAAATGTGTTAGTTTGTTGATAATACTTATCATATGCTTCTTGTTGTATTATATGGTGATACTGCAAAATTAGTGCTTCCGTTGATATGAATCAATTGGTATCTACTGTGTTTATCCTATAATAGATATTCATGTGGTTCTGGTGCTTTAAATTGCTTTAAATTGGTATCTTAATGGTGAATAGTGGTAGGTTGATATTCCTGTGATATATCCATTCAATTGGTGTTTAACTCTGATTCTGTGCATTTGTGTGTTATACGCATCACGGTTTAATTATTGACACAATGCATCCCACAGGTGCTAAGGTGTAGTAATTCTTCGAATTAGCCTAAGTATGTGCAATTTGGCATATAAGGCCAAAGTTAAGATTTTAATGTAAGCACAATTTAGGGGGAGCATTCTATAAACTTAGAATTCAAAAATTGTGATTTAAATCTTATTCTTGTGTAAGCTTTAATTGTGTTGCCATCAATCACCAAAAAGGGGGAGATTGAAAGCTCTCTTGTGGGTTTTGGTGTTTGTATGACAAATCAATTAAAGGACTAACAAGTGTGCTAAGTGTTGAACAGGTGCTTAATTCAAAGCTAACAGGGTTCAACACAAGTGAACAAGTGTGATGGTCCAAAGACTAGATTATCTACAGATAATGGACATCACAAGCAAGATGGACATTGCTTAAGTGAGACTCGATGTGCGTAACTCAGAGACAACTGATCAAGCCAAGGATGGAGGCAAGAAAAGCTTCGAGGCACCGAGTGCACGGGAGAAGGTCAAGGAGACCAGGAACCCAAAAGCCAGGGGTGAAGAAGAAGACTTGCAAAGTCAAGGTTGATCGAGTTAAGAAGAGTTATGGTGCATCAAGGATCACTACATAAGGACATGACTTACAACCAATAAGGTAACATCTACAATTATGTGGTGTAAGTCATAAAGCTCAAGATCAAGCTCTAGAAGTGAACAAGGTATGTTTCTGGACTCAGTGAATTGTTTTGTTCACTAACATGGTTATCTGAGTGCTAGAAAATGTGCCAAGAAAAGAAGAAAAGAGTTGGAGAAGATATGGCTTTGTATAGCCAAAACCAGCACCAGCTTGGCACACCAGACTGTCCGGTGGTGCACCGGACAGTGTCCGGTGCCCCAGGCTGGCTCAGCGTCAACTAGGCGCTCTCGGGAAAAGAGGAAGGCGACGTGGCTAAAATTCACCGGACTGTCCGGTGGTGCACCGAACTGTCCGGTGAGCCAACGGCGCCCGCGCCAACGGTCGGCAGCGCAATCAGCGGGCAACGCGTGGCCTGAGCCAACGGTTAGTTGGCGCACCAGATTGTCCGGTGTGCACTGAACAGTGTCCGGTGAGCCAAGAGGACCGTTGCTCCAACGGTCAGCTGAGCCCGATATGGAAGGAGATCGCGCACCAGACAAGCTACAGGACCTGTCCGGTGCGCCACCCGACAGAAAGCAAATATTGCCTTCCAAAAGGAATTCCAACGGCTCCTAGGCCCCTTGGGTCTATAAAAGGGACCCCTAGGCACCTCCAACAGGGACACAAGTGCAGCCAACAATTGTATACATCATTTGGATTAATTCTCTCTCTCCCTCTCATGTATATCTCTCTAGTTTGTGTAGAGGCAAAGCTATAAGCCTTTAGAGAGTAGAGAAGTGCTGCTGAGAGCTAGAGCAAAGTCTTGAGCGCATTGTTACTCTACCGGAGTGCTGTCAAGAAGATTGTAAGCAGCCACGGTGTTGTTGTAACCAATATCAACATAGTGGAAGGCTCTATTTGTCATACTGACAATCTGAGCAAACGAAGGAAGGAGTTGAAATAGACTCCAAGCCCAGGTGTGGCTAACTCCAACGAGGACTAGGCAAGCATTTCAGGCTTGGCCGAACCTCGGGATAAATCCCTGCGTCTGTGTGCTCTGCTCTGTGTTGTGTGCTGATTCTTTGTCTTACTTACTCTTTATATCTGCACTTCAATACTTATTTGTGGTACAAGTTATACTTGAAGTGCAGAGCATATTAAGACAGGATCTTCTATTCCGCTGCAACCTACTCGAAGGATCCTTCATTCCACTCGATCCAGCCTTCGAGTAGAGTAAGAATTTAAGTTTTAAAGTGATAATTATTATTCGTCTATTCACCCCCCTCTAGGCGACATCCAGATCCTGTTCCCGGGCATAGGAAACTTTCACTTTCACTCATATATTGTTTGCCAAAGGGGGAGAGAAGTTACTAAGGGCTCATATTTCACTCAAAGTATCTTTTTTTGGTGATTCATGCCAAAGGGGGAGAAAGTATTAGCCCAAAGCAAAAGGACCGCACCACCACGCCAATTTCAAAATTTTTTGAAACAAGTTTAAGTTTTTTAAATGTTTTTCAATTGGTATCTTTGAAATTAGCATTCCTCTAAGAAATTCTATCTCAATTAGTAAAACCCTCTTGAACACTAAGAGGAGAATTTCATTAAGGGGGGGTTTGTTTAGTCAAAGGAAAAGCATTTGAAACAGGGGAGAAAATTTCAAAATCTTGAAAATGCTTCTCGAAATCTTACTTATATACCTTTGACTATTTGCAAAAGACTTTGAAAAGAATTTCCATAAGAATTTGCAAAAACAAAACAAGTGGTGCAAATGTGGTCCAAAATGTTAAAAGAAAGAAAGCAATCCATGCATATCTTATGAAAGTTTAAATTGGTTTAATTCCAAGCAACCTTTGCACTTACCTTATGCAAACTAGTTCAATTCTGCACTTATATATTTGCTTTGGTTTGTGTTGGCATCAATCACCAAAAAGGGGGAGATTGAAAGGGAAATAGGGTCAAACCTTTTCCTAAATGATTTTGGTGGTTGAATTGCCCAACACAAACAATTGGTCTAACTAGTTTGCTCTAGATTATGAGTTCTACAGGTGCCAAAGGTTCAACATAAACCAATAAAAAGTCAAAGATAGGGTTCAAAACAAAAGGAGCAAAAGAAACCGAAGGCAGTCCTGGTCTGGTGCACCAAACTGTCCGGTGCACCATTAGACAGTGTCCGGTGCACCAGGGTGGATCAACTCGAACTCGCTACCGTCGGGTTTCTAGGAAAGCCACTCCGCTATAATTCACCGGACTGTCCGGTGTATAACCAGACTGTCCAGTGAGCCATGCGGAGTAACGGCTACAGCGCCAACGGTCGTCTGCAAAAGTGAACAATGAACACTATAGCGTGCGGATCGTTCGCGCAGAGTCAGAGCAGGCGCCAAAAGGCGCACCGGACAGTGAACAGTGACTGTCCGGTGGCCCAAGATGACAGAGCTCCAACGGTCGAACCCTAACGGTTGGGTGACGTGGCTGGCGCACCGGACAGTGTCCGGTGGCCCCATCGACAGACAACCTCCCCAACGGCCATTTTGGTGGGTGGGGCTATAAATACCCCCCAACCACCACACTTCAAGGCATCCAAGTTTTCAGCCATTGCATTCAATACACGAGCTCTAGACTTCACTCCAAGACACAAACAAGAGATCAAATCCTCTCCCAAACCCATGATCACTCCAAACAATTAGTGACTAGTGAGAGAGAGATATTTGTGTTCATTTGAGTTCTTGTCGCTTGGATCGCTTTTCTTCTTCCCCATTCTTGTTCTCAAGACACTTGTAATCAAAGCAAGAGACACCAATTGTGTGGTGGTCCTTGTGGGGTCTAAGTGACCCATTTGATTGAGGAGAAAAGCTCACTCGGTCTAGGTGACCGTTTGAGAGAGGGAAAGGGTTGAAAGAGACCCGGTCTTTGTGACCACCTCAACGGGGAGTAGGTCTGCAAGAACCGAACCTCAGTAAAACGAATCATCGTGTCACTCTCTTCATTTGCTTGTGATTTGTTTTTGCCCTCTCTTTCGGACTCGATTTTATTTCTAACGCTAACTCTGGCTTGCAGTGTGTGCTTAAGTTTATAATTTTCAGATTCCGCCTATTCACCCCCCCCCCCTCTAGGCGACTTTCAGATAGGTGGCTCGACCACTGCGTCAGTCGGGAATAGAGTGAATAGGTCAAGGTCAGGGTCGGAGGAGGGTGGTGTGGTGGTGGAGGAGTAGGGAAATACGGACTCATCAAACACCACATGGCGAGAGATGAGAATCCGGCGAGAGGAAAGGTCAAAGCACCGATAGCCCTTGTGGTCTGGGGAGTACCCGAGAAACACAGAGGGTGGAATGGGGTGCTAGCTTGTGAGGAGTAGTGGTAGCGGTGTTCAGGTAGCAAGCAAACCCGAAGACACGGAGGTGGTCTGAAAGGGAAATAGGGTCAAACCTTTTCCTAAATAATTTTGGTGGTTGAATTGCCCAACACAAACAATTGGACTAACTAGTTTGCTCTAGAATATATGTTCTACAGGTGCTAAAGGTTCACAACAAACCAATACAAAGTTAAAAGAAAGGGTTCAAAACAAAGGAGCAAAGAAAACCGAAGGCTGCCCTGGTCTGGCACATTAGACTGTCCGGTGCACCGGGGTGGATCAACTCAAACTCCTCAGCTTTGAGTTTCTGAAAATTGCTCTCGGCTATAATTCACCGGACTTTCCGGTGTAGCACCGGACTGTTCGGTGTGCCAGCGGGAGTAACGGCTAGCGCACCAACGGTCGTCTGCAAAAGGTGAACAGTGATCTACAGTGCGCGGACTGCGCGCGTAGAAGTCAGAGCAGGCGCAAAAGGCACACCGGACAGTGAACAGGACCTATCCGGTGCACCACCGGACTGTCCGGTGGCCCCACAAGGTAGAGCTCTAATGGTCGAACCCTAACGGTTGGGTGATGTGGCTGGCGCACCGGACAGTGTCCGGTGGCGCACCAGACTGTCCGGTGCGCCCGTCGACAGCAGAGTTCCCCAATGGCCATTTTGGTGGGTGGGGCTATAAATACCCCCAACCACCACACATTCAAGGCATCCAAGTTTTCAGCCATTGCATTCAATACAAGAGCTCTAGACTTCACTCCAAGACACAAACAAGAGATCAAATCCTCTCCCAAGTCCAAAGATCATTCCAATCAAATAGTGACTAGTGAGAGAGAGATATTTGTGTTCATTTGAGTTCTTGCGCTTGGATCACTTTTCCTCTTCCTTCTTTCTTGTTCCCAAGACACTTGTAATCAACGCAAGAGACACTAAGTTGTGGTGGTCCTTGTGAGGGGTCTAAGTGACCCGTTGATTGAGAAGAGAAGCTCACTCGGTCTAGGTGACCGTTTGAGAGAGGGAAAGGGTTGAAAGAGACCCGGTCTTTATGACCACCTCAATGGGGAGTAGGTTTGCAAGAACCGAACCTCGGTAAAACAAATCACCATGTCACACTCTTCATTTGCTTGTGATTTGTTTTTGCCCTCTCTTTTCGGACTCGATTTTAATTCTAACGCTAACCCCGGCTTGTAGTGTGTGCTTAAGTTTATAATTTTCAAATTCCGCCTATTCACCCCCCTCTAGGTGACTTTCAATTGGTATCGAAGCCTGGTACTTCATTAGAGCTTAACCGCTTGAAGTGATGTCGGGAGATCACGCCACGAAGGAGGTCATGACCGGCAAGAAGACCGCTACAAGCCACAGGAAGGCTCCATCAAGGGAGTTCGGCTCCAAAGGAAAGGGAGAATCATCCTCCCACAACAAGTCGCATCAGAGTGGCGACAAGAAGAAGAAGATGAAGAAGGTGGTCTACTATGAGACCGATTCTTCTTCGCCATCCACCTCCGGCTCCGACGCGTCGTCCGTCACTTTTAAGCGCCATGAGCGCAAGAAGTATAGTAAGATGCCACTTTGTTATCCCCGTATCTCTAAACGCACTCCTTTACTTTCTGTCCCACTAGGCAAACCACCCATTTTTTATGGTGAAGATTATAATATGTGGAGTGATAAAATGAGGCATCACCTAACCTCACTCCACGCTAGCATTTGGGATGTTGTTGAGTTTGGAGCGTAGGTACCATCGCCGGGGGATAAAGATTATGATTCGGACGAGGTTGCCCAAATCCGACACTTCAACTCCCAAGCCACTACTATACTCCTCGCCTCTCTAAGTCGAGAGGAGTATAATAAGGTGCAAGGGTTGAAGAGTGCCAAAGAGATTTGGGACGTGCTCAAGACCATGCATGAAGGAGACGAGGTGACCAAGGTCATCAAGAGGAAAACATCGAGGGGGAGCTCGGTCGCTTCATGCTCAACCAAGGGGAGGAGCCACAAGCAATGTACAACCGGCTCAAAACCTTGGTGAACCAAGTGCGCAACCTCGGGAGCACCAAATGGGATGACCATGAAATGGTCAAGGTTTTCTTAGATCACTCATTTTTCTTAATCCTACTCAAGTACAATTAATTCGTGGTGATCCTAGATATAAGCTAATGTCTCCCGAGGAGGTTATACGAAAATTTGTGAGCTTTGAATTGATGATCAAAGGCTCCAAGAAAATCATCGAGCAAGGCGCCACCTCAACACCCGAGGTGCAACCCGTCGCATTCAAGACGATGGAAGAAGAAAAGAAAGACTCTACACCAAGTAGGGTCCCCATCGACGCCTCCAAGCTCGACAACGAGGAGATGGCGCTCATCATCAAGAGCTTCTGCCAAATCCTTAAGCAAAGGATGGGGAAAGACTACAAGCCCCGCTCCAAGAAAGTTTGCTACAAGTGTGGTAAGCCCGGTCACTTTATAGCAAAATGTCCTATTTCTAGTGACAGTGACAGGGGCGACGACAAGAGGGGGAAGAAGAAGGAGAAGAAGATATACTACAAGAAGAAGGGTGGCGATGCCCATGTTTGCCAGGAGTGGGACTCCGACGAGAGCTCCACTGACTCCTCCTCCGACGAGGACGCCGCAAACATCGCCGTCAACAAGGTTCTTCTCTTCCCCAACGTCGGCCACAAGTGCCTCATGGCAAAAGACGGCAAGAAGAAGAAGGTAAAATCTAGATCCTCCACTAAGTATGCAACTTCTAGTGATGAGGATAATTCTAGTGATGATGAGGATAACTTGCTCACTCTTTTTGCCAACCTAAACATGCAACAAAAAGAAAAATTGAAAGAATTGATTAGTGCTATTCATGAGAAGGATGAACTCTTGGATAGCCAAGAGGACTTCCTTATTAAGGAAAACAAGAAGCATGTTAAGGTTAAAAATGCTTATGCTCTAGAGGTAGAAAAATGTGAAAAATTAACTAGTGAGCTAAGCACTTGCCATGACACTATTTCTAACCTTAGAAATGAAAATGCTAAATTAATTGCTAAGGTTGAGAAATCAATTATTTGTGATGATTCAATTACCAATCTTAGAAATGATAATGCTAGTTTAATTGCTAAGATTGATAAATTGAATGCCTCTCTTGCTAACCTTAAGATTGAGAATGAAAAATTAATTGTTAAGGCTAAAGATTTAAATGTTTGCAATGATGTTATTTCCAATCTTAGAAATTAAAATGCCATGTTACATGCTAAGATTGATGAATTAAATGCAACCCTCTACATCTACTGTTAGTCATGTCTCTATTTGCACCAGATGTAGAGATGTTAATACTGATGCTATCCATGATCACATTGCTATGATTAAACAACAAAATAATCATATAGCAAAATTAGATGCTAAAATTGCCGAGCATGAATTAGGAGAAATTTAAATTTGCTCGTAGTATGCTTTATAATGGGAGATGCCCTGGCATTAAGGATGGCATTGGCTTCCAACAGGGAGGCAATGTCAAGCTCAGTTCCCCTAAAAGATTGTCTAATTTTGTTAAGGGCAAGGCTCCCATGCCTCAGGATAACGAGGGCTATATTCTATATCCTACTGGTTATCCTAAGGATAAGATTAGGAGAATCCATGCTAAGAAGACTCATTCTGTTTCTCACCATGCTTTTATTTATAAGAATGAGGCTTCTAGCTCTAGTTGTTCTACCCATGTTAAAATGCCTAAAAAGAAATCTCCTATTGCATCAAATGATCATAACATTTCATTTAAGACTTTTGATGCTTCTTATGTGCTCACTAACAAATCAGGCAAAGTAGTTGCCAAATATGTTGGGGGCAAACACAAGGGGTCAAAGACTTGTGTTTGGGTACCCAAGGTGCTTGTTTCTAATGTGAAAGGACCCAAGACTGTTTGGGTACCTAAGAACAAGACCTAAATTTGTTTTGTAGGTTTATGCATCCGGGGGCACAAGTTGGATCATTGATAGTGTCGGCGTTTCGAGACCTGGGGGTCCCTAATGCCGACGAGTGAATGTCGCCGCGTGCCCCAGCCCAGATGGGTCGACGCGAGGCCGAGCGCGAAGGGGGGAAGCGAGGTGGCCGGAAGCGGGCGTGAGAGAGGAGTGGGAATCCCGCGGCCTTCGTGTTCGTCCCGCGCCCAAGTCGGGTGCGCTTGCAGTAGGGGGTTACAAGCGTCCACGTGGGAGAGGGAGCGAGCGGCCTCACGCGAGCACCTTGTCTCGTCCTCGTCCCCGCGCGGCCAACCTTCTCTAAGAAGGCCCTGGTCCTTCCTTTTATATGCGTAAGGAGAGGATCCAGGTGTACAATGGGGGGTGTAGTAGAGTGCTACGTGTCTAGCGAGGGAGAGCTAGTGCCCTGAGTACATGCCATCGTGGCGGCCGGAGAGATGTTGGTACCCTGCTGGTGCGATGTCGTGGCTGTCGGAGGAGCGCTGGAGCCTGGCGGAGGGACAGCTGTCGGGGTTGTGGAGTCCTTGCTGACGTCCTCTTGCTTTCGTAAGGGGGCTGAGAGTCGCCATCGTCACTGCGTATGCGGGGCGCCATCATTGCCTGTCTAGTGGAGTGTGCCAGATGGGACGCCGGTCTTGTTCCCTGTGGCTCGAGTCTGCTCGGGGCAGGGTGATGATGGCGCCTCCTGTTGACGTAGCCGGTCCGCGCCCTAGGTTGGGCGATGTGGAAGCTCCTCCGAAGCCGAGGTCGAGTCTGTCTTCTGTGGTTGAGCGAGACGGAGATCGTCGGCCGAGGCCAGAGCGGAGTCCGAGCCCCGGGGTCGAGCGAAGCAGAGTTCGTCGGCTGACGCCAGGGTGGAGTCCGAGCCCTGGGGTCGGGCGGAGCGGAGTTCGTCGTCTTCTAAGGCCGTAGCCTAGTCCGAGCCCTGGGTTGGGCGAAGTTCACCGTCTTTCGAGGCCGTAGCCTGAGTCCGAGCCCTGGGTCGGGCGGAGTTCGCCGTCTTCCGAGGCCGTAGCCTGAGTCCGAGCCCTAGGTCGGGCGGAGTT
Organism: Zea luxurians; assembly: GCA_029449295.1. NCBI lineage: Eukaryota > Viridiplantae > Streptophyta > Magnoliopsida > Poales > Poaceae > Zea > Zea luxurians. The sequence goes on along the minus strand of JAOPSE010000016.1, from coordinate 82,300,631 downwards.
CGCCGTCTTCCGAGGCCGTAGCCTAGTCCAAGCCCTGGGTCGGGCGGAGTTCGCCGTCTTCCGAGGCCGTAGCCTAGTCCGAGCCCTGGGTCGGGCGGAGTTCGCCGTCTTCCGAGGCCGTAGCCCAGTCCGAGCCCTAGGTCGGGCGGAGTTTGCCGTCTTCCGAGGCCGTAGCCTAGTCCGAACCCTGGGTCGGGCGGAGTTCGCCGTCTTCCGAGGCCGTAGCCTGAATCCGAGCCCTGGGTTGGGCAGAGCGGAGTTTCCTATGGTGTCCGCAGCCGGGCCTGACCGCCCGTCAGCCTCACTCTGTCAAGTGGCACCGCAGTCGGAGTGGCGCAGGCGGCGCTGTCTTTCTATCAAGCCGGTCAGTGGAGCGGCGAAGTGACGGCGGTCACTTCGGCTCTGTTGACTGCAGGGCGCGCGTCAGGATAAGGGCGTCAGGCTGCCTTTGCATTAAATGCTTCTGCGATTTGGTCGGTCGGCGCGGCGATTTGGTCAGGGTTGCTTCTTGGCGAAGACAGGGCCTCGGGCGAGCCGGAAATGCGTTAGCCGCTGAAGGGGGGCCTCGGGCGAGGTGGAGATCCTCCTGGGTCGGACGCCCTTGTCCGAGGCTAGGCTCGGGCGAGGCGTGATCGCGTCCTTCGAATGGACCGATCCCTGACTTAATCGCACCCATCAGGCCTCTGCAGCTTTATGCTGATGGGGGTTACCAGCTGAGAATTAGGAACCTCGTGGGTACCCCTAATTATGGTCCCCGACAGTAGCCCCCGAGCCTCCAAGGGAGTGTTAATACTCACTTGGAGGCTTTTCTCGCACTTTTTTGCAAGGGGACCAGCCTTTCCCGGTTGCTGTTTGTTCCGGCGGGGGTGCGCGAGCGCACCCACCGGGTGTAGCCCCCGAGGCCTCAGAGGAGTGGTTAGACTCCTTCGAGGTCTTAGTGCGTTTCGTGATGCTTTGGCCGGTCTGGTTGTCCCCTCATGCGAACTGGCTGTAGCCCGGGTGCACCGTCAAGTCCCAAGTTCTCGGGCTGGTATGTTGACGCTGCCAACGGTTTGGCCGGAGCCGATTTTGCGAGAGCAGCCCCCGAGCCTCCGCACAGAGCGAGAGGACGACCAAGGACAGACTCGACTTTTTTACATACGCCCCTGCGTCGCCTTTCCGCAAGGAGGAGGGGGGAAAGTGCCATGTTGCCCTCGACGGGCGTCGAACATGGTGTCTCCAGCGAGCTGCGAACGGGTGATCCGAGTGGACGCCCGTGTCCCATTCGTTAGGGGTCGGCTGTGGCCCGGAGGCGTGCCCAAAAGTACCTACGGGTGATTTGCCGGACCTGGTCCCCTGGCGACGGGGTCCGAGGGCTCGATGCCTCCCTCTGATGGGATTCCGTTACAAGATCGTTCTCGCTGGTCTCGGAAATGTCCTAGGGTACCTTGGGAGCGCAGCCCGAGCCTTGGTTATGTATCGAACGTACCCATGGTCATCCCTCGCTCTGTGTCTGAGGCGGCTGTGAACCCTTCGGGGGCCTGCCTTCGAACCCCTGATCAGTAGTGGGCGTGGAGCCCGAATAGCCTGAGGCGGTCGTTGAACCCTTCGAGGGGCCGGCCTTCGAACCTCTAACCAGTAGTGGGTGTAGAGCCCACGCGATCTGAGGCGGCTGTCGAACCCTTCCGAGGGGCCAGCCTTCGAACCTCTGATCAGTAGGGAGGCTCGGGGCCTGGTTCCTTCACGGAGAAGGATCCTTTTCGGGGTATCCCCCTTTCCCGGTCCCTGTTGCAAGAGAGAGAAAGAGGAAAAAGGAGAAGGATACGAAATCGAACGGCGTGGCGTACCTTTTTTCGACGTGGTCATCGTGGCGAAGGCGAAGCGTCGCTCGCTTCTCCTGCCAGAGGCGCCGCCTGCCCTGCCGCTGAGTTAATGCGACGGGACAAGTGGTTCGCGGGGCAGCCGTTGCGCGTGCGCGTGCCGTTCGAGGAACGGCTGTTTTGCTTCGTGTTTTTGAATCCTGCGGCCGATCCGGGCGGAACGTTGAACGGGTCTCGCTCGGTCCTTTATATATTCGAGAGAGGGACCGATGACGGTTCTTTACTCTGCTGCTCGCTTCCCACTTAGGTTTTCGCAACCTGAAGGAATAGCCAGAGAAAGGAAACCGCGCACCTCGCCCTCTCCGCCGCCACCTCCTTCTGCTCGGTGATGGCCGACCGGGTGACCGTTGTTTCGCCGCGTGACCCGTGGCCTTTCTCCACCATCACGGCGGATGATCTGGAGGTCCTCGTTGCTGATGGCCTTCTTCGCCCTCTCTCCGGTGACTTGTCGCCAGAGTGGCTGGCCCCTCCGAGCGGGGCTGCCCCGTCCCCGCCGCCGGGGTACGTGCTGAGCTTCGTCTCCTTCCACGAGCGGGGGTTCAGAGTGCCAGCGAGACGTTTCATGCGGGCGATTCTGCACGCCTACGGGGTGGAGCTGCACAATCTCAGCCCCAACTCCATTTCGCAAGCAGCCATCTTCGCGGCGGTTTGCGAAGGGTATTTGGGGATCGCCCCCCACTGGGACCTGTGGACCCATCTCTTCTCCGCGGAGCTTTTTGCCTCGTCGACGGGGGAAGAAAAGTCTGCATGGAGGTGCGGGCCGGTGGCTGCATCCTCCAGTTGAGGCAGGCGCGGGCGCTGCAGTACATCCCCGCCGTCCTCGCGTCTTCGAACAAAGGGTGGCAGTGCCGGTGGTTTTATCTCCGGAACGACGACGAGAGGCTCCCGTCGTTTTCCCAACGGGTGGTGACCGCCGCCGGCGATAACTGGCGCTACGGGGCCCCGCGCAAGAGGCAGAAGAATCTCCAGCCCCTTTTGAAGGCCCTGGAGGAGCTGCGAGAAGGAGGGCTCACCGCCGCGGGGGTGGTTGCCGCCATCCATCGCCGAAGGGTGCTCCCCTTAACAGAGCGACGGCTGCTACTTTCGGAGATGACGCTGGGGTCGGCTTGGAGGGTTCGCAGATGTCCTCGATCCCCCCTCTCCGTTGATGACCTCCACAGGCGGGTGGCCAGCGCGTTGGGGAAGCCTGACGTTGGCGCCCTCACCCAGCTTCCGATGCGTCCCGATCGCGGGTGCATGTCCCTGGTGAGTGTCCGCTCCTCCTTCTTTCTTGTATCGTATTGCACCTGGTCCTCTTGCCGAGACTTTTCGTTTATCTCCAGGAGCTGGGGTCTCACAAGCCTTCCCCACCACCGGTCCCAGAGGACGCGGTGGACCGAGCCGCGCGGAGGGTCGCTGCGGAGAGGAAGACGGAAAAGAAGGACGCGGAGAGGGCTCGGGCCCGCGAGCGGATGCGGGCTCGGGACGCCTTAGAGAAGCGTCGTCGACGGCAGGAGAGGGACGGGCTCCTGAGGGAGCCCTCGCCGGAGACGCCTGATGATGACGATGACGATGACGATGTGGACGACGGCATGGCCGCCCGCCTTGGCCTCAGCCCAGATCTGAGGCTGGGCCAAGGGTCGCCGAGCCAGCCCCCGAGTGGGCTGGCACCGTCGATATCCGGGGCCAGGACGTCGGGGTCTCGGCCCGAAGAGGTGACCCCGGGGAGCCAGGCCGAGGAGGCACTTGACCCCATGGCCGAGGTGGTTGAGGTGACCCCGGGGAGCCAGGCCGTCCCGCCTGTCTCTGAAGAGCCGTTGCCCATGCTGGTAGCACAGACGGCTGACACTCATGTCGTCATGTATGTGCTTAGGCGGACCGTCCCTTCGGCGCCCCAGGCGCCCGAGGCGGGGAGGGTGCCGAAGCCGGCAGCGGGGCAAACCCCGGCGGTGCCTGCGGGGACCAAGGCTCGAGGGGCCTCCCCACAGGCACAATTGGTCGTGGCCCGGAGCGGGTAAGTATCGGAGAATACCTCTGTTCCGGTTCCTTCTTTGCATGTCCTGATCTTGCTCCTCCCTTTCTTTCCAGCAAACGGAGGCACGGTCCGACCAGTCTGGCTCCGCGGAAGGCTCTTAGGACGGCGCTGGCCTCTGCAGCCGATGCCGTACCGGGCCTCGCCGGCTGGCTAGCCCCCGCACAAGGTGCCTCCGAGCGGGGGGCGCAGGCGGCACAGGCTGCCGAGGGACAAGCCCTCGAGGTTGACCCCTCCGTTGAGGCGGCCGCCGTGCCGAGGGAGACCGCTGGCGTAGTCGCGTCCCTAAGCCCGCCAGATGCGCTGCCGACGCTGGCACCGGCTCCCGCCGAGGCTGTTGCCATTCTGGCCGTGGAGCCACCCATCGCCGCCGATGCAGAGATGGTCGAGGCGTCGCTGCCTGATGCTTCGAAGGAGGGGGCGCGGAACCGCGACCCATCCTGGGGAGCGGCGCCCTCGTCCCCACGCGCCGCAGTGCCGACGAGCGGCGTGGGTTGCTCCGGTTCTGGACGGGTGGGGCTTCGGATCCCCTCTTTGTTCTTGATGACGAGCGAGAGGAGCAGTCTTGGGACGGGCTTCGTGAGTGTGCCGAGGCGACGGTGGGGTCGCTTCGGTCGACCTTGGAAGTCCTTCGCAGGGACGTTCCCAAGATCCTTCAGGTAATAAGCTTGAGCGTACCTTTCACGTGACCAAAGCATCCTTTGTGACGCCTTGCTTTTCTTCCTCAGGATCTGACGGATCTGAGCGTCGCCAAGTCGTCATTTATCCGCCGAGAGGCCGACGTCTGGGGTTCGCTGCGGTCCCTGAGGGCCACGCTTGCCGGGGCTACCGAACGCCTCTCCCAACGGAGCGCCGAGGCGGCGGATCTTCGGTTGCTCTGTGCCGATCTGGGAGCAGAGGCAGCGGCGGCGCGCGCGGAGGCGCAGCGGCAGCAGCTGGAGCTTGGCCAGGTCATTGGCGAGCGGGACCAGGCCGCAAGTCGGGCTGAGGCTCTCGGTATCCAGCTGGCCGAGGCGTCTGCTCGGGCCGGGACCCTCGCAGCAGACCTAGCCGTGGCCCGAGCCGCATCCTCAGAGCAGCGTGCCCGAGCTGAAGGCACGTCTTAGCTGTTTTAAGATTTCAATCCAGCTTCGTTCCTCAACAAGTGTTTGAAGTTTTCTGTTTTGGCTGTTTTCAGAGCTCGAGTCAGCCCTCGGTGAGTCCACTAAGGCGCTTGCCCAGAAGGAGGCTGACAGCGCGGCCATGTCCAAGGCTATCCTGGCCCTCGGCCAGACCTTAGGCCTCGACGATGTTCCCTCAGGGAGTTCCCCTCAGAGTCGCCTGCAGGCCTTGGGCGACCGCGCGCGCGGCCGACTTCGCGAGGCGCTGCATCACGGCGTTAGGCGGGCCTTCGCCGTGCTCGCATCCCATTATGACGTGGATCTGGAGCGGGTCAGCGAGGGGTACTGCCTTCCCGATGAAGACGAGGCTGCCCTAGCCGAAGTCCAGAGGCTCGATGCGGCCGCCGCGGGCCCAGGCGCGGTGCTGGCGTCCATCTTCGAGGTGGAGATCCTTCCGCCTGCGCCATCGTTCGGGGCTGAGGCAGGTCTCACCGAGGGTGGAGACGGCGCTGAAGTCGGGGGTGACGCCAAGGGTGCCGCCCCTCCCCCAGGCGATGCTTGATTCTGCCGGAGCAGTTTAGTTTGGACACGTGTGTGCCTTTCGCGGCCGCTGAGGCCTGAACGCTTTTATCATCGTGGTATGAAGCTGCGTCTTTTCCCTTCTGTTTTGCGTATCCAGGCTCGTTCGTTAGTAACAAGATTTCTTACCCAAGTAAGAGTTATTTTTCGCGGTAGGCGACGAGTGAGGTATCCGTATCCCAGAGGCGTAGGAGTTCCTCGGCTCGGTCGGCCTTGCCATTTACATGTGCTCTTATTCGTTTCTTGGGGTCTTATTACTGATATAGCCGGAGACGCGAAAGCCGTTTTGATGGAAGACTTTTTTCGAGGAAAGTTTCGACGCAGAGGGGGTTCCCCCCTTTTTAGCCCCCGAGGGAGGGTCGGACTTTGCCGAGGCAAGGTTGACCCTTCCTTGATGACTAAACTTTGCGTAGGAGCGAGGTATATGAACAACTTGAAAACATCTTAAGGGTAGAAGCGACGTAGCTGTTGGATGTTCCAAGCGTTGCCGTAGACCTCGCCTTGACTGTTGGCCAGCTTGTACGTTCCAGGCTTCAGAATCTTGGCGAAGACGAACGGCCCCTCCCAAGGGGGCGTGAGCTTGTGCCACCCTCGGGCGTCTTGTCGCAGCCGAAGCACCAGATCGCCCACCTGGAGGTCTCGGGACCGGACCCCTCGGGCGTGGTAGCGTCGCATGGACTGCTGGCACCGCGCCGAGCGTAGTAAAGCCCTATCCCGAGCCTCTTCCAGCTGGTCCAGCGAGTCTTCTCGACTAGCTCGGTTGCTTTGGTCGGCATAGGCCCTCGCCCTCGGGGAACCGTATTCTAAGTCTGTGGGCGAGATGGCCTCGGCCCCATAGACTAGAAAGAACGGCGTGAAGCCAGTGGCTCGGCTCGGTGTTGTCCTCAGGCTCCAGACCACCGAGGGGAGTTCCTTTATCCATTGCTTGCCGAACTTGTTGAGGTCGTTGTAGATCCGAGGCTTGAGTCCTTGTAGAATCATGCCGTTGGCACGCTCTACTTGCTCATTCGTCATGGGACGAGCCACGGCGGCCCAGTCCACCCGGATGTGGTGATCATCGCAGAAGTCCAGGAACTTTCTGCCGGTGAACTGGGTGCCGTTGTCGGTGATGATGGAGTTCGGGACCCCGAAACGATGGATGATGTTGGTGAAGAACGCTACCACCTGCTCGGACCTGATGCTGTTTAGGGGCCGGACCTCGATCCACTTGGAGAATTTGTCGATGGCGACCAACAGGTGCGTGTAGCCCCTGGGTGCCTTCTGCGAGGGGCCGACGAGGTCCAGACCCCACACAGCAAAAGGCCAGGTGATGGGAATCGTCTGTAGAGCCTGAGCGGGCAGGTGGGTCTGCCTTGCGTAGAATTGGCACCCTTGGCAGGTGCGGACAATCCTAGTAGCGTCGGCCACCGCCGTTGGCCAGTAGAAACCTTGTCGGAAAGCTTTTCCGACAAGGGCTCGAGGCGCTGCGTGATGACCGCAAGCCCCCGAGTGTATTTCTTGTAGTAACTCCTAGCCTTCGGTGATGGAGATGCATCGCTGGAGGATGCCTGAGGGGCTGCGGTGGTAGAGCTCCTTCCTGTCTCCTAGCAAGACGAACGACTCGGCGCGCCGCGCCAACCGCCGAGCTTCGGCTTGGTCGGGGGGTAGTTCTCCTTGGCGGAGATACTGCAGGTACGGGGTCTGCCAGTTTTGATTAGGCGCGACCCCACTTCGCTCCTCCTCGACGCGCAGTGCCTCACCCTCGAGGGCCGAGGGTGGCTCGAGCGGAGCCGAGGGCGTCTCGGGCTCGGCCGAGGGTGCCTCGGGTTGGACCGAGGCCTTTTTGGGTTCGGGCGAATCGTCAGTCTTGACTGAGGGTTGATGTAGGTCTCGGGAGAGGACGTCCGGGGGAACCGTTGTTCGCCTCGAGGCTATCTTAGCCAGCTCATCCGCAGTCTCGTTGTATCGTCAGGCGACGTGGTTGAGCTCGAGCCCGTAGAACTTGTCTTCCAAGCGCCGAACCTCATCGCAATAGGCCTCCATCTTTGGGTCACGGCAGTTGGAGTTCTTCATGACTTGGTCGATGACAAGCTGCGAGTCACCGCGAGCGTCGGGGCATCGGACCCTGAAGCAGACAGGAAGGTCGAGTCGTCCGAGGGGCTGAACACGCTCCCCGGGAACGATCCCATGGAAGGGTGCAGCGCCTACCCGGACGGAGGACCGATCGACACGTAGGAGCCCGAGGGTCTCGGCGTAGATGATGTTGAGGCCGCTGTCTCCGTCCATGAGGACCTTGGTGAGTCTGACGTTGCCAATGACGGGGTCGACGACGAGCGGGTATTTCCCCGAGCTCAGCACATGGTCAGGATGGTCGGCTTGGTCGAAGGTGATGGGCTTGTCGGACCAGTCTAGGTAGACTGGCACCACCACCCTCACCGAACAGACCTCCCAGCGCTCTTGCTTGCGGTGCCGAGCCGAGGCATTCGCCGCTTGCCCACCGTAGATCATGAAGCAATCGCGAACCTCGGGGAACTCTCCTGCTTGGCGATCTTCCTTATTATCGTCGTTGTGGGCCCTGCCACCCTCCGGGGGTGGCCCAGCCCTGCGGAAGTGGCGCCGAAGCATGACGCATTCCTCAAGGGTATGCTTGACGGGCCCCTGGTGATAGGGGCACGGCTCCTTGAGCATTTTGTCGAAGAGGTTGGCACCTCCTGGGGGCTTCCGAGGGTTCTTGTACTCGACGGCGGCGACAAGGTTCGCGTCGGCAGCGTCGCGTTTCGCTTGCGACTTCTTCTTGCCCTTCTTCTTGGCGCCGCGCTGAGTTGACGCCTCGGGGGCTTCTTCCGATGGGCGGCCCTGGGGCTGCTCGTCCTTCCGGAAGATAGCCTCAACCGCCTCCTGGCCGGAGGCGAACTTGGTGGCGACGTCCATCAGCTCGCTCGCCCTGATGGGGGTCTTGCGACCCAGCTTGCTCACCAGGTCGCGGCAGGTGGTGCCGGCGAGGAACGCGCTGATGACATCCGAGTCGGTAACGTTGGGTAGCTTGGTACGCTGCTTCGAGAATCGCCGGATGTAGTCCCGGAGAGACTCTCCCGGCTGCTGTTGGCAGCTTCGGAGGTCCCAGGAGTTCTCGGGGCGCACGTATGTGCCCTGGAAATTGCCGGCAAAGGCTTGGACTAGGTCGTCCCAGTTGGAGATCTGCCCCGGAGGCAGGTGCTCCAACCAGGCGCGAGCGGTGTCAGAGAGGAACAGGGGGAGGTTGCGGATGATGAGGTTGTCATCGTCCGTTCCACCCAGTTGGCAGGCCAAACGGTAGTCCGCGAGCCACAGTTCTGGCCTCGTCTCCCCCGAGTACTTTGTGATAGTAGTCGGGGGTCAGAACCGGGTCGGGAACGGCGCCCGTCGTATGGCCCGGCTGAAAACCTGCGGACCGGGTGGTTCGGGCGAAGGACTCCGATCCTCCTCGCTGTCGTAGCGTCCCCCACGCCTGGGGTGGTAGCCTCGGCGCACCCTTTCGTCGAGGCGGGCCCGACGGTCGTGGTGAGGGCGCTCGTTGCCGAGGCGACCCAGGGCCGCAGGCGCTGTGTGGCGCGTGCGCCCGGTGTAGACCGAGGCTTCCCGCGTGAATCGGGAAGTCGCGGCATGATGTTCCGAGGGTTACCCCTGCCTTCGGGAGGCGGAGCTCTCGGCCCATCGGACCGCGACGCCTTCCAGGAGATTATTGAGCTCTCCCTGGATTCGCCGCCCCTCGGTGGTTGATGGCTCCGGCATCGCGCGGAGGAGCATTGCTGCTGCTGCCAGGTTCTGGCCAACCCCACTGGATGTGCGTGGCGGCCTGACCCTGACATCGTCGGTGATGCGGTGCTGGAAGCCCTGGGGTAGATGACGTATTTCTCCAGCTGGAGGTTGAGCCACCCCCGCCTGCCCGACGTCCCGGCGGATCGGCTCAAGCGCTCCTGCTCCCGCGTCGAGCCTGGCCTGCACCCCGCGGATTTGCTCGGGCTGTGTGTCCTGACCCCCCGCAGGGACTGGGACCACAGCTAGCTCCCGAAGGATGTCAACGCGAGGCACCGGCCTAGGGTGATCACCGTCCTCTGGCATGCCGAGATGGTTGCCTTCGGAGGGGCCCCCTAGATCGACGTGGAAACATTCGCGGCTCGGGCCACAGTCCTCGTCGCCGAGGCTACGGCTGCCATTGGAACAGTCGGAGAGGCAGTAGTCGCATGCGGTCATAAAGTCGCGCATGGCACTGGGGTCACCAAGTCCAGAGAAATCCCAACAGAAGCTGGGATCGTCATCTTTCTCGGACCCAGAGGGCCTGTAGGTCGAGACGTCCGTCAGCCGGTCCCAAGGTGACCGCATACGAATCCCCAAAGGGTTGGGACTTGCCTCTACGAGAGCGTCCGCCAAAGCGAGGCCGCTTGGCGGATCGAGGCTGAATGCGAAAGACGCGAGACGGGAATCGGTCGGTACCTCTCGGTCGACGGGCGGTGATGAAGTCATGTCGGGGGCAGACTGCACCGTCGTCCCAGGTACGAGGGTGACGCCCAGCAAGCCTTCCACGAGCGTGCTGGCGTCGTCCGTCTGCTTGGAGTAGGCGTGTCGTGGGGAAACGGCGCTCGTCTTCGTCTCAGATGCGAGGGCGACGCTCGACGTGTCCCCCGTTAGGGCGCCGGCGTCGTCGACTCGCTCGACAGCCGACGAGGTGTCGCCTCCTGCTTGGCCTTGGTTGCCCCGGCCCCTCCTCTGTCGGCGGGGGAGGCAACGGGACAAGCTCGAATGTAGCTCTTCCGTTATGTGGGGAAGACGTCGTCGATTCCGCCGCCGGCGGACGGGTTGTCGGCCGCCATTGCCGCTGTCGCCCGGCGGTGGAATGACTATCATGTCGTAGCCGCCGTCGAGGGACATGAACTCGAGGTTCCCGAAACGGAGCACCGTCCCGGGTCGAAGAAGTTGTTGGAGACTGCCCATCTGGAGCTTGACAGGTAGCTGTTCGTCAACACGCAGCAGGCCCCTACCTGGCGCGCCAACTGTCAGCGTTTCGAGACCGGGGGGTCCCTAATGCCGACGAGTGAATGTCGCCGCGTGCCCCAGCCCAGATGGGTCGACGCGAGGCCGAGCGCGAAGGGGCACTACCGGAATCGCAGGCTTTGCCGAGTGTTGTATTCTTTGTCGAGTGTCTTTTGTCGGGCACTCGGCAAACAAGGCTTTGCCGAGTGCCGCACTCGGTAAAGTTAGGCACTCGGCAAAGCGACCTATACCGAGTGCTGAACACTCGGCACAGGGCGACACTCGGCAAAGACAACTTTGCCGAGTGTCAAACTCTCGGCAAAGGGGGCTCTCGGCAAACGGCCGTCAGCGGCCGTCCCAAAGCTGACGGCCGTCAGTCTTTGCCGAGAGTCAACGGCTGGCACTCGGCAAAGAGGTTCTGTGCCGAGCGCCACATAGTAGGCACTCGGCAAAGCATACTTTGCCGAGTGTCATCCCTAGACACTCGGCAAAGTATATTTTTATTTTTTTTATTTTTGTCTCTCAAAATTTTTGTGGTATGTTCCTACACTATGTAGACCTACATGTATCATTTGTGGACAATTTTAACAGAGTTTTCAATCGTTAGTAGATTTAGTTTGTTTATTTGAATTTCTTCGGAAAATTTAGATTTGAACTGCAGATCACTCGAAACTTGGAAAATCGTGCATGCAAAAATGATATCCATGCTACTTAGCACAAATTACGACCGATTTCAGGAGCGGACCGGAAACTTCGAGCACCATGCTCACTCAACATGACTGTAAACTTGCCATCCAGGTGTTTAAAAATTATATAAAACAGAAACAAAGTCAGAAAATCATGAAACCTGTCCACGTGTCATGATATCATATGTAGAGGCTGTGATAAAAATTTGAAAAAGTTTCGAGAAAGCTGTAACGCACTATGTGTACAAACCTAAGAGATCCACATTGAAACTCTATGATTTCATGTGTGGTTCTCTTAGGTTTCTACACATAATGTCTCACAACTTTCTCCAAACATTCTAAATTTTTTATCACAGACTCTACATATGATATCATGACATGTGGACAAGTTTCATGATTTTCTAAGTTTGTTTGTGTTTTATAAATTTTTTAAACAGTTGTATGGCAAGTTCACGGCCATGTTGAGTGAGCATAGTGCTCGAAGTTTCCGGTCCGCTCCTGAAATCGGTCGTAACTTGTGCTATGTAGCATGGATATCATTTTTGCATGCACGGTTTTCCAAGTTTCAAGTGACCTGCAGTTCAAATCTGAATTTTCCGAAGAAATTCAAATAAACAAACTAAATGTACCAGCTATAGAAAACACTGTTATAATTGACCCAAAATGGTATATGTAGGTCTATATAGTGTAGGAACATACCACAAAAATTTTTGGTTGGTAAAATAAAAAAATAAAAATGTACTTTGCCGAGTGTCCAAAAAAGACACTCGGCAAAGACTCTCTTTGCCGAGAGCCAGCCTGGCAGCACTCGGCAAAAACAATAAGTTAAGGTTTTGCCGAGTGCCTGTCAGTCGGCACTCGGCAAAATGTATTTTAAAATTTTTAATAAATGCTTTGCCGAGTGCCTCAGACCTGGCACTCGGCAAAGCCGTCTTTGCCGAGTGCCAGATCGCGGGCACTCGGCAAAATGTACTTTAAAATTTTTAAAAAATTCTTTGCCGAGTGCCCGCGATCTGGCACTCGGCAAAGCCGTTGAATAATACAACAGTCGTCTTCCTCTCTTCTTCTCTACGCTCACTTCGTTTCTTCTTTTCTACCACGCCGCCACCCACGCCGCCACCACGCCGTCGGGCCCGCGCCGCCACCCACGCCGCCACCACGCCGTCGGGCCCGCGCCCACGCCGCCACCACGCCGCCGGGCGCCGCGCCCCGCCCCCACGCCGCCGGGCCGCGCCCCGCCGCCCCCACGCCGCCAAGGAAGGTATATTCTCCCCCTCCTCGCACTGAAATTCCGTGTTGACAGGCTTGCATTACATGTTCCTTGCTGACAGACAGTAGAATACAGTACACGCATACTACTAGCGCTTTTAAATACTAATAATCTCTCGACTTGATTGTATCGCGCAAGTGCTCGATATAAAACTTTACTGGGCGCCGTATCAAACAGATGTGTGGGCGTATCGATCAGATGATGTAAAAATAGAATTATATATGCTTAGTTAGCTGTGAATAAAGCCAGCACTTACTCTTCGCCCACGTCTCTGAGAATATTCGTCAGCTGGTTAGCGATGCCGAGAGCCAGAGCAGCATTGTACACGCTCTCGGTCGAGGCCTTGGAGTCGGGAGCGATGCCCATGACAGGCACCGTCATGAGGCCGACGGTGCTGGCGACGTAGTAGCAGTAGAGGTAGAGCTCGTCGAAGGTCATGTACCTCGACTTCCACAGGTCCAGCCTCATTCCTTGGACCATGTCTTTGAACGGCTGGAAAAAAAGGAGAGAAAACATTGTTAGCAGATGCAGATCTCCAGACGTCTTTGTGGCCGGTGGTTTCCAGACGTCTTGTGGTAAATTTGTTCCTCCTGCTAATTGGATGGATGGATGGACGGACGGGTTTACCTGGATATCGACGGGGAACTTGGACACGGTGTCCGAGAGCGCGGCGTCGTACATGTCGTACGGGCGGCCCTCAAAGAGATCCTCCAGCCGTTTCTCCCCGCGGTCGAGAGCGGTCGGCGTGATGTAGGACGCGTTGGGACCGTCCACTAGCTCGTCAGTTCTTCTGCACCACACTGAGGCGAGGGTTCCCGCATGGGGGTGAGAGGTCTAAAGACGGCACCCTCAATAGGGTAGGGCTGGCGCCCGCGGGCGTCACTACTGTCCGCCCGAAAGCGAGCATGGCTTTCGCTGGAGGACCTCCCACCACACGTGCCAATGCACGGAGCCAGCCAGCCCTCCCCACACCATAGGCCGAAACGAGAGGCGGGGAGATGAATCTAGCTGGAGAGGCTCATGGTTCGGCCCTAGCCCCACGACCCACCACCTGCAGAAGGCGCCGTTGACAGTCGTAGATCCGCCGACGACCAACGCCCCTGACCCAGGCAAACCACGTCGCCGCCGTAGCGAGCCAGCCCCGCTGGCCAGCCACAGCCACGCGAGCGCGGGCATCGCCGCCACGAGTCAGTCGTGCGAGCCACCACGCCACCCGCCCATGCTAGCAGGGAGGAGCAGTAGACAACGACCAGCCTCCTAGATTAGGCTAGCCAGCTCGCTGATCCGGCCTTCCCAACGGCGGTCCAGGTCGTCGTCCACCTCCAGGTCCGATCCTGCCCCTTCTGCAGCCACCCGGGCAGCGTCCAGTGCGACATCTTTCTCAAGGAACGCCGGCCGTTCGCCGTGGCTGCGGTTGGCACGACCGGCACCACAACGACTGTGGCTGGCGTGGTGACGACGACGGCCGTGGCTGGGCGCCATCGACTCTGGCTATTCTAGGTTGTGGCGGCCTAGAGAGGTTGGAGCGTGTGAGTGACAGTTGCGAAGATGATGCTCTCATTTCAGTGGCAACGAGTGTGGCGCACAGGCAAGGTGTTACTGGTTCCGTGTGCCCATCTGCTGGGTAGTGGTGGTGGTGCGCGTGCGCCGCCCACGGCGCGTAGGGGATGACGGCGGAGGGGAGAGGGAGGCGGTGGTGGTACTGGTGGTGCACGACGGGCGGGTCGGGTCGGCACCGCCAGTCGATGAAAAGCCTGCCGCGCGCCGCCTCGCTGATGCCACGGCCGAAGGAGACTGTGTCCCCGGCGTCGAGGCGCTTCTCCTTGATGAAGCGGCTCCAGCCCTTGGTCATCACGTAGCTCTGGCTACTGTTCCAGTAGAAGTAGCGGAAGCGCCAGGGCTTCCCCGTGCGGTCCTCGAAGCTGAGCAGGAGGCCCTTCTCGTTCGCCGCCGCGTCCAGCGGGAAGTACTTCTCCGCGTGCTGCTTCGGGATCACCAGCCGGTTCAGCTTCCCGACGTCGCTCGGCGTCACCACCTTGTCGAACATGTGCTCCTTCTCCACCGTCGCATGCTGCTGCTGGTGGTGCTGGTTGTGCTCAGCAGCCGCCCTCTCCTCTCCGCCGCCCGACCGGGTCGCGGGCGGGGGAGTGGTGAACTCCATCGATCTCCGATCGACGACCGGCGATCGGTCGAGATCAAGCCGGCCGTCCGTCGAACGTAGGCCGTAGACGCCGGCCGATCGATCGACGCTGCTGCCGCTACCGCATCCGCGTTGAGACTTTACTTTGTTTTGGAGGTCGGGTAAAAACCAGAGGTGGGTGTTGGATCAAGATCGCTGGCGAAAAATTGGAGCTGCCTCGAGTCTGGGTGTGTTGAGGCCCGGGAACGATAGCTCTTTTGGCCGTGTGCGGCCCGTCTGGCAAAGTCGGAGCTGCTTTTACCTTGTGTTGAGCTCGGCAACGATGACTCTGAATGTGCTTTAGATAATCCTAAATGCTCTCAAAACCCTGCGCAGATCGAGGTTAGAATCATGTGTATTAGATAATCCTAATACACACCCTTAAATTAGGATTTAATTCTTGTGCTCACTTGTTCTCAGCACTAATTAGATTGCTCTATTACCTTTGCAGTGTATACTTTAGGTGATTTTTTTGTTACTGTGTGCATGTCAGCCATCGTGCTGTTAGTGTTATTTGCAGGTTTTAAAAACCTCAACGTACAGGGGAGGTACTGTCGATTTTTTTTTGTATTAATAGACTTGTGTTTCTTTTTTACAGAGAAGATACTTGTCTTCCTAGCCGCTGCGGGTCTGCCTGCACCGCGTCGCGTCGCCACTGCACCGACCCGCCACAGCCCCACTAGCCTGACTCCACCGCCACCCTAGGTATAACCTCTATTTCCGCATCATGGTCGTAGATCACGTAACCCAGTTAGGCGTCTCCCGTTCGAAAGTGATACGGTGTAGATATGCAGATCTTTGCATATCTACAAATGTATCAGTTTCGAATTGTCCACGTTTTTTGGACAGCCCGCGGTTGCGTAGATGGTGTTAGTTTCCATGCTCTACTCCGGTCCGAGAAAGAGTTTCGGCGTCACCTCCCTGTTGTTCTCCGGACAGTACACTCTCCCTGCCAGGACGTGTATCCGGAGAACAGCGGGGAGGTGCTGCCGAAATTCTATCTCGGATCGGAGTAGAGCATGGAAACTAACTCCATCTACGCAACCGCGGGTGGGATTAGGACCTATCCTCACCTATTAGAAGGTAGGAACGTAGTGTACATGCATTACATGTCTATATTAAACTATACTCGGTTATATATGTTAGAGGATGGAGGACCGTGAGTGGATGTACACGGGCCGCGTTCGACGTAATGATGTCACCCCAGAATGGATTAGGAAGACCGATGCTTTCGTGGAACGGGCATATGGCGAAGCTGCTAAAGGAGCTAGCCTAGTCCCTTGTCCGTGCAGCAAATGTGACAACCGGAAAAGAAAACCAAAGAAGGCCATGGTAGAACATATTTGGAAGAATGGATTTACGCCGGACTATACTCGGTGGATCTTCCATGGTGAAGCGCATCGCACGAGAGAGGAGGTGGTGAGACAACGCGTCGAGGATTATGATGCTGATGCCGGGGTAGCAGACATGTTGAACGACTATCACGAGGCACAGTTCGCCGAAGGACGTACGGAGGACGAGCCAGAGGCGACCGCAAAGGCATTCTACGACATGTTTGACGCGGCACAGAAACCCCTTCACGGCAAGACAAAGGTTTCTCAACTGGATGCCATTGGGCGTATAATGGCGTTGAAGTCGCAGTATAGCATGAGTCGAGACGCCTTCGATGGTTTGTTGACAGTTATTGGCAGCCTGCTTCCGGAGGATCACGTTCTGCCAAAGAGCATGTACGAGGCACAGAAACTCCTTCGTGCACTCAAGATGACGTATGAGCAGATACATGCTTGTCCGAAGGGCTGCGTCCTATTTAGGAAAGAACACACTGAGGCAAAGTACTGTCCGAAGTGTAAATCGTCTAGGTTCATGGAGGTAGACTCTGGTGATGGACAGAAGAAGCAGCTCGACATCCCCGTGACAATCCTACGCCACCTTCCGTTCATACCGAGGATCCAGCGTCTATACATGACAGAGGAATCCGCGAAACAGATGACATGGCACAAAAAAGGCAAACGATACAATCCTGACAAGATGGTTCACGCATCCGATGGTGAAGCATGGACCCACTTTGATGCCATTCACCATGAGAAAGCCAAAGAGGCTCGACATGTTCGTGTTGCGCTGGCCACAGATGGGTTCAATCCCTATGGAATGACCGCTGCCCCATACACATGTTGGCCCGTGTTCGTTATCCCCATCAATCTCCCCCCCGGCGTATGCTTTCAAAGACAGAACATATTCGTGTCGTTGATAATTCCTGGACACCCGGGGAATAAAATGGGCGTGTACATGGAGCCTTTGATTGATGAATTGGTCCGTGCTTGGGAGGAAGGGGTATGGACGTACGACCGAGCTACGAAGACAAACTTCAAAATGCATGTTTGGTACCAGTACTCCATGCATGACTTTCCGGCGTATGGGCTATTTTGCGCCTGGTGTGTTCACGGTAAGTTCCCATGCCCAGTTTGCAAGGAAGCTCTTAGGTTCATTTGGTTGAAGAAGGGTGGCAAATATTCGTCATTCGATAAACATCGACAATTTCTCCCTCTTGACCATGCATTTCGACAAGACATCAAGAACTTTACGAAAGGTGTCGTGGTGACAGACCGCCCACCTGCAATGATGACTGGTGCCGAAGTTCGCGAACAGATAGATGGTCTCGTGGCCAACCCAGAAGGTGGTTTTGTGGGATATGGTGAGCAACATATGTGGACACATAAGTCGGGCTTGACTCGGCTCCCCTATTATGATGACCTGCTCCTTCCACACAACATTGACGTGATGCACACTGAAAAGAATGTCGCCGAGGCACTTTGGGCGACAATTATGGAGATTCCTGATAAGTCAAAGGATAACGTAAAGGCAAGAGTGGATCTGGCAGAGTTATGTGATAGACCAAACCAAGAGATGAAGCCGCCTAGTGGTGGTAAGACATGGAGAAGGCCTAAGGCCGATTTCGTCCTGAGCAGGGCCCAGAGGAAGGAAGTACTACAGTGGATCAAGATGTTAATGTTCCCTGATGGGTATGCAGCTAACCTTAGTAGGGGGTGAACTTATCTACTCTGCGAGTCTTAGGGATGAAGAGTCATGACTTCCACATATGGATTGAACGAATTCTTCCGGCGATGGTTCGAGGCTATGTCCCTGAGCATGTCTGGCTAGCGCTTGCAGAGTTGAGCTATTTCTTCCGCCAGCTTTGTGCAAAAGAGTTAGCTCGGACCATGATTGCAGACTTGGAAAGGATGGCACCCGTGTTACTGTGTAAGCTGGAGAAGATCTTTCCACCCGGCTTCTTCAATCCGATGCAGCATTTGATTATTCATCTCCCATATGAGGCACGAATGGGGGGGCCCGTGCAGGGACGTTGGTGCTATCCAATCGAGAGATGTCTAAAGAGTATCCGAAAGAAATGTAGAAATAAATGCAAAATCGAGGCTTCCATTGCAGAGGCATACATACTGGAGGAGGTGTCAAACTTCACAACAACTTACTATGGTGACAAACTGCCGAGCGTGCATAATCCACCCCCTCGTTACAATGATGGCGGCAATGAATCGAACCTCAGCATTTTTCGAGGGCAACTCGGAAGCGCGAGTGGTTCGACCACCAAGACCCTGAGACATGAAGAGTGGCGCCATATCATGCTATATGTATTGACCAACCTTGAAGAGGTGACGCCATACATGGAGCAATTTCTTCATGAATTCTGGCGTCGATCAAGGGACCCAACTCCACAGGAATATGATACCCTTCTTAGAAAGGGTGCGGGAAATGGATTGCCCGATTTCATTTCCTGGTTTAAACATAAGGTACGTGCTTAGTTTGTTATTCCAAGTTGCTCTTACGTGCGAATAATATAACAATCTAGCGTGTTTGAACTTGCAGGGCCAAAGAGAGCCGTCTATGAGTGCCGAGTTGAGACAAGTAGCCAATGGCTTTGCCTATAGGGTCAGGAAATTTTCTGGGTATGACATCAATGGATACCGTTTTCGCACAACAAGCTACGACCAAAGTCGGCCCAATCGAAAAACCACGTGTTCTGGAGTCTTTACGCCCGGGCTTGACGAGGTCGAGTATTATGGAAGAATTGAAGAAATATATGAACTCAATTTTTATGGTTCCAAACCTCTTACTCCAGTGATATTCAAATGTCATTGGTTTGACCCTGAAGTTACGAGACGGACACATTCTAATCTTGGGATAGTCGAAATTCGACAGGATTCCACCTTAACAGGAGACGATGTCTACATTATGGCCCAACAGGCCACACAAGTGTATTATCTTCCATATGCGTGCCAAACGAAACAACATCTTAAGGGTTGGGATGTTGTGTATAAGGTATCACCGCACGCTAAATTACCTGTTCCAAACGATGAAGATTATAACTTAGACCCGGACACATATGACGGAGAGTTCTTCCAAGAAGATGGGCTCGAAGGGCAATTTGAGATAGACTTAACCGAAGCGATCGGAATGGAAGTAGATATTGAAATGGTTGTTGATGACGAGGATGATGAGGTGCAAAATGAGAATGACTTAGAAATACTTGAAGGCAATGCCAATGACGAAGTTGCGCCTTCAGATGATGTTGACTATAAAATGGTTGATAGTGATGATGACACTTATGATCCGGCTAACCCGGACACATATGAAGATTATTTTTAATCGATGTAATGCTATATTTCATTTATTTTGCATATGTTTCTAAATACATATTTTTTTATCTGTGCTTAATTGTTTACTCTTAATTGCAGGTTGTTGGACAAAGATGGTGGGCGGTGGGACGAGGACGAGGAGGGGGAGGGGGAGGGGGAGGAGGAGCACCCGTAGGACGGAGGAGGAGGCGCAGCAGGACGACGCCGTACAGCAGCAGGTGGAGCAGCAAGCCGCTGTCGATGCGGCACAGCAGGACGACGACGATGCGGCGCAGCAGGACGACGACGACGACGACGCCGCTCAGCAGGACGTCTCAGGTTCTGGCTCCTCAGGTTCGAGGAGTATCTACCTGCGAGGTCCCGCGAGCCTACCTAAGCGACCCATACTTCGTGACAGACGTCCGCTCATACGACCCGATGGAGAGAGGTAGGTAACTTTAGATGTTGTTGCTGCTTTTTCATATTATATGTTCAAATTAATAATAGAAACTAATACTTCATCTTAATCACTTCGACAGGTCTTGGATGGTTTTGGAGACTGCAGGGGGTCACGGCCGCAACCCCAATGGCATCCTCGGCCTTCTATGCCGGGAACACTTCCCTGGGCTTGTCGAGTACGCCGGAGTGACGAGCCCAGCGTACACCTTCGACCACTACGCCGTCGCCCCCGATGCAGTAGATCGGGACGGCAGACAATTCAACAACAAGGCGGAGCGGGTCAAGCAAGAGCTGTGGGTAAGTCTTCCTCGCACTATATTGTTTAATAAGTCGCATTTGTTGCATATTCTTTAAATAATGTATGGATACATCGTCTTTGTATGTAGGATTTCTTCAGGTGCGATGCTGGATACGAGGCCAGGGCGGATGTGGTGTCTACGACGTGCTGTAAGAAGCTCGTCGTGGACATGCACTACGAGGCGCGCATCCAGGCCATCGTCACTTACCACGGCTCCGTCCTTGGGGAGAAGGTGAACAAGAAGGACGCCCGAACCATGTCATTGACTGCGGACCAGTACTTGCAGGTAAATACAAAACTTTATTATTGGTACTAAATATGCTTATTCTTATCTTCTGATATGCGGTGTACTTATATTTTTTTTAGATGATTCCTCATTGGTGCGCCGCGCATCCTGAGTGCTGGGAGAAGATGGTGCAGAGGTGGTGCTCGGCTGAGTGGGACGAGGCGCACAACGCTAGCCGGGAACGGCATTTGCTGATGCAAGGTCCCTCCCACCATCAAGGCAGCCGCAGCCTGGGCAAATACGCGGAAGCATGGGTACGCGCTCTTTTTTATTTAGGTATATAACTTTCGATTAGTCATGATTTCTAACCATATCGTTGGTTTTCTCGCAGTCGGCGGCACATGGTGGCGCGCCTTGCTCCACGTTCTCGGCATATGCCATGGCCCACAAGGGGAAGGCGACGTCCGACGTCACCTACAACCCGGATGACGGGCCCGAGGCGTACACCAACCCCGCCATCCACAGCCGACTCAGTGAGTACACCGCAATGGCCAAGGAGGTCCATGGGCCAGATTACGATCCGAGGACCGAGGACTTCGACGGAGATGTCCTCATGAGGGTCGGAGGAGGCAAGAGGCATGGGCGGTACTGGATTGCCGACGGGGCAATCGACTCGTCCTCCACTCCCACTCTCTCTCAGGTGCGAGCAAGGAGCACGAGCGCGAGCCCAGCCATACGACCTCGGCAGGACACCTCACAGCATCGTATCCAGCAACTCCAGGTTATTCCTTATCTATTCATCGTTCATTAATTTTTATATATCTTCTCTTTGCATTATCGTAACATTAGGGCGAAATATTACAGACTCAGCTAGATGATGAGAGGAGGCAACGTGAGGAGCTGGAGAAGAGGATGGCGGAGATGTTCGCGTACGTGCAGAGCCTTGGCGCCGCACAGGGTCATGCTCCACCACCTCCGTTGTTCCCTGCAACTGACCCTGCTGAGTTCACTACTCCTGTGAGTATCAAAATTTTAGTACTGCATGATATATATTCATATGTTCTCACACATACAATCTATTCTCTATGCAGGGTCAATCGGCGGCGTCGAACAACCCTCATGCTTCGTCCAGCACTTCGCCGAACCAGTCCAGATGCCCACCTCGTTGATGATCCAGACTTGGTCTTGTGAGTGTTGGTGATGTTTGGCTAGTGACACTTTGTGATATATATGTGACGGTTGGTGATGTTTGGCTAGTGATCCAGACTTGGTAAATACACATACTTATATTTGTGAGACTTATATTAGTGACACTTTGTGATATATATGGTGTTGATGATAAATGTGTTCATTCTGTGATGCGATTGATATATAATGTGATGTGAATGATATATATCTTTTGTTTGTTTGGATGGAACAGCAAAAACAAATAAAAAAGGGACATCCTGGTCACTTTGCCGAGTGTAACACTCGGCAAAGGGTTCTTTGCCGAGTGCTATGACCATGGCACTCGGCAAAGAAGGCAACCTGGGAACCGGTAAAGCCATCTTTGCCGAGTGCTGACCATGGCACTCGGCAAAGAAGGCAACCTGGGAACCGGTAAAGCCGTCTTTGCCGAGTGCTAAAAATGGCACTCGGCAAAGAAGGCAACCTGGGAACCGGTAAAGCCGTCTTTGCCGAGTGCTGAAAATGGCACTCGGCAAAGAAGGCAACCTGGGAACCGGCAAAGACATCTTTGCCGAGTGCCACTGCCAAGGCACTCGGCAAAGGGACTGGCAAAGGGGCCCACTGGAGGGTTCTTTGCCGAGTGCCAGTCCACGAGACACTCGGCAAATAAACCTCCTTTGCCGAGTGTCGCCGTGGGCACTCGGCGAAGGATCCATCACCGTCACTTGGCGCCGTGACGGTAACTTTTCTTTGCCGAGTGCCAAATGGCACTCGGCAAAGTCTTTGCCGAGTGCCCGACAAAAAGTACTCGGCAAAGATGATGTTGCCGATGTACAGTTCGCCGAGCGTTCGTTGCCGAGTGTTACACTCGGCAAAGCATTTGCCGAGTGTAAAATAGCCTTTGCCGTGTGTCTCAGACACACGGCAAAGAAGCTGATTCCGGTAGTGGGGGGAAGCGAGGTGGCCGGAAGCGGGCGTGAGAGAGGAGTGGGAATCCCGCGGCCTTCGTGTTCGTCCCGCGCCCAGGTCGGGTGCGCTTGCAGTAGGGGGTTACAAGCGTCCACGCGGGAGAGGGAGCGAGCGGCCTCACGCGAGCGCCTTGTCTCGTCCTCGTCCCCGCGCGGCCAACCTTCTCTAAGAAGGCCCTGGTCCTTCCTTTTATATGCGTAAGGAGAGGATCCAGGTGTACAATGGGGGGTGTAGCAGAGTGCTACGTGTCTAGCGGGGGAGAGCTAGTGCCCTGAGTACATGCCATCGTGGCGGCCGGAGAGATGTTGGTACCCTGCTGGTGCGATGTCGTGGCTGTCGGAGGAGCGCTGGAGCCTGGCGGAGGGACAGCTGTCGGGGCTATGGAGTCCTTGCTGATGTCCTCTTGCTTCCGTAAGGGGGCTGAGAGTCGCCATCGTCACTGCATATGCGGGGCGCCATCATTGCCTGTCTGGTGGAGTGTGCCAGATGGGACGCCGGTCTTGTTCCCTGTGGCTCGAGTCTGCTCGGGGCAGGGTGATGATGGCGCCTCCTGTTGATGTAGCCGGTCCACGCCCTAGGTTGGGCGATGTGGAAGCTCCTCCGAAGCCGAGGTCGAGTCTGTCTTCTGTGGTCGAGCGAGATGGAGATCGTCGGCCGAGGCCAGAGCGGAGTCCGAGCCCCGGGGTCGGGCGAAGCGGAGTTCGTCGGCTGACGCCAGGGCGGAGTCCGAGCCCTGGGGTCGGGCGGAGCGGAGTTCGTCGTCTTCTGAGGCCGTAGCCTAGTCCGAGCCCTGGGTCGGGCGGAGTTCGCCGTCTTCTGAGGCCGTAGCCTGAGTCCGAGCCCTGGGTCGGGCGGAGTTCGCCGTCTTCCGAGGTCGTAGCCTAGTCCGAGCCCTGGGTCGGGCGGAGTTCGCCGTCTTCCGAGGCCGTAGCCTAGTCCAAGCCCTGGGTCGGGCGGAGTTCGCCGTCTTCCGAGGTCGTAGCCTAGTCCGAGCCCTGGGTCGGGCGGAGTTTGCTGTCTTCCGAGGCCGTAGCCTAGTCCGAACCCTGGGTCGGGCGGAGTTTGCCGTCTTCCGAGGCCGTAGCCTGAATCCGAGCCCTGGGTCAGGCGGAGCGGAGTTTCCTATGGTGTCCGCGGCCGGGCCTGACCGCCTATCAGCCTCACTCTGTCAAGTGGCACCGCAGTCGGAGTGGCGCAGGCGGCGCTGTCTTTCTGTCAAGCCGGTCAGTGGAGCGGCGAAGTGACGGCAGTCACTTCGGCTCTGTCGACTGCAGGGCGTGCGTCAGGATAAGGGCGTCAGGCTGCCTTTGCATTAAATGCTTCTGGGATTTGATCAGTCGGCGCGGCGATTTGGTCAGGGTTGCTTCTTGGCGAAGACAGGGCCTCGGGCGAGCCGGAAATGCGTTAGCCGCTGAAGGGGGGCCTCGGGCGAGGCGGAGATCCTCCTGGGTCGGACGCCCTTATCCGAGGCTAGGCTCAGGCGAGGCGTGATCGCGTCCTTCAAATGGACCGATCCCTGACTTAATCGCACCCATCAGGCCTCTGCAGCTTTATGCTGATGGGGGTTACCAGCTGAGAATTAGGAACCTCGGGGGTACCCCTAATTATGGTCCCCGACAGATAGCGGGTGCACAAACCACATGACTGGGGAGAAAAGAATGTTCTCCTCCTATGAGAAAAACCAAGATCCCCAAAGAGCTATCACATTCGGGGATGGAAATCAAGGTTTGGTCAAAGGACTTGGTAAAATTGCTATATCACCTGACCATTCTATTTCCAATGTTTTTCTTGTAGATTCTTTAGATTACAACTTGCTTTCTGTTTCTCAATTATGCAAAATGGGCTACAATTGTCTTTTTACGGATGTAGGTGTTACTATCTTTAGAAGAAGTGATGATTCAATAGCATTTAAGGGAGTGTTGCATTTAAGGGAGTGTTAGAGGGTCAGCTATACTTAGTTGATTTTAATAGAGCTGAACTTGACACTTGCTTAATTGCTAAGACTAATATGGGTTGGCTCTGGTATCGCCGACTAGCCCACGTTGGGATGAAGAATCTTCACAAGCTTCTAAAGGGAGAACACATTTTGGGACTAACAAATGTGTATTTTGAGAAAGAAAGGATTTGTAGCGCATGTCAAGCAGGGAAGCAAGTTGGTGTACATCATCCACACAAGAACATCATGACGACTGACATGCCGCTTGAGCTGATCCAAATGGATCTATTCGGCCCGATAGCTTACATAAGCATCGGCGGGAGTAAGTACTATCTAGTTATTGTGGATGATTATTCTCGCTTCACTTGGGTGTTCTTTTTGTAGGAAAAATCACAAACCCAAGAGACCTTAAAGGGATTCTTGAGACGGGCTCAAAATGAGTTTGGCTTAAGGATCAAAAAGATTAGAAGCGACAATGGGACGGAGTTCAAGAACTCACAAATTGAAGGCTTCCTTGAGGAGGAGGGCATCAAGCATGAGTTCTCTTCTCCCTACACAACTCAACAAAATGGTGTAGTGGAGAGGAAGAATAGAACTCTACTTGACATGGCGAGGACCATGCTTGATGAGTATAAGACTTTGGACCGGTTTTGGGCGGAAGCAATCAACACCGCTTGCTACACCATCAACCGACTCTATCTTCACCGAATCCTCAAGAAGACATCATATGAACTCCTTACCGGTAAAAAGCCCAATGTTTCATATTTTAGAGTCTTTGGTAGCAAATGTTTTATTCTTGTTAAAAGAGGTAGAAAATCTAAATTTGCTCCTAAGCCTGTAGAAGGCTTTTTACTTGGTTATGATTCAAACACAAGGGCATATAGAGTCTTTAACAAGTCCACTGGACTAGTTGAAGTTTCTTGTGACATTGTGTTTGATGAGACTAATGGCTCCCAAGTGGAGCAAGTTGATCTTGATGAGCTAGATGATGAAGAGGCTTCGTGCGTCGCGCTAAGGAACATGTCCATTGGGGATGTGTGTCCTAAGGAATCCGAAGAGCCTCCACAAACACAAGATCAACCATCATCTTCCATACAAGCATCTCCACCAACTCAAGATGAGGAACATGCTCAAGATGATGAAGGAGAAGATCAAGAAGCTGAGCCACCTTAAGAGGAGGACAATGATCAAGGGGGAGATGCCAATGACCAAGACAAGGAAGATGAACAAGATCCAAGACCGCCACACCCAAGAGTCCACCAGGCGATTCAAAGAGATCACCCCGTGAACACCATCCTCGGCGATATTCATAAGGGGGTAACCACTCGATCTCAAGTCGCTCATTTTTGTGAACATTACTCTTTTGTTTCCTCTATTGAGCCACACAGGGTAGAGGATGCACTTAAAGATTCGGATTGGGTGCTGGCGATGCAAGAGGAGCTCAACAACTTCACGAGGAATGAGGTATGGCATTTGGTTCCACGTCCTAACAAAAATATTGTAGGTACTAAGTGGGTATTCCACAACAAGCAAGATGAGCATGGTGTGGTGACAAGGAACAAAGCACGACTTGTGGCCAAGGGTTATTCACAAGTCGAAGGTTTAGATTTTGGTGAAACCTATGCACCCGTAGCTAGGCTCGTGTCAATTCGTATATTACTTGCCTATGCTACTTACCATGGCTTTAAGCTATATCAAATGGACGTGAAGAGTGCCTTCCTCAATGGACCTATTGGGGGTATGCTTCGTAGCCGAAGATCCTAAAGAAAGAAAACACCTTCGGCAGATCCTTTCAGAAGCGGCGCCGAAGCTATCACCTATAAAGCTTCGGCACAGTGACAGATCTCAAGACGATGGGGTGAACCGACTTAAAGATGAGATGACTTAAAGACCCATGATGTTTTGTATCATTATTGTAGTCGATTGTAAAGGGCATAAATGTAATTTTACATAGGATGCGCCCTGTGCCTATAAATAGGTGAATAGTACCCCTATACTGTTCACGCAATCTTGTAATCGCTGACAGATTACGTTGGAATTATTGTTTTCTGCCAAGGCGAAGGTATAAATATACCTAAATATTATGTATAATGTTTAGGTTTGTATAATAAAATATGTGAATGATATTATCTGTCTTTGGTATATTTTTTCCCTAATATTTTATATTTTGTATTTCATTGTTTTATAAGTCTGATTACGAAGGTGTGACCTTCGTAATATTTTGCTCATGGCCTTCGTTTGAAGTTCATTAAATCCTTGGGGAGATAATGCTTCAACGGACGAAGGACATTAATATTTAACATTTTATGTTGCCTTCATTCAACAACCAAGCTGGAGCTGCTTTGGCTTCGAAGCTGGTACTCCTGATAACAGGCGGTTCATGCTCAGAGCCGGCCAACAAGAAGCAGAAGAAGGAGGCACAGAGAAGGGTACAGCATGTCGGGGTGCAGGGACCCTTCATCAAGTCAAGATGGTCGCACATCCCAATTACCTTCTCCCAAGAGGACCTTCAGCTCAAGGATTACCCTCACAATGATGCTATGGTTATTTCTTATGTTATCAAAGGATTTCTGGTTCACAATATTCTGGTTGACACAGGCAGTGCAGCGGACATTATATTTGCTAAGGCCTTCAGACAGATGCAAGAGCTAGAGGATAAGATTCATGATGCTACACACCCTCTTTGTGGCTTCGGAGGAAGACAGATTATAGCGTTCGGCAAGATCACGATGCTAGTGACCTTCGGATTTGTCAACAATACAAGAACTAAGCAAATTGTGTTTGATATTGTTGACATGGAGTACCCCTACAATGCAATCATTGGTCGTGGGACACTCAATGCTTTTGAAGCAATTCTCCATCCAGCATATCTTTGCATGAAGATACCTTCGGATCAAGGGCCTATTGCTATTCATGGAAGCCAGAAAGCTGCCAGAAAGGCTAAAGGAAACTGGACAGATTCAAAAGCAATCCATAATATAGATGGAGTCGAAGCTTGTGAGAAATACAAGTACAGAAGGGAGAAGGCTGCTTTGGCCAATCAGCCAAAGCCCATGCTCTTATGTGAAGATATAGCAAAGCAGAAGGTGTTGCTGGGATCTCAATTGTCTGAGGAACAGGAGAAAAACCTAACAAGGTTTCTGTTCAACAACAAAGATGTCTTCGCATGGTCCGCCAATGATCTCTATGGTGTCAACAGGGATGTCATTGAACACTCGCTCAATGTCGATCCATCCTTCAGACCCAGAAAGCGGAAGCTTTGAAAAATGTCTGATGACAAAGCTGAAGGTGCTCGGAATGAAGTGAAAAGACTTCTTAGTGCTGGAGTTATCAGAGAAGTAAAATACCCAGAATGGCTATCTAACATTGTTATGGTGAAGAAGGCCAATGGTAAATGGAGAATGTGCATCGATTTTACTGATCTTAATAAGGCATGTTCAAAGGATGAGTTTCCATTACCAAGGATAGATTCTCTAGTAGATGCAGCAGCTTCGTCAGAGCTCATGAGTCTACTATATTGTTATTCAAGCTACCATCAAATCTGGATGAAGAAGAAAGATGAGCCAAAAACCAGCTTCATAACCCCCAGTGGTACATATTGTTATCTTCGGATGCCTGAGGGGCTCAAGAATGCTGGAGGAAGCTTCAGCAGAATGATAGCGAAAATCCTTCATTCTCAGATAGGCAGAAATGTGCTAACTTATGTAGATGATATCACAGTAAAAAGCACGAAGCAAGAAAATCACATTACTGATCTATAGGAGACATTCGCTAACTTTAGGCAAGCTAGCCTGAAGTTGAATCCAGAAAAGTGTGTCTTCGAAGTAAAGAAGGCGAAATTCCTTGGTTGTTTAGTTTCAACAAAAGGGATCGAAGCTAATCCAAATAAAATCGAAGCTATTCTTCGGATGGAGCCGCCAAGCACAAAGAAGGGAGCTAAACGGCTGACAGGAAGACTGGCATCTCTGAATCGATTCATATCTAGATCAGCAGAGAGAAATTTACCATTCTTTGAAGTGCCGAAGTCGGCCGAAGTCTTTCAATGGGGATCAGCTCAGCAGAAAGCCTTCGAAGAGCTGAAGCAGTACCTGATAGACCTAACAACGTTAACTCCACCCAAGCGAGGGGCTCCTCTGTTATTATATGTGGTAGCTTCGCATTCTGCAGTAAGCGCAGCGCTTGTGCAGGAAAAGCTTGAAGGACAAATCAAAAAGCAAGCCCCAGTATACTTCGTCTCTGAAGTCCTCAACTTATCAAAGAAAAACTATACATAATTGGAGAAAGTGCTATATGCTGTCTTAATGGCCTCCAGGAAGCTTCGGCATTACTTTCAAGCATTCCATATAATTGTTCCTTCATCACAGCCTTTGAAGGATATTATGAGGAACAGAGAAGCTACTGGAAGGATTGGAAAGTGGGCTGCGGAACTCAACGAATTCACCATTGATTATGTGCATAGATCCTCAATCCAGTCCCATAGCAGACTTCATCGCTGACTGGACGCCAGGGGCTCAGGAAGAAGAAGCAAGTAAAGATGCCGAAGCTTCGACAGTGTTCTACGACGGTTCCTGGGGAACCTTCGGGGCAGGTGCAGCTGCTGTCTTAGTTGCACCTTCCAAAGTCAGAACATGTTATGTAGTGAAACTTGATTTCAGCTCCACAAATAATATTGCTGAATACGAAGCTTTGCTTTTGGGGCTTCGGAAGTTAAAGGCAATGGGGATAAGAAGGGCGGTTCTTAAAACCGATTCCCAAGTTATTTCTGATCACATTGACAAGAGTTGTAAAGCAAGAGACCCGAAGCTTGAGAAATACTTGGATACAGTTCGAAGGCTTGAAGCTTCTTTCAAAGGGTTTTCTGTCAAGAATATTCCACGAGGAGAAAATGAGCACGCTGATCTGCTAGCCAAGTCAGTGGCACAGGGGCTGCCTTTACCTTCGGAAGTATTCTTTGAGACAATAAGAGCACCTTCGGTGGAACTTCTTGAAAGAGCAGTGCTCAATATATCTCCTGTTCATAGTGAAGATTGGAGAACCGAGATTATATCCTTTCTCTAGGGCAATTGCCTTTCAGATGACGAAGCTTATAATAAGAGAATAGAGGTAAGAGCCCGACCATATATAATAATAGAAGGGGAGTTATACAAACATGGAGTCTGCTCTCCATTGCTCAAATGTCTATCCAGAGCTGAAGGTATAGAATTGATGAAGGAAATACACGCAGGTCTCTGTGGATCTCACATCGGATCTAGGCCCTTGCTGGGAAAAGTCTTTCGTCAAGGATTTTATTGGCTGAAGGCAGCTTTGGATATAGCAGAATTAGTCCAAAAGTGTGAAGGTTGTCAAAAATGTGCAAGAGATCAAAAACAGCCTTCATCTCTGACTCAGCTAATACAGCCCACTTGGCCATTGCAAAGGTGGAGCCTTGATTTGTTAGGCCCACTTCCACCAGCACAAGGAAAATTAAAATATGTTGTGGTGGCGGTAGAATATTTTTCCAAATGGATTGAGGCGAAGCCTTTAGCCACAATAACTTCGGTCACTGTTCAGAAATTTTTCTGGCAAAATATTGTTTGTCGCTTCGGAGTGCCGAAGGCTATTACTGTGGACAACAGAACACAGTTTGATGCCGAA
Organism: Zea luxurians; assembly: GCA_029449295.1. NCBI lineage: Eukaryota > Viridiplantae > Streptophyta > Magnoliopsida > Poales > Poaceae > Zea > Zea luxurians. The sequence goes on along the minus strand of JAOPSE010000016.1, from coordinate 82,270,638 downwards.
GCTTTCAAAGAGTGCTGTGAAAAAATTGGCACGAAGATCCATTTTGCATTGGTTAGACATCCAGAGTCAAATGGACTTGTCGAAAGAACTAATGGCATTATAATAACGGGAATAATGAAGTTAATCTTCAATCAGCCCAGAGGAAAGTGGCAGATGAATTGATCAAAGTGGTGTGGAGCCACAACACAACAATGTCAAGGTCAACAGGCTTTACACCATTCAAATTACTATTTGGTGATGAAGCAATAACCCCGGAAGAAGCTAAAGCAGGATCAATAAGAACAGTGGCTGCGGCAGAGGACGAAGCTGATTATTCTGTGGCAAAAGATGCTATAGAAGGGATCAGGCTTCAGGCTGTGGAGAACATCAATAAATATCAAGCCGAAACAATAAAATAGCGTGACAGAAAAGTTCGGTTAAAAAATATCAAGCCAGGGCACTTGGTACTTCGGAGAGTTGCCAACCCAGATATAGTAGGCAAGCTACAGTTGAAGTGGGAAGGACCTTTTCTGGTAGTATCTTCGTCAAGACCCGGTTCTTACAGATTGAAGGATATGGACGGCAACAACATTCCTAGATCTTGGAATGCGGATGAGCTTCGACGATATTATGTGTAGCTTGATGTAACCTTTTTATTTTTTCCTATGCCACCCTTTTCCTTTCCAAAGGGGGAGAAAGGTTTTTAATGGGGCCATAGCATGTAATTTCTCTTTTTCTTATTTCAGCTCTACAAGAGCAATATCCCCCAAAGATGTAAATGTAAAAGCTGAGCACGCACCATCGAGTGCAAAGAGAAAAGAAAAAGCAGGGAGAAGCTCGAAAGACGTCCCTAAGGGAATGCAGAGCACGACGAAGCTACAAAAAGCCATTCCTAAGGGAGCACAGTGTAAGTTTTCTGCTCAAAAGTCGTTCCTAAGGGAATGCAGAGCTTACAGCGAAAAGTCAACGCTGATTCCGCTGAAATATAAGGCGAAGCGCAAAAAGTCAACGTGATACCGCCGAAATAGAAGGCGAAGAAGTTCAAAAGACGTTCCTAAGGGAATGCAGAACTTACAGCGAAAAGTCAGCGTTGATACACCAAAAAATAAGCGGTGAAGCCGAAAAATAAACGGCAAAGAGACTTTGGTTATTCCTAAGGGAATGAAGGATGTGGTTGTGGCTTCGTATGTGTGTGTTTGGACATTCATTTGCACCATACATTACATCATACATTTGCATTCATAAACATTCATTTAGACATACATAGGACCATCACCATCATAACATAGGCAATTGCTTCGACTCTAAAGATAAGGCTTCGGCAAAAAGAAAAAGAAGCAGTCTTTATGCTTTGCTGTGTACGAAAAGAAGGGAAGGTGTTTTTCGCCTTCGGCTCAAAAATGCTAATTTCGTTCACACCAAAGCACTTTATACATTGATGGAAAGGTAAGAATATATTACAAGGTATGGACAAAGTTCACAAAGTAAAAATTAATTACATTGTTCTTTACAAAGGTTATTACAAGGGTTTTTAGAGTTTTTTCTACAGTTATCTATTCAAGCTTCATTAGTATTCATTGAGCTTCGACTTTGGCTTCGATTGTGTCATCCATTAAACTTCGGCTTCGTCTTCTTACTCTTTAGCTTCGGCCTCGGCTTCGTCATCCTGTACGTAAAGTATTGTAAGCAAAATTAAAGTTCGAAGGAAGAGGTAAGCACAAGGTATGATTTTGTTACCGGCTTAAGATGACTCCGAGTTTCATCACCAGCTTTGCTTCGTCCACCTTTTGTCCATACCAGTTTTATAAATCTATTTGCTATGCTTCGGGCAAGGTTGGGAATATCATCCAGGTCTGTTGGTGATAAGCTGAAATTGGGTCTATTGATAACCTTTCCATGTTCGCAGCTAGATTTCAGGAAGGCGACAGTTGTGCCCCAAGAAGCTACCAGGGCACAAAAGTCACCATGTCCAGCTATAACTTCTTCAAGGTCATCAATTTCACCTTCGATATGTTCGAAGGCCCCTGGCAGGTCTTCAGACGAAGGATTAAATTTTTCGCTGTTGGCTCCAACCGAATAGAAGACTTGCTTCAACCATTGAACACATCGATTACTGAATTCCAGACATTTGTTTTGAAGGCTTGTCAATGATTTTTTCAAATCTGAACTTTTCTGGACCTCGGCCTCAAATTTTGCATTAAGCTTCTGCTTTTCTTGTTCAAAGCTTTCTGACTAGGAGAGAAGCTTAGTATTTAATTCTGCTATTTTAGCTTCAGCTTCTGGCAATAAGCCTTCGGTTGTCTGAAGCTCGAAGTCTTTCTTTTCAAGAGCAGCTGATTGGTCTTTTATCTTGCTTTCTAAGTTTTCAATTATAACTTCGTGTTTTTTATCTTCCAAATCTAGCTGCATTTTCAAAGATTTACTCAGTAGGATACTCTGCATACAAACAACCTTCGTTAGAAAACATCTTCGTTATTGAAATAATAAAAGATAAAGAAAAGTTTACCTTGAAATTGGAATAGAATAAACTATCGACGATGTGTTGTCGTCGGTAGCGGCTAATATCTGTTTCGAGCTTCGGGAAACCAATACTCTTTGATAGAGTACCGATAACCTTCGCTCCGGTCTGATCCCGGATGCAGCCCAATTTTTCGTCGTCGATGCCACCGAAGAGAAGTGCTCCTGGCTGATATCCGCAAGATATAGCATATTCTTTTAGCTCTTCTTTTTCAGCCTTTGTCAGCTCCTGACCAACTAAGTTTTGAAAGTTGAAAATTTCATCTTCCAAAGTGTCTTCAGCTATTTCTTTCTCCTTCTCGGGTTCTAGGGTCATAGTCTCTTCGGTGGCTGCAGCAGCTTCTTCTGCGGCCATGTTTATCAGTATCTTATCAATATCGGCAATTGTGCACTCTAAATGAATATCTTCGGCTGTGGTAGCTTTGGTAGCTGCAGCTTCTGAAGGTGCAGCTTCGGTGGCTGTCGTGCTCTCAACAGCTGGCGCCTTCAGAGCTGAAGCTCCTGGTGGTGTCCCTTCAATGATTTCTGTCACTGTAATGATTCTTTGCTTTTTTTGGCCTAGCTGCCTTCTTCGTTTTTGCGGGCTCCTTTTCCTTCTGAAAAAGCTTCATCAGATGTGGCTCAGTGGACTTAGCTTTACAGGCAAAGATTCAGTCATTACCTTTAGAATTTCCTCCATGTCGGTGGCAGGGGGTGTTGCAGCAGTTTCTTCTTCTTCATCAGTTGCCTTCTACTTCGGAGCTGTAGCTTTTCTCTTCTTTGAAGCATCTGTTTGTGGCTCAGACTTCAGCTTTTTCTTTTTTAATTGTTCTTCATCGTCTTTATTTAGAGCACCAGCCACTCTCTTTCTCTTTTGCCCTTCGACATCCTTGTCTAACCGCTCGTAGTCGGGATACTCGAAGTCTAGAGCATCCATTACTCGGTTTAGCCTTCGCTTCGGACGGGTGCCGAAGGCCGCAGTCATCAATTGATCTTTTTTTAGAGTAATTACCTAGTATTTCATTGCACATTACTTCGATCGTGTCTAGCCACTCTTGGCAAGGCACTTTGAAATATTTCTTGAATTTATAATGGTAAGGCAACCGAATAAATTCCCCCTTTTTCTTTTCCCCCTTCAGCTTCGGCATGTCCCACTCCTTCAAAGTTGGGAACACTCTGAAGGCCAAAAATTCTTGCACTAAGTCCCTAGTGCTGATATGATCTGCAATAACTCGAAATTCAGCCAGGGCAATTTGGCTTGGACTCCCTGGTGTCATGTTGCACCGGGGTCTGGTCTCTCCGAAGATCAATTCTAGCGGACTCTGGACCAGCTTCTCCTTGTCTTCGTCAACTTTGACGTAAAACCACTCAGACTTCCAGCCAGCTGGCCACTTGCTTCGGTAGCTAATCACTAGAAATTTTGTGTTCTTGCGATAGGCAAAATTGTAGCAGCCAAAATTTTCATGTAGCCCATCTCCTCTAGCTTTCGTCTGATAATGAAGCTCGTGCACTCGGCAGAAGCCTTCGCCAAATGGCTCCACCCCTTGGCTTCGGAGAGCCCAGATATAAACGCTAAGTCGGACAATAGCGTTAGGAGTTAGCTGATGAAGGTAGATCCCAAACTTCTTCAATACATTAGCAATCATCTTGTTCAAAGAAAATCTTAAGCCAGCCTTAAAGAAACTTTTGAAGACTACCACTTCATCCTTTCCTGGCTTCGGAGCAGTCTCTTCCCCACCAAAACGAACCAGCTCTTTCTTCGCTTCACTGAAATAGCCTAATTTTAACAGCTTAGGTAAATCATCTCCGGAGATGGTGGATTTCCCGAAATCCAGGTGGCTGGGTTTACTTGGCACCGCGCTGTAATCATCTTTAGACTCAGTCTCCTCAACATCAGCCTGTTCTGTTTCAATGGCAGGTGCATCCTCCGATGCTACCAGCCCTGAGCGCTTCATCACTTCGGAGATTGGGGCAGTTTCAGCACCTTCGGCTTCCTCTCCGTCGCGCGTAACCCTAGCTATGGAACGCACTCTGGCCATCTGATGATTGAATTTCTTGTTTTTTGAATGAAGTTGAAATTTTTTTCTTTATTTTGCCGAAGCTCTTTCTTGTTACGAAGCTTGAGCAAAGTAAATAGCTTCGGTTGAGGATGCAGCAAACAACCTTCGGTTTTGGTCAATATTTTGGCAGCAAAACAGTGCAATAGCAATGAATGTTGTGGTAACTTCACACTTACCCATCTGTTTATATAGTGCCGCAGGTGGGAAGGTGAATCGTCAAGGTCTTTCGCACCAGACAAACAGCCACCCGCACTCACTGAACGGTGGGCCACAGGGTTCGAGAAGGTGAATCGCCAGGGCGCGCGTAACTGCTGCAAGATGAGGCCACTTCGCGCGCGGATTATTTTAATCGTTTCTCGCCAACGAGCTCAGGGAAGGTGTTTTTCGGATCTTCGGCATCCCGAAGCCAAGAAGACTTTTTTACGGATCATGCTCGTTACGAAAAACGATCTAGCACCGCGAAGGGGCTACTGTTGGGGGTATGCTTCGTAGCCGAAGATCCTAAAGAAAGAAAACACCTTCGGCAGATCCTCTCAGAAGCAGCGCCGAAGCTATCACCTATAAAGCTTCGGCACAGTGACAGATCTCAAGACGAAGGGGTGAACCGACTTAAAGATGAGATGACTTAAAGACCCATGATGTTTTGTGTCATTATTGTAGTCGATTGTAAAGGGCATAAATATAATTTTACACAGGATGCGCCCTGTGCCTATAAATAGGTGAACAGTACCCCTATACTGTTCACGCAATCTTGTAATCGCTGACACATTACGCTGGAATTATTGTTTTCTGCCAAGGCGAAGGTATAAATATACCTAAATATTATGTATAATGTTTAGGTTTGTATAATAAAATATGTGAATGATATTATCTGTCTTTGGTATATTTTTTTCCTAATATTTTATATTTTGTATTTCATTGTTCTATAAGTCTGATTATGAAGGTGTGACCTTTGTAATATTTTGCTCATGGCCTTCGTCCGAAGTTCATTAAATCCTTGGGGAGATAATGCTTCAGCGGACGAAAGACATTAATATTTAACATTTTATGTTGCCTTGTTTTTAATTCATAGCATTTGAGAACAAGTCCCCAACAGGACCAATCAAGGAAGAGGTCTATGTTGAGCAACCTCTCGGCTTTGACGATAGTGAGTATCCTAACCATGTCTGTAAACTCTCTAAGGCGCTTTATAGGCTCAAGCAAGTCCCAAGAGCATGGTATGAATGCCTAAGAGATTTTCTTATCACTAATGGCTTCAAAGTCGGCAAGGCCGATCCTACTCTCTTTACTAAGACAATTGCAAATGATTTGTTTGTATGCCAAATTTATGTTGATGATATCATATTTGGGTCTACTAACCAATCTATTTGTGAAGAGTTTAGTAGGATCATGGTACAAAAATTCGAGATGTCTATGATGGGGGAGTTGAAGTATTTCTTAGGATTTCAAGTCAAGCAACTCCAAGAGGGCACCTTCATCAGCCAAACGAAGTACATTCAAGACATACTCACTAAGTTTGGAATGAAGGATGCCAAACCCATCAAGACACCCATGGGAACCAATGGGCATCTCGACCTCGACACGGGAGGTAAATCCGTAGATCAAAAGGTATACCGGCCGATGATAGGATCTTTACTCTATTTATGTGCATCTCGACCGGACATTATGCTTTCTGTATGCATGTGTGCAAGGTTCCAAGCCGATCCTAAGGAAGTTCACCTTAGGGCCATGAAGCGAATCTTGAGATATTTAGTTCATACGCCTAAGTTTGGTCTTTGGTACCCCCAAGGGATCCTCTTTTGATTTATTAGGATATTCAGATGCTGATTGGGTAGGGTGTAAAATTGATAGGAAGAGCACATCAGGGACTTGTCAGTTTCTGGGGAGATACCTGGTGTCTTGGGCTTCAAAGAAACAAAACTCAGTAGCTCTTTCTACCACCGAAGCCGAGTATATTGCCACAGGCCATTATTACGCGTAATTGCTTTGGATGAGGCAAACCCTCAGGGACTATGGCTACAAATTTAGCAAAGTCCCTCTCCTATGTGATAATGAGAGTGAAATCCGCATGGCGGATAATCCCATTGAGCACAGCCGCACTAAACACATAGCCATTCGGTATCACTTTTTGAGAGATCACCAACAAAGGGGGATATCGAGATAGCCTATATTAACACCAAAGATCAATTAGCCGATATCTTTACCAAGCCACTAGATGAGAAAATCTTTACCAAACTTAGGAATGAGCTAAACATTCTTGATTCTCGGAATTTTGATTGATACTTTGCACACATAGCTCATTTATATACCTTTGATCATATCTCTTTTATATCTATGACTAATGTGTTTTCAAGTGTATTCTCATGCTTAGTCATAGAATTGAAAGGAAAATAGAGTATTCGGCAAAGACGACGCTTCCACTCAACTCCATCGGTATTATCTACTCTTTGCCAATATTCCGCCATCTCTCCATTGGTATAATCTTTCACTCATATTTATTTGTTTGCCATTGGGGAGAAAGTAAAAGGGCTTATATTTCACTCAAAGTATCCGTTTTTGGCGATTCATACCAAAGGGGGAGAAAATATTAGCCCAAAGCAAAAGGACCGCATCACCACCAACGAATTTTAAAAATGAAGTTTTCAAATTAGTATCTTAATGTGTTTTCAAAAGGGGGAGAAAGTACTAGTATCTTCAAAATTTTGTAAAACCCTCTTGAACACTAAGAGGAGAATTTCATTGAGGGGGAGTTTTGTTTAAGTCAAAGGAAAAGCATTTGAAACAGGGGGAGAAAACTTTAAATCTTGAAAAATGCTTCCTTAAAATCTCAGTCATATACCTTTGACTATTTGCAAAATGTTTTTGAAAAGAATTTTTGTGACACCCACTTTGTAATTGCTAGATAAAATACCAATAGAGAAAAACAATTTCTCTCTTTATGTGAGTTTGATCTTTATGCATCATCATATGTGAACACCATATTTTAAAACAGATAATTATAAAATATATGCCACTAACTCATTGCATCATGCTGAGATTTTTATTTTGTGTGCATTTTATGACAATATAAAAATAATGTAAAAAGAAATATATTAAAGTCCAAAGTGGAATTTGACATCTAAATGAAATTCTAGAAATTAGAAAAGAGAAAGAAATATTATAAAATACAAGATAAATTCATAAATGAATAGATCCTATATTGGTAAGTTCAAATTGAATATATAAACTGAGAATAAACTTGCCACAAAGTTTGGAAACTTAAACCTGGAATTGATTTGAAAATTTGAATTTGAAATAGAAAAGGAAAAATAGAAAGAAAAAGGAAAAAGAATAAACCCTGGTATTGGGCCGCTCCCCTCCTATTCGGCCCATCCCACCTTCCCTCTCGCGCCCAGCCCATCACCATCGCGCCCGGACTCACTGACCGGCGGGCCACCCTCGTCAGCGCTCCCTTTACCGCGCCTTCTCCCACTGGCATCCCGGGCCCACGCGGTCAGCCGTTCCCGTCGTCCGCGCATGCCTCGCTCTCTCTTCTCCCCGTGAGGCTTACATGTGGGTCCCGCGTGTCATATCCTTCCTTACCGAAACGGCCGCGCGCGCGTGGAGCTCAACGGAGCGCGCGGACTCCGCGAAGCTCGCCGGTGATCTCGGTACCCGTGCAACAGCCGCGATGCGCTCCCTGTGTATAAGTACGTGGCCGCGACCCCCCTCCTTTACATCTCTCTCCCCGGGACCGAGCTCTCTCCCCGCGTCTCCGTCCGCCGCCGGAGGTCTCCGCCCACGGTGGCGAATCATCCTCGACGCTTCAACTTAGGACTTCGCCGAGCCACCAGGAAGACATCTCTACCAGTGTTCGATGGGATTGAGCCTCGAGGCGGTCTCAATTCCTCACCGAAGTTCATGCACCGCCGCGGGTCCGCCCGCCGCCGTGGCCTGCCTCTGCCGGTGGTCTATCTGCTTGGTAACTCACCTCACCGTGCTCGCCAAGTCCCCCTCTACGCTTAGCTCGGTCCGATTTGGGTTTGGCGCTCCGGGACGGCCGATTGGCAGCCTTGCCGGCGTGCTCCGCCGCGCGCGCGCGGGCGGCGCCGTCGTGCGAGTGCGTCCTGTTGGGGCGAGGGCTGTGGCCCGTTGGATTCACCAGCGATGGCTCAGATTAGAACGAGGACACCGGTTCGGCCTGATCCGTTCTGGATCGTTCGCCTTTGATCGGACGGTTCGGAGAGGATCAAGCTTCATAAAATCAGAGTCGTTGGATTCCGATCCTGCGGCTATCAGCGCGTACCGGTTCGAGCGGCTGTGGATCTAATCCTCACCATCGAGATCTGATCGAACGGCTGAAAACGCTCGATACCCCTTCGGCCAGGCGCTTTTTCATAAGAGACCCTCTGTTTATTTGAAAACAACCCGCCGTCCCTCGGGCACTGTTGACTGAGTCTCGGGTTTCTTGCGCCGAGCCCCCTGTGCTTCTGTTTAATTGAGGCCCAGTCCAGAACTCGTTTAAATTGAATAAATGAATTAGAAAATGAGTTTTTAATATAAAAATAATTCCTAGAATTTATATAATCCATAGAAAATGCATATGAACTCCAAATTAATCCATTCCACTTCCTATAATTTTGTAATATTATTATTTATCAATTAGTGCCACTGGTTTTACATAAAAGTCACATTAAAATTGTTATCTTAATTAATCTTGTACTAAGCACATAGAATCTTTGGAAATCCATAACTTAAAATCTATAACTCCAAAATTAATGATTCCTGTCCCTAGAACCTTATTTTAATGTGTAGATTACTATTATGTATTTTGATTACTTGTTTGGTGTGATGTTAAATTTTGCCTACACTGTTTGTTTGAATTGCTACGACTAGCAGTGAGGTCACGAGTCATCTGAAGATCATCCTGGTACCTGGATTCTCAAGGCCCAGGCAAGTTGTGCCCTTGATCACTTCTTTTTACCCAGCCATGTTCTGATTAATCATAATGATCTGCATAGGTTAATTTTGATGGGACCCAATAGGTTACCCTAGTTTGTCTATCTTTATACCTTGTTTACCACTGAACTTTCTGGGTAGTACTTGCTAGTGCTATATGTGGTTTTGGGTATGAAGATTACACTATACATGATTATACTTTTGTTATCAGTTGTTATTTATGGTTCATGTTAAGATCATTATGTTAATTGGAACATGGAGCGACCACCCGGGAAAACAGTGCTACCACAAGGGAGGAATGGGACCCCTTGGCTGATTAATTAGGAAAGCTAGTGGAAGACTACCTTACCCGAAAGGGGCAAGGGCAGTAGGGAAGAGGTCAGTGTAGGGAGGCCCTCGGGAGGATTTTGCTGCGATGGCGGTCCTGCAAGGGATTCCTGCACTGGATCTTCCTATAAACTGTAGCGGGTTTTCGGAAGCTAGTGGAACTTTGTAAAGGCCTCGTAGTGGATCCCTAGCCATTCACCTCGGTAGTGTCTAAGGGCCTTGCAAACCCTGGCGGCATGGGATACACGACTTGTGGGTAAAGATGCGCAACCTCTGCAGAGTGTAAAACTGGTATACTAGCCGTGCTCACGGTCATGAGCAGGGTAAAGATGCGCAACCTCTGCAGAGTGTAAAACTGGTATACTAGCCGTGCTCACGGTCATGAGCAGCTCGGACCCTCACATGATTAATTTATGGAACTAAATTCAATTTGTCATAAGCATTGCATTGCAGGTGGTGTTGTTACTTTTATTCTATTACTTAATTGGGTTTGGTATTTACTTATACTTAGTAACTGCTAATAAAATTTTGACCAACTTTAAAAGCAATGCTCAGCTCTAACCATTTTCTTTGGTAAGCCTTACACTTCACGTGAGCTCCCACCTTTGGCGAGTTCATGCACATTATTCCCCACAACTTGTTGAGCAATGAACGTATGTGAGCTCACTCTTGCTGTCTCACATACACCACAGGTCAAGACCAGGTGCTGCAGGATGATGCTCATGGGGGATGCTGCGATGTGTTCGTGAGAGGTCTAGGTCGTCGTCTCCCAGTCAACTTTTGGGTTGCTGGACCGTTGTCTCCTTATTATGTAATTATTTATTTTGTATAGAACTCCTGTTATATATAAAGATGTGACATTCGATCCTGTGCCACTATACATCATATGTGTGAGACTTGGTCCCAGCATACCTGGTGTTTATGTTAACCCCGGGTTTTGGACCCCTAAAATCCGGGTGTTACAGAAGTGGTATCAGAGCAATGTTGACTGTAGGACGAAACCTAGATAGAACGGGACAACCATTCTTTACTTACCTTACTCTGATTCTTTTCTAAACTTATCTTAATCTTTTCTCATCTAATTCCGCTTTACTCTGATTATTCTTACCTTTTCTTTCTAAAGACAAATGGGGATTTCACACTTTGAAATCCTGTGCCTAAAGTGACCTTTAGGAATAGGAGACCTAATCTTAGGGACAAAAGCAAAACTATTTATGTAGATATTGGTATGCTTGAGTGTTTGTTCTTATGATACTTGTCTGATTAGGATCTTTGATTGAGTGTGATGGGTTGTGGAGTAATGTCCACAATTGCATCTGCATATACACATAGGTATAAAAATATATTTATAAAATAACTAGACAACCTAGATTATCCCCATTGGAACATATCTAGCTTAAGAGATTTATCTTATCCTAAAAGATCTCATTCCAAGCCAATTCATCTTATCTTAAAAGATTCTCCCTTATCTTAATAGATCCATCTTATCTTACAAGATACTCTCTTGCCTTAATAAATTCATCTTATCTTGAAAAGATTTTGTTATCCTAATAGATCTAACTGACCTCAAAAGATTATACCTTATCCTTATGAATTCATCCTACCCTAATTAGCATATTTATCCTAGTCTAAAATATCAACCATGATCTAATTCAAAGTAATTAGATATTGTCTAGACTAATCCGGTGATACCAATCTAGATCCCACCTAATCTAATATGATCCAATCTAAAGTAAGTTATTTAATAAATTAGTTAGTACTAGTGAAATGGATTAGACCTCACTCATATAAAAATGATTTAAGCTAAATTGATGCCCTAGATTAACCTGACCATATACATATGCAACTACCTTACCCCTCCGATAGTTGCATAATCCCTCTGTGTTAACCTAATAGAGCTTCTAACCTACCTACACCGTATACCCTATCCTATCCCAAAAGATTCTAACATATCCTAACAAGATATAACTTACCCTGATAAATCTATTCTAATCTAGATCATATCTAATTTAATATGGTCTAATCTAGTGTGAGTTACTTAATGCTGGTAGAAAGGATAAGGCCATACTCCTAAATCACTTAAGCCTAATTTGGAGACTTATATCAACTTGGCCATACACAACAACTCAATCTATATAACAAGTTACATAACTTATCCAACCAATAGAGCCATGATGAATGGTATAACCTTTCTAATCCCACCTAATAACAAATAAGCTTTTGACCTACATCATGTAGTATATCTCATCCATGTCTACCTTAACCATATTCCCCAGCCTGATAATATACACTAACTCCTAATCAATGAGACAAGCCTGGAGAAGATGATCAACTTCATCAAGAAAGGATGAGCACCAACTCAAGTCTTCAAGGATCAAGTGAGATCACCAAGGTTAATCAATATCCACAATCTTGGATGGAGTCTTTCCTTACCCCACCCTTTTCTTACCCAGACCTATCTATGCTTTAAAGACATTTTTTTTACCCTACATAGAAAAGTGGATATACATAAATATACCCATATGTTTCTAATTAATTCCTTATATAAGAAAAAAAAACAAATCTTTTGATATTGAAACCAACTAGAAACTAAAAGCAAAGACTACAAACCAAACTTGTTGGATCCCCTTTCTTTTTAATCTCGAGGACGAGATTATTTTTAAGGGGGGTAGGATTTGTGACACCCACTTTGTAATTGCTAGATAAAATACCAATAGAGAAAAACAATTTCTCTCTTTATGTGAGTTTGATCTTTATGCATCATCATATGTGAACACCATATTTTAAAACAGATAATTATAAAATATATGCCACTAACTCATTGCATCATGCTGAGATTTTTATTTTGTGTGCATTTTATGACAATATAAAAATAATGTAAAAAGAAATATATTAAAGTCCAAAGTGGAATTTGACATCTAAATGAAATTCTAGAAATTAGAAAAGAGAAAGAAATATTATAAAATACAAGATAAATTCATAAATGAATAGATCCTATATTGGTAAGTTCAAATTGAATATATAAACTGAGAATAAACTTGCCACAAAGTTTGGAAACTTAAACCTGGAATTGATTTGAAAATTTGAATTTGAAATAGAAAAGGAAAAATAGAAAGAAAAAGGAAAAAGAATAAACCCTGGTATTGGGTCGCTCCCCTCCTATTCGGCCCATCCCACCTTCCCTCTCGCGCCCAGCCCATCACCATCGCGCCCGGACTCACTGACCGGCGGGCCACCCTCGTCAGCGCTCCCTTTACCGCGCCTTCTCCCACTGGCATCCCGGGCCCACGCGGTCAGCCGTTCCCGTCGTCCGCGCATGCCTCGCTCTCTCTTCTCCCCGTGAGGCTTACATGTGGGTCCCGCGTGTCATATCCTTCCTTACCGAAACGGCCGCGCGCGCGTGGAGCTCAACGGAGCGCGCGGACTCCGCGAAGCTCGCCGGTGATCTCGGTACCCGTGCAACAGCCGCGATGCGCTCCCTGTGTATAAGTACGTGGCCGCGACCCCCCTCCTTTACATCTCTCTCCCCGGGACCGAGCTCTCTCCCCGCGTCTCCGTCCGCCGCCGGAGGTCTCCGCCCACGGTGGCGAATCATCCTCGACGCTTCAACTTAGGACTTCGCCGAGCCACCAGGAAGACATCTCTGCCAGTGTTCGATGGGATTGAGCCTCGAGGCGGTCTCAATTCCTCACCGAAGTTCATGCACCGCCGCGGGTCCGCCCGCCGCCGTGGCCTGCCTCTGCCGGTGGTCTATCTGCTTGGTAACTCACCTCACCGTGCTCGCCAAGTCCCCCTCTACGCTTAGCTCGGTCCGATTTGGGTTTGGCGCTCCGGGACGGCCGATTGGCAGCCTTGCCGGCGTGCTCCGCCGCGCGCGCGGGGCGGCGCCGTCGTGCGAGTGCGTCCTGTTGGGGCGAGGGCTGTGGCCCGTTGGATTCACCAGCGATGGCTCAGATTAGAACGAGGACACCGGTTCGGCCTGATCCGTTCTGGATCGTTCGCCTTTGATCGGACGGTTCGGAGAGGATCAAGCTTCATAAAATCAGAGTCGTTGGATTCCGATCCTGCGGCTATCAGCGCGTACCGGTTCGAGTGGCTGTGGATCTAATCCTCACCATCGAGATCTGATCGAACGGCTGAAAACGCTCGATACCCCTTCGGCCAGGCGCTTTTTCATAAGAGACCCTCTGTTTATTTGAAAACAACCCGCCGTCCCTCGGGCACTGTTGACTGAGTCTCGGGTTTCTTGCGCCGAGCCCCCTGTGCTTCTGTTTAATTGAGGCCCAGTCCAGAACTCGTTTAAATTGAATAAATGAATTAGAAAATGAGTTTTTAATATAAAAATAATTCCTAGAATTTATATAATCCATAGAAAATGCATATGAACTCCAAATTAATCCATTCCACTTTCTATAATTTTGTAATATTATTATTTATCAATTAGTGCCACTGGTTTTACATAAAAGTCACATTAAAATTGTTATCTTAATTAATCTTGTACTAAGCACATAGAATCTTTGGAAATCCATAACTTAAAATCTATAACTCCAAAATTAATGATTCCTGTCCCTAGAACCTTATTTTAATGTGTAGATTACTATTATGTATTTTGATTACTTGTTTGGTGTGATGTTAAATTTTGCCTACACTGTTTGTTTGAATTGCTACGACTAGCAGTGAGGTCACGAGTCATCTGAAGATCATCCTGGTACCTGGATTCTCAAGGCCCAGGCAAGTTGTGCCCTTGATCACTTCTTTTTACCCAGCCATGTTCTGATTAATCATAATGATCTGCATAGGTTAATTTTGATGGGACCCAATAGGTTACCCTAGTTTGTCTATCTTTATACCTTGTTTACCACTGAACTTTCTGGGTAGTACTTGCTAGTGCTATATGTGGTTTTGGGTATGAAGATTACACTATACATGATTATACTTTTGTTATCAGTTGTTATTTATGGTTCATGTTAAGATCATTATGTTAATTGGAACATGGAGCGACCACCCGGGAAAACAGTGCTACCACAAGGGAGGAATGGGACCCCTTGGCTGATTAATTAGGAAAGCTAGTGGAAGACTACCTTACCCGAAAGGGGCAAGGGCAGTAGGGAAGAGGTCAGTGTAGGGAGGCCCTCGGGAGGATTTTGCTGCGATGGCGGTCCTGCAAGGGATTCCTGCACTGGATCTTCCTATAAACTGTAGCGGGTTTTCGGAAGCTAGTGGAACTTTGTAAAGGCCTCGTAGTGGATCCCTAGCCATTCACCTCGGTAGTGTCTAAGGGCCTTGCAAACCCTGGCGGCATGGGATACACGACTTGTGGGTAAAGATGCGCAACCTCTGCAGAGTGTAAAACTGGTATACTAGCCGTGCTCACGGTCATGAGCAGGGTAAAGATGTGCAACCTCTGCAGAGTGTAAAACTGGTATACTAGCCGTGCTCACGGTCATGAGCAGCTCGGACCCTCACATGATTAATTTATGGAACTAAATTCAATTTGTCATAAGCATTGCATTGCAGGTGGTGTTGTTACTTTTATTCTATTACTTAATTGGGTTTGGTATTTACTTATACTTAGTAACTGCTAATAAAATTTTGGCCAACTTTAAAAGCAATGCTCAGCTCTAACCATTTTCTTTGGTAAGCCTTACACTTCACGTGAGCTCCCACCTTTGGCGAGTTCATGCACATTATTCCCCACAACTTGTTGAGCAATGAACGTATGTGAGCTCACTCTTGCTGTCTCACATACACCACAGGTCAAGACCAGGTGCTGCAGGATGATGCTCATGGGGGATGCTGCGATGTGTTCGTGAGAGGTCTAGGTCGTCGTCTCCCAGTCAACTTTTGGGTTGCTGGACCGTTGTCTCCTTATTATGTAATTATTTATTTTGTATAGAACTCCTGTTATATATAAAGATGTGACATTCGATCCTGTGCCACTATACATCATATGTGTGAGACTTGGTCCCAGCATACCTGGTGTTTATATTAACCCCGGGTTTTGGACCCCTAAAATCCGGGTGTTACAATTTTACAAAGGATTTGCAAAAACAAAACTAGTGGTGCAAGCGTGGTCCAAAATTTTAAATAAGAAGAAAACAATCCATGCATATCTAGTTGAAATAATTATATTGGTTTTATTCCAAACAACCTTTGCACTTACCTTATGCAAACTAGTTCAATTCTGCACTTATACATTTGCTTTGATTTGTGTTGGCATCAATCACCAAAAAGGGGGAGATTGAAAGGGAAATAGGGTCAAACCTTTTCCTAAATAATTTTGGTGGTTGAATTGCCCAATACAAATAATTGGACTAACTAGTTTGCTCTAGAATATATGTTCTACAGTTGCCAAAGGTTCACAACAAACCAATACAAAGTTAAAAGAAAGGGTTCAAAACAAAAGAGCAAAGATAACCGAAGGCTACCCTGATCTGGCACATCGGACTGTCCGGTGTGCCACCGGACAGTGTCCGGTGCACCAGGGTGGATCAGCTCAAACTCCTCAACTTCAGGTTTCTGGAAATTGCTCTCCGCTATAATTCACCGGACTGTCCGGTGTGCCAGCGGGAGTAACGGCTAGCGCGCCAACGGTCGTCTGCAAAAGGTGAACAGTGATCTACAGTATGCGGACTGCGCGCGCAGAAGTCAAAGCAGGCGCAGAAGGCGCACCGGACAGTGAATAGGACATGTCTGGTGCACCTAACACTCTAACACTAAGGCTCAGATTTACATAGGCTGAGACGATATTTTTTAAAAGGAAATTGGGTCAACCATTTTCCTATGATTAATTTTGGTGGTTGATGACCAACACAAACCACGGGGACTAACTAGTTTGTCTATAATTCATCTATTACAGGTGCATAAGGTTCAACACAAACTAAGAAAGAAATCAAGTTAGTGATACAATTAAAAATAGAGCAAGATTTAGAGTGTGCTGGAAAATGGTGCACCGGACACTGTCCGTGCGCCGGCCAGGCGCCCTCCAAACCAGCCACTCTCGGGTTTCTGCTAGGAGCGCTCCGCTATAATTCACCTGACTGTCCGGTAAGTCAGCGGAGCAACGACTTCCTGCGCGCCAACGGTCGACTGTGCAGAGCAACAGTGAGCTACAGTGTCGCGGCAGAAGTCAGAGGGCACCGTACTGTCCGGTGCAGCAAGCCGACAAGACTTCCCAACGGTCAACTGCTCTGAACCCTAATGGACGCGCTGATGTGGCACGCACCGGACAGTGCACATCGCTAGCAGAAATCAGCCAACTGCTAGAAGTGGTTGGGAGGCTATAAATACCCCCGACCACCTCATTCACTCCCATCTAAGCCTTCTGAAATCTTCATTCATTGCAAGAGCAAAAGCCCAACACTTCAAGACACAATCGAAGCAATCAATCCACTCAAAGCCCCAAAATCAACTCTAGTGCATTAGGGCTTGTGAGAGGATCACTTGTGCTCTTTTGTTGCTCTTGTCGCTTGGATTGGCCTTTTTTCCCTTCTATTTTCTCAAGTGACTTGTAATCGAAGCAAGAGACACCAAGTGTGTGATGGTCCTTGCGGGGTCTAAGTGACCCGTGAGATTAAGGAAAAGGCTCACTCGGTCTAAGTGACCATTTGAGAGAGGGAAAGGGCTGAAATAGACCCGGTCTTTGTGACTTCTTCAACGGGGACTAGGTTCTTTGGAACCGAACCTCGGTAAAACAAATCATCGTGTACACTCGCTTTGATTCTCGTTTGATTTGTTTTCCCTCTCTAATGTTTCCTTGCTAGTACTGATTTCAGTTGGCTCCCATATGTCATCCGCATTCTTTGAGCAACTCTAAGCAAGAGAAACATTCTTTTTACTTGAATTTAATTCTAACGCTAACCCCAGTCTTAATGTGTGTTTGAAGTTGATAAATTTCAGGTTTCGTCTATTCACCCTCTCTCTAGGCGACTTTCAATTTTCCTTGTTAGAATTTGTATGTAAACATTGAGTACTTCGCATTTTTTATATTATGAGGAGCTTAAATACATGAGGTTATGTTTTTTTTGCTATTTTAGGTTTATTATTTCTAAATTTTTTGTTTGTTTCGACACTTAGGAAGTGTTTGAATGTGCTAGAGCTAATAGCTAGTGGCTAAAATTAGTTGAGAGATCCAAACACCCTAACTAAAAGTTCAGCTATTAGCTATTTTTGGTAAATTAGTTAATAGTTAGGTAGCTATTTGTTAGCTAGCTAATTAAAGTAACAATTTTTAGCTAATTAACTATTAGTTGTAGTGAATTCAAACACCCCTAGCCACATGTTTTTAATCCATCTTGGGCAAATTTTTTCACCTCCCGTGAGTTGTTTCAAGGTCCGAGAACTAGTCCCAGCTTCTTGTGCAGACCGATTCTCACCATTTCCCATGTATTCAAGGCCCGAGAACTAGTCCCAAACACGAACATCACTTAGGCTTTGATTCCTTTAGTCAAGGACTTATGGAACTAAAGTTTGGTCTCTAACTTGTTTGGTTGTAGAAACTAAAACTATTTAGAACACGTTAAATAAATCATAGGATGACCAAAATAACACTTAGTACTCTCTTCCATTAGTACAACTGAAATAAAGTAGGACAAAAGATAAAATTAATATGTTTTAGTCTCTTTAGTCAACCATTGAGAGATTAGAGACTAAAATAGTTTAATCTCTATTTTAATCCACCGTTTGGCAATTTAGAGATTAAAATGGAGAGACTAGTCCATCAAACCAAACGGAGCCTTAGTTTAAATGGTTGATCCTCTAGCATGGTTTGTCTCAAACATCTCCAATAAAACCATGTTTGATTACTTTAGTCACCTAACTAAACTTTAGTGAGTAAAGTTCACTATATACGACGTTTGGTTCTAGTGACTAAAATTAACTAAAGAGAATTAACTAGTGCAAATAATGATTACATTACCTCTATTAATTAGTGGTGTAGCTATTAATTAGTGGTGCTACACGAAGAAAGAGAAAAGAGCAAGTGAGGTCAAAATCCTAGTCTCTTTTAATCACCCTTTTGGTGACTAAAGAAATAAAGTTTAGTCACTCCATTTTAATCACCTTGTTTGCTTCTAAAACTAGAAGTGACTAAAGTTCAGTCACTAAACTTTTATCACCCCCAACAAAACGGGCCTAACACCTCATTTAATGAGTAATTTATATACTTGTTGAACTATATGCTAACTTTATATTTAGAGTAATATGTAAATAAACCATGCATGGTTAATTTTAGGTTTTGTATTCTCGGTGCTTCATGATGGCTTCTCGCTAAAAGTGACCACCTACAATTAGCAACCTGCATTCTACTGTTAGAAATTCTTTTGGGCGGGTCGGTTTTGCTCAAACAGGCCTAAGCCTACCGATCAGCTGGCATCAAGACACATTTGTGCGCAGAGTGATTCCGTCATCCATGCTACGACAACGTGCTGCCATGTTCTGAAAGAAGATAAGTTCTTCATACCAGTACTCCATCCCAGCACCTTTCAATCAGAAGGGTTCATAAAACCGATACAATCCACCACCACCTGCAAAGGACACCAGAATAATACAGCATGATGCACAAAGAAACCTGCTAGACACCAAGGAGATTGCCCTCTGTCGGCATGGTTGGTCCCACCACGGAAGCGGAAGCAACCACTTCACAACAGGAACAGATGAAGGGTCAGTAGCTCCGACTGAAACCCGAAGGGCTCTGTTCATTGACCGCCGCTTCATCAAGGAATAATTTATTTTCCATCAAACATCAGGGTCATAAACATCTAAATTAACACCCGAACCCTAAATACATTGATGGTACACACAAAACATTCACATGTATTTGTCTTGTGCCAAGTGATGGCCCCCTATTCCTTATACCCAAGTAAATGTCAGGGAAAATGTACAGCCTGCTCCACTAGCCACGTTAAACCACTCCCAGTTAGAAAATATCCTGTACCAACCTGAAATACACAAAACATATCAGTTACCACGTCGGCTGGACTAGCAAAAACTACAGACACTCACATTGACTCAATTCATGCTAAACAATCAAGCAGACGTATTTTGAAACAATATTCACATAAGCAGTGTTTTTAAGGCATCGCGTAGGCGTCCTTGAAGCCTAGCCAAAAGTAGAGAGCTGAGAGGATTAGAGAGCAGAACATAGGAAATCGATAGAAAACCAACAAGAAAGGCCATGCAGCCACCTCCTATCTCATCCCCCACCAAATCTGGTGCTGCCGGCCACCGCATAGTTCCCACCTGGGTCATCTGCGGCAAACCAGCGGCAGCTGAACCAGAATGGAGACATGACAGAAATCGATCAGAGAACAATAGCGAGGGCAGCAGCAGTGAGAGGCAAGAGAGGGACAGAGGCCGAGTTGCGTGCGCGCAAGCAAGAGCAATGTGTGGGATACAAGTAACAAGCAAGCTTTCTGGAGACAACCCTACACAAAACCAAGCATATATAGCTAGCATTAGAAGGATAAGTGTAGGCTACGATCATTCGGTTGATTGCTGATCAGATCCTACCAGTTTTTGTTTGCTTCTTTTTATCCTGGTCAACTTCATTTTTATTTCATAGGGCATTGGAGTTCAACATGTTTAATTACCACTCAGCTACTTGAATCACAAAAACTGCAATGAAATAGTTCATAAAACATAGCAACAAATCCATCACATGAAGAGGCTAATCATCTGTCCTTACCATTAGATGAACTCTATGGAGATCCCACTTGGATCATATAGAACACTTGAATCTTACCAGGTTAATGCAACAAAGCATCCACACTGGTGTTTCTCTTTGTATCAACCAGAATAACCTGATAGCCCTCCACAATAAAAATCAAGATTCTGGAAGCCAACTTTGCCAGATTAATAGCAAAGTCAGCTATCCCAGTGTGATGTCCGAACTACTCTGAATCAGAATCTAATGACAAACACAAACGAGGCCTAACAGACCGTGGTTGGCGAGGATGAGAAAATATATTTTCAATCCTTCTCAGGTTTAGATTAGATCCATTACATCTGTCATTGTTCATGCTTGGGAGAGCAGAAGCTGCAATTGAGAACAAAAAAAATGTTACAACAATAACATTAATAGTATACAGATAGATATCATTGAGAACACAACAGCAATAAGTTAAAAAGGTTAAAAAATCAACGTTAAATTCATAGTTTGGTACTACAAATTTTGGTTCAATGAATCTGGACTCACATTTGACCTTCATAGTTCATACAAGTTGATAAGAAATCGAAAACCTTCAGAAATTAGGTATTGATTAAATTCAGTTCACGGTCATAGGTATGTACAGACATCATTTTGACAATTTTGAGTACAAGGGGATAAGTAGAGCCACTCAGCATCGTGTCATCTAATACCCAGAAGTAACCAAGGGCAGATTCTAAAATTGCTAAATTTTTACTCATGCATTTTATTGACTAGAGAATTAAATAGTTTATTGGGATAATGGGATCCATTTTAAGATATCAGACTTTGAACATTTTCTATGGAAAAAAGTATGACCTAAGATGCCTGCCTTCAAAAGTTAACCTCGATGATCCTGGAAATGGTTGACAGGCTACCAAAGAGAAGTGTAGCAAACCGTTATCTTTAGGAACAAAATGATCACAAAAGAGAAGAATTAAATTCATAAAGGGAGACAAACCAGCATCAAGTAAAGGTTCAACTCCTGCCTCTTTTGATGGAACTTTTGGCTGTGATTTTAGGCCATCAACACTTGTAGGTTCTTCATTACCCCCTCCACCAGCCGCAAGCGTAAGAGATATCCTCCAATCGTCAGGGTGGACTCCATTTGGAGTATTAGCGCGCTCACTCAGTTCTTCCTGAAGGGGAACAGTAGAAGGTTGACTTGGAAGGAAAATTTGCAAAGATGGATCGTCACCTGCTAAAGCCAATGGGTTATCAACCAAGCTTCCATGAACATCATTACTGTTTCGGCAAATTGAGACATCGTGAGCTGCAGATGGATCCTCTATGCCAACATTACAGTCAAGGGAGTAGTCTTCGGGTGTAATACTAAAGGAATTATGTGGACCAACAAAAGGATTGCCAACATCAGTATCAGTCCCAAAAAACTGGAACCCTTGCTCTGGTTGTGGATAAGAATGCATTTGCCAATTATTTATTTCAAAATCACCAGTATTGTTGCTCAATAAACCAAGGCCACTTGTACCAGCCCCAGCATCCTCCTGGTACCCTTCAGGATATCCAGATACAGCAGCATCAGTGACGAAAGGGAAACTGTCACCATTTGTAGGAGTATTTGCATAGACAGCTGGCAGGCGAACAATCGGGTCATTTTCTTCATCAGAATCACTAAGAACAATGACATCTGCAGCATTATGTTGTGGCTCTTGTTGCCTATCCTCTGTATTGTATGTTTGACCAAAGTTATGCGCAAAACTGTCAAACTCTTGGTTCAATGATATATCAAACTGAATACTACCCCCTTCTTGGTTCACACTTACATCTTCACCATCTCTGCAACTCCCAGTGGGGCTACTGATCATAGGTACTATGTTTGGTATTGAGTACCCCGTGTTGTTTTGGATGTGATTTCTAACCACGGGTTTCTTATCATCTGGTTTACTGCTAACCTGCCATAATCCATTAGGGGTTTTTTTAATTCCAAGTTTCAAAGTTCTATGTCCATCAGAAGTGCCCTCTCTCTTGAACTCATTAACACTAACGACACCAGGGTTTGTATCTTCCTTTGAGTCACAAAGAGTACCATCAGGCATATGCCACTGAGATAGATCTCTGGTAGCGGCATCACCCTTCACACGCCATGACCCATCAGGTTTAACATCAAGCTCATTAACATCTTCACTGCAATTGTGCAACTACATCAAAATGAAAACAGAAATCAACTCACATAACAAATTCTGGCGAAATGCATAAAATGTGAGATGAAAACTTACCAAAGATGTAATCCGGTTGAAATAAGGGTCGATCATCAAGTTCTCAAGAGAGTAATTCTTTAAACATATTGGGCATTGCCACTGCACAAAAGAACAGTAAATCAGGAAGGTAGGATGCAAAATATGAAACCATGTAAAATGAAAAACATGATATAAATCAATCAAGTGTGGCAGAAGAGCACTTATATAGGGTAAGGATGGTCTCCTCATCCCTAATCCCTATGCCCCATATGTACTACTGTCCAAGGGTAGCCTAATTTGGCGAACCTTGCATGAATCTCAAGCATGGCGTGATCTGATCATGCATTCACGCCCACAAAATTATTAACAGACCATTTTTTTCTATCTCCACTTTATTTCCTACTAGAAAACAACAATAGAAAATGGCACTCTTGGGTATTCATCGTCAGATATATTGAGCCAGTCCATACTCTTATTGTGCAGGCAAAAATTAGGCCTGGCCTGGACCAACTACAGAAAATGTTCAAAACAGGCCTAGTTTACATATATATTTGAATGTGCTTCTGCAAGCACAATCTGACCTTGCGTGAGCGTTGATTCAATTCCACAAAAGTTTCAAGATCAAAACAACCCATGTGAACACAAGGCTTGAACCTTCCAGCAATCCTCATTCTGGATCCGCTATTCTGAAAAATAAAAAATATGTTAGATACAATTCCAAATGCAAACTTCACCGGAGCGGCTTAGCTAAACATGACAGCTATAGCTAACCAGAAAATATATGCTTTAAAGACCTATTATAATGATTATATTTGCTTTTGAGCAAATACATAACAGTTAGCATGTCAGGGCATAAGGAGGCCCACGGAGGGGTTGCGGCAGCAGCAGTCATGGGTCCTTCAAGGGGGATTAGATAAGGATAGTTAGAGATAAGATTAGAAGATTAGTTGAGATTATCTAGGATATTAGTTGAGATTATCTAGGAAGGTTATCAGTTAGTAGTTGTTGAGAGTTTTAAGGAGATAAGGATCTCTAGCTAGATAGGGGTGGCCAGCTGGCCTATTTATGTAATCAATGGATGAGAAATAAAGTAGGCAAGAATTAGAAGGGAGAAACCCTCCTCTTGCTCGGCCGTGGGCAGAGGCCCCCGGCCGACGTTCCTGCCCATCGATACACCTCTCTAATCCCTCACCGATCTAGCGACCATAACATCTGGTATCGGCTAGCTTGGGTTTCGATCTGATCCCATGGCTTCTGCTGCCAATTCCGCGGTGTCATCCTGGCAATCGGCGTCCCCATCTCCATGGACTGCGCCACATGTCACCTTCGTCACGCCGAACAGGCAACCGGCGTCCCCATCTCCATGGGCTGTGATGCATGCCACCTTCGTCACGCCATCCTGGCAACCGGCGTCCCCATCTCCATGGGCAGCATCGCCTGCCAATTTTGTCACCACATCCTGGACGCCGGTGTGCCCATCTCCAGGGACAACGCCAAATTTCCTCACATCATCTTCGTTGACGGCGTCTCCGTCCCCATGGGCGACGCCACTAGGGGCAGCCACGGCTCAACAATCACCAGCTCCATCGATGGGGGACTTGTGGACCAACATAAAGGTTGATCTCGCAAAGATGCAAGCCACGCTCCAGAAGGTTGAGCAAGGGCTGCTGCAAATCAAGGCAGCAGTGCAACATGAGCAGCACCAGCTGGCGTTGTCCGCACGGCTCCAGACGTCGGCGGCTGTGGGCATACAAGCTGCTGCTCGTGGCTTCCTTGCACGACGGAGAGTGCGGGAGATGCGCCGGCAGATGCTCGAGGCAGCCTTGGTGACGGTTGACCTCAGCACACGGATGTGCGACCTCGCCCTGTCAGACGGCCATCAGCAGTAGCATCGGGCCGCTATCTCCAAGTGCGAGCATGGTACGTGTCCCGCGGGCGACGAACTTCAGCTCTACGGTAGCGGCGGTAGGGAAGGCACTCCCCTCGTCATCGGCAAGGGCGCTCTATTTAGCGCCACCACATTCCGCTACCGACCGCCACGAGGGCGCCTCCGCTGGTTATTGTTGCGACCTATTCCAGGTGCCCGTCCATGTGCTCCCCTTTCCAGATGGCGTCCATGGGATCCAGGTGGCAGCACAAGTGCAAGTACAATACGCGAAGGGTGTCCGCCTTATCTTATAGGGTCAAAAAAATTCAGATTCGAAATAATAAGATAAGTCGAGATGTAAAAGGCTTGTCTTCTAGGTGTCTGGTTTTGGGTCAAGTAGACTCGGTCTTTGAGCATCCGTCATGCTGCAGCTCGAGGACGAGCTGCTTGTCCAGGAGGGGTGTAGTGTCAGGGCATAAGGAGGCCCACGGAGGGGTTGCGGCAGCGGCAGCAGCAGTCATGGGTCCTTCAAGGGGGATTAGATAAGGATAGTTAGAGATAAGATTAGAAGATTAGTTGAGATTATCTAGGATATTAGTTGAGATTATCTAGGAAGGTTATCAGTTAGTAGTTGTTGAGAGTTTTAAGGAGATAAGGATCTCTAGCTAGATAGAGGTGGCCAGCTGGCCTATTTATATAACCAATGGATGAGAAATAAAGTAGGCAAGAATTAGAAGGGAGAAACCCTCCTCTTGCTCGGTCGTGGGCAGAGGCCCCCGGCCGGCGTTCCTGCCCATCGATACACCTCTCTAATCCCTCACCGATCTAGCGACCATAACATAGCAGCTCTCCTAATACTACTCAGCTAAATAGGCACAGAACCACCTGACAGAATAAAGGTGGTTTGCTACCCGCCTATACCTATGAATAAAAAAATGAAAAAGGTAAATGGTAGTGACATATTGTAACAAAGCCAAACAAAAAATGTCATAAAAAAGATATATGCAGAACAAGACGCACAGGGCAACGAAGGTTGACTGTAACAGATTCAGTAACCACTTCCAGATCGCTATCACTATCAGCATTGTCCGTAGCACCTCCACCTCCAAGACAGCGACGAACACGAGCAAGAGCATCCTCAAAAGACTCCCCTTCACCTTCCTTTGGGATCAAGTTTAATACCTGGACGTTAATAATAGTGTCAAGAAGAGAAGAGTAAGTGGAGCATAACTTGGTGAATAATGCAATATATGTGTTTTTCCTTTCTGGGATAATTATTTTTTCTATTATGTTTTTAGAATTCTGGGATAGTAGGTTTTATAATAGAATAAGTATTTTTCCTTTCTGAGATAATTCTTTTTTCTGAAACATAACAGAGAATTCTAAAAAAGAGACAGCTTAAAACAAGAATTGTCAACACAAAATATTGCTGTCTAGATGATATTTAACATGAAACAAGATAAAAGTTCACAATACATAGGGACCATTTACAAAACAGAAAATCATGTGAACCTAGTCATTTCAACTATATGATAAGTAGAAAGCTAAATGAACAAAACCTGAGGAACAGTCCTCCTCCTAACAATTCGAACTCCAAAGCAAAAGGTTCGAGCATCCACTCTAGATAAGCTAATTTTGTTGATCCCTTCTCTACTGCATGTGGTTACCTGCAAAAACATATAAGAATGGCAGGTTTAACCTATGAACAGAACTTGGGAAAAAATCAGAGTAATACAACATTGCAGTCAAATTATCATATCAACTACAAAACTGAAACGAGACCTTCATCCGCTAGACATGTGCACCCAATTGCTTTCCGTCTCTGAATGACAGATACAGATAGAAGTGTGTAACTTAAATCTTACATCATAGCTTGTTTCGTATCAGCACTAGAAATTTCTTGATAAACCCTGTCAGTGGCTATTGCACCATGGACTTGCCTTGCATCAACTACAGGGATATGTGCTAATGTGTTATTTAATTTTTTGGGGGGAATGGTCTATTAATATAATGCTCTCATGGTTTATTTCATATTGTTTTTCTGTTATTTTGCCTTCTCCAATGGTATTCTTATATTTACATCCTACTATTCCTATGATGCAGGTTGCAGGATAGCATCATCGAATATGAAGTTGTGTCCAAACTTATGGTAAGATGCTTTCTGCCAAAAATGAGAAAATAGTATCTGTAGATCACATTGTCACATGAACCAGATCACAAGAATGACATGATACATGCCACAACCAAGTTCGATGTAGAAATAAGCAGAGTAGAGTTTGAAATAGGAAATGTGATTGGGGATGGGATAGGAGAGTTGCTGGAGACAGCCTAAGCCACAAGAGTCAAGACCTCAAGTGGCTGGAGGGAATATAATCCACAAGAGTCAAGACATGAAAACAAGCTTAATGCAGGCATACTTAAAAACTCGACCGGCGGGGGTAAGACAGCCCCGAGCATTATATTAAGACCTCACGCAGGTCGAGAAAACCCCCCAAACCTCTGCCCCACCCATACACAGCGACAACGTAGCCCATGTGAGAAACGACCACAGCCAGGACCGGACCTTAGACATGTGCTTTGGCGTGGGGGATTTTTTAACCACAGCCTGAAATTCGCTCTCATGGGGAGTCAAACTCGGGACCTAAGGAGTGCTACTCAGACCACCTAACCAACTCAACTAGAGGCCCTTTCGCAAGGCAAGGCATACTTAATGATACCAACCCCATCCATTTTTAAGTGTGAAGTATATGAATGTTACTAACCCCTTCATATACTTCACACTTCAAAATAGATGAAAAATAAGTGTATGTTGTGTTCTAATGGAGTTCATTTAAAAGGCACAAGTAAAACCAACAAAACATGCCCAAGAAGATGGTGGAAATGGTTGTTAGACACCCCCACCCCCAAAAAAATGAAATAGAGGTAGTACCAAATGTCCAACCAGTATCTAGATCCTACCAGTGGGACAAAGTAAGAATAAACTCACCAGTGGCCCATCATCCCGCCCATTTATCCCTAGTAACTGAGAACCGGGCCTGGTCATTACTCGTACAGGAATACCTGAACAAACAGAACTAAATATCACACTGGTAATCCCTTAATTTCACAGAAGTATGAATGTAAATTAAACTTGTATGGCTCAGATATATGTATCTATACAGCATATAAGCCAAGATTTGTGCCACAATGCATTTTAATAAATCCAAGTTGTACAAGAAAATTTAAACATTACCATTCACTTGCAATTCTGCATATTGAGGCCATTGCATCCTGAACTGGACTTTGTCATTTATAAGGATGCACCAAACCTGTCCACAGACCCACAACACAATCGGTAGTTAACAGGACTGTGCAACAGAACCAGTGAGTGTATCCAGGTGTTTTTCTTTGTTGAATAGGACATGATAAACCTTAATTCATCAAATCGATACCTTTTGGCAGCACTCAATGTAATACTCACGTCTATATCGCACACACAATTTACAAATGATTTAAGTAGATAACTCATAATTAAGGTAGACATGAAAAATCAAAGACATTTGATGTTAGACAAAGGCCATAATAATCCGTAGTTATTTTCCTTAAATGTACCATGCATGAACACTATGTTAAAGAGGTTGATTCAATGACAAAGTTCAGTGACTCCAAGTGACCTAATCTCACATACATCAATGTTATCCTAAGGTTTATTTATGGCATGATTTATGGCATAGCATAATCATCAATGTACTATACGTGAACTCTATATTAGAGAAAAAACATAATCATCTGCGGTTAAGATTTATTTATGGGGTAGCAGCATCGTGACATTAATAAAGTGTGCAAGATTTTTATCAGAATCTAGGCAAATGAAACTTAGGTTATGGAGGAGAGAGTAAACCTGAAGATCATATTCTTGTCTCTGAACTGTTTCTCTATCTGCTCGGGAAAGTTGGAAAGTCTTCTCCACAATTTGAGGTACACTTGCTCTAGAGATATGAAGGTTTCACAAGGACACATTTATGCATCAGCAACACAGTAACATCAATGCAGATAATATACAAACTAAAATAGCAGAATAGTTAAGTCTACTCAGATGGCATGCTATTGGGCATGTTTGGTTCAGCTTTTTTCTAAGGAACTTTTCTGAGAATCTAGCTGTGGAAAGAATCTGAGTATCGTGGAATTTACATGCGGAGGAAGGTAAAAGAGTCCATATGGTTTAGGATGTAGAAAGTGACGGTTTCCTACTATTGAAATGACTCAGCCGATTCTGTGTTCACGTTGATTTTGTATGGTTTTGACTAAAGTAATTTTCATATAAGTGGGCTGAAAAGTTGAGCGTTTGGCAGTCTACAGCAGCTTCTGGTGGCCAGAAGCTGAAAAAAGTTGCAACAAACAGGGCCATTATCTAGCATATATGGGCCAAAATGACAACTATTGACCACCTTATCTTGCGCAGGAGAACTGTGCATCATTATGTTAAGAAGAAAAAAAGTCCAAAAGAAGACCAGTACAAACCGCCAAGAAAAAGGCAGCCAAGGATAAAAAAACAAAGGCTATTACATAGAACATAGAAACTGAAACGACCATCTCCCCTTCCACTATAAAGAACTACGGCCACATGCCTCTAAGGCCTGCAGCCCCTGCTAAACACCAAAGCCTAGCATCCTCTTTTATTGACCACCTTATGATAGAAATGTCGGCATATATCATATGTTGCATGCTTTGTCAGACTGATAACACATCTTAACAATTAAGAACAGACCAATGAACATTGTACTTTTAAAGATGTGGAAAATTCTCACACCAATGTTCTACATGCAAATGAGCACTAGTGTTCTACATTCATATCAATGAGCAAAAACTTGTATTAACAATCAACAAGACCGCAAGGGTTATCATATCAAATCTAACAGTGAAATTTAATCACTAACCAAAGATTCTGAACTGAAGTATATATGGCTGTTGTTGAAGATATTAGTGTCTTCCGATTGGGTAACAAGGATTTATTTATGTACAGCACAATATCAATGGCATAATATAGATATCCATATGGTTAAAATAATAATTCCTGACAACAATAGAGCGACAATTTTCCCTCAACTAAAATTAACATTCACTATTACACATGTAATGTAGTATTGACAACTGCCCCCACCCCACTCCACCCACCAACAAAAAAAAATAAAAAATAAAAACAATTAAACAAATGCACAATAGGTAAGGAAATGATTATTTATAAGATAAAATATGGCCACCACAAGAAGTTCCATTATATACCCACCCATCATTTCCAACACCAGATGACATAAATTTCACAGGTAGTAATGGATTTCCTGTAGTCACCCAAAACCTGCAAATTCGAAGGGTGGAATTAAACAATGAGAACAGAATTGCAGACGATAAGAAATTCTAAGTAAAGTTATTCAAGTGCAATGCCAACACAGATTTACATGTATCATCAGCAGGTTTTGTTCATAAAAAACAAAAAATACATTCGAGGATCTAACCAAAAGGCATAGTAACTTCAATTGCATAGAAAACTAGAAACATCAAGCATTTTAGTCTTCAATAATTAGGCTACTTTACATGTTATATTTGTTCCAAAAGGAAATAAACAATCAGCATGTTCTACCCAAGCAAATAGAAGAAAAAGCTTAGGTCTTAAGGCGCACTATCACCTCAGGCAAAGACAACAAAGAGTGCCGCTTAACATACGGGGTGATCATACAAGTATCCAGCTTGAAAAATCACAGAATGGGTGTAACAGTTCACATAATACATTCAAAAGGTTCAGCGCATAACCCAGTTAAAAATGGATAGCTCAATAGCATCCATATCTGTACCAAGTACCGACATAAAAACATATCAAAATAAAAACATTCCATCAGACAACCAAGCAACCAGTAGCACGGGCTGTTAAACAAGAGGTCATGGGATCAATTACCAGTTTACCAAAACAATCAATTGTAGGAATAGGTAGAACAAAAGATGGTTCTAACAAACCCTGTGTGAGTGAAAAAAGGCACCCTAAAAAAGGTAAACCATACAGGAAAGGGAAACCATATCACAGTTCATTGTAGGAATAGGTAGAACAAAAGATGGTTCTAACAAACCCTGTGTGAGTGAAAAAAGGCACCCTAAAAAAGGTAAACCATACAGGAAAGGGAAACCATATCACAGTTCATTCGCATCATCTTAGCTATAGCAGGACATTCCAAGGGCCAATCATGAAAAAAATATAGTGAAATAAAGAAAGCCAAACAGACTAGAGCAGAACATACGGGTCTGCCCGTTTCAGTCGGCACAGTTCACAATAAAAATGAGGTGGAATATCAGGGCCAGCACCCTCCGTGGGCTTATCTGGAATGAGTACGCAGGTAATATGCTGCCACACCTGGCATTTGCCATCTTCGCACTGCAGGAAACAAGACAGCAAGATAAAAGATTAACAAGGCGCATGACACCAAAAGAAACTGGTTGCAGTTAAGAGAAACTGTGTTCACGTCATATGTGCCTTTCAAATGAAAACAAAATACATGCACATATATAAAAGGGTTACCTTAATCATATTGTCATTTAGCAATGTGCTATTGCAAAGGCAGCGGACCTTAGTATCCACATGGTAGAAGTCAGTCGCTTCCTCTTTGGGCCTGAAATGACTGAAATCTGATCCACTGTGGCTCCTAGAGGGAAGGTCAGGAGCACATACTTGCATTTTCCTGCTAATAAAAGCACCGAGGCACAAGGAGGAAATAAGTCGATGACTTCATGTGACGTAGTCAACTCTCTGGTATGTATTCTTGTACTGAACGTTGAGAAACAGATGGAATAGAACCTGTATGTGTCATCAACAACTTTTGCCACCGCCTCCCTTGTAAGAGCATTTTTCCTTCCCCATCCATGATGATGTTGAACTGCAATAAGCAAATAGAGCTTAAGAGCAAGATTTCATGGAAAGAACAAACTTAGGGATTCAGAAGAACAAAATGTGAACTAGTTGATGCTCTATAACAGAAGAGATCTTTTCTTGACCAATCATCAGCTCAAGGACAAATAAATAAATGGCCCATATCAAACTACAATGGCACAAACATATCTACTGGCTTGAGCACAACTGAAAAGTAATACTAACCAATATTGAAGCATAAAAAATGCAGCAGTTAAAGACAACAATATTTGGGGGGTGGGGGGCAAAAACCAACATACCTTGCTCATCTGATAAAATAGCCAATACCCTGTCAACAAGGTCCTGCGATCAACGATTACGAAAACAGATCAGATACCATCAAGTGCAAAGCTGAGGCACGTGCAGTGAAGATGAGATTCTGAACGTGTTCAAGGAAACAAAAGAAGAAGATAGTTCTGATTTCTGATATTGCAACACTGATGAATTGAAGCTTGTCCTGCAAACCCATGGTTACTGCCAAAACAAGTTGTGCACAGCGCGACAGGAGACAGACCCAACAATGATGTACGGGCAGATGACTAGCTCACCCTGGAGGCTCATATGTCATGCCTCTAATCAGTTGTGATCCTACATATCCGGGAGAACAAAGTGCCCGACAGCAAAAATAAGAGAGCAAAACACTTGCTGACCTGCTTCTTTCCTTGCTTCGGTAACCCCAGCTGATTTAAGATATCTTTGAGCTCCTTTATTCTAAAATACGCAAGTTTATCCTGTGACGAACGGGGAAAGAATCAACATGTGAGATCTTCAAGAGCGACTGTTACATGTTGCGTGCGTGAAGTACACCACCATACTTGCCATGGTTAATCCATAGAACAAAAAGAAACATTTCAGAAAAAATATCTCCAGCAGCTTAACCATCTTCATACCCATATTCAAACTCCACTCTGCATATAGTGAGAAAATACAGTGTTTTGGGTAATCTATGGGTAACACGGTCTCAGTTAGCCATGCCCAAGCTAGGAGCAGCTTAAGTGAGTACTGTGTCATGCAACAGAAGAATCCAACACTAGCCTATCAATTAGTACAATCCATGAGGAGTTGATTCGGCGGCTAAGACAGCATAGAACACCTACCCCGACAGCAGCACGCGGCTCCAAAACTCGGGGCTTGACGACAGCGGGCAGCGATCTAAGAGGCCGAACCGCCGGCCACGCGATTCCGCATTTGGAAAGAAGGCACTGGTGCCAGCAAGCGCAGAAAAAGTAGGATCCGAGCTCTCAGCCAATTAATCTAAACATCGGCGTAGAAATAACCGCCGGGCGGCAGCGGGCAGCGGAGCGGCGGCAGGGGCGGGAATCCCACGAGCCCAGCCAAATCATCCGGGAAATTCGAGGGGAATCGGCGGAGATCGGGTGGCGAATTGGGCGCGGGCGGACGTATACCTTGCAGCTGGAAGCGAGGTCCGACATGGCCGGCGCCCGCGCAATGAAACCCCTGGAGGGGCACGGGCATGAGGAGAGGGCGATCGAGGGCCCCGGCGCCGGCGAGGAGATCCGGCGATCGGGGCGCCGAATTGGGACGGCGCGGGTGCTGCTGCGGCGGGGCTCCCTCGCGTGGCGTCTCTGTGGCCTCCGCCGTTTGCGTCGACGACGGCTGCCTGGACGGGGCAGGGTTTTCCTCTCTCTCTCTCTCCACCTCGCTCTCGTCTTCCTTGGCTCGCGTCGCGCGTGCTTGTGGGACGGGTTCGTCGAGAAAGGGTGAGGAGAGGGGGGGGGGGGGCGGTTTCTCTCTCCTATTCAGCCGCCGCGGCGGACGTATCGGCCGCTATCAAATCCGGTTTTTTGCGGGGCCGTACGAGTCCGCGACCCACCCATCCGGCGTGCGGGGTTGGTCATGCCGTGCCCTGCCCGCCCGCCTTCACTTCACTTCCTCTACGACGACCAAAGCTGGGAGCCGGCGACCCCACCCACCGCTGTGCATCACTCGTGGCGTCACCGTGGGCCAGCCCGATCCGACATGGGCCGGGCTGATATTCAAAAACCCACGGCTTTTGGGTACACCTCAGGCGCGTCGGTTTTTAAACAAGAGATGGGTCGGATATGCAGTGGGTTCTCTTTCGCTGAAATTCAGGCCTCCTAGGATTGGTAAAATGTATAAATAAAAAAAACGTAGAAATAGAGTTGCATGACAATTATAGTTCTATAGAAATTTAAAATACAGAAAAACTTTTTAACTAGAGTGTTTGATGCAACACACGAAGAACATAGGAAGTAGAGGAGAGAGATAGACACAAAGAAAAGTTTCCAAAAGGTTGGACCTCTTGATATAAATCCTCCAAAATCTTACTAGAATGAGTCATCCTATAGGAATTTTATAGAATTTATAGTAACTCAATCCTTTATTCCAAAGGGCTACATAGGAAAATTTTCTATATGGTTCTAATCCTTCAAAATTCAAAAACTTTTCCTATGTTCCAAAGGGGCCTCAAATAAATCGAGCCACCTTAGGCCACCTCCAAGAGTGTCATGTATACCTCCCCAACCCTAGGTGGGGTGAAGTGGGGTGATATTTAGGGTGAAAACCTTCTACGACGGTTCTCTCCACAACCTACCCCCATACAAGGTGAGTTTCAATCTTCTCCCACGCTTTAATTACTCTATTACTTTGTGATATTAATCTCTTTTTAAGTATCGTAGTCTAGAAATGATGTGTATTGTACTAATACAAATAGTGCATGCTTTTTAAAACTTCTAAGCAATGATGAAAAATATCAAATAGCTGAATTGTAGTATATAGGGGAGCTGGATAGGGTGAATGGTTGGAGACTTTGAAAGGGAAATGTGCTCTTGGGTGATTTCTATTTTGTTTTGCTGATTAAATGTTCAACACATTATTTTTGGACTAACATCATCTTGCATTAGCATGAGCACATGTAGTTAAAGCAAATCGAGAAAAAGGCATTTTACGCTCGAAAATGGGCATACTACAAATCGATGTGGTTCCAAGTGAAAAAGGTATGCTCCTAGCACTTAGTCAATTGTTTTATGTACTAATTATATTTGTCTAAGTGCTAGAGACTATATGAAGTCAAGTCAAAAGGAGCCAAAGAAGTTTGTCTCAAAAGAAAGAAAGTTGGGCTGGTCTGGACAGCGCTGGACAGTCCGGTGCCACCCACCGGACAGTCCGGTGTGCACCGCATAGTCCAACGATTGTACGGCCGAAGAGGCTGCTCTCGGGTTCAGTCGGACTCCCTCGACTATAATTCACCGAACGGTCCGCGCAGAGTGTCGGACAGTCCGGTGTGATGGACATCCAATGGCTATCAGCCACATCAGCTGGTGGTTATTGACAACTATGGTTTTTAGTTAGTTTTGTTTTAAGCAACAACTCTTAGGTTAATCATTTAGTATATGAATGTGGAAAGACTGCTTAAATTTGGTGGTACTAGGCAAGTGCACTTCGTTACAACAGATTGTACACGTGTTGTCATTTTGTATTTGTGCCATAAAAGTTGTATTATAATGATGTAACATCTTTGTTTAGAGTTTAGACCATTGGTGAGTGTTACTATTTAGAAACAAAAAATCATATGATTATAACATTTGTAGCTATCTTCGGGTTTTAATGTTTTGCCTCGCAATGGTAAGATGGTAGAATGCTTTTAAAAACATGGGAGATCAATATCATCTATGAAGTTTGTATGATAGATGATTATCTAGTTATGACATGCTTCAACTGATGTGTTACAAGTACCTATGGGACAATTTGATCATAGAGAAAGGCCCAACAAAGAATTTCTTCAATTATTTTAACCTAAACCCAACTTCTTATTATCAGATGACATCAAGGGTGAAAGCATCTAGGCCCCTGGTTAGTTTTAGTGATTAATGACAATGTAATGTTATATGTGACTAACGTGTGTTTTGCAGAGACAAATGGTAAGTTAGGTCGCATTACAGGTAGAAATACTACAAATGTGAGAACAATCCCGGAGATAAGAACTCGAAGCGACGGCTAAAACGACGAAACAAAAGGTGAAGGACTACGGAGTCCGAGTGCCAAGGAGATGTGGACACTCGTGATTTAGTTAGGTCTTTTATTCTCTTTTAGCCGTACTATAAAGAGGGGTTGTCGATGAGTAGTTTGACCAAGAGAGTTCTAGTGTAGTGTTGGTGCACACTCACACTCACATATAGTGCTAGGTGTCACTCTAGAACTCACTCACAAGTTAGAACGTAAACCGATTTGAAATACAGCTGAAAACAAGAAATAGGGTTTCTGGCCTTGGGGCACCGGACTGTCCGGTGCACCCTCTGCCAGGTGGGCCAAGGTGGCCCTGGGGAAGAGTTTGCTCCCGAAGAAACCCGAGAGCGCCAGTTCCAGAAATGAATTTTAGTGGCGCACTGGACAGTGCACCGGACAGTGCACCGGACTGTCCGGTGTGCCATCAGCCCAACGGCTAGTTGTCAGAACTAGCCGTTGGAGTCGACCGTTGGCGCACCGGTGGTGCACCGTTGGCGCACCGGACTGTCCGGTGCGCCCATGCGCAGAACAATGCTGGTAACAGCTAGTTGGTGGGTGAGGGCTATTTAAACCCCCTCCACCCACCATATTCAATGTCTTGCTGCCCACATTAATTCCAACACCTTGGTAGAGCATTGCAAGCACCAAAAGCCTAGTGAAGAGATTAGAGAATTTTAATCCCGCATTTGTTCCTCATTAGCGCTAGCGAGAGCCACCTAGAGCACACACCACTTGCATTAGGCTTTTCTTGGTCAAGCGAAAGTCTACGGCTTGTTACTCTTGGTGATCGGCATCACCTAGACGGCTTGGTGGCGTTGGGAGCTCGGTGATCACCGTGAAGATCTTGTTGGTGACCCGACTCAAGTTTGTAAGCGGTCTCGAGGGATCCACCGCGCCGGAGTGGCAAAGGATCATCTCGTAGTGAGCACTTGGTTCTTGTAAGGACCAAGGGGGAGCGATACCATTGCGCGGGTGCTCCAACGAGGACTAGTGGAGAGTGCCGACTCTTCGATACCTCGGGAAAAATTAGGGGAGTCTTCTAAACCTTGCTTTACATTCCGCACTTAATTAAAGCACTTTACATTGTGTATTTGTTTAGCAAGTATTTGAAGTATTGTCTTAGCATTGTTGTTTTCTAGTATTATTATCTTAGTGCTAGTTGTTGGGGTGAAGTTGGGCTCTTGCTTAGCTCTTGCTTAGGTTTTAATTAGTATTGATTTTTTTAGAAAAGCCCAATTCACCCCCCCTCTTGGGCATCGTGATCCTTTCAATTGGTATCAGAGCCTTGTTGCTCTTAGATTAGCTTAACCGTCAGAGTTACGATGTCTGGTGGGGATGGACCTCCTCCCGTTTTTTATGGTGACGATTTTCCATATTGGAAAATTCGTATGGAAGCATATTTAGAGGCTATAGACATTGGTGTCTATAAAGCCGCCACACAAGGATTCCCCGAACCTAGAGATCGCACAAATCTTGTAGGTGATGAGTTTAATTATGAGAAATGGAATGCTAAGGCCAAAAACACCTTTTTTAGAGGCCTTTGCAAAGATGTGTTCAATAGAGTTAGAAATCATAAAAATGCTCATGATTTGTGGATGGACATTTGTGCTCTACATGAAGGAACTAGAAGTGAGCGTGAGGAGAGATATCACATTGCTATGAGAAAGTTAAATTCATTTGAAATGCTTGCTAATGAAAATGCCAATGCTATGTACTCACGTATCAATATTCTTGTAGAGGATGGATTGGGGCTTACTCAAATCTCACAACCGGATGTTGTGAGGAAGATTCTCAGTGTCCTCCCAATAGACAAATATGGACACATTGTCATTGTGCTACATCAAATGGATCTTTCAGTTACCACACCTACACAGATATTGGGAAAGATCAATGCTCATGAGATGTACATGCACATCAATGACAAAGATGAGTCATCTTCCAAGAGAAAGGATTTGGCTCTCAAAGCAAATCAAGAAAGAAAAGGAAAAGCTAAAATACAAATTGAGGAAGAATCCTCAAGTGATGATGACCTTGATGCTAACATTGCCTTGATGGTAAGGAAGACCACCAAGATGTTAAAGAAGCTCAATAGAGAAGGCATCAAATTTGATTCAAGAAAGAAGAAATTCTTTTCCAACAAAAGAAAGCCCATTTCTGAGATGGATTGCTACAACTGTGGAGAGCTTGGTCATCTTGCTCATCAATGTAACAAGCCCAAGAAGAACAAGTTCAAGGTCAAGAAAGAAGATGACAACAATGATGAGAAGAAGGAAAAGAGATTCTTCAAGAGGAAGGATGGGAAGCAAAAGAGGTTCCACAAAAAGAAAAATGGAAAGGCATATATTGTTGGTGACTGGCTCACTGACATTGAGTCATCAAGTGGATCTTCTTCAAGTGAAGAAGAGAATGATGAAAAAGTTGCCGCCATCGTCGGGGACTTCTCTTCACCACCACCATCGCCATCATCGACTTCTCACCTATGCCTCATGGCTAGAGGTGAATGGAAGGTACAAAATGATATTGATATTACTGATGATAGTGATAGTGATAGTGATGAGGAATTTGCTTCACCTTCATATGATGAACTAGCTGACTTGCTTAAAGAATATACTCAAATCATTAGGAAGTCAAAAGCTAAATGTGGTAGGTTGAAAAATGAAAATGAATCTTTAAATGCCAAATATGACATAGTTATGAAAGCTAGTGATGAAATGAAAGAAGAGAACAAAACTATGTCATCCACTGTAAATGAGATCACAACTTCCCTAAAAGATGCTAAGGATAAACGTGACAAGTTAAATGAAGCTAATAGGGAGTTGCAAGATAGACTAGTAAAAATCAAGGAAGACTATACTAAGATTAAATTTGATCATGATAATCTTCTTGTTGAAAATGAACTTTTATCTTGCAAAACACATGAGGCTATTAACCATGTTGTTAATATTGATGTAGCAACCTCATGTGATGATTTGAGTCAAGGAGAGCAAACTAGTCTACATGATGAACTGACCGAAAAAGTTGAAGTCTTGACTTTAGACAACCAAAAATTGAAGAGATACTTGACTGATGCAACTACTAGAGGAAAGGTTGCTATTGAGAATAATGATTTCAATAATGAATTGGCAGTGGATAATGAAAGGCTTAAAAATGAGGTCAAGAAACTTAAGAGTGAAAATGAACATCTCGCAACAAGTGTGCAAAAGTTCAACAAGGGTCAATACCTCCAAAATGAGTTGCTTATGAACACTGTCATGAAAAACAACAAGAGTGGTATTGGATACAATGCTTTTGTGCAAAAGAAAGCTACTACTCAATACAAGCCAAAGCAAACTCACAAGCCTATCAAATGCTTTGAGTGTGGAAAAGAAGGTCACTTTGCCCACAACTGCAAAGCCAAACCACCAACTCCCTTGCCTAAGCACTCAAGACCATTTGCTTTCAATGCTCATTATGTTCTAAGAAAAGTTGCAAATGGAAAGGTCAAAGTTACATTCCTAGGTCCACCAAACAAGAGTAGACCTAGACAAATTTGGGTTGCAAAGTCCTTGATTGAGGGAGTCACTAGTCCTATGCAATATAGGGCCCTCAAAACTCAAGCTTGATTTGTCTGTGGATGTAGGTGAACTACAAGACCGATGGGAGCCATTGGGTTATTGACAGTGGATGCACACTGAAAGGGAATTAGGCTTACACCTATTTCCTAATTGATTTTGGTGGTTGAATTACCCAACACAAATAATTGGACTAACTAGTTTGCTCTAGTCTATAAGTTCTACAGGTGCCAAAGGTTCACAATAAGCCAATAAAAAGACCAAGAAAAGGGTTCAAATAAGAGAGCAAAGGACTACCCGAAAGGCACCCTGGTCTAGCGCACCGGACTGTCCAGTGTGCCGCCGGACAGTGTTCGGTGCACCAGGGCACTTCAGCTCGAACTTGCTACCTTTGGGAAAAGACAGAGGGCGCTTCGCTATAATTCACCGGACTGTCCGGTGCACACCGGACTGTCCGGTGTGCCAGCGGAGCAACGACTACTTCGCGCGCAACGGTCGACTGCAACCGCATTAAATGCGTGCCAGCGCGCGCAGAGGTCAGAGGACGCGCAGTTGGCGCACCGGACAGTCTATAGGACCTGTCCGGTGCACCACCGGACAGCCCAGAGGCCCCACAAGTCAGAGCTCCAACGGTCGAACCCCAACGGCTCGCTGACGTGGCTGGCGCACCGGATTGTCCGGTGCGCCATGCGACTGCACACTTCCAACGACCATTTTTGGTGGTTGGGGCTATAAATACCCCAACCACCCCACATTCAATTGCATCCAAGTTTTCCACTCTTCTACACCTTACAAGAGCTAGCATTCAATACAAGACACACCAAAGAGATCAAATCCTCTCCCAACTCCACACAAAGCTTTAGTGATTAGAGAGAGTGATTTGTTGTGTTCATTTGAGCTCTTGCGCTTGGATTGCTTCTTTTCTTCCTTCATTCTTGTGATAAAACTCAATTGTAACCAAGGCAAGAGACACCAATTGTGTGGTGGTCCTTGCGGGAACTTCGTGTTCCGTTTGATTGAGAAGAGAAGCTCACTCGGTCTAAGTGACCGTTTGAGAGAGGGAAAGGGTTGAAAGAGACCCGGTCTTTGTGACCACCTCAACGGGGAGTAGGTTTGCAAGAACCGAACCTCGGTAAAACAAATCATCGTGTCTCACTCTTTATTCGCTCACGATTTGTTTTGCGCTCTCTCTCTCGGACTCGTTTCTATTTCTAACGCTAACCCGGCTTGAAGTTGTGTTTAAGTTTGTAAATTTCAGATTCGCCCTATTCGCCCCCCCCCTCTAGGCGACTTTCAATTGGTATCAGAGCCCGGTGCTTCATTAGAGCCTAACCGCTCGAAGTGATGTCGGGAGATCAAGCCAAGAAAGAGATGGGGACCGGCGAGAAGTCCATTTCAAGCCACGGGAAGGCTCCATCGGGAGAGTCCTACAACAAAGGGAAGGGGAAAGAAAAGGAATCCCCTTCACACAAGTCGCGTCGAAGCGGTGACAAGAAAAAGAAGATGAGGAAGGTGGTCTACTACGAGACCGACTGTCACACCCGGTTTTTAGAAGGCAAACCGAATGCGAACCATGTACGTGCCAGGATCAGTTATTCACGTACACAGCAGTTACATAACATGGACATCATCACACAGTGCTCAAATAGTATTAAAAGGGGAAATAATAGTCGATTACATCATACGTCTGAGACGTCCATATAGTTCTTACAATAAATCAAAGTGCGGAAAAGAAACGTAGATAACGCGGCCTTCACAGGCAGCCGACTGGGGGTTGCCGCTAACCCACACCTAGAACTTGTCGTAGTCTTGGAACTCCTGGAAGTCTCCTTCCACAGCTTCATCTTCTCCTGAGCAGTGGTTGCAATGCTGACAACCTGGGGGGGGGGTTTGGTGTGTAGAGCAAGAGTGAGTACACATCAACGTACTCAGCAAGCATCCCGTTTGGCTGTAGTGGACTAGCTTTATGTGGGGATAAGTCAAGCAGTTGCTTTTAGTTGGTCAGGTTATTACTTACTAGTAGAGAGCCGGGTTTTAACATTAACCCAAGTTATTAGCCCAATGTATCCTTTCCAAACGGAAAGAATACCACTTACCATTACCATAATCATAATCAGAACCATCAATCTCATTGCCACCTGTACCAAAATATCTCTGATCAAGTATCACTAATCTCTGGAGCTCCCTTGGCCGCTCATAACCGTGAGCACGGCTGATATATCAGTTTCATAACACTCTGCAGAGGTTGTGCACTTTACCCACAAGCCGTGATTCCCTTTCTGCCCGGAGAGAGCTACTCCCCATTGACCACTACCTAGGTGGTCCAGCAGGGCATCACTACGTAGCCTTTACAAAGATTCCCCGAGGCTGTAGCCGCCCGTTAGGTTTCCTAAATGTACCGCACTCCTCCCCAAGGGACAAATCAACCTTGGCAGAGCGAGCCGCATACACCGAGCCCCATTGACGGCACAACGGCTAAGCGAACTACACCCCGGTTCCTCTAATTATTCAGCTAAGGGCGTCCCATTCCACCCTCATGGTTGCACTGTTTTCCCGGACGGTCATCCATTGAACAGGTCCTTACGGAGAGGCACTCGAGAAACCGCTCGAGTCCCCTTGAAGGTCACAAATATAATCATAAATAAGAAGGGAAAACAGCGTATCATAGATAATCACATCATGTTCATTGATTTGGGTTGAGCAATAGCATCAAACTAAGCAGTAATAATCCGACCCAAATAGGTAAACAAGGACATGAATAACAAAAGCTAGTCAATCCTTAGGTATAAATGTGTAATGCGGGAGGTGAATTAAAGAATGAATAGGACAGAGATAGGTCAAAGGACACTTGCCTCCACCAACCGACTGCTGCTCAGGGGCTTCTCCTGCGAATTCCTCGGGCTCTTCGACCGGATCGTTCTCTATGCGAGCGCAAACATACATACATCCACATATTTAATACAAAAGAACAGTACACCATACAAGGGAACAAGTAAAGCGAGTATGCATCAAGTATGACATTCGATATCGCATTCATTAAGGTTAGAAAGAAACGGGAAAGGGTCTCGCAGGGGGTTAAAGCTTATGCACTAATGATTAGTTACAACTGGTTCTTAACAAAAGAATTATGTTATATGCACTAATGGAAACCTAATCATTTTTAGTTGATCAACATTGAATGAGGTAAACAATTAACTACGTGAATCAACTAGCGTAACGGAATTTTAAATTGAGCTTTCTATTACAATAACATGAACAATGATTAGCCTACCTAAAATAAAATAATTATGATCACAGAAAGTAAACTAAAATAAATAAAAAAAATAAAAAAAATAGGGGGGGGCGGTTGAACCGGCCCTAGGCAGGGCGGCCGAGCTGGGCGCGGCCGAGCGCGGGGGAGGGCGGCTGAGCCGGCCGGTTGAACCGGCGGCCAGGACCGGCCGAGCTGGCCAAGCGGCCAAGGGGGGCGCGCGGGGGGGTCGGGCTGGCCAGGCGGCCGAGCCGGCCAGGCGCGCGGCCGGGCGGGCTGGGGACGCGGCCGGGGGGCTGGCTGGGGCTGGCCGGGGGGGGCCAGGGCGCGGCCGAGGGGCGCCAGGGCGCGGCCAAGGGCCGGCCGGGCGGCTGGGCTGGGGCGGCCAGGGGCCGGCTGGCTGGGGGCGCGGCCGGGGGCCGGCTGGCCGGGCAGGGCGGCCGAGCAGAGGGGGGGCCGGGGCGGGCGGTTGGGCGCGCCATGGCCGGACGGGGAGGGGGAGAGAGGGGAGAGGGAAGGGGAGGGAGGAGGGGGGCTCACCAGCGCGGGCGCCGACGGCGAGGGCGGCAGCCGAGCAAGGGGGCGGCGGCGGCGGCTTAGGGCAGGGGTAGGGGCGGCGGTGGGGAGAGAAAGGGAGAAAATGAGAGGGAGGGAGAGAGAATTGGGGAGAAAAGGGGAGGTGGGGGGGGGCGGCTGGGCCTTTTGGGCCCAAAGGGGGCGCGCCAGGGCGGCTGGGCCGGCCGGGGTCGACCCACGGCGCGGGAGAGAGAGAAAAAGAGGAGAGAGAAAGAGAAAGAAAAAGAAAGAAAAGATTTTCTCCTTATTTTCGAAATCCGATCTAGATGAATGCATTTGCACTTTCAAACAATCAAAGAATGCATAGTTCGGCATGGTGCATCAAACAACATAAAACAGTTTTTATGGTTTTTCTTTACACGGGAATTGCAAACCGAATCCCGCTAACTTTGGAAAAGATCAAGGTTTAGCGAGGGGAAAAAGAAAAAGAAAAGGTAACGCCCGAATTTTGGCGAGTAAAGAAAAGAAAAAAATTCAACTGCAAAATTCGGGGCGTTACAAACCTATCCCCCTTAAAAGAATCTCGCCCTCGAGATTCAGGGCTGGCTAGCAAAGAGCTCTGGGTACTTAGCCATCAAATCATCTTCACGCTCCCAGGTTGCTTCTTCTTCAGAGTGGTGATTCCATCTGACTTTGCACATTCTGATGGTCTTCCTTCGGGTGACTCTGTCTGCAACCTCAAGAATCTGAGCTGGCTTCTCAACATAGGTCAAGTCCTCCTGGACTTCCAGACCTTCCACTGGCAACTGCTCTTCTGGCACACGCAAGCACTTCTTCAACTGAGACACATGAAAGACATCATGCACAGCAGACAAATTCTCTGGCAAACTAAGCTGATAGGCCACTTCTCCACGCTTTGAGAGAATTTGGTACGGACCAATGTAGCGGGGTGCTAGCTTGCCTTTGATTCCGAACCTTCTGACTCCTCTGATCGGTGACACTTTCAGATAGACAAAGTCTCCGACTTCGAAACTCAGCTCTCTTCTTCTTGTGTCTGCATAGCTTCGCTGCCTCGATTGCGCTATCTTCAGATTCTCTCGGACCATCTTGATGTTCTCTTCGGCTTCAAGCAGAATGTCTGGCCCAAACACTTGCTTCTCTCCAGGCTGATCCCATTGCAACGGAGTTCTGCAACTCCTTCCATAGAGCGCTTGAAATGGTGACATCTTCAAACTGGCCTGGTAACTGTTGTTATAGGAAAACTCTGCATAAGGCAATCGCTTATCCCATCCGGACTGATCTTGCAACGCACAGGCTCTCAACATATCTTCAAGAATTTGATTGGTTCTTTCGGTCTGGCCATCTGTCTGCGGGTGATAAGCTGAACTGAAATTCAGATGTGTGCCCAAGGCTTCATGCAACTGCTGCCAGAAATGAGAGGTGAACTGCGTTCCTCTGTCTGATACTATCTTCTTTGGCACACCATGAAGACAAACGATCTGAGACATATACAACTCTGCCAATACTGCGCTGTTGTAGGTGGTCTTGACAGGTATGAAGTGGGCTGACTTGGTCAAACGGTCCACTACTACCCAAATAGAATCGTAGCCGGCTCGAGTGCGAGGCAATCCGACTATGAAATCCATACCAATCTCATCCCATTTCCACTGAGGGATCTGCAACGGCTGCAACAATCCAGCAGGTCTCTGGTGCTCTGCCTTAATTCTTCGACAACTATCACACTTAGCCACGTGCTCTGCGATTTCCCTCTTCATTCCATACCACCAGAATTTCTTCTTCAGATCCTGATACATCTTCTCACTGCCAGGGTGAATCGAATAAGCTGTCTCATGAGCTTCCTTGAGAATCAACTCCCGAATGGACTGGACATTGGGAACACACAAGCGGTCTTTGAACCATACCACGCCTTCTGCATCTTCTCGAAAATCTTTGCCTCTGCCATCTAGAATCAGTCGCCGGATCTCACTGATCTTCTCATCATTCTTCTG
The DNA here is from genome assembly GCA_029449295.1 of Zea luxurians. Taxonomy (NCBI): domain Eukaryota; kingdom Viridiplantae; phylum Streptophyta; class Magnoliopsida; order Poales; family Poaceae; genus Zea; species Zea luxurians. The sequence goes on along the minus strand of JAOPSE010000016.1, from coordinate 82,225,845 downwards.
CGCTTCTTTGATTTCGCGCTCCAAGGTAGGTTCTAATTCAACTGTGACTCCTCGCGAATTGTTCAGAAACCCGAGACTCAACCTGTCGAACTCTTTGGCCAACTCATAAGGCATCAGACGAGCGACCATCAGATTGACTTGACTCTTCCTGCTCAAAGCATCTGCCACTACGTTCGCTTTGCCTGGATGGTAATGGATCTCCAACTCATAGTCTTTGATCAACTCTAACCATCTTCGCTGCCTCATATTCAATTCTGACTGAGTGAATATGTACTTCAGACTCTTGTGGTCTGTGTAAACATCGCATTTCTGTCCATACAGATAGTGCCTCCATGTCTTCAGTGCGTGAACCACTGCTGCCAACTCTAGATCATGGATTGGGTAGTTCTTCTCATGAACCTTCAACTGTCGGGACGAGTAAGCCACAACTCTTCCCTCTTGCATCAACATGCATCCCAAACCTGTGTAACAAGCATCACAGTACACAGAGAAGGGCTTGTGCACATCAGGCAAGACTAGGACAGGCGCTGTTGTCAACTTCTCTTTCAGCGCTTCGAAGGCCTCTTGGCATTTCTAGGTCCACTTGAACTCAACTTTGTTGCCTAGCAACGCTGTCATTGGTTTCGCAATCTTCGAAAACCCTTCAATGAATCGCCGATAATATCTGGCCATTCCAATGAAGCTCTTGATTCCTCGAGCATCCGTTGGCGCTTTCCAGTTCAGAATGTCTGCCACTTTCTTCGGATCCACAGCCAATCCTTCTTTGTTGATTATGTGACCCAAGAACAGGACTTCACTGATCCAGAACTCACACTTGCTCAACTTTGCATACAACTGGTGCTCTCGCAATCTCTGCAATACCATCCTCAAATGATCTGCATGCTCTTCTTCACTTTGAGAATAAACCAGAATGTCATCAATGAATACCACCACGAACTTATCGAGATAATCCATGAATACACTGTTCATCAGATTCATAAAGAAGGCTGGTGCATTGGTCAAACCAAAAGACATCACTGTGAACTCATATAACCCATACTTGGTAATGATTGCCGTCTTCGGAATGTCCGAAGGTCGGATCCTGAGCTGATGATAACCTGACCTCAGATCGATCTTGGAGAACACACTGGCCCCTCTCAACTGGTCGAACAGGTCTTCTATTCTGGGCAAGGGATACTTGTTCTTGATCGTGACTTCATTCAAAGCTCGATAATCAATACACATCCTCTTTGTGCCATCTTTCTTTTCCACAAACAGGACAGGGGCGGCCCAAGGCGAGGTGCTTGGCCGGATGTAACCTTTCTCTGACAGCTCATCAATCTGCTTCTTAAGCTCAACCAACTCTGGTCCAGATATTCTGTAAGCTCTCTTAAAGATAGGGGCGGTTCCAGGAAGAAGCTCTATGGCAAACTCAACTTTCCGCTCTGGTGGCATACCCGGTAAATCCTTTGGAAACACATCTGGGAACCCAGACACAACCTTGATACTCTCAATCGGGTCTGCTTCACTGCTATCGACAGTCATCTGATAACAACTTCCTTTCTTCGGCTCAGGCGGGACTAACTCGGTCACCACTTCCTCTCCTAGTGGGGACACCAACTTGATTGTCCTTTTATCACAACTGATAACTGCCTGATACTTATCTAGCCAATTCATCCCTAGGATGACATCTATTCCCTGAGTACCCATTACTATAAGGTTAGCGGGAAACGCTATCCCCCTTATTTCCACACTTACATTCAAACATATGCTATCAGCTCGAATTCTACCACCGGCTGAGTCAATTTGAATGGGGGTTGACATAGTAGTAATTGGAAGATTATGTGCTTCTACCCATGATGCAGTAATGAAAGAATGCGTTGCTCCATTATCAAATAACACTTCTGCAATATGGGAGTCGACTGGAAACATACCTACTATCATGCCGGGGGTCTCCTGAACTGCTTCAGCCTCCAAGTGGTTCAGTCTCCCATGATTGTAGCGCTGCTGAGAGCGGTTGCCTGCTCCAGGCTGAGACACATTCTGCTTTGATGGGGCATTGGGGCCTGACTGCTGCTGGGCTGCCTTCTTCGGACATTGCATCACCCAGTGGCCTTGCTCTCCACAGTGGAAACATGCCCTGTTTCCAACCTGAGCTGGTGCTGCCTGATTGTTCTGCTGAGTTGCGGGGGCAGGAAGACGAGGTGTCTGCTGATTCTGCCTCTGAAACTGACCTCCTCCTGACTGATTGCTCTGACGATTCTGGTACTGATGCTGAGGGTACTGCCTTTGAAACTGCTAATGCTGCTGACGCTGCTGATGCTGCTGAGGTGGACGCTGGTTCTGCCTGAACTGCTGAGGTTGATTGCCTGAAAAACGAGGACGGCTGCTGCTTCTAGGCTGGGGTCCACTGATCTTGCGCTTACGATCCTCCATCTCCTTACGCTTCCTTTCTGTCATGATTGCCCTGTCAATCAGGTGCTGGAATGTCGGGAAGGTGTGATTCATCAGTTGGTACTGCAGAGGGTCGACCAAGCCTCTCAGAAAACGGTACTGTCGCTTGGCGTCAGTGTTGACATCTTCGGGAGCATAGCGGGACAACTGCAGAAACCTGTCTCGATACTCACTGACAGATGATGACCCTTGCTTAAGGGCCAGGAACTCCTCCTTCTTCACTGTCATCAGACCTGCAGGCACATGGTACTGACGAAAGCTACCTCTGAATTCTTCCCAGGTGATGGTGTCGGGGTCGGCATGGGTGGCGAGGTAGGACTCCCACCATGATTGGGCTGCTCCTCTCAACAGACGGGGACCATACAAGACTTTCTCCCTGTCATCACACTGAGCGGTATGCAACTCCCGCTCCACAGTGCGCAGCCAATCTTCAGCATCCATGGGGTCAGAAGAGTGAGCGAACGTTGGGGGATGACCTCTCATGAATTCGGCACGCTTGTCTCTGGGCATCTGAGGCATCTGAGGCTGGGGTGGAGCTTGCTGCTGCTGCTGCTGAATGGCGGCCAGAGTCTGACCGATGGCCTGAACTGCCTGAGTCTGCATCAGAAACATCTGCTCGATGGACATCGGGGGCGGGGGCGGCAGCTGCTGCTGCTGGGGCGCCTCATCTTGTTGACCGGCTTGCTCCTGCTGAGCACGCCTTCCTCCTCTGCGCCTGTTCTCTGACATCTGCAGAACGCAACCACACATCAGAACTGACCTGGCAAATCTTGCAGCATAAGAAAAGAGTATAGAATTCTCCAACAGCACTGAACAGATGAGCATCTTCACTGATCTCCAACACAGACCACACAGCTTCTCAGATAAAGAGGAAAGTAGAATAAAGGGTTTCCCAACTATATAACTAACTCCATTAACATAATAGGTAAACCAAAATGCAGGGGATACCCACACTCTGGTGACAATCATTACAAAGATCCAAACCAAACATAGTTCATCATGACAAACATAGATGCACAGGATATAGCAAACTACCCTGTCTAACTAAGACTGACTAAGACCGAGGCTAACGCTAAGACTGAAGCTTCTATGTATATATATTTCATATTAATTACAAGATCCAACTCTAACGATCTATGGTTCTAGATTTATCTTGGTCTTGCAGTCGGGATTGCCATAAGACTGGAGTCCACGCCGAGGCGAGCGGTACGGGTGCTGAGTCCCGACGGGAGCGGGGGAACCATCATCCAAGTGACGACGTTCCGCGCGCTCAGCCCGCAGCAGGGCGATCTCAGCACGAGCCCTACTCAGCTCGTCTAATGCATGGTCCAGCTCCGTGTTTAGCACGGCGGCTAGGTTGACTGTGCTGCTCAACCTAGGATTGTCCTCACCAGCAGGTGAAACAATCACGCCTCCTGTGCTGCTAGATGGACGGCGGGGGTAATACTTCAGGTCGAGACCGTCAGCTACCCCACCGAGAACCGAGCAGTAGTGCGAAAGCGCACGCCGTGCAGCATCCTGCATGGCTGCCTCAGCTGAGTCCCGCTCAGAGATAGAATAGTGCTCTGAGCAAGCCTCCGCGCCCTGGAGACTGTTCTCCGGACGGCGCACCAAGCAGGTCGCCTCCCAGCGGTCCGGGTAGACCCCGCGACTATGCTGGTAGACCACACAGCGATACTCGATGGACCAAGTACGCCGGTCAAGTGCCCGACGTAGCAGGGTGTCGAGCGCGTCGTGGAAGTGACACCCGCGAGCAGCGTCGCGAGTGATGGGTCGAGCAACCCATCCTTCCGGCTCATGGTCAGCAGAGAGGTCGATGTCGTGGCTCAAGCTATCGTCGCCACCTCCGTCGTCTGGGTCTCCTCCAGCAGCTACTCCAGAAGCTAGGACGCCCAGTGGTGGTGCAGGTGGCGCCTCCAGGGGAAGCACAGGAGAGCAGCTCCTCACAGACTCTATCTCCTGCTGGAGCGAGAAAGAAGAGCCCTGCTGCTCCTGTCATCGACGTTCCTGCTCCTCATGCAGGCGGTGGTGCAGTCTCTCCAAGTGGCTGGACTGTCCGGCCACGGGACGGCGAAGCGGACGCTCAGCAAGGCGGGAGGGTAAGAAGGGGATGACGGACTTTCGTGCAGTGTGTCTAAGTCGAGCCATCTACAAAAGACATCGCAAGCACAAGGGTGAGAACAGAATTAATATGACCAGCAAGTAATGAATCATAAATGAATGAAGAATTAGAATAAAACATAATTTTCAGCAAGGTATAATATATAGTAGAACATAGGTTTGGTCAGTAGGACCAACTTTTGAAGGGATATCAAAGTCAAGGCAGGGACAGAGGTCTATAGTCCTTAGAACGACCATTCTACTCTAGGTTAGCGGTCCTACAGTCAGCACGGCTTTGATACCACTTATGTCACACCCGGTTTTTAGAAGGCAAACCGAATGCGAACCATGTACGTGCCAGGATCAGTTATTCACGTACACAGCAGTTACATAACATGGACATCATCACACAGTGCTCAAATAGTATTAAAAGGGGAAATAATAGTCGATTACATCATACGTCTGAGACGTCCATATAGTTCTTACAATAAATCAAAGTGCGGAAAAGAAACGTAGATAACGCGGCCTTCACAGGCAGCCGACTGGGGGTTGCCGCTAACCCACACCTAGAACTCGTCGTAGTCTTGGAACTCCTGGAAGTCTCCTTCCACAGCTTCATCTTCTCCTGAGCAGTGGTTGCAATGCTGACAACCTGGGGGGGGTTTGGTGTGTAGAGCAAGAGTGAGTACACATCAACGTACTCAGCAAGCATCCCGTTTGGCTGTAGTGGACTAGCTTTATGTGGGGATAAGTCAAGCAGTTGCTTTTAGTTGGTCAGGTTATTACTTACTAGTAGAGAGCCGGGTTTTAACATTAACCCAAGTTATTAGCCCAATGTATCCTTTCCAAACGGAAAGAATACCACTTACCATTACCATAATCATAATCAGAACCATCAATCTCATTGCCACCTGTACCAAAATATCTCTGATCAAGTATCACTAATCTCTGGAGCTCCCTTGGCCGCTCATAACCGTGAGCACGGCTGATATATCAGTTTCATAACACTCTGCAGAGGTTGTGCACTTTACCCACAAGCCGTGATTCCCTTTCTGCCCGGAGAGAGCTACTCCCCATTGACCACTACCTAGGTGGTCCAGCAGGGCATCACTACGTAGCCTTTACAAAGATTCCCCGAGGCTGTAGCCGCCCGTTAGGTTTCCTAAATGTACCGCACTCCTCCCCAAGGGACAAATCAACCTTGGCAGAGCGAGCCGCATACACCGAGCCCCATTGACGGCACAACGGCTAAGCGAACTACACCCCGGTTCCTCTAATTATTCAGCTAAGGGCGTCCCATTCCACCCTCATGGTTGCACTGTTTTCCCGGGCGGTCATCCATTGAACAGGTCCTTACGGAGAGGCACTCGAGAAACCGCTCGAGTCCCCTTGAAGGTCACAAATATAATCATAAATAAGAAGGGAAAACAGCGTATCATAGATAATCACATCATGTTCATTGATTTGGGTTGAGCAATAGCATCAAACTAAGCAGTAATAATCCGACCCAAATAGGTAAACAAGGACATGAATAACAAAAGCTAGTCAATCCTTAGGTATAAATGTGTAATGCGGGAGGTGAATTAAAGAATGAATAGGACAGAGATAGGTCAAAGGACACTTGCCTCCACCAACCGACTGCTGCTCAGGGGCTTCTCTTGCGAATTCCTCGGGCTCTTCGACCGGATCGTTCTCTATGCGAGCGCAAACATACATACATCCACATATTTAATACAAAAGAACAGTACACCATACAAGGGAACAAGTAAAGCGAGTATGCATCAAGTATGACATTCGATATCGCATTCATTAAGGTTAGAAAGAAACGGGAAAGGGTCTCGCAGGGGGTTAAAGCTTATGCACTAATGATTAGTTACAACTGGTTCTTAACAAAAGAATTATGTTATATGCACTAATGGAAACCTAATCATTTTTAGTTGATCAACATTGAATGAGGTAAACAATTAACTACATGAATCAACTAGCGTAACGGAATTTTAAATTGAGCTTTCTATTACAATAACATGAACAATGATTAGCCTACCTAAAATAAAATAATTATGATCACAGAAAGTAAACTAAAATAAATAAAAAAAAAATAAAAAAAAATAGGGGGGGCGGTTGAACCGGCCCTAGGGCGGTTGAACCGGCCCTAGGCAGGGCGGCCGAGCTGGGCGCGGCCGAGCGCGGGGGAGGGCGGCTGAGCCGGCCGGTTGAACCGGCGGCCAGGACCGGCCGAGCTGGCCAAGCGGCCAGGGGGGGCGCGCGGGGGGGTCGGGCTGGCCAGGCGGCCGAGCCGGCCAGGCGCGCGGCCAGGCGCGCGGCCAGGCGCGCGGCCGGGCGGGCTGGGGACGCGGCCGGGGGGCTGGCTGGGGCTGGCCGGGGGGGGCCAGGGCGCGGCCGAGGGGCGCCAGGGCGCGGCCAAGGGCCGGCCGGGCGGCTGGGCTGGGGCGGCCAGGGGCCGGCTGGCTGGGGGCGCGGCCGGGGGCCGGCTGGCCGGGCAGGGCGGCCGAGCAGGGGGGGGGGGGGGCGGGGCGGGCGGTTGGGCGCGCCATGGCCGGACGGGGAGGGGGAGAGAGGGGAGAGGGAAGGGGAGGGGGGCTCACCAGCGCGGGCGCCGACGGCGAGGGCGGCAGCCGAGCAAGGGGGCGGCGGCGGCGGCTTAGGGCAGGGGTAGGGGCGGCGGTGGGGAGAGAAAGGGAGAAAATGAGAGGGAGGGAGAGAGAATTGGGGAGAAAACGGGAGGTGGGGGGGCGGCTGGGCCTTTTGGGCCCAAAGGGGGCGCGCCAGGGCGGCTGGGCCGGCCGGGGTCGGCCCACGGCGCGGGAGAGAGAGAAAAAGAGGAGAGAGAAAGAGAAAGAAAAAGAAAGAAAAGATTTTCTCCTTATTTTCGAAATCCGATCTAGATGAATGCATTTGCACTTTCAAACAATCAAAGAATGCATAGTTCGGCATGGTGCATCAAACAACATAAAACAGTTTTTGTGGTTTTTCTTTACACGGGAATTCCAAACCGAATCCCGCTAACTTTGGAAAAGATCAAGGTTTAGCGAGGGGAAAAAGAAAAAGAAAAGGTAACGCCCGAATTTTGGCGAGTAAAGAAAAGAAAAAAATTCAACTGCAAAATTCGGGGCGTTACACCGACTCCTCGTCGCCATCCACCTCCAGCTCTGACACGCCGTCCGTAACTTCTAAGCGCCATGAGCGCAAGAAGTTTAGTAAGATCCCCCTACGCTATCCTCGCATTCCTAAACATACGCCTTTACTTTCCGTCCCATTAGGCAAACCACCAACGTTTGATGGTGAAGATTATGCTAGGTGGAGTGATATGATGCGATATCACCTAACCTCACTCCACAAAAGTATATGGGATGTTGTTGAGTTTGGTGTACAGGTACCATCCGTAGGGGATGAAGATTATGATGAGGACGAAGTAGCCCAAATCGTGCACTTCAACTCCCAAGCCACCACTATACTCCTCACCTCTCTAAGTCGAGAGGAGTATAACAAGGTGCAAGGATTGAAGAGCGCCAAGGAGATTTGGGACGTGCTCAAGACCGCGCACGAGGGAGACGAGGTGATCAAAATCACCAAGCGGGAGACAATCGAGGGGGAGCTCGGTCGCTTCCGGCTTCGCTAAGGTGAAGAGCCACAAGAAATGTACAACCGGCTCAAAACCTTGGTGAACCAAGTGCGCAACCTCGGGAGTAAGAAATGGGATGACCATGAGATGGTTAAGGTTATTCTAAGATCCCTCGTTTTTCTTAACCCTACGCAAGTTCAATTAATTCGAGGAAATCCTAGATATACACTAATGTCTCCCGAGGAGGTAATAGGGAATTTTGTGAGCTTTGAATTGATGATTAAAGGCTCAAAGAAGATCAACGAGCTTGATGGCCCCTCCACGTCCGAAGCACAACTGGTCGCATTCAAAGCGACGGAGGAAAAGAAGGAGGAGTCTACATCAAGTAGAACACCCATCGACGCCTCCAACCTCGACAACAAGGAAATGACGCTCATCATCAAGAGCTTCCGCCAAATCCTCAAACAAAGGAGGGGGAAGGATTACAAGCCCCGCTCCAAGAAAGTGTGCTACAAATGTGGTAAGCCCGGTCATTTTATTGCAAAATGTCCATTATCTAGTGATAGTGACAGGGGCGATGACAAGAAGGGGAGAAGAAAGGAGAAGAAGAGGTACTACAAGAAGAAGGGCGGCGATGCCCATGTTTGCCGGGAATGGGACTCCGACGAGAGCTCCACCGACTCCTCCTCTGACGAGGACGCCGCAAACTGAAAGGGAAATGTGCCCTTGGGCCATTTCTAAGTGTTTTGGTGATTTAGTGTCCAACACAAGTGCCTAAGTGTAAAGAGGTGGACAAAGTACAAATCAAGGATAAAGGTATGTTTCTCAGACTTAGTACATTGTTTTATGGACTAATGTATTGTGTCTAAGTGCTGGAAACAGGAAAAATCCAATTGGAAATGTCTTGGCTCGAGCAGCCAAGAATCTGCTGAGTCTGGGAGCACCGGACTGTCCGGTGGTGCACCGGACAGTGTCCGGTGCGCTAGGCTGGTTCGAGCGAACTGGCCGCTCTCGGGAATTCACCGGCGACGTACGGCTAAAATTCACCGGACTGTCCGGTGTGCACCGGACTGTCCGGTGAGCCAACGGTCGGCCGGGCCAACGGTCGGCCGCACAATCTGCGTGGGACACGTGGCCGAGCCAACGGCTAGAAGGGGGCACCGGACCGTCCGGTGTGCACCGGACATGTCTGGTGCGCCAACGGCTCCAGGTCTGCCAACGGTCGGCTTCGCCATTTAAGGAAAGAAATCTGGCACCGGACAGTGTCCGGTGTGCACCGGACTGTCCGGTGCGCCAGACGACAGAAGGCAAGAATTGCCTTCCCTGATTGCTCTCAACGGCTCCTAGCTGCCTTGGGGCTATAAAAGGGACCCCTAGGCGCATGGAGGAGTACACCAAGCATCTCCTAATCATTTCTAAGCACCAAGACATCGATTTCGCGCATTTGTTTCATTGTGATAGCATATAGAGCTCTAGTGGAGTTGTGAACTCATTGAGTTGTGTTGCGAGCTCTTGTTGCGACTTGTGTGCGTGTTGACACTCTGATTCTTGTGTCTTGTGTGCGTTGCTAATCCCTCCCTTGCTCCGTGTTCTTTGTGAATTTCAAGTGTAAGGGCGAGAGGCTCCAAATTGTGGAGATTCCTCGCAAATGGGATTGAGATAAAGCAAGCAAAACACCGTGGTATTCAAGTGGGTCTTTGGACCGCTTGAGAGGGGTTGATTGCAACCCTCGTTCGTTGGGACGCCACAACGTGGAGTAGGCAAGCGTTGGTCTTGGCCGAACCACGGGATAACCACCGTGCCATCTCTGTGATTGATCTTTGTTGGTTATTGTGTTTTGTTGAGGATTCCTCTATAGCCACTTGGCAATTATTGTGCTAACAATTAACCAAGTTTTGTGGCTTAAGTTTTGAAGTGTTACAGGATCACCTATTCACCCCCCCTCTAGGTGCTCTCAATTGGTATCGGAGCCGTTCTCTTCAAGAAAGGGACTAACCGCCCGAAGAGATGGATCCTAAGGGCAAGGGGATGGTGATCAACGACAAGGAGAAGGAGTCCTTCGTCAACGAGCCCAATGATGACAGGCCCACCGACTCAGGCTCGGGCCACAAAAGAAAAGACGGGAGGAAGAAGAAGACAAGGCGCATCAAGGAAATTGTCTACTACGTCAGCGACGAATCTTCCTCCTCCCAAAAGGACAACGACGACTACGACAGATGAAAGACGGTTAACTCAAACTTTTCTTTCGATTATTCGCGCATTCCGCATAGCTCAATTGCTCCCCATTCCACTTGGCAAGCCCCCTCACTTTGATGGAGAGGACTACGGATTTTGGAGCCACAAAATGTGTACTCACCTGTTTTCTCTCCATCCAAGCATTTGGGAGATTGTGGAAAGTGGAATGAAATTTGATAGCTCGGATAGCCCTGTGTTTATTAATGAACATATTCATAAAAATGCACAAGCTACTACTGTGTTGCTAGCCTCTTTGTGCAGGGACGAGTATCACAAGGTGAGCGGCTTGGACAATGCCAAGCAGATCTGGGACACCCTCAAGATCTCTCATGAGGGGAACGACGTCACCTTGCTCACCAAAATGGAGTTGGTGGAGGGCGAGCTTGGAAGGTTCGCGATGATAAGGGGCGAGGAGCCAACTCAAACATACAACCGGCTCAAGACCCTTATCAACAAAATAAGGAGCTACGGAAGCACACGATGGACGGACCACGACGTCGTCCGACTGATGCTAAGGTCCTTTACCGTTCTTGATCCTCATTTGGTGAATAATATTCGTGAGAATCCCAGGTACACCAAAATGTCGCCCGAAGAAGTCCTCGGAAAATTCGTTAGCGGGCGAATGATGATCAAGGAGGCGAGGTACGTGGACGACGCCTTGAATTGTCCGATCAACGAGCCGCAACCCCTTGCTCTCAAGGCAACAAGAAGCAAGGAGGCGCTACCTAGCAAGGTGGCACAGATTGAGGCGGCCGGACTCAATGATGAAGAGATGGCCCTCATCATCAAAAGATTCAAGACGGCGCTTAAAGGTCGCAAGGGACAACCAAGCAAGACCAAAGCCAAGGGGAAGCGCTCATGCTTCAAATGCGGTAAGCTTGGTCATTTTATTGCTAACTGTCCCGACAATGATAGTGAACAGGACCAAGGGAGCAAGAGGGAGAAGAAGAAGGCATACAAGAAGGCAAAGGGCGAGGCACATCTAGGCAAGGAGTGGGATTCGGATTGCTCCTCCTCCGACTCCGACAATGAAGGACTCGCCGCCACCGCCTTCAACAAGTCATCCCTCTTCCCAAACGAGCGTCACACTTGCCTCATGGCAAGAGAGAAGAAAGTAAGCACTCATGATACTAGTACTTATGCTTCTTCAAGTGAGGATGAGTCTAGTGATGATGATGATGAGATAGATTACTCATGCTTATTCAAGGGATTAGATAGATCTAAAATTGATAAGATTAATGAGTTGATTGATGCTTTGAATGACAAGAATAGATTACTAGAAAAACAAGAGGATCTTTTATATGAGAAGCATGATAAATTTGTTAGTGCACAAAAATCTCTTGCTCTTGAAATTAAAAGGAATGAAATGCTCTCTAGTGAATTATCTTCTTGTCATGAAACTATTGCTACGTTAAAAGGTTTTAATGATGATTTAAATGCTAAACTAGAAGTAGCTAGTAAATCTAATTCTTGTGTAGAAATTGTTGAAACTTGTAATAGGTGTAAAGATTTTGACATTGATGCTTGTAGTGATCATTTAGTTTCAATTTCCAAATTAAATGAGGAATTAGCTAGTCTTAATGCCCAACTTAAGACTAGCAAGAATGAATTTGACAAGCTAAAATTTGCAAGGGATGCCTACACGATTGGTAGACACCCCTCAATTAAGGATGGACTTGGCTACAAGAGGGAAGCCAAGAACTTGACAAGCCATAAGGCTCCCATCTCCACCAAGGAGAAAGGGAAGGCCCCTATGGCTAGTAGTGTGCAAAAGAACCATGCCTTTATGTACCATGATAGGAGACAATCTAGAAATGCTTATAGGAATTGTAATGCATACAATGCCTTTGATTCTCATGCCATGTTTGCTTCTAGTTCTTCTTATGTGCATGATAGAAATGTTGATAGGAGAAATGTTGTTCATAATGTTCCTAGGAAAATAAATGAACCTTCTACAATATATCATGCTTTAAATGCTTCTTTTGCTATTTGTAGAAAGGATAGGAAGATTGTTGCTAGAAAATTAGGGGCAAGATGCAAGGGAGACAAAACTTGCATTTGGGTCCCTAAGGACATTTGTGCTAACCTTGTAGGACCCAACATGAGTTAGGTATCTAAGACCCAAGCCTAAATTTGCCTTGCAGGTTTATGCATCCGGGGGTTCAAGCTGGATTATTGACAGCGGATGCACAAACCATATGACGGGGGAGAAGAAGATGTTCACCTCCTACGTCAAGAATAAGGATTCCCAAGATTCAATAATATTCGGTGATGGGAATCAAGGCAAGGTAAAAGGGTTAGGTAAAATTGCAATCTCAAATGAGCACTCTATCTCTAATGTGTTTTTAGTAGAGTCTCTTGGATATAATTTGCTATCTGTTAGTCAACTATGCAATATGGGATATAACTGTCTATTTACAAATGTAGATGTGTCTGTCTTTAGAAGATGTGATGGTTCACTAGCTTTTAAGGGTGTACTAGACGGCAAACTTTACTTAGTTGATTTTGCATAAGAAGAGTCTGGTCTAGATGCATGCTTAATGGCTAAGACTTGCATGGGCTGGTTGTGGCATCGCCGCTTAGCACATGTGGGGATGAAGAACCTCCACAAACTTCTAAAGGGAGAACACGTGATAGGTCTAACCACTGTTCATTTCGAAAAAGATAGACCTTGTGCAGCTTGTCAAGCAGGGAAACAGGTGGGAAGCTCTCATCACACCAAAAATGTGATGACAACATCAAGACCTCTGGAGCTGCTGCATATGGACCTCTTCGGACCTGTCGCCTATCTGAGCATAGGAGGAAGTAAGTATGGTTTAGTTATTGTTGATGACTTTTCCCGCTTCACTTGGGTATTCTTTTTGCAGGATAAGTCTGAAACCCAAGGGACCCTCAAGCGCTTCCTAAGGAGAGCTCAAAATGAGTTTGAGCTCAAGGTGAAGAAGATAAGGAGCGACAACGGGTCCGAATTCAAGAACCTTCAAGTGGAGGAGTTCCTTGAGGAGGAAGGGATCAAGCACGAGTTCTCCGCTCCCTACACACCTCAGCAAAACGGTGTGGTAGAGAGGAAGAACAGGACACTCATAGATATGGCGAGGACTATGCTTGGAGAGTTCAAGACCCCCGAGTGCTTTTGGTCGGAAGCCGTGAACACGGCTTGCCACGCCATCAACAGGGTCTACCTTCACCGCCTCCTCAAGAAGACTTCATATGAGCTGCTGACTGGTAACAAACCCAATGTATCGTATTTTCGTGTATTTGGGAGTAAATGCTACATTCTAGTGAAGAAGGGTAGGAATTCCAAATTTGATCCCAAAGCCGTAGAAGGGTTTTTATTAGGTTATGATTCAAATACAAAGGCGTATAGGGTCTTCAACAAATCATTGGGTTTGGTTGAAGTCTCTAGCGACGTTGTATTTGATGAGACTAATGGCTCTCCAAGAGAGCAAGTTGTTGATCTTGATGATGTAGATGAAGAAGACGTTCCAACGGCCGCGATACGCACCATGGCGATTGAAGATGTACGGCCTCAGGAACATTTGGAGCAAGATCAACCGTCTTCCTCAACTATGGCGCATCCCCCAACCCAGGATGACGAACAGGTACCTCAAGTGGAGGCGCATGATCAAGGGGGAGCACAGGATGTTCAAATTGAAAAGGAAGAAGCACCTCAGGCACCTCCAACCCAAGTTCGAGCGACGATCCAAAGGGATCATCCCGTCGACCAAATTTTGGGTGATATTAGCAAGGGAATAACTACTCGTTCAAGATTAGTTAATTTTTGTGAGCATTACTCTTTTGTCTCTTCTATTGAGCCTTTCAGGGTAGAAGAGGCCTTGCTAGATCCAGACTGGGTGTTGGCCATGCAGGAGGAACTCAACAATTTCAAGCGCAATGAAGTTTGGACACTGGTGCCTCGTCCCAAGCAAAATTTTGTGGGAACCAAGTGGGTGTTCCGCAACAAACAGGACGAGCACGGGGTGGTGACAAGGAACAAGTCTCGGCTTGTGGCAAAAGGTTATGCCCAAGTCGCAGGTTTGGACTTTGAGGAGACATTCGCTCCTGTGGCTAGGCTAGAATCAATTCGTATCTTGCTAGCATATGCCGCTCACCATTCTTTCAGGTTGTACCAAATGGATGTGAAGAGCGCTTTCCTCAACGGGCCGATCAAGGAGGAGGTGTACGTGGAGCAACCCCCTGGCTTTGAGGATGAACGGTACCCCGACCACGTGTGTAAGCTCTCTAAGGCGCTCTATGGACTTAAGCAAGCCCCAAGAGCATGGTATGAATGCCTTAGAGACTTTTTAATTGCTAATGCTTTCAAGGTTGGGAAAGCCGATCCAACTCTTTTTACTAAGACTTGTGATGGTGATCTTTTTGTGTGCCAAATTTATGTCGATGACATAATATTTGGTTCTACTAACCAAAAGTCTTGTGAAGAGTTTAGCAGGGTGATGACGCAGAAATTCGAGATGTCGATGATGGGCGAGTTGAACTACTTCCTTGGGTTCCAAGTGAAGCAACTCAAGGACGGCACCTTCATCTCCCAAACGAAGTACACGCAAGATTTGCTAAAGCGGTTTGGGATGAAGGACGCCAAGCCCGCGAAGACGCCGATGGGAACCGACGGACACACCGACCTCAACAAAGGAGGTAAGTCCGTTGATCAAAAAGCATACCGGTCCATGATAGGTTCTTTGCTTTATTTATGTGCTAGTTGACCGGATATTATGCTTAGCGTATGCATGTGTGCTAGATTTCAATCCGATCCTAAGGAGTGTCACTTGGTGGCTGTGAAGCGAATTCTTAGATATTTAGTCGCTACGCCTTGCTTCGGGATCTGGTATCCAAAGGGGTCTAACTTTGACTTGATTGGGTACTCAGATTCCGACTATGCTGGATGTAAGGTCGATAGGAAGAGTACATCGGGGACGTGCCAATTCTTAGGAAGGTCCCTGGTGTCATGGAACTCTAAGAAACAAACATCCGTTGCCCTATCCACCGCTGAGGCCGAGTACGTTGCCGCAGGACAGTGTTGTGCGCAACTACTTTGGATGAGGCAAACCCTCCGGGACTTTGGCTACAATCTGAGCAAAGTCCCACTCCTATGTGATAATGAGAGTGCTATCCGAATAGCGGAAAATCCTGTTGAGCACAGCCGCACAAAGCACATTGACATCCGGCATCACTTTTTGAGAGACCACCAGCAAAAGGAAGATATCGAAGTGTTTCATGTTAGCACCGAGAACCAGCTAGCCGATATCTTTACCAAGCCTCTAGATGAGAAGACCTTTTGCAGGCTGCGTAGTGAGCTCAATATCTTAGATTCGCGGAACTTGGATTGAATTATAACATACATGTGTTTATGCCTTTGATCATGTTCATTCTGTATTTCGTTGCTTATTGTAGTGCTCAAGTTGTACAAACACTCCCTGGACCTCACAAGTCTTGTTTGCAAGAGATGCACATATTTAGGGGGAGCTGTGCTACAACTTGACCCTTTTGAGACTAACCATGTACTTGAGTTTGGTTGTTTTAGTCTCCAAGGAGAATTGAAAGGGAAAAGGTGGACTTGGACCATGCAAGACTTCCATTGCACTCCGATGAGAAAGAGTAACTTTTCCAAGTTCATCTTTATACTCCTATTGCCTTTGTGTTCTTATTTGAAAGTTTTGGTGAGGCAATGGGGTTCAAGGGCCAAGATTGATCCCGTTTTGGTGCTTGATGCCAAAGGGGGAGAAAATAAAGGCCAAAGCAATAAATGGATCAGCTACCACTTGAGAAATTTTGAAAATAGTAGATTAGAGCTTTTGGTTTGACAAAACTCTTTTATTGTCTTTTATGTCAAAAGTTGGCCTCTTGTGGGGAGAAGTGTTGATTATGGGAAAAGGGGGGAGTTTTTGAAATCCTTGATCAAATTTCTTTGGAAAACCTCTCTTTATGTCTCTACAAGTGGTTTTGACTTAGAGATAGGAATTTGAGTTTGATTTGCAAAAACAAACCAAGTGGTGGCATAGAGTGATCCATATATGTCAAATTGAATCAAAACAATTTTGAGTTCTAATTTGAATTGTTTTTGTACTTGTTCTACTTGCTTTATGTTGTGTTGGCATAAATCACCAAAAAGGGGGAGATTGAAAGGGAAATGTGCCCTTGGGCCATTTCTAAGTGTTTTGGTGATTTAGTGTCCAACACAAGTGCCTAAGTGTAAAGAGGTGGACAAAGTACAAATCAAGGATAAAGGTATGTTTCTCAGACTTAGTACATTGTTTTATGGACTAATGTATTGTGTCTAAGTGCTGGAAACAGGAAAAATCCAATTGGAAATGTCTTGGCTCGAGCAGCCAAGAATCTGCTGAGTCTGGGAGCACCGGACTGTCCGGTGGTGCACCGGACAGTGTCCGGTAGTGCACCGAACAGTGTCCGGTGCGCCAGGCTGGTTCGAGCGAACTGGCCGCTCTCGGGAATTCACCGGCGACGTACGGCTAAAATTCACCGGACTGTCCGGTGAGCCAATGGTCGGCCGGGCCAACGGTCGGCCGCGCAATCTACGCGGGACACGTGGCCGAGCCAACGGCTAGAAGGGGGCACCGGACTGTCCGGTGTGCACCGGACATGTCTGGTGCGCCAACGGCTCCAGGTCTGCCAACGGTCGGCTTCGCCATTTAAGGAAAGAAATCTGGCACCGGACAGTGTCCGGTGTGCACCGGACTGTCCGGTGCGCCAGACGACAGAAGGCAAGAATTGCCTTCCCTGATTGCTCTTAACGGCTCCTAGCTGCCTTGGGGCTATAAAAGGGACCCCTAGGCGCATGGAGGAGTACACCAAGCATCTCCTAATCATTTCTAAGCACCAAGACATCGATTTCGCGCATTTGTTTCATTGTGATAGCATATAGAGCTCTAGTGGAGTTGTGAACTCATTGAGTTGTGTTGCGAGCTCTTGTTGCGACTTGTGTGCGTGTTGACACTCTGATTCTTGTGTCTTGTGTGCGTTGCTAATCCCTCCCTTGCTCCGTGTTCTTTGTGAATTTCAAGTGTAAGGGCGAGAGGCTCCAAATTGTGGAGATTCCTCGCAAACGGGATTGAGATAAAGCAAGCAAAACACCGTGGTATTCAAGTGGGTCTTTGGACCGCTTGAGAGGGGTTGATTGCAACCCTCGTCCGTTGGGACGCCACAACGTGGAGTAGGCAAGCGTTGGTCTTGGCCGAACCACGGGATAACCACCGTGCCATCTCTGTGATTGATCTTTGTTGGTTATTGTGTTTTGTTGAGGATTCCTCTATAGCCACTTGGCAATTATTGTGCTAACAATTAACCAAGTTTTGTGGCTTAAGTTTTGAAGTGTTACATGATCACCTATTCACCCCCCCCTCTAGGTGCTTTCACAAACATCGCCGTCACCAAGGGTCTTCTCTTCCCCAACGTCGGCCACAAGTGCCTCATGGCAAAGGACGGTAAAAGGAAGAAGGTAAAATCAAGATCCTCCACTAAATATGAAACCTCTAGTGATGAGGATAATGCTAGTAATGAGGAGGATAACTTGCGCATCCTTTTTGCCAACCTAAACATGCAACAAAAAGAAAAATTAAATGAATTGATTAGTGATATTCATGAGAAGGATGACCTCTTGGACACCCAAGAGGACTTTCTTATTAAAGAAAACAAGAAGCATGTTAAGGTTAAAAATGCTTACGCTCTAGAAGTAGAAAAATGTGAAAAACTATCTAGTGAACTAAGCACTTGCCATGATATTATAACCAACCTTAGAAATGAGAATGCAAATTTAATTGCTAAGGTTGATTCAAATGCTTGTGATGTTTCAATTCTCAATCTTAGAAATGATGATGTTGATTTACTTGCTAAGATTGAAGAACTGAATATCTCTCTTGCTAGCCTTAGGATTGAAAATGAAAAATTGCTTGCTAAGGCTAAAGAATTAGATGTTTGCAATGCTTCCATTTCCGACCTTAGAAGTAAAAATGATATATTACATGCTAAGGTTGTAGAATTAAAATCTTGCAAACCCTCTACATCTACCGTTGAACATACTTCTATTTGCACTAGATGTAGAGATATTAATATTGATGCTATTCATGATCATATGTCTTTAATTAAACAACAAAATGATCATATAGCAAAATTAGATGCTAAAATTGCCGAGCATGACTTAGAAAACGAAAAATTTAAATTTGCTAGAAGCATGCTCTATAGTGGGAGACGCCCTGGCATCAAGGATGGCATTGGTTTCCAAAAGGGAGACAATGTCAAACTTAATGCCCCTCCTAAAAGATTGTCTAACTTTGCTAAGGGCAAGGCTCCCATGCCTCAGGATAATGAGGGTTACATTTTATACCCTGCCGGTTATCCCGAGAGCAAAATTAGGAGAATTCACTCTAGGAAGTCTCACTCTGGCCCTAATCATGCTTTTATGTATAAGGGTGAGACATCTAGCTCTAGGCAATCAACCCATGCTAAATTGCCTAAGAAGAAAACTCCTAGTGCATCAAATAATTCTAACATTTCATTTAAGACATTTGATGCTTCTTATGTTTTAACTAATAAATCCGGCAAGGTAGTTGTCATGTTTGTTGGGGGCAAACACAAGGGATCAAAGACTTATGTTTGGGTACCCAAAGTTCTTGTATCTAATGCCAAAGGACCCAAAACCGTTTGGGTACCTAAAACCAAGAACTAAACTTGTTTTGTAGGTTTATGCATCCGGAGGCTCAAGTTGGATCATCGATAGCGGGTGCACAAACCACATTACTGGGGAGAAGAAGATGTTCTCCTCCTATGAGAAAAACCAAGATCCCCAAAGAGCGATCACATTCGGGGATGGAAACCAAGGTTTGGTCAAAGGATTGGGTAAAATTGCTATATCACCTGACCATTCCATTTCCAATGTTTTTCTTGTAGATTCTTTAGATTACAACTTGCTTTCAGTTTCGCAACTATGTAAAATAGGTTACAACTGTCTTTTCACAGATGTAGGTGTTACTGTCTTTAGAAGAAGTGATGATTCAATAGCATTTAAGGGAGTGTTAGAGGGTCAGCTATACTTAGTAGATTTTGATAGAGCTGAACTCGACACTTGCTTAATTGCTAAGACTAACATGGGCTAGCTCTGGCATCGCCGACTAGCACATGTTGGAATGAAGAATCTTCACAAACTTCTAAAGGGAGAACACATTTTGGGACTAACAAATGTTCATTTTGAGAAAGACAGGGTTTGTAGCGCATGTCAGGCAGGGAAGCAAGTTGGTGTTCATCATCCACACAAGAACATCATGACGACTGACAGGCCACTCGAGCTCCTACACATGGACCTATTCGGCCCGATTGCTTACATAAGCATCAGCGGGAGTAAGTACTGTCTAGTTATTGTGGATGATTATTCTCGCTTCACTTGGGTGTTCTTTTTGCAGGAAAAATCTCATACGCAAGAGACCTTAAAGGGATTCTTGAGACGGGCTCAAAATGAGTTCGGCTTAAGGATCAAGAAAATAAGAAGCGACAACGGGACGGAGTTCAAGAACTCACAAATTGAAGGCTTCCTTGAGGAGGAGGGCATCAAGCATGAGTTCTCTTCTCCCTACACCCCACAACAAAATGGTGTAGTGGAGAGGAAGAATAGAACTCTATTGGACATGGCAAGAACCATGCTTGATGAGTACAAGACTTCGGATCGGTTTTGGGCCGAGGCGATCAACACCGCCTGCTACGCCATCAACCGGTTATATCTACACCGAATCCTCAAGAAGACATCATATGAACTCCTAACCGGTAAAAAGCCCAATATTTCATATTTTAGAGTCTTTGGTAGCAAATGCTTTATTCTTGTTAAAAGAGGTAGAAAATCTAAATTTGCTCCTAAGACAGTAGAAGGCCTTTTATTAGGATATGATTCAAACACAAGGGCATATAGAGTCTTTAACAAGTCCTCAGGACTCGTTGAAGTTTCTTGTGACGTTGTGTTTGATGAGACTAATGGCTCTCAAGTAGAGCAAGTTGATCTTGATAAGATAGGTGATGAAGAGGCTCCGTGCATCGCACTAAGGAACATGTCCATTGGGGATGTGTGTCCTAAGGAATCCGAAGAGCCTCCAAATGCACAAGATCAACCATCCTCCTCCACGCAAGCATCTCCACCAACTCAAAATGAGGATGAGGCTCAAGTTGATGAAGGAGAAGATCAAAAAGATGAGTCACATCAAGATGACGACAATGATCAAGGGGGAGATGCAAATGATCAAGACAAGGAGGATGAAGAGCCAAGACTGCCACACCCAAGAGTCCACCAAGCAATCCAACGAGATCACCCCGTCGACACCATCCTCGGCGACATTCATAAGGGGGTAACTACTAGATCTCGTGTTGCACATTTTTGTGAGCATTACTATTTTGTTTCCTCTATTGAGCCACACAGGATAGAGGAAGCACTACAAGATTCGGATTGGGTGGTGGCGATGCAAGAGGAGCTCAACAATTTCACTAGGAACGAGGTATGTCATTTAGTTCCACGTCCTAACCAAAATGTTGTAGGAACCAAGTGGGTCTTCCGCAACAAGCAAGATGAGCATGGTGTGGTGACAAGGAACAAAGCCCGACTTGTGGCCAAGGGATACTCACAAGTCGAAGGTTTGGATTTCGGTGAAACTTATGCACCCGTAGCTAGGCTTGAGTCAATTCGTATATTACTTGCCTATGCTACTTACCATGGCTTTAAGCTTTACCAAATGGACGTGAAAAGTGCCTTCCTCAATGGACCAATCAAGGAAGAGGTCTATGTTGAGCAACCTCCCGGCTTTGAAGATAGTGAGTACCCTAACCATGTTTATAAACTCTCTAAGGCGCTTTATGGGCTCAAGCAAGCCCCAAGAGCATGGTATGAATGCCTAAGAGATTTTCTTATCACTAATGGCTTTAAAGTCGGAAAGGCCGATCCTACTATATTCACTAAAACTCTTGACAATGATTTGTTTGTATGCCAAATTTATGTTGATGATATTATATTTGGGTCTACTAACGAATCTACATGTGAGGAATTTAGTAGGATCATGATACAAAAATTCGAGATGTCGATGATGGGGGAGTTGAAGTACTTCTTGGGATTTCAAGTGAAGCAACTCCAAGAGGGCACCTTCATTAGCCAAACGAAGTATATTCAAGACATTCTAAACAAGTTTGGGATGAAGGATGCCAAGCCCATCAAGACACCCATGGGAACCAATGGACATCTCGACCTCGACACAGGAGGTAAATCCGTTGATCAAAAGGTATACCGGTCGATGATAGGCTCTTTACTCTATTTATGTGCATCTCGACCGGATATTATGCTTTCCGTATGCATGTGTGCAAGATTCCAAGCCGACCCTAAGGAAGCTCACCTTACGGCCGTAAAACGAATCTTGAGATATTTAGTTCATACTTTTAAGTTTGGGCTTTGGTACCCTCGGGGATCCACATTTGATTTAATTGGTTATTCGAATGTCGATTGGGCGGGGTGTAAGATTAATAGAAAGAGCACATCGGGGACTTGCCAGTTCTTGGGAAGATCCTTGGTGTCTTGGGCTTCAAAGAAGCAAAATTCCGTAGCTCTTTCTACTACCGAAGCCGAGTATATTGCCGCAGGCCATTGTTGCGCGCAATTACTTTGGATGAGGCAAACCCTTAGGGACTATGGTTACAAATTAACCAAAGTTCCCCTTCTATGTGATAATGAGAGTGCAATCCGCATGGCGTATAATCCCATTGAGCATAGCCACACTAAACAATAGCCATTCGGTATCATTTTCTAAGGGATCACCAACAAAAGGGAGATATCGAGATTGCATATATTAACACTAAGGAACAATTAGCCGATATCTTTACCAAGCCACTAGATGAACAAACTTTTAACAAACTTAGGCATGAGCTAAATATTCTTGATTCTAGGAATTTCTTTTGATGTTTTGCACACATAGCTCATAAGTATACCTTTGATCATGTCTCTTTTATATGCTATGACTAATGTGTTTTCAAGTACATTTCAAACCAAGTCATAGGTGTATTGAAAGGGAATTGGAGTCTTCGGCGAAGACAAAGGCTTCCACTCCACTTCATAACTCATCCTTCGCCATCGCTCCGAGCATCTCTCCGTCTTTGGTATAATCTTCACTCATATTTTGTTTGCCAAAGGGGGAGAAAGTAGTTTACAAAGGGCTTATATTTCACTCAAGTATCCGTTTTTGGCGATTCATGCCAAAGGGGGAGAAAGTATTAGCCCAAAGCAAAAGGACCGCACCACCACCTAATTTTAAAACTAATGATTTTCAAATTGGCATCTTATCGTGTTCAAAAGGGGGAGAAAGCAGTATTCTCAAAATTGATATCTTAAAACCCTCTTGAACACTAAGAGGGGGATTTTATTGAGGGGGAGTTTTGTTTTAGTCAAAGGAAAAGCATTTAAAACAGGGGGAGAAAATTTCAAATCTTGAAAATGCTTCTCACAAATCATTTACCTTTGACTATTTGCAAAAGGACTTTGAAAAGAATTTACAAAAGAATTTGCAAAAAACAAAACATGTGGTGCAAGTGTGGTCCAAAATGTTGAAAAGAAAGAAACAATCCATGTTATCCTATGAGAATTTCTATTGGCTCAATTCTAAGTAACCTTTGCACTTACATTATGCAAACTAGTTCAATTATGCACTTCTATACTTGCTTTGGTTTGTGTTGGCATCAATCACCAAAAAGGGGGAGATTGAAAGGGAATTAGGCTTACACCTATTTCCTAATTGATTTTGGTGGTTGAATTACCCAACACAAATAATTGGACTAACTAGTTTGCTCTAGTCTATAAGTTCTACAGGTGCCAAAGGTTCACAATAAGCCAATAAAAAGACCAAGAAAAGGGTTCAAATAAGAGAGCGAAGGACTACCCGAAAGGCACCCTGGTCTGGCGCACCGGACTGTCCAGTGTGCCACCGGACAGTGTCCGGTGCACCAGGGCACTTCAGCTCGAACTTGCTACCTTCGGGAAAAGACAGAGGGCGCTCCACTATAATTCACCAGACTGTCCGGTGCACACCGGACTGTTCGGTGTGCCAGCGGAGCAACGACTACTTCGCACGCAACGGTCGACTGCAACCGCATTAAATGCGTGCCAGCGCGCGCAGAGGTCAAAGGACGCGCAGTTGGCGCATCGGACAGTCTACAGGACCTGTCCGGTGCACCACCGGACAGCCCAGAGGCCCCACAAGTCAGAGCTCCAACGGTCGAACCCCAACGGCTCGCTGACGTGGCTGGCGCACTGGACTGTCCGGTGCGCCATGCGACTGCACACTTCCAACGACCATTTTTGGTGGTTGGGGCTATAAATACCCCAACCACCCCACATTCAATTGCATCCAAGTTTTCCACTCTTCTACACCTTACAAGAGCTAGCATTCAATACAAGACACACCAAAGAGATCAAATCCTCTCCCAACTCCACACAAAGCTTTAGTGATTAGAGAGAGTGATTTGTTGTGTTCATTTGAGCTCTTGCGCTTGGATTGCTTCTTTTCTTCCTTCATTCTTGTGATAAAACTCAATTGTAACCAAGGCAAGAGACACCAATTGTGTGGTGGTCCTTGCGGGAACTTCGTGTTCCGTTTGATTGAGAAGAGAAGCTCACTCGGTCTAAGTGACCGTTTGAGAGAGGGAAAGGGTTGAAAGAGACCCAGTCTTTGTGACCACCTCAACGGGGAGTAGGTTTGCAAGAACCGAACCTTGGTAAAACAAATCATCGTGTCTCACTCTTTATTCGCTCACGATTTGTTTTGCGCCCTCTCTCTCGGACTCGTTTCTATTTCTAACGCTAACCCGACTTGAAGTTGTGTTTAAGTTTGTAAATTTCAGATTCGCCCTATTCACCCCCCTCTAGGCGACTTTCACACACAACATATGATAGGCAACCCACGGATGATCACCTCACTTAATGAGAATGTTGATGGATAAGACAAAATCACATTTGGAGACAATTCAAAAGGGAAAGTGCAAGGACTTGGCAATGTGGCAATTTCAAATGATTTATCAATTTCAAATGTTCTCTTGGTTGCATCTTTGAGCTTCAATTTATTATTAGTGGGTCAACTCTATGATCTTGGACTTCAATGCTTATTCACTCCAACAGAGGTTATTGTATCAAAGATGGATGATGAATCAATGGTGTTCAAGGGATTTAGATACAACAGTCTCTACTTAGTGGATTTCACTTCAGAAGATGCAGACTTAAGAACTTGCCTCTTCACCAAAGCTTCACTTGGATGGCTTTGGCATAGATGGCTTGCACATGTTGGGATGAGCACACTCAAGAAGGTATTAAAGAAGGACATGGTTAGAGGATTAAAGGATGTGGTATTTGAAAAGGACAAGCCTTGTAGTGCATGTCAAGCTGGGAAGCAAGTTGCTAATACACATCCTACTAAAGCTTTCATGTTAACATCAAGGCCACTAGAACTACTTCATATGGATTTATTTGGACCTACAAATTATGTAAGTGCTGGTGGCAACCTCTACTGTCTAGTGATTGTTGATGATTTCTCAAGATACACTTGGGTGTTCTTTCTCCATGACAAATCTGAAGTTGCATCTATATTCAAGAAGTTTGCCAAGAAAGCTCAAAATGAATTTGATTGCAAGATCAAGAAGATTAGAAGTGATAATGGTAAAGAATTTGACAACACCAACATTCATGAGTACTGTGATGAAATTGGGATCAAGCATGAAGTTTCTGCAACATATACACCTCAACAAAATGGAGTTGTTGAAAGGAAAAACAGGACCTTGATCACACTTGCAAGAACAATGATTGATGAGTATAACACACCGAAGAGGTTTTGGGCCGAAGCTGTCAACACTGCATGTTATGCATCAAACAGGCTATTTCCTCACCGGCTGCTTGCGAAGACTCCCTATGAACTGCTAAATGGGAAAAAGCTAGACGTCTCCTTCTTCCGGGTGTTTGGATGAAAATGCTACATCTACAAGAAACACCATCACCTAGGGAAGTTTCAAAGACGTTGTGATATTGGTTTTCTATTGGGTTATTCATTAAAGTCCAAAGCATATCGAGTATTCAATCATGCCACTGGCGTGGTAGAAGAAACATATGATGTGGAATTTGATGAGACTAATGGCTCCCAAGGAGCACTTGAAAATCTTGATGATGTAGGTGATGAGCCACTTAGGAAAGCAATGAAGAACATGCCAATTGGAGCTATCAAACCAAAAGAAGATGAAGAAGAGGTGCAAAACATTGGCAGGTCTTCTTCATCAAATGTACCACAAGATGATGAAAAAGACGAGAGGCATGCAAATGAAGATACATTTGTCTCTCATGAACAAGCAAGGGTACAAGCCGAAGATGTTGATGCTCCAGGATCTTCTTCCCAAGTGGTTGACAGGAGAAACTCATCACTACTTCAAGCTCATCCATAAAACCAAATCATTGGGAGTCCTTCACAAGGGGTTATTACTCGATCACATAGACATACTTCTTTTATTGAACATCACTCCTTTGTTTCTTGTGTTGCGCCTACTTGTATAGATGAGGCGCTACAGGATCCGGACTGGGTGAACGCCATGCATGAAGAACTTAACAACTTCACCCGTAACCAAGTTTGGACCCTAGAGAAGCCCCCACAAGATGCAAGAATCATTGAAACAAAGTGGGTGTTCAGAAACAAACAAGATGATCAAGGTGTGATTGTAAGGAACAAGGCAAGACTTGTTGCAAAAGGTGTCGGCGTTTCGAGACCGGGGGGGTCCCTGGGCCGACGAGTGAAATGTCGCCGCGTGCCCCAGCCCAGATGGGTCGGCGCGAGGCCGAGCGCGAAGGGGGGAAGAAGGCAGCCGGAGACGGGCGTGAGAGAGGTGGAAATCCCACGGCCTTCGTGTTCGTCCCGCGCCCAGGTCGGGTGCACTTGCAGTAGGGGGTTACAAGCGTTCCACGCGGGAGGGAGCGAGCGGCCTCACGCGAGCGCCAGTCCCGTCCTCTTCCCCGCGCGGCCAACCTTCTCTAAGAGGGCCCTGGTCCTTCCTTTTATAGGCGTAAGGAGAGGATCCAGGTGTACAATGGGGGTGTAGCAGAGTGCTAACGTGTCTAGCGGAGGAGAGCTAGCACCCTAAGTACATGCCATCGTGGCAGTCGGAGAGGTTTTGGCACCCAGTTCGTGTGGTGTCGTGGCCGTCGGAGGAGCGCTGGAGCCTGGCGGAAGGACAGCTGTCGGGGCTGTTGAGTCCTTGCTGACGTCCTCTTGCTTCCGTAAGGGGGCTGAGAGCCGCCGTCGTCAGAGAGCGTGCGGGGTGCCATCATTACTTGTCTGGCGGAGCGAGCCAGATGGGACGCCGGTCTTGTTCCCCGTAGCCTGAGTCAGCTTGGGGTAGGGTAATGATGGCGCCTCCTGTTGACGTGGTCGATCCGCGCCCTAGGTTGGGTGATGTGGAGGCTCCTCCGAGGTCGAGGTCGAGTCTGTCTTCCGTGGCCGAGGTCGAGTCCGAGCCCCTGGGTCGGGCGAGGCGGAGACCGTCGGCTGAGGCCAGGGCTGAGTCCGAGCCCTGGGGTCGGGCGAAGCGGAGTTCGTTGTCTTCCGGGGCTGAGCCCGAGTCCGAGCCCTGGGGTCGGGCGGAGCGGAGTTCGTCGTCTTCCGGGGCTGAGCCCGAGTCCGAGCCCTGGGGTCGGGCGGAGCGGAGTTCGTCGTCTTCCCGGGCTGAGCCCGAGTCCGAGCCCTGGGTCGGGCGGAGCGGAGTTCGTCGTCTTCCGGGGCTGAGCCCGAGTCCGAGCCCTGGGTCGGGCGGAGCGGAGTTCGCCGTCTTCCGGGGCTGAGCCCGAGTCCGAGCCCTGGGTCAGGCGGAGCGGAGTTCGCCATCTTCCGGGGCTGAGCCCGAGTCCGAGCCCTGGGTCGGGCGGAGCGGAGTTCGCCGCCTTCCGGGGCTGAGCCCGAGTCCGAGCCCTGGGTCAGGCGGAGCAGAGTTTCCTATGGTGCCTAAGGCCGGGCCTGACTGCCTGTCAGCTTCACTCTGTCGAGTGGCACAGTAGTCGGAGCGGCGCAGGCGGCGCTGTCCTTCTGTCAGGCCGGTCGGTGCAGCGACGAAGTGACTGCGGTCACTTCGGCTCTGTCGACTGGAGGACGCGCGTCAGGATAAAGGTGTCAGGCCACCTTTGCATTAAATGCCCCTGCGATTTGGTCAGTTGGCGTGGCGATTTGGCCAGGGTTGCTTCTTGGCGAAGACTGGGCCTCGGGCGAGCCGGAAGTATGTTCGTCGCTGGAGGAGGCCTCGGGCGAGACGGAGATCCTCCGGGGTCGGCTGCCCTTGCCCGAGGCTAGGCTCGGGCGAGGCGTGATCGAGTTCCTCGAATGGACCGATCCCTGACTTAGTCACACCCATCAGGCCTTTGCAGCTTTATGCTGATGGGGGTTACCAGCTGAGAATTAGGAGCCTTGAGGGTACCCCTAATTATGGTCCCTGACAGTAGCCCCCGAGCCTCAAAGGGAGTGTTAACACTCGCTTGGAGGCTTTTGTCGCACTTTTTTGCAAGGGGACCAGCCTTTCTCGGTTGCGTTTTGTTCCGGTGGGTGCGCGCAAGCGCACCCGCCGGGTGTAGCCCCCGAGGCCTCGGAGGAGTGGTTTGACTCCTCCGAGGTCTTAATGCCTCGCGCAATGCTTCGGCTGGCCTGGTCGTTCCCTCATGCGAGCTGGCCATAGTCCGGGTGCACGGTCGGGTCCCAAGTTCTCGGGCTGGTATGTTGACGCTGTCAACGGTTTGGCCAGAGCCGGGTTTGCGAGAGCAGCTGAAAGGGAATTAGGCTTAGACCTAGTTCCTAAATAATTTTGGTGGTTGAATTGCCCAAC
The DNA here is from genome assembly GCA_029449295.1 of Zea luxurians. NCBI lineage: Eukaryota > Viridiplantae > Streptophyta > Magnoliopsida > Poales > Poaceae > Zea > Zea luxurians. Next base: position 82,197,614 of record JAOPSE010000016.1, on the reverse strand, counting down.
ACAAATATTGGACTAACTAGTTTACTCTAGTGCATAAGTTATACAGGTGCAAAAGGTTCACACTCAGCCAATAAAAAGATCAAATGTTGGATTCAACAAAGGAGCAGCAAGACAACCGAGGGCTTCTCTGGCCGGAGGCACCGGACTGTCCGGTGTGCACCGGACTGTCCGGTGCGGCCAGAGGACTTCGACTTCAAACTCTTCACCCTCGGGATTTCTCGGAAGCCGGCGCGCTATAATTCACCGGACTGTCCGGTGTGCACCGGACATGTCCGGTGCTCCAAGGAAACGCGGCCTCCGGAACTCGCCAGCCTCGGGTTTGCTCGGCAGCCGCTCCGCTAAAATTCACCGGACTGTCCGGTGTGCACCGGACTGTCCGGTGTACCAGCGGAGCAACGGCTCTCTGCGGCGCCAACGGCTCCCTGCGGTGCATTAAATGCGCGCGCAGCGCGCGCAGATGTCAGGCTCGCCCATGCCGGTGCACCGGACATCAAACAGTGCTTGTCCGGTGTGCACCGGACACCCAGGGGGGCCCACAAGTCAGAAGCTCCAACGGTCAGAATCCAACGGCAACCGTGACGTGGCAGGGGCACCGGACTGTCCGGTGTGCACCGGACTGTCCGGTGCGCCATCGAACAGAGGACTCCAGCCAACGGTCACTTGTGGTGGTTGGGGCTATAAATACCCCAACCACCCCACATTCATTGCCATCCAAGTTTTCCAACTCTCAACCACTTACAAGAGCTAGGCATTCAATTCTAGACACAAACAAAAGAGATCAAATCCTCTCCAATTCCACTCAAGCCCTTAGTGACTAGCGAGAGAGATTTGCCGTGTTCTTTTGAGCTCTTGCGCTTGGATCGCTTTCTTTCTTTCTCACTTGTTCTTGTGATCATCACTCAATTGTAACCAAGGCAAGAGGCACTAATTGTGTGGTGACCCTTGCGGGGAAGTTTTGTTCCCGGTTGATTGAGAAGAAGAGAAAGCTCACTCGATCCGTGGGATCGTTTGAGAGAGGGAAGGGTTGAAAGAGACCCGGCCTTTGTGGCCTCCTTAACGGGGAGTAGGTTTGCGAGAACCGAACCTCGGTAAAACAAATCCTTGTGTCACACTCTTATTTGCTTGTGATTTGTTTTGCGCCCTCTCTCGCGGACTCGTTTCGTTATTACTAACGCTAACCCGGCTTGTAGTTGTGATTATTTTTGTAAATTTCAGTTTCGCCCTATTCACCCCCCCTCTAGGCGACTATCAATTGGTATCAGAGCCTGGTACTTCATTAGAGCCTAACCGCTCGAAGTGATGTCGGGAGATCCCGCCAAGAAGGAGATGGAGACCGGCGATGACAAACCCACTACAAGCCAAGGGAGCACCTCATCTTCATCGGAAGAGTCCCGCACCAAGAAAAGGGAGAAGAAGAAGAGATCCTCCAAGCGAAAGGAGAAAAGATCTTCCTCTTCTCACCACAAGGAGAAGAAGGAAAAATCTTCTTCTCACAAGCCGCATCGGAGTGGGGACAAGCACAAAAGGATGAGGAAGGTGGTCTTCTACGAGACCGACACTTCATCGACCTCCACCTCCGGCTCCGACGCGGCATCCGTCACTTCTAAACGCCAAGAGCGTAAGAAGTATAGTAAGATTCCCCTACGCTACCCTCGCATTCCTAAACATACACCTTTACTTTCCGTCCCATTAGGCAAACCACCAACTTTTAATGGTGAAGATTATGCTATGTGGAGTAATTTGATGCGATTTCATCTAACCTCTCTCCACAAAAGATTATGGGATGTTGTTGAGTTTGGTGTACAGGTACCATCCGTAGGGGATGAAGACTACGACACGGACGAAGTGGCCCAAATCGAGCACTTCAACTCCCAGGCCACAACCATTCTCCTTGCCTCACTAAGCAAGGAGGAATACAACAAAGTACAAGGGTTGAAGAACGCCAAGGAGATTTGGGACCTACTCAAGACGGCGCACGAGGGTGATGAACTCACCAAGATCACCAAGCGGGAAACGATCGAGGGGGAGCTCGGTCGCTTCCGTCTTCGCCAAGGGGAGGAGCCACAAGACATGTACAACCGGCTCAAGACCTTGGTGAACCAAGTGCGCAACCTCGGGAGCGCAAAATGGGATGACCACGAGGTGGTTAAGGTTATTCTAAGAGCCCTTATTTTCCTTAACCCTACTCAAGTACAATTAATTCGTGGCAATCCTAGATATACACAAATGACCCCCGAAGAAGTCATCGGGAATTTTGTTAGTTTTGAATGCATGATTAAGGGCTCCAAGAAGATCAACGAGCTTGATGAGCCTTCCACATCCGAGGCGCAACCCGTGGCCTTCAAGGCAACGGAGGAGAAGAAGGAGGAGTCTACACCAAGTAGACAACCAATTGACGCCTCCAAGCTCGACAACGAGGAGATGGCCCTAATCATCAAAAGCTTCCGGCAAATCCTCAAGCAACGGAAGGGGAAGGACTACAAATCCCGTTCCAAGAAGGTTTGCTACAAGTGTGGTAAGCCCGGTCACTTTATTGCTAAATGTCCATTATCAAGTGATAGTGACAGGGACAACGACAAGAAGGGCAAGAGAAAGGAGAAGAAGAAGTACTACAAGAAGAAGGGCGGCGATGCCCATGTTTGTCGGGAGTGGGACTCCGACGAAAGCTCAAGCGACTCCTCCGACGACGAGGACGCCGCCAACATCGCCGTCACCAAGGGCCTCCTCTTCCCTAACGTCGGCCACAAGTGCCTCATGGCCAAGGACGGCAAAAAGAAGGTAAAATCAAAGTCCTCCACTAAATATGAAACATCTAGTGATGAGGATAATGATAAAAATGAAGAGGATAATTTGCGTATTCTTTTTGCCAACCTTAACATGGAACAAAAAGAAAAATTAAATGAATTAATTAGTGCCATCCATGAAAAGGATGATCTCTTGGACTCCCAAGAGGACTTCCTAATCAAGGAAAACAAAAAACATGTTAAGGTTAAAAATGCTTATGCTCTAGAAAGAGAAAAATGTGAAAAATTGTCTAGTGAGCTAAGTATTTGTCATGAGACTTTAGACAACCTTAGAAATGAAAATGCCAATTTGATTGCTAAGGTTGATTCTTATGTTTGCATTGATCCTAGAAATGATAATGTTGATTTGCTTGCTAGGATTGATAAATTAAATGTTTCCATTGCTAGCCTTAGAAATGAAAATGAGAAATTAATTGCTAAGGCTAAGGATTTTGATGTTTGCAATGCTACTATTTCCGACCTTAGAACTAAAAATGATATGTTGCATGCTAAGGTTGTTGAACTTAAAACTTGCAAACCCTCTACATCGAATGTTGAGCATGTTTCCATTTGTACTAGATGTAGAGATATTAATATTGATGCTATCCATGATCACCTAGCCTTAATTAAGAAACAAAATGATCACATAGCACAACTTAATGATAAGATTAGAGAGCATGACTTAGAAAATGAAAAATTTAAACTTGCTAGAAGCATGCTCTATAATGGGAGACGCCCGGGCATTAAGGATGGCATTGGCTTCCAAAGGGGAGACAATGTCAAAATTAATGCCCCTCCTAAGAACTTGTCTAACTTTGTAAAGGGTAAGGCTCCCATGCCTCAGGATAACGAGGGTTACATTTTGTACCCTGCCGGCTATCCTGAGAGCAAGATTAAGAAAATTCATTCTAGGAAGTCTCACTCTGGCCCTAATCATGCTTTTATGTATAAGGGTGAGACATCTAGATCTAGGCAACCAACCCATGCCAAGTTGCCTAGAAAGAAAACTACTAATGCATCAAATGATCATGCCATTTCATTTAAAACTTTTGATGCATCTTATGTTTTGACTAGCAAATCCGGCAAGGTAGTTGCCAAAATTGTTGGGGGCAAACACAAGGGCTCCAAGTCTTGTGTTTGGGTACCCAAAGTTCTTGTATCTAATGCCAAAGGACCCAAAACCGTTTGGGTACCTAAAACAAAGAACTAAACTTGTTTTGTAGGTTTATGCATCCGGGGGCACAAGTTGGATACTCGACAGCGGGTGCACAAACCACATGACAGGGGAGAAAAGGATGTTCTCCTCATATGAGAAAAACCAAGATCACCAACGAGCTATCACATTCGGGGATGGAAATCAAGGTTTGGTCAAAGGTTTGGGTAAAATTGCTATATCTACTGACCATTCTATTTCCAATGTTTTTCTTGTAGATTCATTAGATTACAATTTGCTTTCCGTATCCCAATTATGTCAAATGGGCTACAACTGTCTTTTTACTGATATAGGTGTTACTGTCTTTAGAAGGAGTGATGATTCAATAGCATTTAAGGGTGTGTTAGAGGGTCAGCTATACTTAGTAGATTTTGAAAGAGCTGAACTCGACACGTGCTTAATTGCTAAGACTAACTTGGGTTGGCTCTGGCACCGCCGACTAGCCCATGTTGGAATGAAGAATCTTCACAAGCTTCTAAAGGGAGAACACATTTTGGGACTAACCGATGTTCATTTTGAGAAAGACAGGATTTGTAGCGCTTGCCAAGCAGGGAAGCAAGTTGGTGTCCATCATCCACACAAAAATATCATGACTACCGACAGGCCACTGGAGCTCCTACATATGGATCTATTCGGCCCGATCGCTTACATAAGCATCGGCGGTAGTAAGTATTGTCTTGTAATTGTGGATGATTATTCTCGCTTCACTTGGGTATTCTTTTTGCAGGAAAAATCACAAACCCAAGAGACCTTAAAGGGATTCTTGAGACGGGCTCAAAATGAGTTCGGCTTAAGGATCAAGAAAATTAGAAGCGACAATGGGACGGAGTTCAAGAACTCTCAAATAGAAGGCTTTCTTGAGGAGGAGGGCATCAAGCATGAGTTCTCTTCTCCCTACACTCCACAACAAAATGGTGTAGTGGAGAGGAAGAATCGAACTCTATTGGACATGGCAAGAACCATGCTTGATGAGTACAAGACACCGGATCGGTTTTGGGCCGAGGCGGTCAACACCGCCTGCTACGCCATCAACCGGTTATATCTTCATCGAATCCTCAAGAAGACATCTTATGAACTCCTAACCGGTAAAAAGCCCAATATTTCATATTTTAGAGTTTTTGGTAGCAAATGTTTTATACTTGTTAAAAGAGGTAGAAAATCTAAATTTGCTCCTAAAACTGTAGAAGGCTTTTTACTAGGATATGACTCAAACACAAGGGCATATAGAGTCTTTAACAAGTCCTCAGGACTTGTTGAAGTTTCTTGTGACGTTGTGTTTGATGAAACTAACGGCTCTCAAGTAGAGCAAGTTGATCTTGATGATGTAGGTGAAGAACAGGCTCCATGCATAGCGCTAAGGAACATGTCCATCGGGGACGTGTGTCCTAAGGAATCCGAAGAGCCTCCAAATGCACAAGATCAACCATCCTCCTCCACACAAGTATCTCCACCAACTCAAGTTGAGGATGAGGCTCAAGATGTCGAACAAGAAAATCAAGAAGATGAGCCACCTCAAAATGACGGCAACGATCAAGGGGGAGATTCAAATGATGAAAACAAGGAGGATGAACAACCAAGGCCGCCACACCCAAGAGTCCACCAAGCAATTCAACGAGATCACCCCGTCGACACCATCCTCGGCGACATTCATAAGGGGGTAACTACTCGATCTCGTGTTGCTCATTTTTGTGAACATTACTCGTTTGTTTCCTCTATTGAGCCAACCAGGGTAGAGGAGGCACTTCAAGATTCGGATTGGGTGATGGCGATGCAAGAGGAGCTCAACAATTTCACAAGGAACGAGGTATGGCACTTAGTTCCACGTCCTAACCAAAATGTTGTAGGAACCAAGTGGGTCTTCCGCAACAAGCAAGACGAGCATGGTGTGGTGACAAGGAACAAAGCTCGACTCGTGGCCAAAGGGTATTCACAAGTCGAAGGTTTGGATTTTGGTGAAACCTATGCACCCGTAGCTAGGCTTGAGTCAATTCGTATATTATTAGCCTATGCTACTTACCATGGCTTCAAGCTTTATCAAATGGACGTGAAGAGTGCCTTCCTCAATGGACCAATCAAGGAGGAGGTCTATGTTGAGCAACCTCCCGGCTTTGAAGACAGTGAGTACCCTAACCATGTTTATAGGCTCTCTAAGGCGCTTTATGGGCTCAAGCAAGCCCCAAGAGCATGGTATGAATGCCTTAGAGATTTCCTTATTGCAAATGGCTTCAAAGTCGGCAAGGCCGATCCTACTTTATTCACTAAGACTCTTGATAATGATTTGTTTGTATGCCAAATTTATGTTGATGATATCATATTTGGGTCTACTAACAAATCTACATGTGAAGAATTTAGTAGGATCATGACACAAAAATTCGAGATGTCGATGATGGGGGAGTTGAAATATTTCTTAGGATTTCAAGTCAAGCAACTCCAAGAAGGCACCTTCATCAGCCAAACCAAGTATACTCAAGACATTTTAAGCAAGTTTGGAATGAAGGATGCCAAGCCCATCAAGACACCCATGGGAACCAATGGGCATCTCGACCTCGACACGGGAGGTAAGTCCGTGGATCAAAAGGTATACCGGTCGATGATTGGTTCATTGCTTTATTTATGTGCATCTCGACCGGACATTATGCTTTCCGTTTGCATGTGTGCAAGATTCCAAGCCGACCCTAAGGAATCACACCTTACGGCCGTGAAACGAATCTTGAGATATTTGGCTTTTACTCCTAAGTTTGGGCTTTGGTACCCTCGGGGATCCACTTTTGATTTGATTGGATATTCGGATGCCGATTGGGCGGGGTGCAGGATTAATAGAAAGAGCACATCGGGGACTTGCCAGTTCTTGGGAAGATCCTTGGTGTCTTGGGCTTCAAAGAAGCAAAATTCGGTTGCTCTTTCCACCGCCGAAGCCGAGTATATTGCCGCAGGCCATTGTTGCGCGCAATTGCTTTGGATGAGGCAAACCCTGCGGGACTACGGTTACAAATTAACCAAAGTCCCTTTGCTATGTGACAATGAGAGTGCAATCAAAATGGCCGACAATCCCGTCGAGCACAGCCGCACTAAGCACATAGCCATTCGGTATCATTTTCTTCGGGATCACCAACAAAAGGGGGATATCGAGATTTCTTATATTAATACTAAAGATCAATTAGCCGATATCTTTACCAAACCACTTGATGAACAATCTTTTACCCGACTTAGGCATGAGCTCAATATTCTTGATTCTAGGAATTTCTTTTGCTAAGTCTTACACGCATAGAACATGAATATACCTTTGATCTTGTCTCTTTTATATATGCTATGACTAATGTGTTTTCAAGTGTATTTCAACCAAGTCATAGGTGTATTGAAAGGGAATTTGAGTCTTCGGCGAAGACAAAGGCTTCCACTCCGCTCCACTACTCATCCTTCGCCGTCGCTCCGCATCTTCTCTCCAACGTTGGTATAACCTTCACTCATTTATTTCATGACCAAAGGGGGAGAATGTACTTCATTGGGCTCTAATGATTCCGTTTTTGGCGATTCATGCCAAAGGGGGAGAAAATATGAGCCCAAAGCAAAAGGACCGCACCACCACCGCACCACCACCCCTAATTTTAAATTTGATGATTTTCAATGATAAATTTCAAAATTGGTATCTCTTTGTGTTCTAAAAGGGGGAGCAAGTAGTGTTTTCAAAATTAATGGAAAACCCTCTTGAACACTAAGAGGAGACCTCATTTGAGGGGGAGTTTTGCTTAGTCAAAGGAAAAGCATTGGAAATAGGGGGAGAAAATTCCATATCTTGAAAATGCTTTGCAAAATCTTTTTCATTTACCTTTGACTATCTTGCAAAAGTACTTTGAAAAGAATTTACAAAAGAATTTGCAAAAACAAAACTCGTGGTGCAAATGTGGTCCAATATGTGAAAAATAAAGAAAACCATCCATGCGCATCATATAAGTTTATATTGGCTCAATTCCAAGCAACCTTTGCACTTACATTATGAAAACTAGTTCAATTATGCACTTCTATATTTGCTTTGGTTTGTGTTGGCATCAATCACCAAAAAGGGGGAGATTGAAAGGGAATTAGGCTTAGACCTAGTTCCTAAATAATTTTGGTGGTTGAATTGCCCAACACAAATATTGGACTAACTAGTTTACTCTAGTGCATAAGTTATACAGGTGCAAAAGGTTCACACTCAGCCAATAAAAAGATCAAATGTTGGATTCAACAAAGGAGCAGCAAGACAACCGAGGGCTTCTCTGGCCGGAGGCACCGGACTGTCCGGTGTGCACCGGACTGTCCGGTGCGGCCAGAGGACTTCGACTTCAAACTCTTCACCCTCGGGATTTCTCGGAAGCCGGCGCGCTATAATTCACCGGACTGTCCGGTGTGCACCGGACATGTCCGGTGCTCCAAGGAAACGCGGCCTCCGGAACTCGCCAGCCTCGGGTTTGCTCGGCAGCCGCTCCGCTAAAATTCACCGGACTGTCCGGTGTGCACCGGACTGTCCGGTGTACCAGCGGAGCAACGGCTCTCTGCGGCGCCAACGGCTCCCTGCGGTGCATTAAATGCGCGCGCAGCGCGCGCAGATGTCAGGCTCGCCCATGCCGGTGCACCGGACATCAAACAGTGCTTGTCCGGTGTGCACCGGACACCCAGGGGGGCCCACAAGTCAGAAGCTCCAACGGTCAGAATCCAACGGCAACCGTGACGTGGCAGGGGCACCGGACTGTCCGGTGTGCACCGGACTGTCCGGTGCGCCATCGAACAGAGGACTCCAGCCAACGGTCACTTGTGGTGGTTGGGGCTATAAATACCCCAACCACCCCACATTCATTGCCATCCAAGTTTTCCAACTCTCAACCACTTACAAGAGCTAGGCATTCAATTCTAGACACAAACAAAAGAGATCAAATCCTCTCCAATTCCACTCAAGCCCTTAGTGACTAGCGAGAGAGATTTGCCGTGTTCTTTTGAGCTCTTGCGCTTGGATCGCTTTCTTTCTTTCTCACTTGTTCTTGTGATCATCACTCAATTGTAACCAAGGCAAGAGGCACTAATTGTGTGGTGACCCTTGCGGGGAAGTTTTGTTCCCGGTTGATTGAGAAGAAGAGAAAGCTCACTCGATCCGTGGGATCGTTTGAGAGAGGGAAGGGTTGAAAGAGACCCGGCCTTTGTGGCCTCCTCAACGGGGAGTAGGTTTGCGAGAACCGAACCTCGGTAAAACAAATCCTTGTGTCACACTCTTATTTGCTTGTGATTTGTTTTGCGCCCTCTCTCGCGGACTCGTTTCGTTATTACTAACGCTAACCCGGCTTGTAGTTGTGATTATTTTTGTAAATTTCAGTTTCGCCCTATTCACCCCCCCTCTAGGCGACTATCAGCAGCCCCCGAGCCTCTGCACAGGGCAAGAGGACGGTCAGGGATAGACTCGACTTTTTTACATACGCCCCTGCGTCGCCTTTCCGCAAGGAGGAGGGGGGGAAAGCGCCATGTTGCCCTCGTAGGGCGCCGAACATGGTGTCTCCGGTGAGCTGCTGGCGGGTAATCCGAGCGGACGTCCGTGCCCCATTTGTTAGGGGTCGGCTAGAGGCCCAGAGGCGCGCCCAAAAGTACCTGCAGGTGATCTGTCGGACCCGGTCCCCTGTCGACGGGGTCCGAGGGCTTGATGCCTCCCTCTGATGGGATTCCGTTACAAGATCGTTCCCGCTGGTCTCGAAAATGTCCTAGGGTACCTCTGGAGCGTAGCCCGAGCCTTGGTTATGTATCAAACGTACCCATGGTCATCCCTCGCTCCGTGTCTGAGGCGGCTGTGAACCTTTCGAGGGCCAGCCTACGAACCCCTGATCAGTAGTGGGCGCGAAGCCCGAGTAGCCTGAGGCGGCCGTTGAACCCTTTCGAGGGGCCGGCCTTCGAACCTCTGGCCAGTAGTGGGTGTGGAGCCCACGCGCTCTGAGGCGGCTGTTAAACCCCTCCGAGGGGCCAGCCTTCGAACCTCTGATCAGTAGGGAGGCTCGGAGCCTGTTTCCTTCACGGAGAAGGGTCCTTTTCGGGGTATCCCCCTTTCCCAGTCCCTGTTGTAAGAGAGAGAAAGAGGAAAAGGAAAAGGACATGAAATCGAATGACGTGGCGTACCTTTTTTGACGCGGTCATTATGGCGAAGTCGAAGCGTCGCTCGCTTCTCCTGCCAGAGGCGCCGCCTGTCGCGCCGCGGAGTTAATGCGACGGAGCGGGCGGTTCGCGAGGTGGCTGTTGCGCGTGCGCGAGCCGTTCGAGGAACGGAACACGGGCGCGCTGTCTTCACGCCGTGAGAGAGGGTTCTCTTGCTGCCCCCGGATGGGATGTAAGCTTGGCTGACGACGTGACCGCTGCTCCTGCCCGCCTGCCACCGCCATTACTGCCGGCCCATTTTTGGCCGTATCGACCGCCGCGCCAGGCTGGCGCTGCTGGGTCGTGCGCTGGGTCGGCTCGAGTCGCAGTACTGGTTCCGCAGTCGAGTAGGCGCGGTAGTGGTGCGAGTGGCGGTGCAGTTGCTTGCACGTAGCGACCGGCGCGCCGGTTGCATGACGCGTGGGCATGTTGGAAGTTGGAGAGGTGCGCCCACTTGGCGCGGTTGCATGCCGCCTGCATGGCTGCCCGCCCTTTCATCCGCTGGTCTGGGCGAAAGTGGAGGGGCGCTTGTAACCGCTGGGCGGTTGCATGCACCGCGCACGTCGGTTTGGCTTCTTCTGCTCTGGGCTAGTTTGCATGACGTGTGGGACCCAGCCCCCGTGCCGTAGGGGGAGGACCTTGGAGCGTGTTGGAGAAGACTCAGCCCACGACGGCTGGGGATGCAGGTAGGGAGAGTCGCCTTTAAAAGGAGGGTGACCCCCTTGAAAGGCGACCATGTCTTCGCGCTCCCTTATGCATCGTGTCTTTCCACCTTCCGAGCCCCCGGATGGGGGACACCCGCGGTCCTTCCGCCTTGTCATTGGAGGAACGCAACTCCGTGGGAGTTGGTACCTTTCAGCCATCGTTCGGCTTCAAGGATTTTCATCATGCAGCCCGGCTGCACCCCTCCGCCGGCGGTCACCCAAGACGGTGACCACCAGCCCCTGGATGGGGAGAAGCAAGCCGGACAGCGATCTTGGTCCCGCCCTCAGCTTCAAGGATGTTCATCATCCTTGCTGGGACGGAGAGCGAGGCGAGCCGGGGCTCTACCTCCCGCGCGGGTTGGCTGGCCACCTCTTCTTCCAGCTTCTGGTGGTGGAGACCATCCTCCAGCTCTACGGAGGAGACGTCCTCCAGCCATGCCGGGGAAGGCGAACTATTGCTGCCCAGCTAGGATGCAACATTCCGCCCTCTTCCTCGCTTTCGTGGCGAGGGCGGGAGCGAGGACCTGCCGGTGCGCTTCGGAGCGGCCCGTTCTTTGGCTTTGATGGCTGGTTCGCATCCCTTGAGCGGGGACGCGAACGAGAGCCTTCCGGTGGCCGCGTCCATCCTGGGACCATGGCTGCTGCTGCAGAGGTTGCCGGCGAGTTGCCCGGAACTTGTCGCCCCGCAGGCTCCCCGGTGTGGAGGTTGTTCATACCTGCGGAGGTGGAACCGGAGTTCCGTTTGTAATGGCACCTTGAATGCCAGTGTTTTTGTTCATTGTGGCTGTCGAGGCCTGAACATGTATGTATTTTTGGCACGGAGTCGTGTTTTTTCCTCATTTTCGAGCACTAAGACTCGCCTGTTGGTTGTCTGAACCGCTTCACCAAGCGTGAGTCGCCCCGTGCAAAGGTGACGAGTGAGGTATCCGTATCCCGGAGGCGTAGGAGTCCCTCGGCTCGGTCGGCCTTGCTATCCGAGGCTTCTCTTGCTTAGTTAAAGGGACCCCTCGGCCGCTCTTCGATGAGCCGAAGCCAGGGGTACGGTGTCAGCATGGACAGAGGCAGAGTTGGCTCGAAAAGAAGACTTGGTCGGCCGGAGCCTGGCCGGGTCGTCCGTTAGCAGGACCGACGCCGGAGTTGATCTGCCGAGGCCTCGGGCCGGGCTGATGCCTTCGGGGGACAGCTGGCCGAGGCCTCGGGGTGACCAGCCGAGCCGCCTGCTCGAGCCGGATTCTTGGAGGAGACCCTGGCGGCGATGGCCCGGGCGAGATGATGACGTCGTCCTTCAGAGTGGAGATCCTCGGACCGCATCGCCGTCCGAGGCTAGGTCGGACCTCGCCGAAGGTGTAGTCGACGCCGAGGGTGCTCCTCCTCCCTTCAGCCGTCAAGATCCGAACCTGCAGGATCGGATTATCTTGTAGCGTGTGTTTTCTGCGGCCGCTGAGGCCCAAAAACACCCTCACCATGTTGTAAAGCTGTGCTTCTTTTCCTCTCGTTTCGAGTATCTGGACTTTTTCGTCGGTAACAGAATTGTCTGTGCGAGCGAGAGTTGCTTTTCACGGAAGGTGATGAGTGAGGTATCCGTATCCCGGAGGCGTAGGAATCCCTCGGCTCGGTCGGCCTTGCCGCTTACGCGCACTCTTGCCCGTCCATAGGGTTCTGTCACCGACGCAGTCGAGAAGGCTCGAAGAATCGCTTCGGCAGAGGAGCTTTCGAACGTGAAGACTTGTTCGGTCCGCGGAATCACTTATCCAAACGTGAGTTACTTATCGCAGAAGGTGATGAGTGAGGTATCCGTATCCCGAAGGCGTAGGAGTCCCTCGGCTCGGTCAGCCTTGGCTGCTTACGTGTACTCCGTCGTTTTTAGGATCCACTTTCGAAGTAGTCGAAAAGCACGAAAGACATTCTGGCAGAAAGGATCTTTTTTCGAGGAAAATTTCGACGTAGAGGGGGTTCCCCTCTTTTAGCCCTCGAGGGAGGGTCGGGCTTTGCCGAGGCAAGGCTGACCCTTCCTTGATGACTAAACTTTGTGTGGGAGCGAGGTATATGAACAACTTGAAAGCATCTTAAGGGTAGAAGCGACGTAGCTATTGGATGTTCCAAGCGTTGCTGTAGACCTTGCCTTGACTGTTGGCCAGCTTGTATGTTCCGGGCTTCAGAACTTTGGCGATGACGAACGGCCCTTCCCAGGGAGGCGTGAGCTTGTGCCGCTCTCGGGCGTCCTGTCGCAGCCGAAGCACCAGGTCGCCCACCTGGAGGTCTCGGGACCGGACCCCTCGGGCGTGGTAGCGTCGCAGGGACTGCTGGTACCACGCCGAGTGTAGTAAGGCCATGTCCCGAGCCTCTTCCAGCTGGTCCAGCGAGTCTTCTCGACTAGCTTGGTTGCTTTGGTCGGCGTAGGCCCTCGTCCTCGGGGAACTGTATTCTAAGTCTGTGGGCAAGATGGCCTCGGCCCCATAGACTAGAAAGAACGGCATGAAGCCCGTGGCTCGGCTCAGCGTTGTCCTCAGGCTCCAGACCACCGAGGGGAGTTCCTTCATCCATCGCTTTCCGAACTTGTTGAGGTCGTTGTAGATCCGAGGCTTGAGCCCTTGTAGAATCATGCCGTTGGCACGCTCTACTTGCCCATTCGTCATGGGGTGAGCCACGGCTGCCCAGTCCACCCGGATGTGGTGATCCTCGCAGAAGTCCAGGAACTTTCTGCCGGTGAACTGGGTGCCGTTGTCGGTGATGTCGGGGACCATAATTAGGGGTACCCTCAAGACGCCTAATTCTCAGCTGGTAACCCCCATCAGCATAAAGCTGCAGAGGCCTGATGGGTTTGATTAAGTCAGGGATCAGTCCATACGAGCGACTCGATCATGCCACGCCCGAGCCTAGCCTCGGGCAAGGGCAGCCGACCCTGAGGTGTTTTCCATCTCGCCCGAGGCCCCCTTTTTTACGGCAGATGCATCTCCGGCTCGCCCGAGGCCTTGCCTTCGTTAAGAGGCAACCCTGACTAAATCACCGCGCCGACCGACCGAGTCGCAGGGGCATTTAACGCAAAGAGTGAGACTGACAGGCAGCCAGGCCTTGCCAAAGGCGCCATAGAAAGCTCCACCCGACCCAGGGCTCGGACTCGGGCTAAGGCCCCGGAAGACGGCGAACTCCGCTCCGCCCGACCCAGGGCTCGGACTCGGGCTAAGGCCCCGGAAGACGGCGAACTCCGCTCCGCCCGACCCAGGGCTCGGACTCGGGCTAAGGCCCCGGAAGACGGCGAACTCCGCTCCGCCCGACCCAGGGCTCGGACTCGGGCTAAGGCCCCAGAAGACGGCGAACTCCGCTCCGCCCGACCCAGGGCTCGGACTCGGGCTAAGGCCCCGGAAGACGACGAACCCCGCTTCGCCCGACCCAGGGCTCGGACTCCGCCCTGGCCTCTGCCGAACGACCTCCGCCTCGCCCGACCCAGGAGCTCAGGCTCGGCCTCGGCCATGCAGGACAGACTCGACCTCGGCTTCGGAGGAGCCTCCACGTCGCCCGACCTAGGGCACAAGTCCGCCACGTCAACAGGAAGCGTCATCATCACCCTACCCCGAGCCGACTCGGGCCGCAGAGGACAGGACCGGCGTCCCATCTGGCCAGCTCCGCCAGATAGGCAATGATGGCGCCCCGCCAGATCCATGACGATGGCGGCTCTCAGCTCCCTTACGGAAGCAGGGGGACGTCAGCAAGGGCCCAACCACTCCGACAGCTGTCCCTCCGCCGGGCTCCATTGCTTCTCCGACAGCCACGACGCCACACCAGCTGGGTGCCAAGATCTCTCCGGCTGCCACCTTGGCATGTGCTTAGGGCACTAGCTCTCCCCCGCTAGACACGTAGCACCTTGCTACACCCCCATTTGTACACCTGGATCCTCTCCTTACGCCTATAAAAGGAAGGACCAGGGCCTTCTTAGAGAAGGTTGGCCTCGCGGGAACGAGGGCAGGGGCAGGCGCTCTCTTGGGGCCGCTCGCTCCCCTCACTCGCGCGGACGCTTGTAACCCCCTACTGCAAGCGCACCCGACCTGGGCGCGGGACGAACACGAAGGCCGCGGGATCTCCGCCTCCCACACACAACCCGGCTCCGGCCACCTCGCTCTTCCCCCCTTCGCGCTCGCCCACGCGCTCGACCCATCTGGGCTGGGGCACGCGGCACACTCACTCGTCGGCCCGGGGACCCCCCGGTCTCAAAACGCCGACAGTTGGCGCGCCAGGTAGGGGCCTGCTGCGTGTTGACGAGCAGTTTCCCGTCAAGCTCCAGATGGGCAGTCTCCAACGACCTCTTCAACCCGGGACGGTGCTCCGTTTCGGGAGCCTCGAGTTCATGTCTTTCGACGGCAGCTACGACATGATACTCCTTCCACCGCCGCGCGACAGCGACAATGGTGGCGGACAGCCCGCCCGCCGGCGGCGGAATCGACGACGTCTTTCCCGCGTGGGGGAAGGACAACTTTCGAGCTCGCCCCATCCTCTCCCTCACCATTGGAGGAGGAGGCGGGGCAACCAGGGCCGAGCGGGAGGCTGCGCTCAGTCGGCTGTCGAGCAAATCGACATCCCCAGCGCCCCAATGGAGGACGCGTCGGGCATCACCCTCGCGTTTGAGGCGAAGGCGAGCGCCGTCCCCCCGCGACACGCCGACCCCGAGCAAGTGGACGACGCCAGCGCGCTCACGGAGGGCCTGCAGGACGTCGCCCTCGCACCCAGGACGACGGCGCGATCAGCCCCCGATGTGACTTCGTCGCTCCTCGTCGACCAAAAGGTACCGGCTGATTCCCATCCTTTGTCGTTTCAACTCAACCTCAACCCGCCGGGTGGCGACGGGGTCCGAGGGCTCGATGCCTCCCTCCGATGGGATTCCGTTACAGGATCGTTCCCGCTGGTCTCGGAAATGTCCTAGGGTACCTCGGGAGCGCAGCCCGAGCCTTGGTTATGTATCGAACGTACCCCTGGTCATCCCTCGCTCTGGCGGGCGCTCACGTTGAGGCGAGTGCAACCCCTTTCGGGTTTCGTGTGCGGTCGCCTTGGGACCGATTGACGGGCGTCTCGACCTACGGGCCCTCTGGGTCCGAGGAAGATGACGACCCCAACATCTGCTGGGATTTCTCTGGATCTGGCAACCCCAGTGCCATGTGGGACTTCATGACCGCATGCAACTACTGCCTCTCCGACTGTTCCGACGGCAGCCGCAGCCTTGACGACAAGGACTGCGGCCCGAGCCGCGAATGTTACCACGTCGAGCTAGGGGATCCCTCCGGAGGCAGCTGTCTCGGCATGCCGGAGGATGGTGATCCCCCTTGGCCAGCGCCTCACGCCGACATCCCGCGGGAGGTAGCTGTGGTCCCCGTTCCGGCGGGGGGTCACGACCCACAGCTCGAGCAAGTCCGCGGGGCGCGGGCCGGGCTCGATGAGGGAGCAGGAGCGCTCGAGGCAATCCGCCGGGACGTCGGGCAGGTATGGGCGGGCCAGCCCCCGGCCGGAGAAATACGTCACCTGCCCCAGGGTCTCCAGCACCGCATCGCCAACGATGCCAGGGACAGACCGCCACCCGCATCTGGCGGAACCGGTCAGGACCTGGCAGCCGCAGTGATGCTCCTCCGCGCGATGCCGGAGTCATCAACCACCGAGGGTCGGCGAATCCAGGGAGAGCTCAAGCATCTCCTGGAAGGCGTTGCGGCCCGATGGGCCGAGAGCTCTGCCTCCCGAAGGCAGGGGTACCCCTCGGAACCTCGTGCCGCGACTTCCCGACTCATGCGGGAAGCCTCGGTCTACACCGGGCGCACGCGCAACACCGCGCCTGCGGCCCCGGGCCACCTCGGCGACGAGCACCCTCATCGCGACCGTCGGGCTCGCCTCGACGAAAGGGTGCGCCGAGGTTATCACCCCAGGCGTGGGGGACGCTACGACAGCGGGGAGGATCGGAGTCCCTCGCCCGAACCACCCGGTCCGCAGGTCTTCAGCCGGGCCATTCAGCGGGCGCCGTTTCCGCCCCGATTCCGACCCCCGACTACTATCACAAAGTACTCGGGGGAAACGAGACCGGAATTGTGGCTCGCGGACTACCGCCTGGCTTGTCAACTGGGTGGAACGGACGACGACAACCTCATCATCCGCAAACTCCCCCTGTTCCTCTCCGACACTGCTCGCGCTTGGTTGGAGCACCTGCCTCCGGGGCAGATTTCCAACTGGGAAGATCTGGCCCAAGCTTTCGCCGGCAACTTCCAGGGCACGTACGTGCGCCCCAGGAATTCCTGGGACCTCCGAAGCTGCCGGCAACAGCAGGGAGAGTCTCTTCGGGACTACATCCGGCGATTCTCGAAGCAGCGCACCGAGCTGCCCAACATCACCGACTCCGATGTCATCGGCGCGTTCCTTGCCGGCACCACCTGCCGTGACCTGGTGAGCAAGTTGGGTCGCAAGACCCCCACCAGGGCGAGCGAGCTGATGGACATCGCCACCAAGTTCGCCTCTGGTCAGGAGGCGGTCGAGGCCATCTTCCGAAAGGACAAGCAGCCCCAGGGCCGCCCGTCGGAAGATGCTCCCGAGGCGACTACTCCGCTCGGCGCCAAGAAGAAAGGCAGGAGGAAGTCGCAAGCGAAACGCGACGCCGCCAGCACGGACCTTGTCGCCGCTGCCGAATACAAGAACCCTCGGAAGCCCCCCGGAGGCGCCAACCTCTTCGACAAGGCACTCAAGGAGACGTGCCCCTACCATCAGGGGCCCGTCAAGCACACCCTCGAGGAGTGCGTCATGCTTCGGCGCCACTTCCACCGGGCCGGGCCACCCGCAGAGGGTGGCAGGGCCCGCGACGACGACAAAAAGGAAGATCACCAAGCATGAGAGTTCCCCGAGGTCCGCGACTGCTTCATGATCTACGGAGGGCACGCGGCGAATGCCTCGGCTCGGCATCGTAAGTAAGAGCGCCGGGAGGTCTGCTCGGTGAAGGTGGCGGCGCCAGTCTACCTAGACTGGTCCGACAAGCCCATCACCTTCGACCAGGACGACCACCCCGACCACGTGCCGAGCCCGGGGAAGTACCCGCTCGTCGTCGATCCCGTCATCGGCGACGTCAGGCTCACCAAGGTCCTGATGGATGGGGGCAGCTGCCTCAACATCATCTACGCCGAGACCCTCAGGCTCCTGCGCGTCGATCTGTCATCCGTCCGAGCAGGCGCTGCGCCCTTCCACGGGATCGTTCCTGGGAAGCGCGTCCAGCCCCTCGGACGGCTCGACCTCCCTGTCTGCTTCGGAACACCCTCCAACTTCCGAAGGGAGACTTTGACGTTCGAGGTGGTCGGGTTCCGAGGAACCTACCACGCAGTGTTGGGAAGGCCATGCTACGCGAAGTTCATGGCCATCCCCAACTACACCTACCTGAAGCTCAAGATGCCGGGCCCCAATGGGGTCATCACCGTCGGTCCCACGTACAAACACGCGTTCGAATGCGATGTGGAGTGCGTGGAGTACGCTGAGGCCCTCGCCGAGTCCGAGGCCCTCATCGCCGACCTGGAAAACCTCTCCCGAGAGGTGCCGGACGTGAAGCGACATGCCGGCAACTTCGAGCCAGCGGAGACGGTTAAGGCCGTCCCTCTCGACCCCAGTGGCGACACCTCCAAGCAGATCCGGATCAGTTCCGGGCTCGACCCCAAATAGGAAGCAGTACTCATCGACTTTCCCCGCGCAAACGCCGACATTTTTGCGTGGGGTCCCTCGGACATGCCCGGCATACCGAGGGATGTCACCGAGCACTCGCCGAATATTCGAGCAGGAGCCCGACTCGTCAAACGGCCTCTGCACGGACGACGCCCGGGGGCTGCGCCCTTCCCCCACTCACACACGAGAATCAGTCATCAAGGAAGGGTCGGCCTCGCCCTGGTGGAGCCCGACCCTTCCTCGGGGGCTAAAAAGGGGGAACCCCTCTCGTCGAGTTTGGATGCACCTTTCCGCGTCAAAAAAAATTCTTTTTTCGATCAAGAAGGGGTTTTTTGCGTTCTCCCGGATGCGTCAGAAGCTGGGTCCCGAGGAGCGAACTTGGGTACAAATAAGTGGCGAGACCGACTGAGCCGAGGAACACCTATGCCTCCGGGCTAGGGACACCTCACTCATCGCCTGCCACGAAAAAGGACCCAGCTCGGGAAATCACCCTGTTGTTGACAAGTCGGGCCAGGCGCGCAAATTGAAACAGAAAAGAGTATGACTTCACGCAAGAAAAGTAAAGTGTCCAGGCCCCGGCGGCCGCGGCAAAGCGCACATCCAACAGAAATTGCCCCAACAAAAGTCAGGCGTCGCCTTGGGAAGGCGCCGCGCCCTCAGTTCCGCCCCCGCCGTCGGTAAGGTCCACCTCCGCTTCCGGCAGCAGCACAGGAGGAAGAATCTCCGCCTCGAAGATGGTCGCCAGCGCCGCGCTCGGACCCGCAGCAACCGCGTCGAGCCGCTGAACTTCTGCCAGGGCGGCCTCGTCTTCGTCAGGAAGGCAATACCCCTCACTGACCCGCTCCAGGTCCACGACGTAATGGGAAGCGAGCACGGCGAAGGCCCGCCTGACGCCGTGGTGTAGCGCCCCGCGGACTTTACCGCGCGCGTAATCACCTAGGGCTTGAAGACGGCTTTGGGGGGAGCTTCCTGAAGGGACGTCGCCGGGACCAAGGGTCCGATAGACATCCGAGACGGCCTTGGACATGGCCGCGAGATCGGCCTCCCTCTGCTCAGCAGCCCCAGCGAGCGCCTCGGCGAGCGCTTTGGCAGACTCGTCAAGGGCAGACTCGAGCTCTGCGAACAACCAGAAGAAAGACCTCAAACACAAGCGGAAGAAACGGACAAGAACGAGAACCGAGGACGGTCGAGGCATACCTCCGGCTCGGACGCGCTGCTCCGAGGCCGCGACTTGGGCTGCGGCCAGATCGGCCGCGAGGGTCTTGGCCCGGCTTTCGGCCTTGGCAGCCTGGCCCCGAGATTGGTCCCGCTCCTCGGCAACTTGGACGAGCTCCGACCGCTGCCATAGCGCCTCCATGCGCGCCGCCGCCGCCTCGGCCCTCAGGTCAGCGCAGAGCAACTGGAGGTCCGCTATCTTAGCGTCCTGTTGAGAAAGGCGCGCGGTAGCCCCGACGAGCGAAGTCCTCAGGGACCGCAGCGAGCCCCAGACATCGGCCTCGCGGCGGATGAACGACGACTTGGCGGCGCTCCGGTCCGTCAGATCCTGGAAAGGAAAACAAGGCATCACGACGAACGCCTCGCTCGCAGAAGGGAGAAGGTATGCCTGAAACCGTTACCTGGAGGATTTTGGGGACATCCCCGCAGAGAACCTCCAGCGACGATCGGAGCGACCCCACCGTTGCTTCCGCACGTTTGCGGAGCTCGTCCCAGGACTGGTCCTCCTGTTCGTCGTCAAGAACGAAGATAGGGTCCGAAGCCTCACGGGTCCGGAATCGGAGCAACTGGCCCCGGGCCTCGGGGCTCCACCGCACAGCGACAAGGCTGCCGCCCGCCTGGATGAGCTGCGCGTCCACGCCCACCTCTTCCGAGGCCCTGGGCGCCGACGCTGCGGCCGTCTCAACGCCGGCAGCAACCATATGCTCTCCGACTGGGACGGTGCCAACTGCGGTGGCGGCAGGCGCCGGCATGGCCGACACGGCAGGCGGGCTCGGGACCGCGTCGGCGCCGGCCGCCTCCCCGATCACGATGGCCGCCTCGACAGAAGAGCCCGCCTCGGGGACCTGCTCCCCCGGGACATGCGACGCCTGAGCCCCATGCGGCGAGGCGCCCCGCGAAAGGGTCGGCTGAGCGACGGGGCCCGGGATGGCGCCAGCCGCCTGGACCGACGCCGTCTTAAGGGCCTTCCGGGGCGCCAGGTCGGTAGGGCCATGGCTCCGCTTGCTGGAAAAAAGAAGAAAGAGAAAATCACGGCCAAGACGTATGAATGAAGCGCCGGGACGGAGACATTCCAAGGTACTTACCCGCTCCGGGCCATGATCCACTGTGCCTGAGGAGAGGTCTCTTGGCTCCCGCTCCCTGGAACCACCGCCGAGGTCCGCCTCGCCGACAGCCCCGGCACCGCCCTCGCCTTGGGCGCCCCCGACGCCCGGGAGGCGGACTGCCCAGGCGCCGCCATGGCAACCTGAGAACCGCTCCCCCGCGCTGCCGGCGCGGGGGACGGCTCTCGAGGGACGGACCCCTCGGCCCGGCTCCCTAGAGTCGCGTCAGCTCCTCCAGCCAAGGGGTCAAGTACCCTCTCGGGTTGCCCCCGCCCCTCAGGTTGGGGATCCGGCGTCTCGGCTCCAGGAACCGACGACATCGGCCCGCTCGGGGGCTGGCTCGACAGCTCCCGGCCACACCCCAAGCTGGGGCTGAGGCCGAGACGGGCGGCCATGTCGTCCTCCTCCTCATCACCATCGTCGTCGTCGTCGTCGGATGTCTCCGGCGACGGCTCCCTGGGGAGTCCTTCCCTCTCCTGCTGGCGACGGCGTTTCTCCAGGGCGTCCTGAGCCCGCCTCCGCTTGCGGGCCCGGGCCTTCTCCGCATCCTTTTTCTTCTTCTCCTCCTCCGCGGCGACCCGCCGCGCTGCCCGACCCACCGCGTCCTCCGGGACCCGCGGCAAGGAGGGTTTGTGCCGCCCCACCTCCTGAAAAGGGGGGAGGGGGAAAGAAACCCAATCGTGAGAACCAGGAGCAACCCGGTATATGAGGAAGGAAGGAGCGAACACTCACCAGAGTGACGCACCCCTGGTCGGGGTGCATTCGAGGCTGGGAGAAGGCGTGGGGGTCTGGCTTCCCCATCGCGGCCGACACCCGCCATTGGAGGGCGTCATGGGGAAGAGAATCAGGGGACATCCGTGACCCCTCCCAGTCGGCCTCCAGGGTCATCTCCCAAAGCGACAGCCGCCGCTCCGCCAGGGGGAGCACCCTCCGACGATGGATGGCGGCAACCACCCCCGCGGCGGTGAGTCCTCCCTCCCGCAACGCCTTCAGGGCCTGGAGAAGAGGTTCAAGGTTCTTCTGCCTCTCGTGTGGAGTCCCATGGCGCCAGGCGTCGGGAGCGGCGGTGACAACCCGCTGGGAGAACGGCGGGAGCAACTCTTCGTCATTCCGGAGGTAGAACCACCGGCGCTGCCAACCCTTGTTCGAGGATGCGAGGACGGCAGGGATATACTGCGACGACCGCGACTGCCTCAACAAAAGGGTGCAGCCGCCGGCCCGCACCGCTGCGCGGACTTTCCTCTCCCCCGTTGGCGAGGCAAAAAGCTCGGCGAAGAAGAGATGGGTCCACAAATCCCAATGGGGGGCGATCCCCAAATACCCCTCGCACACCGCTACGAAGATAGCGGCCTGCGAGATGGAGTTGGGGGTGAGGTTGTGCAACTCCACCCCATAATGGAACAGGATGGCCCGCATAAAGCGGTTCGTCGGCACACCAAAGCCCCGCTCATGAAAGGAGATGAAGCTCACAACGTACCCCGGCGGAGGGGATGGAGTGACTCCGCCCGCGGGAGGAATCCATTCCGGCCGCTGCTCATCGTTGAGAGGGCGGAGCAAACCCTCGCCGACGAGGTCCTCCAGATCACCCGCCGTCACCGTGGAGGAGGGCCACGGGTCGCGCGGCGGGATGATGGTCACCCGGTCAGCCATCGCCGAAGCAGAAAGGGTGGCGGCGCGAAGGACAGGGGAGGGCGGTTTCCTTTTCCCTGGCTAGATCTCTCAGACTGCAAAAAACCTAAGAGGGAGACAAGAAGCAGAGTCGAGAACCGTCACCGGATCCTCTCCGGGGTATATAAAGACCAAGGTGAAGACGGTTCCAACGTACCGCCCGAACCGGACGCGGGGTTCAAAAAACGCAAAGCAAAACAGCCGTTCCTCGAACGGCTCGCGCACGCAACGGCAGCCTCGCCGACCGCTCGCCCCGGCGCATTAACTCCGCGGCTGGACATGCGGTGCTTCTGGCAGGAGCAGCTGGCGACGTTTCGCCTTCACGACCACACCAAAAAAGGTACGCCACGTCGTTCAATTTCGTGTCCTTTTTCCCTTTTTTTCTCTTTCTCTATCTCTTGCAACAGGGACCGGGAAAGGGAATACCCCCAAAGGGATCCTTCCCCGTGAAGGAATTAGGCTCCGAGCCTCCTTACTGATCAGGGGTTCGAAGGCTGGCCCCCCGAAGGGTTCAACAGCCGCCTCAGATCGCGTGGGCCCGACACCCACTACTGGTCAGGGGTTCGAAGGTCGGCCTCCCGAAAGGTTCCACGACCGCCTCAGGCTACTCGGGCTCCGCGCCCATTACTGATCAGGGGTTCGAAGGCTGGCCCCCCGAAGGGTTCACAGTCGCCTCAGACACCGAGCGAGGGATGACCAGGGGTACGTTCGATACATAACCAAGGCTCGGGCTGCGCTCCCGAGGTACCCTAGGACATTTCCGAGACCAGCGGGAACGATCCTGTAACGGAATCCCATCGGAGGGAGGCATCGAGCCCTCGGACCCCGTCGCCAGGGGACCGGGTCCGGCAGGTCACCCGCAGGTACCTTTGGGCGTGCCTCCGGGCCCCTAGCCGACCCCCAACGAACGGGGCACGGACGTCCACTCGGATTACCCGATTGCAGCTCACCGGAGACACCATGTTCGGTGCCCATCGAGGGTAACATGGCGCTCTCCCCCCCTCCTCCTTGCGGAAAGGCGACGTAGGGGCGTATGTAAAAAAGCCGAGTCTGTCCCTGATCGTCCTCTCGCCCTGTGCGGAGGCTCGGGGGCTGCTCTCGCAAACCCGGCTCCGGCCGAACCGTTGACAGCGTCAACATACCAGCCCAAGAACTTGGGCCCCGACAGTGCACCCGGGCTACGGCCTGTTCGCATGAGGGAACCGCCAGACCAGCCGAAGCATTACGCAAGGCATTAAGACCTCGAAGGAGTGAAACCACTCCTCCGAGGCCTCGGGGGCTACACCCGGCGGGTGCGCTCGCGCGCACCCACCGGAACAAAGTGCAACCGAGAAAGGCTGGTCCCCTTGCAAAAAAGTGCGACGAAAGCCTCCAAGCGAGTGCTAACACTCCCTTCGAGGCTCGGGGGCTACTGTCGGGGACCATAATTAGGGGTACCCTCAAGACGCCTAATTCTCAGCTGGTAACCCCCATCAGCATAAAGCTGCAGAGGCCTGATGGGTTTGATTAAGTCAGGGATCAGTCCATACGAGCGACTCGATCACGCCACGCCCGAGCCTAGCCTCGGGCAAGGGCAGCCGACCCTGAGGTGTTTTCCATCTCTCCCGAGGCCCCTTTTTTACGGCAGACGCATCTCCGGCTCGCCCGAGGCCTTGCCTTCGTTAAGAGGCAACCCTGACTAAATCACCGCGCCGACCGACCGAGTCGCAGGGGCATTTAACGCAAAGAGAGAGACTGACAGGCAGCCAGGCCTTGCCAAAGGCGCCATAGAAAGCTCCGCCCGACCCAGGGCTCGGACTCGGGCTAAGGCCCTGGAAGACGGCAAACTCCGCTCCGCCCGACCCAGGGCTCGGACTCGGGCTAAGGCCCCGGAAGACGGCGAACTCCGCTCCGCCCGACCCAGGGCTCGGACTCGGGCTAAGGCCCCGGAAGACGGCGAACTCCGCTTCGCCCGACCCAGGGCTCAGACTCGGGCTAAGGCCCCGGAAGACGGCGAACTCCGCTCCGCCCGACCCAGGGCTCGGACTCGGGCTAAGGCCCCGGAAGACGACGAACCCCGCTTCGCCCGACCCAGGGCTCGGACTCCGCCCTGGCCTCTGCCGAACGACCTCCGCCTCGCCCGACCCAGGAGCTTGGGCTCGGCCTCGGCCTCGGCCATGCAGGACAGACTCGACCTCGGCTTCGGAGGAGCCTCCACGTCGCCCGACCTAGGGCACAAGTCCGCCACGTCAACAGGAAGCGTCATCATCACCCTACCCCGAGCCGACTCGGGCCGCAGAGGACAGGACCGGCGTCCCATCTGGCCAGCTCCGCCAGATAGGCAATGATGGCGCCCCGCCAGATCCATGACGATGGCGGCTCTCAGCTCCCTTACGGAAGCAGGGGGACGTCAGCAAGGGCCCAACCACTCCGACAGCTGTCCCTCCGCCGGGCTCCATTGCTTCTCCGACAGCCACGACGCCACACCAGCTGGGTGCCAAGATCTCTCCGGCTGCCACCTTGGCATGTGCTTAGGGCACTAGCTCTCCCCCGCTAGACACGTAGCACCTTGCTACACCCCCATTTGTACACCTGGATCCTCTCCTTACGCCTATAAAAGGAAGGACCAGGGCCTTCTTAGAGAAGGTTGGCCTCGCGGGAACGAGGGCAGGGGCAGGCGCTCTCTTGGGGCCGCTCGCTCCCCTCACCCGCGCGGACGCTTGTAACCCCCTACTGCAAGCGCACCCGACCTGGGCGCGGGACGAACACGAAGGCCGCGGGATCTCCGCCTCCCACACACAACCCGGCTCCGGCCACCTCGCTCTTCCCCCCTTCGCGCTCGCCCACGCGCTCGACCCATCTGGGCTGGGGCACGCGGCACACTCACTCGTCGGCCCGGGGACCCCCGGTCTCGAAACGCTGACAGGTGATGATGGAGTTCGGGACCCCAAAGCGATTGATGATGTTGGTGAAGAACGCCACCGCCTGTTCGGACCTGATGCTGTTTAGGGGTCGGACCTCGATCCACTTGGAGAATTTGTCGATGGTGACCAACAGGTGCGTGTTGCCCCCGGGTGCCTTCTGCAAGGGGCCGACGAGGTCCAGACCCCACAAAGCAAAAGGCCAGGTGATGGGTATCATCTGCAGAGCCTGAGCAGGCAGGTGGGTCTGCCTCGCGTAGAACTGACACCCTTCACAGGTGCGGACAATTCTAGTGGCGTTGGCCACCGCCGTCGGCCAGTAGAAACCTTGTCGGAAGGCGTTTCCGACGAGGGCTCAAGGTGCTGCGTGATGGCCGCAAGCCCCCGAGTGTATCTCTCGTAGGAGCTCCTAGCCTTCGGCGATGGAAATGCATCGCTGGAGGATGCCTGAGGGGCTGCGGTGGTAGAGCTCATTCCCGTCCCCCACCAAGACAAACGACTTGGCACGCCGCGCCAACCGCCAAGCTTCGGCTCGGTCGAGGGGTAGCTCTCCTTGGTGGAGATATTGCAGGTACGGGGTCTGCCAGTTTCGATTAGGCGTGACCCCGCTTCGCTCCTCCTCGACGCACAGTGCCTCAACCTCGGGGGTCGAGGGTACCTCGGGCTGAACCGAGGGTGCCTCGGGCCAAGCTGAGGGTGCCTCGGGCCGAGCCGAGGGCGCCTCAGACTGAGCCGAGGGTACCTCGGGCTGGGCCGAGGGTGCCTCGGGCTCGGACGTGTCGTCGATCTTGACGAAGGGTTGATGCAGGTCTCGAGAGAAGACGTCCGGGGGAACCGTTGTTCGCCCCGAGGCTATTTTAGCCAGCTCATCCACAGTCTCGTTGTAGCGTCGGGCGATGTGGTTGAATTCAAGCCCGTAGAACTTGTCTTCTAGACGCCGGACCTCATCACAGTAGGCTTCCATCTTCGGGTCGCGGCAGTGGGAGTTCTTCATGACTTGGTCGATGACGAGCTGCGAGTCACCGCGAGCGTCGAGGCGTCGGACCTCTAGCTCGATGGCGATGCGCAACCCGTTGACCAGAGCCTCGTACTCAGCCACATTGTTGGACGCCGGGAAGTGGAGGCGTAGCACGTAGCGTAGATGCTTTCCGAGGGGCGAGATGAAGAGCAGGCTTGCGCCCGCTCCTGTCTTCATCAGCGACCCGTCGAAGAACATGGTCCAGAGTTCCGGCTGGATCGGAACTGTTGGGAGCTGGGTGTCGACCCATTCAGCCACGAAGTCCGCCAAGACCTGGGACTTGATGGCCTTCCGAGGGGCGAACGAGATTGTTTCGCCCATGATTTCCATTGCCCACTTCGCGATTCTAGCCGAGGCCTCTCGGCACTGGATGATCTCCCCTAGGGGGAAGGATGACACCACAGTTACCGAATGAGACTCGAAGTAGTGTCGCAACTTCCGCCGCGTCAGGATCACCGCGTACATCAGCTTCTGAATTTGTGGGTAGCGGATCTTGGTTTTGGACAGTACCTCGCTGATGAAGTAGACTGGCCTCTGAACGGGCAATGCATGCCCCTCTTCTCGTCTCTCAACCACAATCGTGGCGCTAACCACCTGAGTGGTCGCGGCGACGTAGATCAAGAGGGCTTCTCCGGCAGCGGGGGGCACCAAGATGGGCGCGTTCGTGAGGAGCGCCTTCAGGTTCCCGAGGGCTTCCTCGGCCTCGGGGGTCCAAGTGAAGCACTCGGCCTTCCTTAAGAGGCGGTACAGAGGCAGGCCTCTTTTGCCGAGGCGTGAGATGAAGCGGCTCAGAGTCGCAAGGCATCCCATGACTCTCTGTACGCCTTTCAAGTCCTTGATGGGCCCCATGCTAGTGATGGCCGCGATCTTCTCTGGGTTGGCTTCGATGCCCCGCTCGGAGACGATGAACCCCAAGAGCATGCCTCGGGGTACCCCGAAGACACACTTCTCGGGATTAAGCTTCACGCCTTTCGCCTTAAGATATCAGAATGTCACTTCAAGGTCAGAAAGGAGGTCTGAGGCTTTCCTCGTCTTGACTACGATGTCATCGACGTAGGCCTCGACCGTTCGGCCAATGTGTTCGCCGAACACATGGTTCATGCACCGCTGGTACGTCGCGCCCGCATTCCTCAAGCCGAACGGCATGGTGACATAGCAGTACATGCCGAAGGGTGTGATGAAAGAAGTCGCGAGCTGGTCGGACTCTTTCATCCTGATTTGGTGATACCCTGAGTAGGCATCGAGGAAAGACAGGGTTTCGCACCCAGCAGTGGAATCCACGATTTGATCGATGCGAGGCAGAGGGTAGGGAACCTTCGGACATGCTTTGTTTAGACCAGTGTAGTCTACACACATCTGCCATTTCCCTCCTTTCTTTCTCACAAGCACAGGGTTGGCAAGCCATTCGGGATGGAATACCTCTTTGATGAACCCTGCCGCCATTAGCTTGTGAATCTCCTCGCCTATGGCTCTGCGCTTTTCTTCGTCGAACCGGCGCAGAGGCTGCTTGACGGGTCGGGCTCCAGCTCGGATATCCAGCGAGTGCTCGGCGACATCTCTCGGTATGTCGGGCATGTCCGAGGGACTCCACGCGAAAACGTTGGCGTTCGCGCGGAGAAAGTCGACGAGCACTGCTTCCTATTTGGGATCGAGTTCGGAGCCGATCCGGATCTGCTTGGAGGCGTCGCTGCTGGGGTCGAGGGGGACGGACTTAACCGTCTCCGCTGGCTCGAAGTTGTCGGCGTGACGCTTCACGTCTGGCACCTCCTTAGAGAGGCTCTCCAGGTCGGCGATGAGGGCCTCGGATTCAGCGAGGGCCTCGGCGTACTCCACGCACTCCACGTCGCATTCAAACACGTGTTTGTACGTGGGGCCGACGGTGATGACCCCGTTGGGGCCCGGCATCTTGAGCTTGAGGTAGGTGTAGTTGGGGACGACCATGAACTTCGCGTAGCATGGCCTCCTCAATACTGCGTGGTAGGTTCCTCGGAACCCGACCACCTCGAACGTGAGGGTCTCCCTTCGGAAGTTGGAGGGTGTTCCGAAGCAGACAGGAAGGTCGAGTCGTCCGAGGGGCTGGACGCGCTTCCCGGGGATGATCCCGTGGAAAGGCGCAGCGCCTGCCCGGACGGAGGATAGATCAACATGCAGGAGCCCGAGGGTCTCGGCGTAGATGATGTTGAGGCTGCTGCCTCCGTCCATGAGGACCTTGGTGAGCCTGACGTCGCCGATGACGGGGTCGACAACGAGCGGGTATTTCCCCGGGCTCGGCACGTGGTCGGGGTGGTTGGCTTGGTCGAAGGTGATGGGCTTGTCGGACCAGTCTAGGTAGACTGGCGCCGCCACCTTCACCGAACAGACCTCCCGACGCTCTTGCTTGCGGTGCCGAGCTGAGGCGTTTGCCGCTTGCCCACCGTAGATCATGAAGCAGTCGCGGACCTCGGGGAACTCTCCTGCCTGGTGATCTTCCTTCTTGTCGTCGTCGCGGGCCCTGCCACCCTCCGCGGGTGGCCCGACCCTGTGGGAAGTGGCGCCGAAGCATAGCGCACTCCTCAAGGGTGTGCTTGACGGGCCCCTGATGATAGGGGCATGGCTCCTTGTGCATCTTGTCGAAGAGGTTGGCACCTCCGGGAGGTTTCCGAGGGTTCTTGTACTCGGCAGCGGCGACAAGGTCCGCGTCGGCGGCGGCGCGTTTCGCTTGCGACTTCTTCTTGCCCTTCTTCTTGGCGCCGCGCTGAGTTGACGCCTCGGGGGCATCTTCCGGTGGGCGGCCCTGGGGCTGCTTGTCCTTCCGGAAGATAGCCTCAACCGCCTCCTGGCCAGAGGCGAACTTGGTGGCGATGTCCATCAGCTCGCTCGCCCTGGTGGGGGTCTTTCGACCCAGCTTGTTGACCAGGTCGCGACAAGTGGTGCCGGCGAGGAACGTGCCGATGACATATGAATTGGTGACGTTGGGCAGCTCGGTGCGCTGCTTCGAGAATCGCCAGATGTAGTCCCGGAGAGACTCTCCCGGCTGCTGCCGGCAGCTTCGGAGGTCCCAGGAGTTTCCGGGGCGCACGTACGTGCCCTGGAAATTGCCGGCGAAGGCTTGGACCAGGTCGTCCCAGTTGGAGATCTGCCCCGGAGGCAGGTGCTCCGACCAGGCGCGAGCGGTGTCGGAGAGGAACAGGGGGAGGTTGCGGATGATGAGGTTGTCATCGTCCGTTCCACCCAGTTGGCATGCCAGCCGGTAGTCTGCGAGCCACAGTTCCGGTCTCGTCTCCCCCGAGTACTTTGTGATAGTAGTCGGGGGTCGGAACTGGGTCGGGAACGGCGCCCGTCGTATGGCGCGGCTGAAAGCCTGCGGACCGGGTGGTTCAGGCGAGGGACTCCGATCCTCCCCGCTGTCGTAGCGTCCCCCACGCCTGGGGTGGTAGCCTCGGCGCACCCTCTCGTCGAGGTGGGCCCGACGGTCGCGGTGATGGTGCTCGTTGCCGAGGCGACCCAGGGACGCAGGCGCTGTGTTGCGCGTGCACCCGGTGTGGACCAAGGCTTCCCGCATGAATCGGGAAGTCGCGGCGCGATGTTCCGAGGGGTACCCCTGCCTTCGGGAGGCGGAGCTCTCGGCCCGTCGGACCGCGGCGCCCTCCAGGAGATTCTTGAGCTCTCCCTGGATTCGCCGCCCCTCGGTGGTTGATGGCTCCGGCATCGCGCGGAGAAGCATTGCTGCTGCAGCCAGGTTCTGGCCGACCCCACTGGAAGCGGGTGGCGGCCTCACCCTGACACCGTCGGTGATGCGGTGCTGGATACCCTGGGGTAGATGGCGCACTTCTCTGGCCGGAGGCTGGCCCGCCCATTCTTGCCCGACGTCCCGGCGGATCGGCTCAAGTGCTCCTGCTCCCTCGTCGAGCCTGACCGGCACCCCGCGGATTTGCTCGAGCTGTGGGTCATGACCCCCCGCCGGAACGGGGACCACAGCTAGCTCCCGTAGGATGTCAACGCGTGGCACAGGCCTAGGGAGATCACCGTTCTCCGGCATACCGAGATGGTTGCCTTCGGAGGGACCCCCTAGATCGACGTGGAAACATTCACGACTTGGGCCGCAGTCCTCATCGCCGAGGCTGCGGCTACCGTCGGAACAGTCGGAAAGGCAGTAGTCGCATGCGGTCATGAAGTCCCGCATGGCACTGGGGTTACCAAGTCCGGAGAAGTCCCAACAGAAGTCGGGCTCGTCATCTTCCTCGGACCCCGAGGGCCCGTAGGTCGAGACGTCCGTCAGCCGGTCCCAGGGTGACCGCATACGATACCCTAGAGGGTTTGGACTCGCCTCTACGAGAGCGTCCGCCAAAGCGAAGTCGCTTGGCGGGTCGAGGCTGAATCCAAAGGGCGTGAGATGGGAACCGGTGGGTACCTCTTGGTCGACGGGCGGTGACGAAGTCGCGTCAGGGACTGACTGCACCGTCGTCTCAGGTACGAGGGTGACGCCCAGCAAGCCTTTCGCGAGCGTGCTGGCGTCGTCCGTTTGCTCGGAATTGGCGTGTTGCGGGGAGACGACGCTCGTCTTCGTCTCAAACGCGAGGTCGATGCCCGACGCGCCCCCCGTTGGGGCGCCGGCGCCGTCGACTCGCTCGATAGCCGATGAGGTGCCGCCTCCTGCTTGGCCTTGGTTGCCCCGCCACCTCCTCCGTCGGCGGGGGAGAGGGCGGGGTGAGCTCGAATGTTGCTCTTCCTCCACGCGGGGAAGACGCCATCGATTCCACCGCCGACGGACGGGCTGTCGGCCGCCATTGCTGCTGTCGCACGACGGGGGAAGGAGTACCATGTCGTAGCTGCCGTCGAGGGACATGAACTCAAGACTCCCGAAATGGAGCACCGTCCCGGGCTGGAAAGGTTGCTAGAGACTGCCCATCTGGAGCTTGACGGGAAGCTGTTCGTCAACACGCAGCAGGCCCCTACCTGGCGCGCCAACTGTCGGCGTTTCGAGACCGGGGGGTCCCTGGGCCGACGAGTGAAATGTCGCCGCGTGCCCCAGCCCAGATGGGTCGGCGCGAGGCCGAGCGCGAAGGGGGGAAGAAGGCAGCCGGAGACGGGCGTGAGAGAGGTGGAAATCCCGCGGCCTTCGTGTTCGTCCCGCGCCCAGGTTGGGTGCGCTTGCAGTAGGGGGTTACAAGCGTTCCACGCGGGAGGGAGCGAGCGGCCTCACGCGAGCGCCAGTCCTGTCCTCTTCCCCGCGCGGCCCTCTTCCCCACGCGGCCAACCTTCTCTAAGAGGGCCCTAGTCCTTCCTTTTATAGGCGTAAGGAGAGGATCCAGGTGTACAATGGGGGTGTAGCAGAGTGCTAACGTGTCTAGCGGAGGAGAGCTAGCGCCCTAAGTACATGCCATCGTGGCAGCTGGAGAGGTTTTGGCACCCAGTTCGTGTGGTGTCGTGGCCGTCGGAGGAGCGCTGGAGCCTGGCGGAAGGATAGCTGTCGGGGCTGTTGAGTCCTTGCTGACGTCCTCTTGCTTCCGTAAGGGGGCTGAGAGCCGCCGTCGTCAGAGAGCGTGCGGGGTGCCATCATTACTTGTCTGGCGGAGCGAGCCAGATGGGACGCCGGTCTTGTTCCCCGTAGCCTGAGTCAGCTTGGGGTAGGGTAATGATGGCGCCTCCTGTTGACGTGGTCGGTCCGCGCCCTAGGTTGGGCGATGTGGAGGCTCCTCCGAGGTCGAGGTCGAGTCTGTCTTCTGTGGCCGAGGTCGAGTCCGAGCCCCTGGGTCGGGCGAGGCGGAGACCGTCGGCTGAGGCCAGGGCTGAGTCCGAGCCCTGGGGTCGGGCGAAGCGGAGTTCGTTGTCTTCCGGGGCTGAGCCCGAGTCCGAGCCCTGGGGTCGGGCGGAGCGGAGTTCGTCGTCTTCCGGGGCTGAGCCCGAGTCCGAGCCCTGGGGTCGGGTGGAGCGGAGTTTGTCGTCTTCCGGGGCTGAGCCCGAGTCCGAGCCCTGGGTCGGGCGGAGCAGAGTTCGCCGTCTTCCGGGGCTGAGCCCGAGTCCGAGCCCTGGGTCGGGCAGAGCGGAGTTCGCCGTCTTCCGGGGCTGAGCCCGTGTCTGAGCCCTGGGTCGGGCAGAGCGGAGTTCGCCGCCTTCCAGGGTTGAGCCCGAGTCCGAGCCCTGGGTCGGGCGGAGCGGAGTTTCCTATGGTGCCTGAGGCCGGGCCTGACTGCCTATCAGCCTCACTCTATCGAGTGGCACAGTAGTCGGAGCGGCGCAGGCGACGCTGTCCTTCTGTCAGGCCGGTCAGTGGAGCGGCGAAGTGACTGCGGTCACTTCGGCTCTGTCGACTGGAGGACACGCATCAGGATAAAGGTGTCAGGCCACCTTTGCATTAAATGCCCCTGCGATTTGGTCGGTTGGCGTGGCGATTTGACCAGGGTTGCTTCTTGGCGAAGACTGGGCCTCGGGCGAGCCGGAAGTATGTTCTTCGCTGGAGGGGGCCTCGGGCGAGACGGAGATCCTCCGGGGTCGACTGCCCTTGCCCGAGGCTGGGCTCGGGCGAGGCGTGATCGAGTTCCTCGAATGGACCGATCCCTGACTTAGTCGCACCCATCAGGCCTTTGCAACTTTATGCTGATGGGGGTTACCAGCTGAGAATTAGGAGCCTTGAGGGTACCCCTAATTATGGTCCCCGACAAAAGGATTCTCTCAAGTTGAAGGCTTAGATTTTGGAGAGACCTTTGCACCGGTTGCTCGACTGGAAGCCATCTGTATCCTACTCGCATATGCATCATGCTATGATATAAAGCTTTATCAAATGGATGTAAAAAGTGCATTTTTAAATGGCTTCATAAATGAACTTGTATATGTTGAGCAACCACCTAGATTGAAGACCCTAGATATCCTAACCATGCTTACAGGTTGTCCAAGGCGCTATATGGGCTAAAGCAAGCTCCAAGGGCTTGGTATGAGCGTCTTCGCGACTTCCTCATCGAAAAGGGCTTCAAGATCGGGACCGTCGACACAACTCTATTCACAAAGAAACATAACGGTGATATTTTCATTTGTCAAGTATATGTTGATGATATAATCTTTGGCTCGACGAATGACTATCATTGCAAGGAATTTGGTGAGTTGATGTCGAAGGAGTTCGAGATGTCAATGATTGGTGAGCTGACGTACTTCCTTGGCTTTCAAGTCAAGCAAATGAAAGATGGTAACTTTCTCTCACAAGAGAAGTATACCAAAGACTTGTTGAAAAGGTTCAACATGGAGAAGCGCAAACCAATCAAGACACCTATGCCAACAAATGGACATCTCGACCTAGATGAGGGAGGTAACCCGGTTAATCAAACTCTCTACCATTCTATGATTGGTAGTTTATTGTACCTTACTGCATCTAGGCCCGATATCATGTTTAGTGTCTGCATGTGTGCTATATTTCAATCTAATCCTAAGAAAGCTCATCTTCGCGCTGTTAAAAGAATTCTTAGGTATCTCAGGCACACCATAAGCATTGGTCTATGGTATCCCAAAGGATCTACTTTTGATTTAATTGGCTATTCCGATTCGGATTATGCTGGTTGCAAAATTGATAGGAAAAGTACTTCTGGGGGATGCCATCTGCTTGATAGATCACTAGTATCATGGACATCCAAAAAGCAAAATAGTGTTGCCTTGTCAACCGCCGAAGCGGAATACATTGCCGCGGGTGCTTGTTGCATACAAATTTTATATATGAAACAAACTCTTTTAGACTATGGCGTAGTTCTAGAAAAGGTACCTTTGTTGTGTGATAATGAGAGTGCTGTTAAAATTGCTAATAATCCTGTACAACACTCTCGCACCAAACACATTAATATCCGTCATCACTTCCTTAGAGATCATGTTGCTAAAGGAGATATCATTTTAGAAGGAGTGAGGTCGGAAGATCAATTAGCGGATATTTTCACTAAGCCACTTGATAAGACCCGCTTTTGCATGTTGAGGAATGAATTAAATATACTTGATCTCAGAAATTTTATTTAAGATGTCAAATGGTGTTGTCAAGCTTGCATTGCATATTTAAATTACTTGTATTGCATCTAGGGCTTGTCTAACCTAGTTGAGATAACCGCCAACAAAGCGAGTGAAAAAGCTTAATTCGGATCAAACTTGACAAGTCTTAGTTTTAAGCTTTTAGCACTTAAATTTTTACTTTTTATGCAATTGTTGATTCTTGAAATATGCATGAGGTACTGCACTTAGGGGGAGTATTCAAAACTCAAATCACTCATGAAAACCCCTAGTGCAAGGCCAAAATGCAAATTTCACCATTTGCCTATTTTCTCTAAAAATTATTTAGCCTATGGCAAAATATTTTGAAAATTATGAGAAAATATATGAGGGTGCCAATACCTGTCCCAACAAGTGTTATTTTGTGTGATTATAAGTTGGGATTTGGTTTGGTTGAAAACTAGATAGAAAAAAATCAAAAAATCCAAGTTTTCCCTCTGTCTGGGATCGCCGGACACTGCACTGTGCACTGTCCGGTGCACCGGCCACGCGCGCGCAAGAACTCCCTTTCCTGTGCGCTGTCCGGTGTGCACCGGACAGGCACTGTAGACTGTCCGGTGCGCCCATATCTTGTTTTAAAAAAATGCCTCCAGCCCGAGCCGAGCCAGAGGCTCTCTGTTTCTCCTTCTCTCTGGCTCTCTGCCTCTCTAGCGATTTCCTCTCCCTCGCCGACGACCTCCCCTCACCGGTGACCACCGTGCTCCGGCGACCCAGTGCTCCCCTTCTGACCTCCTCTGGTGAGCATCCCTGCTCTCCTCTGCATCTGTCTCCTCTCCCTCCTCTCTGTTTTCAATTGATCAGTGAACTCTTCCTCCACCTCTGTGATCCAAATTCAAATTCTTGTGAATTCCTGTGAATCCTTATGGTTGGAAGTGTTCCTATGTGCTCCATTGAATCCCCTGCAGGTTCTTAGCTCCTTCGGGAGGGTTTCACCACCTCAAATAGCCTTTTCACCGAAACCCTAAACCTCCGCACACCACATGCTCGATGAAATGCCCAAACCAGCCAAAAATGCTCCGATTGAACCCAAATTTTTCAGGCACCTTCACAACACCTCCCGTAACATATTCACCAAGTTTCACGCCAATCCGATATTCCAGGCTTTAATTTCACCAAATTCCCCGTTTCGAGCGATCGTTTCCGAGCCGAGTGCCCAAATTCCATTTTCTTTGCGTAAATTCAAACTAAGCA
Source organism: Zea luxurians (assembly GCA_029449295.1). Lineage (NCBI taxonomy): Eukaryota > Viridiplantae > Streptophyta > Magnoliopsida > Poales > Poaceae > Zea > Zea luxurians. Next base: position 82,162,006 of record JAOPSE010000016.1, on the reverse strand, counting down.
CTCACTTCACTCATATTTACCCATATAAACCTATTCGTGAAGTATCGGCTCAATTCCACGTCATTTCGTGCCTCAATTCGAATTCCAAACCTCCTATGGCACTATTTCTCGTTCAAACGCCGTTTTCACGTCGTTTGACCTCTCGATCGCCATATCTCTCGTTTTCTGTGCCATATTTCTCTGTGTATGTATTTATTCACATTTCATATACTTATGACTATGTGACTAATACATGCTCACCTCTTCTGTCATTTTAGTGACCTTGCCTGCCCGTGAGCCGTCTCCTATCCTGCCTGGATTTCCACCTCTCGTGTGAGTTTTCCAGGTAGACATCTCCTCTTTTGATATTCTATCGACTATTATCGACTTGTGCTTAGCTTCTCTCTCTCATTTGCAGTTGTCAGGTCAGGATGCCGCGCACGAAGAATGTGTCGGCGCCAGGGGGAGGCGATGATAAGGATCCTCGTCGCCCCTTCAGGCAGGTCAAGGGAAAGACCGTATACTTGGAGCAGCAGGAAGGCCGCAAGAAGTGGCGTATGGACAGGGCAGCCCGAGCAGCGGCAGCAGCCTCTAAGCAGGCCGAGCTAGGAGATCAGCCTCAGACTCCTTCAGATCAGATTGCGTACCGTGTTCGTCGCCTCGCTCCTCCACTCCCACCACTGCTTCCACTCCACCACCCACTTTGCCTGCTCCCGTCACCCCACAGCGCCATCCACCACCTCTTCTACACCAGCTTCCACTACCCCTCCTCCCGCTCCTGTTTCCGCTCCTCCTATCCCACCTGCTCGCTTCCGGGAGCGCGATGAGACTGAGGTGCGACCTCTGGCTGCAGATCTCAGGTTGTTTGACCTTCAGCGTGCTACAGCGGCATGGGTACGTCGGTTCAGATACGTACCCGTGGAGTCTTGGTTACCGGCTCAGAGGGACCCTGCTGCAGTTGACCTCTTTAGCACCCGTATTCAGGAGTCCTTTTTCAGAGCCCAGATGTCTGCACAGAATGCTCTACGAGTGCACCGGCTTTTGGACCTTCCCGCTTTTCTGCTAGCCACCGGTGCTGACTCTAAGGTGCATCTCTCCTATCTGGCTGGCCTTCTCACTCTTTTGACTACCAGCGGCAGGTATGTTGAGGAATGGGTCCGATTTTTCTACGGGACTGTATGGATCGACCCTGATCACCACTAGATGAGGTTTCGTTTTGAGCGAGAGGATGTCACTATTCATGCCAGCCAGATTCGCCAGCTATTTGGATTTCACGAGTCATCGACTCGTCTTCACAGCTTATGCTATGGCACCTCCGACCCTCCTCGTCGCCCTCACGGCGGTGTTGCTCCTGGTACAGCCCACGTCACGACTCTGTTCCGATCGCCCTTCTCAGATGGGTCGCGACGCTCTCTGGCAGACTTCACCACAGCAGCAAAGTTTCTATATCAGCTTATGAGACAGACACTTCTGTCACGGATGGGGTACAGGGAGGCTACCACACATATCCATCTCTGGCTCCTTGGTGCCCTGGCCTCTCACTCAGAGTTTGACGTTGTGGATTTCCTTATTTGTGAGATCGAGGACACCGTATTGGATGGTCTGTGTGCTCGTCGATAGCTGCCATATGCTCACTATCTGTGTCACATTTTTGCTCAGCTGATTCGGCCTCCACAGTTCCAGGGCACACTTGAGGCCTCACACCTCGTCTTTGGGTCCTACCATCCAGCGCCTGAGGATCCTGTGCCAGCACCTGCTCCAGTGTTTGACACTCAGGCCGAGGATACTGCTCTTCATCAATTCGAAGCTCAGGATGCAGCAGTTGATGATGATGATGATGATGATGATTTTGGGATTCCACCTCCGCCTCCACCTCCTATGCCTCCACGCTCACATGATTATGAGGCTGGGAGTTCTAGTGTTGCCCCTTCTGCCCCTCCTACCATTGACCCTGCTCTTGCTTCGATTCTCCAGACACTTACTCAGCAGCAGGCTCACTTGGCAGCCGAGCAGACCCGTCAGGCAGTAGCCCACCAGCAGTTGTCCGAGAGAATGCTCTCGATGTTTCAGACAATTCAGGACAGGCAGGACTCTCTACAGCAGCAGCTTCTTCAGGACCAGGCTGAGAGCAGGGCATTCATGACTCTTATGCTACATCATTCTGGTGTATCGATTCCCCCGGTTCAGTCAGCACTGCCTCCACCTCTTCAGGCGCTCCTGTTGTGCCAGCGATTCAGCCAGGACCCCCTCTTCCTATAGTTGGTCCTTCTTCCTCTCCGCTCCGGCCGGTCACCCTAGCTTTCACGTCACCGGTCTTCAGCTCCGTCTGCCCTCAGCCGCCAGTGCCACCAGCTTCTGCTGTTTCCACTACTGCTGTGGCGGTGTCTGTGCCCACTTCACATCCGACAGCCCCTGCAGCGCAGCCTCAGTCTGAGTCAGTACCAGCTCCAGCTTCTACAGCAGATCCTGGATCCGAGACTGACTCTGACCCCCAGCTGGCGTTCGCTCTACTGCCTCGACCACGACCGGATGCGCCCCCGCCGCCTCCTCCCACTTCTGATGTGTAGGTTCGGGTACCCTTTCGGTGTTTGACGCCAAAGGGTGAGAGATATGAGTTGTGAGAGCTAGGGGGAGTTAGGGAGTTAGTAGAGAGTCATTTTGATGTAATGTATGTGCTTGTTACTCTCTGTACTAGCTTGGTGCTTTTGGCTCACAAACTCTATATACTCTTGATGCTTATGTTGACTGTGTGTGTATTATGTTTTCACCTTATATGTTATCACCAGTCTTTTAGTTCTTGTTCATCGATTTGATTTCTCTTTTATATGAATAAGAAACTTACGATGTGTATGCGCTCATTCTTATTATTATGGTACACATTCTTTCTATCAAAGATTACTGGGTATAACTAACCATCTTCTCTATTGACAGAAATTTCAAAACAAACTACTCTCACGAATCTTGTAGGGTTGTCATCAATCACCAAAAAGGGGGAGATTGAAAGCATCTAGGCCCCTGGTTAGTTTTAGTGATTAATGACAACGTAATGTTATATGTGACTAACGTGTGTTTTGCAGAGACAAATGGTAAGTTAGGTCACATTACAGGTAGAAATACTACAACGGTGAGAACAATCCTGGAGATAAGAACTCGAAGCGACGGCTAAAATGACGAAACAAAAGGTGAAGGACTACAGAGTCCGAGTGTCAAGGAGATGTGGACACTCGTGATTTAGTTAGGTCTTTTATTCTCTTTTAGCCGTACTATAAAGAGGGGTTGTCGATGAGTAGTTTGACCAAGAGAGTTCTAGTGTAGTGTTGATGCACATTCACATTCACATATAGTGCTAGGTGTCACTCTAGAACTCACTCACAAGTTAGAACGTAAACCGATTTGAAATACAGCTGAAAACAAGAAATAGGGTTTCTGGCCTTGGGGCACCGGACTGTCCGGTGTGCACCGGACTGTCCGGTGCACCCTCTGCCAGGTGGGGCCAAGGTGGCCCTGGGGAAGATTTTATTCCCGAAGAAACCCGAGAGCGCCAGTTCCAGAAATGAATTTTAGTGGCGCACCGGACAGTGCACCGGACTGTCCGGTGTGCACCGGACAGTGACTGTTCACTGTCCGGTGTGCCATCAGCCCAACGGCTAGTTGTCAGAACTAGCCATTGGAGTCGACCGTTGGTGCACCGGTGGCGCACTGTTGGCGCACCGGACTGTCTGGTGCACCCATGTGCAGAACAATGCTGGTAACAGCTAGTTGGTGGGTGAGGGCTATTTAAACCCCCTCCACCCACCATATTCAATGTCTTGCTGCCCACATTAATTCCAGCACCTTGGTAGAGCATTGCAAGCACCAAAAGCCTAGTGAGGAGATTAGAGAATCTTAATCCCGCATTTGTTCCTCATTAGCGCTAGCGAGAGCCACCTAGAGCACACACCACTTGCATTAGGCTTTTCTTGGTCAAGCAAAAGTCTACGGCTTGTTACTCTTGGTGATCGGCATCACCTAGACGGCTTGGTGGCGTTGGGAGCTCGGCGATCACCGTGAAGATCTTGTTGGTGACCCGACTCAAGTTTGTAAGCGGTCTCGAGGGATCCACCGCGCCAGAGTGGCAAAGGATCATCTCGTAGTGAGCACTTGGTTCTTGCGAGGACCAAGGGGGAGCGATACCCTTACGCGGGTGCTCCAACGAGGACTAGTGGAGAGTGACGACTCTTCGATACCTCGGAAAAAATTGGAGGAGTCTTCTAAACCTTTCTTTACATTCCGCACTTAATTCAAGCACTTTACATTGTGTATTTGTTTAACAAGTATTTGAAGTATTGTCCTAGCATTGTTGTATTTCTAGTATTATTATCTTAGTGCTAGTTGTTGGGGTGAAGTTGGGCTCTTGCTTAGCTCTTTCTTAGGTTTTAATTAGTGTTGATTTTTTAGAAAAGCCCAATTCACCCCCCCCTCTTGGGCATCGTGATCCTTTCAAAGGGGTACATTAGCTCATTGAAATTTGATGCAAAGGTGATATTTCCCACCTTTAAACTTTGTAGTTCTTATAGTAGTTATCAATCAATTACTGTGATAGACCAACCATTTTATTCATGGGAAACCATCCACTGATATGTGTTAGCAAACTGAGCATACAAACTAAGTAATTTTCTAGTCATTTATTGGTGCAGTGCATATATGGACTACTCCACTGCTTTAAGAATACCAGTTCACTTATGATGCTAGGTGGTTCGATTACAAAATTTAGGAAGTCATCAGCTCGTGGACATGTGGAAGTGTTGTTTCTACAAATTTGTGACAAATTACCCAATGAGCTTCCATGCCAAGGTGTTGACGCTAACAAAAGTGGGTATGAATTTGTGGCTTGGTGAAATATATGTTGCTGAGCTGAAGACTAATCGTATTTTTTAATTTGAAATATAGATCATTGTTATTTTACTCCATATACAGCTTCGCTACTAACATACTATTGATTGGCAGCAAGATTCTTGTTGTACATACTATGATGAAGAAGTCATTTAGGAGTTGTTTGGATCATTTCATTTTAGAGGAGTTGGAATCGACTTAATCGATAAACTCGACTTAATCGATAAACTAGTTGGTTTGAAATTTAACATTTCAGAAAGTTTAGATATAAGTCTATCTCAAATTTTTATAGGCCACGAGATGGAAATTAATTTTATAGATCATTATGTAGTATTTTTTACCCTATAACTTATGGCACACACTTCTCATATGTGTCTAAATTATGATAATTGAAATGTATTTTAGTTTCATGGACCCAAATGATGCCTTTATAGATATTGAGATTATATGTTACATGAGGTTTGAAATGGCCTCTCCCATCCCAGCCTAGCCCTACCCCCACCTTGCCCTAACTCCTCCCCTCCCATCACCTCACACCACCGTAGCACCTCGTCGGACACCACTCATGCCCTGGTGATGACCTCCTTGCACGCCCCTCTTGTCTTCCGTGCCTCCCGGGGGCATTCAAAGTCCCAACGATGGAACGCCTCTAGCCCAGTGTCCTCTTCGGTGGGAGCGTCGATTTCATTTAAGGAGGTCCTTTTGTCCAGAAGTGTTGCCTCCTCCATGGGCCTGTTTGGTTCAGCTTTTTTCTGACCAGCTTTTCCGAGAATCTAGCTGTGAGGAGAATCTGGCTGTGTAGATAATCTGAGTATCATTAGGATACGTATGGAGGAAGATAAAGGTGTCCATAGGACTCAGGATCTAGAAAGTGACGGATTCCTACTATTGCAACGACTCAACCGATTATGTGTTTATGTTGATTTTGAATGATTTTTACCCAGACAAATTTTATAGAAGCTGACTGAAAAGCTGAGCGTTTGGCAGTCCGCAGCAGCTTTTGGTGGCCAGAAGCTCCAAAAAGCTGAAACAAACAGGGGCACAGTCCAGAGCGTCAAGTCTATCTGTCGGGTATGAAGTCGGCGACTGGCGATCAGCATGAGGCGCGAAGTGAGACCTTGTTGCCGGTCGACGACGGATGGCAGGTGGTCGAGCATAAGAGGAAGCACTGTGTGGCTACCTTTCTTGTCGAGGGTCGTATGTGGACCTCCAAGGAAAGTGCTTTAATTGCTTCTCCCCACCCATCTCGTTGTATCCTGTTGCCGGCCATCTTGTTGCTTCAGGTGTCTTCTCCTTAGGCACTGGTCGCCGACTGCCCCTCCTTCCATGCAGCCCATCAAGTGAAGTCAAAGACTGTCTGGCAGGGGCATCAGCCTCTCTGTGCAGCATCTCAAGTGCAGAAGAAGACGGTTTGGCAACGTCTAGAACGATCTAGGGATCGTTTTCCAGTGTGACAGCGATTGTCGGAGCTGAAGGCGCCCCTACCACCACGTGTTGCCCCTCATCGTAAGGAGTCAGTATGGAAGAGGATCAATCTTGCTCCGCAAGTGATGGACAACAATGTTGTTGTCCCTTCACAATGTTCTCTACAACAAAAAGAAGAGGAGAAGATCAAACAAAGCAAGTGTTACAGCCCAAACACAAATACTAGAGACCTTGGAGGTAGTAATTACTCATATCTTGAGCCCCCAGCCTCATCAGATGTTATTGCTGAAGATAACCACTCTCACATGCTATTGGAAAGTCAGAGGGAAAACCATACATATCCATATGGGTCATGTATTTTGGACTTCTCAGATGACATGACTAGATCGAGAAGAGATTAAGCTTCGTTCGGCCCTGATCGTTACCATTGCGGGAACTCGACCTAAGGTCCTTGGATTGGAGGTGCTGGATATGGTGTCCCGTAGTTTCGGTGTCAGCATTGATGCATTGTCGATCCATCAAACATGATCGGAGGATTTTTGTTGTTGTGCTTGCCTGATGAAGAGACATCTAAAAGGGAAATGTGCCCTTGGACCATTTCTAAGTGTTTTGGTGATTAACTACCCAACACACCACTTTAAATTCTTGGTATGAGCATAAGAACAGGTGTAGAAGAAAGCAAATTGAAGACATCAAGTCCAAAAGAGCTCAAACCTGGACCCAAATGTGCAACTATGTGTAAAATGGTATAAGTGTGAGGTTTGCACTTTTAAATATGTTGCAAGTCGGTCGAACAATACTTTCTAAGACCTCTTTTAATTATTCTCGCATTCCTTACAATGTCAATGCTCATTTATTGTCTATTCCTCTTGGCAAGCCTCCTCACTTTGATGGGGAGGATTATTCTTGGTGGAGCCATAAAATGAGGAACCATTTATGTTCTCTTCATCATAGCATTTAGGACGTAGTTGAGAATGGAATGCAATGTGTAGATAGTGATGATGATAATTTTAATGCTATTCATGCTCAAGAAATGATTCATAAAAATACACAAGCTACCACTCTGCTTTTAGCTTCTCTATGCAGGGATGAATATAACAAGATTAGTGACTTGGACAACGCAAAGAAAATATGGGATACCTTCAAGATCTCTCGTGAGGGTAACATCATCACCATGATCACCAAAATGGAGTTGGTGGAACGCAAGGTAGGGAGGTTCGCCATGACGAGAGGGGAAGAGCCAACTAAAACGTACAGCAGGCGCAAAACTCTTATCAACAAGATTCGAAGCTATGGAAGTACAAGATGGATGTATCATGACGTCGTGTGCCTAATGCTAAGGTCATTTACCATTATTGATCCTAATCTTATAAATATTATTTGTGATAATCCCAGGTACACCAAAATGTTGCTCAAATAAATACTTGGAAAACTAGTAAGCGGGCGCATGATGGCAAAGGAGGCGAGATATGTCGACGACGTCGCCAACGGACATCTTCCTCATTATGAGTCACAACCTGTTGCTTTCAAAGCAACGACCAATAAAGAGGCGCTCCCCGACAAGGTGGTGCAAATTGAGGCGGCTAGTCTTAATGAGGACGAGGTGGAGCTTGTGATCAAGCGCTTCAAGGCCACTTTAAAGGACACATGGACTACCCCAACAAGAACAAATCAAGTAGAAAAGTTTATGATTCAAGTGCGGTAAGTCCATCATTTTATTTCTCAATGTCACAATAATGAAAATGACCAGGACCAAGACAAAAAAGGGAAGAAGGAGAAGAAGAAATTCTATAGAAGGAAGAAGGACGAGGCACACATTGGAATGGAATGTGACTCAGGATGCTCTTCATCCGACTCCAACGACGAAGGACTCATCGCCTCTGCCTTGAACATGTCATCTCTCTTTTCCAACGAGCGACATATATGCCTCATGACTAAGGAGAAGAAGGTACACACACATGACAGTCCTAAGCACACTTCTTCCGGCGATGAGGAGTCAGATGATGATGTTGATTATAGAGATCTCTTTAAAGCCTTAGATAGATCTAAAGTAGATAAAATTAATGAATTGATTGATGCTCTTAATGGAAAGGATAGATTGCTAGAAAAAGCAAGATGATTTGCTTTATGGGGAACATGATAAAGTTGTAAAAGTAGAAAAATCCTAGTTTTAGAAGTAAAGAAGAATGAAAGGTTTGCTTGTGATTTATCTTCATGCCATGCTTCTATTTCTAGCATTAAAAAGCAAATGATGATTTATATGCTAGAAATAAAAAGTTGAAAGCCTCTAGTTCTTCTTTGGAGCATGTTTCAATTTGTACTAGATATAAAGGTCATGATTTTGATTCTTGTATTGATCATGCTTCTACTATTGCAAAGTTGATTGATGAAATTGCTCAATTAAATGTTCAGCTTAAAACTTGCAAAAATGAGGTAGAAAAGGTTAAATTTGCTAGAAATGCCTTCACCATTAGTACACATCCATCCATTAAGGATGGGCTTCATTTCCATGGGGAAGCCAAGAACATAAAGAGTCGTATGACCTCCAACTTCACTAAGGAGAAGGGGAAAGCGCCTATGGCTAGTAGCTCGCATTCTTTTCGTGGTAAGAAGAACCATGCTTTCATTTATACTCTTGTTAAGAACGCTCATAATGATGCTTGTAATGATCGTCCTATTTTACCTATGCGTCATGATACTGTTTTTGCTTCTCGCACTATGATTGCTTCATCTTCATATGCTCATAGTAGTAGAACTAGGAATCATGCATATCACGTTGTTTCTCATGCGCCTAAGGATAGGACTAAATTAGTCCCCGCGGGGATCTAAATGGGGAAAATTTAATCCTCGTTGGGTTCGCGGGGACAGGGATGAGGAACCATCCCCTATCCCCATTCCTCGAGTACCCGCCTCATGAAACTTCTTTATCCAAGTTAGTCAATTTACTTGTTAAAATTATAGTAAAAAATTACTGCATAACACGTTATAAAATAGCAAACTAAACTCTAAAGTAGATGTATCTTGTAATTTTCAATATTGTTTGTTAAATTTGTATTAACTTGATACAATTAATTTAAATTAATCTTTAAATATTGTACTTTTAGGGCTAGTTTGGAGCCTCAAACCCGGAGGGGATTGGAGGGCTAAAATCCCCTCCGAGTTTTGGACTTCCAAACTAGCCGTTAGTGTGGACAGATTCCCCGCGGGGTTTCTTCATGGGGTAAATTCCTCGACGGCCGACGGGGACGGGAGAAAAAGCTCCCCCGTCAGCGTTCGCGGGGACGGCGAGCCATTCCCCAACGGGAAAATCCCTGTTGCCATCCCTAGGTGGGAATGGCCTTAACGGGACACTGAGCCCCGCCAGACCGGTCTCACCTCGGTCCTTGGTGGCCATGCCGCTGAAATCAATCACCTGTTGGTGTCTTGTGTGACCAAGATTTCGAAACTATCAATCACCTCCTGGTGTCCTGTGTTTTCTCTAGAGTATTTTGGTACAACATCTTAATGTTGTTTTGGCATGCACAGTCTAGCCCCCTAGCAAGGAGATATCTGCTTTTATGGTTTGGTGGGACAGGGCTTCAACTCATGTCTCTGGTTTGAGGAAGAAAGAGCTGGATTCCCTTCTTTCTCTAGGAGCATGGTTGATCTGGAACAATATAAATAAGTGGTGTTTGATGGAGTTTATCCTAATCTCACTCTTTTCCCGTAGCCTGCTCATGAGGAGAGGGAGAAATGGCAAGTGGCTAGGGGATTATCCTTCCTGGCCACTCTCCATTACTTAGGATCAGACCATCATAGGGTGTTTTAGAGAGTGTTGTTTGTCTTTTCCCTATGAATTGTTTTATGTATGCTTGTTTCTGGCCTCCGTAAGAACTAAGGAGTGTCATGTATCTAAGGTCTTTTGCCCCTTTCCTTCTGCTATAATATAATGTAGTTGTTGACGCCTTTTCGGAGCGCCAAACACTCAACAAGAACCGTGGCGGTGCCCTCTGCACAGGGGCGGACGGTCCGCGCGCAGGGGCCGGACGGTCCGCGGCCTGGTGCGAGGCGCGGTGGTACTCTCTGCGCAGGGGCGGACGGTCCGCGGCACAGGGCCGGACGGTCCGCGACCTGGTACAGGAGCTCGGGTTCCCTGCCTGACGGCCGGACGGTCCGCACCCTGGGGACGGACGGTCCGCGCGTACGCAGGAACGGCGGAAGATCGCCGACGGCGCCTGGATCTCACTCTCGGGAGGGACCCCGTCGGGGAGTAGAGATCCTAGGGATTGTCTAGGCTCGGGCTGGCCGACCTAAACTCCTCTAATCGACGTAGAGCCGAAGAGAGACGAAGAATTTGGGGATTGGATATCTAAACCTAAACTAGACTAGAACTACTCCTAGGATAAAATGCAAAATAGAAGTTGTATTGATTCGATTGATGATTACAAATCGGCCGTAGACCTCTCTATTTATAGAGGAGGGGGGCTGGACCCTTTACAAACTAATTTCCGAGCTTATCCCCTGATTTTAGCTAACAACCGTAGCACAAAACTCGGAACCCTAATCTGTTCTGCGCACGCGCGGACCGTCCGGCCCACAGGCGCGGACTGTCCGGACCGCGGACCGTCCGGCCTCAGGGCCGGACCGTCCGTGCGCTCATTTTGGTGCTCAACAGTAGTGTAGTTCTCTTACGCTTTTCGAGAAAAATGATGATTTTATATTATTTTTGTAAAATTAGTTTTTTGTATTTAGATCAATGGATTGTTAGTGTGCCGTTTTGTATTTTAACTCTTCTCTGAAAACGGAGGTAGTGGTTTACAGACAGAAACTTCTTAGATAAAATAAATAAATAGCTTGCAAGGGTAACACACTTCAAGGGGATCTTCTGAAAGAAAAGAAATATATGTCTCACATAAATAGAGGACCTGTTTACATACAAACATCACAGATTCTAGTGACAAATTGATATTTGTTTTACAGAAACAACCAATGGAATCAACTGGCAGGTACTGTGAATCGTATATAGCAAATAATGTGGTTGTAACAGAAAAACAATTGAAACCATTCATAGATATGATACCACTTTTAACTTCTATTCATGGATGAAAATGAAAATAATATCTTCATAATCCGTTTCTCATCCTGGTACTCATCACATGTGTCACTTGCTTCCACCATTGACTACCAAGGCCTCTGGTTGTGGTGGCGCGATCTCCACCTTGGGAGGACCAGAATGTCGTCGCATTGGCGAGGCAGCCGCAGTTCCACCCTGGAAGGATAACCTCTTCTTGGCTGGTCCAGTCGAGCCTCCTTTCTCAGGTGTCTCTGCGCCATTGGCCGTTGCTGAACCCTGGAGGCGAGATTTGGCCCTTGCAGATTCTGTGGGAACCATGTAGCTTGGGAGCGACGGGGAGCTCGTGAGGCTCTCGTCATCCCGCACAGTCGAGGTGGCTATACTGTGCCTCCTTGGCCGCTCAGACTGCACACTGAGCACGCTCCTCGCGTCATCGTCCACCTGTGAAAGCCCGTTCTTGGGCGTGACAGATTTTCTCCTCGCAGGTATCGGTGCCACTCTAGCAGAGGGCGTCAAAGGGGAATGCCTGGAAGTTGGACGGGCCGGTCTTGGAGTTGGCGGCGATGGCTTTTCTAGCTTTGAGTCCCGGCGGTTGAAAGCTTTTGTGATCTCACCCTCTCCAAGGTTCAAGCTCATGCTCTTAACGGATCCCCGGTCAATGTTGCTCTCCTTGTCAGCCCCATTGCGGCCTTCCCATGGTTTTGCTGCCATCCAGCGCTCCAGCCAGCTCCAGCCCCACTGCAGGTTGTTTGGGTCTACAAACATTGGGTTGACAGATCTCGATGTACTCTTCCACTGTAAACAACACATTTTGAGACATTTTAAGCTTTACCATCATAGAGCAAGGAGGATCAAGTATATATAGATGTTCTGAGAGCAAGAGTTCCTACCTGGTGTGAAAATGCATATGCAAGCGCTCTTTCTCTTCTTATCGCCGCCTCTTGCCTGCTTATCAGGCTTGCCTCAATTTGCTCCTTGGATTGGGTGCTGTCATCCCAGTTCTCACCCATCTGATATATCATTATTCACAGACAGAATATGTTTAGTTCTCCCAATAATATCTTATAACTATCTCAAGGCTTTAAGCAGATTAGAGCTTTGAGAAGGTTTGCATACTCTGAAATTCTCCAGTTCCTGTTTAAGTAGGAGCTGGCGTTGGAGAGCCTGGTTCTCCTCGGACATCTTTGCTCTCCTGGAAGATATCTGTGACTGCACCCGTGATAGAGTTTGCATGCAGCGCAGAGTGCTTGCAGATTGACGCTTTACTGAATTACCCTCAACCAATGACTTCAATCGAACAAGGCCTCGCAGTGCTCGTAGTGCCCTCCTTGCCTACATTATCACAATGACCGAACACTCTCAGCATAACATTGTTTTGTAAAAGTAAGATTCTTGTTTTTTTCCTTCCTTTTTTTTTGGCAAAGTGTAAAAGTAAGATTCCGCTTTACTATGAAACAAGTAAAATTCCCATGAAGTCCTACTTCCCAAAGAACAGAAACTACGTCCACTAATAGCTATCTCATATGGATAGTTCAATAGCAGGGCAGACAGGCTATCAGTATCAAAAAATAATTGAAAAGAACACCAAAATGGGTGATGAAAGGTGGTTGCCACCAACCGCCAGTTGTTCAAGAATCATTTCTGTAACACTTTGCAAGAATGATCTGTAGGCCCTTTGGACAAATGCACATTGGCATAAACAACAGGGCAGACCTAAAAAGTGAAGAACTAGTTGAAGGAAAGGAATTAAACCAGAAAATTAACAGTTCCTAAGGTTCAACTAAAGCAAGAAAATCTACTTCTTCAGCCATAAATTCCCATTTAGCCCACAAAGATAGGTAGATGAAAGCACGACATGCAATGATGTAAATAGCAAAAGTATTCAGCTAAGAGATACCACTCAGTAACAGCAACTAGACAACTCACGCTTGCAAGGTTGGCAAGCTGCCGACACCTAAAAGCTAGAACACGGAAAGAGCAAATATGCAGGGTGGTCACCAGTAGACATTTGCTTGCATGCCCGGTCATGTTGATGTGTGGAAACGAAATCAGGGGGGTTGGGGAGGGAATCAAACCTCCTCCTACCCCCCAAATATCAGAGACCTAATCAAAAGCTATCAGAAACAAACACTTCCATGTGCTTGGTAATGCGGCCATCTACATGAACCAATTTCCAACTGCCACAATTGTTCCTATCTAACGTCCAAATGGCACAGAAACAAACAGGTGGATTCGGAAGTGGTTTTTCACATTACCAGGTAACCTCGGAAGGCGGTCTGGATCTTGACTGCGGCGAGCTCCTGGGTTGGCACAGCAGGTGGCAGCACCGACGCCTGCGCTGGGGCGGCAGCAGGGGCCTCCTCCACGGCGACATGCTTGCTCTGCTCCTGCTCGGCTTCAGGGACCCCAACCTCCTCGGCCTGGTGAAGAACTGGGGGAGGAGCTGGAGGCGGTGGCACCGAAAGATTGACTTCCAAGGAGGTAGACGGGGTCAGATCTACCGGCGTCGGGTTGCTAGCTGCTGACTTCCTCCTTAGCCTCTGTTGATTACAATGGCAAAGTTTTGGGTTGTGATCAGAATCCAGCTCGAACTTTAGTTAAAAAAACACAAATGCAATGGGAAAAAAAAGGCGGCGCTTTGATCACAGATCCGCAAGGCAGTCGTAAAGAGGGGAGGAGGAAATGCCGTCTTGGTTGCTTGACATGGATGCAGAATGCAGAACCAAAAATTCACCGGCTGTGAGAAGAGTGTAGAAAAGGCCGAACAAGATGCCGTCTTTTTTTTTTGTAGTACTGAACTCTTCGGAATCGCGGGCGTGGGGTAAACACGAACCCGATCAGATCCTAGTGGGAAAAAAACGCAAGAGAATTTTCGAATGGGGGCCGGGAACCATCACCTCCTCTTTCTTCTCCTTGGATTCAGGGCTGAAGACCTTCTTGACGGCGCCGAACCACTTGCCCTTCTTCCCCATGGCTCCGGCTCCGGCTCCGGCTCCGCTCCACGCCCCCTCGAAACAGGCACTCTCCCCTGCCTGAACCTGGAGAGGAGCAAGCAAGCCAACAGGTCACGCGAGCCAGTAGTAGCCACCTATCTGTATCTGGCAGGACAACGAACAAGACCGATACGGCGGGGGGTTGTGAAGCGGACCACATACAGCTTTATCGGAAGAAGACACGCCCAGATCTTCGTGCGGAAGCAAAGGGGAGGGAGGGATCAGGGAAGGCGGGCGGGCAGAGGCGGGCAAGCAGAAGGCGTCGCCAGCGGCGTGCGGGGGCAGCTGAGCTCCGCAGCAGCCCGCGACGCAATCATGTCGCGTGGCAGGCCGCGGGAGGCGGATGGGGAGATGTTCAAGGCCAGCGGTTTTTGGCTGCAGCTAGAGGCCTGACTGACAGGGGTGCAGTGCAGGAGCTTTGGATGTTCGGAGGCTGCAACAGCTGGGACTGGGACTGGGAGGGAGATAGAAGCCGAGAGCGAGCTGCAGGGAAGCTTGTGTCCGTTACCTTGGGATAGTCTAACTGTGAGTGTTGCGATGCGTCGGCGTCGCTCCTCCTCCTCCTCCCCCTCCCCCTCCCCCTTTTCTCTCGCAGTCGCGGTGGTGCGGTGAGGCTATCCGCAACCGTTACCTCTAAATTTTTCCCCCTATATCACTTTTCCCCCTATTTTTCTCTCTATTCTTTCATCTCCCGCAACGGTTCCCCATATATCCCACTACCACTATAAAATATCATTTTCTATATCAACTATTAATTTTTTATCTACTAACAATTACTCGTTGACCTACAACACAGTGTCGTAGGAGGTGAACAGTGAAACGCTAGATTGAGGGAGAGAGAAGATGGCCGCTTCAAAGAGTGGCTTATAGGGGGCAGCGTTGCGCGGTCAAGGGACCTCTACGAAGGGAGAGGGCTGCTTAGGCTATCCGCAGCGGTTCCCTCTAAATTTTTCCCCCTATATCACTTTTCTGGGTCACATCATCAATAGTTTATCCCCTATTTTTTTATCTCCCGCAGCGGTTCCCCCTAAATACTCTCCCTATACCCCACTACAATATAAAATATTATTTTCTATACATACTTTTTACCTACTATCAATTTTTCTACTACTATTAATTCAAACCGGGCCCACACGAACAGTGCAAGGGGGAGAGAGAGCGCGCGCTACAGCCAGCGGAGTGCTGTTCATCTCCGCCGCGTGGGGGGCCTCGCAGGGGGCCGCGCTGCGGGCGCAGGGGCGCCCCTGTAGCCGCCACTCAAGGGGAGGGGGCGGCCGCGCGGCAAGCGCTGCGGCCAGCCTTAGCTCTGTGCGCTGCAGACAACCGAGTTTGTAGCCTGTAGGGGGAGGGAAACTGACGACTTTGGACAGCTTGGAGATACGTAGCAGGCGACTGAGGAGGAGGTATTGGAATCTCCAAAAACAATACAGATCCTGATTTCAAGGTGCATTCCAGCCTTCAAAGGTCAACAAGGGGCGGGCCGATTTGGAACGCAGAAATTCCGCATGAGTTTTTACAAACACCAGTTTGAACTAAAAAAAACGTAGGAACAAAACAGGCTAAATTCCAGAATACCTGACTAATCACAGTCTGTTTATAACAGTAATCTTTCCCAGCTTTTTTTTTTGACAGGACCAGCGAGACGTTACACCGAAGATGACAGCTGACATCCAATCCCTTGGGTCTGAAGCATGGATGGAGTGATGCAACAAGCAGTTGCAGGACATGGTAGCTAGCTGCGTGCCTGCATCTGCATGGCCGTTGGAAGCCACAAGCCATGACGCCAGCCTGGCACGATACTAGAGGTCAAGCGGCAGCAAACATGGTCAAACGAGCACTAATGACCGACGCGTATTAGATTATTATTATGTAATATAATACTGCGCAGAATCGAGAGTCTCACCCATAGTGTTCCCCCATCAGCTTGTGTAGACTGCGATGAATGAATGTGTCACGGGCTGCAAAGCGACAGCGCAACGCCTGAGTTCTTCTCTAATCTGTTTGCTCTGAGATCTAGTACTACGCTATGGTTTTAACTTTTAAGGGTCGCGTATACATCTCTACTCATATAAAACATCAGTTCCCATGGTTTCCTTTTCGTAAGTCGTGCGTGTCGGTGTTTGATACCGACGGCGTACTACAGCATGTATCGCGTAATGCTTTTGGTAGGACGGCGAAGCTCGATGGTTCGTGATAGTCACGGTGGAATATGACGAGTTATACAGGTTCGGGCCACCGCTAGACGTAATATCCTACGTCCTGTGAGTTTCTGGTGGTCATGTTGCTATGAGTTCGAGGGTTTACATGTGTGTACTGAGGGTAGGAGATGAAGGTCGTCTAGCAATCTAGCGGGATCTAACATTTTTATAGAGGTACCGTCTCAGCCTTATATAGCCAAGTGAGGAGATATCCTTGTACCGATCAAAATAATTACGTGAGTCTATCCACTACCTGCTGTGATTGCGCCAAGTTTTCCGGCATTAAGTTGGTCTATTCCGCAAAGCTCGCGCCCACCTGCATGTGCAGACCGAGTCTTGCGGCATTCTGGTGGCCTCTCAGATCCAGTGCGTGGGAGTTTAAGTCAGCTTCAGTTACCTCCTGTCAAGACCCACGATGTGTCCCTTGGATGACTTATCGGGGCCTTTCAAGCGGCCCATGAAGCGAGTTCGTGTCTTGATGACCCGAGATATTCATCCCCACGAGCCCTCAAGACTCAAGACAATTTTGGTATAATTGGCTCGAGACTCTAAAACCGAATCTGGGGTTGATGAAATATCTTTGCTGATGGGATGCTCAAAAAATGCTCTTGTGGGTTCAGATCCTTATGAATAGGTCCTGGATCTCTTCGACAAGATTGATGGCACCAGATTCGGACCCATCCAGGGACAGGTTCGAGGTCGCTAAGTGCCCCTAAGGGGGAGACGCTTAGGAGCTGGGCCCGCGAATCCGGACTTCGTTGATAAGACTGATGACGTCAGACCCGGACCCAGACCCACACAAGGAAGGACAGGTTCGAGGCCGCCATGTTTCCTAGAGGGGAAGTCGTTAAGAGTTGCACTCGCGAGTCTGGACCCCAACGACAAGACTGATGACGTTGGACCCGGACCCGCATAGGGATAGGTCTAGGAACACCACGTGTC
This sequence comes from Zea luxurians, assembly GCA_029449295.1. Lineage (NCBI taxonomy): Eukaryota > Viridiplantae > Streptophyta > Magnoliopsida > Poales > Poaceae > Zea > Zea luxurians. The sequence continues at coordinate 82,144,544 of JAOPSE010000016.1, read as the reverse complement.
CTTGAGGGAAACTCATCCCCACCACGCGCCCGCGAGTCCGGACCCCATCGACGGGATTGATGGTGTTGTAGATGAAAACTTAGCCCCGAACCCGCGGGGGTCCAATACCCGGCAGGGGCACCTCGTGGACTCGAAGTATATAACATATTACATGTACGTTGAGATCATGTTCACAATTTATAGATCTCTCTCTCAACTGCAATCGAGATCACGTTCAAATGCGTGAAAGAGACTGTTGTATGTGCATGTCATGAAAAAATTGTAGTCGCTGCCCTAACAACAAAACAAAATGTTTGTTGTCGCCCAGCAGTGCATATGTTGCTATAGGGTCGTTGTACGTAGATGACACACATCAGCACATGACATGGTTGATCGGTTAGCTACTTCATGGCTCGTCTCATCAACCCGCCAACCTGCTGGGCAAATCACAAACGTCCGGCTCGGCGGCTCTAGCACAAAATCTCATCCCTCATGGAGTTCCAGCAGTTCTAACTCCAGCACAACACAATAGCTCACTTAGTTCCAACTCCTATATTCGAGGGCCCATGGAGCACCCGCGGGTGGGGGAGAAAACCCGTCCCGAACCTGCAGATCCGTCAGGGGAAATTAAGACACGTCCCCGCCCCTGCTGGGTCCAAAAACCATAGGACCCTCCCCCCAACCTGCCCTTGTGCCATCCCTACTCGGGATCTGCGCCCGTGAGTTCAGACCCTGTCGACCGGACTGATGACGTCGGACCTAGATCCGCACAGAGACGGCTGAGGCTGTCACGTGCACTAGAGGGGAAGTCGCTCAGAAGTTGCGCCCACGAGTCTAAACCCCATTTGTGTCGTTCCAGCGCTTCCATCTTGATCTCCGGACCCCCTATGAGTGGGGCTGAAAGGGAAATAGACCTAATCATTTCCTATAATCGATTTTGGTGGTTGACGTCCAACACAAACCACATGGACTAACTAGTTTGTTTAGACATTATTTATCTCAGGTGCATAAGGTACAACACAAACCAAGAAAGAAATACAGTTAGGGACACAAACAAAATTGGAGCAAAGGACTTAGAGTGTGCTGGAAAATGGCGCACCGGACAGTGTCCGGTGCACCAGGCCCGAGCGCAATCAAACCAGCCACTCTCGGGAATTCACCAAGCGTGCTCCGCTATAATTCACCGGACTGTCCGGTGAGCCAGCGAGGCAACGGCTCCCTGCGCGCCAACAATCGACTGCAAAAGTCTACAGTGGCAAATAGTGCCACGCAGAAGTCAGAGCGTAGAAGTCAGAGATCACCGGACTGTCCGATGCAGCAAAAAGACAAAGAGTTCCAACGGTCAATAGCTCCAAACCCTAACAGGCGCGCTGACGTGGCGCGCACCGGACAATAAACAGTGACTGTCCGGTGTGCCCTTCGCGAGCAGACCCAGCCAATAGCTATGGAAGTGGTTGGGGGCTATAAATACCCCCCAACCACCTCATTCAAAAATATCCAAGCATTCTGAAGTGTTCATTCATTACAAGAGCAAAGTCCAACACTCCAAGACACAATCAAAGCAATCAATCCACTCTAAGTTCCCAAAATCAACTCTAGTGCTTAAGGGCTTGTGAGAGGATCATTTGTGTTCTTTTGTTGCTCTTGTTGCTTAGATTGCCTCTCTTACTTTCTCTTTCTAATTCCTAAGTACTTTGTAAAGCTAAGCAAGAGACACCTAAGTGTGTGGTGGTCCTTCTGGGGTCTTAGTGACCCGATCGATTAAGGAGAAGGCTCACTCGGTCTAAGTGACTGTTTGAGAGAGGGAAAGGGTTGAAATAGATCTGGCCTTTGTGGCCTTCTTAACGGATACTGGGTTCTTTAGATCCAAACCTCGGTAAAACAAATCACTGTGTCCACTTGTGTTGATTTCCATTTGATTTGTTTTGCCCTCTTTCCTCTCTCTAACGTTTCCTTGCCAATATTGATTTGAGTTTGCTCTTAAACGTCATCCACATCATTTGAGCAACTCATGGCAAGAGAAACAATCTTCCGCCTCAGATTTAGTTCTAATGCTAACCCCAGCCTTAATGTGTGTTTAAGTTTACAAATTTCAGGTTTCGCTTATTCACCCCCCTCTAGGCGACTTTCAGGGGCACAAGTCTTTAGTTCCTTCTAAGATTTCAATCCACCCAATAGATGTAGCCCCCGAGCTTTGAGCTGACTTGGGTAACAATCGGCTCGAAGGTCTCATAAAACCTCACTTTGGTGGATTGTCTTGCTGGCTTGACGCTTGGTTGGGTGGCTAATTGAAATCTAGTTGTTTTAATTATGCTTGAGGGAAGGCCCGACCGAGTGAAACTTGGTTGACTGAGATATGCTCAGCAAGACTATTGAGTTTGTCGATTGAAATTCAACTAATAGAGGCTTAGCTAAATTTTCTAGAGAAATCTGTCGTGGCACCCAATGGGTGTGTTTGTTGTCTCTTCCGTAAAACAGTTCCCTAAGTTGACATAGCATAATGATGTGTGTGAGCTAGTGATCAACTCATTCACTGACCTCTGATGTCATGTTCACTGCGTTGTGCCAGGGGTATGCTGCTTCTTGGAAATCGAAACGACCCTTGGTTACTTTTGATTGTTCATTATATGGGCGGGAAGAGAAAGGGAACCCTTTTGTTTCTTTAAATAGCTCAACCTGCCGTTCTGTGCTTCTTCGCTTGCCTTTGATTCCACTTCCTTGCAAGCCCTTCTTCCCCATGAGAACACCAATGCCGGACGTAGGAGTCGCAAAATGGGGTTGTCGTTTACTCCCCCGTTAATGAAGAGGACGTTGGGTAGTAGAATCGTGGCTCCGACTCCACGGGGTTAGCAACTACACCCGTGGGCCAACAAGTGATCGTGACAGTGGTTGGTCGTGCTCCTGCGATCCCCCTTCTTTTGTGACTAATTTGAGTCCAAACCCAAGGCATCGAGGTGGACAATAGAGTCTGATGCGTCGGAATGCTATGACGGTCGGTTGAGGAGGAGGCGCTGGTGCAACCACGTGCCTAGTCAGCATAGCAACAGCCTGACGTTGCACATAGATGAGTCGGGTCGCCTGAGTCTAGGCACGTGCCGACGAGGCTCGAGTCATGACCGAAAGAGGTTTAGCCGCGACCTTCACCGGGGCCGCCCTAGATCTTAGCAAGGGCTTCTTCTTTGTTGGGGTGATGGTGTGGGACCTTGGGGCCTCCTTTCCCACACCCGCTACGTGGGGTAGGGTGCCCTTTTGGTTCGCGATGCAGGAGAGGGATCCGAAGCAGAAAACCTTTCGGTGGTGGCGAAGCTAAAGACTGGCCATAGAGTTGTTGTAGATCTACGTCGCACCCCCTACCAAATGCGCCAGTTGTCGGTGTTTGGTTCCGATAGCAAACTATGAGGTGTACCACATAGTGCTTTTGGGAGGATGATGAGGTCTATCGCAACTCGATGGTTCATGCGGGGCACGACGGAACATAGTGGTTTATACAAGTTTGAGCTACTCGAGCGCGTAATACCCTACTTCATGTGAGTTTGTGGATGTGTATTGCTCGATGATTGGAGACCCCACAATGAGTATGTGGTAATTTTTACCCATGATGGGTAGTGGGTACATGTAGTGGGATATATTTTCTCATGTGGGTATGGGTATGGTCTTATGGACCTGTTTGGATCATCTTTTTCTGATGAGCTTTTCTAAGAAGCTGGCTGTGGGTAAAAGCTGGCGGTGGTGAGAAGCTGGCTAGTAAGAATTTGAGTGTTTGGCAACCTGGCTGTGAGAATAAGCTGGTGGTTAGAATCTAGGTGTTTAGATGGCCGGATTTACAAAGAACAGGTTATGAAATTAGGTACGGTAAAAAGGTCCTTTGTCCTACTAATGAGCAGTCAATTCAAAGTATATCATGTGTTCTCCATTACAACAATTTAGGTTACATGTACAAAATGTTAGCTACAAAATTTCATACTCGCTCCACGAACCCAATCTCTTGGTTTGTCTTCTATCACAAGTTCACAACCTTCAATAAAGAATAGAAGAAGGACCTACATGTAAACATGTGTACCGTGAATACCACACTTTATTCATGTATTTAACTTACTACGAACCGACATGTAAATATACAAACAGTTCATGGTACCTTCATGTTCCTCATCGGTGCTTTCATCGTCTTCCACAAACCCCGACGATGGCATGGCTGACAGCTCTGGGTAGGAGGGAGAGAGTATTGAAGCACTCCGTACATGGAGTACCCAGTAATCAAAAGAGACGGAGAAGGACACTTACCTCGAAGGTGCACGATAACTTATCAAAGAAATGGAGGTGAAAGTTGCCTAGAGGGGGGTGAATAGGCAAACGGAAACTTTTTAAACAAAAACTAGAAACGAACTGGGCAAAACCAGTTCAGCTGGTGTCAAAACCGGTTCAACCGGTTTGCACGAGCTCAACTAAAGAATGAGATATAAATCTAAATTGATCTCAAAATCCACCCAGTTAACTTTGGAAATGAGATGTTCTAGTTGATCCACATGGTTCAAAGTAGTAGATCTAAGAAGAGCACTTCTCAAAATCCACACACCAAAAAGATATAAACAAATCTTCCACGGAATGGTGAGAGAACGAAGAACACAAACCAACACAATGAGCAAGAACACAAGAGACACAAGATTTATCCCGAGGTTCGGTCACACCACCAAGGTGCCCTACTTCCTCGTTGAGGTGCCCGCAAAGAGCCGAGTCTCTTTCAATCCCTAATCCTCCCTTTGCCGACCACAAAGGTCAAGCCCACACACTAATCTTTGCTCAAACAAGCGGGTAATACAAACTTTCTTGTGGTCTTCCACAAGATTTGGAGACTCACAAGAGACACCTAGTCATCTAGGAGCTAGAAGCTCCAAGAGTAATGAATCCACAAAGAACTCGATGTAGTACCAAAGCTCGAATCAATAAGAACAAGAAGGATTTGGAGATGAAGCACAAAAACCGCAGCTCTTCAATCTCACTCAAAGATTTCTCTCCAATGATTTGAAATGGGAGAGGCAAGAGGTGTGTGAGAGAGAGTGGGAGGTGTTTCTCAGGTTAGAAATGGAGTCCAAGTCGTGCTCTTGTGTGTGGGAGAGAGGTAGGAGTGAGTATATATAGGTGGGGCTCCAAAGCTGGATGTTTTTGACTTTTCTGCAGCAAAACCGGTTGAACCGGTCCTAAAACCGGTTGAACCAGTTTTCAAAAAGCTGCGCACAGCTTTTTGGCTGACACAGTAGACTGGCAGAAAAAGGTGAACAGTACAAAAACCGATTCAACCTGATAGTCGCCTAGAGGGGGGGTGAATAGGGCGAAACTGAAATTTACAAAAATAATCACAACTACAAGCCGGGTTAGCGTTAGTAATAAAGAAACGAGTCCGCGAGAGAGGGCGCAAAACAAATCGCAAGCGAATAAGAGTGTGACACGAGGATTTGTTTTACCGAGGTTCGGTTCTTGCAAACCTACTCCCCGTTGAGGAGGCCACAAAGGCCGGGTCTCTTTCAACCCTTCCCTCTCTCAAACGATCCCACGGATCGAGTGAGCTTTCTCTTCTTCTCAATCAACCGGGAACAAAAACTTCCCCGCAAGGGCCACCACACAATTGGTGCCTCTTGCCTTGGTTACAATTGAGTGATGATCTCAAGAACAAGTGAGAAAGAAAGAAAGCAATCCAAGCGCAAGAGCTCAAAATAACACGGCAAATCTCTCTCGCTAGTCACTAAGGGTTTGAGTGGAATTGGAGAGGATTTGATCTCTTTGTATGTGTCTAGAATTGAATGCCTAGCTCTTGTAAGTGGTTGAGAGTTGGAAAACTTGGATGGCAATGAATGTGGGGTGGTTGGGGTATTTATAGCCCCAACCACCAAAAGTGACCGTTGCTGGAACTCCTCTGTTCGATGGCGCACCGGACAGTCCGGTGCACACCGGACAGTCCGGTGCCCCTGCCACGTCACCATTGCCGTTGGATTCTGACCGTTGGAGCTTCTGACTTGTGGGCCCTCCTGGGTGTCCGGTGCACACCGGACATGCACTGTTTGATGTCCGGTGCACCGGCATGGGCGTGCCTGACGTCTGCGCGCGCTGCGCGCGCATTTAATGCTCCGCAGGGAGCCGTTGGCGCCGCAGGGAGCCGTTGCTCCGCTGGTACACCGGACAGTCCGGTGCACACCGGACAGTCCGGTGAATTTTAGCGGAGTGGCTCCCGCGCGAACCCGAGGCAGGCGAGTTCCGAAGACCGCCTTTCCTTGGAGCACCGGACATGTCCGGTGCACACCGGACAGTCCGGTGAATTATAGCGCGCCGGCTTCCGAGAATTCCCGAGGGCGAAGGGTTTGAGTCGAAGTCCTCTGGCCGCACCGGACATGTCCGGTGCACACCGGACAGTCCGGTGCCTCCAGCCAGAGGTGCCCTCGGTTGCCTTGTTGCTCCTTTGTTGAATCCAACACTTGGTCTTTTTATTGGCTAAATGTGAACCTTTTGCACCTGTATAACTTATGCACTAGAGCAAACTAGTTAGTCCAATATTTGTGTTGGGCAATTCAACCACCAAAATTATTTAGGAACTAGGTGTAAGCCTAATTCCCTTTCAATCTCCCCCTTTTTGGTGATTGATGCCAACACAAACCAAAGCAAATATAGGAGTGCATAATTGAACTAGTTTGCATAAAGTAAGTGCAAAGGTTGCTTGGAATTGAGCCAATAAATATTTATATGATGCGCATGGATTGTTTTCTTTATTTTTGACATATTGGACCAAATTTGCACCACGAGTTTTGTTTTTGCAAATTCTTTTGTAAATTCTTTTCAAAGTACTTTTGCAAGATAGTCAAAGGTAAATGAAAAAGATTTTGCAAAGCATTTTCAAGATATGGAATTTTTTTTCCCTTATTTCCAATGCTTTTCCTTTGACTAAGCAAAACTCCCCCTCAAATAAGGTCTCCTCTTAGTGTTCAAGAGGGTTTTCCACTAATTTTTAAAATACTACTTGCTCCCCCTTTAGAACACAAAGAGATACCAATTTTGAAATTTACATTTGAAAATCATCAAATTTATAAAATTAGGTGGTGGTGCGGTCCTTTTGCTTTGGGCTCATACTTTCTCCCCCTTTGGCATGAATCGCCAAAAACGGAATCATTAGAGCCCCAATGAATTATTTTCTCCCCCTTTGGTCATGAAATGAATGAGTGAAGATGATACCAAAGTTGGAGAGTTGATGCGGAGCGACGGCGAAGGATGAGTAGTAGAGAGGAGTGGAAGCCTTGTCTTCGCCGAAGACTCCAATTCCCTTTCAATATACCTATGACTTGGGTGAAATACACTTGAAAACACATTAGTCATAGCATATATAAAAGAGACATGATCAAAGGTATATTAATGTGCTATGTGTGCAAGTTTAGCAAAAGAAATTCCTAGAATCAAGAATATTGAGCTCATGCCTAAGTCTGGTAAAGGATTGCTCATCAAGTGGCTTGGTAAAGATATCGGCTAATTGATCTTTAGTGTTAATGTAAGAAATCTCGATATCCCCCTTTTGTTGGTGATCCCGAAGAAAATGATACCGAATGGCTATGTGCTTAGTGCGGCTGTGCTCGACGGGATTGTCGGCCATTTTGATTGCACTCTCATTGTCACATAGCAAAGGGACTTTGGTTAATTTGTAACCGTAGTCCCGCAGGGTTTGCCTCATCCAAAGCAATTGCGCGCAACAATGGCCTGCGGCAATATACTCGGCTTCGGCGGTGGAAAGAGCGACCGAATTTTGCTTCTTTGAAGCCCATGACACCAAAGATCTTCCCAAGAACTGGCAAGTCCCCGATGTGCTCTTCCTGTTAATTCTACACCCCGCCCAATCGGCATCCGAATAACCAATCAAATCAAATGTGGATCCTCGAGGGTACCAAAGTCCAAACTTAGGAGTATAAGCTAAATATCTCAAGATTCGTTTTACGGCCGTAAGGTGTGATTCCTTAGGGTCGGCTTGGAATCTTGCACACATGCAAACGGAAAGCATAATGTCCGGTCGAGATGCACATAAATAAAGCAATGAACCAATCATCGACCGGTATACCTTTTGATCCACGGACTTACCTCCCGTGTCGAGGTCGAGATGTCCATTAGTTCCCATGGGTGTCTTGATGGGCTTGGCATCCTTCATTCCAAACTTGCTTAGAATGTCTTGAGTATATTTCGTTTGGCTAATGAAGGTGCCCTCTTGGAGTTGCTTCACTTGGAATCCTAGGAAATACTTCAACTCCCCCATCATCGACATCTCGAATTTCTGTGTCATGATCCTACTAAATTCTTCACATGTAGATTTGTTAGTAGACCCAAATATAATATCATCAACATAAATTTGGCATACGAACAAATCATTGTCAAGAGTCTTAGTGAATAAAGTAGGATCGGCCTTGCCGACTTTGAAACCATTTGCAATAAGGAAATCTCTAAGGCATTCATACCATGCTCTCGGGGCTTGCTTGAGCCCATAAAGCGCCTTAGAGAGCCTATAAACATGGTTAGGATACTCACTGTCTTCAAAGCCGGGAGGTTGCTCAACATAGACCTCCTCCTTGATTGGTCCATTAAGGAAGGCACTCTTCACGTCCATTTGGTAGAGCTTGAAGCCATGGTAAGTAGCATAGGCTAATAATATACGAATTGACTCAAGCCTAGCTACGGGTGCATAGGTTTCACCAAAATCCAAACCTTCGACTTGTGAATACCCCTTGGCCACGAGTCGAGCTTTGTTCCTAGTCACCACACCATGCTCGTCTTGCTTGTTGCGGAAGACCCACTTGGTTCCTACAACATTTTGGTTAGGACGTGGAACTAAGTGCCATACCTCATTCCTCGTGAAATTGTTGAGCTCCTCTTGCATCGCCATCACCCAATCCGAATCTTGTAGTGCTTCCTCTACCCTGGTTGGCTCAATAGAGGAAACAAACGAGTAATGTTCACAAAAGTGAGCAACACGAGATCGAGTAGTTACCCCCTTATGAATGTCGCCGAGGATGGTGTCGACGGGGTGATCTCGTTGTATTGCTTGGTGGACTCTTGGGTGTGGCGGCCTTTGTTGTTCATCCTCCTTGTCTTCATCATTTGCATCTCCCCCTTGATCGTTGCCGTCATTTTGAGGTGGCTCATCTTCTTGTTCAACCTCTTGAGCCTCATCCTCAACTTGAGTTGGTGGAGATGCTTGCATGGAGGAGGATGGTTGATCTTGTGTGTTTGAAGGCTCTTCGGATTCTTTAGGACACACATCCCCAATGGACATGTTCCTTAGCGCTATGCATGGAGCCTGTTCTTCACCTATATCATCAAGATCAACTTGCTCTACTTGAGAGCCGTTAGTCTCATCAAACACAACGTCACAAGAAACTTCAACAAGCCCTGAGGACTTGTTAAAGACTCTATATGCCCTTGTGTTTGAGTCATATCCTAGTAAAAAGCCTTCTACAGTTTTAGGAGCAAATTTAGATTTTCTACCTCTTTTGACAAGAATAAAACATTTGCTACCAAAAACTCTAAAATATGAAATATTGGGCTTTTTACCGGTTAGGAGTTCATAAGATGTCTTCTTGAGGATTCGGTGAAGATATAACCGGTTGATGGCGTAGCAGGCGGTGTTGACCGCCTCGGCCCAAAACCGATCCGGTGTCTTGTACTCATCAAGCATGGTTCTTGCCATGTCCAATAGAGTTCGATTCTTCCTCTCCACTACACCATTTTGTTGTGGAGTGTAGGGAGAAGAGAACTCATGCTTGATGCCCTCCTCCTCAAGGAAACCTTCAATTTGAGCGTTCTTGAACTCCGTTCCATTGTCGCTTCTAATTTTCTTGATCCTTAGGCCGAACTCATTTTGAGCCCGTCTCAAGAATCCCTTTAAGGTCTCTTGGGTTTGTGATTTGTCCTGTAAAAAGAATACCCAAGTGAAGCGAGAATAATCATCCACAATTACAAGACAATACTTACTACCGCCGATGCTTATGTAAGCGATCGGGCCGAACAAATCCATGTGAAGGAGCTCCAGTGGCCTGTCGGTAGTCATGATATTTTTGTGTGGATGATGGACACCAACTTGCTTCCCGGCTTGGCATGCGCTACAAATCCTGTCTTTCTCAAAATGAACATCGGTTAGTCCCAAAATGTGTTCTCCCTTTAGAAGTTTGTGAAGATTCTTCATTCCAACATGGGCTAGTCGACGATGCCAGAGCCAACCCAAGTTAGTCTTAGCAATTAAGCAAGTGTTGAGTTCAGCTCTACGAAAATCTACTAAGTATAGCTGACCCTCTAATACTCCCTTAAAAGCTATTGAATCATCACTTCTTCTAAAGACAGTAACACCTATATCAGTAAAAAGACAGTTGTAGCCCATTTGACATAATTGGGATACGGAAAGCAAATTGTAATCTAAGGAATCTACAAGAAAAACATTAGAAATGGAATGGTCAGGGGATATAGCAATTTTACCCAAACCTTTGACCAAACCTTGATTTCCATCCCCGAATGTGATAGCTCGTTGGGGATCTTGGTTTTTCTCATATGAGGAGAACATCCTTTTCTCCCCTGTCATGTGGTTTGTGCACCCGCTGTCGAGTATCCAACTTGAGCCCCCGGATGCATAAACCTACAAAACAAGTTTAGTTCTTTGTTTTAGGTACCCAAACGGTTTTGGGTCCTTTGGCATTAGATACAAGAACTTTGGGTACCCAAACACAAGTCTTGGAGCCCTTGTGTTTGCCCCCAACAATTTTGGCAACTATCTTGCCGGATTTGCTAGTCAAAACATAAGATGCATCAAAAGTTTTAAAAGAAATGACATGATCATTTGATGCATTAGCAATTTTCTTTCTAGGCAACTTGGCATGGGTTGGTTGCCTAGATCTAGATGTCTCACCCTTATACATAAAAGCATGATTAGGGCCAGAGTGAGACTTCCTAGAATGAATTTTCCTAATCTTGCTCTCAGGATAGCCGGCAGGGTACAAAATGTAACCCTCGTTGTCCTGAGGCATGGGAGCCTTGCCCTTAACAAAGTTAGATAGGTTCTTTGGAGGGGCATTAATTTTGACATTGTCTCCCCTTTGGAAGCCAATGCCGTCCTTAATGCCAGGGCGTCTCCCATTATAGAGCATGCTTCGAGCAAGTTTAAATTTTTCATTTTCTAAGTCATGCTCTCTAATCTTAGCATTGAGTTGTGCTATGTGATCATTTTGTTTCTTAATTAAGGCTAGATGATCATGGATAGCATCAACATTAATATCTCTACATCTAGTACAAATAGCAACATGTTCAACGTTAGATGTAGAGGGTTTGCAAGATTTCAAATCAATGACCTTAGCATGCAACAAATCATTCTTAGTTCTAAGGTCCGAAATAGTAGCATTGCAAACATCAAAGTCCTTAGCCTTAGCAATTAATTTCTCATTTTCATTTCTAAGGCTAGCAATGGAAACATTCAACTCATCAATCCTAGCAAGCAAATCAATATTATCATTTCTAGGATCAATGCAAACATGAGAATCAACCTTAGCTAACAAATTAGCATTTTCATTTCTAAGGTTGTCTAAAGTCTCATGGCAAGTGCTTAGCTCACTAGACAATTTTTCACATTTTTCTCTTTCTAGAGCATAAGCATTTTTAACCTTAACATGTTTCTTGTTTTCCTTGATTAGGAAGTCCTCTTGGGAGTCCAAGAGATCATCCTTTTCATGGATGGCACTAATTAGCTCATTTAATTTTTCCTTTTGTTTCATGTTAAGGTTGGCAAAAAGAATACGCAAGTTATCCTCCTCATTTTTATCATCCTCATCACTAGATGTTTCATATTTAGTGGAGGATTTTGATTTTACCTTCTTTTTGCCGTCCTTGGCCATGAGGCACTTGTGGCCGACGTTGGGGAAGAGGAGGCCCTTGGTGACGGCGATGTTGGCGGCGTCCTCGTCGTCGGAGGAGTCGCTTGAGCTTTCGTCGGAGTCCCACTCCCGACAAACATGGGCATTGCCGCCCTTCTTCTTGTAGTACTTCTTCTTTTCCTTCCTCTTGCCCTTCTTGTCGTCACCCCTGTCACTATCACTTGATAATGGACATTTAGCAATAAAGTGACCGGGCTTACCACACTTGTAGCAAACCTTCTTGGAACGGGATTTGTAGTCCTTCCCCTTCCGTTGCTTGAGGATTTGCCGGAAGCTTTTGATGATTAGGGCCATCTCCTCGTTGTCGAGCTTGGAGGCGTCAATTGGTTGTCTACTTGGTGTAGACTCCTCCTTCTTTTCCTCCGTTGCCTTGAAGGCCACGGGTTGCGCCTCGGATGTGGGGGGCTCATCAAGCTCGTTGATCTTCTTGGAGCCCTTAATCATGCATTCAAAACTAACAAAATTCCCGATAACTTCTTCGGGGGTCATTTGAGTATATCTAGGATTGCCACGAATTAATTGAACTTGTGTGGGGTTAAGGAAAATAAGGGCTCTTAGAATAACCTTAACCACTTCGTGGTCATCCCATTTTGTGCTCCCGAGGTTGCGCACTTGGTTCACCAAGGTCTTGAGCCGGTTGTACATGTCTTGTGGCTCCTCCCCTTGGCGAAGACGGAAGCGACCGAGCTCCCCCTCGATCGTTTCCCGCTTGGTGATCTTGGTGAGTTCATCACCCTCGTGCGCCGTCTTGAGTAGGTCCCAAATCTCCTTGGCGTTCTTCAACCCTTGTACTTTGTTGTATTCCTCCTTGCTTAGAGAGGCAAGGAGAATGGTTGTGGCTTGAGAGTTGAAGTGCTCGATTTGGGCCACTTCGTCCGTGTCGTAGTCCTCATCCCTTACGGATGGTACCTGTACACCATACTCAACAACATCCCATAATCTTTTGTGGAGAGAGGTTAGGTGAAATCGCATCAAATTACTCCACATAGCATAATCTTCACCATTAAAAGTTGGTGGTTTGCCTAATGGGACGGATAGTAAAGGTGTATGTTTAGGAATGCGAGGGTAGCGTAGGGGGATCTTACTATACTTCTTACGCTCTTGGCGTTTAGAAGTGACGGACGCCGCGTCGGAGCCGGAGGTAGATGTCGATGAAGTGTCGGTCTCGTAGTAGACCACCTTCCTCATCCTTTTGTGCTTGTCCCCACTCCGATGCGGCTTGTGAGAAGAAGATTTTTCCTTCTTCTCTTTGTGGTGAGAAGAGGAAGATCTTTTCTCCTTCCGCTTGGAGGATTTCTTCTTCTTCTCTCTTCTCTTGGTGCGGGACTCTTCCGATGAAGATGAAGTGCTCCCTTGACTTGTAGTGGGCTTGTCATCGCCGGTCTCCATCTCCCTCTTGGTGTGATCTCCCGACATCACTTCGAGCGGTTAGGCTCTAATGAAGTACCGGGCTCCGATACCAATTGATAGTCGCCTAGAGGGGGGGTGAATAGGGCGAAACTGAAATTTACAAAAATAATCACAACTACAAGCCGGGTTAGCGTTAGTAATAAAGAAACGAGTCCGCGAGAGAGGGCGCAAAACAAATCGCAAGCGAATAAGAGTGTGACACGAGGATTTGTTTTACCGAGGTTCGGTTCTTGCAAACCTACTCCCCGTTGAGGAGGCCACAAAGGCCGGGTCTCTTTCAACCCTTCCCTCTCTCAAACGATCCCACGGATCGAGTGAGCTTTCTCTTCTTCTCAATCAACCGGGAACAAAAACTTCCCCGCAAGGGCCACCACACAATTGGTGCCTCTTGCCTTGGTTACAATTGAGTGATGATCTCAAGAACAAGTGAGAAAGAAAGAAAGCAATCCAAGCGCAAGAGCTCAAAATAACACGGCAAATCTCTCTCGCTAGTCACTAAGGGTTTGAGTGGAATTGGAGAGGATTTGATCTCTTTGTATGTGTCTAGAATTGAATGCCTAGCTCTTGTAAGTGGTTGAGAGTTGGAAAACTTGGATGGCAATGAATGTGGGGTGGTTGGGGTATTTATAGCCCCAACCACCAAAAGTGACCGTTGCTGGAACTCCTCTGTTCGATGGCGCACCGGACAGTCCGGTGCACACCGGACAGTCCGGTGCCCCTGCCACGTCACCATTGCCGTTGGATTCTGACCGTTGGAGCTTCTGACTTGTGGGCCCTCCTGGGTGTCCGGTGCACACCGGACATGCACTGTTTGATGTCCGGTGCACCGGCATGGGCGTGCCTGACGTCTGCGCGCGCTGCGCGCGCATTTAATGCTCCGCAGGGAGCCGTTGGCGCCGCAGGGAGCCGTTGCTCCGCTGGTACACCGGACAGTCCGGTGCACACCGGACAGTCCGGTGAATTTTAGCGGAGTGGCTCCCGCGCGAACCCGAGGCAGGCGAGTTCCGAAGACCGCCTTTCCTTGGAGCACCGGACATGTCCGGTGCACACCGGACAGTCCGGTGAATTATAGCGCGCCGGCTTCCGAGAATTCCCGAGGGCGAAGGGTTTGAGTCGAAGTCCTCTGGCCGCACCGGACATGTCCGGTGCACACCGGACAGTCCGGTGCCTCCAGCCAGAGGTGCCCTCGGTTGCCTTGCTGCTCCTTTGTTGAATCCAACACTTGGTCTTTTTATTGGCTAAATGTGAACCTTTTGCACCTGTATAACTTATGCACTAGAGCAAACTAGTTAGTCCAATATTTGTGTTGGGCAATTCAACCACCAAAATTATTTAGGAACTAGGTGTAAGCCTAATTCCCTTTCACAACCGGTTTTAAAACCGGTTGAACTGGTTTCCACCAGACTGAAAACCGGTTGAGTGACCGGTTGAGCTGGTCCAAAAACCGGTTGACTGGGTTTTGAATACCAGCTGAACGAGCCTAGAAACCAGTTGAACCAGTATTTTCCAGAGATCAATTTTGGCCAAGATAGACTTAAAAAGGTTGTACTACATACTTCCACTAAGGATTAACAAGGGTAAAATAGAAGTTTTGGATCAAGGATTTTGAGCTTTAGTACCAACACCAACCTTCTTTATGGATCCCCCTGATAGTACGACGATTCCTATACTCAAGTTAAATAAAATATAATTAAGTAAACTCCTTGAGTCATTGGTGTCTCATGAGTGATTTCTCCATGGCGTTGCTGTTGTAATATTAGAGAAATAAGTGACATGCTTCCTTTATATTTAAATAAATTAAATATTCTAATTCCGAATAAAACAAGCATATAACTCAGACAAATGCCATATATAATTATTGCAGCAATGAACAGTAGCAATTCTAGAACATGTAAACATGTAAAATAGCATCTCAGGTCCATTTTATAATTAAACATGGCTTTCAGATGAAGAAGGCAGATTAAACAAATAAACATGATTGTTTATCTTAAAGTATTGCTCTCAAAATAGCGGGTTGCTGTAATAAACAGCCCTCCAACGCTAATAGGTGATCAGAGATCCTCGACTAACGTGACAGCCCTATCTTACCAAATCAGGGTTTTAGATCAGATGTAATAAGCCTAATAATCAAATCTAAATACTAATAGTAAGGAGCTGTGTACTAAATAAAATAACAAAATTTAACACAGGTAAACAGCCTTAACAAAGAGAGATTTAATTAGGCACAAATAATATCAATGCTGAAAATGATAATACACTAAAACCCAGACTGTCACGTTGTCTCACTACACCGCTATCATCATCGAGCAAAAATCCGCCCACAACAGTGCAATCACACCTAAGTATTTAATACTAGCAGATTGCACAAAATTAAACAGTAAATAAAGTGAGACAACGAATAACTCACAGCACGTAGATTGTCTACGTGGGAAGACCAGCTCAGCAAACACAAGGTTCTGTCCCAGAAAACCAATTCCGCCGCCCACGTCCGAGCCTGCACGGCGGGAGGTTGACGGAGATACTAGAGCCGCTGCCGGAGCCGAGGGAGACGTCCACGGCACCAGCCCGAGAAGACGAACACCGCGCAGCAGGGAGCCCAGGCACCAGGCCACGGTGGACAATAATCAGAACAGACAGAGCACCACACAGGTGCACTAGTGAAGCAAGGAGCACAGGTAAATCTCACTGCACAAGATCAGCACCACCTCTATCTTTTCACCAGCTATCTAAAACAAGAATCGCTAGAGACTAATTGGATCAGGTGACTGGAACAGCAAGCAGAGAAGATCAACCGTATTCTCCAGGGGATTAGCACCCATGCTTTTAAAGAGACGAGAAGGGAAGAGAAGACCAACTGATTTGCGAGCATCTCGGATGGAGTAGCGCGAGCATCTCGAACGTATGGGCAGCGCCAAGCTCGGCCTCCCTCCAACCGCCGTCGTCGCTCAGCCTTTGTCTTTCATCTCCCTCTGTGCGTCTCGTACGTTTCTTTGGCACCGTGGTGCCCTAGCTAACCTCCCAGCCGGCTGGGCTGCTCGGCTTATTGGGCCTTGAAGTGGCCCAGTCCGGCTGGCCACAATTTTTTTAATAAGGGGAAAATCCCTTAAACAAACAGCAATCCCCACCATTTTCACTCTTATTTTCTGATCAATGTCATTGAGCTCCCGTACTATTTATATACTACTTTTCGGCAGAGGTACTTGTTAGGTTTGAACCAAAGCCTATCCCAGTGTACTCCAACCCTGCACGAGTAAGCGGAGGACTACGCCTTGATCCACAAACCCTAGTGTGAGAATCTTCGCACAAAAGGCACATAGTACTAGGCAGATTATCTGCTTCTCTTACGGGGCAGGGCGTTACGGTCACCCTTTAATATCTATTCATGAGCTCACTAGAGAGAAAACCCCATTCTCTCCTGGACTGCGACCCCACAGTCAGCTCATATAGGTGAAATCGTTAAGGAAATTCTGTAGGACAATTTCCTTGCTTATAGCATTGACTTCATTAAGAGCATATCGCTTAACCTGCCATACAGACAGAGCACAGCAGCTCATGAGACTCTTTATCTTTTGTGCTCTTGGTTCCACAGTGCTTCGTTTCCTGGAGCCTGGATCTCGGGATCTCCGATCACACAGGACAGTTATCCGCAGTTGAAACCGCTAACAGGGTACGAGTCCCATTCCCATGCACGCTGCTTGGATTGGCTTTTGAGCCAGTCCTTTGGTGAAAGGATCAGCAAGGTTCCTTTCAGACTTGATGTAATCTACTGTTATTACACCCGTCTCTCTAGCATGCCGACATGAATCAAGTCGTCTTCTGATATGCCTCGAGGATTTTTGGTTGTCCTTTCTACTGTTCACTTTTAGCAACACAGAAGTGTTGTCACAGTATACTAGGACAGCCGGTATCGGCTTTGCTAGCATTGGAAGGTCTGACAATAGGTCTCTCAACCATTCAGCCTCCAATGCTGCTGAATCAAGTGCAACTAATTCAGCCTCCTTGGTGGAACGTGTCGACACTGATTGTTTAGACGATCTCCATGACACGGTCCCACCAGCTAAAGTGAACACATAGCCACTTGTAGACTTCATTTGATCCGAGTCAGAGATCCAGTTTGCATCACTGAATCCTTCAAGCACTGACGGAAATCCGGTATATTTAATACCAAGATTCATCGCTCCCTTCAAATACCGAAGCACTCTGTACAAGGCTACCCAGTGTCTATCTCCTGGACTGGCCGAATAACGAGCCAGTCTGCATACTGCATATGAGATATCTGGTCTAGTTGCACTGCTCAGGTACATGAGAGATCCGATGATCTACGAATATAGTAGCTGGTTCACAGGCTCGCCTTCATATTTACTGAGCGTGTAGGATGGATCATAGGGCGTGGTGACTGGTTTACAGTCCATATGTCCAAAGCGAGTCAGAACCTTTTCCACATAATGGGATTGTGACAAAGTAATCCCATCCTCACCCTTTATCAGCTTGATGTTTAGTATAACATCAGCTTCACCCAAGTCCTTCATATCAAAGTTCTTAGAGAGGAATAATTTTGTCTCCATGATAGCCTCCAAATCGGTCCCAAATATCAATATGTCATCAACGTATAAACACATGATGACACCTTTGCCCCTAGAGAAGCGATAATACACACACTTGTCGGCTTCGTTTACACAAAACCCGGCAGTGGTCAGAGTATTATTAAACTTCTCATGCCATTGTCTGGGAGCTTGCTTCAGACCATATAAGGATTTAATCAAGCGACACACTTTGCTCTCTTGTCCTTTAACCACAAATCCTTCTGGTTGTTGCATATAAATTTCCTCTTCTAGCTCTCCATTTAGGAATGCTGTCTTTACGTCCATTTGATGAACAAGAAGTTTATAAGCAGCAGCCAGTGCCAGAAGCACACGGATTGTGGGCAATCGAGCCACTAGAGAATAAGTATCAAAATAATCCTCCTCTTTCTTCTGAGTAAAACCCTTAGCCACAAGACGGGCCTTGTACTTTTCAATAGTACCATCGAGTCTCCTCTTCCTCCTAAAGATCCATTTACAGCCCACAGGCTTGCAACCAGCTGGGAGATCAGTTATCTCCCAAGTTCCGTTCAAGATGATTGAATCCATCTCGCTACGGACAGCCTCCCTCCAGTACTCTGCATCCGGAGATGTATATGCCTCTATGAGGGAGCGTGGTTCTTCATCCACTAGATAAATAATATAATCATTACCCAGAGACTTTTCAGTCCTTTGTCTCTTACTCCTCCTTAACTCCAAATCTGGAGTCTGGTCATGGACACTCGAGGGCAGAGAATATGTCCGAGATGGACCATCTGGGGCTACTACTTCCTTATCACGCATAGGGAAGATGCTCTCAAAGAATGTCACATCCCGAGACTCCATAATTACATTTACAGCGATTTCGCTTGTCTCGGAATGGACCACTAGAAATCTATAAGCTGCACTGTTATGTGCATAACCCAGGAAGACACAGTCTACGGTCTTAGGGCCTAACTTTCTCTTCTTCGGCAACGGGACATTCACCTTTGCAAGGCAGCCCCAAGTCCGAAGATGTGAAAGATCTGGCTTCCTTCCTTTAAATCCTTCATAGGGTGTGGCCTCACGGTTGCGAGGCGGCACCCTGTTCAGGACATAGCATACTGTGAGTACTGCCTCGCCCCACCATATGTCAGGCATCCCCGAACTTTGCAACAAAGCGTTAGCTAAGTCACACACCGTTCGGTTCTTCCTTTCAGCTACCCCATTTGACTGAGGTGAATATGGAGCGGTGGTTTCATGAATGATTCCACACTCTTTGCAGTACTCATCAAAAAGGTTGGAAAGGTATTCACCTCCTCTATCAGACCGCAGCCTTTTAATTTTCTTGTCTAACTGGTTTTCAACTTCAGTCTTATAGATCTTAAAGTGTTCTAGTGCCTCATCTTTAGTTCTGAGTAAGTAAATATAACAGAACCTGGTAGCATCATCTATCAAGGTAAGAAAGTATCTTTTACCGCCTTTTGTGATTATACCATTCATCTCACAGATATCTGAGTGAATTAGTTCTAAAGGAGTGGTACTTCTGCCTTCAACCGTATGAAACGGTTTTCTAGGCTGCTTGGCTTGCACACAAATACCACATTTTACACCTTTAACATGTTTATATTCAGGAATTAAAGACATGTCACTTAATCTCTTAATGGCCTCAAAATTCACATGACACAAACGGGAATGCCATATATTATTAATGGAATCGTTATTACAGACCACATTAACATGGTAAGAAGAATGATTATTCAAAACAGAAAGACGGAACAAACCGCCTGACTCATATGACTTTCCAACAAAAGTACCAAACTTAGACAGGACCACTTTATTAGACTCAAACACTAATTTGAGACCCTGTCGACATAGCAGCGACACTGATATGAGGTTCCGGCTCATCGATGGCACATAGAGTACGTCCTTCAGCACGAGCGTCTTTCCTGAAGTTAACTTCAGGTAGACCTGTCCAGTACCTCGAACTGCTGCCGGAACACCATTTCCCATCAAGACTGGTGCGCTGTTGTATCCCTGGAATGAAGAGAACATGGATCGATCAGCACAAAATTGAACAGTAGCACCGGAATCCATCCACCAGTCATCTGATGGACTTGCCATAAAGGCCTGAAGTGCATACCCTGGGGTAGAGTTAACCACCACGTTCCCTTCTTTGCGCTGAGGTGGAGGACCTTTTCCCTTCCTAAGTTTGCACCTCCGAGCTGTATGCCCGGAGACTCCACAAACGTAGCAGATAAAGTCCTCCTTTTTCTTCTTCATCTTTTTGGACTTAGGTTGGTTCATATTCTTCTGTGGAGAGTTCTTCTTCTTCTGGAATTTTCTATCTCCACCCTTCTCAACAACGTGAGCCTGAAGTTACTGGGATGGCTTGTTACTGGACCTTGCACGCTCTTCCACATTTATTGCAGCTGACAACTCAGTGAGAGTCATTTGCTTCTTCATGTGGCGGCGTGAAGTCACAAAGTCTCGCCAAGAAGGCGGGAGCTTTGCCAGTATTGCATTCACCTGAAAACTGTCTGGTAGGACGCAACCATATTGGACCAAGTCCCTAACAAGGAGTTGAATCTCCTGTAACTGCTCCATAACATACCTTCCCTCAGCCATTTTATAGTTGAGGTAGTTTTCCGTTGTGAATGACTCATTGCCATTGTCAACTTCAGAGAACTCGTTCTCAAGTTCAGTCCATAGACCCTTAACGGAGGTAAAACCAGAGTACACGTCAAATAAGCGGTTCGACAAGACGTTCAGCAGACGAGACAAGCATGCCTCATTGGCTTCGTCCCACTTAGCTTTCTCCGCTAGTGCGGCGGCCTTCGCTGCATCATCAGAATCATCTGATGCAGCCTGTGGAATAGCCAACGTCACTACCCAAAATAATTTTAGGTCAGTGAGCCACATGCGAGTCTTAATCTGCCAGCGCTTAAAGCTAGCGCCGTCGAACGCTTCAGGCTTAATGACATCAGAACTGGAGGCCATAATACGGATTGGTTTTCTGGATTGCTGTAATATTAGAGAAATAAGTGACATGCTTCCTTTATATTTAAATAAATTAAATATTCTAATTCCGAATAAAACAAGCATATAACTCAGACAAATGCCATATATAATTATTGCAGCAATGAACAGTAGCAATTCTAGAACATGTAAACATGTAAAATAGCATCTCAGGTCCATTTTATAATTAAACATGGCTTTCAGATGAAGAAGGCAGATTAAACAAATAAACATGATTGTTTATCTTAAAGTATTGCTCTCAAAATAGCGGGTTGCTGTAATAAACAGCCCTCCAACGCTAATAGGTGATCAGAGATCCTCGACTAACGTGACAGCTCTATCTTACCAAATCAGGGTTTTAGATCAGATGTAATAAGCCTAATAATCAAATCTAAATACTAATAGTAAGGAGCTGTGTACTAAATAAAATAACAGAATTTAACACAGGTAAACAGCCTTAACAAAGAGAGATTTAATTAGGCACAAATAATATCAATGCTGAAAATGATAATACACTAAAACCCAGACTGTCACGTTGTCTCACTACACCGCTATCATCATCGAGCAAAAATCCGCCCACAACAGTGCAATCACACCTAAGTATTTAATACTAGCAGATTGCACAAAATTAAACAGTAAATAAAGTGAGACAACGAATAACTCACAGCACGTAGATTGTCTACGTGGGAAGACCAGCTCAGCGAACACAAGGTTCTGTCCCAGAAAACCAATTCCGCCGCCCACGTCCGGGCCTGCACGGCGGGAGGTTGATGGAGATACTAGAGCCGCTGCCGGAGCCGAGGGAGACGTCCACGGCACCAGCCCGAGAAGACGAACACCGCGCAGCAGGGAGCCCAGGCACCAGGCCACGGTGGACAATAATCAGAACAGACAGAGCACCACACAGGTGCACTAGTGAAGCAAGGAGCACAGGTAAATCTCACTGCACAAGATCAGCACCACCTCTATCTTTTCACCAGCTATCTAAAACAAGAATCGCTAGAGACTAATTGGATTAGGTGACTGAAACAGCAAGCAGAGAAGATCAACCGTGTTTCTCCAGGGGATTAGCACCCATGCTTTTAAAGAGACGAGAAGGGAAGAGAAGACCAACTGATTTGCGAGCATCTCGGATGGAGTAGCGCGAGCATCTCGAACGTATGGGCAGTGCCAAGCTCGGCCTCCCTCCAACCGCCGCCGCCGCTCAGCCTTTTTCTTTCATCTCCCTCTGTGCGTCTCGTACGTTTCTTTGGCACTGTGGTGCCCTAGCTAACCTCCCAGCCGGCTGGGCTGCTCGGCCTATTGGGCCTTGAAGTGGCCCAGTCCGGCTGGCCACAATTTTTTTTAATAAGGGGAAAATCCCTTAAACAAACAGCAGTTGCTTCATAAGGATCACAAACATCTTTGTCTCACCTTTTGAAGCAAACACAAATCAAACCCTGTGACTTGTACCATTTCACCATATATGAGTTCAAATCATGGCTTCAAGTCACCTTACTGATGCATCAATATATTATAACTCTTCATAGTTGATTAGTTCATCGACTTAGTGCAAGTACTCTCTTCTTCACCTTAGCCATGGTACCTCGGTCCACAAGCCGTCGCTTGGCCTTCACCTTTGCTTAGTTCCTTGAAGCCCTTTCCTTGCTATCTTCACCCTATCAAGCCATTCTTGAGTCACATCATATTGAGCATCCATTGAGAGAATCATTTCTTCAATATTGTGAACTTTGCTTGAATGTGGTCTAGATATAAATGCTAAGATCAATCAAGCTCTAGTTTGATTCTCATAGAAGCATATATGGACTAATAGTAATATGGTCAAGCCTATTCATGATTCCTCATATCTCATTCACTTTGGCTTGACCAATCATCTTAATCACTTCAACCTCTATTCTGATCATATTTATGCATAATGATTTCTTAGGTCTTGTCCATATATTCAAACCAATATAGAGACCATATTATATCCATTTGCATTGTCTCACTGGTTATTTAACCTTGTGTTGAACCTTTGTTCACTGATCATTATACACTATTCAAGTATGTTCATCATACTGAATTTCCTATTCAACACTTAGCAAACTTGTTAGACCTTTAAATGTGTTGTTATCCAAATCACCAAAACTCACAAAAGGAATGAATGCACTTTCAGGAGGAGACCAGGCGCCGGAGCATCGACGGACGGAAAGAGGGAGGTTGGACGGTGTGGCCAGGGGCGGACTCACGTTGGGCTGCCACTCAATTTTCTGATTCTAATGGAGTTTTTATCTTACTCACCGTAGCTATAAAGGTCCATTAGTAAATAGGCTTTTATTTAGCCCCCACTTAGATTTTGGACCCCACTCAAATTTTTGGCTAGATCCGCCCCTGGGTGTGGTGGCGATGAGACGGGAGGGGAATGGGGTAAAATCTTAGCATGAGAGGGGGAACGATGGTGGGTCTCCTGCTACTCGGTGACCGACGGTGACCCGGTGCCGGAGGTTGAAGAGACGGAAAGAGTGCGGTCGCCTGGTGTGGCGGCGACGAGACGGGAGAAGAGACGAAACCCTAGCTGTTGTCGAGGCGGTTGAGACGAGAGAACGGTCATGGGCCTCCTGTTTTCTGCTGCAAAGAATGCAAGAAGTCGGACAACTTTCTGAGGCAGCGGACGAAAAGGTGCTTCTTGCGTTGGCACCCGTTGGGCTACCGCTTGCGCTTAAAGCGCTTCCTGCATAAGCCGACTGAGAAGTTGGCCGTTTGGTTCAGCTTTTAGCTTTTGGTGGCTAGAATCCCAAAGAAGCTGATCCAAACAGGGCCTATGTGCCCACTGGGTATCTAACCCGCTGTCATCCTTAAACTGATGTAAAGATTTGACTCGTATTAAAACTAGGACCAACCTAGAATGGTTCTTTGGATAGGCCCTAACCCCGAATGCAACTAGGCCATTCCAGGCCTTTTCATCCCTTCCTCAGCTTAGATTGGAGCCACACCTACGAGCACCTGAAATCGAACCAAACCAAACATTTCTAAGTTTTAGTGAACAACCCGGTTCTACTCCATCCTGATCTAGAACTGTTCCTGACGTAGAACCGATCCAGTGCTGTCGATGGACCCCTTAGAGCTTGTTTGTTTGTGCCAGAATGTACCCAGGAATCGTTCGAGCTGATCAAAACCTACATAAATTAGGTAAGCAATCTGACTAAGGATCGTTCCTGTGACCGTTCTCTAAAAATCGAGCAGGCCCTTAATGTGTCGTTGTTCTATAAATAGATTTAGGCCTTGTTCGTTTTGTCCAGGAATGAAACATGAATCAATTCAGCTGATCAAAACTTATATAAATTAGAGAAATAAACCGGCTAGGAATTGTTTCAGGCCTCCGTTCCGGAAGAAACGAACAGCCCTTAAGTAAAGTTGAAAGGAGCTTGGAACCTAGGGAGTGTCTTGCACAACAGATCGATCAAAGCACAAATAGATTTGCAAAACGAATTTTAATTTGCTTGCCGGTGTGGGTGGTGTTCATTACCGCCACCGTAGCAGCGTAAACAAATTGAATATGTGTGCGCCGACGCCGACGCCGACGCCGACGCCGACGCCATGGATGCATCATATGTATCCGGTGATGGTGTCCGTCACGAGGCGTGCACGAGTGGCGTTAACTCCTCATCCTGCAACGGGAAGAGCCGCGCATGCATGCAACAGATATTTATTTATTTAATTACACGCAAGGCATCGGGTCCTGGTCAGCCTCACCCTCACCAGTATTACATAAAGTTGATATAGATATGGCATGGTAGGACGAAGCAAGTTTGATGAAGATAGAACTTGTATACGTTGTCGTTAGGTTGTTTGGGATGGTTCCAAGTTTATAATATTAATTTAATTAGTTTTAAAATTAATTTAATCTAAATAATAAATAAAATGATTTATCTAAAAATCTTAGTTTCACGATTTTCTGAATCATCTCCACTAAATCTGCTAGATCACTTAAATCTGCTAGAGCTGGAGCTATAAACTGGACCTAAAATAAGCTCGGCTTCTCGGAACAACTTTGGGCCTTGGAAAGGCAGTAATGTTATAACAGGCCGCAAAGAGGCTACCATCTATTTAGGCGGCACCCCTAACAATTTGCCACCAGCACTGGATTCTCATCGTTCATGTGCCCAGATTTTGCAGGCCGAGCTTTTACTTTCCACCCCCAACGATGGGCGCCTGTTTTTTCTTCTCTTCTTAGTTCTTACAAAAGCAAAGCACTGACCTTTTTCCAAAGCAAATAAACACTGTTCCGCAAGGAAACACCAGGGACGATGACAGCAAGACCTGAGCGCAGATTCAGTCTCTTCTCTTTTTTTTTTCTTTCTTTCCCTTTGCACATGATTTTTATGTTCTCCAGATGTTAATTGCTGCTGCCTTGCTGGGATTTCATGCCATGACACAATAAAAACTTCTCCATTCCTCACGCCACTGCCATTTTTTTTTACCCAAACACAACAGGACCAACCGACCAGGCTAAAGAATCACAAATGAATCTGAATAAATACTATCGCAATTCTTTTGCTCCCACGGACAGTTCATCATTCATGGCCCCCCTCCCAAACCTGAAAACTAAAACTGAGGGGAAAGAAAAAAGGGAACACAAAAAGGAGAGAGAGAAAAAAGAACCCTTAGTAATCAGCCTTCTTGCTTTCCTTGCCGTTACCATCGCCCACCACATTTACAGCGACTCCGATCCAACCCCTGCCTGCGAGGTTGCGACGCCTCTTGTGCGTCCTCTCGGCTGCCCTCTATCGCGAGCTGGGCACGCTGTACTGCCACACCATGATCTGGGAGCAGTCGGAGGGGATCCCCTTCAGCTTAGCTCGGTCTTCAAGTAGCACTTCTTGCACGAACTTGATCGAGTCCTGCGATCACATCAGTAACTAACTGTTGGTAGCTTATTGCTTGCACATGACAAGTAGATCATGAATTTTGAGTATCGGCTCGTAGTTCAGAAGGAAGCTTCAGACGGTTTGCGTGCCTGCATCTACAGGGTTCCTTGTGACATATGTTGAGAGTGATTATTCTAGATAAAAAAAAAGATCATGAATTGAATCCAGACAATTTATCTACTATACCCGAACCTTGTTCAGAAGGAACATGAGTGGACATGCTTGACCTGCAGTGATTGACTTCAACCATTGACAAGGTCAGCATCCAGTCTGTTCCAACCGCTTGCCTTTTTTTTTCTTTGAGATTGTGTTTAGCACGTTTTTTTATCAAGAAAAAGGAAGATTTTACAGGACCTTGTAACACACACAAGCCAATCACAGCCCACATCGTAGACACTGTTATACTAGAAACTGATGGCTTTCATTTTTCAAGTAACAGAAGGAAAACAATTCAGAGTATGAAACCATTCCTTGACATAACACTTCAAATTACTAATGCCAATGGCTTAACATTTCATCTTCAAATTACTAATGTCAATTCAGAGTTTTTATACGACAACATTCTCAAGAGATGGACAGCCAAAGATTGCTAATATCTGAGACCCAGTCCCTTCACTGAGTCAACCACATACCATAGCTTGCTAAATGCTAAGTACTACCCCCATTTTTTTATTTGAGATAGTTCAACTTTATACTAACAAACGTCAAATAAAAAAAATCGGAGGGAGTACGTTGTATCATGCCAAAGCAAAATTTAATTGAACTAGACTTGCTCGGTCACTAACACTCTGTCCACAAAGGCGGGGTTGGACTAACCTGTGAAGTGTCTGGTAATGACGTTGGCCGTCCCCACCGCTCAGGATCCCACAAAATAGAGCTATTGAACGCAAAACCTGAGACGTCGATCGTGTGGGCTCGTGTACCAGCGGCACCAGCAGGATTCAGGTCAGCTTCCGTGTTATACGTCACTGAACGGGTGGTCCCGTCGTTGAAGTCCCTTGAGAACCAACCGACGACCTTTGAGGCACTGCACAGTGGACCCTCCACTACCACTTTCTTCTCGCCCGCCGACATTGTTGCCACAGGCCATGTACCAAACGCCCTGCGCATTTTGAAATGTTAGAAAAAAAAATCTAAAGGCACCCACATCTGAGATGAAATTCAACAAGAACCATGCAACATGCACCAAAACATGTGTGATGCAAGAGGTAGCTTTGCCTGTGATCTATGTGTCTCATCTTGACTGGGTCAGAAGAATTATGGATTATGGAATTGAAAAGCATTGTGCCACCAAACCTTGACTAGAATGACACTAACCACACATCAGCCAATTGATTTTAATTCGAAGGAAGAAAAAACAGAGGCATCTGATTTTCCTCAACTCGAAAAAACATGTGATAGGAGGGGATACCTCCATTGACACATCTTTAACATGCTGACTACTATAGTTTTGACCGCTCATCCAAATCATTTCATACAAGGAATAGACTGAGTTATTGCATGTAAACTATACTGTACAGTTACACCCTGTTGGAGGCTAAAATGAGCCTTGCGGACGGTCCGGCCCTGAGGCCGGACGGTCCGCGGTGGCGGCGCGGACGGTCCGCGCGCGCGCAGAGTCAGTTAGGGTTCCTAGTTTCTCGCGGGATTTGTTACCTAAAACCGCGGGATTAACTCGGGAAACAGTTGGAAACGGATCCAGACCTCCCCTTTATATAGATGAAGGGCTACGGCCGATTGAACCCCCAACAATCGATCAAATCAAGTCTATTACTCGTTTTTACCTTATGCATTAGGAGTAGTTCTAGTCTAGTTCTAGTTTAGCCCTAGTTTAGCCTTCCAATCCCCAAATTCTCCGTCTCTCTTCGACTCTACGTCGATTAGAGGAGTCTAGGTCGGTCTGCCCGAGCCTAGACAACTCCTAGGATCTCTCCTCCCTGACGGGGTCCCTCCCGGGAGCGAGATCCAGGCGCCGTCGGCGATCCTCCGCCGCCCCTGCGCACGCGCGGACCGTCCGGCCCCAGGGCGCGGACCGTCCGACCGTCAGGCAGGGAACCCGTGCTCCTGCACCAGGCCGCGGACCGTCCGGCCCTGTGCCGCGGACCGTCCGCGCCTGACCAGAGAGCACCGCCACCGGTTCTTGTTGAGTGTTTGGCGCTCCAAAAAGGCGTCAACATACTTTTTGGCGACTCCGCTGGGGACAGGTGTTTAGATCTACTAAAAATCAGGCCCTCAAATGGCCGGTTCTAAAGATCACACCGATATCTCCCCAGATAATATCCTGAAGACGGCTGTCGAAAATCTAACAGCCGATGAGCAACAGCAATACGAGGACTACATGCGCCAAGCGAAGGAGAAATTCTTGTCGCAATACACGGTGGATCGCCACCAGAAGGTTATCAAACATGGAGAGACTGACGTTGCATCTCTTCTGTCTTCGCTTCAAGTCCCCAACGTAAGTAAACCCGACGATATCCAATCTATTAAATATTATGTAGATCAGCAGCAGGATCAAATGAAACAACAGATTGTAGGGTTAGAAGAGTCAATTAGAAAATTAACGCGTACGTTGGAGAAGTCTGTTGCTCCTAGTTTTCCATCATATGAGACTAGTAACAGGATATCTATGTCTAATACATCGGCAACAAATGGGGATTTGCAGCCCCAGCCATTATATGGTATGCCGATGAACTCCTATACAGGACAAGTACCACCACCGCCATCCCTGCTTGGTAGATCGGCACCCATGAACACGGTCGGACCGTCCGAGCTTCTGCCCGGACCGTCCGGCCCATATGCAGACCGTCCGGCTTGCTCTGCCGGACAGTCTGGGGCCGCCCTAGGACCACCGCCGTCCCTGCTTGGCAGATCGGTGACCCTGGACACGGTCGGACCGTCCGAGCTTCTGCCCGGACCGTCCGGCCCTTACGCGGACCGTCCGGCTTTCCTTGCCGGACAGTCCGGGCCCGCACCAGGACTACCACATGGCGTCCCGATAATGGCGAACGCAACCGGTCAGTTCGGATTTACCACCGGACAAGCTGGATACGCATACGCAGAACCTGTTGTTGCACACCAAGCACCAAATTATTACACACCACAGCAGCAGTATGTTTCGCCCTCTACATATTTAAACCATAACGTACCATACAACCACAGACCGATCAACACTATCGATCGGTCACGGCAAGAAGGTCGATATACTAATACCCGACCAAATGAGCCCCACAGCCCAGAATCCGGTGGTCTGCCACCGGGTGCAATGGAAAAAATTAGGGAAGAGATGACTGAACTATTTCGAGATAAGTTCGGAGTTAGTGTAGCCAGAGTAGGGCAATCATACCAAAAGCCGTATAATCACCGGTTTGACACTGTCCCATATCCGCAAGGGGCAAGGATACCAGAATTTTCTAAGTTCTCTGGTGAGAATGGGAGGAGCACACACGAACACATAGGCCAGTTCCTAGCACACCTAGGTGAATTGGCCGATGGAGAAGCATTTCGTGTTCGGTTATTTTCTCTATCCCTTACTGGTACCGCTTTTGCATGGTACGCCGCCCTGCCTCCTAATTCCATTAATTCCTGGAATGAGTTAGAAAGTAAATTTCATGAACATTTCTTTGCCGGGGAATATGAATTAGGACTAGCTGACTTAGCTTCAGTTCGACAAGGACGCGAAGAATCGGTTAATGATTATATCCAGAGGTTCCGGGACACTAGAAACCGATGCTTTCGGATCCATGTCGCAGACAAAGAGCTAGCAGGGTTAGCTTTTAATGGGTTGCTATCCTACTTAAGAGACAAATTAGATGGGACCCAGTTCTTTTCGATAGCCCAGCTACATCAGCGGGCTTTAGCCTGTGAAAGCCGATTTAAAGAGACATCAAAATCGGCCGGCCGTACTATACATCTAATAGAGCGTGATAGTTCAGATGATGAATCCGCAGATGTATATACCGTTGAGTTTATTTGGCCAACAAAGGCCAAATCTTCAGCATGTTCTTCCTTACAGCCGGTTCAAAAGAATCGGCAAGAAGAGATTAAATTTACCTTTAATGTTGCCAAATGCGATAAGATATTTGATGAGCTACTTAAAAATGGCAACATTAAATTAACTCATACTATCCCTCCTATAGATGAATTAAAGAGACGTGCTTATTGTAAGTGGCATGATTCTTTTTCTCATGCCACCAATGACTGTAATGTTTTTCGTCGACATGTACAATCGGCCATAAATGAGGGCCGATTGGCTTTTCAGGAAATGCAAGTGGACACACAACCATTTCCTGTTAATACAATAGATATCGCATGCAAAAAGATCTTAGTTCGGCCCGAAATGGCCGATAAAGGCAAAAGCAAAGACATCATCATTGGTAGTCCTCGCACGTCGAATATATCACAAAAGGAGATTGTTCGAAAGGCTCCGGACGATAAGGCTAAAAAGTCCAGAGGCACCGGGGGGCAGGCACAATTAATGAGTCAAGCACGACAGCCTGTCCTGAGCATCACGGACGATCTGGCACCTACGTGCGGACGGTCCGGTGTTTAGATAGACGGTTCGGCTAACTCTGCCGGACAGTCCGCCTATGCCCAAAGGTGTCAGCCTCCACACAAAACCTTAAAAGGGAAGGAGACACAACGACGAAGCACAAATGGTCGGCTGATCAAAGCTGACTCTACTGTTGATCAGTTGCTCTCCAAGAATACTAGCGAGAAGACCGTTCTACGTGATCGGTCAACGAAGAAACCTCGGTCACCTACTAAAACGAAACGGGTAAACAAAACGGCCCGAAAGGTGACACAACAAGCATCGCCTATTCATCCTATGAGACCAGGGTACTTTCCACCCGTTTACTCATCGTCAGTATATTATCCTGTTCAAACATGGAATGGTACGATGATAAATCCATGGTACATGTATAGTCCCTTTGTCTATCCATACTGGGGGGCACCTCCATTTTATTCATTTTGATCCATTAATCAAATGGTCATGGCCGAGAAAGATACAATCCAAAACGGCCTTTATACATTGGTGCTTTATTGAATGATCTCTATTTTGAAAAGCCGATGACTTACATCAGGTTTAGTTCATATGCTTTTGGTTCGTCAACCTTCACCAAAAGGCAGGGGGCATATGTTGGAGGCTAAAATGAGCCTTGCGGACGGTCCGGCCCTGAGGCCGGACGGTCCGCGGTGGCGGCGCGGACGGTCCGCGCGCGCGCAGAGTCAGTTAGGGTTCCTAGTTTCTCGCGGGATTTGTTACCTAAAACCGCGGGATTAACTCGGGAAATAGTTGGAAACGGATCCAGACCTCCCCCTTTATATAGATGAAGGGCTACGGCCGATTGAACCCCCAACAATCGATCAAATCAAGTCTATTACTCGTTTTTACCTTATGCATTAGGAGTAGTTCTAGTCTAGTTCTAGTTTAGCCCTAGTTTAGCCTTCCAATCCCCAAATTCTCCGTCTCTCTTCGACTCTACGTCGATTAGAGGAGTCTAGGTCGGCCTGCCCGAGCCTAGACAACTCCTAGGATCTCTCCTCCCTGACGGGGTCCCTCCCGGGAGCGAGATCCAGGCGCCATCGGCGATCCTCCGCCGCCCCTGCGCACGCGCGGACCGTCCGGCCCCAGGGTGCGGACCGTCCGGCCGTCAGGCAGGGAACCCGTGCTCCTGCACCAGGCCGCGGACCGTCCGGCCCTGTGCCGCGGACCGTCCGCGCCTGACCAGAGAGCACCGCCACCGGTTCTTGTTGAGTGTTTGGCGCTCCAAAAAGGCGTCAACACACCCTCCACTTGCCTGCACGGATGCACATGCAGATGCCTAATTTGTTCCACTACCAATTCCAGAGTTTGAATAACCTTGACAAATCCAGATCAAACAAACTACGGGATGATGCAACGGTTCACGATCAATGCAAACTTGAGTAAGGAAACATGTTCCCAATATGTAGTCAAACACAACTACATAGGCATAGTAAAACTCAACTGGAACAAACGAGCTTATTCAAACATTAAGGTAAACCGTAACCAAATTTCAGCCTCCTAGGATTAAAAGAATCCAATGCTAAATCTCAACCAGACGCAAGAGGCATTAACTGCGGTCAAAACCCACCCAATTAGTATAGTAAACCACACTTATAGTCACTGTAGTGTTCACCTGCACTCATTTGTTTCTGGTGGCTGGTAAGTTCTAGGACAGGCATGCTATGACCTATGTGCGACAAGGCATAATGGATGCTCCTACCTCTGTTGCATTATTATGCTGGAGCCCCCACAAAAAGCATCAGGGGCCACAAAGGCAGATGTGCACGCATCTCGAGGACTGTAAAGATTAAAAGGGACACACACACACAAAAAGAGAAGGCAAACTAGAAAAACAAGCACAGATGTTTTGGTGCCCAGGTGCAGGTAAAATCTTGCATGAGGAAAAGATGCTGTTTTTACCCCATCATGTTTCTCTAAGCGAAAAAGACTGTTCTTCCAGGGAAGATCGCCACTGTGCTATCACGTGGCATGAGTACTACTGTAGTAGTGATCTACTAGTACCATTGTACTAAACCAAGGTCTGATCCCCTCTCTTTATGAAAGCAAGCACCCATCAATGTTAGAACGCTACCATCGGGAAAAATGAAGGCAAAAGGTGAGTCAAATGTTGATGTGTTTTCAAGTTAAGAGGCAAAAGGTTTCGGAATTTGATGCTGAGTAAGATTGCTTTATGCATGTTTTTTTTTTTGAAATGTAGATTGCTTTATATCTATAAGCATCTAAACTTGTAACAGCATCCGCTAACAATGTTCAGATGGATAAGCAAAGGGGTTAAAGGGGCGGTCAGAACAAACTTCAGATGCTATACTAGTGTCACACCCTGGTGGAAATACTGGATTTCATACTCTGATGAGAATTCATGGTCATGCAAGTAAGAAACCCAATAATCAACATCAAACGTTGGTAAAATGAAATGTGAAATCTCATTTTTGCAAGACTTTCCAAACTCCTCATGAGAAAAATCTCCAAAGACAACTGGTGGTCTGCACAGAAATGAAGATTCATACTGCCAATTTGCAAACGAAGTTCTTTTTGGAGTTTCTTGCCGGCTCCAGAAGATCTAGATCACAGGTGGTGCTGTGTGCACCAGTATAGGAAAACTGCACCGAATACGTGGGCAACTTTCTGCGGTGTATATCAGATGGACATTATGGGGTTGGAGGAAGAAATTAATGGTGTGGGTAGAACTAGGACCTTCTCTCCACTTTAGTTCAATCAGTTTCAATGGCCATGGCATAACGGTTACTACTATTTTTCTCCCTGCCTGCTATCTTTTGTAGCTATTTTCCCCCAGCATGTTGCTTCCCCAGTATAGGAGTAACAACATCTCAGGAGTCAATTCAAGGATGTCATGTTCTCACTGACTTTCCAATCTGTTAGGTGCCACCGACACTCTTACAGGCCCATTTGTCAGTGACTAACAGCAGTGCTACCACTACCACATAAAATAATTGTGGCTTTGCTCATGATACGTGTTTAAAGTCTAAATTAAACTAGTTGGGGTGGTTGGCATGAACACATTTGTCCGTTGGGGCCTTGGGGGTGAGCAAAAGCGAAAGATTAAAAGAAGCATTGTTTGGTGGGGGCGAAAGGGACTCAGGAAAGTGATAAGCTAGATCCAATAATTGACTCCTCGCATCAGAGAAATGGAGA
The DNA here is from genome assembly GCA_029449295.1 of Zea luxurians. NCBI lineage: Eukaryota > Viridiplantae > Streptophyta > Magnoliopsida > Poales > Poaceae > Zea > Zea luxurians. The sequence continues at coordinate 82,111,060 of JAOPSE010000016.1, read as the reverse complement.
GAATAGTTGAAGTTCTCTGAGAATGTACAGTGCCTCCTCTCTTTTTTTCCCCTTCAGAGCATTAAGAAGAATAGTTTGGTAAGTACATGCGAGACACACATTGTCCCACCCTTATTCCCCCGCTAATGATAGCTTATGTTTTTAATTATTTATTTATGTACCAAACAACACGGCTAATAAAGCATTTATTTAGACGAGTAAATAAAATAACTTATGGTACTGAATTAAGAAGCGATGATTAGTTATGAGGAGTCCCTAGTCGTAGTCCTAGTCGGTGGGGAAAAAAGATCCGAAATTTATGAGCTGGAATTGCAATTTTAGGCATTGTGATTCGGATTCAAGCAACATACATTCTGGAAGAACAGCATGTGCCGGAAATGGAGATCAGTTAGATGTGAAATTGAAAGAGGGGCCAGGCAAAGCTCCAATCTTTGAGCTTGGAAATCAAAAATAGGAAAGCAATCAGGAAGCTTGCTTGGAAATAATTTGCATCTTAATAGCCTAGACGGATTTTAATAAGTAAGAAGATGAAGGATCAATGAAAGCATGAGTCATCTCATTAATTAAAAGCAAGCATGCATGAAATAGAAGGAAGGAAGAAGGCGAGATTTGAAGGTGGTGGGAGGGGAAGAGGGGGTACTGACTCGATCTGGCGGATCTGGTCGAAGAAGCCGACGTCGTAGACACCGGCGGCGTCGGCGAAGTGCAGGACGCCGGCGAGTCGGTGCTTCTCGACGTGCGCGAGCGCGGCGTTCCGCTGCACGTGAGCCTCGGCGTCGGCGGTGGTGAAGTTATCCTCGGGCTTGAAGGCGAGGTGCCTGTACATGACGCCGGTGCCGCGGAGCACCTCGGCGGTGGCGGGCGCGTCGGCGGCGGGCTCGACGACGACCCAGACGACGGGCGGGCGCACGAGGCGCAGCGTGTGGGCGAGGCGCAGCAGCTCGCCCCGGCGGCGGCGGCGCTCCCCGGGGCCGGAGCGCGTGGTGGTGACCACGATCAGGAGGCGGCGCTGGGCGGCGTCCTCCTCGTCGTCGCCCAAGTCCACCGTGGCGCCGGCGGAGAGCGCGTCGGCGCCCTCCGCGGGCGGCGACAGGGTGGCGCGCGCGTCGACGGCCACGCGGGAGGCGGCGAGGCGGTCCCCTGGACGGTGCGGCGGGTGGTGCTGGGGGGTGGCGGCGGCGGACTTCCAGGAGGAGGAGGAGGAAGGCGCGAAGCCCGTGAAGAAGCCCATGACGAAGCAGAGGGAGAAGTGGAGCAGCGCCTTCTTCCACAGGTGGCCGCCGGCCCGCCGCTGCTTGGCCCGGTCCGGCGCCGCCACCGCCACCGCGCCCGTGCCCATGGCCGCGCGGAAGCTGCTGCCGGATCACGGCACGGTCTTGGATCAGGATTGGACGAAGGTGGGTGGATGTTGGGGCAGAGCCCGCCGAATCAGCTCGAGCTGCACGGGGGAAGAAGAGGTGGCCGGTGGGGGCAGGCTGTGTTTATTGTTAAGGTGGGTTAAAGAGGGGCTGGCTCGCTCGGTACTAGAACGTCATCAATGCCAAGAACTCAAGATCATGGCCGTGCGGAGGAGCTAGCCGGGAATGAGCGTACGGCGGGGCCGCGGGGGCAATGGAACGGTGAGAGCAATGAGTATTTTTGAGGCAGAGACGCGGGGTAATGAGGAGGGTGAGGGGAAGATGCTGCAGCCGTAGGGCGAGGAGGGAGGGAGGAGGAATGAATACGGCCGGTGGCCCGGTGCGAAGTGAAGTGAAGGTGGTGAACTGGCGACTTGGCCCCGGAGGGAGGTGAAAATGAAAGGGGAGCCTCCGAGCGTGGTTGGTGTGGACAGGGCGGGAGGGGGTGGAGTGGAGTGCGGTTAATAGATTAGCATGCAGTCCGGTATAAAGTACAGTTTTCCTTTTGTCCGGTTCCAGCACAATAGGATCCGGTATTGCGTGGGTTCATGTCAGGGTTAAAGTTTTCGTTTTTTAATTTTCGGAGGTCACCGAAAATGAGATTTCAAGCGAATTTCGCCGAATTTCGTTTTTTACCGGGATGGATTTTAAGTTTTAAAAATAAACTTCAGTTTTTTTTAAAAAAAATCATGCTTTCAGTTGTTGAGCATCATATTTGGTACACAGGCACGGTCGAACAGTTTTACCTTGTGGTGCGGACGGACCACGGGATAGTCCGAACGGTTCGTGATCAGATTAACTCGAATGCGAGTATTTATCTCATGCGCGGTTATCCTAACATATTCGTGTGAGTCTGTTGGATCTCGTCTAAAAACAGGTCCAGATCTCCCATATATAAAAGGTACGACCGGTTGAGAACCACTGAGCACATTACAACTGTCACATCCGGTTTTAGAAGGTAAACCAAATTTGAACCATGTATGTGCTAGGATCAGAAATTCATGTACACAACGATTACATAATTATACATAATCACACAATGCTCAAATAATAGCGGAAATAAATATTACTTTTTTACATCTTGATGTTCGAAACATCCACATAGTCATTAACTTAAACATAAATCAAAGTGCTGAACGAAATGTTGTAAGATAAAGCCTTCACAGGCAGCCGACTGGGAGTTTGCCGCTAGTCTAGTTTAGAATTCCTTGAAGTCTTGAAACTCCTGAAAATCCTCTGTTGCCTTCTTCTTCTCTTGAGCAATGGTTGCAATAGGGACAACCTGTTATTTGGTGTTTAAGCAAGGACGAGTACACATCAACGTACTTAACAAATATCTCGTTTGGTTGAAATGGACTAGCTATATGTGGGGTTAAGCTCAAAGCAGTTGATTTTAGTTAGCCAGATATTTATCATTTGTAGAAGCCAAGTTTTATCATAGAACCTAAGTTGATATTCCCAAAAGAAAGTACCTCCTCAGAGAGGAAAGTACCATATATCATAAGTATAGCCATCATCATTAAACCATCAACATAAATATATCCAAAGTATCTCTAATAAAAAAGAATCCCAAGTATGCTCTTAATCGTGAGCACGGTTGATTTACCAGTTTCTAACCCTTTGCAGAGTTTGCACACTTTACCCACGACTCATTATCCCTTTCCAGTCGGGGTTTGGAAGATCCGATCTTCACTACTGAGGTGAATAACTAGGGATTCACTCCGTACCTTTACAAGATTCTCCTGGTGTGTAGCTGTCGGTGTTTGGACTAATGGTCCTAACCAACTAGTAAATAATACCGCGTGGCTAGAGTCTAGATGGTGTGCGAGTTGATACAAGCAATTTATCCTGGTTCGTGCAATGCAAAGCCCTACTTCCAGCAGAGGGGGGATGAGGCTTATATTACTCGCACCCGAGTGCCTATAGTAGGGATTACAAGCATAGCGGAAGAGGGGAAGTCCCCAAGTCCCTGGAACCGATTAAGGCAAGTGCCAATATCCTAAGACTTAGTGGAAAACGACTGAGTGTTCGTCGGTGTGTCCAACTTGTCTCTCCCCCTTGGAAGAACTCCACTACCCTATTTATATATGAAGGAGATGTATTCTGTGAAGCCTGGAGTCGTTGTATTCGAAGGGGAGATGTCTTGGCGCCCTGTAGGCCGACGTGAAGGTGCACTATATGATTGAATTGTACCCGCTGGTTTCCTGCTGAGAGTCGAGGCAGAGGGCGAGGGGTTGGTTGTACGCCCGAGCCCCCCGGGGAGAGATTGCCCATACTGTAGTTGTTGTAACAACACCGGGGTATGGGCAAAAGGCCTGCTTACAGGGTGTGTCAGTGTCCTTGCGCGGGGTGACGTCGTGATTCCTTGCTGTGTTTATCAAGGCAGAAGTGTTCCCGAGGCGTTGGTTGAGCCATCTGAAATGGAAATGGGCTTAACTATTTCCTATAATCGATTTTTGGTTTGATGCCCATCACAAATCACGTGGACTAACTAGTTTCCCTAGTTGTCATTTATCTCAGGTGCATAAAAGTTCAACATAAACCAACAAAGAAAATGAGTTGGGGAATTCTACAAAGTTTGGAGCAAAAACAAGTATTGGTATAGCTAGTGGCGCACCGAACACTGTCTGGTATCCAGGCCGAGGCACCTCGCGAACTGGTCGCTCTCGGGTTTTCTCAAAGTCACTCCACTATAGTTCGTCGGACTGTCCAGTGTGCACCAGACTGTCTGGTGAGCCAACGGAACAATGGTTAACTGCGCCCAATGACCGACTACGCTGACGACGGTACAGTGAACAGAGCAGAAGTCAAAAGTCAGAACTGCAAAGTTAGAATGCACCGAACTGTCCAGTGTGCCATCGGACTATCCGGTGCCGCAAGATGACAAAGGACTTCAACAGTCAACCGCTCCAAACCTCAACGGTTGGCTGACATGGCATGCACCTGACAGTGAACAGTGCCATGTTCGGTGTGCCCATCGACAGCAACGACTGGAATAGTGGTTGGGGCTATAAATACCCCCAACCACCACCATTCAAACTATCCAAGTTTTCAGACCTTCATATTTAATACTAGAGCAAAGACATACACTCCAAGACACAATCAAAGGATCAAATCCTCTCCAACTTCCAAAATCAACTCAAATGCTTAGTGACTTGAGAGAGGGTCATTTGTGTTTCTTTTGTTGCTCTTGTTGCTTGGATTGCTCTTTTCTTCTCACTCTAATTCCTCTAAGTGCTTTGTAAAGCTAGCAGGAGACACCTAATCGTGTGGTGATCCTTATGGGGTCTTAGTGATCCATGTGATTAAGGAGAAGCACTCAACCAATCTAAGTGACCAATTAAGAGAGGGAAAGGGTTGGAATAGACCCAGCCTGTGTGGCCTCCTCAACGGGGACTAGGTTCTTTGGAACCAAACCTTGGAAAACAAATCACCATGTTCACTTGTGTTGATCTTCACTCGATTTGTTTCTCCCTCTCCTCTCTCTCTCTCTAAAGTTCTCTTGCTCACATTATTTTGAGTTGGCTCCCAAAGTTATCCGTATTGATTGAGCAACTCATAACAAGAGGAACAATCTTCTGCACCCCGAATTTGTTTCTAATCCTAACCTTAGGTATAGTGTGTATTCAAAGTTTGTAATTTTTAGGTTTCGCCTATTCACCCCCTCTAGGCGACTTTCACCATCCCTTGACGTGTGCCATAGTCTGCGGAGTGGCCACCCGTGGTATTCATGGTGGAGCAGGTAGCTGAGGCCGAGCTCGAGCGAGACGGAGAAATCACCCGAGACCGAAATAAGCATCGAGCGAGACGAAGATTGTGCCTGAGGTCCAGACTCAGCGTCGGGCGATGCGGAGATTTGTGTCCGAGGGACGGTATGCTTCACCTGTTGTATTAGATGTCCCATCGGGGATGGCAGGTGGCGTGCGCGTACTGTAGCGGGGTGTAATCATGCTGTTGTGCCCGGATAACTGCTGTCTTGTTAGCCACTGTGCTCCTGCCGCCACGGTGTGGGGTAGGATTGCGCAATAATTGCGAGTGTTCCCCACCTGTTTTCGCGCGCTTTTGTCTTATCTGCCTAGGATCAGCTCAGGCAAGACGGATGGAGCGGTGGTGACTTCGGGCCAGGTGGAGCTCTGCCTGAGATGGGTGACTCTCGGGGAGAGGCCCTAGTTTAGGAGGTGCCTCAGCTGCTTCCCCTTAGGGGTTATGCCTTTACTTCTCCTGAGTGCACCCTTCAGGGGAATAATTCGGGTACCCCTAATTACCACCCATGACAGTAGCCCCCGAGCCTTCCAAGGAAGTACTCTGGTACTTGTTTTGGAGGCTTCGCTGCTTGCTCGTGGGCGTGCCGCATTTTCTTGAGGAGTAGAATGATTGGTTTCCGATGGGTGCACGCGAGCGCACCCATCGGGTGTAGCCCTCGAGGCCCCGAAGGAATAGTTGACTCCTTTGGGGGTTTTGCTCTTAATAGGTCCAATTTGATCTTCAGACGATCTGTTGGAACCTTCAGCGTGGTTCGCGAGGACAACCCTGAGCCTTTGCGTGGGGCAAGAGGTCGATCGAGGGATGCCTCGACTTTTGGTTCATATGCCCCTTCGTCACCTCTCCCGCGATGACTGATTACGAATTCACCTCTCACGATGCGTCGAGCGGGCACCACACTCCCTGCAAAGACACAAGGGGACTTTCTGAAGCCGGGAAGGCAGTGTGGCTCGCGTTTGTCGGCGGTGGTATTCCTTCTTCCCTCCCCTGTTTCACCACGACGGAGTATTTGCCTACTGCTGTGGCTATAGCTGGTGGGGTTGGAGCTTGCGAGTATGGGGAGAGGGCAGGGAGACCCAACACGTATAGCCTCAAGCGCCAACCTCGGTTTTGAGCTTGCGAATCGGTCGAAGGGGACGAGGAGGCTGACGATGTGGGACCCTTTGTTAGCAACCAAGGTTTGTTCTGATGGCCAAGCCCATGATACCGATGCAGTGGTCCCACATGCAGCGTCCGACAAAGATGGCACGACACAAGCCCTTACGAGGCAGCCCCGTAGGTCAGTGCTGGCCTGCACCACGCAAAAATGGGTCAGCCGCCAGAAATTAGGCCTAGGTGGCGCAATCTTCTCCTTTTCTTTTTTTATTTATTTATGTTTTCATTTTGTTCCCTTTTAAATTCAAATCTAGATTTATTTTTTGAATTTTAAGTTTTGGTTCGGTGTTCAAGGTTCCCTTCTAACATGCTAAACCAGAATACTACCTGTATGCAACATCTTTCCTATATTATTTTTGTAAGTTCACATATGTAGGTATAGGTGCATGTATATTTATTTAGTAACCTTTCTCAATTTCAAAATCTAATATTTAAATTCAAATTTGTTTGTGAGTTTCACTCATAGACTTAATGCACAAACAAAAGTACCAGCACGAAGAAATGTTTTCATTATTATTATTCCAATTACTTGTATATGTATATATATGCATGTGTCAAATAGGAAAAAAATTCTATATACATCAAATACTCTAACTCCTTTATTTATTATGATTTGGGTATTACAAATCCTACCCCCTTAGAAGAAATCTCGACCTCAAGATTAAGATGAACTAGGGAAAAGATTGGGAAACTCTTCTCGCAATTCTTCTTCTCTCTCCTAGGTAGCTTCGTCTTATCCATGATAGCTCCATTGTACTTTGCACATTTTAATCACTTTGTTCTTTGTTACTTGAGTCAAGGTATCGATGATCTTGATAGGATGTTTGGTGTAGGTTAGATCATCTTGTACACTAAGTTCTTCCATAGGTAATTGTTCCTCTGGGACCTGAAGACACTTCTTAAGCTGAGATACGTGCAACACATCATGTACTTCTGATAGATAGTCCGATAACTCAAGCTGGTAGGCCATCTCCTCGACCCGCTTTAGGATTTTAAAGGGTCCAATAAAGCGAGGGAAAACTTGCCTTTGACTTTAAATCTCCTCATACCCCAGATTGGTGACACCTTTAGATACACATGATCGCCCTCTTCAAATTACAGTGATCTTCTTCGGATATCTGCATAGCTCTTCTGCCTCGACTGTGCTATTCTCAAGTTCTCCCTGATCATCCAAACTTGTTATTCTGCCTCTTGAATAATTTTAGGCCCGAAGAACTGCCTCTCACCAACCTGATCCCAATACAGAGGGGTTCTGCACTTTATGCCATATAAAGCTTCAAACGGGGACATCTTCAGACTGACTTGATAACTATTATTGTAAGAGAACTCTGCATAGGGTAGGCTCTTGTCCCAACTGCCACCATGCTTAAGAGCACAAGCTCTCAACATATCTTCAAGCACTTGGTTGGTTCTCTCGGTTTGGCCATCAATTTGGGGATGATAGGCTGACCTAAAATTCAGTTTTGTGTCCATATTCTCGTGGAGACTCTTCCAAAATCTTGAGGTAAACTAAGACCCCCGATCAGAAACAATCTTCTTAAGTACACCATGTAGTCACACAATCCGAGACATATATAGCTCTGCCAACTGAGAACCCTTATAGGTAGTCTTGATCGGGATAAAGTGAGCCACTTTGGTTAATCTATCCATGATCACCCATATGGAATCATAACCTTTCGGGGGTGCGAGGCAACCCGACTATGAAATCCATATCGATTTCTTCCCACTTCCGTTTGGGCACCTTTAACGGGTGTAGCAGTCCAACTAGCCTCTGATGTTCAGCCTTTACCCTTTGACATACATCACATACAATCACGTGTGCAGCGACATCTCTTTTCAGATCGTACCACCAGTATTTTTGCTTCAGATCCTAGTACATCTTGGTACTACCAGGATGAATAAAATAGTTAGAGTCATGGGCTTCCTTCAGTATGGTTTCACGGAGACTATCGAACTCAGGAACACATATCCTGTTCTTGAACCAGATTATGCCTTGTTTATCCTCCGTGAAGTCTGGACCTCTACCTTCTGTCATCAGCTCTTTGATCTCTTGAATTTTAGCATCTCCGATCCGACCCTTGCGTATCTCTTGTTCCAAGGTAGGTCCCACTTCTATAGGGATTCCTTCAGCATGAGCAACTATTCCCAAGTTGAGCCGTTCAAAGTCTTCTTCTAACTTATCAATATTGTGGTAGGCATGTTGGTAGTGCTTATTAAAAGAGCAAAGACAAATGAACTCATGAGTGGAATAATTCCACACCTTGTTGAAGATGGTCTCTCAATCCTACAATATGTGGATGACACAATCATCTTTTTGGACCATAATTTAAGCCAGGCCATAAACATAAAACTACTATTGAAGATTTTTGAGTTGCTATCTGGGTTAAAGATAAATGTCCATAAGAGCGAGATTTTCTGTTATGGTAAGGCTAAGGATCATAAAGAGCAATATGTAGAGTTTTTTGGATGCAACATCGAATCTTATCCTTTTAAATACTTAAGGATTCCCATGCATCATAGAAAACTTTAATTCTGATTGGAAAATGGTAGAAGCACTACAAAAATACCCCCCTATTGCAACACATTCATGCGTTGCTAGAAGTTGAAATAAGTGTTGCTAAGGCTTATACCAACGCATAATTATGTGTTGCCTATGCTGGCGTTGCTAGGGTCTACTGCAACACTTATATATATGTTGGTAAGCCATGACTATAAGCGTTGCTCGGCCGCAACGGCTATTTATTCCCTACTGCAACGGTTACATGTGTTTGTACCGGCAAAGACGGGCTGACCCATATTGGATTTGGCAACATTTTGCTTAGATTTATGGCAGCACATTTTATGTGTTGCAATGTTGTTGAACCGTACAACAATGGCAACATTTAGATCGGATTTGTGAGAGCACATATATTGCTACAAGAAATAAACCATTTATTGAATAGAAATTGATATACAACAACATTTGCCATTAATAAAATGAGAAGCTCCAATTCATCCTAGGCATAAACACGATTGCAATGGACAAACCATTTCTCATTGAAATAAAATAGTCAATATACAGAGTAGCACAACTTAAAATAATCACCACTTCATGCGTGTACAAATATTTCTGGAGACAGATATAAACATATGACTAATCCTAAACTATACTAAACTGCATCATAGGTAAACTAGGAAAGCTTTTTTGGTAGCATAGTCTTCAAATTCTGCAGAAATCTTGCAGCTCTGAAACTAAAATCCGGCAGCCCTGAAACTTCATCCTAGGTACTGAATCTGATGAACAATAAGAAAGCATTTCAGAAAAAAAATATATGTGCAAAAGAATACAATAGTGCGATAGGAGAGCACAGGAATGAACAAACGGAGAAATGAAGATCAAAGGAGAGCGCAAGTATGAACGAGCCTACCAAGAAATGCACGACCAAGAATAGGAGCCAGTGATGGCTGCTATTGTTGCTAGTAATATAATGATCAAAGGCGACCAATCACCCGCTCAAACATTTCCGCTGGACTGCAAAATTGAGGATAAAAGTTCAGACCAGAAATCATAGTAGCCAAATACTGATAGCTTTTATCTGGTCCATGCCCCTCAACTTCAAATTTGCGGATAACATAAGTTACAAAAGTCAAATATCATGAAAAAGGTGAAGAAGGGACATCACCAAATATATGGATCAAAACAGTGGATACGACCATTGCCAATGGTCGCAAATGTGGCTTCACGGCGTGAAGGCATACAAAATTACAGGTGCCTGCAAGTAAAAAAACATATGCATAAGTTATCTAGGTGCATGCATTAAATACGATGAAAAATGATTATAATTGTTTCACATCATCAAAAGTAAATTAACGCAGAAGCGAGTTTGGAACATAAAGCAATTGTGCTTGTTGCACCAATACACATACGCTGAAAAAATGCTTATAATTGTTTCACCGCATCAAAAGTAAATTAAGGCAGAAGCGAGTTTGGAACATAAAGCAATTGTGCTTGTTGCACAAATACACATACGCTGAAAAATGCTTACAATTGTTTCACAGCATCAAAAGTAAATTAACATAGAAGCTAGTATAGTTGAAAATGCATCCTTATCGAAGTCCTCAAACTCAAACACGGTAAACTCAGACCCGTGTGTATCTTCATCTCATTTTGTTGTGTGAGAAACAATTAAACAGATCCAACAATACAAGTCTAATGTCTATGTCACACCCGGTTTTAGAAGGCAAACCGAATGCGAACCATGTACGTGCCAGGATCAGTTATTCACGTACATAGCAGTTACATAACATGGACATCATCACACAGTGCTCAAAATAGCATTAAAAAGGGAAAATAGTCGATTACATCATACGTCTGGGACGTCCATATAGTCATTACGATAAATCAAAGTGCGAACACGAAACGTAGATAAACGCGGCCTTCACAGGCAGCCGACTGGGGGGTTGCCGCTAACCCACGCCTAGAACTCGTCGTAGTCTTGGAACTCCTGGAAGTCTCCTTCCACAGCTTCATCTTCGCCTGAGCAGTGGTTGCAATGCTGACAACCTGGGGGGGTTTGGTGTGTAGAGCAAGGGTGAGTACACAACAACATACTCAGCAAGTATCCTGTTTGGCTGTAGTGGACTAGCTTTATGTGGGGGTAAGTCAAGCAGTTGCTTTTAATTGGTCAGATTATTATTTACTAGTAGAAAGCCAGGTTTTAACATTAACCCAAGTTATTAGCCCGATGTACCCTTTCCAAACGGAAAGAATACCACTTACCAACACCATAGACGTAACCAAAACCATCAGTCTCATTGCCACCTGTAAACCAAAATGTCTCTGATCAAGTACCACTAATCATTGGAGCTCCCTTGGCCGCTCATAACCGCGAGCACGGCTGATATATCAGTTTTCAAACACTCTACAGAGGTTGTGCACTTTACCCACAAGCCGTGATTCCCTCTTGCCTCGGGCCGATCAAACCCTTAAACACTACCAAGGTGAATAGGCAGGGTTTCACTACATAGCCTTTACAAAGATTCCCCGGGGCTGTAGCCGCCCGTTAGGTTTCCTAAATGTACCGCACTCCTCCCCAAGGGACAAATCAACCTTGGCAGAGCGAGCCGCATACATCGAGCCCCATTGACGGCACGACGGCGAAGCGAACTACACCCCGGATCCTCTAATTATTCAGCTAAGGGCGTCCCACTCCACCCTCATGGTTGCACTGTTTTCCCGGGCGGTCATCCATAGAATAGGTCCTTATGGAGAGGCACTCGAGAAACCGCTCGAGCGCCCTTAAAGGCCATAAGTACAACATCATCATAAGAGAAGGGAAAACAGCGTATCATATATAATCTCATCATGTTCATTGATTAGAGTTGAGCAATAGCATGAAGCTAAACAATAATAATCCAACCCAAATAGGTAAACAAGGACATGGATAACAAAAGCTAGTCAATCCTTAAGTATAAATGTGTAATGCGGGAGGTGAATTAAAGAATGAATAGGACAGAGATAGGTCAAAGGACACTTGCCTCTACCAACCGACTGCTGCTCAGGGGCTTCTCCTGCGAGTTCTTCGGGCTCCTCGACCGAATCGTTCTCTATGCGATTGCAAGCATACATACATCCACATATTTAATACAAAAGAACAGTACACCATACAAGAGAATAAAGTAAATATGCATAGAATATCACATACGATAATGGATTTACCTTGGTTAGAAAGAAACGAGGGAAGGTCTCGCAGAGGTTAAGGCTTATGCTCGAGGTGCACTACGGGTAAACGAATAACTAGACATCACGTGCTCTAGGTCTACTTAGCTTCAATGATAAGAATTAGCTACATGCACTAGTGTAAACGTGACCATTTTTAGTAGATTAACATTGAATAAGATAGACGATTAGCTATACAATTTAACTAACGTAACCAATTTCCAAATTGAGACTCCTATCTTATTAATATAAACAACGTGATTAGCGCATATAGGATACGGGGGGGGGAGGGGGTAGACGGGGCTAGGGGGTAGACGATCGTGTCGCGAGCGCGACAGGGCGCTATGCGTCGCGTCGTGAGCACGACGAGCTACGCCAGAACGCTGCGTGAACACGCGCACGCGCAAAGCCACACTTAACGTGCCGCGAACGAGTCGCGCACACGTCGGGGCCGTGCGCTGGCCGAGCTCGAGGCCGCGCGCCGAAGGCACGCTGGGCCGAGCTCGAGGCCACGCCGAGGGCCGACACGACGCGAGCAAGGCACGGCGGGGCGAGCGAGCAAACATGCCAGGGCAAGCGAGCACGGGCGAGCGAGGACGCCGCGGACCACTGCGAGCGAGGTATGGACGGGGCGAGGACACGGTCGGGCGAGGCCGGGCGCGGGGGCGGGGCGACCGGGCCGGGGCGCGACGGGAGCGGCCGAGCCGGGGCACGGGGCGGCCGAGCCGGGGTCGGGGCGGGGCGGTTGGGCCGAGCGCGGGGGAGGGGCGGCGCGGGCGGCCGAGCCGGGGGGCCGAGGCGGTTGAACCGGGGGGGCGGACGAGGGGGGCGGGCTCGCCGGAGGGGGCGGGCGCGGGACGGGGCTCGCCGGAGCGGCCGAGCCGAACGGCCGGGGGCGGGGCCGAGCGGGCGAGGCGGCCGAGCCGGGGGCGGGGGACGCCGGCGCTAGGCCGAGGCGGGCAGCCGGGCCGCGGCGAGGGGCGGCCGGGCGCGGAGCCGGCCGGGCGCGGGTGGGGCCGGGGTCGGGGGAGAGGCAGCGCGGACGGGGCCGAGCCGGACGGGGTCGGGGGCGCGGGCGGCCGGGGCGGCCGGGGCCGGGGTCGGGCGGCGTGGGGCGCGGGGCGCGGGGGAGAGCGCCGGAGGGAGGAGAGGGAGGAGGGAGGAAGGAGGGAGAGAGGAGGGAGAGCCTCACCGGAGGGGGGCGCGCGGCGGTGCGGGTGAGGGGCGGCGGCGGCTAGGGTTAGGGTGAGGGTGAGGGAGAGAGAGAGAGGGAGAGGGAGGGGATTTTTGGAAAAGAAAAAAAATAAAAAAAGGAGGGGGAGGACGGTTGGGCCGGCTGGGCCCAAAGGGGAAGGGGGGCGCGGCTGGGCCGCCAGGCCGGCCCACGACGGGGGAGGGGGAGGGGGCGGCTGGGCCGAAATGGGGAAGGAGGGGGGAGAGGAGGAGAAAAAGGTTTTCTTTTTTCTAAAATCTAATTTCCTCTAGATGAAAGCATTCACGTTTTTAATCAATCAAAAAGTATGCATGGTTCGGCATGGTGCATCACACAAAATAAAGTATTTTTAAGGTTTTGCTTTACACGAGGTCTAAAGCCAAAACCCGCTAGGACTTTGGAAAAGATCAAGGTTTAGCGAGGGGAAAAAGGAAAAGAAAAGGGTAACGCCTGAATTTGGTGAGATAAAATAAGAAAAAAAATTCTACCCCCAAATTCAGGGCGTTACAAACCTATCCCCCTTAAAAGAATCTCGCCCTCGAGATTCAGGGTTGGCTAGCAAAGAGCTCAGGGTATTTGGCCAACAGATCATCTTCACACTCCCAGGTTGCTTCTTCCTCTGAATGGTGATTCCACCTGACTTTGCACATTCTGATGGTCTTCCTTCGGGTGACTCTGTCTGCAACCTCAAGGATTTGCACTGGCTTCTCAACGTAGGTCAAGTCCTCCTGGACTTCAAGACCTTCCACTGGCAACTGCTCTTCTGGCACACGCAAGCACTTCTTCAACTGAGACACATGAAAGACATCATGCACTGCGAACAAATTCTCTGGCAGGCTGAGCTGATAAGCCACTTCTCCACGCTTTGCGAGAATTTGATACGGACCGATGTAGCGGGGTGCTAGCTTGCCTTTGACTCCGAATCTTCTGACTCCTCTGATCGGTGACACTTTCAAATAGACAAAGTCTCCGACTTCGAAACTCAGCTCTCTTCTTCTTGTGTCTGCATAGCTTCGCTGCCTTGATTGCGCTATCTTCAGGTTCTCTCGAACCATGTTGATGTTCTCTTCGGCTTCAAGCAAAATGTCTAGCCCGAACACTTGCTTTTCCCCAGGCTGATCCCATTGCAACAGAGTTCTACAACTCCTCCCATAGAGCGCTTGAAATGGTGACATCTTCAAACTGGCCTGATAACTGTTGTTATAAGAAAACTCTGCATAAGGCAATCGCTTATCCCATCCGGACTGATCTTGCAGCGCACAGGCTCTCAACATATCTTCGAGAATTTGATTGGTCCTTTTGGTCTGGCCATCTGTCTGCGGATGATAAGCTGAACTGAAATTCAGATGTGTGCCCAAAGCCTCATGCAACTGCTGCCAGAAATGAGAGGTGAACTGCGTTCCTCTGTCTGACACTATCTTCTTTGGCACACCATGAAGACAAACGATCCGAGACATATACAATTCTGCCAACACTGCACTGCTGTAGTTGGTCTTGACAGGTATGAAGTGGGCGGATTTGGTCAAACGGTCCACCACTACCCAAATGGAATCGTAGCCGGCTCGAGTGCGAGGCAATCCGACTATGAAATCCATACCGATTTCATCCCATTTCCACTGAGGAATTTGCAACGGTTGCAACAATCCAGCTGGTCTCTGGTGCTCTGCCTTAATTCTTCGACAACTATCGCACATAGCCACATGCTCTGCGATTTCCCTCTTCATTCCGTACCACCAGAATTTCTTCTTCAGATCCTGATACATCTTCTCACTGACAGGGTGAATCGAATAGGCTGTCTCATGAGCTTCCTTAAGAATCAACTCCCGAATGGATTGGACATTGGGAACGCACAAGCGGTCTTTGAACCACACCCCACCTCCTGCATCTTCTCGAAAATCTTTGCCTCTGCCATCTAGAATCAGTCGCCGAATCTCACTGATCTTTTCATCATTCTTCTGCGCTTCTTTGATTTCCCGCTCCAAGGTAGGTTCCAACTCAACTGTGACTCCTCGCGAATGGTTCAGAAACCCGAGACTCAACCTGTCAAACTCCTTGGCCAACTCATAAGGCATCGGACGAGCGACCATCAGATTGACTTGACTCTTCCTGCTCAAAGCATCTGCCACTATGTTTGTTTTGCCTGGATGGTAATGAATCTCCAACTCATAGTCTTTGATCAACTCTAACCATCTTCGCTGCCTCATATTCAATTCTGACTGAGTGAATATGTACTTCAGACTCTTGTGGTCTGTGTAAACATCGCATTTCTGTCCATACAGATAGTGCCTCCATGTCTTCAGTGCGTGAACCACTGCTGCCAACTCTAGGTCATGGATTGGGTAATTCTTCTCATGAACCTTCAGCTGTCGAGATGAGTAAGCCACAACTCTTCCCTCTTGCATCAATACGCATCCCAAACCTGTGTAACAAGCATCACAATACACCGAGAAGGGCTTGTGCACATCAGGCAAGACTAGGACAGGCGCTGTTGTCAACTTCTCTTTCAGCGCTTCGAAAGCCTCTTGACATTTCTGGGTCCACTTGAACTCAACTTTGTTGCCTAGCAACGCTGTCATTGGTTTCGCAATCTTCGAAAACCCTTCAATGAATCGCCGATAATATCCGGCCATTCCAATGAAACTCTTGATTCCTCGAGCATCTGTTGGCGCTTTCCAGTTCAGAATGTCTGCCACTTTCTTCGGATCCACAGCCAATCCTTCTTTGTTGATTATGTGACCCAAGAACAGGACTTCACTGATCCAGAACTCACAGTTGCTCAACTTTGCATACAACTGGTGCTCTCGCAATCTCTGCATTACCATCCTCAAATGATCTGCATGCTCTTCTTCGCTTTGAGAATAAACCAGAATGTCATCAATGAACACCACCACAAACTTATCAAGATAATCCATGAATACGCTGTTCATCAAGTTCATGAAAAAGGCTGGCGCATTGGTCAAACCAAAAGACATCACGGTGAACTCATACAACCCATACTTGGTAATGAATGCCGTCTTCGGAATGTCCGAAGGTCGAATCCTGAGCTGATGATAACCCAACCTCAGATCAATCTTGGAGAACACACTGGCTCCTCTCAACTGGTCGAACAGATCTTCTATTCTGGGCAAAGGGTACTTATTCTTGATCGTGACTTCATTCAAAGCTCGATAATCGATACACATCCTTTTGGTGCCATCTTTCTTTTCCACGAATAAGACAGGGGCGGCCCAAGGCGAGGTGCTTGGCCGGATGTAACCTTTCTCTGACAGCTCATCAATCTGCTTCTTAAGTTCAACTAACTCTGGCCCAGATATTCTGTAAGCTCTCTTGAAGATGGGGGCGGTTCCAGGAAGTAGCTCTATGGCAAACTCAACTTTCCGCTCTGGTGGCATACCTAGTAAGTCCTTCGGAAACACGTCTGGGAACTCAGACACAACCTTGATACTCTCAATTGGGTCTGCTTCACTGCTATCGACAGCCATCTGATAACAACTTCCTCTCTTCGGCTCAGGCGGGACTAACTCGGTCACCACTTCCTCTCCTAGTGGGGACACCAACTTGACTGTCCTTTTATCACAACTGATAACTACCTGATACTTATCTAGCCAATTCATCCCTAGGATGACATCTTTTTTTTAGATAATGGAAAAATCATCCGACCTTGGCCTCAAATGAGGTTACGGCCATTTATTACAAGGGACGGAGGCGTATTGCACAAACTCCTCCTATGACCACATCAGAGAACCCCAACTAGCCAAATTGAAGAACTTCAGCTACCGAACCACAGCTACTACATAGTTAAACGCAACGCAGACCCCCATCCAAAATTGCTAAAGAACTGTAGTAGCACCCTCTCCACATTACGACATGAAGACTTTATTAACTCTTGGTCCTCCCTTCTAGGCTGAACCTGAGACCAGAAGCGGCACCAATATGTTGCTCTGAAGGCTACCTGCACACATGATTTAGGAGATGAATTATTGAACACCACATCATTTCTACTTAACCAAATGGCCCAACAAATTGCCGATGCAACGATTAAAAGTAAGTTTCGCACTCTGGGAAGCCTCCCGCTCGCCCAAACCCCAAACAAATCATTAACATCCCGAGGAGGTCTCAACCCCGTGCTTATCTGAATCAACCGCCAAATGAATGACGCATACAAACAACTGAAAAACAGGTGCTTTATTGTCTCCGGTCTACTACAAAAGCAACATATCTTATTACCATTCCAATGCCTCCTAGCCAAGTTATCCTTTGTTAATGTTACCCCTCTTTTGAGGTACCACATAAAAATCTTAATTTTCAGAGGAAGCCTAAGTTTCCAAAGGTCCTTATTATCCACTCCCATCCCATTGTTAAGAGATGCCAGATACAGAGACTTAACCGTAAACATCCCGTTGGCGGTCAAGTTCCATCTGAACAAGTCCCTGTTTGAATTCAATTCGGTATGCGCAACAAGTGAGACCAATTGAAACCATTGGACCCTCAACTGTTGAGCCAAACCCCTCCGAAAGGATATATTTAAGGGCACCGTGGAGAACACACAGGCAACTGTTGAGTTCTTCCTCCTCGCTAGGTTATAAAGAGACGGAAAACGGAGTTTTAATGTTCCCGACCCGAGCCAATCATCCTCCCAGAAACGCACCTGGGACCCATCATGAATCACAAAGGTTCCTTTACTAATGAATGTGTCCTTAACTTTCATAAGACCACTCCAGAAGTGTGAATCAGTGGCCCTGCGCTGCGCCTGGGATAAGGTTCGATTGGCCAGATATTTACGTCTCATTAATGATTGCCACATCCCTTCTTCATTGAGAAGTTTATACAACCATTTGCTTAAGAGGCATTTATTATGAATCTCTAAATTCAAAATTCCTAGCCCGCCAACCTCCTTAGGTTGACAAATTACATCCCATTTGGCCAGTCTATATTTTTTCTTATGGCCCTCCCCTTGCCAGAAAAAACGCGATCTGAAATAATCTATCTTCTCCAGCACACCTTTTGGTACCTCAAAGAAAGACATCATAAACATCGCTAGACTGGTCAACACAGAATTAATTAATACGAGCCGCCCTCCTACTGACATAAGTTTTCCTTTCCAACTGCTGAGCTTTTTCTCGAATTTGGCCTCCACTGTTTTCCACTCACCAATTGTCAACCTACGGTGGTGCATAGGAATCCCAAGATATCTGAAGGGCAGCCCACCAGAACTGCAACCAAACAGCCGTGTGTACCTCATCCTCTTTTGCCTTCCCATAACAGAATACCTCACTCTTGTGAAAGTTTATTTTAAGACCAGATAACTGCTCAAAGGCACATAATATGAGCTTCATATTCGTTGCCTTTTCCAGATCGTGATCCATAAACAAAATTGTATCATCGGCGTATTGCAGAATGGATAACCCCCCATCTACCAAATGCGGCACCAAGCCCTTGATCTGGCCATTTTCCTTTGCTCTATTAATCAGGGTAGCAAGCATGTCCACTACCAAGTTAAAGAGGATAGGAGACAGCGGATCGCCCTGCCTCGCCCCTCTTTGGGTCTAGAAAAAAGGACCCATGTGATCATTAACTCTAACCGCAACATGGCCCCCCTTCATGAAAGACTCGATCCAACTACACCAGGTACTTGAAAAACCTTTCATACGAAGGGATTGTTGAACAAAGCTCCACTTCACCTTATCATAAGCTTTCTCAAAGTCGATTTTGAAAATGACCCCATCCCTTTTCTTCGTATGTAGCTCATGAATAGTCTCATGTAAGACCACCACCCCCTCCATGATATTTCTTCCTGGCAGGAACGCAGTTTGCAGGGGACTGATTACATTCTGCGCAACCTCCGTGATCCTCCTAGTCGCCACCTTTGTGAAGATTTTGAAACTGACATTTAGGAGACAAATTGGTCGGTATTGTTGAACCGAGATTGCCTCCCGAGTCTTAGGAAGCAAAATGATAGTCCCAAAGTTAAGACTATACAAAGGGAGATTCCCTGTGTGGAACTCACGAAACAAAGCCATAAGATCATCTTTAATAACATCGCAACAGATTTGATAAAATTCCGCCGGGAATCCATCAGGACCTGGAGCCTTGTTATGTTCCATACTAAAGACCACCGCTTTTACTTCATCTTCAGAAAATGGTAGGGTGAGCTTCTCGTTCTCAACTTGAGTAACTTGTATTATATCATCTCTAAGATCCTCATCCAGAGTAAAAGACGTGCTTTCTAGGGGACCAAAGAGATTTTTATAATAACCAGTTATATGACTTTTTAATTCTCCCTCGTCGTATAACATACGAGCTCCATCCGTCATCTGGAAGATTCGATTCTTCCTGAATTTTCCATTGGCTATCATCTGAAAATATTTAGTATTACTATCCCCCTCCAGGAGCTCCTTGACCTTCGCTCTTTGATACCACTTTATTTCCTCCTCCCGGAGTAGCTGAGCAAGCCTGTTCTGTAAGTAGTTGCGCAGATCCAACTCCGCAGTACTCAACAGAACTACTTCAGCTCTCTTATCTAAATCATCAAGCTTAGCGATGATCTCCTTTTTTTCCTTTTTCAACAACCCCGAAGTGTGCATTGCCCAACCCCTTAAGTGTTGGCATACCTTCCTAATCCTGGCTTGCCATTTCTCCAAAGGAGTAGAACCTCTTGTCTCATTTACCCAAATATCTTTTACCATATCCACAAAACCATCCCTCAGAAACCAGCCTAGTTCTAACTTGAACGGAGGAATTGTTTGGGCGGTTACAACACCTGTGCTAAGAAGCAGAGGAGTATGATCGGATATATTTCTCGACAAGGCATGTACCGAAGCTCTAGGGTATTTTCCCTCCCATTCTGTAGCTAGCAAAATCCGATCCAACTTCTCATAAGTCGGAATATCCCTAGTATTAGCCCAGGTGTACCTTCGCCCCGACATCTGCAATTCTCTTAGATCAAGACCATCAATTACCGCATTGAATAGGAACGACCAACGATGATCAAATCTATCATTATTTTTCTCAGATGGAGATCGTAAAATATTAAAGTCTCCCCCAATGAGAATAGGTAACGTTTCTGTATTGCTCAAACGGACTAGCTCAGAAAGGAATTCTTGTTTGAAGCAGTCCTAGGCAGGGCCATACACCGAGACAAGAGCCCATTTAAAACCATCTGCCTTATCATGCAAATTAAACTTAATAAAGAAATCCCCTTCCGTGATGGCACCAACATCAAAGACATCAGCGTCAATTCCCAACAACATCCCCCCAGATCTACCATGAGGTTCTTTGCAATGCCAGATAAAATTTTTCCCAGCACACAAATTCCTTAGTAGATGATCTGGGAAGGATTTGCGGCCTGTTTCAGAGAGGGCAATAAAATTGAGACCGTGTTCTTTGGTCAGATCCGAAACGTATCTAAGCTTTTTCAAATCCTTGAACCCATTGCTGTTCCAAAAGATTCCTTTCATTGGTAAACAATTAATTAATAATCAAGCCCGACCTTTTTTTCTTAGAACACAACGAACCCTGACTAGATGGTTTTGTACAGACTGACTTAATCAGCCCATCAGTGCCATCCGTCTCTTCATTCATAATATCCCCACACAAATGATTTAAAATGAAATGATCAAACTCTTCGTCCTCTACTACTCCCTTTCCCATAAAATCAGATAATTCAGCCTTGTTCTTACCCACTAGCTGATCCTGAATTCTATTAATCTCTATTTTTTTCAACTGACCAATAGAGGAAGCAACTAAACTAGGATTAGAACCCGCTAAAATGCCAATATTTTTAAAAGAATCAAGAATATAATTATCGGGTAAACTAATAAAGGAAACATTGTTACCTTTAGTCGGCTGGTCGTCCAGGTTGTATCCCGCTTTCAGCCGTACTGCTCGAACAAGCGAGTCTTCACTCACCGAATCTGAGCGGCGCGAGCTACGACACAGTGCTTGCACTTTTCCTGTCAACGCCTCTGGGATACTGCCCAACTTTTCAATACTAACAGCATTGACCAAGAGACTGGTGCCCTGAGATTGTTCCAGATCCAGCTGTGTAGGGCCAGCGCACACCGATTTCCCACTGGTCGTGTTGCTGTTCAGCATAGAATCCGACACCTTGTTAACTGCCCCTGCTGAATCCTTTGATGTTCCCTTCAAGCTTGCCCCCTTACTCCCTCTCTCACCTATTTTGTGATCCTTGTTTTGATCCTGAAATTCATCATCATCATTTTCCCCGATATGATCCATATCCATCGGCAAAGGCTGGTCACCTTCAGCTTCTGACTCCACCCTGAATTTCAGTTCATATAAGTAGTCTCCAATTGCCACATCAACTACTTGCGGAATCAAATTTGGGTCAAGCACGGCCACCTTCAGCCTTGCCCTGTCAAATTTCCGAGTAAACAACATATCCACCTCTTTTGAGATGCCTAGCATAGAACCAACCGCCCAGATTACTGAGTACTCTCTAAGTTCCTTAGGTAAACCAGTGAACTGCACCCAAGCCTTAGGCATCTCATATTTTATTTCCTCTCCAAGCCCCTCTTCCTTGACAAGCATCTGTGCATCAAATTTTGTATGAACAGTTCCCCACTCGATCATGCGGTGAAGTTCACCCCTGGAAGGGAAACACGTCGAGAACACATTGTTCCCCACACACTTCACACACCAGTCCCAATCAGCAGCCACCAACCTTTTAAGCTCATTCAAAATCTGCTCTTCATTCATGGAACCCTCCACAATAGACACTGTTCCAATGCAGCCACCTTGCCTCTGCTTTACTGGAATGGGTTGGGGTATAAAGTAAAACCCCAATCCCTCCACCGCATACCCGCAAGGTATTGCAAAAGTTTTGCAGGCACGAACCACCGGACATTTCGAAGTTAAGTGAGTTTTGACATCACAGATTTCACAAAATAGCTCAATATTACAGTCACTCAACTGATGTCCTTTATTTTTGCACCTGAAACAAAACGACACTTTCTCTTTTGAACTTGAAATCACAGAAGAACCCACCTTGTCATCCAAGTGGGTTGGAGTAGACAATTCTTTGATGGTCTCCAACTTTGAACTGTGTTGAGACCCAAGATTCGGACCTGCTGGATTCCCCCTCGAGTTCTGAATGTGCTGGCTCTTCCCCACAGACTGTTGCAGCAAGGAAACAATCTGTTCCACGGTACTATCTGGAACAGGCCTGACAGCGCTACCGTTGCCAATTGATGTTGTAATTGCCTGTTGGAGCAAGTCCACAGCATTTGATACTTGAGGAGTCACCGAAGAAGCCCCTGAACCTCCCATACCCTGTCCAGCGACCATCATAGAGGAAGCCCCTCCATTAGTAAACCTGCTGTGAATACCTCCACCCCTAGACTGAATTGGCAAAGTACGACCACCGTAGAACCAGCCTCCGGCAGAAGCACCTCTTCCACCACGCCATGCTCCAGCACGGCCCTGTCCACCTCCCCGACGTCCAAAAGCACGGCCTCCGCCACCATAACCAAGATGGAACACTGGTTGGGAACCACCGCGTCCAAAGTCAGAGTTCAGTCCCATACCAGCGACATGTCCTCCCGTGCCCCCAAGCTGTTGATGACCGGTGGAAAAAACTCCAGCGCCCTCGGACTGATGCTGGCTGCGACTGCCTCCACGCCCTCCAGTATCACCAACCGGCGCCATTGCGTTCCTTACAGCCTCGACGAAGGTGCAAGCAGCCACACTCCGGGAGGAAATGTGTGCCGCCCTGGCAGTAGAAGAACTAGTGCCTGAACGGGAGAACAAGAAAGCCAGCCCAGCAGTTGGCCTATAAGGAATCCTAGGACTGAGAATCATATGTTGGGCCCTCCCATTCCAACGGGGACAAGCACTAATTAAGCCAACATTCCTTGATTCCAGCACATGATCCGCATGAGAATCCCAGAATATCGCCTGACTTGCATCCTTACCAAAATCATTCGAATTCAAACCAACAGCGAACCGCTCCTCTGATGCCGCTCCCATTGAAGACGTCTTCTTCAACCTCTGGCCACGGCACCTTCCAGGAGAGCAACGCCATTGCGCTTTTTCTAGTGCATGTCCAACTGTGAACTCCGGCGAACGCCGTGGCGACGACAATTTGCCCTGCCATGGCTTCACCTTATTCCTAGAAGAAGTGTTCGGACTAGGAGAATGCAAGCATGTACTCAACGTCGGTCCTGGTCCCGACCTGCATACACCGCCAACTACCTCTCCTACCAGTTCGAGAGCTTCATTCCAAATAGATTTTGGTGGCGCAGAACTGCAGTCAATTAGCTTTCCGTCAACACAGGACAGAGACCCGTTCACAAAAACAGTGAGCCGACCTCCCTCAGGTGTCCGTCCGCTAGTTGCCGAACCGGCCAGATCACCAACCTCCTGATCCAGCTGAACCTGACATTCAGCAACCTCCGCTAGTGGGCGGACAACCACCGCGTCGGTGGGTGCCAGCGTCTTTCGACGACGACCCTTCCGAGCGTACGTGGCCAAGCCACGCCGCTGCATAGCACAAAGAACGAACGAACAACCACTGGCGGGAGACCGGCCTAGATGGCCGCCTCCCACCGCTGGTGTCCCACTCCGCCGAGACAAGGGGAAGAGCACTTACCGGGTCACGCCGCGCGCCTAGCCGGGACGCCCACGCGGCCGGCCGAGACCGCCTTGCCGCTTCAGCACGGAGCTCGCGCACTGCTTGATGTACAATTGGTTGGAGCTTGGCCTGGGCACGCGCGCTCCTGCGTGGCTGCGTCGCTGACTCGTTGTTGCCCCCCTAGGATGACATCTATTCCCTGAGTACCCATTACTATAAGGTTAGCGGGAAACGCTATCCCCCTTATTTCCACACTTACATTCAAACATATGCTATCAGCTCGAATTCTACCACCGGCTGAGTCAATTTGAATGGGGGTTGACATGGTAGTAATTGGAAGATTATGTGCTTCTACCCATGATGCAGTAATGAAAGAATGTGTTGCTCCAGTATCAAATAACACTTCTGCAATATGGGAGTCGACTGGGAACATACCTACTATCATGCCGGGGGTCTCCTGAACTGCTTCAGCCTCCAAGTGGTTCAGTCTTCCATGATTGTAACGCGGCTAAGAGCGGTTGCCTGCTCCTGGCTGAGGCACATTCTGCTTTGCTGGGGCATTGGGGCCTGACTGCTGCTGGGCTGCCTTCTTCGGACATTGCATCACCCAATGGCCTTGCTCTCCACAGTGGAAACATGCTCTGTTTCCAACCTGAGCTGGTGTTGCCTGATTGTTCTGCTGGCTTGCTGGGGCAGGAAGACGAGGTGCCTGCTGATTCTGCCTCTGAATCTGACCTCCTGACTGATTGCTCTGACGGTTCTGATACTGGTGCTGAGGGTACTGCCTTTGGAACTGTTGATGCTGCTGAGGTGGACGCTGGTTCTGCCTGAACTGCTGAGGTTGATTGCCTGAGAAATGAGGACGGCTGCTGCTTCCAGGCTGGGGTCCACTGATCTTGCGCTTACGATCCTCCATCTCCTTACGCTTTCTTTCTGTCATGATTGCTCTGTCAATCAAGTGCTGGTATGTCGGGAAGGTGTGATTCATCAGCTGATAGTGCAGAGGGTCAACCAAGCCTCTCAAGAAACGATACTGTCGCTTGGCGTCGGTGTTGACATCTTCAGGAGCATAGCGGGACAACTGCAGAAACCTGTCCCGGTACTCGCTGACAGACGATGACCCTTGCTTGAGGGCCAGGAACTCCTCCTTCTTCACTGTCATCAGACCTGCAGGCACATGGTACTGACGAAAGCTACCTCTGAACTCTTCCCAAGTGATGGCGTCAGGGTTGGCATGGGTGGCGAGATAAGACTCCCACCATGACTGAGCTGCTCCTCTCAACAGGTGGGGACCATACAAGACTTTCTCTCTGTCATCGCACTGAGCGGTATGCAACTCCCGCTCCAAAGTGCGCAGCCAATCTTCAGCATCCATGGGGTCAGAAGAGTGAGCAAATGTTGGTGGATGACCTCTCATGAATTCAGCACGCTTGTCTCTGGGCATCTAAGGCATCTGAGGCTGAGGTGGTGCTTGCTGCTGTTGTTGTTGCTGCTGCTGCTGAATGGCAGCCAGAGTCTGACCGATGGCTTGAACTGCTTGAGTCTGCATCAGAAACATTTGCTCGATGGACATCGGGGGCGGGGGCGGCAGGTGCTGCTGCTGGGGCACCTCATCCTGCTGAGCGGCTCGCTCCTGCTGAGCACGCCTTCCTCCTCTGCGCCTGTTCTCTGATCTGCGCCTGTTCTCTGAGAACGCAACCACACATCAGAACTGATCTAGCAAATCTTGCAGCATAAGAAAAGAGTATAGAATTCTTCAACAGCACTGAACAGATGAGCATCTTCACTGATCTCCAACACAGACCACACAGCTTCTCAGATAAAGAGGAAAGTGGAATAAAAGGTTTCCCAACTATATAACTAACTCCATTAACATATAACAGGTAAAACATAATGCAGGGGATACCCACACTCTGGTGACAGTCATTACAAAGATCCAAACCAAACATAGTTCATCATGACAAATATAAATGCACAGGATATAGCAAACTACCCTGTCTAACTAAGACTAACTAGAAGCGAGACCAACGCTAAGACTATAGCTTCTACGTATATATTTTGTATTAATTACAAGATCCAACTCTAACAATCTATGGTTCTAGATTTATCTTGGTCTTGCAGTCGGGATTGCCATAAGACTGGCGTCCATGCCGAGGTGAGCGGTACGGGTGCTGAGTCCCGACGGGAGCGGGGGAACCATCATCCAGGTGACGACGTTCCGCGCGCTCAGCCCGCAGCAGGGTGATCTCAGCATGAGCCCTACTCAGCTCGTCTAATGCATGGTCCAGCTCCGTGTTTAGCACGACGGCTAGGTTGACTGCGCTGCTCAACCTAGGATTGTCCTCACCAGCAGGTGAAACAATCACGCCTCCTGTGCTGCCAGATGGACGACGGGGGTAATACTTCAGGTCGAGACCGTCAGCTACCCCACCGAGAACCGAGCAGTAGTGTGAAAGCGCACGCCATGCAACATCTTGCATGGCCGCCTCAGTTGAGTCCCGCTCAGAAATAGAATAGTGCTCTGAGCAGGCCTCCGCACCCTGGAGACTGTTCTCTGGACGGCGCACCAAGCAGGTCGCCTCCCAGCGGTCCGGGTAGACCCCGCGACTATGCTGGTAGACCACACAACGATACTCGATGGACCAAGTACGCCGGTCAAGTGCCCGACGTAGCAGGGTGTCGAGCGCATCATGGAAGTGACACCCGCGAGCAGCGTCGCGAGTGATGGGTCGAGCAACCCATCCTTCCGGCTCATGGTCAGCAGAGAAGTCGGTGTCGTGGCTCGGGCTGTCGTCGCCACCTCCGTCGTCTGGGTCTCCTCCAGCAGCTACTCTAGAGGCTGGGGCGCCCAGTGGTGGTGCAGGGGGCGCCTCCAGAGGAAGCACAGGAGAGCAGCTCCTCACAGACTCTATCTCCTGCTGGAGCGAGAAAGAAGAGCCCTGCTGCTCCTGTTGTCGACGTTCCTGCTCCTCATGTAGGCGATGGTGTAGTCTCTCCAAGTGGCTGGACTGACCGGCCACGGGACGGCGAAGCGGACGCTCCGCAAGGCGGGAGGGTAAGAAGGGGATGACGGACTTTCGTGCAGTGTGTCTAAGTCGAGCCATCTACAAAAGACACCGCAAGCAAAAGGGTGAGAACAGAATTAATATGACCAGCAAATAATGAATCATGAATAAATGAAGGATTAGAATAAAACACAATTTTCAGCAAGGTATAATATATAGTAGAATATAGGTTTGGTCAGTATGACCAACTTTTGAGGAATACCAAAGTCAAGGCAGGGACAGAGGTCTATAGTCCTTAGAACGACCATTCTACTCTAGGTTAGCGGTCCTACGGTCAGCACGACTTTGATACCAGCTTATGTCACACCCGGTTTTAGAAGGCAAACCGAATGCGAACCATGTACGTGCCAGGATCAGTTATTCATGTACACAGCAGTTACATAACATGGACATCATCACACAGTGCTCAAAATAGCATTAAAAAGGGAAAATAGTCGATTACATCATACGTCTGGGACGTCCATATAGTCATTACGATAAATCAAAGTGCGAACACGAAACGTAGATAAACGCGGCCTTCACAGGTAGCCGACTGGGGGGTTGCCGCTAACCCACGTCTAGAACTCGTCGTAGTCTTGGAACTCCTGGAAGTCTCCTTCCACAGCTTCATCTTCGCCTGAGCAGTGGTTGCAATGCTGACAACCTGGGGGGGGGGGGTTTGGTGTGTAGAGCAAGGGTGAGTACACAACAACATACTCAACAAGTATCCTGTTTGGCTGTAGTGGACTAGCTTTATGTGGGGGTAAGTCAAGCAGTTGCTTTTAATTGGTCAGATTATTATTTACTAGTAGAAAGCCAGGTTTTAACATTAACCCAAGTTATTAGCCCGATGTACCCTTTCCAAACGGAAAGAATACCACTTACCAACACCATAGACGTAACCAAAACCATCAGTCTCATTGCCACCTGTAAACCAAAATGTCTCTGATCAAGTACCACTAATCATTGGAGCTCCCTTGGCCGCTCATAACCGCGAGCACGGCTGATATATCAGTTTTCAAACACTCTGCAGAGGTTGTGCACTTTACCCACAAGCTGTGATTCCCTCTTGCCTCGGGCCGATCAAACCCTTAAACACTACCAAGTTGAATAGGCAGGGTTTCACTACATAGCATTTACAAAGATTCCCCGGGGCTGTAGCCGCCCGTTAGGTTTCCTAAATGTACCGCACTCCTCCCCAAGGGACAAATCAACCTTGGCAGAGCGAGCCGCATACACCGAGCCCCATTGACGGCACGACGGCGAAGCGAACTACACCCCGGATCCTCTAATTATTCAGCTAAGGGCGTCCCACTCCACCCTCATGGTTGCACTGTTTTCCCGGGCGGTCATCCATAGAACAGGTCCTTACGGAGAGGCACTCGAGAAACCGCTCGAGCCCCCTTAAAGGCCATAAGTACAACATCATCATAAGAGAAGGGAAAACAGCGTATCATATATAATCTCATCATGTTCATTGATTAGAGTTGAGCAATAGCATGAAGCTAAACAATAATAATCCAACCCAAATAGGTAAACAAGGACATGGATAACAAAAGCTAGTCAATCCTTAAGTATAAATGTGTAATGCGGGAGGTGAATTAAAGAATGAATAGGACAGAGATAGGTCAAAGAACACTTGCCTCTACCAACCGACTGCTGCTCAGGGGCTTCTCCTGCGAGTTCTTCGGGCTCCTCGACCGAATCGTTCTCTATGCGATTGCAAGCATACATACATCCACATATTTAATACAAAAGAACAGTATACCATACAAGAGAATAAAGTAAATATGCATAGAATATCACATACGATAATGGATTTACCTTGGTTAGAAAGAAACGAGGGAAGGTCTCGCAGAGGTTAAGGCTTATGCTCGAGGTGCACTACGGGTAAACGAATAACTAGACATCACGTGCTCTAGGTCTACTTAGCTTCAATGATAAAAATTAGCTACATGCACTAGTGTAAACGTGACCATTTTTAGTAGATTAACATTGAATAAGATAGACGATTAGCTATACAATTTAACTAACGTAACCAATTTCCAAATTGAGACTCCTATCTTATTAATATAAACAACGTGATTAGCGCATATAGGATAAGGGGGGAGGGGGTAGACGGGGCTAGGGGGTAGACGATCGTGTCGCGAGCGCGACAGGGCGCTATGCATCGCGTCGCGAGCACGACGAGCTACGCCAGAACGCTACGCGAACACGCGCAAAGCCACACTTAACGTGCCGCGAACGAGTCGCGCACGCGTCGGGGCCGTGCGCTGGCCGAGCTCGAGGCCGCGCGCCGAAGGCACGCTGGGCCGAGCTCGAGGCCACGCCGAGGGCCGACACGACGCGAGCAAGGCACGGCGGGGCGAGCGGGCAAACATGCCAGGGCAAGCGAGCACGGGCGAGCGAGGACGCCGCGGACCACTGCGAGCGAGGCACGGACGGGGCGAGGACACGGTCGGGCGAGGCCGGGCGCGGGGGCGGGGCGACCGGGCCAGGGCGCGACGGGAGCGGCCGAGCCGGGGTCGGGGCGGGGCGGTTGGGCCGAGCGCGGGGGAGGGGCGGCGCGGGCGGCCGAGCCGAGGGGCCGGGGCGGTTGAACCGGGGGGGGGCGGTTGAACCGGGGGGCGGCCGAGCTCGCCGGGAGGCGAGCGGACGAGGGGGGCTGGCTCGCCGGAAAGGGCGGGCGCGGGACGGGGCTCGTCGGAGCGGCCGAGCCAAACGGCCGGGGGCGGGGCCGAGCGGGCGAGGCGGGTGGCCGGGTCACGGCGAGGGGCGGCCGGGCGCGGAGCCGGCCGGGCGCGGGCGGGGCCGGGGTCGGGGGAGAGGCGGCGCGGGCAGGGCCGAGCCGGGCGTGGTCGGGGGCGCGGGCGGCCGGGGCGGCCGGGGCTGGGGTCGGGCGGCGCGGGGCGCGGGGGAGAGCGCCGGAGGGAGGAGAGGGAGGAGGGAGAGAGGAGGGAGAGAGGAGGGAGAGCCTCACCTGAGGGGGGCGGGCGGCGGCGGCGGCGCGGGTGAGGGGCGGCAGCGGCTAGTGTTAGGGTGAGGGTGAGGGAGAGAGAGAGAGGGAGAGGGAGGGGATTTTTGGAAAAGAAAAAAAAGAAAAAAAGGGGGCGCGGCTGGGCCGCCAGGCCGGCCCACGGCGGGGGAGGGGGAGGGGGCGGCTGGGCCGAAATGGGGAAGGAGGGGGGAGAGGAGGAGAAAAAGGTTTTCTTTTTTCTAAAATCTAATTTCCTCTAGATGAAAGCATTCACGTTTTTAATCAATCAAAAAGTATGCATGGTTCGGCATGGTGCATCACACAAAATAAAGTATTTTTAAGGTTTTGCTTTACACGAGGTCTAAAGCCAAAACCCGCTAGGACTTTGGAAAAGATCAAGGTTTAGCGAGGGGAAAAAGGAAAAGAAAAGGGTAACGCCTGAATTTGGTGAGAGAAAAGAAGAAAAAAAATTCTACCCCCAAATTCAGGGCGTTACAGTCTAGATCTAAAAGGTGTGGTGATTAGAATGACATTTAAGGATTAGGCTAGGAATCAATCGTAAAGTGCTAGTGTTAACTGCATACTAAATCGAGTGGGAATTCATAAAAAGAAATAAGGTAGATGCATTAAAAAAAGAACAAGATGTTTGTAACTGCTTACTAATAACACTCTAACTGGTATGGGGGTCCATAATTTTATACACATGCCTTCATATGCCAATTTTGATTTTGTATCGTATGTCTGTTTGGCTCCAATATGGTTTGGAATAAGAAGAATGTAAAATAAGGACACCTACTCTGTCATTTCCTTGCCTGAACAATCAAGAAAGTAGAATCCAAATGTCGGTATTTAAATGATAGGAAAACAGGTGGGGATGAAGACTCGTTCAGGTTCTTGGTCTATCCAGACTATATAAAAGGTAGAAAAATTAAGTTATTTTATAATCCCATCTAGTTTTGTCCCACGTGTTGGTTTCTTGGCAAAATAAATGAGGTTTGGTGATAAATTAGCTGAAGACTTGTTAATATTTGAGAACTAACAATATAGGTAACACATGAACAAGAACAACAGTACACAACCTAAACTTTATCATTTCCATCCCATGAAAACGACTTGGGTATATGTGGATCGCCTCCATGGCTCCATATGGGGCTCTTCTCCCTGCTCAATGTTGTTAGATTACCAATAAAACTTGATGTCACTGAACATGTAATCAGAAGAAGGGGAACAAGAGGGACAGGCAGATTAGCTCACCTGATGGCAGGTTTCAACATTCTCTGGATCGTAGATCCAGCGACCAACAACTCGAACTCATAGCGCCCGGTTGCGCTTCTTGGCCTTGACCTCCGGTGCTATGACCTCCAGCGGCTACAGCTCCAGCACGTCGACCCTATGCTCACCACTATGCTCACCGAAGTGAACGTTCCCCACATGTGGTGCAACCATCCAAAGTGACAGACGACGAGCTTAGGGAGGAGGGGAAGAATGAAGCTAGGTCGTGGAGGCTTGTCCTGATGGGAGAGGCTTGTGGGGATTTCTTCTGTTTCTAGTGGGGATTTCTTCTGTGGCTTGAGGTCGCCATCACCGTGAGAGAGGAGGCCCCAGTGCGCCAGCCGTATGCAGAGCGTGCTCATCATGAGGGCCTCCTGTCCGACGCTATACACAAACACGCAGAGGCAACCGTGGGTGAGGCCATGTCGGTGGACGCGGGAGAGACTGGGGTTAGACACCGTTGAGCGGGGAGGGCTACCTGGACGTGTCGACGGCAGGTGGTACCGACACGAGGCACCGCGGCGAGGAGGCCGGCGCCCGGCGCAGCTCGCGCGGATTGGGGAGGCGGCCGTGGGTGAGGCGATGCCGATGCGGGCGTTGGGCGGAGGGTAATTGCGTCGGGAGGCAGCTGCTTGTTTTACTTCGTCACCCTCTTCTGTGATGGCTTGGGTTAGGGTTTGAGGTGGGTAGGTAGTTCAGGAGATTTTGGCGCACTGACGAAGAGGTCTGCGGCTAGGCGTGTAGAGGCCGCCGGCGGAATTGGGGACTTTTGCGAAGGCGACTGGGGCCATGGCAGGTGGCCAACGGCGGCGTGGGTAGGTGGTTCAGGCCGTGCGCTTGTGTCTCCCTGTGTGATAGGGTTTTTGGTAGATCGAAATCTAAAAGGACAATATTTGGTTTAATTTATTGTACTTCAAATCATTCAAATTGAGTGTTTTCTGAATTTAAATATTAAATGTTACTAGCAAGACATATTAATGGTTGTCACATACTAGTTAATCAATACATTCCGCTAGCAACACATATTAAATGTTTCCGTATCCTATTTAACACAACGGATGGTACACATAAAGCGTTGCCATAACTCTAATAACTTAACGGATGATGCTTGCAACGCATATTAAACGTTGCCCACTAATTTCTTACAACGCATAAAATCATGTGTTGCTGTGGATGCGTTGCTATAGGGGGGTTTATGTTGTGGTGAAGAAAGACTTGAAAAGAAACTAAATTGATGGAAGGCAAAATATCTATCATATGGTGGTAGGCTCATACTGATAAATTCAGTTCTAAGCAGCCTCCCAATGTTCATGATGTCTTTCTTTGTAATACCCAAAAGAGTCGTTAAGAGATTAGACTTTTTTAGATCCAGATTCTACTAGCAAGGGGGGGGGGTTAAAATACGAAGAAATATCGCCTCACCAAATGGGAAATCTTATGTCGTCCGAAGGATCAGGGTGGTCTTGGCATTGTTGACTTAGAGACAAAAAATTAATATTTACTAAGCAAATGGATGTTCAAGTTACTTAACGAAGATGGTTTGTGGCAAAATCTCCTTAGGAATAAGTACCTAAGAACAAAGTCCTGATTGCAAGTGGGTATCAAACCACGTGATTCTCAACTTTGGAAAGGGTGATAAAGGTAAAGGACCAATTGTTGTCCTATGGTACCTCTAGAGTAATGGATGGATCTCAAACTAGATTCTGGGAAGACAATTGGATCCGCTAAAAAACATTGAGGGGTTATATCCAAACATATATCAGATAATACGAAGACCACATGGTACAGTGCAATCTGTGTTATCACACGCTCCGTTGAATATCTCTTTTCGTCGAACTTTGGTTGGTGATAAGTTCACTGCATGGTATGAGGTGCAACTTAAAGTGGCGCGAGTAAATTTGAGCGACGAGAGAGATATTTTCTCTTGGAACTTAACTAAAGATGTTTTACGGTAAGATTAATGTATAACATATTGATGGACCGATGGGCACCTTTCAATCACAAATTGATATGGAAATTGAAAAGATGCCATTGAAAAGAAAAATATTTCGTTGGTATCTCCAACAAGGAGTAATCTTAACTAAAGATAACTTATTATGTAGAAACCGGAAAGGGAGCAAAACATGTGTTTTCTGTAATAGTAATGAAACTGTTCGACACCTTTTCTTTGATTGCCACCATGCCCGAAATATTTGGAGGGTTGTATACATAACAACAAGGCCCCAAAGCCCAACACTACAAGAGCTACAGTCATTTTCGGTGGCCTTTGCCGCCGAAAATAAGCTATTTTCGGTGGCTTTAGGCTTATTTTCGGCGGTTCCTGGCCGCCAGAAAAAAATAGCCGAAAATAAGGCCATATTTTCGGCGGCCACGGACTAGTCGCCGAAAATAGCTTACTTTCGGTGGCCCCCAGTCAGCCGCAAAAAATAACGGCTAGTTTTCGACGGCCAGGTAGTCAGCCACCGAAAATAATATGTACCAAAAATAAAATTTCTTATTTTCGGCGGCTAGGGAAGCCGCCGAAAATTAACAATTTCAAAGCAAAAAATTTTTGAAAAAATGCAAAAAAAACAGAAAATTCATACAAAATCCATACAATAACAGAAAATTCATAGAATAACAGAAAATTCATACTTGAGTCCACAACATAAAACTTGAGTCCATACAAATATAAAGTCCACAAATAGTCCATACAAACATAAGTCCACAAATAGCCCATACAAACATAAAGTCCACAAATAGTCCATTACAACGCAAAATGCGGCACAAAGCTAACTCAATCACATATCGGGGTCGTTGGAGTTGTGTCCACTACCTCCAGAAGCAAAAAACTCGTTGACGAAGTCGTGTAACGGGTTTGGATTCTAAAGAAAAAAGAAGACATTAATAACGGCATTGGTTACATGTATGACCACTATTGAAATAAATTGTTTCTCAAACTAACCTCTCCTGGAGTAGCTCCCTCCCCTGCATAAGCTCCTCCTGGTGCTGTATGACCGGTGGTGGCGTGTTGTGGCCCATGACCCCGGATCCCTATAAAATCAAGTTTAGTAAAGGTTTGAAATTAGGTTGATACAAATGACAAGTCTTAACTAAATTGAAGCACCTGAGGTGGAGGTGGAGGTGGCGGAGCATGTAATCCCCACTGAGGAATCGGCGGCTAAAACTGAGGGAAAACAAATGGTTGCTGTTGTGCCTGCTATGGAAACCAAGACTATTGCAAATATAATATGTTAGTTATAGAACCAATATCGAGCATGTTGAGAAGAAATAAGACACTCACGTTCATTGCTTGTTGGGCCTGTGCGTTGTAAGCAGCCATGTACTCTGATTGCTATTGGAGGAATGCCATTTGTTGTTGGCGCAGCTCTTCACGAAACTTTTCTTGCTGCTCCCTCATAGCCTCCTCCATGCTAGATACAGAGCGGCGACTACGGCTGCTACTACCACAACCCGCATGTGACGAAGAGCCGCCACGATAACGCAACTCCGTCGAATCGATAACACCGTAAACATAGAATATCTTGAAAAACAAGAAAATTAGCTATTCGGTCATAGTTCCAATATTATTGAAAAAAAATTCACAAGTTCATACCGTCCATGCGCCTTGCCTCCAAGTGAATGCACAACTTCAGCGTCGATGGTAGGCGCTCCTCGCCAATCGTAGTCTTCTCCATACTTCTTAACCATCTCCTGCCCGTATGTCTCCTGCAATACAATATGAAGGTTCAGCACACATGTAATTTATAGCTATATGGCAAGAAAACATTAATCATAACAACAACTAACCATACGCTCAACGGCCGCTTGACTACATAGCTCATCGAAGATTTCACTGTTTTTTTGCTCTATGCCCTCTCCTATAAACATCGATTGGGCTCGGGACAACTCCAGTTTGAGCCTCCTGCAAATATATGAGTTTAATCCGGTTTCATTTCTGAGTAAAACAGAATACTACATACTCACCATTCGCTTAGCCAACCGAATGTGTCCATCAGCCCCATAGGTACGGTTGACTACGACCTCATCATCGTCCTCGTCCTACTGATGGCGCTGCCTAAGTCGATTCCTGTTAGACTTCTCAATCCACTCGGGCGAAGCCCATATCTCACACAAAGCCTTGTAAGCCTGCGGCCGGTGTTCCATCCATGGAAGAGTTACCTGCATATAAAGCGTTAGCTCAAAATTACATTCACATCTGATTGAGCTGCTAAATTAGATTTTTACCTCCATGTACTGGTCTACAGTCAAGTAGATATCCGAATATTGTCGAAAGTTATTGATAGAATGACCTCAGCACTTCATGTACGCGTTCACAACCTGTAGACGAGCATTGGAAAATGCATCCCTGCACACCTTCTTCGCATTTTTCTCTAATACTCGGTCTGCATGCTCTTGAGCCTCAGGTTCCACACGATAGCATCTCTGTCCAACATCAAAAATAAAATTAGTTTGAAAACAACTAATAAATGTTAGTTTGAAACAACTAATAAATGTTAGTTTGAAACATTACCCAAAAGTCGTGCTTGACAGCGCCTTGAGCTGTTCCATATGTAGCATGTGGAGCTAGTGCGAAGTGCGACCAGCTAGTGCAAGGAACCACCACACCTTTCGGGTCGGTGACAATTCCTGGATTATGTAGACGACAGAGGTTACCTAAGACTTGATTAACCTGTCTATGGTGACCTCGACCGTCAAATGACATGTCTTCCCATTGGCTGCATGACAAAAAAAACAAGGAAGTCATGTCATATATATAGTGTACAATAAACAAATAAGTAAGAACAAAGTGGCCAAACGTGAGTACCTATCACCAACCGGGATGATCAGTACTCGAGCTTCAGATTGTGCAGGCGCTGACGGAGGTAGCACAAAGTGGCCCTTCCGAGTGCCCCTTCGTCGAACGACAGGAGCCTTGGTGGTATCGTCATCCGCCTCAGCATCTATGCCCACCTCCTCCTCTTCCTCATGGGCCTGCACGTCCTCCTCCTCCTCATGGGCCTGCTCGTCCTCCTCCTCATGGTGTTGCACCTCCTCCTCGTCGTCCTCCTCTTCCTATGGACATGAAATAGAGACACGTAAACATTTACATAAACATTTACATAAACATTTACATAAGATCAATTACATAAGTGACTGACAAATAAGATCAATTACATAAACATTTACATCGGTACTCCGTTGTAGAGCGATAGGTGTATCACGTAGTTCTGGCTGGGCGTGTCTCAGCAACGCCTCTTGTCTGCTCTAGCTAGAACTCCCTTGGAAAAGGGAACGTGCACTAGGGAGTATCCTGCTAGCCGCATTAAGAAACCCCCTAGCAGTGCGCTTTGTTTTCCTACCACTCATCCTGTTCAATAGAAAAACATTAAATGTATTAGCTCCATAAAATTAAGTGAATTAATAAAAAATCAAATAATACATCACATAATATGAAATTATGAATTACACATCAAAATTCATTAGAATCACGATCAAGGAGTCTTCTTCGATCCAAAGCTCGCAATGTGGCTTTTTTGTTCCTTGGATTTCGTTTTCGTTTCAGTGCAACACACTCATCAGCAGTGACATCGTTACGGTCTCTGACTAGTGTGTTTAGTGCAATACCCTCATCGATAGTAAAAGTGGTTGGCAATTCTTCTTCTTGATAAACATCATCGGCCTGTTCGTCTTCGAATTGATAACCAGCAGTGCAAGGAGTATGTAAACGTTCCCTAGGGTTCACCTTATGAACTACCCACCATGCTTTAAACTTTGGATTTGGGTACGACATAAAGTAGACCTGCTCGCACTGGTGTGCAAGGATAAAATTATCATGGCCTCGAAGTCGTTCCTTGTGCTTTACTTCAGTTATGCCATATTTACTTTGTCTAATCCCATTAGTGCTGTCAAATCAATCACATAGAAAGAATACTAATTTCAAAGTTTTGTTCCCTGCAAAATTAAACTCTAAGATGTTTTGAATGATGCCATAATAATTAGTTTCTCTGCCGAGTGCATCGAGTGCCCTAGTCAGAACTCCAGTGTTATGTGTGGTTGCACGAGGATGAGTCTTTTCAAATTGGTCTGAACGAAAATGGAAGCCATTCACATCATATCTACCAAAGGTTCTGCAAGTCACCGTCCCATAAGATAGCTGTCTCAAGTCCTCGTGTATGTTAGGAGTCTTTGTGCACTGCAAATAACATACAGTTAAATTGACTACCTCGCGTAAAAGGCTAAATGACATGAAAGTAAGGAATATAAAGAGTTTACATGCTCGCGAAACCAGTCAACAAAATTAGGTCTTCCTTGCCTCCCATGTCGTCGCA
This sequence comes from Zea luxurians, assembly GCA_029449295.1. Taxonomy (NCBI): domain Eukaryota; kingdom Viridiplantae; phylum Streptophyta; class Magnoliopsida; order Poales; family Poaceae; genus Zea; species Zea luxurians. Next base: position 82,073,640 of record JAOPSE010000016.1, on the reverse strand, counting down.
TCGTATCTAGTTGTTTGCTTGTAGGCTGATGGGAATAAGTCCAATTTTCCTCGTCGAACTTACTGTACGACAAATAAGTAATTAAATATGGCTCCTTTGGTAAAGAAATTCAGGGGTCAAATAAAGACTTACATGAAATATGGCTCCATCTCTTCCATATTAGAGTACATGTATAGCAATGCGGACATTCTTTCATCCATGCTAAGGTGGTAGAATGTGCCCTTACTAGTACTTGTGCCTCTCCATTGGAAAATGTTGAGATCACTGACTGGAGGTTCCTCATCGACATTGTATCGCATGGTAGCAGCATAGACATTATGTTCCTCTGCGAAATACACACTCGTGAAGTATGAAACCTCCTTTAGCAAAAAAAGCTTCAGCGATGCATCCTTCCACTCTAGCCTTATTTCGAACCATGCCTCACAGGTTTTTAAGTGCACGTTCAATGTCATACATCCACCTATATTGTATAGGTCCACCAACCTTTGCCTCATATGGAATGTGAATAAGTAGATGCTCCATCGAATTGAAGAATCCAGGTGGGAATATTTTTTCTAGCTTGCATAACAACACTGGTATTTCTTTCTCCAACTTCTCCATCATATTTTTACTTATTTCTTTGGCACAGATCTTCCTGTAGAAATAACTTAGCTCAGCTATTGCTTGCCACATGGCATCGGGCATATAACCATGAAACATGACAGGGATAATCCTCTCCATTAATATATGGAAGTCATGGCTCTTTAACCCAGTTAGTTTTCCCGTTTTCAAATTCACAGCTCTTTTCAAGCCCGCAGCATATCCATCGGGAAATTTAATTTTTTTCATCCATCTCATTACCTCGATCTTGTCTTTAGAGGTAAGACAAAACAAGGCACGTGGCGGCTTACCGTTGGCATTGAGCACTTGGGTTGGTCGGTCACAAAGCATTGCTAGATCTCTTCGAGCTTTCAGATTGTCCTCTGTTTTTTCAAAATGCATGCAGGTGTGTATGAGGGCTTCAGCAACATTACTTTCTTGGTGCATGACATCAATGTTGTGCACAAGAATCAATGACAACATATAAGGGAGCTCCCAGAGACCACATATATGTGTCAAGTTGTGGTCCACTCCGAATCCTTCGTACTTGTCCCCCTTTTCATTTAAGACAAGGTTGTTTAGCTGAGCATATATTTCTGCTGCGTTAAGACGTTTAGGCAGTCCTTTGGTGACCACAGTGTTCTTTATAAAGTTTTTCTTATCGCTCCTAAACGGGTGTTTCCTGGGCAACCAGCGTCGATGACAATCGAAGTAAGTGATCTTTCCACCATGAGCAAGACGAAAGCAATCTGTATCTAAACCGCAATATGGACATGTCAATCTACCATGTGTACTCCAACCGGTAAAAATAGCATACGCCATGAAGTCATGCACCGACCACAAATACGCAACTCGAAGTTTGAATATCTGTTTTGTAAAAACATCGTATGCTTCAACACCTTTCCAAAGCTCCTTCAACTCTTCAATCAAGGGTTTTAACATGACATTGAGGTTCTTTCTAGGATAGTCTGGGCCAGGAATGATTAAGCAAAGAAATTTAAATTCATATTTCATACAAAGAGAAGGTGGAAGGTTGTATGGAATAACAAAGACGGGCCAACATGAGTATGATGATGCCATTTGACCAAAAGGTGTGAAGCCATCGGTCGCGAGGCCGATTCGAACATTCCTTGGATCAGCTGCAAAGTCGGGATCAAACGTGTCGAGCGCCTTCCATGCACGATTAGGTCATCGTTATCACGGACACCTTCTTTGTGCCATCGCATGTGCATAGCGGTTTTTTTAGATAGAAACATCTGTTTCACTCGAGGAGTTAGTGACAAGTAGCGGAGCTGCTTATGTGCAACATCTGTCATCACCTTCTCACCCTCATCATTAACAACTTCCACAAATCTAGATTGTCCACATTCCAGACATTTTTTCTCTTCCACATGCTCCTTCATGAAAAGCATATAATTATTTTTGCACACATCAATCTTATCATAATCCATACCGAGACCTTTGATAATTGTCTTTGAATGGTACATGTCTTTAGGCAACTTATTGGGCTTTGGGAGCACATCTCCTAATAACTTTAAAATCTCATTGTAACAATTGTTCGAGAAAAAGTACTTGGACTTAATGGCCATGAGCCAAGTCACAAAAGCGAGTATACTCACATATGTGTTCATGCAACGGCTCTTCAGAGTCTTTTAGTAGTTTGAAAAATCTGGAAACCTCTGGTGTGGCAGGATCCTCGGAGCTTAGGTTTAATTCTGGACGTAGCGAATCTAGCATCTCATGCATCACATCATCGCCAGCCCAATCATTGTTCTCCTCCTCTTCTACATTCCGGTTGGGTACTACCTCACCATGATGTTCCCACACCTCATATCCGGGCATAAATTCAAACTGACAAAGATCTAGACTAACTCTTTCCTTATTAAGAAATATACTGTTTTCGTGCCGCCTACAAGGGCATCTGACAGTACCGGTTAATGACAAGGAGAATATGTGGTCCACAAAATCTTTGGTCTTGGCTACCCAATCATCAGAATGACGTTCATTCCTACTCCAACCATTGTACATCCATGCACGATCGACAACCATTCCTGAGACTGTTAAACGGAACCATATCGTGAAAAAATTATTCAACTTCGTCAAGGGTATCGGTCCTACATGTATAGACAGGGATAGGTTCTAAACCCACATGAACCTAGCAGGACCCAAAAAAAATTTGGCAGCATAACTTCGCTGCCACTAAATAATATTACTTATATACAAAACAAACAATGATATAATACTCAAATCAAACTAAGTACCACATACACTAATTATGCAACTATTATACATACCAATATAATATACTATTAAAGCTAATAATATAATAGTAATCAAACAATAATACGAAAATAAGAAATAAAATACTTGCATACTAATAATATACTATTAAAGCTAATAATATAATAGTAATCAAATTAAACAATATAATATACTATAACATACTTGCATTCTAATAATATAATTGCATACTAATAATATAATAGTAATCAAACAATATAATATATTATTAAAGCTAACAATATAATAGTAATCAAATTAAACAATAATACGAATCACAAAAAGTAATCAAACAAACACAATTACAAATATATAATAATTTCGGCGGCATCTAAATAACAACCGTCGAAAATAAGAAATAAAATACTAAAAAAAATACCTCTCTCGATGCGGTGGCTCGACGACGGCGGTGGAGTGGCGGGCCGGTGGACGAGCAGCGCGGGGACGGACGGCATGGGGACGTGCGCTCGGGGACGGAGGGCGGCGGACGGCGGTGCGCGCAGGGGCAGGGCACCGGCGGCGGCGCGCAGGGCAGAGCGCGGGCGTGGGCGCTGTCGCGGCGGGGGCGCAGTGGCAGGGCGCGGTGGCGGCGCAGGGGCAGGCCGCGGCGGCGGCGCGGGCGGCAGAGGAGCGCGCGGCGGCGTCGGGTGAGAGGGAGAGGAGAGAAACAAGGAAGAAGGGCCCGACCGTTTTAAATTCGACTATTTTTGGCGGCTAGGGATGACCGCCGAAAATAGTATACTATTTTTCGGTGGCTGTGTCAGAGGCCACCGAAAGTAGTGGGCAATTTTCGGCGGTTCTCCCCTAGCCGCCGAAAATAGTGGGGGTCGCCGAAAATGCCTGTAGCTCTTGTTGTGCAAGATCTATATCTCATATGTTTAGGAGCTGGTTATTCCGAGTCAACTCGAAAGAGGGAAATCTGATTCTAGTGGGGGCTGCAGCTTTGTGCCGGTCAATATGGAGAAGCCGCAATGATATTTGTCTTAGTGATATGAAATATAATTCATTTTTGCATGCGGTTTTTAGAGGGATGTATTGGTTGAGGTACTGGGCGTTACTGCAATCTGAGAAAAAAGGGGCCATGTTCCGACCTGTTAGCTCGACGTTAGAGATCACAGCGCTAGAGTTTTTCTCTAGTTTTGGTTGGAAGTTCAATACTAGGCTCGGCTATATTTGATTTCTCATTTTACTTCGGCATGTGGATGTTTTTCATGTTTTATGTACTCATTCTACGCCGTGTGCGGATTCACATAATCGAGGACTTTTAAAGGTTCCATTATGTGAAAAATATATATAGTCCCACCGTGAAAAGATCCGGTGATTACAACAGTCTTAACGGGACGTTCTATGTTGGACCCTCTATGAAAACGAATATTCCACGATTTATATATGCAGTTTCCTTGCAGCTGCAGCCTGCACCACACCTGATGATGATTGTCTTATTGCATGCGTAAATCGTTTAGCACTATTTTTTTTTCACAAGAGGCGTCAGACAGGCTATCGATCAGCTAGCAGAGAGAAGAGAATATTAGGTGGGATGCAGCTTTATTATATTTAGCCCTCATATCACTTGCACAGCACACATGCATCTAATCTAATCTAATCTAGTTTAATAGTCTCCGTCAGTAGCCGATCAGTCCCTCGTGTACCTAAAAAGCCGGTAGCGACGGTAGATTGGATGTTGAGGAGGCCATTTCCGAGTTGGTTGGGATCGCAACATGGAACCTACTCCTACTACTGATGCTGCTGCGATGAAACACGTAAGATCGAGTCCTAAAAGCTAGGCTTGGAAAGAAAGGAGAAAAGCAAATGCTACGGGTGGTTCCAGAATGGATGTGGCAGCGTGTAGAACGAAGCTTCAGCTCTCTTATTTCTTTGATGGTTGATGGCGCATCTCTCTGCTTGTTTGTAAATGCGGTCGATCACAACGAACGAAGCTAAGTACCTAACACTAGCTACAATTAAATCTCTAGAGCAAAACCTATGCATAGAACTTCTAAAAACTTTCTAAATTAGGCTACAATTAAATCTCTAGAGAAAAATCTATGCAAATAAACAATCTACAATGTCCAAACTAGATTTTGTCTAAGTATTATTATCTCTACCGTAAAGTCTAAGTTTTAATCCTAAATAGTCTAACTAGAAAGGCAAAATTGAAAACTTAAATATTTAATATAAATGCGGAAGGTAAAGAGCAAGGTAGAGATGCAAACTCTCGTGGATGACGCAGGTGTTTTTACCGAGGTATTCAGAACCACACAATGTTTTGACTAATCCTCGTTGGTGCCCCTATACAAAGGGTAGCCCACACGAGGGTTGTTGGGGGCTTGTTCTCAAGTGCTAAGAGTTAAGAACAAGGCAACACAGAAAATGTTAAATATTAAGGTCCTTCGTCCTCCACTTCATTATATCCCTTCGGGACATAAGGAACTTCGAACGAAGGTTACGAAGGACGCACCTTCGTAAACATAATAACGTAGGATGAAGCATTCATATAAATCATGAGGTATAAAATGGACATTCGAATATTAACATAGAATCATTTCCATTTCTATTAATACGAATGAATATAAATGACAGATGTACCTTCGGTCTTGAGGAAGGCAAGAGTACAGGTGTGATGTGAAGGCAAATGACAGGTTCGCGTGAACAGTACAGAGGTACTGTTCATCTATTTATAGGCACAGGTCGCAGCCTGTGACAAATTACAATTATGCCCCTTACAAATGTTTACAACGTTGACTCAGACCTATATGTATAAAAAGGTCATTCTATCTCTATGTCGGTTTAAAACGCCGAAGGTCCATGAAAAGGAACCTTCGGCCATCTCTTGGAGACGACTTCAGCCGAAGCTGCTTCTTCGTGTGAGACCTTCGGCGCGCCGAAGCACGACCCCAACAGTAGCCCCTTTCGCGGTGCTAGATCGTTTTTCGTAACGAGCTTGACCCGTGAAAAAAGCCTCTTCAGCTTCGGGAAGCCGAAGGTCCAAAAAACACCTTCCCGGAGCTCGTTGCGGAGAAACGATCCGGCTTCCGAGCGCGTGCCAGGCCCACCTTGCAGAGTTACTGTTTGATCCTTGCGGTCCACTGCACAGCGAGTACAAGTGACCGCCCGTATGGTGTAAAAATCCTGCCGCTTCGCCTTCTTACCTGCTGCACTATATAAACAAACGGGTAGGTGTGAAGTTACCACAGCATTCATTGCTATTTGCACTGTTTTGCTGCCAAAATTTTCGACCGTATCCGAAGCTTGACTCTCAGAATCGAACGAAGATCCGTCTCGACGCTTGCTTCGTCAGGAAGGAGAGCTTCGGAGAAAAGAAAAAAAGAAAATAGTTTCTGACTTCCCTAAACTCAGAATCACATGGCACGAGTGCGATCTACTGCCAAAGTTGCACGTGAGGGAGACGAAGCCGAAGGTTCGGACACTGTGCCCATCTCCGAAGCGATGCAGCGCTCCGGTCTAGTGACTGCGGAAGAAAGGCCTGCTGCCGAAGCAAACCCGACAACAGCCGAAGAAGAAGAAGAAAACATTGATGGAACTGACTCCGAAGATGACTACCACATTGCCATGCCCAGCAAGCCCAGTCACCTGGATTTTGGAAAATCAACTGTTTCAAAAGCTGATCTTTCGAAGATGGTGAAAGCTGGTTATTTCAATGAAGATCAGAAGAAGCTACTCCGCTTCGGGGGAGAAGAAACCACCCCGAAGCCAGGGAAGGATGAGATTGTTATCTTCAAAAGCTTTTTAAAGGCTGGGCTGAGATTTCCTCTGCACAATATTATTGCAGAGATATTGAGGAGGTTTGGTATCTACTTTCATCAATTGACTCCTAACGCCATCGTTAGGCTCAATGTTTATATCTGGGCCCTTCGAAGCCAGGCCGTGGAACCGTTTGCTGACAGCTTCTGCCGAGTTCACGAATTACACTACCAAACAAAGGCCAGAAAAGATGGGCTACATGATAATTTCGGTTGCTATAATTTTGCCTACCGGAAGACAACAAAATGTCCTGTCATCAGCTACCGAAGCAAATGGCCAGCAGGCTGGAAATCTGAGTGGTTCTATGTGAAAGTTGACGAAGACAGAGAAAAATTGGTACAAAGCCCTTTGGAGTTGATCTTCGGAGAGACGAGGCCCCGATGCCGCATCGGCGATCTAAAAGGTCCCACCTGGGCTGCTCTGGGTGAATTTGAAATCATTTCAAAACATATTGGCACCAGGGATCTAGTTCAGGAATTTTTGGCATTCAGAGTTTTCCCTACTCTAAAAGAGTGGGAAATGCCGAAGCTGAAGGGAGAAAAGAAGAAGGGGGAGCTGGTCCGTCTGCCCTATCACTTTAAATTCAAGAAGTACTTTAAGAAACCCTGCAAAGAGTGGTTAGACACAGTTGAGACAATGTGCAATGAAATCTTGGGAAATTACTCCAAAAAAGAGGATCAATTAATGACAGCGGCCTTCGGCGCCCGACCGAAGCAAAGGCTGAACCGAGTATTCGATGCCCTGGGCTTCGAGTACCCAGACTATGAGCAGTTGAACAAGGGTGCCGAGGGCCACAAAAGAAAAAGAGTGGCCGAAAGTCTGACCAAGGATGAAGAGCAACCAGCAGCAGAGAAGAAGATTCCCAAGAAAAGGAAAATATCAACTCCGAAACGGAAAATATCCGAAGAAGAGGGGACCCGCACACCACCTTCTACCAGCGACGTGGAAGAAATTTTAAAGGTAATGACTGAACCCATGCCCGCGAAGCTAAGTCCATTAGGGCTCCAACTGACGAAGCTTTTTCAAAAGGTGGACGAGCCGGATCAGACGAAGATAAGCAAACCCAAGCGGCAAAGAATCATTACGGTAACTGAAGTTATCGATAAGACGCCGCCAAGGGCGTCAGTTCAGAAAACAGCAGCTGCCGAAAGCACCAAGAACGTCGAAGTCACAGCTTCGGAGGTCGCGGCTACCGAAGCCGCTACAGCCGAAGATGTTAATTTAGACACAACCATTGAGGATATTAACAAAATTTTGGAAGACATAGATGCAGAAGAAGCTGGTGTTGCTACTGAAAAATCCATGGCCACAGTGCCTGAAAAAGGAAAAGAAATAGCCGAAGATACTTCGGATGACGAAGCCTACTCCTTTCAGAATTTAATTGGACAAAAACTGACGAAGGACGAAATAGAAGAACTTAAAGACTATGCCAAATCTTGCGGCTACAAGTCAGGTGCCCTCCTATTTGGAGGCGTAGACGATCAAAAACTAGGCTGCATTCGAGACCAGACTGGTGCTAAGGTAATCGGTACTCTATCAAAGAGTATCGGTTTTCCGAAGCTAGAGACAGACATCAGCCGCTACCGACGACAACATATCGTCGGCAGCTTATTTTATTCTAACTTCAGGGTAAACAACCTTTTCTCTGGTTTTTATTGCTGTTAACAATGAAAATATTACTAACATAAGTTGTTTCTGTACAGAGCATGCTACTGAGCAAAGCTCTGAAGATGCAACAAGACTTGGAGGACAAAAAGCACGAAGCTATAATTGAAAACTTAGAAAGCAAAATAAAAGAGCAATCTGCCATCATTGAAAAGAAAGACTTCGAGCTCCAATCGACCGAAGGCTTACTGGCTGAGACTGAGGCTAAATTATCAGAGTTGAATTCGAAGCTTATCAATCAATCAAAACAATTCGATCAGGAGAAGCTAGAACTGAATTCGAAGCTTAAAGCCGAAGTCCAGACCAGCTTAGAGTTGAAGAAAACATTAACAAGCCTTCAAGACAAATGCTTGAACTTTGGCAATAATTGCATTGGACGATTAAAGAAGATATTTTACTCTGTTGGAGCCAGCAGCGGGAAATTTACCCCTTCAGCGGAAAATTTACCCCAGGCCTTCGATCATATTGAAGCTGAAATCGAAGAGCTTGACGAAGTTATAGCCGGGCACGGCGACTTCTGTGCCTGGGTAGCTTCTCGGGGTACCGCTGCTGCATTTCTGAAGGCCGGCTGCGAACATGGAAAAATTGTCAACAGGCCCAACTTCACCTTATCTCCATCAATCCTGGATGATATGCCTGACCTTGCCCGAAGTATCTCCAATAGATTTATAAAAATGATATGGACAAAAGGCGGGCGGGAGAAGGCTGGAGACGAAGCCCGAAGTCATCTTGAACCAGTAAGAAATGATATTTTGTACTTACCTTTTCCTTTTAGGCTTGATTTTTACTTACGATTCCTTGATTCATGTAGGATGACGAAGGTGAAGATGATGCCTAAGATATGTCGCCGAAGCTGTTGCCGAAGCTGAAGCTTAATGAAGATTAGTAGAAGTGTGCTATAGAAAAACTCAGGATATTTTTGTAACAACTCTTGTGAATAGAATTAAACTGTTCTTCAAGGAACTTTGTACATACCTTGTAATATATTCTTACCCTTTGATTGAGGCGCTTAGATGTGGACGAAATCAGTATTTTGAGCCGAAGGCGAAAAAACACCTTCCCTTCTTTTCGTACACAACGAAGCATAAAAACAATTCTTCTTTTTGCCGAGCAACGAAGCTTTTCTCTTTTGTACACAACATAGCGTAACAAATCATAAAAAACCACTTCTCCGAAGCTTTTCTTTTTGCCGAAGCAACCACTTGGGAACACAAATGCTATGAATGAATGCTTATGCATGCAAATGCCATGATGTGATGTAATGTGCGAATGAATGTCCGAAGCGTATGTCCGAAGCCACATTGTCAGCCGTTACTTCCTTAGAATCAACCACACATTAGCTCTGCATTCCCTTAGGAACGACTTCGGAGCCTCTTCGCCTTTTACTTAGGCAATATCAGCGTTGACTTTTCGCTGTAAGCTCTGCATCCCCTTAGGGACGTCTTTGGAGCTTCTTCGCCTTTTACTTAGACGGTATAAGCTCTGCATTCCCTTGGGAACGACTTTGGAGCTTCTTCGCCTTTTACTTTCGGCGGAATCAGCGTTGACTTTTCGCTGTGAGCTCTGCATCCCCTTAGGGACGTCTTCGGAGCCCCTTTTTTTTCTCTTTTTCAGTTTCGGCACTCGATGGTGCGCTCTCAGCTTTTACATTTACATTCTTTGGGGGATTTTGCTCTTATAAAACTAAAAAGGAAAATTACATATGATGGCCCCATTAAAAACCTTTCTCCCCCTTTAGAAAGGAAAAGGGTGCCATAAAAAAGAAAAGAAAAGACAAAATTACATCAAGTTATACATAAAACCGCCGAAGCTCATCCGCATTCCAAGATCTTGGAATTTCATTGCCATCCATGTCCTTCAGTCTGTACGAACCAGGCCTTGACGAAGATGCTACTAAGAAAGGCCCTTCCCATTTCAGTTGCAACTTGCCCACTGTATCCGGGTTGGCCACTCTCCGAAGCACCAAATGTCCTGGCTCAATATTTTTTAGCCGGACTTTTCTATCTCGCCATTTGATTGTTTCAGCCTGGTATTTGTTGATATTTTCCACGGCCTGAAGCCTGATCCCTTCTAAGGCATCTTTTTCCACAAGACAAGTATCTTCGGCACCTGATTCTGCCGAAGCTACCACTCTTATTGATCCAGCTTTAGCTTCTTCTGGAGTTATTGCTTCGTCACCGAATAATAACTTGAATGGGGTAAAGCCTGTAGACCTTGATGTTGTTGTATTGTGGCTCCACACTACTTTAGTCAACTGTTCTGGCCATTTTCCCCTTGGTTGATTAAAAATTAGCTTCATTATTCCTGTCATTATGATTCCGTTGGCCCTTTCAACAAGCCCATTTGACTCCGGATGCCTGACTGATGCAAAGTGGATCTTCGTGCCAATTTGGTCACAGAAGTTTCTGAAATCTTCGGAGTCGAACTGTGTTCCATTATCTACAGTGATGGCCTTCGGCACTCCGAAGCGACAGACAATATTCTGCCAGAAAAATTTTTGGACAGTGGCCGAAGTTATTGTGGCTAATGGCTTCGCCTCAATCCACTTGGAAAAATACTCCACAGCCACTATAACATATTTCAGATTGCCTTGAGCCGGTGGTAATGGTCCCAGTAAATCGAGGCCCCACCTTTGCAAAGGCCAGATGGGTTGTATCAGCTGTGTCAAAGACGAAGGTTGTTTTTGATCTCTTGCACATTTTTGACAACCTTCGCACTTTTGAACTAACTCCGCTGCATCCGAAGCTGCCTTCGGCCAATAAAATCCTTGGCGGAACACTTTTCCAAGTAACGGCCTGGATCCGATGTGGGATCCGCACAGGCCTGCATGTATCTCCTTCATCAACTCTATACCTTCGGCCCTAGACAAGCACTTGAGCAGCGGGGCACAAACTCCACGCTTGTATAACTCCCCTTCTATCATGACATAAGGTCGAGCTCTTGCCTCTATCCTTTTATTATAAGCTTCGTCATCTGATAAGAAGTTTCCCTGAAGGTAAGAGATTATTTCAGTTCTCCAATCCTCACTGTACACAGGAGAAATGTTAAGGACTGCTCTTTCAAGTAGCTCCACTGAAGGTGCCTTTATTGTTTCGAAGAACACATCCGAAGGTAGCGGCAGCCCCTGTGCTGCGGACTTGGCTAACAAATCAGCATGCTCATTTTGTCCTCGAGGGATATTTTTAACAGAAAATCCTTCGAAGGAAGCTTCGATCCTTCGGACCATATCTAGGTATTTTTCAAGCTTCGGGTCTTTAACCTTGCAACTTTTGTCAATATGACCCGAAACAACCTGAGAATCAGTTTTAAGGATCACCCTTCTGATCCCCATTGCCTTTAGTTTCCGAAGACCCAGGAGCAAGGCTTCGTACTCAGCGATATTATTTGTGCAGCTGAAGTCAAGTCTTGCTGCATAGCAAGTTTTAACCTTGGACGGAGAGACCAACACAGCAGCTGCACCTGCTCCGAAGGTTCCCCAAGAGCCATCACAAAACACTGTCCATGCTTCGGCATCTTTATTCGCTTCTTCGTCCTGAGCCCCTGGCGTCCAGTCGGCAATGAAATCTGCCAATGCTTGAGACTGAATTGAGGATCTATGCACATAATCAATGTAAAATTCATTAAGTTCCGCAACCCATTTTCCAATACGCCCGGTAGCTTCTCTATTCCTCATGATGTCCTTCAACGGCTGCGAAGAAGGAACAATAATGTTGAATGCCTGAAAGTAATGCCGAAGCTTCCTGGATGCCATTAAAACGGCATACAACACCTTCTCCAGCTCTGTATAATTTTTCTTTGAGACACTGAGGACCTCAGACACAAAATATACTGGGACCTGCTTCTTAACTTGGCCATCAAACTTCTCCTGGACAAGCGCCGCACTTACTGCTGAGTGCGAAGCTGCCACATACAACAACAGAGGAGCCCCTGGCATTGGTGGAGTTAATGTTGTGAGATCTATTAAGTATTGCTTCAGCTCTTCGAAGGCTTTTTGCTGACTTGGGCCCCATTGAAAGACTTCAGCTGACTTCAGCACCTCGAAGAATGGTAAGTTTCTTTCTGCTGATCTGGATATAAATCTGTTGAGAGATGCCAGCCTTCCTGTCAATCTTTGGGCCCCCTTTCTTGTGGTTGGTGGCTCCATTCGAAGTATAGCTTCGATTTTATTTGGATTAGCTTCGATTCCCTTTGTTGAAACCAAGCATCCAAGAAATTTGCCCTTCTTCACTCCGAAGACACATTTTTCTGGATTCAGCTTCAGACCAGCCTGTCTGAAGCTGGCGAAGGTCTCCTGCAGATCAGCAATATGATTTTCTTGCTTCGTGCTTTTTACAATGATGTCATCGACATAAGTCAGCACATTTCTGCCTATCTGAGATTGGAGAACCTTCGCAGTCATTCTGCTAAAACTCCCTCCAGCATTCTTGAGCCCCTCAGGCATCCGAAGATAGCAATATGTACCACTTGGGGTGATGAAACTAGTCTTCGGCTCATCTTCCTTCTTCATCCAGATTTGATGATAGCCTGAGTAGCAGTCCAAGAGACTCATGAGCTCCGAAGAAGCTGCTGCATCAACTAAAGAGTCTATCCTTGGCAGCGGGAATTCATCCTTCGGACAAGCCTTGTTGAGATCTGTGAAATCAATACACATTCTCCACTTGCCATTGGCCTTCTTCACCATGACGGTGTTAGCTAACCACTCTGGATACTTCACTTCTCTGATAACTCCTGCACTGAGGAGTCTTTTTACTTCATTGCGAGCCCCTTCGGCCTTGTCATCAGACATTTTCTGAAGCCTCTGCTTTCGGGGTCTGAAGGATGGGTCAACATTGAGCGAATGTTCAATAACATCCCGATTCACTCCACAAAGATCATTGGCTGACCATGCAAAAACATCTTTGTTGTTGAATAAAAACCTTATCAAGGTTTTCTCCTGGTCTTCAGATAATTGCGAGCCCAACAGCACCTTCTGCTCTGCTATGTCTTCACACAATAACATGGGCTTCGGCTGGTCTGCTGAAGCTGCCTTCTCCCTCCTGAATTTGTACTGTTCACAAGCTTCAGCTCCATCTATGTTATGGATTGCCTTAGAGTCGGTCCAGCTTCCTTCGGCCCTTCTAGCAGCTTCCTGGCTTCCATGAATAGCAATAGGTCCTTGGTCCGAAGGTATCTTCATGCAGAGATAAGCTGGGTGAAGGATTGCTTCGAAGGCATTAAGAGTACCACGGCCGATGATAGCATTGTAAGGATACTCCATGTCAACAATATCAAACACAATTTGCTCAGTCCTTGTGTTGTTGACAAATCCGAAGGTTACCGGCATGGTAATCTTCCCAAGTGCCACAATCTGCCGCCCTCCGAAGCCACAAAGAGGGTGCGTAGCATCATGAATCTTGTCTTCGGACTCTTGCATTTGTCTGAAGGCTTTAGCAAATATAATGTCAGCTGCACTGCCTGTATCAACTAGGACATTGTGGACCAGAAATCCTTTGATCACGCAAGAAATAACCATAGCATCATTGTGAGGATAATCCTTAAGCTGAAGGTCTTCCTGAGAGAAGGTAATTGGAATATGAGACCATTTTGACTTGATGAAAGGTCCCTGTACTCCAACATGCTGCACCCTTCTCTGAGCCTCCTTCTTCTGCTTCTTGTTAGCCGGCTCTGAGCAAGAACCGCCTGTTATCGGGAGCACCAGCTTCGAAGCCGAAGCAGCTCCAGCTTGATTGTTGAACGAAGCCATCAGCTCAGAAAAGTGGAAGTGAGTTCACCGGAGGTGGGCGCCAATGTTGGGGGCTTGTTCTCAAGTGCTAAGAGTTAAGAACAAGGCAACACAGAAAATGTTAAATATTAAGGTCCTTCGTCCTCCACTTCATTATATCCCTTCGGGACATAAGGAACTTCGGACGAAGGTTACGAAGGACGCACCTTCGTAAACATAATAACGTAGGATGAAGCATTCATATAAATCATGAGGTATAAAATGGACATTCGAATATTAACATAGAATCATTTCCATTTCTATTAATACGAATGAATATAAATGACAGATGTACCTTCGGTCTTGAGGAAGGCAAGAGTACAGGTGTGATGTGAAGGCAAATGACAGGTTCGCGTGAACAGTACAGAGGTACTGTTCATCTATTTATAGGCACAGGTCGCAGCCTGTGACAAATTACAATTATGCCCCTTACAAATGTTTACAACGTTGACTCAGACCTATATGTATAAAAAGGTCATTCTATCTCTATGTCGGTTTAAAACGCCGAAGGTCCATGAAAAGGAACCTTCGGCCATCTCTTGGAGACGACTTCAGCCGAAGCTGCTTCTTCGTGTGAGACCTTCGGCGCGCCGAAGCACGACCCCAACAAGGGTCAAGCAGCTCGGTCGAGTAACTCGGTAGAGAGCCACGGGCCTTGTCCAGCGCTCAAGTGGTGATCCATTTCTGGCTCCTCTCGGACGCTCCCTGCCGTCTCCACTATCGAGCTTCCGGCCGAAACGCCGCGGGCCTCGTTCCCTCCTATACACGGTGGCGGCCGTGACACAAACGCAGTTGTCACGGTCTCGCAAGACTCTCGCCCCGCTCGATACAATTATAACGGCTCGCAGAAGAGCCGAGGGGTTGTGCTTTTTCTAAATTCACTCAACTAACTAGGATTCACTTAAAGCAAGCGCTAATGCGGTCTAGCTAACATAAACACTTCACAAAGCACCTACGCTAATCACCAAGTGATTCTATTAAGCACTTGGGTGTTTGAGCACTTGAAAATGTCTATAATATGCTTTAGAATGTTGCTTGGGCTTCCCTGTTTGCGAGTGCACCGGACTGTCCGATGCGCCATCGAACAGTGCACAGTACCGGATCTGATTGACAGTTTCCTTCTCTGGAAGAGCTAGCCGTTGGTGCACCGGACAGGTTACTATTCACTGGCCTATGCACCGGACATGTTACTATTCACTGTCCTATGCACTGGACAGAGTAACTATTCACTGCCTTGTGCACCGGACAGAGTAACTATTCACTGCCCTGTGCACCGGACATGTTACTATTCACTGTCCTATGCACCGGACAATTACTATTTACTGTCCTATGCACCAGCCAACAACACACTAAGTGCTTTTTCCTCCATTCTTTCTCTGTTTGACTTCAACTTTTGGGAGGATTTTCTTGAGACTTAAACAAACACATTTAGAGTATAATCCAGTTGATTTAGTCCTAGAAACTTACCTCTTTCTTGTTCTTCTCCTAGCTTTTCTGTTTCTCCTTAAGCAGAGATCAGAATGACACTTTCTCTACAGAAAGAGTTAGAGAGCAAACCAAAGCACCAAACTTGTAGTAAGAGGTGTATGCAAAATGGTTGAACACTCAAACCTTACATACTTAACCTTTTTCATCGTTTACCCAATTTGGCATGTTTGAGGTCGATGTTGGACTCTAAACCATCAAGTCAACTTGACTTGATCTAGATTGACATATCTGAGCTCCAACCCTCTTGTTCACTTCCCGAGCTTGATCTTGAGCCTTATGACTTACACCACATAACTGTAGATGTTACCTCATTGGTTGTAAGTCATGTCCTTATGTAGTGATCCTTGATGCACCATAACTCTTCTTAACTCGATCAACCTTGACTTTGCAAGTCTTCTTCTGCACCCCTGGCTTTGGGTTCCTGGTCTCCTTGACCTTCTCCCGTGCACTCGATACCTTGAAGCTCTTCTTGCCTCCATCCTTAGCTTGATCGGTTGTCTCTGAGTTATGCACATCGAGTCTCACTTAAGCAATGTACATCTTACTTGTTATGTCCATTATCTATAGATAATCTAGTCTTTGGACCATCACGCTTGTTCACTTGTGTTGAACCCTGTTAGCTTTGCATTAAGCACCTGTTCAACACTTAGCACACTTGTTAGTCCTTTAATTGGGTTATCATCCAAACACCAAAACCCACAAGAGAGCTTTTAGGAGTCTCTCCCGGGAGTGAGATCCAGGCGCCGTCGATGAACTCCACCGCCCCTGCGCACGCGCGGACCGTTCGGCTCGTCAGGCAAGAACCCTAGCCTCTGCGCTAGGTCGCGGACCATTCGGCCCCTGGTCGTAGACCATCCGCGTCTCCGTAGAGACCACCACCGCCAGTTCTCATCGCAATGATTGACATCTGGATCGGCGCCAACAAGTATATTATTATATGAAGACTCTAGGAACTGTTACACTTCTCTTTTGTTGGAGACAAAACATCTAGAAAAATAGATAGAGACGCTCGATCCATCTCCTAAACTCTTTAACCAAACACACTTTTTCGTCCATTTATACAAGCAGAAAGCATAAAGCTAAAAATAGATAAGGTGCTCGAAAAATTATGGTATGCAAAAATAGTTGCTTTGATTTCATTCATCATATGCAAAGACAAGTGATTGCAAATCGATAGTAGCTGGATTTGTGATGAATTTTTAATACATACGTCGTGTCTTATAGCTGTAGCTCGTGCAGAGTACAATTTGATGGAGGTATGTAGCTTCAAATCGATAGTAGCTCGTGCAGAGTACCTTTCAATTACGTAATAGTTAAGCAAGAATGGTTGTAAGCAGTGGCGGACCTATAGGGTATGCTAGGTGGGCCGTGGCATACCCCATAGAATCTAGCCCACCTATACATATAGGTCTATTTGCAGCCCATTAAACCAGTAGAATACGTAAATACGACGACGACTGTTCGTCTGTTCCGCTTCCGCCGTTCCGCCTTCCACGTGACTTCAACTATGACTACAACATGCTGCGATCAGTGATCTGCATCTGTCGTCAGGCCTCTAGCGTCTGCGCTTCTACGTTCTTCGAGTGGGAGTGGCCGGTGGCCGGTGGCCGTCTGCTTGGTCGACGCGGTGATGCCTTGACAGCCGTCAGCCAGAGCCGAGCAGCGCCACAACAAGGCAACGAGCGATCCTCTTCTCTCACCTGATCCTGATGTCCAGACCTGATCGCTTGACGCACGATGCCCCTAAACTAGTGAATCAATGATCTAGAGGTTCGTAAGTTTTGATAGTTTAATAATTCATTCATTCATCAAATTGCAAATTAAATAATTAATATGGATTACACTTTTGCAGATTTGCCCCCTTGCAGATGTAGGCTGATTAGTGATTACACGCATACCTCATAGAAATAGAAGGTAACCCTAATTCATTCCCTCATCAACAGTGGCCACTCAAAATCAGGTTGCAGCTATGTGCTAATTTTGCATTTTTATTGCAGTCATACTTCGAAAACAAAAATAGCTCCTAAATTATTCTAGCATATAGAGTATTTCATTGAGTGTTAATCATCACCTATTTTGTTTTGTAGAATTATTGAATTATGCCCATCCAAAGTTACCCTATTAATGATCAAGATGTAATTCGTAGATGATATATTCTTAAAGGTCCATTCCAACCATATGCACATGAATTTCCAAAAAGAAAAATAGGAAAGAGATATCATTAATTCAATTTCGTTTGGTTTCATAAACATCATTGGCTTGAATATAGTATCAAGAAGGATTCTGTATTTTGCTTTATATGCTATTTGTTCAAAGACAACAAATGTAAGAGCAAGGGGGCAGATGCATTTATTACAGATGGTTGGAGAAATTGAAATATAGGAGAGAAGGCACTTTTGAAATATGTGGGTTCTAGTGCGCACAATGCAGCTCAAGAGAGGTATAGTGGCTTCGTGAATCCTGAGGCAGCAATTGATTATCACATTGATAAGTGGAGTAAAGAGGATCTTCGTCTTTATAAGATCAGATTGACTTATTCACTTAGGTGTTTGAAGTTTCTATTGCGTCAAGGATTGACATTTCGTGGACATGATGAGAGTGAAGAGTCTAACAACAGAGGCAACTTTCTTGAAATTTTGAAATTTCTTGCATCAAACAGTGAAGAGGTGAAGAAATATGTTTTGGAGAATGCTCTAGGTAACTGTACCTTAACTAGCCCAAAGATAAAAAAGCAGATTATTCATTGTTGTACCGTAGAAACTAGAAAGAAAATAATTAAAGAACTTGGTGAAGAACCCTATGCAATTTTAGCTGATGAGTCTAGTGATATATCATATAAAGAACAACTAGCTCTTTGCTTGTGTTATGTTGATAAATTGGGAAGGCCATGTGAGCGACTTATTGGAGTTATCCCTGTAGATGATACTAGTTCTTTGTCACTTAAGGAAGCAATTGAACCTCTTCTTGTTAGCCATGGTTTGACTATGGCTCAAATCCGAGGCCGAGGTTATGATGGAGCCAGCAACATGAAAGGAGAGATAAAAGGGCTGAAAACATTGATAATGAAAGAGTCACCTTTTGCTTATTATATACATTGCTTTGCACATCAACTACAACTAGTTCTTATTGCTGTTGCTAAGGGGAATACCGATTGTGTGACATTTTTTGATCAAATAACTCTCTTGCTAAATATTGTTGGAGTTTCTGGTAAGCGCCATGGTATGCTTCGAAATGCTAGGCTTGAGAATATCAGAATAGCACTAGATTGCGGTGAACTTGAAACTAGGACTGGATTAAATCAAGAGATGGGGTTGCCTAGGCTTGGTGAGACTCGTTGGGGCTCTCATTACAAAATTGTTTGTAGCATCATTTCTATGTACCCCACAATTCGTGACGTACTCATCGCTCTGGCGGATGATATTTCACATAAGGGTGATTGGACAAAAATTCATTTTATTCTTGGAGCATTTGAGTCCTTTGAGTTTGTTTTCTTTGCACAATTAATGTTTGTTATTCTTGGATACACAAATGAATTATCTGAGTGTTTGCAAAGAAGGGAGCAAGATACCACCAATGCAATCTCACTTGTTAATGTGGCAAAGAGCAGAATGCAAGAATTGAGGTCTAATGGTTGGGATCAATTCCTACAAAGGGTTACTTTGTTTTGCAATGAATATGGCGTCCAAGTTCCTGCTATGGAGGATAGTTATGTGCCTTATGTAAAATTAGCATGATATGCTTGAAATAAACAAATGATGGTCACTTCAGAAGAGAAATATATATTGGTGTCATTGATCAAATTAGTCAAGAGCTTGATAACCGGTTTGATGAGGTCAATATGAAGTTGCTTTCTTGTATGTCAGCCTTAGATCCTTCTGATTCATTTGCTTCCTTTGATGCGCAGAAGATACGAATACTAGCTGAATTTTACCCTAATGACATATTTGGGAATGATTTGCTGAAACTTGAGTTGCAGCTTAATAATTATATTGATGCAATGAGGCAAGATGATAACTTCAAAGGCCTTCATTGTCTTGTTGACCTGTCAGTTAAGCTTGTTGAAAAAAGCGGCATACCGTGTTTGATATGGTTTTCTTGCTTCTCAATTTGATATTACTTCTGTCGGTGGCAACAAGTGTTGAGAGGGCATTTTCTGCAATGTCTTTGGTCAAAACTAAGTTAAGAAATAAGATGGGTGATAGTCTTTTGGACGATTGTCTAGTCACATTCATCGAACGGGATCTTTTCTTCAAATTCGATGAAGATGATATAATTGAGACCTTTATGGCTTTTAGAAAGCGTCGGCCGAACAAATAGTATGGTAATTATCTTTCAAACATTGTTTCTTGCAAATTTCGTATTTCATATGTTTAGGCTCTAGTGTAATCTACTTCAAAATTTCATGTTAATTATTAAGTTTTATGATGCATCATTTTGTTTTATCTTTGCTTGTCAAATTTTATGGTGCATTTTAAGATATTTACTAAATTATATATGAGTTAGAATAAATAGTGTAAAAATTATTATGGTATACCTTGGCCAAAATCCTAGGTCCGCCACTAGTTGTACGTATGAAAAAATGCGTGGAAATCGGGCACAGTGCCCATATATATATATATATATATAGTTTATCTATTAAGAGCCCTGAGCTCTATATAACTGTGGAGAGCCCTGACCACCAACACCAACAAATCTGTTTAAGCCCACGTCCGCTCACTATTTATGCCAACGAACCAATGTAGCGTAAACAGAAAACCAATTTAGCGTAAACAGAGTAACTCCCTCGACCCCACGTTCCAGAAAAAGCAGATTAGGCCCACTTTCCACGCGGTCAACCACTACTGCCATAGTCAAAACATGTTTACGCTATTTCAATCCACTGTTTATGCAACAATATCGATTTAGCGTAAATACCTCATCTAGACCCACGTTCTAGAAATACCCGTTTAGGCCCACTTTCCACTCGGTCAAACAGTTCTATACCCTAACTCTCCGCACGGTCAACTTTCCTCGCCGGCTCGCCACGATTCTTCAGGCGTCGCTAGGGCGATTCGCCTTCCTCCCCTCCCGCCAGAGCGATTCACCTTCCTCCGCCCCCGCTCGCCCTCAACCCTAATCGGTGCCGCTGTTGTCAGTGTCGTGGAGCCGCCCGCCGCTGACAATCCTCCGCCCACGCGTCACATTGTTCTTCTACACGCTCGCCGACGGTTGTCCGGCTTCCCAAGGTGCTCGAGTTCCTTTGTAATTTTTATGCATACACTGCTACTTCCTAATCTCCCCATTCATCTGCTCCATTTTCTTATGCATCGTGTGCCGTATTTGTGCGACGTTAATCTCTGCGCTGTATTCCAGGTGCCCAACTCCATCAACCTCTGTCGGATTTTCTGGCCATCGATGACAAAGAAATCACAGGTGATATATTTACGCTAAATTATTTTTTTGTTTAATGCATAAATGTTTTTTGTTTGTCGAGATATGAATGTTTATTCTAGTACTGTATAAATATTTATTTTTGTTTTGTTTATTTTTGTTTGTCCAAACCCATCAGATCTAGTTCAATTTTTTTGCTTCACATCTAGCAGTTCAAACCCATCAGATCCAGTTACATCGTATTCATCATTGTGTGTTTCCTTGACTTGCAAATTTGTATTACAATTGGGTACATTTTCTTTATCATCATTGTGTGCCTGCAGAAATTGTATTGTAAAAATCCAGTGATCTCTTTGGAACATCAATTTTCAAAATAAAAAAAAATAATACCAAACATTGATAATAACAGTGTGGGAATTATACTAATATTTGCCCAAAAGCTTTAGCTCTGCTGGTATTTTTTGTAATCTCTACCCTTTTCTATAACCTTGTTAATGTGATGGATGCAAATATTTATGACCTGAAACTCAAAACTGCATTCGGCCTTTTATTTGAACCCAACAAACCAATCTTGAAAACTGCATTGCAGTGTTCACGGCGCAGCACATTAATGTTTTCATATTATGCATATACAAAATGTAACCAGGATACCAGAGAGATGATGATGAGCCCAAGGTACTTGGATCAGTTTTAGCAGCTAGCAAGTTATTTTAGTCAATCCAAACAGGCTTAGCATGACAAACACCCCATATGCATATGATTCGCTAGATCATTTTTGGCGCCTCGTGGATTTGTGTGCATGATAGGTATTCGAAGATAAATGTTTTCAGTTATTGGAAATGTGTGTCTCTCAGGGCCTTAGCAAAGCTATATAGCAAGTGGCTTCAGTCAAACATAATAAGTAGGAAAACCATAACAACATGCATGTTGCCAAGTGGGTATTAGTAAGGGATAGCATGTTTTCTTACTGGCGTCTTAGCAGGCACGTTAAGATCTATTCACGCTAAATTGGTGATCTACTTACGCTAAATTGCTTTTTTGTTTACTGCATAAATGTATATTTTTGTTGTCGGGATATGAATGTTTATTCTAGTACTGTATAAATGTTTATTTTGTTGCTTAGTCACTACTACTACTACTGCATAACTGTTTATTTTGCTGGTTAAATATTGTTTTAGATGAACATTCTGTTGGTATGCATAGATGTATATGGCAATTTCTACAATGCAATGATACGACTTTTTTGATGTTTTGTTCACTTACCATCTATGTTGGTAGGGCCATATAACACAATTGATGTGAATTATACATACCTTTATGAAGTAGTGGTTGATATTTTGATGTGGAAACAAGTGTGCTGCTCATGACTTTGTGCTACTATATATTATTCAGATAAACTGGAATGTAATTCACTTTTTATATACTTACTGGATCATATTTTTCACATAAATATGGTCATCAATCATGTCCAAATTGCAACAATAAATTTTTGAACTTCTGGTTGCATGTTTTGTCATGTATAAATGTTTATGTTGCTGCTTATTAACTGCTACTACTGCATAAATATATATTTTTCTGAGTAAATACTGTTTTAGATTAACAGTCTGTTGGTTTGCATATATGTATATGACATTTATGTTGTTAGGGTCATATAACACAATTGATGAATTATAATGTGTATGACTGTGTCGAGTGTTCAATTAGTTCGTATAATCATTAGTGTATATGTTGATGTAACTCAATAAAGCACATATGTTTTACATTGTTCCTTTGCAGGCTGCTGCTTCAATAATGCGGAAGGTTGATCGACCCCCAACCAATCCAAAGCGTTTAATCATTGAGTCAAGTCAAGAATGTTTCAGTGTTGACATTTCGCGCTCGACTGACATTGGAGACCCTACAAATACGCGGTCTGATGGTGATCCTCCGCAGCATAGAAAGAGGGGTGTTCCAGCCGATGCTAAAAAGATTCCTATGCCTAATGTGGATGATGATGACTTTGAGCCACCAAAAAAGAAGTGCCATATCTCAATGGATGCCCCAAATAAGACGCAGGTGAGTTTACAACATTGCAGAAATTAATCGTTTCCAATATTTTAATCATGCATCTAATCACAATACATACCTTATGTGCTGAAAGATATAGCTTTCTACATTACCTTAGCTCATAATCCAAAATAGTCACAGGCCAAGGAACTTTGTATAAATAAGAATGCATAAATTGTGATATTTAAGTATTAACATATTTATCCATCTATCTACCTTTTCATTACAGAGACTCAACATCAGATGCAACCCAGGAGATGCTCTTGCGTCCATTTAGATATTGAATGAAAGGCAACATCAAGCTATAGTCAGAAAAGGATTCTCTAGTATTCTTGACATGACTATTGATGCAAATGGATGTCGAACACTTCTTTGTTGGCTCATGCAGAAGCTAGACCCCAGAGACATGTCTCTTCGTATTGGTCCAGACAAAGAACTCAAAATCACCAAGCAGATTGTCCATCAGATATTGGGTCTTCCAAATTTGGGTGGTGGAAAGCCACTTAATATTGATGAAGCGAACGCTACGGCAACACTTCGGGCCTCCTTGAATATTAGCAAGGATGAATTTGTTATTTCAAAGCTCCAGGACAGATTGAGGCTAGGCCAGGATGATGATCTTTCTATCAGATGTTTTTTTATTCTCTTCAACCGGCTGCTATTCCCAACAGCTAGCTGGTCTATTTCTTACAATTAGGTTCTACTTACAGAAGAAATGGAGCGGTTCCCTCAAATTGATTGGTGCCATCTAATTTTTAGTGACTTATGTGAGGCTGCACAGAAATGGCACAACAGGAGCATTAACAATGTGTCGGCGACGATATATGGTTGTTCCATCGTTGTTCTTGTAAGTTTCATGATTAATTTGGCAAATCTTTTATTAGATTAATCAATTGCAATTTGAAAATATATACATATATTATGTGTTTACGTTCATTTGTATATGACTCTCATGATATATATATATATGTTATGTAGCTGTATTATTTGGATCATTTGCACCATGTCGCTGCTCCAAACAACAAAAGTGGCACTCCACGCATAAAGTATTTTAATAAGAATATCATAAGGGCGTTGTCAATGGCCGATAAGCGGAAGCCTCGCCAGGGTGGCGAACCATTTGGTGTTTGCCCTGTGAGTCTTCATTTCTTCTATCATAATTTTTCTGTTTTTTACAACAATGTTATTTATGACTAGTTACAAATATAATGATTTTAGTAGTCATATAATGATCTCAATTCATGGCATGAGTCAATCCATATACATAATTATTAATTTTCAATCTGGTTCATCAGTTTTGGAGCAGCAGTGAGACATGTTATGTCTCAAAATCATCATCTACTGGTCAGCTTGAGGTTAGATCACATACCCACTATGTTCTTTGTTTGTCTGTTTCTTTACCATACTTATTATATCATTATTATATTTTTTACTTTAGTCTCCAATGAGGCCAGAAACAGTTGATGAAGACCCAAATCAACATGGTCAACTTCCAGATATAAACATCCAACTGCCTCTTATGCAAGACCTGATGACAAATAAGATTCAGATGCTTCCTGTACATCAACGCTAGAAGTTCCAAGCTAAGTTGATTGATTATGACTTAGAGGTTGGCAAAATATTTGCCACTATCAAGCAATGTTTGAATAATATTGATACAAAGCAGTCCAATCTAGCTGCTACATTTAGAGAGTTGATTGATGAGGTTCTTCGGGCTGATGAATCTGTTACACCTAATATTGTTAGTATTTAAGCTTGACTTAGATATATTTTCTGTCTTGATAGCGTGCATTTCATGTTTACATATTATGATTAACGTATACTTCACCTTTTTTGTGCAGCAAGGTCAGACAGTGCCAGGTGGCACAGTTGACGATGACTCTGGCCCAATATTTGACAAGACTCCTATTGGGAGTGTTTGTGCACCAGGCATCTTCTTATCTGAATTAGAATGTGCTCGCGCTCTTCGGGCCTACTTGTGTTCTAAGGTCATTGAATTGGACAGGTACATACTTTTCAAATTGTTTGACTTGGCATAATGTTTAATTCTTATTAATTCTGATTGATCAACATCGTGGCAATGGTATAGATACTGTTAAGTTTTTTTCAATTTTTGAATGCAATAAATCAGTATTCCCATTTAGTAGCTTAAATTCAATGTTCAAATTGCATATATATTATGTAATTATGTATCTCATATATACAAATAACATTTGTTTCTATTTTTGTATGTTCAATCTTTTCATTTGTAGAAATATAATTGACTTCGGTGAATATCGTGCCAATTGTCGTGACATACAACAATCTTTTGCTGATGGCGCATGTCTCGACAACGTGTTTATGCAATGTTTCATTGAGTGTGTCCGCGATGACTGTTCTAAACATATTCCTCCACTGAATGCTCACCAGCTCATTCTAGATGTTAATGTTGGGGTATGACTTCTACATTTATACCACTTTTTTAAATGCATAGCATATATGGAAATTACATAATACTTCTCTATCCTATTAGGCTATATTGAACTTTGAGGAGCAGGAGCAACATAGTAAGTCTCCTCGTCCATTTGACCCTTCAGTTTTGGAGAGTTACCTATTGAAGACACTGCCTTCCTTCAAGCAGCTGGATGACTACAAATCAGTAAATTTCTATTCCTTGACCCATCACACTCTCACTGCATTTTGCTGTATTTAAATTTCAATCAAATCATTCATATCAATCATAGTGTATTCAACATTTGTTATTTCCATTTTGTGTGCATGTAGATAATGGTACCCATGCTACGCTCTGGACATTGGACATTGTATGTTGTTAATCTTCAGATTGGACGCATACATGTGTTAGATTCCAACCCATATGGACCAGAGATGAGTGGGACTATCTGGAAGAATTACCATTGTATACCTATGGATATGGGTGATAGGAAGGTTTCATGGGCCAGGTTAATAATGAGTAGGCTCAATCTAGCCATACAAAATGCTCGACCAAGATCAGCCCTCCCTGCTTTTTTGAAGTACCCTATTGAACTCTTGAATAACTGCCCAACAATGAAATTGGGGTCTAATGATTGTGGATTCTTTGTTATGAGATATATGCAGCACTACGACTACATGGTTGGAGCTATGAATGCAGTCATTGATCCAGTACATAATATATAGATAGTCTTTTTTTTGTTATGACATAATGTATGTATAGTTATGTCTAACTCACCTTTTCCTTATATTGGTTTGCAGGATAATTCAGAGGACATTCGCTCTCTTGTACTGCAGTACATAATATTCCATCGACTAAACAGAAACAGCTTCATGGTTTCACATCTGGATAGATTCAAGTTCTCTCAGTAGTAGCCTAGTATAGTTTACTCTCACTGAATGGTAGTCTAAACGTGATGGTCTGTTGGCTTTTGTTGGCTTCAAGTTATTTCAGTACTAGCCTAGTTTAGGGTACTGTCACTGAATGGTGTTGATGTACATATTGGTCTGTTGGCTTATGTTAGCATTCAGATAATACTTTTGTCCATATGCGATGTTAGCAAACTCCTAGATATGTCGTTCCAGATATGTTTTAGATGGACATATTTATATATGCTAGTTATGCACTTTATCATTTGTGTTCTGGCGTGATTATGCATCTATCTGCAATGGTTTATGAATTTTTATGTAGTTTTTTACGATATTTGCAGCATATACCTAGTACTTCAATGCATCTGCTGTTTTATTCAGTTATGTACGTTCGTCAATTCTGCTCTGGTGTGATTATGCATATAACTGAACTGGTTTACGTCTTTTTATATACTTATTTACTGTATGCGCATGTATATCCAGTACCAATGCGCTGCCTTTCTATGTTCAGTTATGTACACTATTTTCAATTCTTCTCTGTATTGATTATGCAAAAATCTGATACGTTTACGCTTATTCATTCAGTTTTTTACGTTTGGCACCAGTACATACATATTGACTTCAATTCGCCGGCTGTTTGATTTTTTCAATACTGTATGTGATGTAGTGAATATATGATTATATGGCCAAACAAACCCAACATTAGCATAGCTCATAAGAAATAATTACGTTGCATTAATAGATATATTCCATACAGTGAGCTTTTAACGTAAATATTCATATTCATCAAATAGTATCATGATCATAACATTTCAATATCATCCATTATTTATGTATAAATGTTTTACAATCATGTCAAATTATCATCATCCGAACCATGTTCTCCAGAATTGGTATGTTTATGTTTTTTTGATGTGGATGTCTCATTCCACTGTGGGGCCATTGTTGAATTCTTGTTTCTAGACCCAGGCGGTCGTCCTCTTTTTCTATCAGCAAGGCTAGCCAATTTAACCCTATTTTCCTCTATAGACAGGCAGGTGCGACTGTTGTGTCCATCAGCAATGCCACATTTTGGCACTTTTGAGTCTTCTTCTTTTCTCCTTTCGCACCCAGTTTCACAACTCTTTGTTCACTAGTTTTTATCGTCCTTCCCTTTGGCCTTGCATTATTTGGACGCACTAAGCTTATGCCATCTACATCATATTCCAGTCTCTACATGCCATACAAAGAAGTATTTATAGGTACAAATGTTATGATGTCAGATTATAAATATTTACGAACATTAAATATACAGAATATCTGCAATTTAATAAATTTAAAATTCATACCTTTCTAACATCCCCATATTGTGTCCCTTCACAATCATCATTTCCAACAAGCGTCATTTGCAATTCAGATTGATGATGTGCATCAATATTTATGCCTCCATCCTACTCATTAGTGCATTATATTCAATATTACAAATAATGTATAAATCATCCCATGTGTTTGCATTATACATAAATTCCATTGTTTTTTGCCATAATATTACCTGTTGTCGTGAATGTACTGCCACATGCTCCTCGTTATCACATTGCGATACATGTTCACCTTCAATGTTTCCAACAGCATCCTCTTCGCCCTGCAACGTTTAATTTTTACAATTAGCAATAATTAAGTTCTGAATAAAATGTTCAACAATTTTATATAAAACAACACCCACATGGTTGCCCTCTTCGGTACTTGCACCACCAGCATCTTCACATCCTATATCTGGCTCTAAACGCCCAAGCATCTCCAATAGTTCATGCATTGTGTCCAAGGCCTTATCACTCCCTCCCTTTGACATACTAGCATGGTTTACCACCTTCATTGCCTTTTTAAGCAACATTTTTTGCCTATATGATTTTGTTTCTCCATCCTTTCCACTCATTTTCTTGTCATCTCTTGAAAATACCACATCTTGCCTAGCTGAGTATGTGTAACGCTGTAGAATGTATTCCTTAGGTATCCTTTCTAGCTGAATGTGCATGAATGTTCGGATAAGATGCACACAAAATAGTCCTACATTTAAATAAGGTTGTAACATTTCACATTCACCTTTAATTATTAGCGTATAAATAACATGACGTTATATCTTAACTCTTGCTTACCTGTGTGTTCCCACTGTTTGCATTCACATTTAAACTTTCCTGCCTCTACATCCGCCTTCACTTTGAATTGGTGTTGCCCCCACACGATTCTTTTCGATCTCGATGTATGCTGCACCAACCAATCATTTGCGCCTCCATCTGGATCAAGTGATATCCTATATGCAGTACCGTATTTTATTGACTCCTCGAACCTATTCATCATAGCCCTTGTATATGCCCTTGCAACCCTAATTTTGAACATATATAGTGTTGTGGTGCCTTTTGACCCTACACATATAATAATTAGATACGTGTTGCGAGCCTACTAAACAGTATAATGCATAAATAATATTACATACCATACATCCTAGTGTTTCCTTTCCTTCTTGCATCTTCTTGCTATGCAGTAGTTTCAACATTTGCTTCGCAAACTCATGAAGTGGGGTGTTTGAATCGACATGAACGCTCTTCACGAGTTTGTTCATGCTCTCGCAACGTTGCGTAGACACCATAAGCCCACAATAGTCATGTTTGAAAAAAACAGGAATCCATTCCTTACCATTTCATATAATTTTCTAAGAGTGCCATCTTCATGCAGGTTGAATTCATCAATCAACATTTTCCATGCAGCCTCAAACTCTATTTCAGTCAATGGATGATGTACTATAGACTGGAATTTTGTCTTAAAATCCGCTTCAGCATAACGTGCATACAACTCATTTAGAAATGGCATGTACCTATTTTGCACATGCCATAGACACAACCTGTGGACTGTGTTTGGGAAGACCCGACGTAATGCCACTGGCATTGCAGGGTCTTGATCTGTAAATATACATTGTGAGACATTATTAGATGGTTATTTTTATGTAAACAATGTATGGTACATAACAAAACACGACTCACAAGCATTGTAAATATGCCCAAGATATTGAATTTATACTCCATGTACTTCGAGTTCATAGTTATTATATATACATAAATCATACCTGTCAACATTACTCTTGGTCCTTCAGTCCCCATGCATGTCTTGAATGCATTAAACACCCACTCGAATGTTTCAACAGTTTCATCTCCCAACAATGAGAACCCAAACACTGTGCATTGTAGGTGTTGGTTTGCACTAACAAACATTCCTAGGGGTTTTCCATACAAATTAGTCTTATGAGTTGTATCAAATGTAACTGCATCCTCAAAATCAACATACTCTCCTTGCTGACTAGCATGAGACCAAAAATAATCAATATTTTTCCTTCGTTGTCTAACTGAAAATTAGAGAAAAATTGTGGATTATCCCTTTTGCATAATGAAAAAAGCCAAAAGCTTAGACACATCATTGGCATTCTTTTCTCGTTGCTTTGCCTGTTTCCTGTATAGTTCAAAAAATTGTAATTATTACTCATTAACTTGACATGGATTTTAAAATTTATATAATAAATTCATAAAGAAAACGATTCTTACAAATTAGCAATGTCATTTGCTGTAATTGGTATGTTTTCAGGACCACCATGCATCTCAGACACAAAGTCCATGATACAGTGTTGTGGGATTCTACTTTGCTGCATTGAACTTAGAAACTCCATGTACTCAGGATCATGAGTCTTGTTGCATTGTAGGTGTTTCTTTACGGTATCCTTCTTAATGAAATCATGATTATGTTCTAAGTGTACCAGATCGATTTGTATGGCTACAATATTTTCTTTTGAGTCATCATAGATTTTTTTTTAGTTTCAAACCAGCCTTGCATTGTGTTCTCCTCGATGATGTATTACAGATTCTTGGATTACTAGCTAACCTTTCTGTATTTCTACCCTCCATTGAACAATTTAACCACTTACAGTTCTTTCTCTCCCTATACTTTTTAAGTGAAAAACTAACCTCATATGCGTAACGACTGTAAAAATTGTATGCCTCATCGACATTTCCAAATGTCATACCAATCCTAGGCACCATGTTTGGATCAATACTTTCAGGCTGTGAATTAACATAATCATAAATACAATTAATATTATATTAGTTATACTCTTAATGTCATGATGTATCTGTTTAATTAAATTGTATAATAGATATAACCAAAGATAAATAACTTACATGACTTCGTAGGATATTAGGTGTATCTTGTTCATGATCACTAATGGTCCTCATAGGCACCGTTTGATTTGCTGCTACCATTGTTTCAATTACTGTTGTATTGCCATCATTGACCTCTGGCGCTCGTAAATCTGCAGGTGGTGTTCCTATATTTATCTGTGGACTCGCAGCACTGTTTGGAGATACAAGTCTTGGTGTGGGCGCTGCTGGTAGACCACTACATGTGTCTGCAAGCCGGCCATCATATTTGACTGATTATTTTATGACCCGAAGTAATTATACAAATGTTAATGTACCTGATGCAGCTCTGTGCAATGACGCAGAACAATCATCGCCAGTTTCTTCTTCTCTGCCGTCAGCCACGGTAAACAATGCAATACAATGTGCCGCCAGTTTCCTTTTTATATGCCCTGTTCTGGCCAATCCCGTGTACAATGTTTACGCTATTTCTTGCGGTCATTTACGCTCTATAAAGTTTGTTCCTGCATGCCTGGAGATATTGTCGGACACGTGATAACAACCCGAGAGAATTTATCTCGGTTTGTTGAAACAGATTTGTATTTACTCAAATATATGTACCCAGTTACGCAATTGTATATACATATTTATGCCTCCCGTTTCTGCTTACGTGCATGCCATGCGATATTTTCGGGAAGCTTCAGTTATGGTTCACGATTTTATCACATATAACTTTTTACGCTAAAATACAAACGCGTTTACGTTGTGTTAGCTTATGATTTACGCTGTGGTTTGACCAGACCAGAAAACCGCCGAACAAACCTACGTACTGCTTGGGTCCGTCTAATTGGCTAGGGCTTCCCGGTACTAATGGAAGCCCTGGACTTCTATTAGTTCGTCCCTATATATATATATATATATATATATATATATATATATATATATATATATATATATATATATATATATATATATATATATATATATATATATATATATATTCCTATTATGTATGGGATCATGGATAGCCCATTGTCTTAAAAGGCGCGGTTCATCGCTTAGACCTCAGGCAAAATGTTTGTTTAACTACTGTGGCATGGCAGTAGTATATATATAATAATCTTTAGGTCTACGCAACAGCCAGGAGAGGCTGTGTCAAAAGCCGACCCAAAGTTGTGGATAATGGCCAAGTACAAACCCTAGGATTAGAAGGGCCACACGTGTCAATGCGATGCATGTTGCACAAGCACAAACGGAAAAAAGATGCAGCGAAAAAGCTTTGAGCGCAACAGACAAGCTAGCTAGCAGCACTAGCAGAGCAAAGAAGTAGCGAGCGAGCGAGCAGTTCATGGTGCTTAATTCCTGGTAGTCTGGGTAACGGTTTTGACCCTGCCTGTGCCTGCTTGAGCGTGCAGTTTACAGTTGCAGTCCTGCAGAAACCGATGAAGATGGAACTGGCAGAAACAGGTAGGCACTTGCTGCCGTTCTTCTTGCACTCGGCAAATAGCCAGATTTCGGTATTGTTGGTCGGTCCTCGTAGCCAACTCGTTACCAGATTTAAGGTCTGTGATGAATGGGATCCAAAACATGCATGGTGGTGTGGCATGCAGTCTGAGAGCTCTCTGATCGAACAACACTTGCGCCTACCCTAAACCCAACCAAAGTTGCATAATTACAGCTCCTGCATAGTATATTTAATACTCCCTCCGTTTCGTTTTAGTTGTCGCTGATAGTGTAAAATTGAACTATCCAGCGACAACTAAAAAGAAACGGAGGAAGTATATAAGCTATGGATGACCTGACCAGGAGGGCAAATGGCACACATGCTGCAGCAGGAGACCAAACTGGTGCATCCAGCCAAATGCCCTGGACTGGACTGGAGGTGCAGTATTCTGGGGGAGCCAAGAAAACTGCGCTGCCGAGGGGAAAGAGGTTCGTAGTACAAGAACTGCACAGCACACTAGCACAGGGAGATCCTCAGATCCGGGGATGGCGCAATCAATTACTGGCAGTGGCAACGCCATTAATTGTTTGTTTACTAGTCATGGGTTAATTGGCATATGATAATGATTTATTATATCTATCAATGTGTTATGTGTAGGGAAGCATTTTCTTTATTTTCCTTGAGCCTTCAGTTTCAGTGGCACATACATACAGTACATCTAAAATCGCTTGCAGTCGCAGCAAGAAATGGTCTGTCGACTGTCTCTCAAAAGTTTGGCTTCTGAAACTGAAAGCCATTCAGGTGCGCCCGTTCCTGCCTCTGTGTTTTAGTACTAGCGTAGAATTTAAGCGACCGTTCCTGTCACTGCTGGGTTGTTGTTGTTGACAGGCACATCCTTTTTTTCTCTCCTCTCGCAGTCAGGGGGTGTTTGGTTGCCCCTGCTAAAGTTTAGCTCGGGTCACATCAAGCGTTTGACTTTCAAATAGGAGTATGAAATATAGACCCAACCAACTGGACTAGATTCGTCTCGTCTTTTAATCTTCGGCTGACAAATTAGTTTTATAATCCGACTACATTTAATATCCGGAACGGAGGTTCAAACATTCGATGTGATAGGGGCTAAAGTTTAGTTTGGGGTAACCAAACACCCCCTCAACTTTATGACTGACTGTTCATGTTTGCTTTTTCTGACGTCGATGATTGAACAATAATTTATTTTTAAAAAAATCTATCCTAGCTAGCATGCTTTAGGCCGACGCATGCAGTAGTTCGTCCATACCATGTCTGTCACCTGGATTGCCTCTGTTTGGACCAGCTTCTGGGGCTTCTGGCCGCCAGAAGCTAGAAGCTGAACCAAACACAAAACTTCTGGATGGCTTCTTGCGCAAGCGCTTCGGGCCGACGCGGAACTCACAACGGCCGCCAGGAAGCGACAAACAAGTCGCTTCGCCCCAACGCGCGTTGTAACCCCCCCCCCTTCCCACACGCACCAAAACGCAAGCGCTCTCTACTCTAGAGTTTCGTCGTCCCCATCTCCCGCCGCCAGGATCCCAGCGACCCGCGCGAGTGACTGACGGACCTGCACCATCCGACCTCCGGCCATCACCGCGGTAATGTTCTTCTCCATGTCCACGGCTCGATTTGTATTCCGTACGATCTCGCTCTCGTTTGAATCTCTAGAGTTGTTCGTCCCATGTACCATCTCCTCCATCCCAACCCTCTCTTCTCGTCCGTCGCCGCGCCCGTTTGGATCCGGCCATTTGTTTAGAGTTCCGTACCTCCCCCACTCTCATCCGCCGACTCGCTCGTTTCGATCCGTCGCAATGTGCTGTTAGGGTTTTAGGGTCTCCCCCCAACTCTCCTCCGTCGCCACTCCCATAAAGATCAGCCGTTGTGGTGTTACGGTTCCGTCCATCCCCCATGTACTGATTAGTGTTTAGGGTTCATCCACCCTCCGTGTTTAGGGTTTATCCCCCCTCTATTGACTATGAATCAGATTGGGTTTAGGGTTTGTACTAACGATTTACGTTTCAACTGTGCCTTTCAGATATCCGAGACAAATCCAGTTATTCGTCTTCGGTCCAAATATCCACTGCAAGAAAGGTGATGTAATTCTGAACTTGTTGGTTATTTGAATGTGTTCGCAGATGCGGGTTTAGGGTGATTAAACTGTTTAGGGTTGTAGGGTTATTTTACTGCTTATTAGGATCATGGTTTATGGTTCCTTTGTGAGTTCAACCCAAGTTCTGTTTGTTACCACCCGAGGGATTTAATACCTCGTTGTTAGTAGATTGTCCCCATGTCATACTAACGACCTAAATCCACATCAGATGGATTCAGCAAACTCCATAGCTGATAAGGCAATTGGAAGGATGCAAGAGATTATGGACAAGATATTTTCCGTAGCGAGGGAAACAATCCGTCCTAGATGAGGGTTGACCTCATTTGACGCTACCAAACTTCATGTAGCATTGGAGGACATTGCTTGCATGATGGAGCAGGACTCTCTGGTGTTGCAAGAGTAGTTGGACAAGGTCAACAATGTTAACAACCATGTTCACACCGACTACGAACCCTCAGACTTGTCCTCACCAACCCCTGCTGAAGAAGACCTCAGTGAAGACTTTGTTGAGCACTTTGAAAACTTTTGGGGTGTTGACTATGAATCAGATCAGATGCCTTCCTTTAGTGACAATGAGGTTTAAGTTAGTACATGGTTAA
Organism: Zea luxurians; assembly: GCA_029449295.1. Lineage (NCBI taxonomy): Eukaryota > Viridiplantae > Streptophyta > Magnoliopsida > Poales > Poaceae > Zea > Zea luxurians. Next base: position 82,039,028 of record JAOPSE010000016.1, on the reverse strand, counting down.
CCTGTTAGTAAGGGTTTAGGGCTACGTAAATAGGAACAGACTTTTGCTTAGTGCGCAGGTGTCATCTGTTCCATGTGTTTTGTGTCCATGATCGGTTGGATTCATCTCATGTATGGCAGTGTATGTAATAAGTCGAACCTGAATCTTAGCAGTTCTGCTAGTACCCTATGGTATTATGGTTCATTCAGCGTGTTAATTTGCTTCTTATTTCTAGTACACTTCCTAGTTCTTTAACTTTATACTTGTTTTGCATTAGATGGAGAAGTCTGGCAAAGTGATTGCAAAGTGGGACACAAGAGCATCTAAGATTTACACATAAATTTGTGTAGAAGAGGTCAATGCACGCAACAGGCCACTACACTTTCTAAATGCAGAAGGGTATGCTAACCTCATTAGGAAGTTTAAGGAATGCACTGACCGCATGTACACCAGGGATCAAATGAAGAATAAATGGGACTCTTTAAAGAGAATGTACACGCAATTGAAAACACTTAATGAAAGGGCTACAAGTCTTGGTCGAGACCCTCATACTAGATCAATCAATGCACCAGATGAGTGGTGGGCTAAGCAAAATGAAGTAAGTAGCCTTTATTTTTATTTTGTAGATTAAGAATACTGATCGACATCTGAAAGTAGGAAATTGCATTTTACTGCAGGCAATGTCAGGGTGTATTATGTTCAAAACTGCCCCGCTTGAGAATGAGGACGACCTTAAGATAATGTTTGGACCCATTGTGTGCACCAATGAGACAACCCTTGTTCCTAGAGTTGAGGATGCTAATTCATCGCCTGATGGTCGCGAAGAAGACATTTTAGCTGCGGGTGAAAATAGCACACTGACCCCAGCTCTACAGTCAAGGGAAAGCGTAAGGTGTTGCATGACTGTCCTAAACCTAAGAAGAAAAAGGATATGAGGGATGAATACATGAAACGGATTGTCGATGCTTTTGAGTCCAGGACCTTGAGCTCTTACAAGTCCATAACCTCCTTTGACAATGACCCCGTGCGTAAAGAGGTTGCTGCTCAATTGGAACAAGTGATTGAAGATGGTGCAGAGGAAGAAAGCGACTTACATTTCTTTGCGACTCATCTATTAATGGAAAAACGTTATAGAGATGTATTTGCTACCCTCAAGACCAAAGAAGGAAGGAATGCTTGGCTGCGCCGTGCTTACAAGAAGACTGAGAAGTCAAATTAGGTGTTGGTAGTCCTGTTATGCTTCAAAATGTCAGGCGTACGAGTCTTTTTTCGTCGTCTAGTGCTGTTACAAACAATCTGTTGTTTTTTATGTCGTCCAGTGCAGTTACAAACATTCAGTTGTAGGAGTCTTTTTCAGTCGGAGAAGTATTTCAATTATTCGAGTTCAAGTATTGTTTGCAATAATAATTGTTGTATGTCTGAGAACTATGTTGGACTTATGATAAATGTACAACCGTCAGTTTGTTGGTATGTTAAACTGCTGATTGAAGAAAACTAGTTATTGTTTGTATCTGTGCAGATGTTTCAGCCTGATATCGACCATTCTGATGATGAGAGGGGTGAGGAATTATTAGTGGCAGTAGTGGCTTTGGATATATGGGGGAGCTCATCAAGTGGGGTATCAACAAGAAACATGGTGGAAACAGGTATCCAATGGGTTGAGCGAACATTGGAGAATAGTGATGATTGCTATGACATGTTTCGCATGCGTCACACTGTGTTTCGTCGTTTGCATGATACGTTGGTGCATAATTATGGTCTGGTACCAAGTCGTGGAGTAAGTACAAAGGAAGCGGTTGCAATTTTCTTGTGGGCATGCGAAGGTCCACAATCTTTTAGACAGATTAGGAACAAGTTTAGTCACTCATTGAAAACAATAAGCCGCAAATTTAGTGAAGTCCTTAACGCAATTTATATGATGTCTTCTAACGTCATCAAGCCTAAGGACACACATTTCAATGAGATTCACCCTAGGCTACGAGAGAGTAGATTTTGGCCACACTTCAAGGATTGCATAGGTGCCATAGATGGAAGCCACTTTCCCGCTTCTGTCCCGACCTCGGAGAAACCGAAGTATATTGGTCAACACGGTTACGCATCGCAGAATGTCATGGCCGTTTGTGACTTCAATATGAGGTACACATTTGTCGTCACAGGTTGACCTCGATCAGTGCATGATACTAGAGCATTACAAGATACTTTGATCACGTATGGGGATAGGTTCCCGCATCCACCTGAAGGTATAACTATATTTTAGTTTTCTACCATACTGTTGGGGGCCTGCTTCTTTGTCGAAGGTCCTCTAAGCAGAAACACCTTCGAAAGATCAGTATATAAGCAAACACAGCGCGAAGGTACACGCCGAAGCTACGATCCAGGGAGCTTCGGCATAGTGACATGCCTTGAGATGAAGGGCTGCACCGACTTAAAGAGGAAAAGACCGATCAGTCCATGATAATTTGTGTCATGATTGTAACTAGTCATCAAGGACATAAATGTAATTTTACCGGGCTGCATCTCGTGCCTATAAATAGATGAACAGTACCCCCGTACTGTTCACGCTGAATTGTATTCACTCTAACATCACTCTCAAGCTTTCACCTTCTGTTAAGCCGAAGGTAAAAATGTAATTTAATGTTGTTCATACTTATTCATGATAATAAAAATGTTTTGATAATGTTATATGATTATTTATGTTATTTTCCATGTTTCGTATCTCTCCATTTCAATCATTATATACTGAGATGATGAAGGTATGTCCTTCACAACCTTCGTCTGAAGATCATTATATCCTGAGGGACATAATGCTTCGAAGGACGAAGGTATTTAATTATTGACATTTTGTGTTGCCTTGTTCTTGATTCATAGCATTTGAGAACAAGTGACCAACACATACGTTATTAATGTGTATCACATGTATTGAAGTACATATTTTTTGGTGCAGGTAAATACTACCTTGTAGATTCTGGTTATCCCAACAAGAAGAGATACCTTGCACCGTATAAGGGTCAGAAGTACCACATTTCAGAATGGCAAAATGCGAGGCAACCAGTTGGTAGCAAAGAAGTTTTCAACTTTGCACACTCTTCCCTCGGTAATGTTATAGAGCAATCGTTTGGGGTCCTCATAATGAAGTGGAGAATCCTGGTAAATCTACCTTCATTTTTGCTTAGGAAACATTCAAAGATAATTATTGCTTGCGTGGCACTGCATAACTTCATTCGAGACAGTGCTATACACGATCGAGGCTTTGACCAATATGTACCTACTAGCCTTGTTAATGATATGCATGTAGGTGAGAGTAGCAGTAACAGTAGTCGAAGTGGTCTCATATCCCAATCACCTTCTCCTAGGAGGTCCTTCAGCTCAAAGATTACCCTCACAATGATGCTATGGTCATATCTTGTGTCATCAAGGGATTTCTGGTCCACAATGTTCTGGTTGACATAGACAGTGCAGTGAACATCATATTCGCCAAAGCCTTAGACAGATGCAAGAGCCAGAGGACAAGATTCACGATGCTACACACCCTCTTTATGGCTTCGGAGGACGATAGATTGTGGCACTTAGCAAAATCACAATGCCAGTCACCTTCGGCTATGTTCACAACACAAGAACTGAGCAAGTTGTTTTTGACATTGTCGACGGAATACCCATAAAATGCAATCATTGGTCGAGGGACACTCAATGCCTTCGAAGCAATACTTCATCCAGCATATTTATGCATGAAGATACCTTCGGAACAAGGGCCCATTGTTGTCCATGGAAGTCAAGAAGCTGCCAGAAAGGCTAAAGGGAACTGGACAGATTCAAAGGCAATTCACAATATAGATGAAGTCGAAGTTTGTCAACAGTATAAGCACAAAACAGAGAAGGCTGCTTCGGCAGATCAGCTGAAGCCTATGCTATTATGCGAAGATATAGCAGAACAAAAGGTACTGCTGGGATTCCAACTATCTGATGAGCAAGAGAAGACTTTGATAATATTTCTATTTAACAACAAAGATGTCTTTGCTTGGTCAGCCAATGATCTTTGTGGTGTCAACAGAGATGTTATTGAACATTCACTTAATGTAGATCCATCCTTCAGGCCAAGAAAACAAAGGCTTCAGAAAATGTCTGAAGACAAAGCTGAAGGTGCTCGGAACGAAGTGAAGTGTAACACCCGGTTTTAAGGAACAAAGCCGGGTACATCTCATACATGCGCCAAGAAGACAACATATATAATAACAGAGTGTATAGAGATAAATGTCACAATAATCAGAGTATTTATTACATAGCGGAAGACTTACAAAATAAATTATAAATATAAAACAAACTAAGGATCGTCGGCGCCAATGTCGACTGAGAAACGCCACCTAGATCAGATCGAACCCCTCGCCTTGACTCCACTTGAAACCACCTGTTCTTCTCCTGTGGGGGGGTGTGAGACAGCAAGGGTGAGCTCACATTCGTTCATAGCTCAACAAGTCGTGGGGAATAATGTGACATGAACTCACCAAAGGTGGGAGTTCATGAAGTGTAAGGCTTATCAACAATAGGGGTTAAAGCTGAGCATTGCTTTTAAGTAGTTGGTCAAACTTTTATTAGCAGTTACTAAGTGTAAGTGAATACCAAACCATAATAAAGTAATAGAACAAAATTAATAACAAATCCCATGCAAATGCAAATGACAAATTGAGTTTAGGTTCCATAATTTAATCATCGGAGAGTCCTGAGCCGCTCATGACCGTGAGCTCGGCTAGTATACCAGTTTTACACTCTGCAGAGGTTGTACCCTTTACCCACAAGTCGTGTTTCCCATGTCGCCAGGGTTAGCTAGGCCCTTAGACACTACCAAGGTGAATGGCTAGGGATCCACTACGAGGCCTTTACAAAGTTCCACTAGCTTCCGAAAACCCGCTACAGTTTATAGGAAGTTCCAATGCAGGGTTCCTGGCTGACCGCCATCGCAGCAAAATCAACCAGGGACCTCCCTACACTGACCACTCCCCTACTGCCCTTGCCCCTTTCGGGTAAGGTAGTCTTCCACTAGCTTTCCTAATTAGTCAGCCAAGGGGTCCCATTCCTCCCTTGTGGTGGCACGTGGTTCTCAAGTTAAGCTCCATGTTCCAATTAACAATAACATAATGATCTTGACATGAACATAAATAGAATAACAAAATAACTGGAACATGGATATAATGAAATATTAACCCAAAAACCACGTAAAGCAATAGCATAACTACCCATGTGATTCAGGGGTAAACAAGGTAAACAGGATAAACAGTCTAGGGAAACCTATTGGGTCCCATCAAAATTAAACCTATGCATGGTAAATGATTATAAAGAACATTATTGGGTAATAAAAGTGAATCAAGGGCACAACTTGCCTGGCACTTGAGATTCCAGGTACCAACTTGCTTTTCAGATGACACGTGTCCTCGCGCTAGTCGTAGCAATACAAACAAACATGGTATAGATAAAATTAACATCACACCAAACATAAGTATGTACTGCATAATAATAATCTACGAGTCGCTACGAGATCGTGGGAACGAGAACCACTAAAATCGGAGTTACGGTCACCGAGTTATGATTTTATGTAGTTATTAAGTACCTAGAATAGAGTAATTCATGTGAATAATTTTAAATCAAGTTTCATGGTTAGGTAAAGGTACTAGATGATAAACAATATTTAAACAAAATAAATGCCACTGGAATGAATCAATTTGGAGCTAAAATGAATTTTATATGAATTTCTCAAGTTTCTAGAATTGTTTTTGTACTAAAAACTAATTTCTATAATTATTTCTCTATTTTAATCCCTTCTGGACTGGGCCTCAAATTCTGTAAAATACAGGGGCTGCGGGGTAAGAATATCAAGACACAGTGTATAGCTGTAATGGACGGCGGGTTGTTATTCTAAAACTTCAGGGGCTCTTAAGCAAAAGAGTTGGCCGAAGGGGTACGCTTCATCGTGGGTCGTTCGATCACCAGCCAACGGCCCAGATTAGATAGGTATTAGTTATACTCCCGCTTTCACTTCCAACCATCGGATCCGAGATCCAGGATCCACGGCACACGATGCACCTACAGAGAGCCACACGATCACGGATCTACGGCTCAAGATTAAAAATGGTGAAGCGTTACTCCCACCAAATCCGAGCCGACCACGGCCAGATCAACGATCCAAAATCCACCGATCAGATTGATTCCCAGACGTCCGATGCACATCCAACGGTCAGCCACAACTTCCCCCAATACCCACTCCCGACTGCCGGACCAGAGCGGCGCCGCCACGATTCCACGGTGGCGCACACACCGGAGTTCCCCCAATCACGCACCAGAGCCCCCCAGTTCCCAATCCGCAAGGTTCTACACGTAGCCGACATAAAAGCGAGTGACAAGGCAGCGTTCTCACCGTGCAAATTGCAGTCGAGTTCCCTGGTGTCGTCGTTGGGGCGGATTCGCGGCTGAGCGGAACGACGGCGAGGAATTGTTGGCGCTCAGACCGTCCGTTTGCCGAATTGGTGGTTGGGGAAGCTTCCTTGCATCCCCCCGATTCTCCAGAGACGCACGCCGAGGTCTCATCGATGCCCCCTAGCAAGGACGGCAGTGGCGGCTAAACATCTCTCTCTCTTCGTTCTCCCTCACATGGTGCCTACGACTCCTAGCGATATGGTCTTAGCTGGATGGGATATCGCGAGCGCAGCTACGTGCTCAACTCCCAGTCATATAGGCGCGGGGTATGCCAGCAAGATTCCCGGGTCAGAGACGCGAGCGACAGCGAAGATTGCGGGCGCAGTTGCGCCGGTGCGCACGAAATCTCCGGGGAGAAGATAAGCCTGACCGATGGGGTCCACGCGGTGGAATCAAGTGGGGCAGGTACATCGGCATGGAGTTACAGCGCGGGATCTACGGCGAGGAGATCGGCCGGAGGCGTTCTTCGGTCAGCGCGGTCCGATCCTCGCGGGGAAGACGGTTCTGTTCGGTGGGCCCCATGCGTCAACGACTCGGAGAAAAGATAAGTGCACGTTTGGTTGGAGGCTGACAACTTGGGCCCACTTGTAAGCGAAGCAGGGAGATGGATCAAAGGGAAAGGCGCATGCAGGAACTGGTGCTTGGGCCCCACCAGTCAGTCCCGGTAATGGTACTATGCGTGCGCCAGGAGACTGATTTGCGGGGTCCACATGCCCAAAAGAGAAGCAGGCCGCGCGGTGGAGATGTTTGGTGGCAAAATGGAGTTGGGCTGTGCGGGGTTAGAAGAAAATGGGCCGAGATGTGCAGATTCGGCCCAAGGAACTAATAGGTTTAATCTTTTCCTTTTCTTTTCTATTTCTATTTTCCAAATTCAAATTCCAATTCAAATTAAATTTCAACTTGTGGCAAATTCACTCTCAGATTAACAGTACAATTTGGACATACCTAAAAGTGTGATGAATTTATTTATTTTTAACTTTATTTTGTGTTGTATAATATTTCTCTCTTTCTTTCTTATTTCCAATTCTATAAATTGTGGCTTTGGGATAAATCTAAATTCTCAAATCATTACTATGTATATTTTTTATTAGTGTCACCATTATATTTAATCAATGCACAAACAAAACTCCAACATGATGCATAGCTTTTTTCTTTTTTTCTGTTTTAGTAACGAATTATTCTCTTTTAATTAGGTTTAGTCACATGTCTCAAGGAGTAGATGGCAAATCACATAAGGAGATCAACTCTTTTATAAGTCTTATAGTTTGGGTATTACAAATCCTATCCTCCTTAAAAAGAATCTCGTCCTCGAGATTTAAGAAGGTCTAGAGGAAAGATGGGGAAAATTTATACGGAGCTCTTCTTCTCTCACCCAAGTAGCTTCGTCCTATCCGTGGTGACTCCATTGCACTTTGCACATTTTTATAAACTTATTTCTTGTAACTCGAGTCGACGTATCAAGAATCTTGATAGGATACTCCGTGTAAGTTAAATCTCCCGGAACACTGAGCTCTTCCATTGGTAACTGTTCCTCAGGAACACGGAGACACTTCTTAAGTTGAGACACATGAAATACATTATGCACATCAGATAGATTATCAGCTAGCTCAAGTTGATAGGCCATCTCTCCAACTCGCCTAAAAACTCTGAATGGTCCAATATAGCGAGGGGACAATTTGCCCTTCATTTTGAATCTCCTCATTCCATGAAGTGGCGACACCTTGAGGTACACATGATCACCTTCCTCAAACTATAGTGGTCTTCTTCTATTATCAGCGTAGCTCTTTTGCCTGGTTTGAGCTACCCTCAAATTCTCTCGAATTATACAAACTTGTTCTTCCGCCTCTTGATTAAGTTCAGGTCCAAAGAACTGTCTTCCTCTAGTCTGGTCCAAGGTGGAGGAATCCTGCATTTCCTGCCATATAGAGTCTCGAACGGTGACATCTTCAGACTGGCCTGGTAACTATTATGAGAACACAGCATAAGGTAGACTCTTGTCCCAACTACTACCATGCTGAAGGGCACAAGCTCTCAACATATCTTCCAATACTTGGTTAGTCCTTTCGGTCAGTCCATCAGTCTGAGGTAGGCCAAACTAAAATTTCAACTTCGTGTCCATATTCTCATGAAAACTTTTCCAAAATCTGGAGGTAAACTGTGATCCTCTATCCAAAATGATCCACTTCGGTATACCGTGTAGAGACACAATTCGAGCTATATATAACTCCGCCAATTGAGATACCTTATAAGCAGTCTTGACCGGAATGAAAATAACCCATATAGAATCATATCCTTTCGAGGTGCGAGGCAATCCAGTAATGAAACCAATCTCTTCTCACTTCCATTCGAGTATCTTTAATGGGTATAATAGTCCAGTTGGTCTTTAGTGTTCTGCCTTAACTCTTTGACACACGTCGCACATAGCCACATGTGTAGCCGCATCTCTTTTCAATCCATACCACCAATACTTCCGTTTCAAATCCTGATACATCTTGGTACTACCAGGATGAATAGAATAATCCGAGTCATGGGCCTCCTTTAAAATAGTCTCCCGAAGGCTTTTAATATCAGGGACACACATCCTGTCTTTGAACCATACAGTGCCCTGCTCATCTTCCGTGAATTCCGGAGCTCGACCTTCAGTAATCAGATCCTTAATCTCTTGTATTTTAGCATCACCAATTTGTCCTTTGCGGATCTCTTGCTCCAAAGTAGGTTCCACATCAATAGTAACTCCTTCAGTATGAGCAACTATCCCTAGGTTAAGTCTCCTGAAATCCTCAACAATCTCGTCGGGTAGCTGGGCCACAATAGCTGAATGAACATGCTCCTTTCGACTCAAGGCATCTGTAACCAAATTCGCCTTGCCCGGGTGATAGTGAATCTCCAAATCGTAATCCTTAATGAGCTCCAACCAACGGTGTTGCCTAAGGTTGAGATCCTTCTGAGTGAATATATACTTCAAACTCTTATGATCCGTATATACTTGGCACTTCTCGTCCCATTTAAATTCTCTTCCTTTCTCCAAAAGTGAAGTCATAGGTTTAGCAATCTTAGAAAATCCTTCAATAAATCTTCGATAATATCCTGCAAGTTCCAAGAAACTCCGGATCTCAGTAACTATAGTGGGTATGCTCCACACCACTATCTCCTTGACCTTAGCAGGATCCACTGATATCCCTTCATTAGAAATGATATGTCCAAGAAATGGCACCTCGCCAATCCAAAACTCGCATTTGTTAAACTTGGCGTAGAGTTGATCATCTCGTAGCTTCTTGTGGCACCAATCTCAGATGTTCCTCATGATCACTATCACTCTTGAAATAAAAATATCGTCGATGAAAACCACGACGAATCTGTCCAGATCATGAACACCTTATTCTTCAGATCCATAAAATAGGCTGGTGCATTAGTTAGTCCAAATAACATAACAGTGAACTCATATAAACCATATCAGGTCGATAAAATTGTCTTGGGAATATCCGATGGCCTAATCTTCATTTGATGGTAACCGGGTCGGAGATCAGTCTTCGAGAATACTCTTGCACCTCTCACCTGGTTAAGTAAATCCTCAATGCGGGGTAATGGACACTTGTTCCTCACAGTGACATCATTAAGGGTCCTATAATCCACACACGTCCCTTGCGATCCTTCTTTCTTCTGTACAAATAGAACCGGCGCTCCACAAGGTGAAGAATTCTGACGAATGTATCCAGCCTCTTGTAATTCCGTTAATTGTTTCTTAAGTTCCTTTAGTTCTTCTACGGACATCCTGTATGGCCGTTTAGAAATAGGGGCAGTTCCAGGTAGAAGATCAATTACAAACTCAACTTCCCTATCTGGTGGCATCCCTGGTAACTCCTCTGGAAAGACATCCGGAAAATCCCTATCTGCACGGATGTTGTCACCCAAAAACTTCTCATCTACTAAGAATGCCGCTAGTCTGATGGTGGTAGTTACTGCAACTTCAACTTCAAAACTTTGTCCTTTGGAACTGGTGAGTTCTACGGTTCCCTTAGCACAGTGTATATACTGCCTTTGCCTTTCTTAACCATGACATACCAAGGATCACGTCTATACTGCTCTCTTCTAACAGTGTAGGGGTAGCCCATCTGGGTTAGAAACACAGGATAAGAAAGGAAGAATTGTAGACAAGGCGAGTAATTACGAGAAATGTTACTGCGGGGGATTTATTAGCTAAGCAGATTAATATTTCACCTACTGTAGCTAATTCAATACCTTATGTTGGTACATGCTAAGATGTCCATCGTTCAATCAATCAAAGAAGCAAATCAAGCATTTATCAACAGAACAATCAATCAACATTTTTAAATAGAGAAAATAGTTTTAATTTCGTCTTAGGTTCCCTATCTCTTAAAAAGTTCATAAATTTAGGATTCCAAGGTGTGAAATCCATCTTGTCTTAGAGTTGAAAAGATAAGAGTAATCAGAGTATGACAGCAAAAGGTGAGACAGGATCAAGATAAGATAAGTATCGAATGATTCAGAGTAAGGTAAGTAGTGAAGGGTTTGTCCATTTCTATCTAGGTTTCGTCCTACAGTCAACATTTCCTCTGATACCACTTCTGTAACACCCGGTTTTAAGGAACAAAGCCGGGTGCATCTCATACATGCGCCAAGAAGACAACATATATAATAACAGAGTGTATAGAGATAAATGTCACAATAATCAGAGTATTTATTACATAGCGGAAGACTTACAAAATAAATTATAAATATAAAACAAACTAAGGATCGTCGGCGCCAATGTCGACTGAGAAACGCCACCTAGATTAGATCGAACCCCTCGCCTTGACTCCACTTGAAACCACCTGTTCTTCTCCTGTGGGGGGGGGGGTGTGAGACAGCAAGGGTGAGCTCACATTCGTTCATAGCTCAACAAGTCGTGGGGAATAATGTGACATGAACTCACCAAAGGTGGGAGTTCATGAAGTGTAAGGCTTATCAACAATAGGGGTTAAAGCTGAGCATTGCTTTTAAGTAGTTGGTCAAACTTTTATTAGCAGTTACTAAGTGTAAGTGAATACCAAACCATAATAAAGTAATAGAACAAAATTAATAACAAATCCCATGCAAATGCAAATGACAAATTGAGTTTAGGTTCCATAATTTAATCATCGGAGAGTCCTGAGCCGCTCATGACCGTGAGCTCGGCTAGTATACCAGTTTTACACTCTGCAGAGGTTGTACCCTTTACCCACAAGTCGTGTTTCCCATGTCGCCAGGGTTAGCTAGGCCCTTAGACACTACCAAGGTGAATGGCTAGGGATCCACTACGAGGCCTTTACAAAGTTCCACTAGCTTCCGAAAACCCGCTACAGTTTATAGGAAGTTCCAATGCAGGGTTCCTGGCTGACCGCCATCGCAGCAAAATCAACCAGGGACCTCCCTACACTGACCACTCCCCTACTGCCCTTGCCCCTTTCGGGTAAGGTAGTCTTCCACTAGCTTTCCTAATTAGTCAGCCAAGGGGTCCCATTCCTCCCTTGTGGTGGCACGTGGTTCTCAAGTTAAGCTCCATGTTCCAATTAACAATAACATAATGATCTTGACATGAACATAAATAGAATAACAAAATAACTGGAACATGGATATAATGAAATATTAACCCAAAAACCACGTAAAGCAATAGCATAACTACCCATGTGATTCAGGGGTAAACAAGGTAAACAGGATAAACAGTCTAGGGAAACCTATTGGGTCCCATCAAAATTAAACCTATGCATGGTAAATGATTATAAAGAACATTATTGGGTAACAAAAGTGAATCAAGGGCACAACTTGCCTGGCACTTGGGATTCCAGGTACCAACTTGCTTTTCAGATGACACGTGTCCTCGCGCTAGTCGTAGCAATACAAACAAACATGGTATAGATAAAATTAACATCACACCAAACATAAGTATGTACTGCATAATAATAATCTACGCGTCGCTACGAGATCGTGGGAACGAGAACCACTAAAATCGGAGTTACGGTCACCGAGTTATGATTTTATGTAGTTATTAAGTACCTAGAATAGAGTAATTCATGTGAATAATTTTAAATCAAGTTTCATGGTTAGGTAAAGGTACTAGATGATAAACAATATTTAAACAAAATAAATGCCACTGGAATGAATCAATTTGGAGCTAAAATGAATTTTATATGAATTTCTCAAGTTTCTAGAATTGTTTTTGTACTAAAAACTAATTTCTATAATTATTTCTCTATTTTTAATCCCTTCTGGACTGGGCCTCAAATTCTGTAAAATACAGGGGCTGCGGGGTAAGAATATCAAGACACAGTGTATAGCTGTAATGGACGGCGGGTTGTTATTCTAAAACTTCAGGGGCTCTTAAGCAAAAGAGTTGGCCGAAGGGGTACGCTTCATCGTGGGTCGTTCGATCACCAGCCAACGGCCCAGATTAGATAGGTATTAGTTATACTCCCGCTTTCACTTCCAACCATCGGATCCGAGATCCAGGATCCACGGCACACGATGCACCTACAGAGAGCCACACGATCACGGATCTACGGCTCAAGATTAAAAATGGCGAAGCGTTACTCCCACCAAATCCGAGCCGACCACGGCCAGATCAACGATCCAAAATCCACCGATCAGATTGATTCCCAGACGTCCGATGCACATCCAACGGTCAGCCACAACTTCCCCCAATACCCACTCCCGACTGCCGGACCAGAGCGGCGCCGCCACGATTCCACGGTGGCGCACACACCGGAGTTCCCCCAATCACGCACCAGAGCCCCCCAGTTCCCAATCCGCAAGGTTCTACACGTAGCCGACATAAAAGCGAGTGACAAGGCAGCGTTCTCACCGTGCAAATTGCAGTCGAGTTCCCTGGTGTCGTCGTTGGGGCGGATTTGCGGCTGAGCGGAACGACGGCGAGGAATTGTTGGCGCTCAGACCGTCCGTTTGCCGAATTGGTGGTTGGGGAAGCTTCCTTGCATCCCCCCGATTCTCCAGAGACGCACGCCGAGGTCTCATCGATGCCCCTAGCAAGGACGGCAGTGGCGGCTAAACATCTCTCTCTCTTCGTTCTCCCTCACATGGTGCCTACGACTCCTAGCGATATGGTCTTAGCTGGATGGGATATCGCGAGCGCAGCTACGTGCTCAACTCCCAGTCATATAGGCGCGGGGTATGCCAGCAAGATTCCCGGGTCAGAGACGCGAGCGACAGCGAAGATTGCGGGCGCAGTTGCGCCGGTGCGCACGAAATCTCCGGGGAGAAGATAAGCCTGACCGATGGGGTCCACGCGGTGGAATCAAGTGGGGCAGGTACATCGGCATGGAGTTACAGCGCGGGATCTACGGCGAGGAGATCGGCCGGAGGCGTTCTTCGGTCAGCGCGGTCCGATCCTCGCGGGGAAGACGGTTCTGTTCGGTGGGCCCCATGCGTCAACGACTCGGAGAAAAGATAAGTGCACGTTTGGTTGGAGGCTGACAACTTGGGCCCACTTGTAAGCGAAGCAGGGAGATGGATCAAAGGGAAAGGCGCATGCAGGAACTGGTGCTTGGGCCCCACCAGTCAGTCCCGGTAATGGTACTATGCGTGCGCCAGGAGACTGATTTGCGGGGTCCACATGCCCAAAAGAGAAGCAGGCCGCGCGGTGGAGATGTTTGGTGGCAAAATGGAGTTGGGCTGTGCGGGGTTAGAAGAAAATGGGCCGAGATGTGCAGATTCGGCCCAAGGAACTAATAGGTTTAATCTTTTCCTTTTCTTTTCTATTTCTATTTTCCAAATTCAAATTCCAATTCAAATTAAATTTCAACTTGTGGCAAATTCACTCTCAGATTAACAGTACAATTTGGACATACCTAAAAGTGTGATGAATTTATTTATTTTTAACTTTATTTTGTGTTGTATAATATTTCTCTCTTTCTTTCTTATTTCCAATTCTATAAATTGTGGCTTTGGGATAAATCTAAATTCTCAAATCATTACTATGTATATTTTTTTTATTAGTGTCACCATTATATTTAATCAATGCACAAACAAAACTCCAACATGATGCATAGCTTTTTTCTTTTTTTCTGTTTTAGTAACGAATTATTCTCTTTTAATTAGGTTTAGTCACATGTCTCAAGGAGTAGATGGCAAATCACATAAGGAGATCAACTCTTTTATAAGTCTTATAGTTTGGGTATTACATGAAGAGACTTCTTAGTGCTGGTGTTATCAGAGAGGTGAAATACCCAGAATGGCTACCCAACACTGTTATGGTAAAGAAGGCTAATGGTAAATGAAGAATGTGCATTGATTTCACAGACCTCAACAAGGCATGCCCAAAAGACGAGTTCCCATTGCCAATAATAGAATCCCTTGTAGATGCAGCAGCTTTTTCAGAGCTCATGAGTCTATTGGATTGCTATTCAGGCTATCATCAAATTTGGATGAAGAAGGAAGACGAGTCGAAGACTAGCTTCATAACTCCCAGTGGCACCTATTGCTATCTTCGGATGCCTGAGGGGCTCAAGAATGCTGGAGAAAGCTTCAGCAGAATGACAGCCAAGGTCCTTCACTCCCAAATAGGCAGAAATATGCTGACTTATGTTGATGACATCATAGTGAAAAGCACGAAGCAAGAAAATCATATTGCTGATTTGCAAGAAACAATTGCCAACTTTAGGCAAGCTGGTTTGAAATTAAATCTGAAGAAGTGTGTTTTTGGAGTGAAGAAGGGCAAGTTTCTTGGCTATCTGGTGTCAATGAAGGGGATCGAAGCTAACCCCAATAAGATTGAAGCTATCCTTCGGATGGAGCCACCAAATACAAAAGGGGGCTCAACGGCTGGCAGGAAGATTGGTATCATTAAATAGATTTATATCAAGATCAGCAGAGAGGAACCTGCCATTCTTTGAAATTTTAAAGTCAGCTGAAGTTTTTTAGTGGGGTCTGGCTCAGCAAAAGGCTTTTGAAGAGTTAAAGCAATATTTGATAGATCTAACAACTCTAACTCCACCTTCACCAGGGGCTCCATTGCTCCTATATGTAGCAGCTTCTCACTCTACAGTCAGTGCAGCGCTTGTACAGGAAAAGCAAGATGGCCAAATCAAAAAGCAGGCCCACTATACTTCGTCTCCGAAGTTCTAAGTTTATCAAAGAAAAATTATATAGAACTGGAGAAGGTGTTGTATGTTATGCTAATGGCCTCCAAGAAGCTTCGACATTATTTCTAAGCATATCACATAATTGTTCCTTCATCACAGCCTTTGAAGGATATAATGAGGAATAGAGAAGCTACTGGGAGGATTGGAAAATGGGCTACTGAGCTCAATGAATTTTCTATAGATTATGTGCATAGATCCTCAATCCAATCCTAGGCATTAGCGGACTTCATTGTTGATTGGACGCCAGGGGCTCAGGAAGAAATAAGTAAAGACGCTGAAGCCTGGATAGTTTTCTGTGATGATTCTTGGGGAACCTTCGGCGCAGGAGCCGCTGCTGTCCTAGTAGCACCCTCTAAAGTCAGAACATGCTATACAGTAAGATTGGACTTTAGTTGTACAAATAACATTGCTGAATACGAAGCCCTCCTGTTGGGGCTTCGGAAGCTAAAGGCTATGGGAATAAGAAGGGCGATCCTCAAAACTAACTCCCAAGTCATCTCTGGTCATGTGGATAAAAGCAGCAGTGCAAGGGACCCGAAGCTTGAAAAATATTTGGACACAGTCCGAAGGTTGGAGGTCTCTTTCGAAGGTTTCTCTGTAAAAAATATTCCAAGAGGGGAAAATGAGCATGCAGACCTACTAGCCAAATCAGCAGCATAGGGGCTCCCTCTACCTTCGAAAGTGTTCTTTGAGACAATAAAAGCACCTTCGGTGGAACTTATGAAGAGAGCAGTACTCACAATATCACCTGTACATAGTGAAGATTGGAGGACTGAAATCATATCCTTCCTCCAAGGCAATTGTCTTTTAGATGACGAAGTCTATAATAAAAGGATGGAAGCAAGAACAAGACCATACGTCATAATAGAAGGAGAGCGATACAAACATGGAGTTTGTTCTCCACTTCTCAAGAGTTTATCCAGAGTCAAAGGTATAGAGCTAATGAAAGAGATACATGCAGGTTTGTGTGGATCTCACATTGGGTCCAGGCCTTTGTTGGGAAAAATTTTTAGATAAGGGTTTTATTGGCCGAAGGCAGCTTCGGATGCAGCAGATCTGGTTCAGAAGTGCGAAAATTGTCAAAAATGTGCAAGAGATCAGAAGCAACCCTCGTCGTTAACTCAATTAATACAACCAACCTGGCCATTGCAAAGATGGGGCCTAGATTTGTTGGGTCCGCTTCCACCAGCACAAGGCAACTTGAAATATGTCATAGTGGCAGTGGAATATTTTTCCAAGTGGATTGAGGCGAAGCCTTTGGCCACAATAACTTCGGCTACCGTCCAAAAATTCTTCTGGCAGAATATTGTTTGTCGCTTCGGCGTCCCGAAGGCAATAACCGTAGACAATGGTACACAATTTGAGGCCAAAGCATTCCAAAATTTTTATGATCAAATTGGTACGAAGATTCACTTTGCATCCGTTAGGTATCCAGAATCAAATGGGCTGGTGAAAGAGCGAATGGCATTATAATGACAGGAATAATGAAGCTAATCTTCAACCAACGCAGAGGAAAATGGCCAGATGAGCTGATTAAAGTGGTGTGGAGCCACAACACAACTACATCAAGGTCAACAGGATTTACACCCTTCAAGCTTCTATTTGGTGACAAAGCAATAACTCCAGAAAAAGCAAAAACAGGGTCAATAAGAACAATAACTTCGGCAGAAGACGAAGCTGATTATCAAGTAACAAAAGACACTATAGAAGGGACCAGACTTCAAGCAATAGAGCACATCAATAAATATCAGGCCGAAACAGTAAAATGGCATGACAGAAAAGTTCGGTTGAAGAATATTAAGCTAGGGCATCTGGTACTTCGGAGAGTCGCTAACCCAGACACAGTGGGTAAGCTACAACTGAAGTGGGAAGGTCCTTTTCTAGTAGTATCTTTGTCAAGACCCGGTTCCTACAAACTGAAGGATATGGACGGCAATGATATACCCAGATCTTAGAATGCGGATGAGCTTCGGCGATATTATGTGTAATTTGATGTAGTTTTTCTTTTATTTTCTCTGTCGCACCCTTTTCCTTTCAAGAGGGGAGAAAGGTTTTTAATGGGGCCACAGCTTGTAATTTTTTATTCTTATTTAGCCCCACGAGGGACAAATCCCCCAAGCATGTAATATGTAAATCTGAGCACGCACCATCGAGTGCAAAAAAGAAAAACAGGAAGAAGCTCAAAAGACATCCCCAAGGGGATGCAAAGCATGACGAAGCTACAAAAAGTCGTTCCTAAGGGAGCGCAGCGTAAGTTTTCTGCTCAAAAGTCATTCCTAAGGGAATGCAGAGCCAAATACCGCTGAAATATAAGGCGAAGAAGTTCAAAAGACGTTCCTAAGGGGATGCAGAACTTATACCACCGAAATAGAAGGTGAAGAAGCTCAAAAGGCATTCCTAAGGGGATGCAGAGCTTAAGACTCAAAAGACGTTCCTAAGGGGATGCGGAGTCTGGGTGTGGCTTCGTGTGCATGTGTTTGGACATTCATTTGCACATTACATTACATCATTCATTACATTCATACACATTCATGTAGACATCCATAGGATCATCATCATAACATACGAATAGATACTTTGGCTTTGATGACAATGCTTCGATGAGCATAAAGAAGCAAAGATACGCTTCGTTGTGTACGAAAAGAAGGGAAGGTGTTTTTCGCCTTCGGCTCAAAAGATATAAGTTTCGTCCACATCAAAGCAATTCACACACGTTTGGAAAGGTAAAAATATATTACAAGGTATGAAAAAATTTACAGAGTAATGTTTGATTCCTAAATTACAATATCTTTTACAAAGATACTTCAAATATTTCTAAGCCTTGTTCAGCAGCTTCAGTAATCTTCAATAAGAGCTTCGAACTACTGACCTTCGACATCGTCATCCTATACACGGCAACACAGTATAAGGTAAAAAGTACTTACAAGAGAGCAAGCAACAGGTATAAGTATCATACCGGCTTAAGATGACTTCGTGCCTCGTCACTAGTTAAGTCATGCCCACCCTTCGTCCAAATTTGTGTTATAAATCTATTTCTAATACTTCGGGCCAAGCTAGGGATATTAACTAGGTCCACTGGAGATAGACTGAAGTTCGGTCTGTTTACTATCTTTCTGTGCGTGCAACCAGCCTTCATAAAAGCTACAGCTATGCCGCGAGAAGCCAGCAGGGCACAGAAGTCACCATGCCTAGCTATTACTTCGTCAAGCGCCTCAACTTCGCTTTCAATATGCTCGAAGGTGCTCGGCAAGTCTTCAACCGAAGGTTCAAATTTTTCAGAGCTGGCTCCCACTGAGTTGAAGACCTGCCTTAGCCGTTGCACGCAACAATTGCCGAAGTTCAAGCAAATATTCTGAAGCTCTTTTAAGGATTTTTGTAGATTTGAGCTTTTCTCGACTTCGGCTTCAAGCCTTGCATCAAAATTCTTCCTTTCTTGTTCGAAGTTTTTTGATTAACGGAGGAGTTCATCATTTAATCTAGCAACTTCAGTTTGGGCTTCTGCCAATGAACCCTCCATTGTCTAAAGAAGGAAGTCCTTTTTCTCCAGAGAAGCTTCATGATCTTTGATTTTCTTTTCTAGGCCCTCGATTATAATCTCATTCTTTTTATCCTCAAGATCTTATTGCATCCTCAGTGCTTTGCTTAGTAGCATACTCTGTACAAAATAGCCTTCACCAGAAATCTTTGTTTCATCACAAAAGACTAAAAAGCTGAGGAAAAAGCTTTACCTTAAAATTGGAATAGAATAAGCTACCAACGATATGCAGTCGTCGGTAACTGCTAATGTCAGCTTCAAGCTTCAGAAAACCAACACTCTTCGATAGAGTGCTGATAATCTTTGCCCCAGTGCGGTCTCGAATGCATCCTAAGGCTTCTTCATTAATTCCACCAAAGAGCATAGCTCCTAGTTGGTAGCCACAGGATATAGCATACTCATGCAGCTCCTTCTTCTTGAAAGTTCCCTTTGCCCGGGATCAGGATCTGGATGTCGCCTAGAGGGGGGTGAATAGGCGAATAAAAATTATCACTTTAAAAACTTTAGTTCTTACTCTACTCGAAGACTAGATCGCAGTGGAATGAAAGACCCTTCGAGTAGGTTGCAGCGGAATAGAAGATCCTGTCTCAAAATGCCCTGCACTTCAAATATAACTTGTATCACAGATAAGTGTTGAAGTGCAGATATAAAAAGTGAGTAAGACAGAGAGTTAGCACACAATACAGAGCGAAGCACACAGACACAAGGATTTATCCTGAGGTTCGGTCAAGCCTGAAATGCTTGCCTAGTCCTCGTTGGAGTTAGCCACACCTGGGCTTGGAGTCTATTTCAACTCCTTCCTCCGTTTGCTCAGATCTGTCAGTATGACAGATAGAGCCTTCCACTATGTTGAGTTGGATTACAACAAAGCCGTGGCTGCTTACAATCTTCTTGACAGCACTCCGGCAGAGTAACGATATGCTCAAGACATTGCTCTAGCTCTTAGCAGCACTTCTCCACTCTCTCAAGGATTATAGCTTTGCCTCTACACAAACTAGAGAGATATACACGAGAGGGAGAGAGAGAATTGATCCGAGTGATGTCTACACTTGTTGGCTGCACTTGTGTAATTGTTGGAGGCGCCTAGGAGTCCCTTTTATAGACCCAAGGGGCCTAAGAGCCGTTGGAAATCCTTTTGGAAGGCAATATTTGCTTTCTGTCGGGTGGCGCACCGGACAGTCCGGTGCACCACTGGACAGGTCCTGTAGCTTGTCCGGTGCATGGTCTCCTTCCAAATTTGG
Source organism: Zea luxurians (assembly GCA_029449295.1). Taxonomy (NCBI): domain Eukaryota; kingdom Viridiplantae; phylum Streptophyta; class Magnoliopsida; order Poales; family Poaceae; genus Zea; species Zea luxurians. The sequence goes on along the minus strand of JAOPSE010000016.1, from coordinate 82,018,677 downwards.
CTCAGCTGACCGTTGGAGCAACGGTCGTCTTGGCTCACCAGACACTGTCCGGTGCACACCGGACAGTCTGGTGCGCCAACTATCCGTTGGCCCAGGCCATGCGTCGCCCGCTGATCGCGCTGCCGACCGTTGGCGCAGTCGACCGTTGGCTCACCGGACAGTCTGGTGCACCACCGGACAGTCCGGTGAATTATAGTCATACGCCGCCAAACTTTTCCCGAGAGCGGCCTGTTCACCGGAGTTCAATCTGGCGCATCGGACAGTCCGGTGTGCCAGACTGAGCTGAGTCTTGGTTGTACATAGCCAAGCCTTTTGCATCTCTTTTCTTTTCTTCTTTTCTCTGTTTCTAACACTTAGACAAATATATTAGTACACAAAAACCAATGTACTAAGTCTAGAAACATACCTTCTCTTTGATCTTCACATCTTTAGCATTTGGCATGACTGAGATTGATGTTGGACTCATAAAACATCAAGTCAGCTTGACTTGATCTAGATTGACATTTCTGAGCTCCAACATCCTGCAAAGGTCACATAGAATATCTCCAAACATAGGAACAACCCAAACTAAAGGTCAAGGTGCACTTAGCTCTTTTGGGCTGCTTCCGGTTCTGATTTTGACATTGGTTCTCCTTCCAGTGACCTTGTTCCCTTTTGAGCTTGGTCTTGAGCCTTATGACTTACACCACATAATTGTAGATGTTACCTCATTGGTTGTAAGTCATGTCCTTATGTAGTGTTCCTTGATGCACCATAACTCTTCTTAACTTGATCAACCCTGATTCTGCAAGTCTCCTTCTTCACCCCTGGCTTTGGGTTCCTGGTCTCCTTGACTTTCTCTCGTGCACTCGGTACCTCAAAGCTCTTCTTGCTTCCATCCTTGGTTTGATCAGTTATCTCCAAGTTATGCACATCAAGTCTCACTTAAGCAGTGTCCATCTTTCTTGTGATGTCCATTATCTATAGATAATTCCGTCTTTGGACCATCACACCTGTTTACTTGTGTTGAACCCTGTTAGCTTTGCATTCAGCTCCTGTTCAACACTTAGCACACTTGTTAGTCCTTTAATTGGGTTGTCATCTAAACACCAAAACCCACAATGGAGCTTTCAATCTCCCCCTTTTGGTGATTGATGGCAACACAATTAAAGCTTACACAAGAATAAGATTTAAAGCAAAAATTTTGAATTCTAAGTTTATAGAATGCTCCCCCTAAATATGTGCTTACATCAAAAACTTAATTTTGGCCTTATATGCCAAATTGCACATACTTAGGCTAATACGAAGCATTACTACACCTTAGCACCAGTGAGATGCATTGTTGATAATTAAACATATGCACAGAATCAGAGTTAAACACCAATCAATTTAGTGGATATACCACAGGAATATCAACCTACCACTATTCACACTTAAGATACCAATTTAAAACAATTTTAAAGCACCAGAACCACATAAATATCTATTACAGGATAAACACAATAGATGCCAATTGATTCATGTCAACGGAAGCACTAATTTTGCATCATCACCATATAATACAACAAGAAGCAAGAAGCATATGATAAGAACTATCAATAAAACTAACACAAACTAGCACATTCTTCCTTAAGATCAAGAAAACTCCAGCAAACCCCTTTAAGATAAGCTTTCCTCTCAGGTTGAGGTAAGCTTTAATGCACAAATTCTCCCCCTTTGACATCAAACACCAAAACCATATTCAAGCAAGAACATAGGATGATGTCAAGGGATAGCAGGGTATTTAGCAGATAAATTATAACACACTAACATTACTCCCCCTTACACATTGAACATATGCAACACAAGCATTAGAGGAAAATTGAGGTACAAATACGCAAAATGTCAGCACTTCCTTTTGTACCTTTACCCTGTTGTGATGTACTTTCCATTTTGAGAGTTTAATCTCTAGGAAGCTCCTTCACACTTGTGCCTGAACCTTTGTCCTGATCTTTTCTTGTTGCTAAGACACCAAACTTAGAACAAGTTATAGTATTGTGGCACACAATGAAGCTTCTATTCTAGTGATTACTAAAAGATATCAATTTAAGCACACTACCAAGGCTACCAACTGAAAACTCATTACTGTCATAGCTCCATGATGTTTAAAGATAAGCATCTAGTATCACCAAATATTATAGAGCATGAGCAATCTATAAATATGCAATTTACTCACAACTTAAGATACCAAATACTTGACTTATGGAGGTACCCAAGTCCTGATTGCTCCATTTCTTGCTCATCTTCCCTTTTCCACCTTGAGACTATACAAGATCACTCAAGCAACAATTAGTCTCAAAAGACACACGCTATGTGTGCCCCCCCTAAAGTTGTGCATCAAGTATTTGAATGACTTGCACTTTGCACATTCTAGCATCCTCAGAACTAGAGGGAATCACAACATATCTTGATCTAGGCATAATCTATCAATTTCATCACAAAGAGATACCAATTGGATAGATGACATAATACAACTTGACTAGTGGAAACAATGCATGCCCCAAGATATATAACATTTAAAAACAACCTAGGCACGCTTCACTCATGACGATCATTGCAATACGTATACCAATTGAAAGATGACAAGATCATATAAAGCACAATGTCTAAACACACCAAGATTTAGAAGTACTTTATATTAAGTATACCAGAGGAAACAACATTTTACGGCATAAGGCACCTAAGCCAAGATACTACCAATGAAAGGCAAGAACATAGCAATGATCATAATCAACGGAACTTCAAAATTTTCAATGAAATTGCACAGTTCCATTCTCCATACCTTTGCCTTTTCCTGAATTGCCATGAGAGCACCAGTTGTCACCTAATTGAGTGCTCCTTTTGCTCATGCACCTCATAACTCAAGAAGGTGCATTAGTGGCACAACATGGATTTGATATACACACAGTATCAAAATAGGGTAATTATGTGAACATGGACTAAACAAGATATCATGCTTGCACATAGGTTAATCATTAAAAACCATATAGCATGACTTACACAAAGATATAGGTTTATCCATGAACACAAAAAGAGTTAATCTTGGTGAATATATCAAATGAAAAACTACCCATTTAATGATTCAAAAGATATAACATATAGAACACACAATCATGATTAAGCAAGCATCATTATGAACTATTGATAACATAGGCAATCTCAAAAGCATAACTACTCCAAAGATAGGTAGCACAACAATCCAACTTAAGAGCAATACTGATTATCAATAATATACTTAAGATACACGGGTACCATCCTTTGGAGAGCAAGTTGCAGATTCTCATCAAGGTCCTTCGCTTGATTCACCAATAATGATTAAGGACCTCTACAACTTATTTCACTTGAGATGAACATGGGACTAGTATCGCACAATAATTCAACCTTGGGTCAATGAATAAAAATTAACAGCTTAAGCATAGAGTTTGAATTAACCGTCTTAAGCTCTTCCATGGTCTCCAGTCCATCTCGAGGCACCTGCATGGTCTAGTTGGCACAGTTTGGTACCCATCTCGGGATGGGTCCATAACGATCATCCATAAGAGCTTTTGGTACCCAAATAGCAATTGTGCTAGTTCTAGGTGATCTCATTACTGATCTAGCACAAGTGTATGGTTTGGGTCTCCTAGGTGAATAAGATTGAGATAGATTTACTTGCTTATGAACCTTACCCTTTTTACATACCTTGGATAGATGACTCTGCTCACCACACTTGTAGCATAAGCGTCGCTTAACCTGACATGACACTTGTTGTTTGTCTTCTTTCTTAGTGGGGGTCATCCCGGAGAGTGCACGTGCTTGATTTATCATTAGCGGACAAGAAGTGATCGTATGGTTCTTGTCATTGCATCCGAAGCATCTCCTTATCCCTTCATCCTTATCGTTGTATGGCCAAGAAGCAATGAGGTGACCTAATTCCTTGCACTTCAAGCACCTCCTTTTTCATCTTCTCTTTTTGCTTTTAGATGACATAGAGAGATTATTAGTGCAAACAACATGACTAATTGAATCATTACCTTTTTCTTGTCTCATGTTGATTGCTTCACTTATTGCTTTTGGAACATCTTTCTCAAGGAGTTTGACCTTTGCTGCGGTTTCTCCTTCCTCAAGCTTCTTCACCACGTGTTCGTAGATATCTTGAGGAAGTCGAGCAAGGCGTCTTCTCCTTAATTGTTTTTGTTTCTTGTTTCCAAGCAATTTCCTTTTTGACCCTACAACTTGTTGCTCATTCAAACATTCGCTTCCTTTTGAGCGACAGGGGTTAGCCCATGGTGATATATTATCCAAATGTGCACTTGTGCAAGAATGAGGTTCGCATGAATTTAAGTGTGTAATTACAACCTCATGAGCAACATCAAGCATGATATGGTCATCAACTAGTTTACTATGAGAATACGATAACATATCATACTTTTCACCTAGAGCAAATTTTTCTAAATTTATCATTTCTACTTGACTCCTAAGCATAGAATTTTCAGTTTTAAGTTGAGCAAAATTAGATAATACATCATGATTATTTCTTTGCTCAATTAAAACAGATTCATACCGTTGGACCAAATTCCCATGAGAGTACTTTAGCTCCTCATGTTCTTTGGTCATCTTCTCTAGGCTGTCGTTGGTTTTGATGAGAGTCTCCTCTAGCCTGAGAAGCGTTTCGCCTTGTTCCTTGTTCCTTCTCAACAGCTTAACCAAGAGCACTTTGTTTTCTTTGTTGAGATGGGTGTAGAGCCGGCGAATCTCTTCTTCTTTCACATCATCGGTCTCATTTTCCCTGTCATTATTATCAGTGGACGCAAAACAGGAAAATGTACCTTGTGGTGATGAGGACTCATCCTCGCTATCCTCCTCATATTCCTCGTCATCATCGCTTTCGTCTCCACCATCATTGTAAGCGATAAGACATTTATTACGATTAGAAGACAAACCTGCCGGTGAGGTGGATTCATCGTTTGGTAGCCATCGTTTTTCTTCTCCCTTTGAAAGGTTAGTATCACAAGCAATATAGGGAGTTGAAGCAGTACAATTTGACTTAGAATATTTTATTCTAATTCTATTCCATAGATCATGAGCATCAACAAATAAATCACTATCACTACTCATGATGGCAAAATAGGCACCTCTTGAAAGAGAGTCAATTAAGATGTTGCAAGCATGGTGATTGAGAGATAGACATCTTAGTTCATCATTAGAAGGATTTTGACTAATATTAGAGGGAAAAATACTTCTGCTAAAGATCTTTCTCAAATTAGGATCAACATGCATGAAAGCATTATAAATAGAGACAGACTAAGATTTATAATTAGAACCATCGCCTAGTAGAAATTCTACAGTTACCTCTTGTGACGACATCGTCATCTCTGGACGGCTAAGCCCACACTGGAGAGGCCTAGCTTTGATACCAATTGAAAGTTCCCTTTGCCCAAGAACAGGATCTGGATGTCGCCTAGAGGGGGGTGAATAGGCGAATAAAAATTATCACTTTAAAAACTTTAGTTCTTACTCTACTCGAAGACCAGATCGCAGTGGAATGAAAGACCCTTCGAGTAGGTTGCAGCGGAATAGAAGATCCTGTCTCAAAATGCCCTGCACTTCAAATATAACTTGTACCACAGATAAGTGTTGAAGTGCAGATATAAAAAGTGAGTAAGACAGAGAGTCAGCACACAATACAGAGCGAAGCACACAGACGCAAGGATTTATCCCGAGGTTCGGCCAAGCCTGAAATGCTTGCCTAGTCCTCGTTGGAGTTAGCCACACCTAGGCTTGGAGTCTGTTTCAACTCCTTCCTCCATTTTCTTAGATCTGTCAGTATGACAGATAGAGCCTTCCACTATGTTGAGTTGGGTTACAACAAAGCCGCGGCTGCTTACAATCTTCTTGACAGCACTCCGGCAGAGTAACGATATGCTCAAGACCTTGCTCTAGCTCTTAGCAGCACTTCTCCACTCTCTCAAGGCTTATAGCTTTGCCTCTACACAAACTAGAGAGATATACACGAGAGGGAGAGAGAGAATTGATCCGAGTGATGTCTACACTTGTTGGCTGCACTTGTGTAATTGTTGGAGGCGCCTAGGAGTCCCTTTTATAGACCCAAGGGGCCTAGGAGCCGTTGGAAATCCTTTTAGAAGGCAATATTTGCTTTCTGTCGGGTGGCGCACCGGACAGTCCGGTGCACCACCGGACAGGTCCTGTAGCTTGTCCGGTGCGCGATCTCCTTCCAAATTTGGCTCAGCTGACCGTTGGAGCAACGGTTGTCTTGGCTCACCGGACACTGTCCGGTGCACACCGGACAGTCCGGTGCGCCAACTATCCGTTGGCCCAGGCCACGCGTCGCCCGCTGATCGCGCTGCCGACCGTTGGCTCACCGGACAGTCCGGTGCACCACCGGACAGTCCGGTGAATTATAGTCGTACGCCGCCAAACTTTTCCCGAGAGCGTCCTGTTCACCGGAGTTCAATCTGGCGCACCGGACACTGTCCGGTGCACCACCGGACAGTCCAGTGTGCCAGACTGAGCTGAGTCTTGGCTGTACATAGCCAAGCCTTTTGCATCTCTTTTCTTTTCTTCTTTTCTCTGTTTCTAACACTTAGACAAATATATTAGTACACAAAAACCAATGTACTAAGTCTAGAAACATACCTTCTCTTTGATCTTCACTTCTTTAGCATTTGGCATGACTGAGATTGATGTTGGACTCATAAATCATCAAGTCAGCTTGACTTGATCTAGATTGACATTTCTGAGCTCCAACATCCTACAAAGGTCACATAGAATATCTCCAAACATAGGAACAACCCAAACTAAAGGTCAAGATGCACTTAGCTCTTTTGGGCTGCTTCCGGTTCTGATTTTGACATTGGTTCTCCTTCCAGTGACCTTGTTCCCTTTTGAGCTTGATCTTGAGCCTTATGACTTATACCACATAATTGTAGATGTTACCTCATTAGTTGTAAGTCATGTCCTTATGTAGTGTTCCTTGATGCACCATAACTCTTCTTAACTCGATCAACCCTGATTCCGCAAGTCTCCTTCTTCACCCCTGGCTTTGGGTTCCTGGTCTCCTTGACTTTCTCCCGTGCACTCGGTACCTCGAAGCTCTTCTTGCTTCCATCCTTGGTTTGATCAGTTGTCTCCAAGTTATGCAAATCAAGTCTCACTTAAGCAGTGTCCATCTTTCTTGCGATGTCCATTATCTATAGATAATTCCATCTTTGGACCATCACACCTGTTTACTTATGTTGAACCCTGTTAGCTTTGCATTCAGCTCCTGTTCAACACTTAGCACACTTGTTAGTCCTTTAATTGGGTTGTCATCTAAACACCAAAACCCACAATGGAGCTTTCACTTCTCAGCCTCCGATAATTCTTGACCAACTAGATTCTGAAGGCTGAAGCTTTTTTCTTCCGAAGTATCTTCGGCAGTTCCCTCCCCTTTCTTAGGCACTACGGCCATGACTTCTTCTATAGCCGCAGCAGTATCCTCTGCGGCCATATCCAAGAGCACTTTACCAATAGCAGATAACATACTCTCCAGATTGGTAGCTTCGGTGGCCACAGCTTCAGCAGAAGTATCTGCTTCGACAGCTGATGTCATCTTTGATACTGAGGCCGGCGGTGGTGTTTCCTCAATAGCTTGCATAACAGTAATAATTCTTCGCTTTTTAGGCTCAACCGCCTTTTTCGTTGCCGAAGGCTCGTCCTTCTTCTGTAAAAGCTTCGTCAGATGCGGACCCAGAGGACTTAGCAGCTTGATAGGTAAGGATTCAGTTATTACCTTTAAAATTTCTTCTACTTCGGCAGCAGAAGGCGTTGAAAGAGTTTCCTCTTCCATCTCAGCCACCTTCGGCTCTGGAGTCGCAGCTCTTCTCTTCTTTGAAGTCGCCGCTTTTGGCTCAGGACTGGATTTTCTCTTCTTCAGAGTTTTTTCGTCCTCTTTCACCATTCTAGCAGACTGCTTGCTCAGAATGCTGTCAACCCTTTTTATCTTTGTCCCTTCGGCACCCTTGCTGAGTCGCTCATAATCAGGGTATTCAAAATTTAAAGCGTACATTACTCGGTTCAACCTTCGTTTTGGTCGGGTGCCGAAGGCTACATTCATTAATAGATCTTCTTTTTTGGTGTAGTTTCCCAAAATTTCATTGCACATTGTTTCAATCATTTCTAGCCACTCTTGGCAGGGCTCCTTGAACTGTATCTCAAACTTAAAGCGATAAGGTAATCACACAAGCTCAAGTGTCTTCTTCGTTCCCTTTAGCTTCGGCATGCTAAATTCACTTAACGTCGGAGATGTCCTATTAGCCAAGTATTCTTGAACTAGATCTCTAGTACTGATTTGTTCAGCCACCACCCTGAATTATGACATTGACAGTTGGCATGCTGATCCTATCTTCATGTTGCACAAGGGTCTGGTCATTCCGAAGCTTAAGACCAATGGGTACATCACCATCGTAATCAGTTTCCCTCTTTTCTTCTCATCGGCCTTAATATAAAACCACTCACTCTTCTAGTCGGTTGGCCACTTGGTGCGATAGCTGAGGACCGGAGCCTTCGTATCCTTGCGATACGTGAAGTTATAACAACCAAAATTTTCATGCAGCCCATCTTCTCTAGCCTTCGTTTGGTAATGCAACTCATTAACTCGGCAAAAAGCTTCAGCATTTGGGTCCATCCCTTGGCTTCAAAGGGCCCAAATGAAGATGCTGAGCCTAACGATAGCGTTAGGGGTCAGCTAATGAAGATAAATTTCAAAATTATCCAAAACTTCTCCTATCATCGTGTTCAGAGGAAACCGTAATCCTGCTCTGAAAAAGCTTTTGAAAACCACTACTTCATCATCCTTCGGTGTTGGAGTGGTTTCTTCTCCAGCAAAACGAATAAGCTTCTTTTCATCTTCTCCGAAGTAGCCCAGTTTCATCATCATGGGCACGTCGGCTTCAGATACAGTAGATTTCTCAAGGTGGCTGGGTTTTGATGGGATCAAAATGTTATAATCCTCCTCTTCTTCATCAGCATTTTCTTCCTCAATTTCAGCTTGTTCAGCTTCGGCAGCAGGTGCACCTTTAGCAATGGCTCCCTCTGTTACAATTAAACCCGATTGTCTCATGACTTCGCAAATTAGAGCTGTTTCGGTGGCCTCAGTCTCCTCTCCTTCACGAGTCACCCTCGCAGTCGAGCGTACTCTGGCCATCTGATGGATCTTTTGCGATTTTTACGAAGTTGATGTTTTTTTACAGTTTTGACGAAGCTCTCTCTTTTGATGAAGCTAATTCAAAATAATGGTTCGCTCGAGAATACAGTTGTCGGCGTTTCGAGACCGGGGGGTCCCTAAGCCGACGAGTGAGTGTGCCGCGTGCCCCAGCCCAGATGGGTCGAGCGCGTGGGCGAGCGCGAAGGGGGGAGAGCGAGGTGGCCGGAGCCGAGTCGTGAGGGAGGTGGAGATCCCGCGGCCATCGTGTTCGTCCCGCGCCCAGGTCGGGTGCGCTTGCAGTAGGGGGTTACAAGCGTCCACGCGGGTGAGGGAAGCGAGCGGCCCCAAGAGAGCGCCTGCCCCTGCCCTCGTTCCCGCGGGGCCAACCTTCTCTAAGAAGGCCCTGGTCCTTCCTTTTATAGGCGTAAGGAGAGGATCCAGGTGTACAATGGGGGTGCAGCAGAGTGCTACGTGTCTAGCGGGGGAGAGCTAGCGCCCTAGGTACATGCCAATGTGGCAGCCGGAGAGAGCTTGGCACCCAGCTGGTGTGGTGTCGTGGCTGTCGGAGGAGTAACGGAGCCTGGTGGAGGGACAGCTGTCGGAACGGTTGGGCTCTTGCTGACGTCCCCCTGCTTCCGTAAGGGAGCTGAGAGCCGCCGTCGTCATGGGTCTAGCGGGGCGCCATAATTGCCTATCTGGCGGAGCTAGCCAGATGGGACGTCGGTCTTGTTCTCTGCGGCCCAAGTCGGCTCGGGGTAGGGTGATGATGGCGCTTCCTGTTGACGTGGCGGACTTGTGCCCTAGGTCGGGCGTCGTGGAGGCTCCTCCGAGGCCGAGGTCAAGTCTGCCTTCCATGGCCGAGGCCGAGCCCGAGCTCCTGGGTCGGGCGAGGCGGAGGTCGTTCGGCAGAGGCCAGGGCGGAGTCCGACCCCAGGGGTCGGGCGAAGCGGAGTTCGCCGTCTTCCGGGGCCTTAGCCCGAGTCCGAGCCCTGGGTCGGGCGGAGCGGAGTTCACCGTCTTCCGGGGCCTTAGCCCGAGTCCGAGCCCTGGGTCGGGCGGAGCGGAGTTCGCCGTCTTCCGGGGCCTTAGCCCGAGTCCGAGCCCTGGGTCGGGCGGAGCGGAGTTCGCCGTCTTCCGAGGCCTTAGCCCGAGTCCGAGCCCTGGGTCGGGCGGAGCGGAGTTCGCCGTCTTCCGGGGCCTTAGCCCGAGTCCGAGCCCTGGGTCGGGCGGAGCGGAGTTCGCTGTCTTCCGGGGCCTTAGCCCGAGTCCGAGCCCTGGGTCGGGCGGAGCGGAGTTCGCCGTCTTCCGGGGCCTTAGCCCGAGTCCGAGCCCTGGGTCGGGCGGAGCGGAGTTCGTCGTCTTCCGGGGCCTTAGCCCGAGTCCGAGCCCTGGGTCGGGCGGAGCTTCCTATGGCGCCTTTGGCAAGGCCTGGCTGCCTGTCAGTCTCACTCTGTCAAGTGGCACCGCAGTCGGGACGGCGCAGGCGGCGCTGTCCTTTTGTCAGACCGATCAGTGGAGCGGCGAAGTGACGGCGGTCACTTCGGCTCTGCCAGGGGGCGCGCGTCAGGATAAAGGTGCCAGGCTACCTTTGCGTTAAATGCCCCTGTGACTTGGTCGGTCGGCGCGGCGATTTAGTCAGGGTTGCTTCTTAACGAAGGCAAGGCCTCGGGCGAGCCGGAGATGCGTCTGCCGTAAAAAAGGGGGCCTCGAGCGAGACGGAAACACCTCAGGGTCGGCTGCCCTTGCCCGAGGCTAGGCTCGGGCGAGGCGTGATCGAGTCGCTCGTATGGACTGATCCCTGACTTAATCGCACCCATCAGGCCTCTGCAGCTTTATGCTGATGGGGGTTACCAGCTGAGAATTAGGCGTCTTGAGGGTACCCCTAATTATGGTCTCCGACAGTAGCCCCCGAGCCTCGAAGGGAGTGTTAGCACTCGCTTGGAGGCTTTCGTCGCACTTTTTTGCAAGGGGACCAGCCTTTCTCGGTTGCATTTTGTTCCGGTGGGTGCGCGCGAGCGCACCCGCCGGGTGTAGCCCCCGAGGCCTCGGAGGAGTGGTTTCACTCCTTCGAGGTCTTAATGCCTTGCGTAATGCTTTGGCTGGTCTGGTGGTTCCCTCATGCGAACTGGCCGTAGCCCGGGTGCACTGTCGGGGCCCAAGTTCTCGGGCTGGTATGTTGACGCTGTCAACGGTTTGGCCGGAGCCGGGTTTGCGAGAGCAGCCCCCGAGCCTCCGCACAGGGCGAGAGGGCGATCAGGGACAGACTCGGCTTTTTTACATATGCCCCTACGTCGCCTTTCCGCAAGGAGGAGGGGGGAGAGCGCCATGTTACCCTCGATGGGCACCGAACATGGTGTCTCCGGTGAGCTGCAAGCGGGTAATCCGAGTGGACGTCCGTGCCCCGTTCGTTGGGGGTCGGCTAGGGGCCCGGAGGCACGCCCAAAAGTACCTGCGGGTGATCTGCCGGACCCGGTCCCCCGGCGACGGGGTCCGAGGGCTCGATGCCTCCCTCCGATGGGATTCCGTTACAGGATCGTTCCCGCTGGTCTCGGAAATGTCCTAGGGTACCTCGGGAGCGCAGCCCGAGCCTCGGTTATGTATCGAACGTACCCCTGGTCATCCCTCGCTCGGTGTCTGAGGCGACTGTGAACCCTTCGGGGGGCCAGCCTTCGAACCCCTGATCAGTAATGGGCGCGGAGCCCGAGTAGCCTGAGGCGGCCGTGGAACCTTTCGGGGGGCCGACCTTCGAACTTCTGACCAGTAGTGGGTGTCGGGCCCACGCGATCTGAGGCGGCTGTTGAACCCTTCGGGGGGCCAGCCTTCGAACCCCTGATCAGTAAGGAGGCTCGGAGCCTAATTCCTTCACGGGGAAGGATCCCTTTAGGGGTATCCCCTTTCCCGGTCCCTGTTGCAAGAGATAGAGAAAGAGGAAAAAGGAAAAAGGATACGAAATTTAACGACGCGGCGTACCTTTTTTGGCGCGGTTGTTTTGGCGAAGGCGAAGCGTCGCCAGCTGCTCCTGCCAGAAGCGCCACCTGTCCAGCCGCGGAGTTAATGCGACGGGGCGAGTAGTTGGCGAGGCTGCCGTTGTGCGTGCGCGAGCCGTTCGAGGAACGGGTCACGGGCGCGTCGTCTTCACGCCGCGAGAGGGGGTTCTCTCGCTGCCTCCGGATGGGACGTGAGCTTGGCTGACGGCGTGACCGCTGCTCCCGCGTGCCTGCCACCGTCATTACTGCCGGCCCACTTTTGACCGCGTTTGACCGCTGCGTCAGGCTGGCGCTGCTGGGTCACGCGCTGGGTCGCCTCGGGTCGCGGTATCGGTTCCACAATCGAGGAGGTGCGGTGGTGGCGCAAGTGGTACAGTTGCTTGCATGCAGCATCCGGCGCGCCGGTCGCGCGACGCGTGGGCTTGGGCCTCCGTGCTGGCATGTCAGGAGTCGGAGAGGCGCGTCCACTTGGCGCGGTTGCATGCCGCCTGCATGGCTGCCTGCCCCTTTCGCCCGTTGGCCTGAGCGAAAGTGGAGGGTCACTTGTAACCGCTGGGTGGTTGCGTGCGCCGTGCGCGGCGGTTTGGCTTCTTCTGCTCGGAGCCGGTCTGCATGACATGCGGGACCCAGCCCCCGCGCCGCAGGGGAGGGCTTTGGAGGCGTGTTGGAGAAGATTCAGCCCGTGACGGTTGGGGGCGCAAGCAGGGAGAGTCACCTTTAAAAGGAGGGCGACCCCTTCCGTAAGGCGACCACGTCTTCTTTCTCCCTTATGCACCGTGTCTCTCCACCTTCCGAGCCCCCGGATGGGGGAAACCGCCGTCTTTTCGCCTCATCGTTGGAGGAACGCAACTCCGTGGGAGTTGGTACCTTTCAGCCATCGTTCGGCTTCAAGGATTTTCATCATGCAGCCCGGCTGCTTCCCTCCGCTGGTGGTCACCCAAGGTGGTGACCTCCAGCTCCTAGATGGGGAGAGGCAAACCGGGCTGTGGTCTCGGCCCCACCCTCAGTGTTAAGGGTGTTCGTCATCCTCGCCGGGGCGGGGAGTGAGGCGAGCCGGGGCTCTGCCTCCTGCGCAGGTCGGCGGACCACCTCTTCTTCCAGCTTCTGGTGGTGGCAATCGCCCCTCAGCCCTACGGCGGAGACGTCCTCCAGCCATGTCGGGGAAGGCGAACTGTTGCTGCCCAGCTAGGATGCAACATTCCGTCCCCTTCCTCGCACTCGCGGCGGGGACGGCTACGAGGATCTGCCGGGACGCTTGAGGCGACCTGCGTTTTGCTGGTGATTCGCCCAGAGCTTGTCGCTCCACGGGCTTCCCCGGTGTGGAGGTTGTCCATATCCGTGGAAACGGAACCGGAGTTCCGTTTGTAATGGCACTTCGAATGCCAGGGGTTTTTTTTTTTCATTTCAGCTTTCGGGGCCTGAACATATATGTAATTACGGCGCGGAGCCGTGTTTTTTCCCCATTTTTTGAGAGCCAAGACTCGTCTGTTGACTATCTGAACCGCTTCACCAAGTATGAGTCACCCCGTGTCAAGGTGACGAGTGAGGTATCCGTATCCCGGAGGCGTAGGAGTCCCTCGGCTCGGTCGGCCTTGCTGTCCGAGGTTCCTCTAGCTTAGTTAAAGAGACCCCTCGGCCGCTCCTCGTCGAGCCGAGGCCAGGGGTAGCGATATCAGCATGAACAGAGGCGGAGTTGGCTCGGAAATGAAACCTGGTTGGCCGGAGCCTAGCCGGGTTGTCCGTTGGCAGGATCGACGCCGGAGTTGATCAGCCGAGGCTTCGGACCGGGCCGGCGCCCTTGGAAGATGGTTGGCCGAGGCCCCGGAGGTGGCCGGCCGAGCCGCCTGCTCGGGCCGGATTCCCGGAGAAGTCCCTGACAGCGATTGCCCGGGCGTGGTGATGACGTCGTCCTTCGGAGCGGAGACCCTCGGACCGCGACGCCGTCCGAGGCTAGGTCGGGCCTCGCCGAAGGTGCCGTCGATGCCGAGGGTGTTGCTGCCCCCTTCCAGCGTCAAGACCCGAGCCTGCAGGATTAGATTGTCTTGTAGCGTGTGCCTTGTGCGGCCGTCGAGGCCAGAACACACACCCTCGCTGCGTTTTAAAGCTGCGTCTCTTTTCCTCTTGTTTCGAGTATCTGGACTTTTTGTCGTTAACAGGGATGTTAGCGCGAGCGAGAGTTGCTTCTCGCGGAAGGTGATGAGTGAGGTATCCGTATCCCGGAGGTGTGGGAGTCCCTCGGCTCGGTCAGCCTTGCCGCTTACGCGTACTTTCACCCGTCCGTGAGGCCCTGTCACCGACTCGGTCGAGAAGGCTCGAAGGATCGCTTCGGCAGAAGGGCTTCCGAACGTAAAGACTTGTTCGATCCGTGGAGCCACTTTATCCGAACGCGAGTTACTTACCGCAGAAGGTGATGAGTGAGGTATCCGTATCCCGGAGGCGTAGGAGTCCCTCGGCTCGGTCAACCTTGACTGCTTATGTGTACTCCGTCGTTTCCAGGACCCACTTTTCGAAGTAGTCAAAAAGCACGAAAGATATTCTGGTAAAAGAGATTTTTTTTCGAGGAAAAATTTGACGCAGAGGGGGTTTCCCCCCTTTTAGCCCCCGAGGGAGGGTCGGGCTTTGCCGAGGCGAGGCCGACCCTTCCTTGTTGACTAAACTTTGCGTGGGTGCGAGGTATATGAACAACTCGGAAACATCTTAAGGGTAGAAGCGACGTAGTTGTTGGATGTTCCAAGCGTTGCCGTAGACCTCGCCTTGACTGTTGGCCAGCTTGTACGTTCCGGGCTTCAGAACTTTGGCGATGACGAATGGCCCCTCCCAGGGGGGCGTGAGCTTGTGCCTCCCTCGGGCGTCTTGCCGCAGCCGAAGCACCAGGTCGCCCACCTGGAGGTCTCGGGGTCGGACCCCTCGGGCGTGGTAGCGTCGCAGGGACTGCTGATACCGCGCCGAGTGTAGTAAGGCCCTGTCCTGAGCCTCTTCCAGCTGGTCCAGCGAGTCTTCTCGGCTGGCTTGGTTGCTTTGATCATCGTAGGCTCTCGTCCTCGGGGAGCCGTATTCTAGGTCCGTGGGCAAGACGGCCTCGGCCCCGTAGACCAGGAAGAACGGCGTGAAACCCGTGGCTCGGCTCGGCGTCGTCCTCAGGCTCCAGACCACCGAGGGGAGTTCCTTCATCCATCGCTTGCCGAACTTGTTGAGGTCGTTGTAAATCCGAGGCTTGAGCCCTTGTAGAATCATGCCATTGGCACGCTCTACTTGCCCATTCGACATGGGATGAGCTACGGCAGCCCAGTCCACCCGGATGTTGTGATCCTCGCAAAAATCCAAGAATTTTTTGCCGGTGAACTGGGTGCCGTTGTCGGTGATGATGGAGTTTGGGACCCCGAAGCGATGGATGATGTTGGTGAAGAACGCCACCGCCTGCTCGGACCTGATGCTGTTCAGGGGTCGGACCTCGATCCACTTGGAGAATTTGTCGACGGCGACCAGCAGGTGCGTGTAGCCCCCGGGTGCCTTCTGCAGAGGGCCGACGAGGTCCAGCCCCCACACAGCGAAGGGCCAGGTGATGGGTATCGTCTGCAGAGCCTGAGCGGGCAGGTGGGTCTGCTTCGCATAGAATTGACACCCTTCGTAGGTGCGGACAATTCTAGTGGCGTCAGCCACCGCCGTCGGCCAGTAGAAGCCTTGCCGGAAAGCGTTCCTGACGAGGGCTCGAGGCGCTGCGTGATGGCCGCAAGCCCCCGAGTGTATCTCTTGCAGGAGTTCCTGACCTTCGGCGATGGAGATGCACCGCTGGAGGATGCCCGAGGGGCTGTGGTGGTAGAGCTCCTTCTCATCGCCCAGCAAGACGAACGACTTGGCGCGTCGCGCTACCCGCCGTGCCTCGGCCTGGTCGAGGGGTAGCTCTCCTTGGCAGAGATACTGCAGGTACGGGGCCTGCCAATCTTGATCAGGCGTGACCCCGCCCCGCTCCTCCTCGATGCGCAGCGCCTCGCCCTCGGGAGCCGAGGGTTCCTCAGGCTGAACCGAGGACGGCTCGGGCTGGGCCGAGGTTACCTCGGACGGGGCCGAGGGCTCCTCGGGCTCGGGCGTGTCACTGATCTTGACGGAGGGTTGGTGCAGATCCCGGGAGAAGACGTCCGGGGGAACCGTCGTTCGCCCTGAGGCTATCTTTACCAGCTCGTCCGCAGTCTCGTTGTAGCGCCAGGCGATGTGGTTAAGCTCGAGCCCGTAGAACTTGTCTTCCAGGCGTCGAACCTCATCACAGTAGGCCTCCATCTTTGGGTCGCGGCAGTGGGAGTTCTTCATGACCTGGTCGATGACGAGCTGCGAGTCGCCGCGAGCGTCGAGGCGTCGGACCCCTAGCTCGATGGCGATTCGCAATCCGTTGATCAGAGCTTCGTACTCAGCCACATTGTTGGACGCCGGGAAATGGAGGCGCAGCACGTAGCGCAGGTGTTTCCCGAGGGGCGAGACGAAGAGCAGGCCCGCGCCGGCTCCTGTCTTCATCAGCGACCCGTCGAAAAACATGGTCCAGAGCTCCGGTTGGATCGGAGCCGTCGGCAACTGTGTGTCGACCCATTCGGCTACAAAGTCCGCCAGTACCTGGGACTTGATGGCCTTCCGAGGGGCGAACGAGATTGTCTCGCCCATGATTTCCACCGCCCACTTTGCGATCCGTCCCGAGGCCTCTCGGCACTGGATAATCTCCCCCAGGGGGAAGGATGACACCACAGTTACCGGATGAGACTCGAAGTAATGTCGCAACTTTCGCCTCGTCAGGATCACTGCATACAGCAGCTTCTGAACTTGTGGGTAGCGGATCTTGGTTTCGGATAGCACCTCGCTGACGAAGTAAACTGGCCTCTGAATGGGCAATGCATGCCCCTCTTCTTGCCTTTCGACCACGATCGCGGCGCTAACCACCTGAGTGGTAGCGGCGACGTAGACCAATAGGGCTTCTCCATCAGCTGGGGGTACCAAGACGGGCGCCTGGGTGAGGAGCGCCTTCAGGTTCCCGAGAGCTTCCTTGGCCTCGGGGGTCCAAGTGAAGCACTCGGCCTTCCTTAAGAGACGGTACAGAGGCAGGCCTCTTTCGCCGAGGCGCGAGATGAAACGGCTCAAGGCCGCGAGACATCCCATGACCCTCTGTACGCCTTTTAAGTCCTTGATGGGCCCCATGCTAGTGATGGCTGCGATCTTCTCCGGGTTGGCTTCGATGCCCCGCTCGGAGACGATGAATCCCAGGAGCATGCCTCGGGGCACCCCGAAGACACACTTCTCGGGATTGAGCTTGACGTCCTTTGATTTGAGACACCGGAATGTCACTTCAAGGTCGGAGAGAAGGTCGGAGGCTTTCCGTGTCTTGACTACGATGTCATCAACGTAGGCCTCGACCGTGCGACCGATGTGTTCGCCGAACACATGGTTCATGCACCGCTGGTACGTTGCACCCGCGTTCCTCAAACCGAACGGCATGGTGATATAGCAGTACATGCCGAAGGGCGTGATGAAAGAAGTCGCGAGCTGGTCGGACTCTTTCATCTTGATTTGATGATACCCTGAGTAGGCATCGAGGAAAGACAGGGTTTCGCACCCAGCAGTGGAATCCACGATTTGATCGATGCGAGGTAGAGGGTAGGGAACCTTCGGACATGCTTTGTTGAGACCAGTGTAGTCTACACACATCCGCCATTTCCCCCCTTTCTTCCTCACAAGCACAGGGTTGGCAAGCCATTCGGGATGGAATACCTCTTTGATGAACCCTGCTGCCATCAGCTTGTGGATCTCCTCGCCTATCACCCTGCGCCTTTCCTCGTCGAATCGGCGCAGAGGCTGCCTGACCGGTCGGGCTCCGGCCCGAATATCCAGCGAGTGCTCGGTGACATCCCTCGGTATGCCGGGCATGTCCGAGGGACTCCACGCAAAGACATCGGCGTTTGCGCGGAGAAAGTCGACGAGCACTGCTTCCTATTTGGGGTCGAGCCCGGAACCGATCCGGATCTGCTTGGAGGTGTCGCCACTGGGGTCGAGAGGGACGGCCTTAACCGTCTCCGCTGGCTCGAAGTTGCCGGCGTGTCGCTTCACGTCCGGCACCTCTCGGGAGAGGTTTTCCAGGTCGGCGATGAGGGCCTCGGACTCGGCGAGGGCCTCGGCGTACTCCACGCACTCCACATCGCATTCGAACGCGTGTTTGTACGTGGGGCCGACGGTGATGACCCCGTTGGGGCCCGGCATCTTGAGCTTCAGGTAGGTGTAGTTGGGGATGGCCATGAACTTCACGTAGCATGGCCTCCCCAATACTGCGTGGTAGGTTCCTCGGAACCCGACCACCTCGAACGTCAAAGTCTCCCTTCGGAAGTTGGAGGGTGTTCCGAAGCAGACAGGAAGGTCGAGCCGTCCGAGGGGCTGGACGCGCTTCCCAGGAATGATCCCGTGGAAGGGCGCAGCGCCTGCTCGGACGGAGGACAGATCGACGCGCAGGAGCCTGAGGGTCTCGGCGTAGATGATATTGAGGCAGCTGCCCCCATCCATCAGGACCTTGGTGAGCCTAACGTCGCCGATGATGGGATCGACGACGAGCGGGTACTTCCCCGGGCTCGGCACGTGGTCGGGGTGGTCAGCTTGGTCGAAGGTGATGGGCTTGTCGGACCAGTCTAGGTAGACTGGCGCCGCCACCTTCACCGAGCAGACCTCCCGACGCTCTCGATTGCGATGCCGAGCCGAGGCATTCGCCGCATGCCCTCCGCAGATCATGAAGCAGTCGCGGACCTCGGGGAACTCTCCTGCTTGGTGATCTTCCTTTTTGTCGTCGTCGCGGGCCCTGCCACCCTCTGCGGGTGGCCCGGCCTTGTGGAAGTGGCGCCGAAGCATGACGCACTCCTCGAGGGTGTGCTTGACGGGCCCCTGATGGTAAGGGCACGTCTCCTTGAGCATCTTGTCGAAGAGGTTGGCACCTCCGGGGGGCTTCCGAGGGTTCTTGTACTCGGCGGCGGCGACAAGGTCTGCGTCGGCGGCGTCGCGTTTCGCTTGCGACTTCTTCTTGCCCTTCTTCTTGGCGCCGCGCGGAGTAGACGCCTCGGGAGCATCTTCCGACGGGCGGCCCTGGGGCTGCTTGTCCTTTCGGAAGATGGCCTCGACCGCCTCCTGGCCAGAGGCGAACTTGGTGGCGATGTCCATCAGCTCGCTCGCCCTGGTGGGGGTCTTGCGACCCAACTTGCTCACCAGGTCACGGCAGGTGGTGCCGGCAAGGAACGCGCCGATGACATCGGAGTCGGTGATGTTGGGCAGCTCGGTGCGCTGCTTCGAGAATCGCCGGATGTAGTCCCGAAGAGATTCTCCCGGCTGTTGCCGGCAGCTTCGGAGGTCCCAGGAATTCCCGGGGCGCACGTACGTGCCCTGGAAGTTGCCGGCGAAAGCTTGGACCAAATCCTCCCAGTTGGAAATCTGCCCCGGAGGCAGGTGCTCCAACCAAGCGCGAGCAGTGTCGGAGAGGAACAGGGGGAGGTTGCGGATGATGAGGTTGTCGTCGTCCATTCCACCCAGTTGACAGGCCAGGCGGTAGTCCGCGAGCCACAATTCCGGTCTTGTTTCCCCCGAGTACTTTGTGATAGTAGTCGGGGGTCGGAATCGGGCCGGAAACGGCGCCCGCCGAATGGCCCGGCTAAAGACCTGCGGACCGGGTGGTTCGGGCGAGGGACTCCGATCCTCCCCGCTGTCGTAGCGTCCCCCACGCCTGGGGTGATAGCCTCGGCGCACCCTTTCGTCGAGGCGGGCCCGACGGTCGCGATGAGGGTGCTCGTCGCCGAGGTGGCCCAGGGCCGTAGGCGCGGTGTTGCGCGTGCGCCCGGTGTAGACCGAGGCTTCCCGCATGAGTCGGGAAGTCGCGGCACGAGGTTCCGAGGGGTACCCCTGCCTTCGGGAGGCAGAGCTCTCGGCCCGCCGGGCCGCAGCGCCTTCCAGGAGATGCTTGAGCTCTCCCTGGATTCGCCGACCCTCGGTGGTTGATGACTCCGGCATCGCGCGGAGGAGCATCGCTGCGGCTGCCAGGTCCTGACCGGTCCCGCTGGATGCGGGTGGCGGCCTGTCCCTGGCATCGTTGGCGATGCGGTGCAGGAGACCCTGGGGCAGGTGACGTATTTCTCCGGCCGGGGGCTGGCGCGCCCATACCTGCCCGACGTCCCGGCGGATCGACTCGAGCGCTCCTGCCCCCTCGTCGAGCCCGGCCTGCGCCCCGCGGACTTGCTCGAGCTGTGGGTCGTGACCCCCCGCCGGAACGGGGACCACAGCTAGCTCCCGCGGGATGTCGGCGCGAGGCACTGGCCTAGGGAGATCACCATCCTCCGGCATGCCGAGACGGTTGCCTCCGGAGGGATCCCCTAGCTCGACGTGGAAACATTCGCGGCTCGGGCCACAGTCCTTGTCGTCAAGGCTGCGGCTGCCGTCGGAACAGTCGGAGAGGCAGTAGTTGCATGTGGTCATGAAGTCCCGCATGGCACTGGGGTTGCCAGATCCAGAGAAATCCCAGCAGATGCTGGGGTCGTCGTCTTCCTCGGACCCAGAGGGCCCGTAGGTCGAGACGCCCGTCAATCGGTCCCAAGGCGACCGCACACGAAACCCAAGAGAGGTTGCACTCGCCTCAACGTGAGCGCCCGCCAGAGCGAGGTCGCTAGGCGGGTTGAGGTCGAGTCGAAATGACGAAGGATGGGAATCAGTCGGTACCTTTTGGTCGACGAGGAGCGACGAAGTCACATCGGGGGCTGATCGCGCCGTCGCCCTGGGTACGAGGGCGACGTCTTGCAGGCCCTCCGTGAGCGTGCTGGCGTCGTCCACTTGCTCGGGGTTGGCGTGTTGCGGGGGGACGGCGCTCGCCTTCGCCTCAAACGCGAGGGTGACGCCCGACGCGTCCTCCGTTGGGGCGCTGGGGATGTCGATTCGCTCGACAGCCGACGGAGCGCAGCCTCCCGCTCGGCCCTGGTTGCCCCGCCTCCTCCTCCGATGGCGAGGGAGAGGATGGGGCGAGCTCGAATGTTGTTCTTCCCCCACGCGGGGAAGACGTCGTCGATTCCGCCGCCGGCGGGCGGGCTGTCGGCCACCATTGTCGCCGTCGCGCGGCGGTGGAAGGAGTATCATGTCGTAGCTGCCGTCGAAAGACATGAACTCGAGACTCCCGAAACGGATCACCGTCCCGGGTTGGAGAGGTCGTTGGAGACTGCCCATCTGGAGCTTGACGGGAAACTGCTCGTCAACACGCAGCAGGCCCCTACCTGGCGCGCCAACTGTCGGCGTTTCGAGACCGGGGGGTCCCTAAGCCGACGAGTGAGTGTGCCGCGTGCCCCAGCCCAGATGGGTCGAGCGCGTGGGCGAGCGCGAAGGGGGGAGAGCGAGGTGGCCGGAGCCGAGTCGTGAGGGAGGTGGAGATCCCGCGGCCTTCGTGTTCGTCCCGCGCCCAGGTCGGGTGCGCTTGCAGTAGGGGGTTACAAGCGTCCACGCGGGTGAGGGAAGCGAGCGGCCCCAAGAGAGCGCCTGCCCCTGCCCTCGTTCCCGCGGGGCCAACCTTCTCTAAGAAGGCCCTGGTCCTTCCTTTTATAGGCGTAAGGAGAGGATCCAGGTGTACAATGGGGGTGCAGCAGAGTGCTACGTGTCTAGCGGGAGAGAGCTAGCGCCCTAGGTACATGCCAATGTGGCAGCCGGAGAGAGCTTGGCACCCAGCTGGTGTGGTGTCGTGGCTGTCGGAGGAGTAACGGAGCCTGGTGGAGGGACAGCTGTCGGAACGGTTGGGCTCTTGCTGACGTCCCCCTGCTTCCGTAAGGGAGCTGAGAGCCGCCGTCATCATGGGTCTAGCGGGGCGCCATCATTGCCTATCTGACGGAGCTAGCCAGATGGGACGTCGGTCTTGTTCTCTGCGGCCCAAGTCGGCTCGGGGTAGGGTGATGATGGCACTTCCTGTTGACGTGGCGGACTTGTGCCCTAGGTCGGGCATCGTGGAGGCTCCTCCGAGGCCGAGGTCGAGTCTGCCTTCCATGGCCGAGGCCGAGCCCGAGCTCCTGGGTCGGGCGAGGCGGAGGTCGTTCAGCAGAGGCCAGGGCGGAGTCCGACCCCAGGGGTCGGGCGAAGCGGAGTTCGCCGTCTTCCGGGGCCTTAGCCCGAGTCCGAGCCCTGGGTCGGGCGGAGCGGAGTTCACCGTCTTCCGGGGCCTTAGCCCGAGTCCGAGCCCTGGGTCGGGCGGAGCGGAGTTCGCCGTCTTCCGGGGCCTTAGCCCGAGTCCGAGCCCTGGGTCGGGCGGAGCGGAGTTCGCCGTCTTCCGGGGCCTTAGCCCGAGTCCGAGCCCTGGGTCGGGCGGAGCAGAGTTCGCCGTCTTCCGGGGCCTTAGCCCGAGTCCGAGCCCTGGGTCGGGCGGAGCGGAGTTCGCCGTCTTCCGGGGCCTTAGCCCGAGTCCGAGCCCTAGGTCGGGCGGAGCGGAGTTCGCCGTCTTCCGGGGCCTTAGCCCGAGTCCGAGCCCTGGGTCGGGCGGAGCGGAGTTCGTCGTCTTCCGGGGCCTTAGCCCGAGTCCGAGCCCTGGGTCGGGCGGAGCTTCCTATGGCGCCTTTGGCAAGGCCTGGCTGCCTGTCAGTCTCACTCTGTCAAGTGGCACCGCAGTCGGGACGGCGCAGGCGGCGCTGTCCTTTTGTCAGACCGGTCAGTGGAGCGGCGAAGTGACGGCGGTCACTTCGGCTCTGCCAGGGGGCGCGCGTCAGGATAAAGGTGCCAGGCTACCTTTGCGTTAAATGCCCCTGTAACTTGGTCGGTCGGCGCGGCGATTTAGTCAGGGTTGCTTCTTAACGAAGGCAAGGCCTCGGGCGAGCCGGAGATGCGTCTGCCGTAAAAAAGGGGGCCTCGGGCGAGACGGAAACACCTCAGGGTCGGCTGCCCTTGCCCGAGGCTAGGCTCGGGCGAGGCGTGATCGAGTCGCTCGTATGGACTGATCCCTGACTTAATCGCACCCATCAGGCCTCTGCAGCTTTATGCTGATGGGGGTTACCAGCTGAGAATTAGGCGTCTTGAGGGTACCCCTAATTATGGTCCCCGACAACAGTGAAAAAGCTTCGGCTATGGTTAAATTTTTCAACAGCACAACAGTGCAATAGCAATGAATGCTATGGTAACTACACACCTACCCGTCTGTTTTTATAGTGCTGCAGGTGGGAAGGTGAATTGCCAAGTCGCCTGCACCCGCTGAACAGTCGCCCGCACCCGCTGAACGGTGGACCACTAGACGCTTGGGAAGTGAATCACCAAATCATTCGTACTCGCTGCGTGGTGGGCCACCTCACACTCAAAATATTTCAATCGTTTCTCGGCAACGAGCTCAGGGAAGGTGTTTTTCGGACCTTCGGCATTCCGAAGCCTTGGAGATTTTTCACGGGTCAAGCTCGTTACGAAAAACGATCTAGCACCACGAAGGGGCTACTGTTGGGGGCCTGTTTCTTCGCCGAAGGTCCTCTAAGCAGAAACGCCTTCGAAAGATCAGTATATAAGCAAACACAGCGCGAAGGTACACGCCGAAGCTACGATCCAGGGAGCTTCGGCATAGTGACATGCCTTGAGACGAAGGGCTGCACCGACTTAAAGAGGAAAAGACCGATCAGTCCATGATAATTTGTGTCATGATTGTAACTAGTCATCAAGGACATAAATGTAATTTTGACCGGGCTGCATCCCATGCCTATAAATAGATGAACAGTACCCCCGTACTGTTCACGCTGAATTGTATTCACTCTCACGTCGCTCTCAAGCTTTCACCTTCTGTTAAGCCGAAGGTAAAAAAATATAATTTAATGTTGTTCATACTTATTCATGATAATAAAAATGTTTTGATAATGTTATATGATTATTTATGTTATTTTCCATGTTTCGTATCTCTCCATTTCAGTCATTATATACTGAGATGATGAAGGTATGTCCTTCACAACCTTCGTCTGAATATCATTATATCCTTAGGGACATAATGCTTCGAAGGATGAAGGTCTTTAATTATTGACATTTTATGTTGCCTTGTTCTTGATTCATAGCATTTGAGAATAAGTGACCAACACATACGTTATTAATGTGTATCACATGTATTGAAGTACATATTTTTTGGTGCAGGTAAATACTACCTTGTAGATTCTGGTTATCCCAATAGAAAGGGATACCTTGCACCGTATAAGGGTCAGAAGTACCACATTTCAGAATGACAAAATGCGAGGCAACCAGTTGGTAGCAAAGAAGTTTTCAACTTTGCACACTCTTCCCTCGGTAATGTTATAGAGCGATCGTTTGGGGTCCTCAAAATAAAGTGGAGAATCCTTGTAAATCTACCTTCATTTTCGCTTAGGAAACATTTGAATGTAATTATTGCTTGCATGACACTGCATAACTTCATTCGAGACAGTGCTATACACGATCGAGACTTTGACCAATATGTACCTACTAGCCTTGTTAATGATGTACACGTAGGTGAGAGTAGCAGTAGCACATCTGATGAGTTAGACATGAGTGCATTTCGAGATGCAATAGCTAATGTGTTAGTGTCATAGGTTATTAAATCAGAATGTAGCGATAGTTATGTTGTAAAGAAGTCTCCTTTTGTTAATGTAATTCACTTGTTGGTTCGGTGTATTTATCTGTTTCTATTTTTCAATCAGAATCTACAATCTCAGAATCTGCATCAAAACACCCAGATTCTAACCACCAGCTTCTCGCCACAGCAGGCGAACCAAATACCTAGATTCTAACCACCAGTTTCTCTCCACAGTCAGCTTTTCAGAAAAGCTCTTCAGAAAAAAGCCGAATCAAACAGGTCCAAAATTAGAGCAACTGTTCTTCTAGCTTGGGAGGACACATTCGGCCTTTGGGCCATGGACCCATTGTCTTCACAGCTCGGCCGATACTACTAGCTAGGCCCAAGAACTTGTTGGGCCAGAATCACTGTTTCTATCTTCTAATCTTAATACATCACACCTGTATTGGTCTTATTAGCCTGCCCAGCTCACCCTCTGCATCCTTTTCCCTTCCTTCTTCTGCTTCTTTTTTAAAAAATATTTTTTGTGTGTGAAACAACTCTTCATAGTCTCGTTTCTTACGGAAAGTGAAATGTCTCCGTTTTCCTTGATATACATGTACTTATGTAGTAGGCTATTGCATTGCATACATGTATGTAGTACAGCTAGTGAGCACCATGAATAATGGATGGAGGAATCAAGCATGAAGGTGCAGCACGTCAGCTCTGCTAGTGCTAGTGCTCTGAATTATTATTACTGACGCCCGCAAACAAAGAAGCAAGCGACGCAATCCAATCCAGAATCAACAGATGCCGTGCCGTCATGCACAAACGCACCGTATGAACAAGAAGCTAGCTAGCAGGAGCAGCAGCAGCAGCTCAAGAAGAAGAAGAAGAGGATGAGATGATTCTCCAATTCATCAATCCAATCAAATCCAGCGCGAGGAGGAGTCAATCGCCTAATAATTCCTGTGCAGGAACAGATCGATCGATCATCAAACATAGTGCACCTCCATCTCAAGTGCTGACTCCTCCTCCTTTTCCAGAGAATTCAGAGGAGCTATATACCCGTGTGCAGATGAATTCCATCATCAGTTTCCGCGTCTGCGCCGGATCTTGCATGATCATCGTGGAGTTCGGTACGCTGCCACTATTTTTCTTCAGTAGCCCAGTGAAATTAAAGGCAGGCAGCAGTCCAGACAGACATGCATGCATGCACAATACAGAACAGTGTCAGGAGATGGATCTCAGTGTGTAGCTAGTGGCATTGTGCACTACATGGAAATGGAACATGTATGTATCAACGGCGCGGATAGATGAACTGGTGCAGGGCTGCAGGCCACAATGCCTACTTCTTCTCCTACTCGCACGTTGCATGCACCTACCACACACAGCAGCCTCCTTCTCCTTGTGTGTTTGCTGACATACATGCTGAGCTGCATGACGTACATGTAGCTTAGTTCACACATAAACTAGCTAGCTAGCTAGCTCAAGTGTACTTCGCTGTGGAGAGCAAGCAAGCAAGCAAGTCTTTAGCGCTGTGCTGTACTGGCCTGATCACCATACCTAATTGTCGTCATAGCTAGTAGCAGCTAAGCGCTCCAGGTTGGGCTCAACTCGGCCTTCACAAAGTGCGCTCCAGCGCCTCCATATCTCGTTCGTCTGAATTTCTGAAAGCGCGTTGCAGACATGCATGTACTGTGGTATGTCTGAATTTTGATCGAGAGTACGCCATTGTCCATTGCGGACGTAACTATAAGACCATGTCCAGCAGTTCACTCATATGGTTATCCAAAATATTGTTTTACATTGTTCTACATTATAGATTGTACTGTTCAAATAGTGAAGTTTGAATATAAAAATAGAGAGGGTAAGCCCATGAAGATAGTCTAACCCACACATATCACTAGGATAGAACGCTCGTTTTTATCATTACCGGTGACTTCTTCTCGAGGAAGCCACCGTTGGCCGACCCCTCTTTGGCCTATAAAGGGAGGAGGTCGACCCCCACACAAAGGGACACATAGACGAAAGAAAGGAGGGCACATCAACCAGTACCCAGAGGCTAGGGCCCCACCGCCAAGTTAAGACTTAGTTAGGACTCCAGCTCTGTAGCCCTTAGCTTCATCTTCCCCACACAAGAGATTTGGAAGCATCTCTCTCGTTCGCTTGTAACCTTTACTATGAACATTGATCAACAAAGGTGTCGGTAGTGCAAGCCGCGCGGAGATTAGATATAGGGACGTTCTGCAGGAACCAGTATAAATCTTATGCCCACAGCACAAGTTCGGTGTCCGAAACATGCACACAAATTTATTTGTTGGAGCCAGGTTCGAAACACCGACACTAACACGTTGTCATTGAATAACAATACTAGAGTACCAGATGTACCTAAGAAAAAGGATGACTTAAAGGATGGAACGAAGGGCACAACCTAGAGGTATGCCGATCCTAAGTAGTTTATGGCTACCAGCACACGGGTAATCCTACGTTTTTTTGGTGTATGACGGATTGATAAGTATAAAAGTAGAAAAGATTACACGCTCGGATACCAACTAGGTTAGATAATCGACTAGCTATCTCTTCACTTTTAGTTCTAATGGGAGTTCTAGACTAGTTGGTGTCTAGTTCACCTCTATCTATCCTACTTTTTAGAAGAAAAATGCTTCACATAGGATCCACTTGTACTATTGGGGTACGACCAACGTTAGTCTACGACTATTGTTGTCTCTTATTCCGGACTTATGATTCTAGTCCTACCTAAATCTACCACTAGAGTCGTAAGTGTAGCAGCACTAAAAGCCTCATCTAGGGCCTCTCATGCCACATGGTCATCATGATCGAAGGTTGTCATTGTGTAACAACACTAGGATACCAAGAGTACTAGAAAGAGAGCGAGTTAGGAGGAAGCACGTCGTAGGTTGGTGGTCATGCTGAACCTAGGCATGAGTGAGAGTCAGCACATAGGCATTTGTAGAGGCTGGTTGTAGTATGCGAAATAGCCTACACTCTCTTACTACTCATCGATTGATCCATAGAAAGGAGGAAAAGATTAAAAGCTTAAACACGAGTGACCAACAAGGCCTTCTAGCTCCTTCCCGCCTCATGGTTGTGGTGGAAGTTTTAGCCTAATGTCTCTAATCCTCCTTTATAACTGCCTACTATATGAACCCTAGTGCTAAAGCATCTAGAAAATATTGAATGTGTGAACCCTTCCCTTAACTCTCCTAACACGTTCCTCAACTCCTTCCTTTTATAGTGCAAGGGAGGAGAGAAGTTACATGAACATCAGATCCCACCCACTAAGATCCAAAAACATTGTTGTTATCCTGTTTTTGGAGTCATACCAAGGTCCATGCCCCTAGTTGTGGCAGAGCGTCAGAGATATCCTTTTCCCAAGGGGTTGACATACCTGCCATAGGGGCAGGCACTCTTTATCAAGCATGCGGGCTCATGCCACTTGTTATGATGTAGTTGATAACTGACGTAGCCTTTTATACTTGATACTGCTTCATAGTATACTTTGCAAGCGCACACATGGCTACAAGATAGATGCATATACAATATAGTGACCTTGAGTATCGTGTAGCCTAAGCCATGGCAACAACATGCTTTGTTAGGTTTGTAATATCACACATCACATATTTATTGTGTTGTACCTGAGAACTATCTGTTAATCTTATGTTTGGGACTTATCCTTAGGTCGCTAGATGTTTAATTCATTTCATAGGGTCGTACAACCTCGATAGGTCTAGAGATATCCTTCTATTTTGCGACAAGATTATAGTTATGTGTATCGAGTCCCTTGTTCTACTAAAGCAGCCTTGGGCCCCGATAGACTCAACTCGAGGCCTAGCCGACTTCATGAAGCGAGATCGGGGAGCTTAAGGACCCTAGGGCCAGCAGAGGCTTTCTTGTGTCTAAGTGTCATTATGTGTATTAGGACTCGAACTACTCTAAAGATCTATACTTCACAACGTTTGGGATCAGGGGCCTAATAGGCTTAGGGGTGTTTGGATGCAGGAACTAAAGTTTAGTCACTGTCATATCGGATATTTAAATGCTAGTTGCAATCATTAAATATAGTCTAATTATAAAGAATAATTATAAGATAAGGACTAAAGAATAAAACGAATCTATTATGCCTAATTAGTTCATGATGTGACCATGTGATGCTACAGCAAATATTTGCCATACATGAATTAATTTGGTTTAATAAACTCGTATCGTCATTTAATTTTCACCTATATAATTAATTCTATAATTAAATTATTTTTAATACTCATAATTGACATTCAAGTTTTGATATAACACGGACTAAACTTTAGTGAGAACAACTAAACACCCTTTTAATTTCATAAGTATCCTGAGGTATGAGGGCCCAGGGCTTGTGAGCATTGTGGTAGATGCTGCACGTTGCTGTCGGTGTGCATCCGTGACTCGTTCTATTTTTGCGTCTGTACGAGCGTTAGTGCACTGCAGGGTAATATATGGTCATCCTCATCTATAGTTGCCGCCAAACTTGGAAATACCGGCCGGCGCGTGCCACACAGCAAGCAGCTAAATGGACTGCTCCAGCGACACGGCCGTCTGCGCCGTGGCCGTGGCCGCGGCCGCGGCGCCATCACCTCCTTCGTCATCGCCACGGCCGCCGGCGGCGCTGAGCCCGTGCGCCGCGTGCAAGATCCTTCGCCGCCGCTGCGTCGACCGCTGCGTGCTGGCGCCCTACTTCCCGCCCACCGAGCCGCACAAGTTCGCCACCGCGCACCGGGTGTTTGGCGCCAGCAACATCATCAAGCTCCTACAGGTCAGCCTTGTCGCCACGCCATGCATTGTGTGTGCTGCATCCTGCATGCAGCAAGCAAAGCGCACGCACGCACGCATGTCATGACCGAGACTGCGACTGGTCACTCTGACTGACCGATGGATCGTTCATGCAGGAGCTGCCGGAAGCGCACCGGGGCGACGCCGTGAGCAGCATGGTGTACGAGGCGGCGGCGCGCGTCCGGGACCCCGTGTACGGCTGCGCCGGCGCCATCTGGCAGCTGCAGAGGCAGGTGAACGACCTCAAGGCGCAGCTGGCGCGCGCCCACGCCGAGCTCGCCGGCGCCCGCGCCCAGCACGCGCACCTCCTCGCGCTCCTCTGCGTCGAGGTCGCCGCCTCCTCGCCGCCGTCCTACGACTGCGCCGCCGGCTACTCCGCCTCCCCCTCGCGTCACCAGCTAGCGGCGGTCGTCGCGGCCAACCCCGTGATGGCCGACGCCGTCGACGGCGCCTTGCATCTGACGCAGGCCGGCCCCGTCAGCTGGGCCGAGGAGGCGCTCTGGACATGAGCTCGATCAGTCCGGTCCCTGCACCTACGCTACCTACGACGACTGTTCGTCGTCGTCAACGCAACGCCCAAGTATATACTATATGCATACGTATACAGTTACATGTAAGTTTTAATTTATGTGTATGGTGGGTGTATGTAAGTTTTACTCGGTTCCATCATGTCGTAGTTCCAAGTTAATTAACCAAAGGGGTTAACGTGGTTCCGATCCGTGCATGTCATATATATATAATTCTGAATGTTGGGAGCGACAAACTTGTGCTCTTAAATTTAGTACAAATTTGTTGCTGTTTAAGAACTCTCTGGCGACGTGAAACTTGGCAATGCACCTTAGCTTGTAAAAGATCTGCGATGCATGGACATGGTACGTTTTCGTCAATGCAGAACAATTCATTAGCCACAGATGTTCAGTTCAACAAGCGTTGAGAACCCCATGGCCACAAAGTGTTCGGTTCGTCCACGGGCCCGTGAGCGATACAAACTCAAACTGCTAGACGGATCGGGCCAGCGATGCCGCTGAGTTTGGTGTAAAAATCCTCTATGCTTTTTTCTGTGTGCTGATTTTTTTTTCTTCTGTTGTCCGCCATTTTCTGTGTGCTTATTTTTTTTCCTTCTGTTGTCCGATGAAGAGTGAAATCTGCATGCATTAGAGCTCTGCGGAATGGCCACGATCCGAACCTGGCTCTGATTTTTTTTATTTATGCTTTGAAAGCCATATCAGCAGGATGCTGACCGCAATGCTTGTAAGCAGGCACGACTAAAAATATTATATTTAAAATAAAAAACCACACTTCTAAAATTTCTTTTTAAAAAGAATTTAAAATAAAATCCATTTAGAAAAGGGTTTTGTAGGCTGCAATGAGGGCCCACAACAATCACCTAGGACTTGGCCATTGACAAATTGCAACAGGCATCAGAATTCTCCCCATACCACACAGTTCACAGAGCTGAAGCACCCCTACAGTCCTGGAAGCTGCAGTACAGCCATATCATCATACCTCTAGTATTGCCATACAATCTGAGAAATTCAGAAAACACTGCATCATGGCTGGCACCATCATACAACTATCCCCCTAGAATTTAAAGATCTCCCCTTACAAAACAACTCCTAGATGATTCAACTTCTCTTGTTTCTTGCAGATCTCATATTGTACCCCAGCCAACCCCACATAATAGGCCTACCCTAAACACTCAAACAAACACAACCCCAAACTACACTGGACTTTCCATTTCCACCACCAAATGCAGCAGAATCCGCAATTCAGCAAGACATAGCGAAGCCCAAGCCTTAGGACCACACCCCACTGGCCATTTGTACAAGGCAAGAGCTTTCGAACCCGCAGTGGCAGCGGAGCAGCGGCCTAGAACTGGAACCTGCTCGGATGGGACTTGGTCATCCGCGCCATGCCGACCGCCTCGCCGTTCTCGATCCTCTTCGCGTTGCGGAACGCGGCGCAGCCCGCGACGTAGACGATCACAAGGATAATCAGCACCACGATGTTCAGGACGGCCACCTTGCGCCAGCTCTTCTTGATGCCCGCGAGGACGCCAGCCTTGCACGAGTCGCACTGGAAGCACAGCGTCTGCTGGTCGTTGCTCCACCTTTTGCAGTCTGGGTCGTTGGTCACCGTCGGGACGCTGGGGTTTTGTGTCCAGTACGTCTCGTTCATGTAGCTGAACGCACATGACGTCGGTGGCTTGCAGCATCCAGACTGCAGTAGTTGGTCACAAAAATGATATGAGTTAGTATCCTGAGAAATCACATGGCTAATCAGTTTTTCCGAGAGAAAGAACTCGATGCAATTCTGTAAACATAGAAATTAATTCTACCAACTAAACCAATATAGCCAGGGGCGGACCCAGAGCCCAGCGACCTTAGGCGCCTGCCTGGGCTCTGGCGCAATGGTCATGACAAGATGGTTGTTCAAATCAGTAGTAAAAAACATTTATGCTTGCTTAAGAGTTTGAGGACACGTTATCTAAAAAAAGAGTCTGAGGACAGCTCAACAAGAGATACGTCTGAACTCAAGTTCTTGCAGGCAATTGAACGTTTCAATTCATACATAAAAATGATGCATCTTCAAGCAAAATTTACATTGAACAATAATTGAAATGAACACAAACCATATCCTGAGAGACCACACAATCTGGTTACTCTGAGAAGCAAAACAAAAAAAAAGTCACTCCGGTAAACCCAAAACTCATTCCACTAGCAAAACCAAAAATGTAACATGGAATACTTGGCCTCTGAACTAAAAATCTCTTGCAGTTAATTAACTTCCGAAAATTTTGACAAAACAGTCAGGAAACAGTTTATCTTCAAAGAAACCTCATCAAACAATAACTGAGATGAGCAAAAACTGTAACACTAAAATGGTAATAGATCCTTATGAGATTGATAGCATCAGGCTGGATAGTACGGCCATCAGTTATCCATTATTATCATCACCTAGACTAACAATGTCTTGGCCTCCCAATCAACATAGATGCAACTTTTTAAGATGGGTCCCATGTTCACTAGGAAACTATCCAAGCCTGTATAACTACAATCTGAAGAACCTAATGCACAGTCCATGTGTGCACGCACAAGGAAAAACAAACTAACATCATTACAGAACCAAACATTTAACGAGCATTTGATGGGTGCATGTAGCCTGCAACAGATATCAAATGAACGATTCTCACAAGCCCTTACATTTTTTACTCCATCCATTGACCAACCATCATATACAATAAGCCATTCAACACAACGTGTAATGTAGAGTATCATCTCTACAGAAGATATTCTGTGCCCTAGTATAAACACAACATATAATGTAGAGTATCATCTCTACAGAAGATAACAAAAGGAAAAATGTATATTCATTTGCATGTAATTTGAGAGACTGTAACGAGGAAAAGAAACACACTCACGGCTAGAAAAGGCAGCATAGAGAATATAATGACAAGCAAGGCAAGGTTCCATGGTACGAATTCCAACTCTGAAATGTAACACCTAGCAAGTGGCTTTTAGCTGTCCTGGTCACACTGGTGTATTTGGCAGGATGCTGAGAGAGGCCCTGATTCCTCAATCATAAAATTATTGTGGACCTCCGTGTCGTCTGGTATCCGTAAAGCAGAGAGAGAGAAAAATCTAGGACAATGACATTATCCTTAGCCTCCCACAGGCACCAGATTCTACTTACCACTGCAATAGTGTCAACTACTATAGCTGCTCGTCCTTTGCACTCTGCAGTGGTGAGTGGTGAGTGGAGGGGGTAAATAACTGGCTGGACCACGACTCAATTGACCAATGAGTCATGGGGATGCTTACTGGTAAGCGTCTTAGGTGTACTGCGTACAGTTGAGTGGTAGTAAGTAGTACATATTTTCTTCAATGGAAAAAAGGGTCACTTTCTTTCAGAGATATAGTTCAAAGATCCTTCATCCTTTAGGGCTAATTTGTCAACCCCATTTTTCTAAGAGATTTCCATTTTCGCAAGGTAAAATTAATTTTCCCTTAGAAATGGAGTTGCCAAACTAGTTCTTAGCGAAAAATATCAGTGACATGTTTCACCGTCATGGAATGGAGGCAGTGCAGATCTGTTTCCCCATCCATGATTTGAGTCAAAAGCGTCTGTACTTAGAGGCACCTGCTACAGAATTATGCACGGAATTTCTTCCGGTGATGTAAAGCAATTCAGGGAACCAAAGTAACGCAGGGAAAAAAAGATTGCTTTTGAAGAAAGGTATATGCTGGAACCGAATGGGGCTGCCAAAGTCAGTGGCCCTTCGAGCTGCTTTCCCCCAAATCAGGAACAAGCAAAAGGCCTGATGAATTAACAGTTTCTGGAAGGTGGAAGCTGCTCCAGAATGAAGGAATAATAAAAATACTAGTAGAGGCGGGCCATGAGTTGCTACTTGCTAAGCGAAAGGGGGCTGGCTGCTAATTGAAGGGGCAAGCAAAGTTCATCTCGAGATCCACGCTAGCGCCGGGTAGAAGTAACTGGAATATCCTACGACACCTTTGCAACAAGCAATCGAAGGTTAGGAAGAACCTGGATTTTAGATGGTTGTTTATCCTCTTGATTGATGGCCTCTCATTTCTGAGGAAAGTTGCCTACACAAAAATGCAGCTTTTTTTGTTTTGTTTCCCCTCTAAACTATTATACCTACTGCTCCGTAGCTAACGCAGCAGCAAAGCCAAAACTGAATGGTGGAAATCAAACGCTGAATCATCACAAAATCCCCGACTTTTGTGCACCGGTAGAATATAATAAAAACTGGAAGAAAAATCCAATCTTCCCTTAGCAGAGGAATTTTTTGAACCGCGCATGGAAACCAAATGAATCGCGCATGCCGGTGTTGGGGATTGAAAAGAGGACCTGGATCGGGGAGAGGTTGCGGCCGTAGAACATGGTGGGCGTCTCCGGCACGAGCATGCCAGTGTTGGGGTCCCGCGCGAGGCGCCTCATGCCGGCGCAGGCGTGGCCGTCGCGGAGGCAGGCGCTGATGGTGGCCCAGTACTGTGGGTCGGCGACGCGGTCGCGGAGCCAGCCTCCGTAGTCGGAGAGCTGGTACTCGGGGAAGCGGCGGTTCATGACGACCTGGCCGTCGCCGCGGTCGGTGACGGCGAAGGCGAAGACGATGAAAAAGAGAAGCGCGAGGACGACGAAGAACATGGCGAAGAGGTAGAGGCGGAGCAGCCAGGTCTGGCGGTAGCAGGCGCCGGCGAAGCCCATGAGGGAGATGACCATGAGGACGAGCCCCACAATGATGATGGGCCACTGCAGGAAGCGGATGCAGTCGGTGGAGTTGGCCCGCGACGCCAGCCAGATGCCGCCGCCCAGGATCGGGATCGAGATCAGGAAGGTGATGAAGTTGATGATCCCCAGCACGCTCGAGCCCCCGCGCAGCATCTTGCTCTTGCTCTTCCTCCTGGCTGCTTCCTCCTGGCCTTCTCTTCTCTTCCTCGGCCTGCTGTAGTGCTGTTGTTGCTCCGCTTCTTGACTCCGCGCTTCTCTTTCTCTCTCTACCTGTGCTGGGCTGTGCCGTTGCCTGCTCTGCTTTGTGCGTGCGTGGTGAGTGAGGGAGGGAGACAGGGCGGTTGGTTTTTAGCGAGGTCGAGGAGCACGCTGCGGCTGTACGGGAGAGCAGATGCAAGGCAGCATAAGCCAGGCCAGCAGCTTGGACTGGACAAGCGCTTTGGCTTAAAAGCCAAGCCATTTGCAACATGGCCGAAACCCGACGTTAAGGACTAGTTTGGGAACACTATTTTCTCAAGAAATTATTATTTTTCTAAGAAAAAATGAACTAATTTTCCTTGAAAAAATAAAAACCCCTTAGAAAAAAGATTCTCAAACTAGCCTTAAAGTTATTGAGTCCGGATCGTTCGCTACGGGTTGGTGCGGGTTTAATTCAACTGTGGCTGCAGTTTCTACGGTATTTTATCTCTATGAATTGTAGCTAGAGCAGTACGAACAACTGCAGCCACAGCTGCCAGCCGAGCAGCCGAATAGGTTGTCAGTTCCACTAATCTATATCTCTACTATTCCTTAAGAAGCTATCGTAGGCGTCCACACCACTGAGTGGTGCACGGTTCTGCCGCGCGTCCGCGCCCAATCTCGCATCGATGTCGATGGAAGGTCGTGCGTTACGCCGCCTCCCCCGCCCCTTTCCATACTCCTCCCGCGTCCCTTCCATCCCCACCACCGTGCTCCATGCCCCAGCCTCCACCATCCCCGCCCCACGAGTCATCCCCGGCCTCGGAAATCTCGTCGTGCCCCTCGGAAATCTTGCCGCGCCACCGCCCCAAAACCTCCCCTACCTCCCACCCAGAGAAGATCCCATCCAATACCGCCGGGTCGCCGTCCTCCCTTCCGCCGCGCCGTCGTTGTTGCCGCACATCTCCATGAGCAGCGCGAACGCTTTGAGCGGGTTTCCCTCCTTGCAGTGGCCGTTCAGGAGCGCGTTGTAGGTGAATGTCGTCGGCGAGAGGCCCATCCCGATCGCATCGTGGAAAATGGCCGTGGCCTCCGTCCGGCCGACCTTACAGAACCCGTCGAGCACGATGGTGAAGATGTAGATGTCAGGCGTCAGGGGCGAGTCCTTGAGCTTCTTGAGGAGTTCGAGCGCCTCCTCCAGCCGGCCGACGTAGCAGAGCCCGCCGACGAGGCTGTTGTACGTGTGGATGGTAGGCTCGCACCCGAGGCCGCACATGGCGTCCAACACCTCCATGGCCTTGGTGACGCGTCCGCGCTTGCAGAGGCACCCACAACGGCTGAGAACGTGGCAAACGCTGGGGCGGAAACCCGCGCGCCACCATCTCGTCGAGCGCGAGCTTGGCCTCGTCGGGCGCGCCCTGTCGGCAGAGGCACTGCACGACGGCGGCGAAGGAGTGTGCGTCGGGGGCGACGGGCATGTCGCGGAACAGCGTGACGGCCGTGGCGTGGTCCCCCGCGCGAGCCAGCGCCGAGAGGATGCCGTTGTAATCGGAGACGGTGAGCGCCGCGTCGTCGCGCTGCTGGAGGTCGAGCACCTTCACCCGCTCCTCCACGGGCAGCTCCATGATCCGCTTCGCACAATCACGGGCGCAGAAACGCGACCTCTTGATGCCGTCGCCGCCGCCCGGTCCGTCGGAGCGCGAGTCGAGGACTTGCGGCGGTGCTGTGTCCCCGTGGAGGGTGCCGTTGCCGTTGGACCGTAGAGCACGGAGGAGCTCAGCGTCGTGGTCCCGCACCGGTGCTTTGCAGTAGCACGCGAAGGCGGAGGAAGACACCGCGGGTCGAGGGAGAGCGCTGACATGGTTGGAGGAGGACGGCAGGGCAGGGAGGCGCGAGGATGGGGGCAGCGCGCGAGAGGGTTCGGGGACGACGCGACGTCTTCCTCCGTCGCGCCCCTCCTGTTCCACCCGCTCTGCCTGCTCACCGCAGGTGACAAGCTCGTCGCTCGGTCGCTTCCATTTGGGCGGCCCCGTCCCGTGCTTAGATCCGGGCGCGGGCCTCCTTCCTCCTCGCTCGCGGCGCCTACCCCAGGTACCTGGACCGCTGCCACCTCAACGTGTCGGTGACCGAGGACGGCCAGTGATGCCGGCGTGCGTTGCGGGCCTCGTCCCCGCCGTCGTCCTCGCCAACTACACCAAGTCGCAGTACAATCGGTTCCTCAACGACAGCCAGTTCTCCGGCGTCGGGATCGCGAGCGAGGGCGACTGGGTCGTGGTCGTGCCCAGCACCAGCACGGGATCCGGCGACTACTCGCCCGCGGTGCCGGGCTCCAACTGGGCGGATTAACTTCTTCGATGCCATTTGTTGGTGTTCGGGTTCACGTATGCTTGCCACATCTGCAGACTGAGTAGAGTGCCATCCAGTTCAGTTGGTGATATTTGCAGCTGCGTGTGCAGATAACTTCTGTGGGGGTTTTACTGTATTTGTTTCTGATTTTGGGGCTCTTTGATGCTACTGATTAGGCTGCAAATAGGTTTTGTGTATGGTTTATAATGGTATGTTCTTTAGGTTGGGAGTTCTCTACTGATGGGAAATGTGAAAAATGCCATCAACAAAGATGCTCAACGTGCACATCCAGTCATTGCCATGCTTTGAGCAGGAAGGAATGGTCTGGATTTGGCCTAGGGATGACCCACCAAAGGCTACAATCCCTTCTCTTCTGCCTCCTTCAGGATTTACAGTTCATGCAGAGGTAAAAGGAAATCCTGCTATGATGCAGTGGCACAAGTGTATTGTATTGTATTTTTTTGTAACGGTGTTCTTCTGATCATCCAACAGATAGTGATGGAACTGCCAGTTGAACATGGACTACTCCTGGATAACCTCTTGGACCTTGCTCATGCTCCTTTTACACACACATCCACCTTTGCTAAGGGCTGGAGTGTTCCAAGGTACACCTTTGCATCTGGGCTCCAAGGGTACTGGGATCCTTACCTGATCGACATGGAGTTCCGACCGCCATGCATGGTCTGCTTGCCTGGGAAGCTAGAAGGGAAGAGCACCCAGCAATGCTCCACGCACCTCCACCAGCTCCACGTCTGCTTTGCCCTCCTCTAGGAACAAAACTAGGCTGCTGTACCGGATGTCGCTAGACTTCGCTCTGTGGCTCAAGCACGTGCCGCTCATGCACCTGCTGTGGTCACATTTCGCAGAGAAGGCACGCCAGTCAATGTGATAAAGTAATTTATAGGAATTAGTGTAGAATGCGACTGGAATTGGTTCAGAAAATGTTCTTAACAAATCTAATATCTTTTCATGGTGGTCTTGTGCAGGTCTTGAACGAGGACCTCCGGCTTGTTCTTGGTCAGCAAGAACGGATGATCAATGGCGCCAACGTCTGGAACTGGCCGGTATCATATGACAAGCTTGGGGTACGGTACCGGTTGTGGAGAGACACTGTTGAGAGGGGCTCTGAACGGTTGCCATTCAGTAACCAAGCTGAGAGTGGATCATAGCTGGCCGGTGGGCCTCTTAATTTCTTCCTCGTCACATTTATTCGTGAGACGATGGCCAGAATTAGTTACCTAGGTGTGCGTCTTTGTGCTCTGCTCCCTGATGCTGCTGCGTCTATCTGGAAGGCGAAGGTTGATGGGCAACATCATCGTCTCTCTCTCTTCTCTGGTGTTTGAATGTACACTAGCGTCGGCATCATGAGATGCAATTGTAATCTGAGGTTGATATTTTCTTTCTTTCTTTCTTTTTTTCCTTTTCGCTTTCTTCTTTTCTTCGCCCTTTTTGTGTAAAGATTCAACAAATGTTACTCTATCAAAGCATGTATAATCAACTGAACTGCTGCTTTGTTTCATCTCAATTTTATTGACCTCATTTTATATGTTGCAAACACCTTTTGTGTTGCTTTTCTTACCATTCTGCATCTTTTGTTTCTTTTTCACATTGGCTTTCTTGCTACTGAGCTCCTGCAACTTCTGAGAACACCGATTTGCATCCATCACCATCAGGGTAGGAGGCTGCTGACTGCCAGGTTCTTTTCTAATACTATCATGTGTCTTTTGGACACTTCTGCCTGTACTCCTGGATCACAATTTTCATTGCCCTATGACACTTCTGCCTGTACTCCTAGAGCCACCATGCCAGGAACTGTATTGCCAGCAATGTTATTATTAGTAGACATAGGCATCGGCTCAGTTGGGTAAATCTGAACACTTGGTGGCGAACTTCAGCAGCAACAAACACTGCATAGATAGATAGATCCAGCTGCCCTCATGAATACTGTTCGTGCTAGGGGATGACGATTGACGACTAGTATTCACGGTTCCCTCTGGATTCCATTTTCACTGGTGAGCTTTGGCCGGATCCGATCCATAAACGCCCAGTAGTTGCAGTGCAACAGTGTGGTTTGATTGGGTGGTGCCTGGTGCTGGTGGTACTCGGGCAGGCCTGTTCTTGCAGTTCATCTGTGTACTCTCTCCCTGCCTCTCTCTCTTTTTCCTTCCTGTTCTTGGGCTTCCAAGAAGGAACTGCACGTGGGATGCTATAGCTGATGCAAACCGATCTTACTACTAGTGCAGTGCCACTTACTGTTCACTGTCAAGAAGACTCATCTAGCTCGCTTCATACTACAGCTCATGCTCGTCTAACCCCAGCAGGCATCATTACAAACATGGGCGGATACATAGATAGATAGATCCAGGCTGCACCAACAATGGGATGTCCTTGTGTTATAGCATATGAACTCGATACGTGGCATTCAGGAAAATGGTGATACCTGGTATTTAACCTTTATTTTGGTACTCAGTTTGGAGAGCAATGATCCATTTGTTTTATTATGTCATTTATTTTTGCATCTTGTAAAGGAATTTTGTTTCCGTTGTATCAACCCTCACTAAAAGACCCACATCTTCGATTAATGAAGAGGAGTAAAATATACCGGCTGTCTCTAAATTTATGACAACGCCATCTAGGTCTCTAAGACCGTTTCCAAAAGACCGTCATGTAAAATATGTTTCTGTGCTGTAAAATATACTATTTATATGGTAGAGTTCGAAATAGGAAAGGTATATGTAGAGGATATAAACACATAAGAATGAAATAAATATACGTTGCTTAAGAAGAAACGTCGATTGTTCATATCTCATAAGAATGAAGTGTGCATATCTCATAAGAATTAAGTATATGTTTTCTAAATGTGAAACCTCAAATGTTATCCCTACTACCACAAAATGATATCGAATAGGGGAGGAATCCCCTTGCTATTCAAATCCATGGGTGAGGAATCTCCTTGCTATTTGAATAGCAAGCGGAATTCCTCTCCAATGAATCTCTTTGAGGTATGTGCCCGTGCGTTGCAACGGAAACATATAATACCATTGGTAACTTATGTAAGTTGGGGATGAGCATCGACGCATATTTGACCGGATCTTTTTCTTCCTTGAGGATCTGGGAGTGTTGCAACGGGAACATATAATACCATTGATAACTTATTTATCGATTTAGGTGGGGCAGCAGGCTGCTGCGCTCTTGGGAGAGTAGCCCGTCTACCACGCCGTACAACGTACCATTGGCTGCGGGGCTGCCATGCCCCCAGTGGCGCTGCCCGACAAGGAGGGTGGGTATTTGGGGGAGTATCAGTGAAGTATTACTCAGATCATCTAACCAACTCAGCTAATTTGCAGTTCTAGTGAACACAACTGAAGCCGCGTGTATTCCGTTTCATCATCGATTATATGCATTATTATATACAAGTTTAATGCAGCATAGATACTGCTTTCTACCCACCCAATTCTCCTAATAATATGCATTCACAATAAATACAACAATCTCCTAGCAACAAAAACCTTAAAAACAAATGTATTCCTGAGCGCGTCACTTGTAGGCGTGGATGTAGTCTTGGAAGTAGAAGTTCTGGATGAAGTTGGCAAGCCAGCGGGAGGCAGCGAAGCACAGCACGGTCGCTGACACGACCGCGGCCCTCTGAACAGTCGATGTGAGGACCGTTTCCTTGGCGACG
This sequence comes from Zea luxurians, assembly GCA_029449295.1. Taxonomy (NCBI): domain Eukaryota; kingdom Viridiplantae; phylum Streptophyta; class Magnoliopsida; order Poales; family Poaceae; genus Zea; species Zea luxurians. Next base: position 81,977,689 of record JAOPSE010000016.1, on the reverse strand, counting down.
ACAAGGAGCCCGACGACGGCGACCGAGGCCACCTGCAGGGCAGCCTCGAGCGCCTTCATGGCCTTGAGTGCCGCGTTGCAGCTCCTGCACTGCACCACATGCGACAGTACCTGCCATGGGCGTCCACAGTTATATGTTTCCGTTGCAACGCACGGGTACAAACCTAGTTACTCTATTAAGAACCTAACGTCAGCGTCCACACTCTGCCCCCACCCTCGCCTGCCCCCCCCCCCTCGGCGACGTCCACACTCTCGCCCTCGCAAGGCCGTGGATCTTGTGACTGGAGTTGATGTGTCTCCTACTACTCTCTCTCTCTCACTCACTTCCCCCACCATCGCCGCGCTCCTCTGCCCCCTCTCAATACCCTTTCCCTCGTGGCATCCTCCGATGGACGCCAAAGGGCACCGTGCCTCCCACTCCTCGTGGCGACACCCGGCATGCTGCCATCCTATTAAGCGTCCACAACCCTACCTCCGATGCCTGCCCACACCGCCTTGCTCGCCTTCACCTCCGCACCGCTCGGAGCGCCCCCATGAAAACATCCTGCTCGTGATGCGCCCATGTTTGTCGCCGCCCGTGCTCCTCTCCCCTCTGCCACCCTCCAACGGATCTAGGAGTAGGACCATCGCCACCTCCAAGGCGGATGCCTTGACTATCTACCTCTCCCTCACCCCTCTCCTCTGTCGCCTCCATTGGATCTGGGAGTAGCGCGTCATGTGGAAACCCTCTGGCGAATGGCACGAAAGGCAGGAAGGGGAGGACTACGGCAAGCTCAGATCTGACGTAGGAGGCTACTCGTGTCCATGACACTTCGTGGCCCTCGCTCGTCTGCCTCGCGTCCTTGTCACGCTCTTCACTCTCCCCGTCGAGAAGGTTAGGGTTTCTCCCCCTCTCAATCGACACATCGTCTTACCAGTTAGCTCTAGTGTCGTGTCCCTGCTCCTTGAGCTAGCGGACATCGAGTCCCTAGAAGCTGTCGGGAGACCTTGTTTAAACTTGCTCGTCCTCTCCAACGTTGAAGGCGTCCCCAATCCTCTGGGACTCAAATGTGATACAATTACTAGTCCCAGGAGGCTAGTAAACACATTTATACATCAGATGATACCAAATCTGCTTAAAACGAGACAAACCTACAAAGGTGGCGAACAACTTTAAGAGTTGGTCCACAACTCGGGACATATCATCAGAGCGGGGCTGAAGCAGCCCGATATATGCAGTGAAGCAATTCAGCGGTCCAACAGCCCACATGCAAGGTTGGGAACAGTCGTAACTCTTACCCGATCTCCTTTTTCTGAAAAACAACAAATAAGCAAGGGTGAGTACAAACGTACTCAGCAGCCCACCTTCACCCGCGGAATGGGGAAATCAGATATAATGCATGGAATATGTGGAGCTCAGGATATTTGCAGAAACAGCAATATTTTATGCAGGGTTGTTTTGAAAAACATTTTGTATTTTGCAAAGCGCATCCTCTCCAAAAGGAGCAGGAAGTTTTTCAATATTAGAACAAAATCCCCTGGACTAAACCATCCAGATATCTCAGCAGTTTCCCACTGGTTTTCATTTTCAACAACAGCCACTGGACTTCCCGTCCACCATAGCTCACGGCTCAACCGCCGGACCTTTTAAAAACCACTTTTCTCAAAAGCACCTTTTTTGAAAACAAAAACCCTAATTGCCATACCACACCAGACTCGTCCATTCCTGTGGACACAGACTATTCGAATAGGTTTTCAAACTCTGCGCAGAGGTGTACACTTTACCCACTAGTCCGGCTCTGCGATCTCATAGCTAGTGAGACCCGAATCCGAATCTCTTTCTTTCCTCGCACGTCCTAACCTTAACGGTTATCCGGAAGGAGTCAGGCCACCACCATGTCCAAACCGGACAAAACTTTCCCCCTCCTTATCCTCCCGGTGCTCCCCAGCCTTCTTAATCCTGGGGTTGGACCGCACGAGTTCGGATCGAATGACTGCCCACACAGTCTCGAGTGGTTGTACTATAAAGGAGTACAAGTAGTGAAAATGGACAAGCCGGTCCTTATATGAGGGGACAATCCTTCTGCTCACGCCTAAACCAGCTGAGCCAACACCTTAGGCCCTCCCCTAAACCAGGGAGTCCCTGATCATCCCTACTCAAAGGTGATAAGGGTGAAACCCTTCATCAAACACATTTTGAAAAGCATTTTCTTTTGGAAACTCACACCTTTCCTCAAATCATTTGTAACAAATATATCAGGGATTGATTGCGGCAAGCGGCTGGGTGGCCATAAATAACTTGTCTCAAATCATATCATGCATAAAATAACAGGCTGAGGGTTGTGGTTGAAAAATCATAGGTAATTTATGCATCAAAGGGATCCAGTGAGCTTGCCGTGCTTATCCGGCGAAGGGGGAAGGGGAGCTCGCGGAACTAGCTTCTGGCTCCATCGCCTGGGTGTAGACTTGTATGATCTGGCCTCCACGAGACGGCACAAACGCTTCCGATAACTATGCAACATGAACAAGCAAACATACAAACAAGCAAGTATGCCAACAAATATTTAGTATAGTGGTCAGAATAGCGATATATGGATGGGTAGAGGTCTTGAGTAGAATCTGTGTCATGTGTGTTTGTGATATTACTAGTGGTGGAGCGGAGGTACTTACCAGGAGGGTGGACTGAGGCGAAGCGACACTATGAGTGTAGCCGGCAGAGCGGAGTAACTGAGTGGGTGGGAGTTTTCCTTGGCTGAGGGTGTGGAGTGTGTGTGGAGAGGGATGAATAGTGATGGTGAATAGTGATGGTGAATAGTGATAGTGAATAGTTCGTATGAACGAACGATGAACGATGAATAGGAACTATGAATGAACGGACGAACGATCGAATGATCGGACGAATGAACGATCGGAATTTCGGCAGCATAACGGCAGGAAAAAGATTACTTGGACGAACGAACGGACGAACGATCGAATGATCGGACGAACGAACGATCGGAATTTCGGCAGCATAACGGCAGGACAAAGATTATCTGGAAGAACGATGAATAGGGACTATGAACGAACGATGAACGATGAATAGGGACTATGAACGAACGATGAACGATCGAATGATCGAACGAACGAACGATCGGAATTTCGGCAGCATAACGGCAGGACAAAGATTATCTGGAAGAACGATGAATAGGGACTATGAACGAACGATGAACGATGAATAGGGACTATGAACGAACGATGAACGATCGAATGATCGAACAAACGAACGATCAGAATTTCGGCAGCATAACGGCAGGAAAAAGATTATTTGGACGAACGAACGGACGAACGATCGAACGATTGGACGAACGAACCATGAACGATCGGACGAACGATCGAACGATCGGACGAACGAACGAACAAACTAAGAACAGGGGGACGAACGATCGAACGATTCTTGTGCTAGTGTGTGCTTGTGTGGAACATGGAGTGGGTGTGTGGGGGGGGGGAGAAGAGAGTTGCCATGAAATGGCTTGGGGTGGGATGAGAGGAGGCCCTTGCCCCTCTATTTATAGCCATGGTGGAGGGATTAGGGGGAGGGATGAGGGGATTAGTGGGAGGATGAGAGGATTAGTGGGAGATTAGCATGGATTTGTCTTATATGAGTGTAATTAGCTTGTAGAGCTCACCGTATGACACCAGAGGCATACGTATACGTATGAGCATGAGGAAAGTTATGAAGAAAATATTTGTAGGGTCTTGAAAAAATGATTCTGAAGGTATTTCTCTAGAGGAAAATATCTGGAGATATATCGGTGGAATATTTGGGCAGTATTTCTGGAAAGAACTTGAAGGGGATCACTAGAGAAATATCTATAGGATATTTTGAGGAGGATTTTGGAGATAATATAGACCACTATATTTTATTTGTTGTTATCAACTCGCAAACAAACATTTTGAAATGAAACTTGAAATTCATTTTGAATTTAGGGCGAGTTTGAGAAAATTTTAGGATTTGAATTTTTGGGATGCTACAAATCTACCCCACTTAAAATGAATCTCGTCCTCGAGATTCGTCTTAGAAGGGTTATGGGTATAGCGTTACTTCAGCTACACATCTTCACTTTGCAACTCTTCGAGGAGATGGAACTTCAACAAAATCTGGCCCTAGCGGAGCATCCGGCTGCTGATTGCAAACGCTGATTCTGGCTACTCAAGATCATCTTCAGGCTTCTAGCTTTCGCTTGGCAATTAGCTTATTGAAGAAGCATCGATGCCAACACGCAAACCTTTCTCTTGCGAACTCCCACATGGATTCCTTCCTTGATTGGTCTTTCTGGTGCTTCATTAATGGAACTTAGGTGACCACTTCTCATCTAGAAACTTATAAGCTTCGGTGATCTGGTCCTCCACAAGCTTGCTACGGCCTTCTTCTTTTTCTCCATAGCAGGAACCTTACTGGAACACTACCCCACTTAAAATGGATGAGGGTAGAACTCCTGAATCTTGGGGATTTGAACTCCTTGAAGTACCTCATAACAAGGGTGTTACAGGGCCTTCTTCTGCTGTTGCTGCTTGACTAGGCTGCAGAGAGATGACTGACACAGGGTTGATTCTGGGAGAACCTTCTTCTCATCTTCTCTTCACTATCTTCTTTTCACTGCCCCTTTCTTTCTCTTTGCTCTTCCCACTGGAGGATTCTATCAAAGAGTATTACCATCACACAGAGGAGGAAACCAAAGATGTTGAACCATATACAACAGTCTTCAACCCAAGAATTACCAAGCATTGTGATCTCAGGGGCGAGGGAGTGGAAAAGGGAGTTGCTTGCGATTTGGCAGAGGGGGTTTTATCTGGAGTGTGCTTTGCTTTGAGCGAGATGGGAGTTGAGGGAGCTGGTGGGGGTTTTATAGGCGAGTGGGGGTGCTCGGGTGAGGAGTGATGGTGATGGAGCAGGTGACACAAGGCAAAAAGTGCGATAAGGGGAAGGGGGGTTGTTGCCGGCGACGATGGTGGTAGTGGGTGCGCTGCAAAGGGGGGGTGGGTGGCGATAGTGCGCTGCAAAGGGGCGTGGGCGGCGGTGCTAGTGCGCATGGAGGCGGGCACGCGTGCGGGGGCACGGGTGAGTGGTGGGGTCGATGACCCTGATGTTTGTGGTTTCTGGTTCCAAGAATCTTTGCCTCTCTGTATGGTAATAACTCCTTCTGTCCTCTTTTCCTGTTTACTTTAACTCAGGGGCAGTGCTTTGATTCCCACGGTCGGTCCTTTTGACTGAGCGGCTGGACTGGTTTCTTCTGTAGCTTGTTCCAGGCTCCAAGGGTAAGCTTCCCGGTATCTTCTTCGATGAGGCACTTTTCTTTTGATATGGGTTAAGATGAGAATGGAAGCATAAGGTGAGGATTAGCTCTAGTTTGTGATTTATGTTTTTAGAGAAAACCTTTCTTAAAAAGAAAGAAAACACATAAGTTCAGCAATGATAAGCACAAACAAATCAAATATTTTGAATAGGGGAAGAATAGAGTTTTTCCAAAGCACGAACTACTCAGATTCGGGGGCTAAGCATAACTACTATTGCTTGGCTCCTGAATTGAGAACTATGCTAAATGCAACTTATGAGCACTAAATTTAAGCATCACATGTGCACCCAAAAGGGAGGAAAACATCAAGCGAAATTCATTTTGAAATGCCCTAGGGGGCAACACAATTAGAGTTTTTCAAAACACGAGTCTACACGATTACCTCTCATACATGCAGGGCTCTAACCAAAGTGAAGAAAAACTCCACTACCCAATGCATGCAGAGGACTGGGCATACTAACTTTAGACCAGGCAACTTCTCTTCTGGCAAGGCTTGCACACAACTTCAATCTGAGACATCTCCTGGATGGGTCAAGAGGGAGCTGATGTTGATGACTTCTTCTGGCGACGACTGAGATGGCAACACGGGGTCGAACTCTTCTTCAAGTGAGACTGGCTCTTGTAGCTCTTCAGAGGGCGGCGGTGCTGGCGGGGTGCTTGCAGCTTCTTCCTTGACTTCAAGGGATGGTGCTAGAATCTTCTTCATGGCGAGGGGCTCAAACAACTCTAGCGGGGGATCTTGAGAGGACTCGGGGTGCTCTTGCTTATCCATAGCCTGAGGGAAGACTGGAATTCCTTCCAAGACTATGGCTCCTTCCGGGAGTTCCCAAGCCTTCTTTTCTCCTCTATTAGAGACCGGGTGACCTTCAAGAATCTGGGGGTCTTCGGCTCTCATGGGTTGAACAGGGTTGGATGAAGCGGGCTCTTGGATCCGTAGGGCTCTACGTTGGTTATGGGTGACCAAGTAGGCCTCCATCAACTTCTGGACATGCTCATCCTTGGCTTGCTTCAGGGCTTCAACAGCAATGACTTCACGACTTTCCAAGGCAGCTATACGGGCTTGAGCTGTGGTGAGATCCACATGGAGCTGACGACTGTGCTTCTCTGCATCTTCTGCTCGGGCAATCATCTGACGGTGGTGCCGAGCCAAGAAATCATACTGTGCATCCAGGGTGAGCAGGTATGCAGTGAGGTACGCGACTGAGGGGTCGTCCTCAAGCAGCTGCTGCCCTACCAATGCACGCATCCTGGCCATCCAAACGGGACGGTCTCTCTGAAAGGGCGGAAAGAATCTGAGCGGAGTGTCGGCCACTTCTTCTTCATAAAGTTGACACAGGGTCCTCAATGCCTTGCGAGCGATGACGTGGCAGGTGTCTTTGAATTTGTGCCCGGCAGTAGTGACACTCCATTCCACATGGTGCGGACTGGATCCAATGTATACAGTCACGACACACTTCTCCGTGCCATGCTCGATGAATTCACGACCAGCATACTCTGGCTGGCTCCTGATTCCGAGGAGGACTGTGCATGCTCTCAACAACTTGGGGAAACCATCTTCATTCTGGCAAAAGCTGGTTTGGCAACGGACCTCCATCTGACTTCTGAGAGAAGGAAAGGGGGAAAGCATTTTTGAAATGAAGGGATGAGAGCAAGAATTTTTTAAGAAAATAGTTTTGACTCAAAAATTTTTGGATCACGCTAAGGGTTACGTCCTGCGGCCAACCTAACAGCTCTGATACCACCTGAAGCGTCCCCAATCCTCTGGGACTCAAATGTGATACAATTACTAGTCCCAGGAGGCTAGTAAACACATTTATACATCAGATGATACCAAATCTGCTTAAATGAGACAAACCTACAAAGGTGGCGAACAACTTTAAGAGTTGGTCCACAACTCGGGACATATCATCAGAGCGGGGCTGAAGCAGCCCGATATACGCAGCGAAGCAATTCAGCGGTCCAACAGCCACAGGCAAGGTTGGGAACAGTCGTAACTCTTACCCGATCTCCTTTTTCTGAAAAACAACAAATAAGCAAGGGTGAGTACAAACGTACTCAGCAGCCCACCTTCACCCGCGGAATGGGGAAATCAGATATAATGCATGGAATATGTGGATCTCAGGATATTTGCAGAAACAACAATATTTTATGCAGGGTTGTTTTGAAAAACATTTTGTATTTTGCAAAGCGCATCCTCTCCAAAAGGAGCAGGAAGTTTTTCAATATTAGAACAAAATCCCCTGGACTAAACCATCCAGATATCTCAGCAGTTTCCCAATGGTTTTCATTTTCAACAACAGCCACTGGACTTCCCGTCCACCATAGCTCACGGCTCAACCGCCGGACCTTTTAAAAACAACTTTTCTCAAAAGCACCTTTTTTGAAAACAAAACCCTAATTGCCATACCACACCAGACTCGTCCATTCCTGTGGACACAGACTATTCGAATAGGTTTTCAAACTCTGCGCAGAGGTGTACACTTTACCCACTAGTCCGGCTCTGCGATCTCATAGCTAGTGAGACCCGAATCCGAATCTCTTTCTTTCCTCGCATGTCCTAACCTTAACGGTTATCCGGAAGGAGTCAGGCCACCACCATGTCCAAACCGGACAAAACTTTCCCCCTCCTTATCCTCCCGGTGCTCCCCAGCCTTCTTAACCCTGGGGTTGGACCGCACGAGTTCGGATCGAATGACTGCCCACACAGTCTCGAGTGGTTGTACTATAAAGGAGTACAAGTAGTGAAAATGACAAGCCGGTCCTTATATGAGGGGACAATCCTTCTGCTCACGCCTAAACCAGCTGAGCCAACACCTTAGGCCCTCCCCTAAACCAGGGAGTCCCTGATCATCCCTACTCAAAGGTGATAAGGGTGAAAACCCTTCATCAAACACATTTTGAAAAGCATTTTCTTTTGGAAACTCACACCTTTCCTCAAATCATTTGTAACAAATATATCAGGGATTGATTGCGGCAAGCGGCTGGGTGGCCATAATAACTTGTCTCAAAATCATAACATGCATAAAATAACAGGCTGAGGGTTGTGGTTGAAAAATCATAAGTAATTTATGCATCAAAGGGATCCAGTGAGCTTGCCGTGCTTATCCGGCGAAGGGGGAAGGGGAGCTCGCGGAACTAGCTTCTGGCTCCATCGCCTGGTGTAGACTTGTAGATCTGGCCTCCACGAGACGGCACGAACGCTCCGATAACTATGCAACATGAACAAGCAAACATACAAACAAGCAAGTATGCCAACAAATATTTAGTATAGTGGTCAGAATAGCGATATATGGATGGGTAGAGTCTTGAGTAGAATCTGTGTCATGTGGTGTTGTGATATTACTAGTGGTGGAGCGGAGGTGCTTACCAGGACGGTGGACTGGAGGCGAAGCGACACTATGCGTGTAGCCGGCAGAGCGGAATAACTGAGTGGGTGGGAGTTTTCCTTGGTTGAGGGTGTGGAGTGTGTGTGGAGAGGGAGAGGGTAGCTGGGTGTATTTATAGCTGGGTGTATGTGGTGTAGCACAGTGAAGTTCACTGTAGGTGAGAATAGTGACGAATGAATCGTCTGACTTAGTATAAACAGGAGAGTTATAGGCAGAATATGGGACGAGAGTATTTTGGGAGTCTTTTGGAACATGAACCATGCTTAAGGGATGACATGGTTGGATAGAGAATAATTTGATAAGAATTTAGAAACAAGAATTATTGGAATCTGAGTTTGGAAGCCTGGTTCGAAGGAATCTCAAAGTTAAGCATGCTCAACTTGGAGAAACCTGAGATGGGTGGCCAGATGGGAAGTTCCCACTGAAAGGAAAATCACAGTCAGCAGAGTTTGTATGGTTGGAACATGGGTCTGGCTGGTCTTAGGTGGACTGGACAACATGATGGATGGGTAGTTGAAATTTGGGATGACTAGATGACCGATGAATAGTAACGATGATTAGTAACGATGAATAGTGGCAATGGAAAAGTAATTATAGATATCATTGATGAATAGTAACGATGATGAATAGTAATGATAAATAGTAACGATGATGAATAGTGTATGTGAATAGTAACGATGAATAGTGATGGTGAATAGTGATAGTGAATAGTTCGTATGAACGAATGATGAACGATGAATAGGAACTATGAATGAACGGACGAATGATCGAATGATCGGACGAATGAACGATCGGAATTTCGGCAGCATAACGGCAGGAAAAAGATTACTTGGACGAACGAACGGACGAACGATCGAATGATCGGACGAACGAACAATCGGAATTTCGGCAGCATAACGGCAGGACAAAGATTATCTGGAAGAACGATGAATAGGGACTATGAACGAACGATGAACGATGAATACGGACTATGAACGAACGATGAACGATCGAATGATCGAACGAACGAACGATCGGAATTTCGGCAGCATAACAGGACAAAGATTATCTGGAAGAACGATGAATAGGGACTATGAACGAACGATGAACGATGAATAGGGACTATGAACGAACGATCGAATGATCGAACAAACGAACGATCGGAATTTCGGCAGCATAACGGCAGGAAAAAGATTATTTGGACGAACGAACGGACGAACGATCGAACGATCGGACGAACGAACCATGAACGATCGGACGAACGATCGAACGATCAGACGAACGAACGAACAAACTAAGAACAGGGGATGAACGATCGAACGATTCTTGTGCTAGTGTGTTCTTGTGTGGAACATGGAGTGGGTGTGTGTGGGGGGGGGGAGAAGAGAGTTGCCATGAAATGGCTTGGGGTGGGATGAGAGGAGGCCCTTGCCCCTCTATTTATAGCCATGGTGGGGGGATTAGGGGGAGGGATGAGGGGATTAGTGGGAGGATGAGAGGATTAGTGGGAGATTAGCATGGATTTGTCTTATATGAGTGTAATTAGCTTGTAGAGCTCACCGTATGACACCAGAGGCATACGTATACGTATGAGCATGAGGAAAGTTATGAAGAAAATATTTGTAGGGTCTTGAAAAAATGATTCTGACGGTATTTCTCTAGAGGAAAATATCTGGAGATATATCGGTGGAATATTTGGGCAGTATTTCTGGAAAGAACTTGAAGGGGATCACTAGGGAAAATATCTGTAGGATATTTTGAGGAGGATTTTGGAGATAATATAGACCACTATATTTTATTTGTTGTTATCAACTCGCAAACAAACATTTTGAAATGAAACTTGAAATTCATTTTGAATTTAGGGCGAGTTTGAGAAAATTTTAGGATTTGAATTTTTGGGATGCTACAAACGTGGTCAGCATCCAAATCTGCCCCATCCAACCACCAGCCTTGCGGTGGGGGGTTGAGGTGAAGGATGTCAGCGACGATGGAGGAGCAGATGCTGGTGACCCTGAATTCACGCAATCACGACTCACCTGAGGCCAACCCCGGGCGGGAGACACAGTCACGACTCACCCGAGGCCAACCTTGGGCAGGAGACTGAAAGGGAAATGTGCCCTTGGGCCATTTCTAAGTATTTTGGTGATTTAGTGTCCAACACAGGTGCCTAATTGTAAAATGGTGGACAAAGTACAAATCAAGAATAAAGGTATGTTTCTCAGACTTAGTACATTGTTTTATGGACTAATGTATTGTGTCTAAGTGCTGGAAACAGGAAAAATCCAATTGAAAATGCCTTGGCTCGAGCAGCCAAAGTATGCTCAGTCTGGGAGCACCGGACTGTCCGGTGGTGCACCGGACAGTGTCCGGTGCGCCAGGCTGGCTCGAGGGAAAAGGCTGCTCTCGGGACTTCGACGGCGGTGTACGGCTATAATTCACCGGACTGTCCGGTGGTTCACCGGACTGTCCGGTGGGCCGTTCACAGGTGAACTCGTCGCTCTCGGGAATTCATCGTCGACGTACGGCTATAATTCACCGGACTGTCCGGTGTGCACCGGACTGTCCGGTGAGCCAACGGTCGACAGGGCCAACGGTCGGCCGCGCAATCTGCGCGGGACACGTGGCCGAGCCAACGGCTAGAAGAAGGCACCGGACTGTCCGGTGTGCACCGGACATGTCAAGTGCGTCAACGGCTCTCAGGTTGCCAATGGTCGACTGCGCTGTTTATGGAAAGAAATCGGGCACCGGACATGTCCGGTGTGCACCGGATTGTCCGGTGCACCAGTCGACAGAAGGCAAGATCAGCCTTCCTAGATTGCTCTCAACGGCTCCTAGCTGCCTTGGGGCTATAAAAGGGACCCCTAGGCGCATGGAGGAGGACACCAAGCATCTCCTAAGCATTCCTAAGCACCAAGACATCGATTCCGTGCCTTTGATTCAAGTGTAAGGGCGAGAAGCTCCAAATTTGTGGAGATTCCTCGCAAACGGGATTGAGTAAAGCAAACAAAACACTGTGGTATTCAAGTGGGTCTTTGGACCGCTTGAGAGGGGTTGATTGCAACCCTCGTCCGTTGGGACGCCACAACGTGGAGTAGGCAAGCGTTGGTCTTGGCCGAACCACGGGATAACCACCGTGCCATCTCTGTGATTGATCTTTGTTGGTTATTGTGTTTTGTTGAGGATTCCTCTTTAGCCACTTGGCAATTATTGTGCTAACAATTAACCAAGTTTTGTGGCTTAAGTTTTTGAAGTGTTACAGGATCACCTATTCACCCCCCCTCTAGGTGCTCTCAGAGACGCAGTCACGACTTGTCCGAGGCCAACCCCGGGCGGGAGACGCAGTTACGACTCGCCAGAGGCCAACCTCGAGCGTGATACGGTCACAACTCACTCGAGGGCGGGAGACGCACCTCGGATAGGAGAAGCATTCACCACTCGCCCGAGGCCAACCTTGGGCGGCAGACGCATCCACAACTCGCCCCGAGGCCAACCCTGGGCAGGAGACACAGTCACCAGTCACCCAAGGCCAACCCCAGGCGGGAGACGCAGCCATGACTTGACCGAGGGCGGAATACACGGTCATGACACGCCTGAGGCCAACCTAGGGCGGGAGAGGCAATCACGACTCACCGAGGCTAACCTCGGGCGGGAGACGTAGTCACCACTTGTTCGAGGGCAACCTCGGGTGGGACACGCAATCACGACTCGCTTGAGGGTGGGAGATGCGGTCACCACTCGCCCGAGGCCAACCTCGGGCGGGAGATGCACCTCGAGCGAGAGACGCAATCCTGACTCGCCCGAGGGCGGGAGACGTGCTCACGACTCGTCCGAGGCCAACCCCGGGCGGGAGATACAGTCATGACTCGCTCGAGGGCGGGAGACGCGGTCACGACTTGTCCGAGGCCAACCCCGGGCGGGAGACGTAGTCATGACTCGCCCAAGGGCGGGAGACGCGGTCACGACTCGTCCGAGGCCAACCCCGGGTGGGAGACACAGTCACACGTCTGAGGCCAACCCCGAGGGGAGACATAGTCATGACTCGCCCGAGGCCAACCCCGGGCGGGAGAAGCAGTCACGACTCGTCCGAGGCCAATCCTGGGCGGGAGACGCAGTCACCGCTCGCCCGAGGCCAACCCAGGGCGGGATACACAGTCACGACTCGCTCGAGGCCATCTTCCGGCCTATATAGAACTTCTAGTCATCATCTAATACACTAGCTAACAATATATTTATATAGTATTTGTTTCTAAATTTTATAGTGATCAACTGACCTCAACAAAACCCTCTAGCTCCGCCCTTGATTTGGACAAATTTAATAATACAGCCAACCGCTTATTATAAGGCTTTTATCAACAACTTTCATAACTCATCTTTCGTTTTAAACTCCACTCTACAAATTATGTTGTGCAAAAATAGTGTTTTACACTGCTATATACATGAACATGATTTGCTGGACACAGCCTAAGTGTCTTTACGACTCACCATTTAGCTCGTTTGTATAGTAGTTAACTCTTCATTATTAATATAATACCTCACTTATCTCTCTCATATTTTTTTAGTTCTTGTATCTATGCCGCCTATAAAATTATAGGTCGCTTCTTTCTATTGTCTTATATATCTAGTTCACATTAAAATTTAGGTTTTGTTTGGGAGAGCTTCACTTTAGATGTTTCAAGTTTGTTTCAGCTTCTTCTATCCAAACAGGTCCAGTTCCACGAGCTCTAGCCTCAAATGGTGCTTCAAAAACATGTTTTTATACCTCCTCATAGAGTTGCACAAAAATTACCCACCATTGTTATTGTTTACATGACCTATTGATTCATGTCTCTTTCTCCATTCTCTAATCATCAAGAATAATTAAGGAAACTCGTATAAATTAATTGTATTATAATGCTAGAGTCTACGTGCAAACCAAATAATCTTAAAACTCGACTTACTGATATGTTAAAGATATTTTATGATGAAGTTGGAAAACCGAAGCTATAATTACCAAAACTAAGCTCTCTCAAAATAGACCTTAGTCACTTTATAGTATAGCCGCACGATTGATTTGCTTCATGGCCTGGGTCGTTTCACAGTCATAACCAGAACCGACGGTCAGTGCAGCTGACGTTAGTCCCAGTAGATGGATAGACCGGCCGGCGGTGATGTGATGCTTCAGTTCAGCCACCTGGCGTGAGTCCGACCTCAAGGCCCTGTTTGGCACAGCTTATTTTCAGCTTCTTCACAAATTTAAGCTGAAGTTCTGCCAAACAGGCAGCTTCTGCAGCAGCTTATCAATTCAGCTGCTTCTCAAAATGAACTAAAAGCAGCCAACAAGCAGAAGCTGCTTTTTACCAGCTTATCAGATAAGCTGCTTTTTCAACAAGCAGCAGCTGTCCCAAACAGGGCCCAAAGCTAAAGAGTCGTGGCTAGTATTGTGTTGCAACTAATTTAATGCGACTATCTCCAACAACTAATTTATTTTTTTCTCTATATTTAAATTTCACTCAACAAACAATACTAAAAAGGTTAAAAAAAAGCTAATAAGACCAAAGGTGTCGAAAGGACAAGCACGATTGAATAGCCGATCACGGTCACATATTCTATGTACATTGGACGGTCTAGATACTAAGGCCGAACAGTACAGAACAGACCCAGATAGTCCGGCTATAAAGACCAGACGATCCACATATATCCAGAAGCAGCAACGACCTCAAACCACATCATCCTGAAATATTACTTATTTAATTAATATTAATTAGCTAGATAATCTAGTTAATCTAATTTATACTTTTTACCTACATATTTTTTAAAAAAATGTTAATGATAAATACCAACTCAAATATTTTAATTTAATATCTGCTTAGTTTAAATACAATATCTATTAGATCCTATCTATTAGATTTATTGCGTCTAAAATATCGTTTTATTCACAAATTCTTCGTTTTAGCTCCAATTTTAATGGTTCTCGAACCTACGATCTTGTAGCGACGTGTAGGATATTCTTAAAGTTGTTTGATCACATGCTTTGGTGTAATGTTATCATATCCATTATTTGCTTGATTATATGTATCACTACGAGTAGAGGCGAGGTGACGAGGAATTAGAAGCCCAACTTTTGGGTCAGCATCTGGCAATAGGTTATCGCAAGTATAAGGCAAGTTGTGTCTTTGATCACTCTTCTTTATCTAATAATGTTCATGTTAATCAACGTGACATGCTCAGGTTAATTTGATGGGACCTAATAGGTTACCCTAGTTTTGTTTACCCCACGCCTTGCAAACAAATAAACTATTGGGTAGACTTGCTATTGCTCTACCTGTTTTTTGGGATTAATGTTATACTGAACTATAATCATGTTTCACTATTATTGTTGATTTAATTACTGTTCATAATAAGACTATTGTGTTAATTGGAATATGGAGCTTAACTTGAGATAATAGTGCTACCACAAGGGTAGAATAGGACGCCCTTGGCTGACTGATTAGGAAAGTTAGTGGAGGATTATCTTACCCGAAATGGGCAAGGGCGATATAGGAGTTGTTGGTATAGGGAGGTTTTTGGGTCGATCATGCTGCGATGTCTTTTCGAACGAGAGATTCCTATATCGCTCTTCTCACCAAATCGTAGCAGCTTTTCTGAAGCTAGTGTAATTTTGTAAAGGCCTCGTAGTGGATCCTTAGCCATTTACCTCGGAAGTGTCTAAGGGCCTTGCAAACCCTGGCTAGATGGGATACACGACTTGTGGGTAAAGGCGCAACCTCTACGAAGTGTAAAACTTGAAAGGGAAATAGGGTTAACCTTTTACTATAATTAATTTTGGTGGTTGAGTGTCCAATACAAACATATGGTATAACTAGTTTGCTCTAAAAATCATATATTACAGGTGCATAAGGTTCAACACAAACCAATAAATATTTAAGTTAGGGACCCAATTTAAAAGGAGCAAAAAGAAGTTGAGTGTGCTGTGGTTTGGCGCGTCGGACTGTTCGGTGCATCACCGGACAGTGTCCCGTGCACCATGTCCGTACAAAGATGAACCAGCCACTCTCGGGAAAACTGAGTTGTGCTCCGCTATAATTCACTGGACTGTCCGGTGTGCCAGCAAAGCAACGGCTACTCGCACCAACGGTCGACTGCAAAAGTCGCTGACAGAGGAACAGTGAAGAACAGTGCACGCAGAGTTAGAGCTGCAGAGTCAGAGGCGCACCGGACTGTCCGGTGCCGCAAGGAGACAAAGCTCCAACGGTCGACCGAGCTCCGAACCCTAACGATTGGGTGACATGGCGGCGCTCCGGACAACACACAGTATCTGTCCGATGGAGCACCGGACTGTCTGGTGCGCCCATCGACAGCAGCCTCCCCAACGGCTACCTTGGTGGTTGAGGGCTATAAATACCCCCCAACCACCACAACTCCAAGCATCCAAGATTTCTGAGTATCACATTCAATACAAGAGCTCTAGCATTCACTCCTAGACACAATTCAAAAGATCAAAGCCTCTCCAAGTCCCAAATTCATCTCAAACACTTAGTGACTTGTGAGAGAGAGATTTTGTGTTCTTTTGAGCTCTTGCTTCTTGGATTGCCTTCTTTCTTTCTCATTCTTGTTCTCGAGTGACTTGTAATCAAAGAAAGAGACACCTAAGTGTGTGGTGGTCCTTGCGGGGTCTAAGTGACCCGTTTTGTTGGAGAGAAAATCCTCCGGTCGGGTGGCGGAATGCACCCGCCCTAATCCTAAGATGAGGAGGGGGCTTAAGCGTTTTGCCTGTTAAGTTGATTGGTGGATGAACACATGAGGACACGAGGGATTAGAGTGGTTCAGGCCGCCGGAGCGTAAAACCCTACCTCCACTGTGTGTATGTTGTATTGAGTATGAGAGTCTATGCGTGTGAGTGTGTGTAAAAACCTTCGAGCTTGTTCATGTAACGTTGTGTGCCTTCCCTTTTATAGTTTAAGGGAGGCACATACAAGGGTGCTGAGCCCCGACATGCGGGCCCAGGAGCATAATGTGAGTAACTAATGCTGGTAACACCTGAGTAATCACCGGGAGCCTTGATGATCACAGTCCATGCAGCATTGATAGCCGAAATGTACGAGTAATGGCGAATAATAGCACGGCCCGCGTATCGTGCACTGCGCATGCCACCTGTTAGTGGGATGGACAGGCGCACGTGTTATGCGTAATGAATGTGAAGGCGCGCGTAGCCCAGAGGCGTCATGCTAGGTTCCGCCCGTTGGCTTAAGCCGCACGCAGTATGCCACGTGGCAGCAACGGGTTCCCGCCTGAGCGGGGAGCAGGAGTATATGCGGACAGGTCCGGAACCCACAAGACTAGGTCCGGACACGTGTCGGCACCAGACCCCTGCCTGGGACCTGTTCAAGGCCCGAGTATGTTCTGTCCTAGGACCTTGGGACCCCATTGTAGGCGGCCTAGACCCATACGGGGGGTCCAGCTCCCATTCCAGGGGTCCGGCTTGCACACGTGGAGGTCCTGGACCAACCTTGGGGTCCGGACTGTATATCCAGGGGTCCGGCGCTCTCCCATGGGGGTCTGGACTTACCGTTGATGCCTTGGAGTATATCACCTTCTCTGGACACGTGGCGTCTCCGGACCCGCCCATGTGGTGGGGTTAGGCACTGTTGTGGCCCTAGAGTAGTCGCCTGAGGCTAGGGCGAGTCATGGTCTGGTCCCACATACAACTCTTTACCACGCGACTAAAGACAGCCACGTGGGTACTGCGTCTTTATACAGTAGCAAGGGGTACCCTAGTTTCAGGGTATCGACAGTGGCCCCCGGGTCCACCTAAGGGGAGGATGCGAGCCTGCAGGTGGGGCCAAAGCTTGTATTTCACCTCAACATGGCATGACCGGTGATTGGGGCGCTGTTTTAGCACATGTACCGATGCGGCGCGACGTTCTGGCATATCTGCTGACGCACCCACCGTCAATCCGCCTTAGGTCACGTTGACTGCCATATATGTCCCCGCGGTTGACTGACCGCGGCCCCCACGCCTGGTGGTTTCGTCGGGCCACACGCGGGGTGCCTCGTTGCCGCTGCCTTGGTTAAAAATATCCTTCTGCAGTGGCCCCGAGGCAGCGTGCGATCGTGCGCAGCGGTTCGCTCCCCGTGCGACGGTTCGCTCTTTCTGCACCCGAAGTCTGGCACACAATCTGTATGACTTGTGGACCCGGGCCCCCGTGTCATAGACTGGGTTGTCTTGGTCCTTGGTGCTCGTCGGGCGAGATCTCCTGCAGCGATTGAGGGGCGCGTGGAAGGGTTTCCTTGAGTGAGGACTCTGATTTCCTTGAAAAAGGGTTCACCTCCGCATGTAGCAGTTACCCTTTCGCATTCTCTTCCAATCGACTGCGCCCTTTCGCCTTTGTGCTCCTCTGCGAGATGTTCGTAGGGGTGGCCCCCTGTACTTCCCTCTTTTGCCACTTCTTCGTGTTGGTCAAGTCTGGGAAGGCCAAGGACCATCTTGGTGCCTACTACTTTTAGACGAGGTCGGATCTGGCCGTAGCCTACATCTCCACCTTCGGCGGCGTGAGGTGGGAAAACTGGCACAGCGACTGGGAGATTGCTAGTGCCGAGGCCAACGACCGCCTCGTCCTGCCAAGCAACGGGCCATCCCTCGACTGCAAACATTGGAGGACCAAGCCATCGCTATCGCTAGAGCTCCTGCCTGTACTGGACAGGATCAAGACCTTGGCAACCAGTGGTCTGACTTCCATGCATGTGGTCGGGGACTTCCTGAAGCGTCGGGTCATGCCGCTGCAGAGGAGGTTGTGCCTTTGCTGCTGGTTCACTGGCCCGAATGATATCGGCAGGATCTAGCACAGGTCGGGTACCAATCTGTCCTGTGAGGAGCTGGAACTCCTGGTGAAGGGGATTACTGGTGAGTTCTTTGTCCCTGAATCCTTGATACTCCCCCAGGACATCCCGACGCTTTGTGATGATCCAGGGCTGCGAACGGCGGTTTTGGCCACGCTGCCGACCCTCGATGAGAGCGGCGTGGCAGTTCGCTAGACCGGCAGCCGGGACCCCCCTCCATGGGATCTGGATCTCCGATGCACCGACTGGAGGTCCCTAGCCCGCTGGTGCGGCCCCTAGCGCCAACCCCACTGTGGCCCCTAGCCCCTTGGACAAGGGCGAAGGGGCTGCAAGCAGTGCCTCCGCCCCAGGTAGTTCCAGGGGGTCAAAGGAGGAGAGGCGACGGAGGCTGCGTCGCGCCGACGGGTCACTTGTCTCGGACCCCCCCAGAAGCGCTAGAGAACTGCTGGTGGGGCCGAGGAGGCCGACTCCCAGGCTCAGGGCGCGTAGAGGCGCGTCAGTCCTCCGATGCTGCCGCCTCCGCCACCCTCTGGGAGTGATCACCCCCAGGGGCATTAAGAACAGCAGCAACAACAACAACCGCTGCCAGTGCAGCAACAGCAGCAGGAGCGGCGGTCGTCCCGCTTCCAGGGTCGCTGGAAAGTCCAAGGCCCCAAGTAAGTGTAGCCCCTTTTTTCCATGAGTCTAGTTATCATGCCGACGGGTCTCCTTTGTTTGCCAGGGCTTCCTCCCCCTCTGCTCCCAAAGTCGTGCCTCCTCCGCCAGATACCAGGTCCGCCGGCGGGTCTGGCTCTCAGCAGCAGGAATCTGCTGAGAGTGGTGTCGGCGGAGCGCACCCAGCTGCCACCAGGACAGCGCCACCGGCCTCCCACGTCCCAGCTAGGGGTCCAACTGCGGCGGCGTCAGCGCCAAGCGCCGCGGCGGTGGAGGAGGTCCCAGCTGGGGGACCTGCGCCCGCTCCCGACACCGGGGGTGACCTAGGAGGCACGTCCAGCTCCGTCCCTCCGCCTGCTCCGGAGGAGGTGGAGGTGATTTTTGGGTGGCGGCTTCGGTCAGGTGCCGAGCCGGACGCGGTGCCAATCCCCCTTCCCCGGGTGTTGTCTCGCGCCCACCAAGTCCTCAATGAAACCGAGGCAGCCATCCGGTGGGAATGGGAGGCGCTGGAATCTAAGCACTAGTGCCTCAGCGACTGGCGCACCCAGCTGGAGGAGCGCACCAAGGCGGCGTCCCGCCAGTTTGCCTCTAAGCGGTCCGAACTCGCACGGGACCGCGAAGATTACAAAAGGGACCTCCAGAAGGTGTTCTCTAGGGAGCTGGAGGCGTCGCGACGGGAGAAGATGCTGGCCAAGAGGGAGGAGGCCCTGAGCCAGAGGGAGGCCCTCACAACAGAGCTCCGGGCCAAGCTGAATGCCCTGGACTAGACCCTGGAGGCCTAGTGGGTCCAACAAGTGGAGACCATAGAAAGAATGAAAAAATGGCAGCAAGAGCTGGAGGACAAGGCCAGCGACATTGCCCTCGCCGAGGAGAGCCTCAAGGAGAAGGATACGTCCCTGGATAGGCGGGAGACGGACCTCGCCAGGCGGGAGAAGGATCTCGCCTTCAGGGAGGAAATGCTCAAAAGGCGGGGCATGTTGCTGGCCGAGCACGAGCTCGAGGCGAAGGAGAAGGAGCGGATCCGCCGGTTTGAAGCGGCGCAGGCGGCGCCGGGTCCCCAGGCGACGGAGGCCACCAAGAAGGCTCTAGAAGATCTCCAGGTAGAACACCATGCTGGGGTCCAACGGATAGCTGAGTGGGCCGGCGAGGCAAGCACGACGCTGGTGCCACTGGGGATAAGTCCCATCCCAGTGTCGGAGCCACCAGCGTCAATCTCCGACGCCCTCTCGATACTGGACTCCGCCGCCGAACGCCTTCGTCGCCTAGACCAGATCCTCGGCGCGTGCCTAGAGGCAGAGGACAGCAGGCTCTGCTGGGCGGTGGTGGATTACGTGCTGACATGCTTCTGGAGCCACGACCCGGCCATGTCCTTGGCGCCGGTGCTCGATGGTCCGGTGGCCGCCACAGAAGACGCCGCTCGGGAGAGCGTCCAAGACGTCGTGGAGACGGTGGCCGCACGCTTCTAGCGCGACCCTGCCGATGCCGAGTAGCTCGTACCTACAGAGATAAGGCTAGGGACCCACTTGAAGGCGGATGCAATAATCTTTTGGACACAACATACTTTTGAGAACTATTAATCAAGCAGCACTTATCTGTATGTATTTGTCCTCGCTGTGTGTAGCGTTACCAACTTCTCCCTGGTACCTGGCCCCCCTGGGATGTAGGCTCGACGTGTCGAGGCTAGATACCAGCATACCAAAGAAAGAATCGGTGACCTGGCCCCCAGGAGGTAGTCTCGATTGGGACCTGGACCTGTACACAGCTTTGGCTAGGAAGTTTTAGTAGTACACCCATAGGACCCACCAACTGGTATCTTTTATCCTTTGATTTATGCAACAAGACCTGCAGGATTTAGCCTGAGAAGCCAAGCCATATGCCCGGACCCCCTGGATCACAGCTCCAAATACTAGGACACCCATCGCAGAGTGGTGGAGCATGTAGGCTTAGGGTACGGAACCAGGCTAAGCGGCTACACAGCTCCAAACCACCCCAGGAGACAAGTGTTCATTCTCTAGAACTAGACCCCAGGTTGCCGGACCCACAGGACTATAGTTCCAAATACTAGGATACCTGTCACAGAGTGGTGGAGCATGCAGGTTTAGGGTATGGAACCAAGCTAAGCGGCTACATAGCTCCGGACTACCCCAGGGGACGAGTGCCCATTCTCTATAACTGGCCCCCAGGCTGGCGGACCCCCTGCCTTTGTAGAGGGGTCCTAAACTACAAGCCTGGCTACTCAATTCGGATATCATCATACCAGCAAGGGTGGGAAACTGTATGGGTGGGTTAGATAAAAAATAACGGTTGTAAACTGAAGCAGAATAAAACCATCACAAAAACAAATATGGGGGGTGAATCTTTTCCTTATAACCTGATATACATGAGTGTAGGCCAACAGACCGGGTTTATGAGGGTGGACCTCACTGGGTTGACGTACATATATGCGCAACCTAGTTACAAAGGAAGAAAATTGAATTCCCCAGTTTTGCTCTTATGGGTAAAACATACGGAGATGCTCTATGTTCTAGGGATTAGGAAGAGGCACTCCTTCAGTCATGGCAAGGCGGACACACATGGGTCGGCATATTTCCGTCACCTTGAAGGGTCCCTCCCAGCCGGGGGAGAGTTTGTGGAGCCCTTCTCGGTTCAGTACTCGCCTTAGGACTAGGTCCCCGACCCAGAGCTCCCTACTATGCACGAACCATTGGTGGTAGAGCCTGAGCGCTTGGTTGTACCGTGCATTTTGGATCGTCGCTCGCCATCTGCGCTCGTCGATGAAGTCCACGTCTTCACGTCGTAGCTGTTCCTGCATAGACTCATCGAAAGACTAGACCCATGGGGAGCCTATAATGATTTTTGGGGGAAGGCAAGCTTCAGCCCCGTAGACCAAGAAGAACGGGGTCTCCCCGATAGTTGAGAGCACCTAGAGGGGGGGGGTGAATAGGTGATCCTGTAACACTTCAAAAACTTAAGCCACAAAACTTGGTTACTTGTTAGCACAGTAATATGCCAAGTGGCTAGAGAAGGATCTCAACACAACACAATAACCAAGAGATATCAATCACAGAGATGGCACAGTGGTTATCCCGTGGTTCGGCCAAGACCAACGCTTGCCTACTCCACGTTGTGGCGTCCCAACGGACGAGGGTTGCAATCAACCCCTCTCAAGTGGTCCAAAGACCAACTTGAATACCACAGTGTTGCTTTGCTTCTCTTAATCCCGTTTGCGAGGAATCTCCACAGCTTGGAGCCTCTCGCCCTTACACAAGATGTTCACGAAGAATCACAGAGCAAGGGAGGGATTAGCAACTCACACACGACACAAAGATCACAGCGAATACGCACCCGTAAAACCCAGACTTGAGCTCAAGAGACTAGCACACTAGAACGGAGCTCAAATCACTAAAATGTCGAACAAGTGTGCGAGAATGAAGTGTGAGTGATCAATGATGCTCAAAGGATGCTTGGTGTTCTCCTCCATGCGCCTAGGGGTCCCTTTTATAGCCCCAAGGCAGCTAGGAGCCGTTGAGCACAAGTTTGGAAAGCCATTCTTGCCTTCTGTCATCGGGGGCACCGGACAGTCCGGTGCACACCGGACACTGTCCGGTGCCCGATTTCCTTCCTTAAATATCAAAGCCGACCGTTGGCAGCCTGAGAGCCGTTGGCGCACCGGACAGTCCGGTGCCGTCTTCTAGCCGTTGGCTCGGCCACGTGTCCCGTGCAGATTGCGCGGCCGACCGTTGGCCCGGCCGACCGTTGGCTCACCGGACAGTCCGGTGAATTTTAGCCGTACGTCGCCGGTGAATTCCCGAGAGCAGCCACTTCGCTCGAGCCAGCCTGCACCACCGGACACTGTCCGGTGCACACCCGGACAGTCCGGTGCATGCAGACTCAGCAGATTCTTGGCTGCTCGAGCCAAGATATTTCCAATTGGATTTTTCCTGTTTCCAGCACTTAGACACAATACATTAGTCCATAAAACAATGTACTAAGTCTGAGAAACATACCTTAATTCTTGATTTGTACCTTGTCCACCTTTTTTACACTTAGGCACTTGTGTTGGACACTAAATCACCAAAATACTTAGAAATGGCCCAAGGGCACATTTCCCTTTCAATCTCCCCCTTTTTGGTGATTTATGCCAACACAACATAAAGCAAGTAGAACAAGTACAAAATCAAATCAAATAAGAACTCAAAATTGTTTAGATTCAATTTTGACATATATGGATCACTCTATGCCACCACTTGGTTTGTTTTTGCAAATCAAACTTAAATTTCTATCTCTAAGTCAAACACACATGTTAAGACATAAAGAGAGTCATTCTAAGAGAAATTGACTTAAGATTTCAAAAACTCCCCTTTTTCCCATAATCAATACTTCTCCCCACAGGAAGCCAACTTTTGACAAGAGAGACAACAAAAGAGTTTTGACAAACCAAAAGCTCTATTCTACTATTTTCAAAATCTCTCAAGTGGTTTTGACAAACCAAAAGCTCTATTCTACTATTTTCAAAATCTCTCAAGTGGTAGCTGATCCATTTATCGCTTTGGCCTTTATTTTCTCCCCCTTTGGCATCAAGCACCAAAACGGGATCAATCTTGGCCCTTTAACCCCATTGCCTCACCAAAATCTTCAAATAAGAACACAAAGGCAATAAGAGTATGAACTTGGAAAGGTTACTCTTCTCATCGGAGTGCAGTGGAAGTCTTGCATGGTCCAAGTCCACCTTTTCCCTTTCAATTTTCCTTGGAGACTAAAACAACGAAACTCAAGTACATGGTTAGTCTCAAAGGGTCAAGTTGTAGCACAGCTCCCCCTAAATATGTGCATTACTTGCAAACAGGACTTGTGAGGTCCAGGGAGTGTTTGTACAACTTGAGCACCACAATAAGCAACAAAATGCAGAATGAACATGATCAAAGGCATAAACACATGTATGCTACATTTCAATCCAAGTTCCGCGAATCTAAGATATTGAGCTCACTACGCAGCCTGCAAAAGGTCTTCTCATCTAGAGGCTTGGTAAAGATATCGGCTAGCTGGTTCTCGGTGCTAACATGAAACACTTCGATATCTCCCTTTTGCTGGTGGTCTCTCAAAAAGTGATGCCGGATGTCAATGTGCTTTGTGCGGCTGTGCTCAACAGGATTTTCCGCTATTCGGATAGCACTCTCATTGTCACATAGGAGTGGGACTTTGCTCAGATTGTAGCCAAAGTCCCTGAGGGTTTGCCTCATCCAAAGTAGTTGCGCACAACATTGTCCTGCGGCAACGTACTCGGCCTCAGCGGTGGATAGGGCAACGGAGGTTTGTTTCTTAGAGTTCCATGACACCAGGGACCTTCCTAAGAATTGGCACGTCCCCGATGTACTCTTCTTATCGACCTTACATCCAGCATAGTCGGAATCTGAGTACCCAATCAAGTCAAAGTTAGACCCCTTTGGATACCAGATCCCGAAGCAAGGCGTAGCGACTAAATATCGAAGAATTCGCTTCACAGCCACTAAGTGACACTCCTTCGGATCGGATTGAAATCTAGCACACATGCATACGCTAAGAATAATATCCGGTCTACTAGCACATATATAAAGCAAAGAACATATCATGGACCGGTATGCTTTTTGATCAACGGACTTACCTCCTTTGTTGAGGTCGGTGTGTCCGTCGGTTCCCATTGGCGTCTTTGCGGGCTTGGCGTCCTTCATCCCAAACCTCTTTAGCAAATCTTGTGTGTACTTCGTTTGGGAGATGAAGGTGCCATCCTTGAGTTGCTTCACTTGGAACCCAAGAAAGTAGGTCAACTCGCCCATCATCGACATCTCGAATTTCTGCGTCATCACCCTGCTAAACTCTTCACAAGACTTTTGGTTAGTAGAACCAAATATTATGTCGTCGACATAAATTTGGCACACAAAAAGATCACCATCGCAAGTCTTAGTAAAAAGAGTTGGATCGGCTTTCCCAACCATGAAAGCATTAGCAATTAAAAAGTCTCTAAGGCATTCATACCATGCTCTTGGGGCTTGCTTAAGTCCATATAGCGCCTTAGAGAGCTTACACACGTGGTCGGGGTACCGTTCATCCTCAAAGCCAGGGGGCTGCTCCACGTACACCTCCTCCTTGATCGGCCCGTTGAGGAAAGCGCTCTTCACATCCATTTGGTACAACCTGAAAGAATGGTGAGCGGCATATGCTAGCAAGATACGAATTGATTCTAGCCTAGCCACAGGAGCAAAAGTCTCCTCAAAGTCCAAACCTGCGACTTGGGCATAACCTTTTGCCACAAGTCGAGCCTTGTTCCTCGTCACCACCCCGTGCTCGTCCTGTTTGTTGCGAAACACCCACTTGGTTCCCACAACATTTTGCTTGGGACGAGGCACCAGTGTCCAAACTTCGTTGCGCTTGAAGTTGTTGAGTTCCTCCTGCATGGCCAACACCCAGTCCGGATCTAGCAAGGCCTCTTCTACCCTGAAAGGCTCAATAGAAGAGACAAAAGAGTAATGCTCACAAAAATTAACTAATCTTGAGCGAGTAGTTACTCCCTTGCTAATATCACCCAATATCTGGTCGATGGGATGATCCCTTTGAATCGTCGCTCGAACTTGGGTTGGAGGTGCCTGAGATGCTTCTTCCTCTTGAACTTCCTGTGCTCCCCCTTGATCATGTGCCTCCACTTGAGGTACCTGTTCGTCATCTTGGGTTGGGGGATGCACCATAGTTGAGGAAGACGGTTGATCTTGCTCCAAATGTTCCTGAGGCCGTATATCTCCAATCGCCATGGTGCGCATCGCGGCCGTTGGAACGTCTTCTTCATCTACATCATCAAGATCAACAACTTGCTCTCTTGGAGAGCCATTAGTCTCATCAAATACAACGTCGCTAGAGACTTCAACCAAACCCGATGATTTGTTGAAGACCCTATACGCCTTTGTATTTGAATCATAACCTAATAGAAACCCTTCTACGGCTTTGGGAGCAAATTTCGAATTCCTACCCTTCTTCACTAGAATGTAGCATTTACTCCCAAAAACACGAAAATACGATACATTAGGTTTGTTACCGGTTAGCAGCTCATACGACGTCTTCTTGAGGAGGCGGTGAAGGTAGACCCTGTTGATGGCGTGGCAAGCCGTGTTCACGGCTTCCGACCAAAAGCACTCGGGGGTCTTGAATTCTCCAAGCATAGTCCTCGCCATATCTATGAGCGTCCTGTTCTTCCTCTCTACCACACCATTTTGCTGAGGTGTGTAGGGAGCGGAGAACTCGTGCTTGATCCCCTCCTCCTCAAGAAACTCCTCCACTTGAAGGTTCTTGAATTCGGACCCGTTGTCGCTCCTTATCTTCTTCACCTTGAGCTCAAACTCATTTTGAGCTCTCCTTAGGAAGCGCTTGAGGGTCCCTTGGGTTTCAGACTTATCCTGCAAAAAGAACACCCAAGTGAAGCGGGAAAAGTCATCAACGATAACTAGACCATACTTACTTCCTCCTATGCTCAGATAGGCGACGGGTCCGAAGAGGTCCATATGTAGCAGCTCCAGGGGTCTTGATGTTGTCATCACATTTTTGGTGTGATGAGAGCCTCCCACTTGTTTCCCTGCTTGACAAGCTGCACAAGGTCTATCTTTTTCGAAATGAACATTGGTTAGACCTATCACGTGTTCTCCCTTTAGAAGCTTGTGGAGGTTCTTCATGCCCACATGTGCTAAGCGGCGATGCCACAGCCAGCCCATGCAAGTCTTAGCCATTAAGCACGCATCTAGACCGGCCTCTTCTTTTGCAAAATCAACTAAGTAAAGCTTGCCGTCTAGAACACCCTTAAAAGCTAGTGAACCATCACATCTTCTAAAGACAGACACATCTACATTTGTAAACAAACAGTTATATCCCATATTGCATAATTGACTAACAAATAGCAAATTATATCCAAGAGACTCTACTAAAAACACATTAGAGATAGAGTGCTCATTTGAGATTGCAATTTTACCTAACCCTTTTACCTTGCCTTGATTCCCATCACCGAATATTATTGAATCTTGGGAATCTTTATTCTTGACGTAGGAGGTGAACATCTTCTTCTCCCCCGTCATATGGTTTGTGCATCCGCTGTCAATAATCCAGCTTGAACCCCCGGATGCATAAACCTGCAAGGCAAATTTAGGCTTGGGTCTTAGGTACCCAACTCATGTTGGGTCCTGCAAGGTTAGCACAAATATCCTTAGGGACCCAAATGCAAGTTTTGTCTCCCTTGCATCTTGCCCCTAATTTTCTAGCAACTATCTTCCTGTCCTTTCTACAAATAGCAAAAGAAGCATTTAAAGCATGATATATTGTAGAAGGTTCATTAACTTTCCTAGGAACATTAACGACATTTCTCCTAGGCATATTATGAATAACATTTCTCCTACCAACATTTCTATCATGCACATAAGAACTAGAAGCAACCATGGCATGAGAATCAAAGGCATTACAACTCCTATAAGCATTTCTAGGTTGTCTTCTATCATAGTACATAAAGGCATGGTTCTTTTGCACACTACTAGCCATAGGGGCCTTCCCTTTCTCCTTGGCGGAGATGGGAGCCTTATGGCTTGTCAAGTTCTTGGCTTCCCTCTTGTAGCCAAGTCCATCCTTAATTGAGGGGTGTCTACCAATCGTGTAGGCATCCCTTGCAAATTTTAGCTTGTCAAATTCATTCTTGCTAGTCTTAAGTTGGGCATTAAGACTAGCTAATTCATCATTTAATTTGGAAATTGAAACTAAATGATCACTACAAGCATCAATGTCAAAATCTTTACACCTATTACAAGTTTCAACAATTTCTACACAAGAATTAGATTTACTAGCTACTTCTAGTTTAGCATTTAAATCATCATTAAAACTTTTTAACTTAGCAATAGTTTCATGACAAGAAGATAATTCACTAGAGAGCATTTCATTCCTCTTAATTTCTAGAGCAAGAGATTTCTGTGCTCCTACAAATTTATCATGTTCTTCATACAACAAATCCTCTTGTTTTTCTAAAAGCATATTCTTGTCATTCAAGGCATCAATTAATTCATTAATTTTGTCTACCTTGGTTCTATCTAATCCCTTGAATAAGCATGAGTAATCTATCTCATCATCATCACTAGACTCATCTTCACTCGAAGAAGCATAAGTACTAGTATGAGTGCTTACTTTCTTCTCTCTTGCCATGAGGCAAGTGTGACGCTCGTTGGGGAAGAGGGATGACTTGTTGAAGGCGGTGGCGGCGAGTCCTTCATTGTCAGAGTCGGAGGAGGAACAATCCGAATCCCACTCCTTTCCGATATGTGCCTCGCCCTTGGCCTTCTTGTAATGCTTCTTTTTCTCCCTCTTGTTCCCTTGGTCCTGATCACTATCATTGTCGGGACAGTTAGCAATAAAATGACCAAGCTTACCGCATTTGAAGCATGAGCGCTTCCCCTTGGCTTTGGTCTTGCTTGGCTGCCCCTTGCGACCTTTAAGCGCCGTCTTGAAGCGCTTAATGATGAGGGCCATCTCCTCATCATTGAGTCCGGCCGCCTCAACTTGCGCCACCTTGCTTGGTAGCGCCTCCTTTCTCCTTGTTGCCTTGAGAGCAATGGGTTGAGGCTCATGACTAGGACCGTTCAACGCGTCGTCCACGTATCTTGCCTCCTTGATCATCATTCGCCCGCTTACGAACTTCCCAAGAACTTCTTCGGGCGACATCTTGGTGTACCTGGGATTTTCACGTATATTGTTCACCAAATGAGGATCAAGAACGGTAAATGACCTTAGCATTAGGCGGACGACGTCGTGGTCCGTCCATCGCGTGCTCCCGTAGCTCCTTATTTTGTTGATAAGGGTCTTGAGCCGGTTGTATGTTTGTGTCGGCTCCTCGCCCCTTATCATCGCGAACCGTCCAAGCTCGCCCTCCACCAACTCCATTTTGGTGAGCAAGGTGACGTTGTTTCCCTCATGAGAGATCTTGAGGGTGTCCCAGATCTGCTTGGCATTGTCCAAGCCGCTCACCTTGTGATACTCGTCCCTGCACAAAGAGGCTAGCAACACAGTAGTAGCTTGTGCATTTTTATGAATCTGTTCATTAATAAACACAGGGCTATCCGAGCTATCAAATTTCATTCCACTTTCCACAATCTCCCAAATGCTTGGATGGAGAGAAAACAGGTGAGTACGCATTTTGTGGCTCCAAAATCCGTAATCCTCTCCATCAAAGTGAGGGGGCTTGCCAAGTGGAATGGGGAGCAATTGAGCATTTGAACTATGCGGGATGCGCGAATAATCGAAAGAAAAGTTTGAGTTAACCGTCTTTCGTCTATCGTAGTCGTCGTCGTCCTTTTGGGAGGAGGAAGATTCGTCGTTGTCGTAATAGACAATTTCCTTGATGCGCCTTGTCTTCTTCTTCCTCCCGTCTTTTCTTTTGTGGCCCGAGCCTGAGTCGGTGGGCCTGTCATCATTGGGCTTGTTGACGAAGGACTCCTTCTCCTTGTCGTTGATCACCATCCCCTTGCCTTTAGGATCCATCTCTTCAGGCGGTTAGTCCCTTTCTTGAAGAGAACGGCTCTGATACCAATTGAGAGCACCTAGAGGGGGGGGTGAATAGGTGATCCTGTAACACTTCAAAAACTTAAGCCACAAAACTTGGTTACTTGTTAGCACAGTAATATGCCAAGTGGCTAGAGAAGGATCTCAACACAACACAATAACCAAGAGATATCAATCACAGAGATGGCACAGTGGTTATCCCGTGGTTCAGCCAAGACCAACGCTTGCCTACTCCACGTTGTGGCGTCCCAACGGACGAGGGTTGCAATCAACCCCTCTCAAGTGGTCCAAAGACCAACTTGAATACCACGGTGTTTCTTTGCTTCTCTTAATCCCGTTTGCGAGGAATCTCCACAGCTTGGAGCCTCTCGCCCTTACACAAGATGTTCACGAAGAATCACAGAGCAAGGGAGGGATTAGCAACTCACACACGACACAAAGATCACAGCGAATACGCACCCGCAAAACCCAGACTTGAGCTCAAGAGACTAGCACACTAGAACGGAGCTCAAATCACTAAAATGTCGAACAAGTGTGCGAGAATGAAGTGTGAGTGATCAATGATGCTCAAAGGATGCTTGGTGTTCTCCTCCATGCGCCTAGGGGTCCCTTTTATAGCCCCAAGGCAGCTAGGAGCCGTTGAGCACAAGTTTGGAAAGCCATTCTTGCCTTCTGTCATCGGGGGCACCGGACAGTCCGGTGCACACCGGACACTGTCCGGTGCCCGATTTCCTTCCTTAAATATCGAAGCCGACCGTTGGCAGCCTGAGAGCCGTTGGCGCACCGGACATGTCCGGTGCACATCGGACAGTCCGGTGCCGTCTTCTAGCCGTTGGCTCGGCCACGTGTCCCGCGCAGATTGCGCGGCCGACCGTTGGCCCGGCTGACCGTTGGCTCACCGGACAGTCCGGTGCACACCGGACAGTCCGGTGAATTTTAGCCGTACGTCGCCGGTGAATTCCCGAGAGCAGCCACTTCGCTCGAGCCAGCCTGACGCACCGGACACTGTCCGGTGCACCACCGGACACTGTCCGGTGCACACCCGGACAGTCCGGTGCATGCAGACTCAGCAGATTCTTGGCTGCTCGAGCCAAGATATTTCCAATTGGATTTTTCCTGTTTCCAGCACTTAGACACAATACATTAGTCCATAAAACAATGTACTAAGTCTGAGAAACATACCTTAATTCTTGATTTGTACCTTGTCCACCTTTTTACACTTAGGCACTTGTGTTGGACACTAAATCACCAAAATACTTAGAAATGGCCCAAGGGCACATTTCCCTTTCAATAGCTCGGCTGGGTGTGGTCCGGTTCCCCCATAGCACGGACGGAACTCGTTGACCCAATTTGCACCATGCATTTTCAAGCAGTCATAGGTGCGTGTCTTGAGTCCCCTGAGGATTTCTGCGTTTGCCCTCTCCGCCTGGCCGTTGCTTCTAGGATGAGCCACAGACGCAAAGCAAAGCTGGGTACCGATGCCCTCGCAATACTTCTCGAAGAGCCGACTTGTAAACTGGGTCCTGTTGTCCGTAATGATATGGCTTGGGACCCCAAATCTACAGACAATCGACCTGAGGAAAGCAACGGCAGCACCTGGGTGATGCTGACCACAGGGGTGACCTCTGGCCACTTGGTGAACTTGTCGATGGCCACGAAGAGGAAACGGTACCCACCGACAGCTCTAGGGAATGGTCCCAGGATATCCACCCCCATACGGCGAATGGCCAGGAGGGTGGAATCATCAAAGACTAAGCTGGTGTGTGTATCTGCTTTGTATGGAACTAACACGCCTTGTAGGACTTTACCATCTTAGCTGCATCCTGGAGGGCGGTTGGCCAGTAGAAGCCATGCCGGAAGGCCTTACCGACCAGCGTGCGGGATGAAGAATGACTTCCGCACTCACCTCCATGGATCTCTGTGAGTAACTCATGACCCTCCTCCTGTTAGATGCACCGCATGAGAATGCCGTTGGCGCCACGGTGGTAGAGATCCCCTTCCACCACCGCGTATCGTTTAGCCAATCGCACTATGCGCTCTGTGGACACATGATCTTCAGGAAGGATATTTTCCTTCAGGTAGTCCCAGATTTTGGAGATCCATGCATCGAGACCACTCTGAGATACTGGTTGTGGCGCTAAGAGGTTGGCGGGACCCCCTATAGCACACACAATCTTTGGTGGGTTCTGCAGATGTAACGCCACCGGGACCGCTAGCTTTGAGGTGCTAGTCTCACCCCTTCGCCCAGTTCGGCAGGCTGGGCGGTAGGTCTCAGCAGCCGTCTCTCGAAGACGCCCTTGGGCATGGGTGCCCAAGTTGATGCTCTCATGGAGAGTTCATCTGCCGTTGAGTTGTCAGCCCGAGGAACATGTTGCATTTCCAGGGCCGTGAAGTCCTTTTCCAGCTTCCTTACGTGGAGGAGGTAAGCTGTGAGTCTAGGCTCGTTGCAGCTACATTCCCCGCGGACCTGTTTAATGATCAGCTGGGAGTCCCCCTTCATGAGGAGTTGGTGGATCCCTAGGGATAGGGCCGCAGACAAGCCGAAGATCAGCGCCTCGTACTCTGCCATGTTGTTGGTGGCCTTGAACTCGAGGTGCACCATGTACTTGACTTGATCTCCGCTTGGGTCGACGAGGACCACCCCAACACCGCCACCTTGCGGGCGGGCGCACCTGTCGAAGAAGAGTGTCCAGTGGGGCTCGGTGAAGACCGGGACCCTGGGCTCCGTAGGTGTGGGGTCCGAATCGAGATCCAGACCCCTAGGAGCGCTCGGGGGAGGGGTCCACTCCACGATGAAATCAGCCAGGACTTGGCTCTTGACAGCGTGGTGAGGCTAGAAGTCCAGCTAGAACTCAGCAAGCTCCACGGCCCACTTGGCGATGTTGCCTGTGGCATTAGAGTTGTGGAGGATGGCTCTTAATGGGAAGGAGGTCACCACCACAACCCTGTGTGCCTGGAAATAGTGGCGCAGCTTCCTGGACGCAACAAGCACATCATAGAGAAGCTTGTGCGTCTCAAGGTACCTGGCCTTTGCTTCATGGAGGACCTCGCTGACGTAGTAGACCGGCCTTTGTACGGTCCGAACCCCTACGGTTGGCCCCGGGTCCTCAAGGTCCATGGTGGTTGAACCACCACCTTCTCCTGGGGGAGCCTCCTGACTCCCCTGGGAGTGTTGCTCCATCTTTTCGACGACTAGCACCATGCTCATCGCCTTTGCAGCCACTGCAATGTACAAGTACAGCGGATCCCCTGGCTCTGGAGCTATTAGTATCGGTAGGGACACAAGGTGCTGCTTCAACTCTTGGAAGGCTCGCTCTGCCTCCTCGGTCCAAGTGAATGGGCCGGACTTCCGTAGGATCTTGAAGAAGGGTAGCGCCCTCTCAGCTAGCCGTGAGATGAAGCGGCTAAGGGCGGTCAGGGACCCCGTAAGCTTCTGGACGTCCTTGACCCGGGCTGGAGGCCTCATCGCCTCAATTGCCCTGATTTTCTATGGGTTTGCCTCAATGCCCTGGTGCAAAACGAGGAATCCCAGCAACTTTCCTGTGGAGACGCCAAAGACGCATTTGTCCGGGTTCAGCTTCGTGCGCGTTGCCCGCAGCTTATCAAAGACCAGGGTGAGGTCTTCCACCAGAGTTGACCCTCTCTTAGTCTTGACCACGATGTCATCGACATATATCTCTATCATGTCCCTAATTAGGTCCTCGAAGGTCTTACTCATCGCCAGTACAAATGTTGGCAAGGCGTTCTTCAGACCGTAGGGCATGACAACATAACAATAAAGCCCATCCACTGTTACAAAAGCGGTATGCCTCCTATCTTCCCTAGACATCTGGATCTGATGGAAACTAGAGTAAGTATCTAAGAAGGACAAGAGGTCACACCCGGAGGTAGAGTCCATGATTTGATCTATGCGTGGAAGTGGATACGGGTCCTTGGGACAAGCCTTATTAAGGCTAGTGTAGTCGATGCACATCCGAAGCTTTCCGTTCGCCTTTGGAACGATGACTGGGTTGACCAGCCATACTGGGTGATGAACCTCTTCGATGAAGCCAGCATTTAGCAGCTTCCGAACCTCCTCACGGATGAAGTCCTGCCGCTCCATGGACTGTCTCTGAGGCTTCTAACTCACCGGTTTAGCATCAGGGTGGATCTTTAGATGGTGCTCAATCACCTCCCTAGGGATCCTAGGCATCTGCAACGGTTCCCATGGAAAACGTCGACATTTGCCCAGAGGAAGGCGACGAGCGAGCGCGAGTTCCTATTTCTCCCCTAGATTGCCCGCGATGCGGGTGGTCTGGAAAGAATCCGCGCCGACCTGGATGGTATTGACGGGGACGTCGTTTGCTCTGGAAGGTTGTACCTTTGGCACCTTGGTAGGCACCTTGGTACCGGAGGCCGAGGGGTCCCTCCCTCCGTCGTCTGGGCGACCAGTTTCTGCCGCCAGGGCATGCAGCTTCTCGACAGCCGCAAGCGCAGCGGCACGGTCGCCCCGCACGGTGAGGACCCTAGCTGGGACGACATCTTGAGGACCAAATACCCGTAATGGGCAATGGCCATGAACCGGTACAGTGCCGGCCTACCAATGATGGCATTGAAGGGGAGG
Organism: Zea luxurians; assembly: GCA_029449295.1. NCBI lineage: Eukaryota > Viridiplantae > Streptophyta > Magnoliopsida > Poales > Poaceae > Zea > Zea luxurians. The sequence continues at coordinate 81,943,389 of JAOPSE010000016.1, read as the reverse complement.
TTAACCTCCGCGATGTCGAACTGGACGTTCTCGGTGCGGAAGTTCTCCTCGGTCCCAAATGTAACCGGGAGTGCGATGCTCCCAAGGGGATACACTGGTTATGGGCTCACTCCGGAGAATGGACGAGAGGGTCCCAGTCGAGACCCCAGAATCTGTAGCTGCTTGAATGCAGCATTGCTGATGACGTTGAGCCCAGCCCTACCGTCAATCAGAACATGGTGCAGCCGCATGTTGGCGATGACATGGGCGGTGATGAGTGGTAGTATACCGGCCCCTGCCATGTTGTCGAGGCAGTCAGATGCCCCGAAGGAGATAGTGGTGCCCCTCCACCGCTGATGTGGAGCAGCCTTTGGGACCCCTAGGACCGTCGAAAGGACCTCTCGGCGCAGGGATTTGACGTTCCTGCAGGAGGTGAGCTCCCAGCTCCCGCTGTACATCATGTACAACTTCTTGCGGCGGTCGCTGTTGCCACCGGAATCAGAGTCTCCAGTGAAAACGTCCTTGAGGACCCCCTCGGGGGACTGATACTCGAGGTCCTGTTCTCCCGCAGTCGCATCACCTTCGTTGACCTTCTCCTTGCTAGGTCGGCGACGAGGTGGTGAACCATCCCTGGAGGCCTGCTCGCGTCGCTCACTAACACGCTTCACGAGCTTGATGATCTCGTGGCACTCTGATGCGCTATGGCGACTGTTGGGATGCACAGGGCATGAGCCACTGTTGCCACCCTGTGGCCGTGGGCGCTTGTTGTGCTCGTTCCGGCCCCTAGTCGCCAACGTGACAGTATGGGTTTTAGTGTGTTGTTAATTTTCAGCATTGATATTATTTGTGCCTAGTTATTTCTTACTATTGTGCAAGCTGATTATTTAAGTTCATTATTGTTCCTTAATTCTTATGCACACTGTTTTGATCTTAATATTCATGCTTGAATTCTAGGCTCATAATATTTGTTCTAAAACCCTGTTTTGGTAAGATAGTACTGTCACGTTAGTCGAGGATCTTTGATCACCCTTTAGCGTTGGAGGGCTGTTGTGCAGCAACCCGCTATTTTGAGAGCATTACTTCAAGATAAACAATTATGTTTATTTGTTTAATCTGCCTTCTTCATCTGCAAGCCATGTTTAATGGTGAAATGGACCTGTGTAGCTATTTTACATGTTTACATGTCTTAGAATTGCTACTGTTCATTGCTGCTATAATTTCATATGGTATTTATCTGAGTTATATGATTATTTTATTCGGAATTAGAATATTTAATTTATTTAAATATGAAGGAAGCATGTCACTTATTTCTCTAAATTTACAACAATTATTACGTAGTATTAATTAACTGCTTCAAGCAATCACCTGGAAGAACCTTACTAGTGGTCTGTCTGTCATATGCTGTGTGGACTGACAGCAGCGTGTCCAAAAACATCTTTAATAGACTAGCTAAATAGTTTGTCAAGCTAAATTTTAGCTATTTAATAATAAAATTGCTCTCCACCATGTAACTTGTCAAGTTATCTGGTTCTCTAAATTGACTCTCTCACTAGCTAAATTTGACTAGCAACTCTCGCTAGCCAAGCTAACTTATGTTGAAAAGTCTGTTAGAATGAGATATTATATATAGAGTTTAATCTTTATATAGAGATAAATAAAGAGTCAAATAGAGAGTTAAAAATAAAGAGTCTCTTGAAGATGTTAAGTCTTTGAAGATGCTCTAAGCTCACCCCATTTGACAGCCAAACCAACCAAAAAGATGGCCTAGCACATGGTACATCCACGTCGTAGAGTGGGCCCGTTGCGTTGATCCATCCATGGCCCTGCACTGATGATGAAGGCGAACACATCTTCATCTTATCTAATGGAAAAGAGCATCTGTCAATGCCGGTGTCACACGGGTGGGGTGACAGAGAAGGACATGGCTGGCATTCAGGCTGTGAAATACTCCGATCCTCCAGGACAAACAAAGCCATCATCATCATCATCATATGATGGAAGAGACAAAACAAAACAAAACAGTATGGGCTGCACGCAACGCAACGCAAGCAAGCATTGCTATGCTGAAATGAAAGAAGCAACCATACACCATGCCATGCACTAGCAGATCGTCTTCCGTAGACTGACAGGACGGTGGATGCTCTGAATATGGACGACACGGTATCCAGATATGACTGTCTGATCTGAGCGGCGTACGTGCCGACATGCACGGAGTTCTGCAATGGATCCTCTCTGTAAGACGGATGGGGTAATACAATGTTCATATAATTTGATTTGACTTTAATCTGTAGCCGCCGCTTCTATAAAATATTTTACTCCTATAAATTATAGTTGCAGCAGTCTGGAACACCGATTTTAATCTGAAGCCAACAACCTGAGTGACGATAGGCATCGTATTATAAAGATATTGACCCATGGCTGAAAAGTTAGGCAAGCAGACAGACAGTGACACCTGTCATATGA